>OZ014520.1:561450813-563850813 GCA_963966055.1 Lathyrus aphaca
ATTACCCAAGACACAAAATCCAATTGGCCTATGTGAGAGAGGTTGTATTGGAGAAAAGTTTAAGACACACCTCTTCTAAAGGTTATGAAACTTTGGCATTCTTTACCCCTTGTAAACAAGTTTTGTGGGGTTGAGTTAGGTTCAAAACCTAAAAGATGCAATGGTTAGTGTCACCGACAATCAACCAGTTTAATTTCTTCTTCTGATGTTCTTAAACATTGATCTTTCCATGTTATTTATACTAAAAGAGTACTCGTCTCTTGCCATTGAATATATACATGTATCTGAAATGAGAAAGATAATGAGAGCGAGATTTGAAACAATATGCACAAACTTAATTTAGGCTCCCAACTATTATATCCATGTATTCAGATTTGGATATGTACATACATAGAGTATGTAAAATATTGTAGCTGATATACTAATTCTAACAAACAAATTTTACCTACAGTAATGCATAAAGTTGAAGTATATAAACTATGGCAGCTCTCAGCTCTCGCATGAATACAGTCAACTTGACTACTGGCGTTAAATTTGGTGTAGATAGAGAATAAATCTTGTCATATTGAAATTTCATATGAAAAAATATCTTGTAATATTGAAATTTCATACGGCAAAATAAACGAGACCTAAATAGAACTTATAAAGCTTGAACAATTTTTCACATTACAAGCTGATTTTATGGGGTTGTGTTTGTTCCAAAGCTATATATAACATAGTACCATGGCCTATTCTCGATCCGTTGTTGGGCCACTCTTATTACCATAAACTAGGCCAATAGACACGTGCAGGACTAAAGGGGGTTTCAGAGAAAATCCAAGTCCCATATTGGCTAGTGATATGTGGCCTAAATCAACCTTATATAGCTTAGACAATCATCACCTTTTAAGCTGATTTTGTAGAGTTTTGTTGGCCCAAAATCTAAGATAATATTAGATCATATCCTAGAACAATGATTAGATCATATCCTAGAACAATAATTATAATAGTTATAAAACTCATGATATCCTTAAATTACAAATTAGTTTTGTGGTGGTTGAGTAGACCCTAAATTCTAAAATAAAATGAGGAGGATGAGATCAATATAAGCAGTTGAGTTTGTGATTTATGTGTTTTTAAATCAGCCCACACCCACCTCTGATTATAATAGTATGTATAAATATATTAAATGCTGTAGATACAATTTGCTAATTTAATTTGCAATATATAATTCTAATCTTAATAAATAGACGCGAGCGTGGTCAACATGGTTTGGAGTTGGGATTATTAAGCAAACTCATCTGCCATCATTTAAACCATCTGGATCTCTGACATTGAGTTGGGTTTAGGCAATAAATTCTATATTGAGCAACAAAGTTTCTAACCATCACACTGTCCAAAAGTTGGTGGGCTTACATTGCAGCTAGAAACAATTCCTTTTATCGGGCCTTGTCTCTGCCTAATAATAATGCCATCATTTCACCCACACCTACCTCAGGAAAGCTCTGAGAATCACCTTTCCTCTTCTACCACTTCATCTTCTTCTTAAAATCTTAGAATACTCTTTATCTACTATGATTATAGTGTGTCAAAGAATATAATATGCATTCAGGATCTTTTGCTCCTTTACATACACTCTCATTTAATATCATTCTACTTGTAAGATAGTAATTGTATCTTAGAGCTCGTCAGTCTGTCTTTACTGTTGTAAGGTACTGCTTATGCATCACCTGTTTTAACCATCTCCTGTCACTTCCCCACCTATAAATATGAGTCAGTGGGCTTAAATAAGCTAATATCATTTCATTCTGTTTCTTTTCAGATATACATTTTCTCCCAAATTCCCCTCTAACTTAGAAACATAATAACCATCATTCTTAATATAATATTTGATTTTACGGTGTGTCTATATGTTGCAAAGCATTCTTTCTTTTAAATCATTTTTGAAACATATTATCCTTCTTTTGTTATGAATATTCTTATTGACTCTTTTACCCATCAATACAGCATGTGATATCCGCTCATGCTTGAACACACTCCAGTTTGTCTCCAAGAAGAAAGAAACCCTCAATGCGGTAAGGCTTAAATGTCAGTAGGTTTCTATAACTTATGAATTCATAAGGTTGATTGTGCTGTAGCCATTTCTTATCCAAGCATGGTCACTCATAATATATTAATATCCTATTGTGAAAAAAATAAGAAACTGTTAAAGAAATGTGTTTATTCTTTATTTTAATTAATTAATAATATCTTGTTTTTCGTTATTATTAGAAATTATAGCACTGTGAAATTGGTTGTGTTAAATCTTAATTTTCCACAATTGTCTCGTAATTTCTTCCCAATCACTTTGTTGCATGAAAACTTGTTTAATTTGATCTGGACTTTTATTAATTCCGAATTTGACATTTATATTCCATTCAAAGATGTCTTTGGGTAGTAGGTTTAATCTTATTCTTTGAGTAAAAGAGATGAAGAGAGAAAGAGAGAGATTTTCATAGGGAATGTCTTACTCAATACTGTTAAGCGCCCAACCTAGTGTGTGTGTGGATGGATGTTTAGTTGTCTTGTACTTATAAGCCAGTCCCTATAACAATTCACGGACATGAAAAAGAAGAAAAAAAGAGAGATGGAGTGCCTGCATGGTTCTATTCTTGTTTCTTTTTGGATATTATTCTTGTTTTGTTCTTAAAAAGACTTAATTTCTTTTTTGATTCCTTAGGAAATATAATTGTGCAATTTTAGCCCATATATTTTAGTTATATTAGCCCTAGGCATCTCAATTGTTACAATTAGGTTCCTTCATCCCTTAACCATCTAATTTTAAAGCCTATGTTCCAAAGAAGGACCCTCAGGTATGAATGATATTTGCTTTAGGCCCTTCCTAAAATTCCTCTTGATCTTGTCACTAAGATACTTTTTTGGCTACATCAGCTTGTCAGCTTGTATTTTTTGGCTTTGCAGGCTCCTAATATTAAAAACTATACCATTAATGGATATACTGGATTCAAACAATTGGAATCCTTAGAGATCCAGCTTCCACAATGGAAACAGTGGATCTAGATTGTACAGTCATGGTACAAAATAGTGTAATTTTGCCCTTACCAAAAGTATTAAAAATCTTGTTTGATCAACTTTGTTGAGAAAAAGTTCCGAAAGCTTGAGGATATTCAGGCGGCAGTGGCTATGATGACAGATGAGGTGGTGACAGTAGAGAACTAAATTGAGAGTAGAGAATATATGAATACATGTTAAAGAAAACAAAACTGAATTAACCATGATATCAGTTTCTACTCTAAAAATGAATTATGGAGAACGATTTTTAAAAACAGTCAGATAAAAAATGACGCCTAAGCATACTTTTTTATGTTATGTAGTATTTAGAAACAATGAGTTGTTTATGGAAAAAAATGAATACAACAAATAACCTTACCATAATAAAGTGTTTATGGAAAAGTAATCAGATAGGCTTGGACCTTTATTAAGTATGACTCTTATCCCTAATTTCGAGTCAAGGTCATTGCAGAATCAAGAGAAAGGTGGATGATAATGAATACATATATATAACTTTTCCAGCCCTAGCTTGGAATATGCGGAGAGTCTTTGGTCTAGCTCCCAATCTCTATTCTCCAAAAACAATTCTTACTTTTTATGTCCTGTTATGTCTCTCACTAATTAACTAACCTTTAGTTATTGCGGGTATGTTAACAGTTTGCTTGTTTTTTCCTGTCATTAAGTTCCTGGCATTATTTCATGTTAAAAGGAGGGATATGATGTTATCTGATACATGTCTTTTCTTGCCTCTGTAGTTGATAATAAGAAAACATGTTTACTGTGATTTTCTTTTATATTGTGATGTTTATGTATGTGTTTTTTTGGTGTGGCTTCATGGCTCCTGATTTTATAATTTATATGAAGAGCATGTATTTTTTTTATTAGATACTGAATTAATGTTCACATGCTTTACTGGTGCTCAGTTTGATATTGGTTCGCAAGTTGTTGGTCAAAAGGACATGTCAAAAAATGTTCTAGACATTTGGAAAGAGGTAATGAGCACTACTCTAATGAATTTGTCTATTCTTGGATATAGTTTCTAAGATTACTTCTTTATATAAAACATCTTGTGCACTGAATGCTATTCTTTGTAGTTGTTCCAAAGAAAAAGAACAAAAAAGATGGAAAGAAAATCTCATGGTAGAAAGGTCTCTGAATTTGACACCTTGTACTCCCTTATATCATTCCGGTAGGCCATGAATTATTGTTTTGCTCATTTCTCTTGTGCTGAAATGCATGCATGATCCAAGGTAAAATTGGGTAATTAATATGCAGTGGCGATAGTGACCTGATTCTGGATGGAATTCATGAAAATATTCTGCAGCTCAATTATCATGATCCAGTTATGCAGAAAACTGTAAGCATTCGTCACCCACAACGGATTCACTCTAGCCAAAATTCATTTTCTGGTTTCCTTGAATAACAGAGCTTTTGAAATATGTTTGAAGGTCAAGTGCCTCAACAGTCTTGAAGTTTATGATCTGTTGCATCAATATATAATGCGAACACAACAAATGCCTCTCCTTGGTAGGAAGATAATATACCTTCTTTATTACTCTTGTAATTAAAAACACAGTTCAATCTCACTCTTGTTTTTCCATTTTTCCTTTCCTCAGTTCATTTGCCTCCCATAGCAATTATTGTACATCGCACAGTAGCTCAAGTCGAGAAACCAATCATTGAGTGGCCAAAGTCATATCACAGGTAGTATTTTATGTTGTGCTAGTTGGACTTGCATAACCTTTTAAAATGTTATTTTTTAGACAAAAGCATATTTCCTAATGCCACATTATATAAAAATCTCCAGGTATCGAACAACAATGATGGAAAAGATGGACATTTTGAATACCTGGCACCACAGAATCTCGCCACATATTGCAAGGCACTTATCAGCTACTTCTTTTGTTGAAGACTTAATTTCTCCATTGTTACATATTCTGTCCCCACCAAGCATAAGACCGGTGATGTGCTAATTCTATTTGTTATGCAATTAGTTTAGTTACCTAATTGATTTTGTCTCCTTGTGTCTTTTTAGTACTGTGTAATCTTACACATGAAGACACAATTCCCTCTAGATAAATAAAGAATACACTGAGCTGTTTAGAAATAGGAAACATTATGATAAGGAATGACTCTTGTATTATGTTCCTTAGTGGTTTCTTATTGAATTTAGTTTGTGCTCCTCAAATTTTGAATAGTCATGTTTAAGTCATGTATGCAGCTTTTCTAATAGTTATTTTCAGAGAAATGACCACCCCAAATAGCGTCGTTTCTCTTGGGTGTGATGCCTTAGAATCTTGGTGTTGAAGCCTAGACCACTCGTGTTAGAATCCTAGCGTTGAACTTCGGCTTTGTCAGTATTAACTTTTAGCTTATGGGAGCTTCCCGATTGAAATAAATTACTGCCTTGTAAAATTATAGATGTTTATGAAGTTAAACAAGAGCTTATGAAGAAATTAAGATGCAAAAGATGATTTCAACTTATTTGAGACTCGAAGCAAATATATAAGAAACTTGGTCATTTTGAGATGATTATCTTAATATTTCTCTTTCTCATCAGTGATTCTTGTTAAGTTTATCCAAAATTACTCCTATAGTTCATGGAGGACATCATTAATAACTCATTTGAATAAAACCCTAGACCAATTTTGATTTCAATTTTTGTAGAACCTATAGACTTCCCACCCTGAAGTTCACATACTTACAACAGTCCCCTAAACCAGTTTTTAAGTTTTGTTTATTAAGATGTCATAGCCACGAGTTTCTCTCCTTCTATTTATCTAATGATGCAGGAAAATATGCTGACATTTAGTGTCGATTTGAACTGTTTTTAACCCGTCGTTGCCTGCCAATCTCTTGTAGTCTGATGAATATTTTGACATTCATAAGCTGAGATTTCATTGCTAACGTTATCTTGGCTCAGCTCATGTAAAACGGTTTGTCTATTTTGTATTCTGATTTGTTTTTTCTTTTTCTGTAGGTGGCACTACAACTACTATCAGATAAGGAGAAGAATGATCTTGCTCAATTAGTTAGTACAATGGTGTCATATGCCATCACATATAAGAAAATGAAGTCAGATATGCTGCCTAATACCCTGAAGTATGGAGTGAAAGATGAATTGTCTTTGTCTCTTGTTCCTCCTATCAGTAACTTTTTGAACTTTAAGGTATGGACCTGGGATCATTGTCTGCGCTTCTATCAAGGAAACCTCAGCCAGTTGCTAATATCTATTCTGCTGTCTGCATTTATGCAGGATTATACTTCAAACCATTATGTACTTTCTTTAGCTATGAAGCAGGTTCTGGTGCATGAAGTGAGCCTTCGTAAACTTCAATCTTTTATTTTCATTATATATTTTCTTTTGCTTCTTTATTTAAGGATGAGATTCAAACATTTCTCCTTCGTTTTTCCTGTTCACTTATGATAAAAAATTATAATATATCAAATATTTGTTGACCAATGATTGTGCTTATCGAGTTATTATCTTTCTGACTGCTGTTAGTGAGATTTTTTTATGAGTGAAAGTTAAATTGTTTCCATATTTGAAAGAATAAAAATAAAATGTAAATGTCAAATACAGCTGGCTTTATAAGGCTTAGGTATATTTGTAATTCCATCCTATAAATGCCTGTGACATTAGTAAAACCTTAGATTTTGTTTTTTAAATGCTTTTGGGATAGCTTTTTCCTTCACGGATTCTTTTAAATTTGCTAGTTATGTTGGACTTCCACACCTAGTTATTCACTGTGTTTCTGTTCTTTTGAGCCTAACAGGTTGAAAAGCATAAGATTTTACAAGCTAATGTCAAAACCGTGGGTTTAGAAAATGGAGGGCATGGAGCTATTGAGGCTGGAAGTAACTGTATCCCATTTGCCAATACCAACAATCATGCAGCTATAGTTGATAAGAAAACCATTGAAAGTCAAGCTAATGTTTTTGCAAGGAAATCAAATGAAGCCAAGACAGTTTCACCAAACTTGAACCTCACTAACATGGTAAATGCAACAGACAAAGTGAAACTGCTAGACATGGGAAATAAGAAAAAACCATCAAGGACATCCTCAAGTTTCTTCGACAGGTGATTCTTCCTCAATAATTTGTACATTATTTCTTATTTCAACCATTATCATAACTCAGTAGTTACAACGTCTAAAATTGAAAATTAATTCTTGAATTCATTTCTGTTAAACATAACCCATGTCTTTTATAATGCACATCTTTTACTTTTGAGAACATATTGTTGGAATTTCCGCCTTAATTGAGGTCCGTCCCTAGTTGCCTTAATTGCAGCACTTTGGCTTGCATTCATTGCAACCCTCAACACCTTCATTGTGTTGGGTTTGAAGGGGTGGACATTTCTTAGAGATATGGCCTGTGTTTTGTTTATAAGTGGGGGAATTCCTCACCTTACAAGCCGGTTTTGTTGAGATGAGTTAGGTCTAACCCAAATTCTGAGATGTATCAAAGCCTATCCTAGATCCATTGTTGAGCTTCCCGCACCGTCGACTCTTTGGGCTCATTGTGGCCCAAGTGTGGGTGTGTGTATTGGAATTTCCGCCTTAATTGCGGTCCGCCCCTAGTCACTTTAATTGTGGCACTTTGGATTGCCTTCATTGCAGCCCCTAACAACTTCATTGTGTTCGGTTTGAAGGAGTGAATTTAGTCCCACATTTTTTAGATTAGAGATATGGCCTGTGTTGTGTTTATAGGTGGGGGAATCCTCACCTTAGTTTTGTAGGGATGGGTTAGGCTCAACCCAAATTCTTAGACATATAATGCCAAAAAATTGGAACATATTTTGATTGTATTTTGAAATTAAACCTTAGAGATTACAAATCGCGGGCTTTCCTCAATTGGTCATTAATAAATATGTATGGCCAGTAAACCAACCTTGGGATCGAGTGGAAAACGAGCTCCTGTTAAGGAATGAAGGTTCGGGGAATATCGAGTTTGATTCCTGATGGGAACAATACTTGGCCAGTGTCATTACCTCTCGGCACGAGCTCTTGATTACTAGGACCCCTTTCCCTAGGTACCAGAGTGCGAAAATCAAAAAAATAAAAATATGTATGGCCAGTATTTTATCGCCTTCATGTTTGGCATGGTATTGATTTATTTCTCTGTAGGCATTCTCAGCATATCCTAATTCCCTTTGTTCCATATTCTTACATAATGAAACCACAGTTCATGAAAAAGTTTTGCATATGATAATACTATAGATGGTCATACTGTACCTTTTAGCTTCTGTCATACTAAAATATTAATCTTTTTTAGCCACTACTCCACAATGTTAAATATCGGCCGTTATTGTGAGTTTTTCCGCCATAATCCGCTCTAACAGTGCCTCAAAGCTTCCGGTATGGCGGAGTTTTGGCTCTCTGCCATGGACTTCCTTCCGCCATCGATAAAACTAGCCACTACAAGTCTAGCACATCATCAAAATTGTGGCATATAACATTTTGATTTTTTTCTCCTTATATTTTGTTAGACTTTGAAATAGGGTGCAACATAAGCTAGACATTTTAGCTACAACACAACTCTTTATTCAGTGTCTTATTTAGTGGTCAACACACGGCACAATCAAAATTATTACAAAAGTTACTGCAATAACCTAGAGATACTTTATACTCCCTCCGTCCCACTATGAGTGACCTATTTGGAATAAAAATGTCCCAAAATGAATGATCCATTATAATTTTCAATGCATCTTTTCCAATTCTACCCTCTAATTAATATCACTTTCATCATTCCCAATATTTGATAAGTGATACTTAAGTAAATTTATCATTCTCTCTTTCATTTATTCATTTTTCTTAATAGTCTATGTATAAGGCATGGTCAACTGAGTCACTCATTGTGGTAAGATCAATATGATCAACAGCCACACGAGTATGATGCTCTTAATGAGATCCTAGAAATGGTTCCAAGAAGAACCTAGAGAAGTAAACTCTATCTCTCCGTCAATCAATGATTGAAAATTTAATTTCATTGAATTCTACCAAAAAATGCACTACATCCAAGAGAAAAAAAAGGCCCATGCTCAATATGAAAGGTAGCGGTCAACTATAAGGAAAATGAGCAAGATACAAGCTTAAAAAAGAAACGTACACAACTATAAGTATTTCACTTATTATAACCAAATTACAAACAGAGAAATATTTAAAATCTATATTTTGGTCAAGTTGATTGAAAGCTTCATTCCTTGAGGTCCACTTCAACTTTGGAATCTTGTGGCTGGCCTAACCGTGTTTGCTACTATTAGAATTCGGGTTAGGCCTAACTCAACCTTACCAATCCGACTTATAAGGCAAGGGTGGGTGACCCCAACTTATAAACACATGTTTAAGGCTTATCTCATCCCCACTGTAATACTTTTAACACACCCTCTCATGCTTAGGACTAGATATCTTGAGCGTGATCCGAGGGCCTGATGGCTGATATATAGCAGGTGATCCTACAAATTTTGGATAGACTCTGACACCACATTAGAATTTGAGTTAGATCTAATACAATCTTGCGAAATTGGCTTATAAGGTGTTGACTGCTTCCAACTTATAAACACATGTTCACACCTTATCTCATCTAATTTAAGACGCTTAACAACAAGATTTTAGAATTTTGTGATGAATAACACTTTTAAATTTGTTATGCCTTATGCCGTTTAAAAAATTAAACATATACCAAAATGTTTTTTAGTTGAGTCCCTAATTTTTTAGCATGGTTAATAAAAATATGAAGTCTCTTTTTTATATTATTGGTTTAGAAAAAAGAAAGATAAAGAGGTTTGTGGTGATTTATTCATAATATTAATGGCAGCCTTTGATTCATTTAATCACCTCACTTAGTAAAACAAGGCTTAGTTGTTTTACGAGCAATATGTTTGATGTATAGTTTGGGTGCCTTTGGTGAATGATTATCATTGCATAGTGGTTGTTTACTTCCGCTGATCTATGTTTTGCTTCAAGGGCAGGTTTATAAAGTCAAATGTTAAGGGTGTCCAAAATGATGACGGATCTCTTCAGAAAGAAACTACATCAGAGAAAGACCGAAGCCCTTTACTTTTTAAGTTTAATGAGGTATGCTTTTTGCTTGTTTATCTTAATACATATTATTTCTTATTTTTCATCTTGCATTTGACGGGAAAACAAAAAATAACTGTATTTAGTTAGAATTAGTCACTTTAGTCATATGTTTGTATACATAGCTGTTCAAAATCATTGATTTGGAGTATATTAAGTAATCACATAAATTTAGCATTCATTGTATTTATTGTAGTTCTGTTATAAAAACAAAAGTGATGTGCGATCTGTTTTAGACACGGGATATTACAAATTCTACACATTTGAATAGTAAGGTTACTTTGTTGAAGACATGAAGCCATTCTGGCAATGAAAATGTTAATAGAGATTATCCATTCTATTGTATGGAAATTCACGTGAAATTGTATATATGGATATTTCCCAAGTAGAAATACTTACCACCAATCTTTTTTGATAGGCCAAATTTTACTTTTATTCTTTTATCTTAATTTATCATTTTCTTTGGTTGTTTATTGTTTCTTATGTTAAATTAGTCCTTTATGATTGTAAATGTTTATACTATTGGACCTAACATGACTTTCAATATTTTTTTGCTAATGATTTTTTAAATCATGCATGGAGTTTTGATACCCTACCACCTATATAACAAGAACATCCTGAATTTTCATGGGATTTCATGAACTGAATCAAGATAATTTCAATATCTCTCAAAATGCCATTCACTTTAATTCTCTACAGTTCAACAGTGTCGATGCCCCCTAAAAATACACGATTTCATTGAGAACATTTGGAAATTTTTTGTTCCATATGTGTAGGCTATATAATATTCTCCCCTCATTTTTCATGTTTGACCAGATTTAACAATTTTTGGAAATTTATCTTATTTTCTTGTTTTTGGTGGCTGTTCTTGTATGATACTGTGATCCAAAGTTTAGTAGCGACTTATTATTTATCATGCTCACACTTGGTGATGTATGAGGATGCCCAAATGATGAGTTACTCTTTTGATGTTAATCTTCTGATTATGAGACTGATAATCCGAAGTTTGATAAAGAGATAAGTAAAGTCTGTTACAAATTGTTTCATCTAATACTCAAGCATGGTCTTTACGCAGAGCTTATTAACTATTTGAGCTAAAAAAACTAAGTTAAATGACAGGTTACTCTAGTAATTTGTTACCCGAGTGAAATAAGTTTTTTTCTTCCTATTTGAGTATTTTAACAAAAAAGAGGAAAAGTTAAGTTATGCTACTGTCTTCTGTTGATACTTGAAAACAGATGCTTATTGTGAATTTTTCAATTATTTGCAGGGTTTTACAAATGCAGTCAGAAGGCCTGTTCGAATGCGTGAATTTCTGTCCTAATAGTTCTTTCCAGTTATTTAATTATTCATTCATCATTTTGCTTTAGTCCTACTTAACATAAAAAACTCTACCAGTAGTATAGTTATCACTGGTAGCCCGTGTCAGAGTCAAAGTTTTCAATGTGACATGCTCTGACAGTGTCCAGGTACCTATAGTGTTTTGGTTGTATTTCAGTTATCCTATAAAAAAGAAAGGCAGAATAGGACAGACATTTCAAGCAAGAGAGTATGGTAGTTTACATGCGTTTGCACATAACCCCTAGCTTATTTAGTATGAGGAACACTAAACTAGGCATATAGCAATGTCTTCTGTAACCGATATCTTTGATTGAAACAATCTTTACATGTCTGTCTCCATAGGCATGCCATTTGATCTTTTACCATGTGTGCACACAGAAGCAAAGATCAGTGAGAAATCAACCCGCGGAGAAAAAAATATTTTTAATTTTTAGTGTATAATTATTTCTTATGATTGTTTTCATCTAAGAATTTTCCCGGATATATGCCTCCTCTATATTGACTCCGCCACTGATGCAATGCAAATTGTTCGAGCAATTCTTCCTTGGGCACAAATACAAATGGAAATTGGTTAGGCCTACTCAAAAATGAAATTTTTAAAAAAAATAATGTAGTCAAATCATTTTATATTATTTAATTTATTTTTTCTTAAAATTTACATATTTATGTGAGTTAGTTACTCCCTCCGTCCCAAAATAATTGTTATATCTAAGGAAAAAAATTGTCTCAAAAATACTTGTCACTTTAGATTATCAAGATATTTTTATATTTAATCTTTCGATTGTATCCTCTAATAAATATTCTTAATTAATTATTTTTTCACTTAACATTAATGTTAATTTGAATACATCAATAGTTAATTAAAATAATTTGGTAAAATTACTATTCTCTCTTTTTTATTTATTATTGTTTTTTAATCTGTATGAAATGATCAAATGTGACAAATAATATGAAATGAAGGGAATAACTTATTTGGGGTTGTGCCCAAGTAAGTATTTCTCGTGTTCTCCGTATTAATATTTTCATTTAATATAGCATTATTTTTGTATTTTCCCAAATCTAATTCAAATTGTAAAAAGCTAATATTGTTAGGTTAGTCTAAGGTTTGAATCTCACCACTGGTAACCGGCAATCGTATGTTACTAATGTTTATTAAAATTACTTCAGTTTTTATATTTTTTAAAATTTCTTAGTATAATAATCAAATATTAGATTGAAACAAGTGTGATGATATTATCACATCTAATTTCACCAAAATGGTTCTTGATGTATTAATTTAATATTGTATAATCAGGTTTTTTTATTCACGTGTTAAAGATTGCTACGGTATTAAATATTTTCTAAAATTTGGAGCGTCCTCTTAGTAAATTTATAGGAATTTATTCCATTTTTTAAGTGATATAATAACTTTTAGCACAAGTGATTTAAAAATGAGATTAATTGTTATGGATTGTTAGTGTAAATTTTTTTATACGATTAGTGTATCACAATCATTTAAAAAGATTATTTTTTAAATAATTAAAATCAAATTATAATTAAAATTTAACGGTTACGATTAATTAACAATGTAAAACTGTTTTACAATGTCGATGTATACCAATTAATTTTTTTAAAGATTACATATTCTTTATTTTATATTACTTTTCTCTTTTTCTATCGCTAAGACTCAACATGAAATTTTAAAAGTATTTACTAATAGTATTGAATATTTAAAAACACAACACATTCATTAAAAATCTTAATTCAAATTCAAATTTGACTTAATTATAATTAAATTCATTATTTGATTGGTGTGTTGAGTTCTCAAATAGGAATAACAAATTCATTTTTTTAAAGAAAGAAAATTCTCATCCAGTCGGTAATCTCTAAAGAAGAAAATACTAAGTTGGTTGCGAGTATTACGAAGGAGGAGTTATTTGAAGCTTATAGCATTATGCATCCTGACAAATCTTCGGGTCCTGATAGGTTTAATTCGACATTTTATCAAAAGTTCTGGGGTATTTGTGGGGATGACATTTTTGAAAATGCCAAGCATTGATTAAAAGGAGGGTTCTTTCTGACAAGTCTTAATGAAACTAACATATGCCTTATTCCTAAATGTGCTAATCCTACAAATATGAAAGAGCTTCATCCTATTTCATTGTGCAATGTGGTCTATAAATTGATTTCTAAAGTGCTTACAAATATGTTGAAGAAATACTTGGACACGTGTGTTTAGAAGGAACAATCGGCGTTTGTAGAAGGAAGGTCTATTCTTGATAGTGCTATGATCGTTATGGAAATAATTCATACCCTTAAGAGAAAGACCAGGGGGAACATGGCCTATCTTGCGCTTAAAATTGATATTAGTAAGGCGTATTTGGGGATTTCTAAAGGGTATGTTTCATAGGTTGGGTTTCGCGGATAGATGGATTCATTGGGTCATGATGTGTGTAACTTCGGTGCAATACTCTGTTCTAGTTAATACTAATAATGTGGGATCAATTCAACCAGGAAGGGGATTGAGACAAGGAGACCCACTGTCTCCTTATCTGTTTATCCTTATATCAGAAGGACTATCAACGCTTATCAAAGGAGCGGTTGCTAGAGGGGATCTTCATAGTTTCCGTATTTGTAGGGGGCACCTAGGGTGCCCCACCTTCTTTTTGCTGACGATTGCTTTTTATTTTGCAGGGCTAGTCTATCTGATGTGTCATATCTGATCGCGGTAAACTATACATCTAACGGTTTCTAACTGCAAAGTGCACAACCTATCGCGTAGTAATAAAGATATCGAACCCACAGAGACCAATGTCAACCTACCGTTATCTATCGTTGCGTTGTAAAGCTAAGGCTAATGATATTTTTATGGTTTAAGGGAAACTAGAACTGAAACTAAAATAAATCTAAGAAAGAAAATAAGAATAAAACGAGGCCGAGATATGAATTTCGCGCTCCTAAGGGACTTTATAGAATTCAGTACTAATTACGACTATAGCTAGTTCTGTAGAATATATCAGCTTAAAGACTCCGCCTCACGCTCTCACGGTCTTAACTAAAACCACACTTCCTAATCCCAAGATTTTGCTCTCGCTCGCCCGGTAACTAAGAAACGTGTTTTGAAAGATAATAATATCCTAAACGTCTCTAAAGCGCTCTCGCTGTATTTAGATAAGTTGCCTAATTTCTACTATCCGGTTCGATCCCCACGCTCTCGCTGTACCGGTTCTAACCTTAATTAGTTTCTCACTCTCGTGACAAAACCGTGTTAAATAACATCTCACTCTCGTGACAATGCTAATTAAATTACGCTTAGAAATTAAAACCAAAACAGACATACAATCATAATTTCGCACCTAATAATTTCTACGGAGTTCCGTCGGTAACGACGGTCCTCATACGCCGGACTCTAAGTTATCTAGCTAGACATGGATATTGAAACAAAGCAAGAACAATAATTAAAATACTGTAACAGATGCACATGGAATAAATAATAATAATTAAGCATAGACAATATTAATTAAATTAAATTCGGTCGAAACCTGGTACAATGAAATTAATTCCTTCAAGCTCCCTCTTCCACAAGTCGGCAAGATTGGAACCTTCGGAAATTTGAGATAGAAAATCTGAAGCTTGAAATAAATCCTAACTAATATAGTAATTCCCTAATATTGGAAAATACTATTTAAAGGTAAATGAATGGAAATAATTGACAGTAGAAGAAACAAAGGAATGAAACAAGGAAATAGAAAATTAAAGAAACTGGTTTTCAATTGGGCAGAGCTTCCGCATGGTTGATGCAGCCAAAACTCCCCCCTTTCTTCATCTGATTCTTTGATATTTATAGAAGAGAAATTTGACAGTTGAAGAATAGGAACGTGGGCTTCGGTTCTTCAAGTGTTGAGAAAATCCAGGAGACTGGGCATTGTTGTGGTTGAGAGAAAATAGGAGTCTCTGACTCTTTCTATTCGTTGCACGTTCTCAATTTTATTCAAATAAATTAACTAAAGCTTGTCAAGGTTGTAACACTGGTGTAACAGGCAGATTTCCTCATATTTAGCGCGTCACGATCGTGACGCCCATGTAACGATCGTAACACATCAAAAAGGCGCGTCACGGTCGTGAGACCATTGTGACGATCGTGACACATCAAAAAGGCGCGTCACGGTCGTGAGACCATTGTGACGACCGTGACACCTTCTTAACTTTTCCAAAAATGTAGATCTTTCCGTTAGCTTTCCAGCGCTTCGAACGGGGCGTCGTTTCGATTTACGGTTCAAAAGTTATGGCCATTTTCATCGGATAACTCCTTGTATGCGAATTGTTCCATTTCTCGCCTGATTTGCTTCCTTTCTTCGCATACGACTCTTAAATGGTTGAATACCTGAAATAAACAAAATAAACAGAATACCAACATAATATGGTGCAAATGAAAATCAAAACGAGTACAAAATATGCATTAATAAAGTCAAATAAACGATGTATTTTCACGTCATCAATATCTTATGGAGGTGTTAAAAACTTATGCAAACGCGTCAGGCCAAGAAATAAACTTGACCAAATCTGAAGTAGTTTTTAGTCGAAACATTAGTAGGCCGACTCAGGAGGATATTGCTAAGATAATAGGAGTGCAGCATGTTTTAGGTACGAGAATGTACCTGAGATTACCTTCGATGATTGGTAGAGGTAAGAAGGTGATCTTCGCTTTTATCAAGGATCGAATTTGGAAAAGAATTAATTATTGGAAAGGTAGATCTTTGTCTAAAGAAGGGAAAAAAGTGATTATAAAATTTGTTATGCAATCTATACCTTCTTATATTATGAGTGTCTTTATTATATCAGATGCGATTATAAGTGATATTGAGAAAATGTTAAACTCTTTCTGGTGGGGAGGTGGTAATAATTATATAGGTATTAGATGGATGACCTGAGATAAGTTATCTTGCTCGAAGAAGGAAGGATGTATGATATTTAGAGACTTTAAGACCTTTAATATGGCTAAGGTGGCTAAACAAGGGTGAAACATGATATCAAAATCTCATTCTCTAGTCACCAGAATATTCAAAGCAAGGTATTTCCCTAGATCCTCTTTTCTTGGTTCATCCCTAGGAAATAACCCTAGTTTTGTTTGGAAGAGTCTTTGGAAAGATAATGATATCTTATCACTTGGTTGCAGGTGGGGTATAGGAGATGGAAGTCAAATAAAGGTTATGAATGAACCTTGGCTAAAGAGAAAAGGAGAAGGTTGTTTGGATGAACCTCATATCAAGGTGTGTATGATGTTTATGCTCAAAATCTCATACTACCAAATATTAAAAAATGGGACATGCAAGTAATAAATTCTTTATTTGATCATAATGTAGTAGAAGAGATATCCAAAGTGTTGTTGGTGGAAGATGTGATAGTTGATGGTCTAATTTGGAAAGAGGAAAAGAATGATGTGTATAGTGTCTGGTCTGGATATAGAGTGTGGAGAAATTCTCAAGCGAGTCGTTTGAATAGAAGGGAGGATGATTGATAATGAGGATGATTGGCATGTGTTCTTTGGATGCACTACTGTTGCTAGTTGTTGGCAAGCATCAAGTTTGTCTCATTTAATTGAATCCCGTGTTCATGCTTTTAATGATATTAAATATATTATTCTTGATATTTGTAATAGAGAGGATAAAAGGGATGCTGGTAGATTTGTTGTGATGATGGATGTGATTTGGAAAAATAAAAATAATGTCGTGTGGAGTAACACCCGAGAGGAGGCATTAAGTATGAGTGTGAAAGCTTTCTTCAATTGGAATGATTGATTTTCAGCTCAACAAGAGAATGAGGTACCAATTGTCACTCAATACCCTCTAGCTTGGAGTCCTCCTAATGAAGGAAGATTAAAGTGTAACATCGATGTTGGCTTTAATAATGACAGAGGCACAACTAATAGGGGCTGGTGTGTGATAAATAATTTGAGTGTATTCATTATTGTAGGTGTGACGTGGGATGTTGGTTTCCTTTCCACCATTGAAGCAGAGACAATGGCCTTAAGAGAAGCTATAAAGGGTTCATTTCGTTACAATTGGAAAATGTTTATATTTGAAAGTGATTCTCAACAAGTTGTTCACACCATTAATTCTAAGCAAATAGGTAGATCAGAGTTTAGTTCCATTGTGTCTTCCATTAAGAATTTGTTGCGTCCTTTTCCGAACATTGAGGTTAAATTCATCAAACGCCAAGCGAGGTTGCCCATAATCTAGCTAAGGTGACCAATTCTTGGTCTAGGCGATGTCTTATTAATGTAATACCTCATTGTAATGATCGTTTGTTAAGTAATGAAAGTTATTAAGTTTGTTTCCCTAAAAAAGAAAAAAAGAAAGAAAATTCTTTTAAATCCTCATTTAGTAAAATAATTATCTTTTTATCATTTTTATTATTTTTGTCAAGACTCATGAAAAATTTAAGGATCTAGACTAATTTGACAAGTATATTTAGTTGATCCTCAACCTCTTTTTTAATAAGATTGAATATTTATTAACTTTTGTAACACACTTGCACGCGTACACAAACATGTATATTTATTATACAATCTTTATTCATACATAAAAAATATGCACACAAATATAAAAATGCTTTTAAAAAAAAAGGTTAAATATGTATAAGGTCCCTGAAAATATCCCAACCTCTAAGTTTAGTCCCTCTAAAAATTTCCTTCAAACTTTGGTCCCTCAAAAGTTTTCAGTCCCTAATTATGGTCCCTCCTATTAGTTTTTACTAACGAAGGATGACATGGCGCACGAGCTGGATTTTTTTTCATTTGTTGATGTCTTATGTATTTTCCACGGTGGGAAATTGAGAGGTATAGTAAATTTGTAGTTGAAACGTCATCTTTCTTTCTCATACAACTCGTGCCCCAATATTCCTTAATCCTTTACTGATAGCTTTGTTGTTGATTTAGAAAAAACAGACTTGTTCTTGCAACTTTTGGGAGCTTATAGGTATCCCCTGTAGACATGTTGTGGCTGCCATATATAGGAAAGTAGATGACCCTATTAAGTATGTGCATAAGTGTTACCATAAAACCACATATGAAGCATGTTACAATGAAGTTATCACACCATTGGATGGGTATAATAAGTGGTCCAGGACTACCAATGAGGCAATGCTACCACTTATGTTTAAACGTGGCCCATGTAGGCCCAAGAAACTAATGAGGAGGGAACTTGATGAAGGGAGCCAAAACAAATGGAAGAGGACAAATACAAATCACAGATGCAAATTCTGATTTGTACTAGGTCATAACAAAAGGACTTGTAAAAAAAACAAGCAAACTGTGCTTGTATCTGGTGCTACTGCAAATGCTACTCAAGGGAGTGAAGAAATCCCAACTCAAACAAGTCAGGCTAATGTTACATAAAAAAGGGTATTCATTCTTCCCTTTAATATAATGCTCAACACTTTAGTATATTGTAAATAACTTAATTTTACATGTTTGCTGTAGGGAAGGCCTAAGGGTGCATCAAACAAGGAGGAAGAGGAACATAAGAAACCAAAGCCCAAAAAAACAATTACCAAATCCAAAAAACCTGCTAAGGCAAGTCAGATTATTGACAATCAAGCAACTCAGGAGACATCCAATCTGATTGTGAATGAAATAAATCATTATAATCAGAATGAAGCTACTCAAGAGGTCAACAATGTGAATCAACAAACTTAAGAGGTCAACAATGTGAATCAACCACCTGAAGAGGTCAAAAATGTGAATCAACAAACTGAAGAGGTCAACAATGTGAATGAGGCAAGTCAGACTGATGTGGATCAACCAACTGAAGAGGTCAACAATGTCAATCAACCAACTGATGAAGAAACTGCTCCAACTATCACAGAAAAGGAAACCACCTTGGATGAAACAATAAAAGCAATTCTCAGTGGTGTTGTTGTCTTAGACATCCAACCACTTAGGATTGACAAATTACCACTCAAAGTATCTGATACAAGGGGTCCCAAGATTTTCTTTGGAAAGAAACCTAAATAGTCCAGGAACACACCATTTAAGCCACAGTCCAAGAACACACCATTTAAGCTATCTGGTATAAGAACAAGTCTATCCAGGTCTATCAGCAGTGAACCAATAAAATTTAGGACTCAAAGTAGGTACAAAACAACTGATGATGTCAAAGCTGAAAAAGAAGTAGTGATATGTTGAGGACACTAAAGGCTAAAGAACATACCAGGTCCAGGAAAGAAGGCTGAGGACCCTGTGGTTATACCTGAAGATGACAACAAGACTGGGAAGGGTGCAACACAATGAATGAAATGATGTTTACTTAACAATTTTTATGATGTTTTATTGAATTACTTATGTTAGTATTTTGGTGAACTACTTATGTTAGTATTTTAGTTACTTTTGATGTAATCTGTTGGTTAACTTTTGATGTAATCTACTAGTGTACTAAACTTTGTTGGATGCAATCATATTATGATATTTTGGTTACATATTGTCTTCAGTTAACTTGGGTACAAATATAAGAGTCAAATGAAAGCAATAAACACCTAAACTTTGTTACAAATCTAAGAGTCAGATGAAAGCAATAAACCCCTAAACTAATCAACAATGAGTCAAAAAATTAACAACTAAAACCAAATTTCATTGTATTCAAACATTACTTTACAATATCGATTACAAATATTTCAGACTTACAACTAAAACCAAGTTTCTTGATCATGCCAAATCAACCTAACAAATACTTCAACAACTACACCTAAAAATAAGATACATGTTTATCATAACTGAAAGAATAACACAACCAGTCTTCAATTTTCCATAAAATGCCTCTGCCTTGAGCTTCAACTTTAACTTATTGTTTTTCTTCAGTGAAGCTTTATACAGTTCCCTAACTGTTTCCAGAATTTGAATATTCCTTTCATATTGTGCTTCCAAGCCGTGAACAACATTCTCCTATTTTGCAATTTCATCACCCCAAATGAACAAATTACATGTACCATGATTTTTTCAGATTGGACATCTCCAAAACAACCTCCCTTGATTCGTTCCCTTCTTGCACATGTATGACACCATCGCATGATTGCAACAACATTTTTTAACTTCACGCTGCGAGATTGTCTTGCTTGACCTAGTTGATGTAGACATGATGAAGCTAAATATGATGACTAAACGAAAAACTTGAGGAACGATTATGGAAGAAGAAGGTTGCAGAAAGAAGGTAGATGAAGGGGTTAAGGATGAAGACGATAATTGTTAGGTCAAAACGATTCTCTTATGAAGAAGCAAAATTAGGGATTCCATGTATCATTATTAAATCAAATCTGATGTGGATTTAATGTAAAACACATTTGACACTCAAAGATTACACAACTGGTGCGTCATGCCATCCTCCGTTAGTGGAAACTAACGGGGGGGATCACAGTTAGAGACGGAAAATTTGGGGGACCAAAGTTTGAAGGAAATGTTTTGAGGGACTAAACTTGAATGTTGAGATATTTATATGGACCTTATACATATTTAACCCTTAAAAAAACATACAACTTTTTTTTTTTAAATTTAGATTTAAATAGTCTTTTGGTTTAGGTTTAGTTAGTAAAACCTTTTATTTTAGTCTCTGTAATTTTTTTTTTTTTGGGTTTGGATTCCTATATTTTTCTTTTGTATTTGTTTTAGTCCCTATAATTAAAATTTGCAGGAAAATCCGCAGATTTCCTGCAAATTTTTCTTCGAATTTTTCTACCGAATTTAGTTTTAAGGACTAAAACCAATACAAAAATGAGATATAAAGTATCAGAAAAAAATTACTAATAAAGAAAAAAATTCACTAATTTATATGAAACAAAATAAAGAGAGCAAAAGACTATTTATATTATTTTCTTCATTTTATATGTATTATTGTCGGCTGTATTTTATGGCTCTATTAGTTGACTAGGTTTATCTGAGTAGTCTTCTACTCAAGTTCTAACCTTTGTACAATTTTAAGTCCTTTAGAGAAAAAAAATATTTGTTCAAAAATTTCACTCCATGGCTCTGGAAGTTATTGCTGGACCTTTCATGGGAGCTGTTTTCAACGTGTTGCTTGAAAGGATAGCTTCTTCTGAGGTTGTAAACTTCTTCAAGAAGAACAAAAGTGAGAGTTTGCTGAAAAGATTGAAGATCATTTTGCTATCAGTCCATGGTGTGCTCAATGATGCAGAAGAAAAGCAAATGAAAAACGAAGCTGTGAAGGAATGGCTTGAGGAACTTAAAGATGTTGCTTTTGATGCTGATGATTTACTTGATGAGATTTTCACTACTGAAAAAATGAAGCTAAAAGTGGTAAACATGTTTCATTCCCCTTCTTGTGCAACAGTTTTTTATGATAAAGAGGTTGAACACAAGATAGAAGATATTTATGAAAGATTAGAGTTTGTTATGAAATTGAAAGAGTTACTTGATTTGAAGATTGGTGATGGTAAGGAAATGAAAGTGACATATAAGTCACCAACTTCATCTGTGGTTGAAGCTTGTGATGTGTATGGAAGGGATAATGATAAGGATGTATTAGTTAAGTTGTTATTATCACATGATGTCGATGCCGATGAAAAAATTGGCGTCGTTCCCATTGTTGGTATGGGAGGGATTGGAAAAACTACTTTAGCTCAATTAGTATATAATGATGATAGGGTGCAGAAGGAGTTTGATCTCAAAGCCTGGATTTATGTTTCGGAAGAATTCGATATCTGCAAGATCACAAAGAATCTTTTGGAGGTTGTCAGTTTGTGTAGCTGTGATGTCGAGGACTTGAATTCGCTTCAGCGGAATTTGAAAATGTATTTACAGAAGAAAAAGTTTTTGTTTGTTTTGGATGATGTTTGGGATGAAAATTACGAGAACTGGGACAAGTTCAGGAGTCCGTTTAAGCACGGAGGGGCTAACGGAAGTAAGATTATTGTAACCACTCGAAGTGGGAATGTTGCGTCGATAATGCAAACTTTTCCGCCTTATAATCTAACCGAATTGTCGAATGAAGATTGTTGGGAGCTGTTTTCAAATCATGCTTTTGGTGATAGTCATAAGGATTCAAATGTTTGTCAGAGTGTAGAGAGAGTTGGAAGAGAAGTAGTTAGAAAGTGCAAAGGATTGCCTTTGGCTGTGAAGACACTTGCAGGACTTTTGAGGTCAAAAAGTGATACACAAGAATGGCATAAAGTACTCCATAGTGAGATATGGGATCTACAAGAACATGAGAGTCATATCCTTCCAGCTTTGAGATTAAGTTACCATTATCTCCCTTCTCATTTAAAGAGATGTTTTGCCTATTGTGCGATTTTTCCGAAAGATTACGAATTCGAAAAGGAGAAGCTAGTTTTGTTGTGGATGGCAGAAGGGTTGCTACACCAATCAAAAAGACATAGAAGAATTGAAGAAGTTGGGGATGAGTATTTCTGTGAATTAGTATCCAGATCGTTTTTCTACCAATCGAGAAGTGGCAAGTCGTGTTTCCTAATACATCATCTTATAAATGACTTGGCTCAATTTGTATCCGGAACATTTTCTGTGAGAATAGAAGATAACAATTCTGATCAAGTAATGGAAAGAACTCATTATTTGTCTCATGTTATTTCACATTGTTCTTCCTATGTAAACCTGAAAGACGTAGGAAAAGCAAATCGCCTGCGTACTTTTATGCAAATAAGAACAATCGGCACATCTATAGATTTGTTCAATAACATGCCAAATGATTTGTTGACAAAGTTAAGGTACTTAAGGGTGTTAACCCTGGTAGGTGCTTATTTCTACGGTTTGCCTGATTCGATAGGCGAACTAAAACATCTGCGCTCTCTAGAAGTGTCCGACACCGAGATTACAAAGTTACCTGACTCTATCTGCAGTTTGTACAATTTACAAACACTCAAGCTAGTTGGATGTTACAATCTCAAAGAGTTGCCAAAAGGTATTCATAAACTCGTCAACTTGCGATACTTGGATATTAGAGGCACTTGTTTGAAGTGGATGCCATTGCAAATCAGTGAATTGAAAAACCTCCAAAAGTTGAGCGATTTTTTCATTGGTGAAAATCATGGATCTTCCATTAGTGAACTGGGAGAGCTATGCGATTTACATGGATCATTGTTCATTCACGACATTGAAAATGTTGGCGATTATAAGGCTTCTGAGAAAGCAAAATTGAAGGAAAAACATGGCCTAGAAAAATTGTCATTGGATTGGGGTGGAGGCGGTGATACCGATAATTCACAGCATGAAAAGAAAATTTTGGACAGCCTTCAACCACACACAAATTTAAAGGAGCTTGATATCTATGACTATCCAGGCACAGAGTTTCCAGATTGGTTAGGGGACTACTACTTTTGCAACATGGTTTCCTTAAAGCTTAAAGGATGTAAATATTGCTACAAATTGCCTCCACTAGGACAACTTCCAATGCTGAAAGAGCTTCAGATTATAAAATTTGAAGGAGTAATGACTGTAGGATCCGAGTTTTACGGAAATAGAACTTGTCTAAGTACTGATAGTTTTCCTGCACTAGAAATTCTAAGGATCGAGTCTATGTCAGCGTGGGAGAATTGGTGTCCAGATGCAGACAATGTAAGCGGTAGCAGAGCTTTCTGTCATCTTAGAGAGTTTTATATCGAAAACTGTCCCAAACTGACCGGGAATTTACCGAGTAGTCTCCCGTCTTTGACATTACTTGTTATCAGAGATTGCAAACGCTTACTTTGTCCACTTCCCAAATCTCCAAGTCTGCGCGTGCTCAACATTCAGAATTGTCAAAAACTAGAATTCCGCGTGCACGCACCCTTGTACCACCAATCACTTACATCTTTGTACTTGATTGATAGCTGTGACTCACTCATGTTCTTGCCTTTAGATCTTTTCCCGAACCTCAAGTCTCTCGATATTTGGGGATGCAAAAATCTTGAAGAACTCACTGTTGTTTCAACTATAGATGCTACTCCTCCAAATTTCAAATCCCTTAACTCCATGTGCATAAGGCATTGTCCAAATTTCACATCATTTCCTAAGGGAGGATTTGCAGCCCCAAAGCTTAACTTGCTAACCATCAACTACTGTCAGAAGCTGAATTCCCTGCCTGAAAATTTGCACGAGTTTATGCCAAGCTTGAAAGAACTTCAACTAAGAGGTTGTCCACAAATTGCGGAATCTACAATGAGGCCACTAAGGATTCGGATTAGTAACAAATTCATGGAAGGGAAACAAAACCATTCTGATCCTCTTTTTGCAAGATTGGAAGGTCTAGCATCTGTTCACAGTCCCTCATCAAGTTAAATGTCGCCTTTCGTTGAATCAAATATGCAGGAAACTGTAAAATTGTAATTTAGTATCACCAATTGCATCAATAGAACATTGTTCCTATTAATAGCTAAAATGATTGCTTGATGGCTAAGTTATTTGGCCTAATTGAATGTTTCAGCAGTGCATTTAGAACATGTTTGAGAGTGAAGGTAGGTGGAGACAAAAAGGCTATAAGCACAGATGGAGTGAAGGGTGTTTAAGTTTGATTTGATACAAACCAATTCATATTTAATATAATTATTTAAACTTAATTGAAATATTTTTGTTACTTCATAAGTAATTTGATTTAATTAATTACATACATTAATTTGAATTGATTTTAAATAAAATTTAAAAATAGTTTAAATAACTTGATTAAATAGAAATGAATTTTCTTTCACATAAAATAAATCGAATAATTTTTTTTTGTTAAGAATATATTTGTCCTTTCGAAAAATATACACAACTCTTTCTCTTCTATTTCTCTTATCATTCTCTTATAAAAACACATCAAATCTATTATATTTCTCACATCTTTCTCTCTTTCATAACTTTTTATCATATTTTTTTTTATCACAATTCTAACTTCTTGCCATTCCTCGTTGTATTCCATCTATTTATAATTACATCACCATTTACAACAATTTATTACAAATGTTTCCTATTTAATTTTCTAGTCTATTCTAGGAATGGTAAATATATACAATTTTGAGATAATGAAATCATATGAAATCATTCGATATTAATTAAATCATATGAAATTATTATATATTAACACCCCTCTATTTGATGCGGTTAGTCAAAGAGCATCAATTTGTCAACAAGAAACTGATGACATGGATAAGAAGTCGCCTTTGTAAAAATATCTGCAACTTGAAATTGAGTACTAACATGAGGAAGTGATATTGGTTGATCATCATAGGCATCACAAATTGAATGACAACCAATTCGATATATTTTATGCGTTCATGAAAAACTAGATTTGGAACAATTTAAATGACACTTGTATTGCCGGCATAAAGTGAAGTTGACCCTGCTTGAGAAAATTCAAGTTCATTCAAAAGACTACGAAGTCAAAGTATTTCTGAACAAGCAACAAACATGACATGATACTCAGATTCAGTAGAGAATTTAGAAACTCTTGTTTGCTTCTTACTTTTCCAAGAGATCAATGAAGAATCAAGAAACATGCACCAACCAGTGACAGATCGACGATTATTAGGACACCTTGCCCAATCAGAATAACTATAAGCACTCAATTGAAGAGAAATTCCAATGAGAAAGAATAACCCATAGTGAGAGGTTCCATTTAAGTAGCGAATTATGCGATGAACCGCAACCAAGTGAAGATGGCAAGGAGAATGCATGAATTGACTTACTTGTTGAACAACAAAAGATATGTCAAGGCGAGTAATAGTCAAGTAATTAAGGCTACCCACAAATTGTCAATACAATAAGGGATCCGACAAAAGATCACCATCATCACAATGATATTTAACATTAACCTCAATGGGAGTATCTATTAGATTATCCAATTGGAGGCCGGTCAAAGAAAACAAATATGTAGCATACTTGTGTAGATGAAAACATATGCCCTTGGATGTAAAATGAACCTCAAGACCAAGAAAATAATGTAATTTACCAATATATTTCATATGAAAGGAAGCCTGTAACTGCTGTTTAAGTCTTTGAATGGAAGTATGATCAGAACCAGTAATAACCATATCATCAACATACAAAAGACGTAAGACAATTCCTCTAGTACATGGGATATGGATAAATAGAGAGGAATCATATTGACAATGAGTTAAGGAGAACCCAAGTATAGTGAAGCATAATTTCTCATACCATGCACTAAATGCTTGTTTCAAACCATATAATAAGCGTTTAAGCTTGCAGACACCCTTGGATGAAGATAACAAGCCATGAGAAGGTGTCATATAAATATCTCCCATAAGATTACCATGAAAAAAACACTCTTCACATACATTTGATGATAAGAACACCCATTAAAGCAATTATAAATATTACAATGCGAACAATTGTCATTTTGGAAATCGATGCAAATGTCTCATCATAATCAATTCCATATTCCTGCTTATTTCATAAGGCAACCAAGCGAGCCTTGTAACAATTGAGGGGCCCATCATAATTCAATTTCACAGAATACACCCATTTGCAACCAATTGGTTTGACATAAGGAGGACAAGAGAAAACATCCCACGTGAAGTTATCTTGAAGAGCATGAAGTTACTTATTCATTGCTTTTATCCAACATACATCTTTAACATCCTGTAAGTAACAAGTAGGAATAAATATGCTTGAGAGTGTGGTAGTCAGAGAACTATGTGAGGAATTATACATGTCTGGGGAATATTTATCTGGTGCTCGAGATATTCAATCAAAACATCGTGGTTCAACCAATACAGAATCAGGTGGTGGCTCAACATCAGGAAGGGGTGTGGGAACCTGTTGTATGTGTTTTCTGACATATACATGACCTAGTTTTAATGTGCTATAGATTAAGGAATAATATAAAACTTAGGAAGAGTAACAATATCATTCATGGCAGGAGAAATACAAGGAAACATAAACTGATTATAAAAAATGTCACATTCCTAGAAATGCGAAAGTGATGGTTAGTGACATCATAACACACAAATCACTTGCCTATACCCCATAAATGCATAATGAAAAAATTGTGCTCCAAGCTTAAACCTTTAAAATAGAGGTAAGTGAAAAAAACACACACCCAAAAGTATGTAAAGCACTATAACCAGGATGAATTTTAAAAATACAAAAGAAAAGAGAATCAAAATCAATAACTATAGACGAAAGACGATTGATAAAGAATACAACTGTGGAAAGAGCCTCTGCCCAAAATTGGGATGGTAGAAAAGCTTGGAGAAGCAAGGTACGTGTTACATCAAGCAAATGATGATTATTATATTCTGTTATGCCATTTTGTTGAGGGGTATTGGGACAAGATCGTTGAGACAAGATGCCTTTTTATTGAAGGTATTCCTGAAACTCACGAGACATGTACTAACCACCAGAATCATAACAATTTTTTTAATAGTAGCTTAATACTGGGTTTCAACATATGTAAGAAATTTCTTAAACATAGAAAACACTTCGAATTTAGACCTAAGAAAATATATCCAAGTAAAACGACTATAATCATAAATGAATGTGACAAAATATTTATAATGAGCATGAGAAAATACATGAGACATTCCCTAAACATCACTATGAATCATCTCAAAACAAGTGGAAGCACGACGAGCACCAACCAAAAAAGGAAGTGTTTTATTTTTACCTAATTTGCAAACAAAACATGAAATAGAGGCATTACAATCAACATTTTTATTCCCCAATAAAACAATTTTAAATAAATGAGACAAAAAGACAAAGTTTGGATGATCCAATTTTCTATGCCTACCCTCATAAGAATTCAAATTATTATTACAAGAAAGAGATGAATGACTCAAAATAAATTGGAGAGGAAACAATCTTCCCACTTTAGACCCCTTCGCGATCACCTTCTTAGAAGTTTACTCTTTCACAAGAAAACTATCACTAGAGAAGTTAGCATCATACTTTTTTATTTATCAATTGAACAACAAATAATAAATTAGAAGCAAGTCCAGGTGATACAAGCACGTCCCGAAAATCAGAGTTTATGTCGCCAATATTAGTAACAGATAACATATTACCATCAACTATTTGAATTTTCTGATTACCATTATAAGATTGTAAATTATGAAAATATTCTGAAGAACCTGTCATGTGATTGGATGCACCTGAATGAAGAAACCATGACCGAGAAACATTATAAGACTTACCCTTAATTCCCAAGGCCGTAAGTGTAGAAAATACTATTTGTTGAATCAATTCAGGATGTATATCACCACTGTTTGATGCACCATTAATGGAAGGACCAACTTCATAATTTGTAGTTGCATGGAATGCCTGCACTGAACATTGTGTTGGTCGTGGAGGACATGTGGGACACTCAGAGATAATATGGTCTTGTTGCTTACAGTAATTACAAAACTTCTTATTGCAGCCACGAGCAATATGACCAAATTGTTTGCAAGAGAAACACTAAACTTGTCTCATATCACGATCTTTACCTCTACTTTGAGCATCATATGAAACCATCACTGACTCGGAAATGACAACATCATGAGATATGGCTTCTTGAGTAATAAGACATTGTTCCTCCCTTAGAAGTTATCTAACACATGTATCTAAAGAAGGAACAAGATTCCTATTCATCAAGACACCTCTTACAACTTAAATTCTTGGCGAAGCTTCATGAGAAATTGATCCCAACTACTAGTGTTATAGACCTCTTAGATAGTCGCGACATAATTCTTGGGAACATCATCATGTATAATAACAGATTGCTCTATCCACAAATTTAGAAAACCAAAATAATATTCTTGAATGGATAAAGTATCTTGTTTGTAATTATCTATCTCTTACTCCAATTGAAAACACTTGGTTGCATTCTCTTGGTTGTAAATACGCTTCAAATAGTTCCACATTTCTCGAGCAGTTGAAAATGAGCGTAAATTATTGATCATTTGCGGATCAATAGTATTGAATCTCTAAGTTATTATTATTTGAGTCTCTTTAGTTTCCCACGTATCTAATGAAACTTTCATTGTTGGTGACTTAGTGACTTTGGAATATATTTCTATCACTATATACATTAGGCATGACAAGAAAAGTCGGCTCCGCCCGGAATCGGCCCAAAATTAACGGGGGAACCCGGTTTGATTGGGTGTGGGTGTGGGTGCGGGTGCAGGGAAAAACCCAATTTGTAATTGCATGTGCGGGGGAACGCTACTACCCACCCCGTACCCACCCGCCTCGGTCTTATAGAACTCATTTTAAAACCTTTATTTAAATTATTTCATTACACATTTATTCACTTTTGGAGAAGTAATTAAAAATTCTCATTAGTCATTTCTCACTATTCACTCAAACCCTTATCTTTAGAAACATGTTTATTATTAAAACTGTCAAATTTGTAATAAAATTATTAATTTTTATTAATATTTAAAAGAAATTATTTTTTGCGGATGGGGCAGGAGGAGGTGCGGGCAAACCCGTTCCCATCGGGGCAGGTCTGGGTGGTGATTTTTCATACCTGTCTGGGTTTTAGGGCGAGTCCGTATCTGCTACAAGGAGGTGAGTGCAGGTGTGGGGCTAGTTAAACCCGCCCCATTTCCATGCCTAATATAGAGTAAGGAAAATAACCTAAGATGCACGTGCAACACACTATATGATATTTTTTTAACAATGTGTCACGACTTCAAAACAAGTGATAAAGAATGAAAACAAGAAGAATAATAAGTTAGTTATTTCCGTAGTACCACAAAGAAGGAAAAAATGTTACCAATGAAGGTGAATACAATTCTGCAAGAGATGATCGCGAGTAAGCATAAAACCAAAATCACAAATCTACAAACACGAAATTACAATCTCAAAGTAATACATAATCTTGAACCAAGGACGAAATCAAGAAACGAAAACCGAAGTCATAACTCATAATCACAAACAAAGAACAACAATCCAGAACACCGCCAAGAATTACGATCTCAATCCTTAAAACAAGAATCACCGAGACAAAATCAAGATACGACACCGACAAACCGACATTGAACCAGATGGAATAGACAATTACAAATAACATAATGGGTCTCGCTGAGCAAGACTAAGATAACATGATTTTAAAGGGTTGGTTTGATCAAACCTTCTGATGCCATGTTATAAATTATTGCTTCTTGCCATTCCTCATTGTATTCCATCTACTTATAATTACATGAGCATTTACAACAATTTATTACAAATGTTACATGTTTGATTTTCTAGTCTATTCAAGGAATGGAAAATATATACAGTTATGAGATAATGAAATCATTCTATATAAACAATTTTTCTCTTCTTATTTTTTCTCACAAATAATCAGACCCTTAAAGATGAACATCATACTGTACTTATCCCAAATTTCTCAAAGATCAACAATATTTTTTAGATTATTTCATAATTATGTGGACCCTGTGCACTCTGAACAATCCTTAATAAAAAACTCATTCATTCACCTATTTAACAAAGCCTCACAATCCCATTAATCTCAAGAAAACATGGTTGAATTATAATATCAGTTTCTTAAATGACCAATCTTTACAAAGTTTTCTTTAAAGGTGCGAAAAAAACAACGGGAGAGCAAAGGATATGATTTATGTGAGGTTTTAATTTTTTTCTATAACGCAAAAATAAAGGGGTTATTGGTTGAAAATAAAGAGTTAGAGAAGAAAAGTCACACAAGGAATTTATCATTCACTTCAGAACTTGAAGTCCCCTTCACACTTGAAAAATTGTCACTACAATTAATAGGATTAAATATGTTTTTCGTCGCTCTAAATATTTAAAATTTCGTGTTTAGTCCCTAAAACATTTTCATTCAAACAATCGTCCTAATAAAGTTTTTCGTCCCTACCATCTATTTCACTTAACAAAGCTTACGTGTCACGCCACATGACTTTGCTAGCGTGCCAAAGATGTTGACATGGCATGCCACATGGCTAAGGTAAAAAACATACTTGAACCCATAAAAAATCGTAGCTAATACCTAGCTAAAGTCGTAGCGAATCTCTAGCTAATTCATTCATGGCAAGGTTAGTTCAATTGAAACGGTCTGCAATGTTAGTTTTTTATTATTAAGCCATATCCATGATGTTCTATAGTACTTTATCTTGTTTCAAAGTTATATTGTTGCGTTTATTTCCCCAACTAGCTTCACCATATTTCTTGTCATTTTATATAAACTTCCAGCACTACAATTATAACATCCTCGTAATTTGCCATCAATTATAATAACCGTTTATGGACCCCCAGGCTCAGGTGTCTTATAGCTAAAGGCAGTCCGCAATGGAGGTTAGCAATTTGTAGTAATTGATATTTATGATGCTAATGATGAGAGACTATGGAGCTTTTGGATGAGATGCTATGCAAAGAGACAAAGAGGTTGATGAAGAGACTACATTTTTCCTATAATAAATTAGCTATAGATTAGCTACGACTTCTGATCTCAATGCATGTATATCTCAGTTGTAGTTGCAACGTTATTTCTTGAGTTGATCTTCACATCTTCTACTCCTTTTATAACATAAGAAATATAGACGTTGGAGCCTTCTCAACGACTATAATTATACCAAATCTTCTAGTACATATTTTTTTCCAATAAAGAAAGTGTTGGAACTTTCAGTCACTGAGTTGTCCATTGAACATGATAATTTTCTAGAGGTTTCATAAATTATTCAAGTACAACACGACCTGCAGAAGATAATGTCAATAAATCTGGAGTCTCGTGTTAGCAAGACTGAGTTGACACTAACCAGGATCAGAAGTAGCAGTATCACACTATTGATGCTGAAGTGTACTAGTTACTCCACTTTGATCAGACACTTCCAAGCAGTAACTAAATAGTGCATAAAGTTAGGTTATAATGTATCACTTGCAATTAGAGAAACAGAACAGTGGGCCAAATATAAAGGTGCCATAATTAATCCTTAAAAATTAAAGGTACTGCAGATTCTGTAGAAAGAAAGTGTTGCATGTGGATATTCATTGTCTTTAATATAAAGGTGTTATTCTGAAAATTTTATGGAAATGAACTGAAAAATAACGCTTATGCAGATAACTCCATTAGAAAAAACCACGAGCTCAATCGTTACCTCTTCTCTTCCTCTTATAATTTGTTGCATTAAGGCCCTGTTTGGATTAGTTAATTGTTGTGTTGTATTAAGGAACCAATAACAACAATGTGCTCCATGAAGACGCACCTTTTGTTCATAGAATCCATCAATGTTACAGCCCAATCTGTTGCATTAAGGCTCTGTTTGGATTAGTTAATTGTTGTGAATGCACAACTGAATACCAATATATGTATTATTAGATGCAGATCAAAATAGATATGAACCAGAGAACACTGAATTATGGCTTAGGAAAGCAGCAAACACGTCCAGGAACTTAGCTACTCCTAACTAACCATTTTCAAGCATAAGAATTGATGTCAATGAACAAAAAAATAGGATTGAACCAAAACATTTCTAGGCATTAACTCTGATATAATTCCTAAAACTATCTATCTGTAACAACATTAGAAAAACTTTAGTTGATGTGGGCTAATGACTAATTGAATTTGCATATGTCATCTAAGCAGCAACATCATGAGAGTAACTACAATGCAGTAAAGTAATTCATTAAGACCCGATTGATTTTCATTTAAAAAAGCCTGACATTGACATGCCGACAATGATATCGAGATGAACACATTGACAATAAACTTATAACTACAACGATATTATCTATCAGCATTAGTAGCATGATCAATATTGATAGACTACTGTAACATGAGTAATATGTGTACTTCAACTTGAGAGATTGTAAGAATCAAACACACTATTTCCTATTTCTATAAGGTCAATTGTAGAATTGTGTACTTCAACTTGAGTTCTTATTTTAAAATTGTAGAATTGTATTAAATGATCTAAGTGAAAGGAAAACCACATCTCACAGCTGCAAAATTTTCTCCGACTTGCTCACTGTCTTGATAACTACATCAGTTATCAAAACCTGCTCACTGTCTTGATAACTACAGCAATTATCAGAACCTTATTCTTGTGATTCTAAAATGAGTTCACAATCATCCAAACCTGACCCAAACATGGTAACATATTATACCTTTGGTTAATGAGACTGAGTACTAAAGGAAACATTAAACAAAATGAAAATGAATATTATACCTTTGGTCAAAAACACATGTTCTGAAGCACTTTATGGGTGAGATGCATAAAAGATATCATTAATGAGATGAAAATTATACCTTCGGTTAATTGATCCTCCCATATGATCATGTGCCACTATCGCAACAATATTTGAATCTTTAGCCATGAAATTCTACATCAAGAAGATTGTGAGCAATTTAGATAAATACACAAGAGGGAGTTACCATGTTAAGCAAAACAAACACCTTTATCTTCATGATAGGGTTTCATTTATGTTTGTTGACAACATCAAAAAATAAAATGAAGCATCAAGTGACATGACAATAATAATTAATATTTGTTTAAGGGCATGATAATGATAATTTTGTTTGTTGACAACATCAAAAAAGAAAATGAAGCATAAAGTGACATGCCCTTAAATCTGTCACTTGATTTAAATCTATGTCAACATGATCCCCAATTTCTTTCTAAGAACATCTCATTGAATTACCTTTTTCCTTAATGCGGTTAGCATTCCCAACCTCATTTGACATACATGAATTCAGCAGGACCTTGTCAGTATTCTTATTACTACAAGTTGAATTGTCAATAGTTTGGCACCGCTCCAAAACCATCTTGTCATATACGTTAACCAAATTACAAAAAACATGTCAAATAGCATAAAACAATAAACTAGATTTTTCACATACTAATGCAAAAAAAATAAAACTCACCAGAAGAACGTTGCTGAAATGCATTAGCACAAAAGGTCGCATCCAAATTCTTATAAATTTGTCACCATGTTTTCCATAAAAGGCACATGCCTTCAATCTACCACCAAAAATCAACAAATTAAAGGCTATAACTCAGTGCAAACATTTAAACAAAGCCTACAAATAGTTAACTAAATCGCAAAAGAAAATAAACAAGTATCGTAAAAAATAATCAACACTCTCTTAGAACATGAATCTAAAACAACAAAATAAGTGTACTTTGATAATAATATACCTATTTGAGCATATTTGGTGTTACAGATAGCACTTTCAGAACCAAGTGTGGAACTATCTGCCATACAGAAATTCCCAATAATGAAAGATAAAAAAACAAATAAACTCAACTAGAAAACCTAGAAATATTAACACATAAAAAATCATATAGAAGAAGAAACTAACCTGTAGACTAAGTGATTGCATGGAAGCAAAACCGATTGCTTGAACAAGCTCGAGCTACAAGATCCATCACCAAATCAAACAAAATCTCAAATCAGCCGTGGAAAACCCTAAATAACAGAAAAATAAATAAGTAAAATAAAGAAAAACGGGAACCAAAGAGGGGATTTAAGTTCGAGAGCGAGTTTCTGAAAGTGAAGCATCCATGGATTCAAATTAGGGTTCTTCTGTATTTTTTTAATTTGAGAAAAAGAGAGGAGAAAGTAAAACGAAAAAGAGAGAGGGAAATGAAAAAATTAGGCGCCCAATTGCAAGTGAGGGAAATTGAGATTTCATTCTTTGTATTATGATGGCTTATACGGTCATTATAACTTTTAGTTGGCACACGACACTAATATCAACGAATTTTAAATGTTGTTTCTAATAGTAATTTGTTTGTAGTATTCGTAGATTCACGACGGTTTGTCAAAACTGTCGTCTGAAATGTCGCAATTCATAAGTTACGACAGTTCTGTGTCAACTGTCGTAACTCAAGTGTTGCAAATCAATAATTTTCTTGTAGTGTAATCAGAACCAAACCAAAGCTTTTTCTACGTCAGAACTAGTCGATCAAGTAAATACAAGTCTACACATAGAAGCAAGCTAGTTCGAAATCCTAATTATTTTTCAAATTCTTTGTCACCATCAAAACGTTTTTAGAGGATACATGGTATGAACCAAACTTGTCTCAACACAAAGTACCATCACACATGATCCTTCACGTGTTACACACTCACAACGTTACGTTTTGCTGTCTCTCTCTAAACCTGTCACAAGACAGATGGAACCCACTACACCCATACTTCCCATCCCAACAACCGGTTTTGCCCATGGTTTCAAGAAAAATAATTTTTTAAAACATATCAAGTACCCATCAATAATGATTTTCAGACTAATCCCACCATCCCTAGTCAAACCTCTTTTACCACGCCCCCTTTTCTACCGTTGGATTTCCAACAAATTCTTCCCCTTCCTTTGCACACAACACACATACTATTCCCAAACCCAACAAGGACTGTCCCACTCCTTTTTTTTCCAGTCGTCCCACATGACCACGCCCCTCCTAAAAGATAACCCTCAACCTACTATTACCACATCCCTTCCACTTAATTTAGTTCTCTCTTATGCCTTTCCAAAGCAACTACACGTGGACTACATAGTTGGACAAATACTCCAAGATCCTATTTTAAACTTTGAGGACAAGGTTTTATGTGAGTCTGATAATAGTGATACAAATTTTAGTAGGCCATTAGGACTATTAAGAAGCCCTTTTAGCAACTAAATTTTGTTATGCATTAGGCCCAAATATTACGTAGAAAATTTGTCTTTCGTTGTCTATATTTTCTTCAAGTGGGCTTAACCTAATGTTACTAGATCCATTAAGAATTATGTATTTAAAGAACATGCCACCCCTTATTTTGTCATGCAAATATTAAATATGTCTTTTATTTCCTTTTATTTTTCTCTCTTGTCTTTTAGATAAAGCCTAATCTCTTGGTAGTAGCAGAATCCATCTATCACATATTCTTGATAAAAAAATCTAAAATATTTTTTTCTTTATTTTTTTAATACAAAAATTAGGGTCTAATTTGGACAAAATTGATAAATTGGAAATTGAGTGAAGAAATTAGAATTTGACATTCTTTAACCTAATTATATAAAATTTTGAAATGAGAGTTGGGAAAGAGGAAAAAATATATTGTGATTCACTATTGAAAATGATTGTGACATGACTTATTTTAAAATCACACATATTGAGTTAGGAATTTTTTAGGAATAAAACACATTGGATTTAAAAACTGACATATAGTGTCATTATTGAACAATTAGCAATTTTATACTATTAAGTAGGTTAAATTATTCGACGGTAGCTAAATCCAAATGTCTATATCTTGAGCTAGATAGCTCCTTTATAAATAAAACAATACATCCAATTTATAGATAAAGATGTTATCACATCAACAATGCATGATTTCAACAATTAGCTTTGGAAAAATATATTATTTATTTCTTATGTTTTCTCTTATTTATGATGAAAGGTTAAAAAAATTAGAGAGATGATAAAAAAATAATGAAATCCTATTCTTGATTTTTTTTAAAATTAAACCTCCCTACCAAGTGGGCAAAAGGAGTTATAGTACAACACATTGATATACTTAAGAGACATTTAATAATTATTTTATTTTAAAAAAAGTTTTTTTTTTAAATTTCTTAAATACAAAAAACTATTCATTTGATATTTCAAAATAAAATAAAATTGATGTGAAGCCATATTGAGCCTATATATAATGAGATCAAACTATTGTCCATTTTATACAATAAAAGAAGAAAAATATGGTTAAAATTATTAAGTATGATTTTGCTATGATATTGTTTCTTTCTCTAATTATTTTTGCATCTAACTGTTATGGTTAGTCTTGTTTTCTTTCCTTTTAAGTTTTCATATTAACTTTGTGTATAATATTTTATTATCTTTTATTTATATATTCTTATATTCAATATTTTTGTTGTAGCTTATAATGAATGTTATGAAGATGAAGATTGTCCAAACAAAATGTGTAACATATATTTTGTTGTGAAATGTATTAACAAAAAATGTCATTGTGTACATGACAATGATTTAAATCCATTGAACCCTAATACTATATTTCATAATTAGTTATTTAACTTTTATCCATCAAACAATAATTTGGTTTATTTTTATTTTTATTTTGTAGTATTAAGAAAGTTGTATTATGTAACTTTATATTAAAAAATGATGGTTATGAAAAGAAATATGGTGGTAAAGAATATCGTATAGATTATCTCATCATATTCTTTGAAGCCTATAATTTCATTATTTTATTTTTGTATCATATCATAATATTCTTCCATCCATAAATATATGCAAAATTAAATTTTTACATCATAATTATAACCAATTATCACTAGTCTATATTTTTCGATCAAAACCATAATACTAGTATTTCATTATTATCATTTTTATAAAAAAATATATATTTTACATTTTTTTAAATAACAACACATCTTGTATCATTAAAAAAAAATGAAAAAATGCTTTCATTTAGGATAACATAACAACTAATTTATTAATTGAATGAAAAACAAGTACTAATTGAAGTATAGTGAATTTGAAGAGTTATTATCATAAACACAATGAATAAATGATAGTAGTTGTCATGATGATGATGAGAACAGAGGAGGTGAGGAATGAATGAGACAAAAGAATTGAGAGAAGAAGAAAAGGAGATGATATACACTGTATGTAATTAGTACATTTTTTTATAGTTGGGTGCTTGAGTAGTGAAACAATACATTATATAATGAAATAAAAAATAAATTATCCACTAATAACTCTTCATTTCTTAATATATTAATTATTTTTTTATTAAACAAATGTAAAATTATATAATTATATATTATATAAAAGGTAAATAATATGACCAAGGTAAGAGAATCCACGTGAATGAGAGAACTTTCCCGATCCCCGCCCCCAAAGTGTTATTGGGGGAACTTTTCCCTCCATCCACATCTCCACCAAAAAAAGATATTCGACTTGGAACTCCGGCCAGATAATCCCTATAAGGATTCTCGTTAACAAATATAAATTGACATCCCTACTAATATATATAGGTATTAATTAATTTTGAATTAATAACACGTCTTTGCCATATAAATAATTTTTGCTTTATTTTCAATCATTTTAATTTTATATAATTATTAAAAAATTTAATAAACAAAACTTATTTTTAGTCCCAACAAGACTTATACCACAGTTCTTTGGATAGCAAGACATATGCCTTAACCATTTGAGCCACTATGCTTTTTTTTTTTTTTTCTTCTCACATGATATATATCTTTTACCATATAGATTGTTCTTTTTGATATATTGATATAATTTTTTATACATTTAAATGATTATTTTTTAAAACTACAAATAAATTTAAAATCAACATAGCATATCAAACGCCACCTTATAATATGACTATATCATAAAGACATGGATTGAACTCAAATTGGTTAGCCAAGAAAAAAACAATATGATAGTTGAGAAAAAAAATCATGATACCGAGAAACATGTCTCAATATGTGTACATTATGATAATAAACTATAAACAATTGTAATTAACATAATTAAACAGAGAATGCTCTTCAACTATAAAAACTCAAGAAACAAGAAAATTTTATTGAGAATATATAATTATATAAATGACTTGAATTATGAGTTTTACTCAAATCAACTAGCACTACTGACACAACAGATACTAGATACTGAAATATCATAATAAGTACTGAAATATCATAAAATAGAGAAAAACTGGGATGACATCAACTCTTACAACTACACCGTATATATATATATATATATATATACACTTTCATATACCTTTGTTTTTCTAATAATATTTTTTTCCTCCTTGATTTTTGTGTCACATTAAAAAGGCATGGCAAGACATTCAATATACATACGGTGTATGGAGATTTTGGTGTCAAAATAGCATATCTGCATAAAATGTTTTACATATTGACCAAAAACATCCCATCTGGGTCCCAAGAAACGTATGATTAGCGTCATTAGCTTGATGTATCATCACTTAAGTTAGATGAATATTTCACACTTGAATGAAAAATGAACTTTTTCTTTGAGGTCGAAATCACTTTCTTCTTAAATACGATATGAATGTCATGCATTGGTTCCTTCTTCCCTGACATAATGGGATATGACAGTTTGATCCAAGTTGGCATTACTTGATTTGGTTTCATTAGTTGATTCTTGGTTCTTTTGAACTATGATCTGCCACTTTTCAATATTTCCTTTTCCTTGACCACAATTATGGCAATTTCATACTCATCTGGTTTCTTCTCGACTTCTTGGCTAAGGTAAATAATTAAGACTCCCACTAATTTTGACTTGGTGGAGTTAGTGGTTCTTGGTGGTTACTCTCTTCTTGAAGCACATAAATTGGGTAACCGTTTTTATTTTCTTCATGTTCACGCATGGCTTCATAAAGATTGAAGATAACTTTCTCGTATGGAAATCTTAACATAAGCTCACCAGATTCCAAATCAATATTCTATCTTCCAGTTAATAAAAAAGTTTAACGAGATGAGATGGACTTTGGCATATTCTTCAATATCAAGAATTACAAAATCAACTAGAAGCAAAATGTCATCAACTTTTACCGATACATTTTTCTTCACACAATAAAGGCATATAATTGAAATATATGTTTGTTTCAAAGTCATATTTGTTGGTTTCCTCTTTCCTCCTAATTTCTTCATCATGGAGAGTGGAATCAAATTGACACTCGCTTCCAAATCACAAAGAGATATTTCAATTTTTAACTTTTCAATAATGCATGGAATAGTTAAACTTCATGAATCTTTTAACTTAGAAGGGGAGTTGTGTTGGATGATATCACTATTTCACGTGAAAATAAATCATTAAATCTTGGAGGTTTTATTTTCTTGGCCAGAAGTTTTTTCATAAATTTTGTATAAATAGGCATATGTTGTAATGCATCTGAAAAACAAATACTGACTTGTGGCAAGGTAAGGAAACTTAAAATACAATGGAACTTCTTTTTTCTATGTTTATTTAATTTTCTCCTTATTCTCTTATACTTCTTGAGAAATCTTCACTCCATCTATATTTTTTCTCCTTAATTTTTTCATTTTCATCAATTTTTTATACACTATCATTTTCATTGATTCCCTCTTCTATCTCTCCATAAACTTCCTTTTCTGGCGCTCAATATCCATTAATGTGGATAATAACATACTTATAAAACTAATTGCATTGTAAATTTTAGTTTTTAGGTTATCAAAAGTATTTTCAGCAAATCCACCGTTAGATTGAGTAGCCGTTTGTTTTGAAAATTTCTTAGCTTGAGTTCTTAGATTTATAATTTAGACTTCCTTGTTGGATGTCTCTTGATTAAATTTGATCACTTTATTTTTCTGGTCATATTTGTGAATTATATGAGGGTTTATTAAATAAGAGAAGGCTTCCTTAGTTGTTAAGTACGAGTTTAGTGATGTTTTTGCGCTCCTTGATTTGAACATTTGATTTTATTTTTACCCCACTTTTAAATGAAGATGGACTTTCTAACCCGAATTTTACATTTTGGAGTAGGAATGGCCATTGTGATAGTTACCCATAAATAAAGTGTTATATTTATTGGGGGTCTTAAAATAGGGCACCCTCACCTAACAAAAGTGCCACCTAGGTGGAATATAGGGGACTCGCACATAGGCATCCATGACGTGGGAGTCAGGGAAGAGAGAATCTCTATTAACTCTTAAAAGATAAATGGTCAATAACTTTCCCTAGTAAGAGGGGAGATATTAAGGCCATGTAAAGGGGTGAAAACCATATGTACATAGAGGCCTATATAAATATATCTCCCTTCAAAGTGGGAGAGGGCAAACTCGAGTCTTACATACTCTCCACATCTAAAAGAGCATCACACTTGTTTCCACGAACAACCTAACCACCCTTCTACAATCCTAGTAGTTTTAACCACCAATAGGATCTCTCACCTTATCTGAGCGGATCCCTTAAATAGCCTTAAACACCACTGTACATGGTTTATTGTTGTTGCATGTAATCTCTCACCGTGTAAACATGTAATACACCTACTAAAGCCTCAAAGTATCTCCATCCTTGTAGGGGGAACATGCATACATGTACTTTTTGACTAGTACATTGACACCCACCGTGGGGCCACGATAAAACTTACCTAAGCCACACCTTCTCTTATCACCATCATCCTTCCCACTGTTACCCTTCATTCATTCATCTAAATACCCTTAACTATGGTTTCTAGGAGAGGTCCATCCCTTACACCAGAAGGCACCAGTTGTAGCTGTGACAACGATGCCATGGCGGAGATGCACCCTACCATGAATGAACTATAACGCCATAACCAGACATTTAAAGATGACGCCCACAATATCACACAACACTAGTAGGATGTCAATCCCCTAGAAGAGATGGAACTGATGGATCACTAGCCACTCTCCGACGAAATATGCAGGGAACATGTTCCTAAAGGTTTCAAACATCCCTCTTTGGCCAAGTTTTACAGACGCAGTGATCCCTACGAGTATGTAGCCTCCATCAACACACAAATAGATATCATAGGATCATCAGACTCTCTAAAATTAATGTTGTTATTAGTCATTTCTAGAGATGCCACCTTCAGATGGTACATGGGTTTTCCTCGTGCTTCTATTAATAGCTATCAAAAATTGGTAAGGAAGATAGTACACAAATTCTCCTCTAGTCACCATTGGATGATATCTACCACCAACTTGTTTAACATTAGCTATGTTCTTTGAAAATAACTAGTGGACTACATCGTCCGCTTCAACGAAGTGATTATTAGGGTCCAAACCAATAAATTTTTGTGAGGGAGTTCTAAAATGGACTTAAGGTAGAGAACTTCAACTAGACCCTTGCCCAAAAGTCGACACTGACGTTTGTAGAGGTGGTAACCAGGGTAAAGTGCTATATCAAAGGCGAGGAAAGCAATGCTGAAAAATAAAGCTCGCGATGTCAAGGAGCGTGTCTCAAGCGCCAAGGGTTTGCACCCTCCGAGGAAAAGCAATTACGCTTAACCCCTAAAGTAAAATACCATATTAAAAATATTATGAAAGATGGAGGAAAGTTTCTTGCTTTTGAATACTCTCTAAGAGCATATTTTGCGCGAGGTATTCCACCTGCATAACATCCCTACATCGTCAGCTCTAAAGGCTGAAGTAATGGGAGCTGAACCAGGAAAATGGTTCAAATTTCATAGAGTCAAGAGACATCATACCTAGGAGAGGTTCCTAAAAGTGTTATACATAAAGCCTCAAGTTAAAAAGGGTGCGCTTTCCAGGCGTGACAATAAGGAAGGATAAGTATGAGCCACTCAAAGAGGTGGGCAAGAGCAAGGAAGTTTCTTATCCAACTTCGTGGGACGAGGAAGTTTGAGATTAGAAAGGAATTCCCTTTTTCTTATGTATTCATTGGTGTAGTCATTTTTCTTTGTTATTTGTTTACTTAAGTTGACAAGTTTCAATAGGCGAGTATTAAAACTCTATCGATTGTAAGTACAAGTTGTTTGTCAACATGCACTCTTTTCCTTCCTCTATGTATATGGGGAGATGATTTTTAATAAGACATCTTGTTCTTATTTATCTATATCTAGTGGTTTCTCTATATCTTTACAGGAAACCCATGCTCATAAGAAAGCCTCCCATAAAGGAGATTACATGTGATGGATCCCCAAGATGGGATGCTTAGTGCCCATGGAGACAATTACATGTGATGGACCCCCAAGATGAGTTCCTTACCTCCCATCGAGGAAATCAATCATGTTGAATCCCTAAGATTCGATCCTTTCTTCCCATGGACACAATTACATGTGTTGAATCCCCAATATAGGGTTTTTTTCTTCTACCGATTGTAACACCCTAATTTTTGCCCCTAAGATTGTGTTTTGCATTCACATCATTTTCATAAACCAAGATCATGCACTGGTTCCTCGGTCCTTTTTGGTTACAGGTTTATGCCTCACAGGGGATCACCATTGCTTTTGTGTGCTTTTATTTGTTTTTGTGTACTAACCATTAATTTAAATCAAAAAATATTTTGTATTTGTTTATTAATATTTTCAGGGGTAGAGCATGTCAAAAATACCAAAAATAGAAGTCTCACAACTCGAATGAATTTCACTAATAAAAATTCGAAGTTGATCTGCAAACAATTCAAATTTATCTGATCAAGGATTTCCCAAATTATTTGATTTATTCAAGGAATTCCAAGGTTCATGTGTTTATTTTCATGCCTTCTTTGACAAGTAAAAGAATCGAGCTGAAACAACAAAGCAATCAAAAGAGAACAAAATATTCAAATTTTGACTTGGTTAATCGATTAACTAATGTGTTAATCGATTAACCAAGGCAAAACTTGAATAATTTGTTCAAATTCAACATCCTCTTGACCCCTGATCTCACTTGGAATATTCTAGACCACTTCACTTTTAATTTCCTACACCACTTTGATCATTTCCCACCATATACCTTCATTAATCACCACTCCTTTATGAATTTCCCTCCAAATTTGAATTCCAATCCTAATTTTGGTTTTCCAAAGCAAGTTCCATTCCACAAAATTCCCATACCTAAAGTCTTTAAATAGAACCCTCATTTCATTCATTTTTCAAGCTTTAGAGAGCAAAAAAACCCTTGCAAAATGTCTCCTAAAACCACAAAATTCACCAAAGCTCAATTTCTTCTTTTGAAAGTTATCAAGAATTTGCATTGAATTCTTAATTAACTTTGAGCTAAACCTTTATCCTTTTCATTTTTCTTCATCAATTTCAGTAGATCAAGCTTGCTTTTAGAGTAATTTGAAGTTTGTTCTTGGTAATTTATCCTTCTCCATTGTTACACCATCATCATCATCATTCAAGATGTAGATCTTTGGTGCTCTTTGTTGTCGATACTTTGGATCATAAATTATTATTTAATTGCAGAGATTCCACTATATTTTTCACTTTAAAATTCTTGCCAATTCATTTCATGATCATAAGGTGTTTGAAAATTGTTTTAAAAGAGGATCATGCTGAATTTTAGCCAATTTTCTGCCTTTGGTTCAGTGTTAACCGATTAACTAGTTGTAGTATAAACTGGTTAATCGGGTAACCAATGTAAAATTCAAACATATTTGAAAATTTCAACGTGTTAACCAAATGGTTAATCGATTAACACTGATCCAGAGGTAGTTTTTGGCTTGTTTTTGGGATTGTTTTGCCTCCTTTTCCCCCCATCTTCCCCTCTCTCCTTATTTTTACTTTGGGAGACATTTTTGGGTCTGATTTCACTTTAAATTCAATGGACTTTGGGTGTAGATTAGAGAAGTTAATGTTCATTAGTTCAAATAGATCTATAAGTGAATTATTTAATTCACTTCAGGTGCTTTGAATTAGTGATATATTTTCATACCTTGAATCCACCAAATCGAGTGATTGAACTTAAAGATGAAAAAATACCATAAGTGTAACTCAATTTGGTATTCATCTTTATTTTTGTGCGGCATTTCATTAGTGTCGCTCCCGGGATTTTCATCCTAGTACAAACGCGAAAGTGGCGCGGAAAGGTAGAGTCGCCAGCCAGACATTTTTATCCCGAATGAATGGGAAAGGTAATGTTGCACAAACCTGAGGAAGAAGGAAAAGGACGAGGCCTTGCGAACCAAAGATCGGGGTTCGGGAGTCGGTTACGACCTGGGAAGGTATTAGCACCCCAGATCGTCCGTCGTACCCGACGGGATCCACGCTTGCTTGCTTGTTTCAAAGGGTGAGAAAATAAGATGCTGCTGAATAAAACCGCTACCTGGAATGGAATGAGAAATAAGAAAGGAACTGAAAAAAGAGAATGGAAAGAAAGGGGGAAATGTAGGGAAAATAAAGAATGTGCTCGAACGGGCCCTACCCCGCTGCCTACGTACCTCATCGGGATAATGAGGATCAGAGTCGACGTAGTTCGCCTAACCTAGGCTTACATTCGTTTGTGGTTTTTAGGATGACGTTGCCATAGCTCTAGCTCAGGTGTTACCGGCTCTGACACGAGGGTGTTTACCGTATCGCTGTTTGAACTGTCGAGACAAGTCATGAAGAGTATGAGATGAGAAAGAAGACGTGACTTCTTGGTTTGTTGTTTTTTAGAAGAAATGTTTTGAATTTGTTTGTGAACGGTCTTGTACTAAGACCTATCCATCGCGGGAAGTATTTACACCTCGCCCCGAAACAGGACGCGTATAAACACTCCGCAACAAAGTCTCGTGTCGTACAAGATTGTTCGGTTTTTATTAAGTGTTTTATTGCTTTTCTTTTGAGATGAGAAAGAGAATGACTCAAGTTGGAAAAGGAAAAAACTAAGGGGGACTAAGACACAACCCTAAGTTATTTATTATGCACAAAGGGAGATCCTAATGGTTAGTGAGGTTTTTCTAATCCTAAGGAGGAGAGGAAAGAGGAAGAGAAAAGGAAGAAGAACACAACTTACTTCCTAATGAAGTTAAGTTGGTTCCAAAAGGGGAAAACCTAACAAGCACAAACATTATGTAAGGCAAAATGGTGCAAATTAAATGCATTAGAAATACCAAAGAAGATAGGGTTTTTAGACATACCTTGCCCTCCCTACAAAACAAAGGTTAGCATGGTAAACATGATAAAAATAAGGCAAACAAAATTACCTAATTAATTCCTAAGGGAACTAGGACCTAAACTAGACTCAATCTTTAGTTTAAAGGACCTAAAGCTAATGAAATGCAAAATTCAGCAACTTATTTACAACACTTAATGCACAAACAGCTATGAAATGCACTATGCAATGCAACAGCTTTTTACAGCACCTATGCAGCATGAAAAAGTAGGTGTAAAAAGTCAAATACAGCATGTACACATAACAAACAGCATACATTTTACAGCACTTATGCAAAACAACAGCTATGAAATGCAAAATCCAGAATTGATTATTTTCATTTTTTTAATGCACAAACTCAATTAAAAATGCACTAAACACATCACAAACATGCATTTGAACATGGATCATCATATAAAAATGCAAGAACATGAATATTTTTGATGATTATGCAAGAATGCACCACATGGTTAATTATGCAACAAGTAATGCAAAAATGAGGTACATGAACATGCATATGAACATGATGATGATTGATTATGAACATGCAATATGATGGCTCAACAAACATACTAAACTCAATGCATAATTCAGAATTGAATTGATAACATGCTATGATCAAACATGCAAACAAATGCCACCAAATGCACATATATATGATTATGCAAAATGCAACATACATCAACATAATGAAATGCAAAATGATTTAATGCAATGTGAAACATGTAAAAACAGAATGCAACATGATTATTACATACCTAATGATGCATGAACATAGCAACAATATGCAAGAACTCAAGCCATACACAAAGAACACAAAAAACACATAATATGCGACATAAACGGAATTGTGTCGAAACGACTCGAAATGGGGGAATGAGCTACTGGAAATGGACTCAAAAATTCCCTAAAATCACTACCTAAACATGTATGAACGTTAAAGGCACTAGGAAGCAAGATTGATCACTCAAATAAGCTAAGAATCCAAAATTCAACAGCGTTAACCGGTTAACCATATGGGTTAACCGGTTAACGGACCTAAAACAGAAGCATTTTGTGGCAAAACGCATGCGTTAACCGGTTAACCCAATGCGTTAACCGGTTAACACTGAACAGAATTGAAAAAAAGCTTTTAAAATAAGTGCTTTTAGCCACAAAATCACTTCTAATGATCCCTAACATACCTAGGAACATGCTAACACTAATTTCTACTTATTTTGAGCTTATTTACACATGCTAGCACCTACATCTATTAACACCTTAAACTTTTAAATCAACAAAAATCACAAATCACAAGTAAACATAATCGAAACGGAACAATTTCAAGCAAAGCGAAAAAAGCAATTAAAGAATGCCAAAAGTGGCGAGATGAAGAGAATAACTTAAAGAAGAAGTGATTAAGATCACCAACCTACGAAGCGGAGGAGTGCTTCGGTAATTGTTGCAAAAATCGGAGCTTGATCGAAGAGAAAACCGTGAAAACCGAGAAACCGCAAAATAAATGCGTTCTTGATGCTTGAACCTTTGCACACTTCCGATAAGCCGAAATCTTCAACAAAATCACTAGCTTCTTCTTCTACGATCCACAATTAATGGAGGTTGGAGGCTTAAGCTTCAAGATCTTCAAGTTTCAATGTGAAACTTGAAGAGCTTATTCAAAGAAGCTTTGGTGAAAGGAGGGAAAATGGAGGAAAAGTGAGAGAGAAAAAGTGATTATGAAAAAAGTGAAAAATTTGGAATTGTGGGAACCCTTTTGGTTTGGATGAAAATGGCTTAAATAGAGACTAGGCTAGGAGCTAGGTTTGGGTTTGGGGCCCAAAAATTAGGTTTGGGATCCAAAATTAGGTTTGGAAGTTAGTTAGGGTTAGGGTTGGAAAAGGGAATATTCCTTGGAATATTCCTTGGAATATTCCTTGGAACACTCTAGAAGATGGTGGAAGGTGGTGGAAGTTTCCAAGGGAAATGGAGTGGAATTGAAGTGGAAAAATGAGATGGAAAGAATGAAAGGAAGTGTGGAAAGAAAGTGGAAGGAAAAGCGGAAAGAAAAGGGGAGGAAAGTGGTGAATTCTTCCTTTTTAATGGGTTAGCTTGAAAGTGGTGTGGATTATTTTTGGTACATCATTTTCTCTCGAACTCCAATGTTTGCCAAGCCTCGATCGACCACACACCTCATGCAAAGGACGATGAATGACTTATTTATTTTTTCAAATGCGATGCGATGATATGCGGAATGATGCAAGAATGAAGCGTGAATCGCTCGAGGTTGATGATAAATAAGAGGGCAAATTTTGGGGTGTTACAGCTGCCCCTATTCAATCACTGTAGACTTGAATGGATGACAGCAGCTGCTTTCAGACGTTCGAAGTATGCAGGGATTGAATACTAAAACAACCCGAAAATTTGCACTCGCACTGGAAGAACAGAGAAATAAGCTCAACCAAACAAACTCCGCTTGGATATAATTATAATGGTGAGAATCATGAACGGGGGATGCCTTTTGAGTGATGCCAGAAGGCTACTGGCTTACCACACTGTGGGTGGACTTCAAAATACATTGCCACTCTGCGGGTGGACTTTTGAGATTGCCACGCTGCGGGTGGACTTTGGAAATTGCCACGCTGCGGATGGACTTTTGCCAATCTGCGGTTGGACTTCAGATACTTTACCACACTGCGGGTGGATTGCTGAATAACTTGCCACACTGCGGGTGGACTTTGAAGGTTTGCCACACTGCGGGTGGACTTCTGAAACCTGCCACGCTGCGGGTGGACTTTGGAAATGATGCCACCCTGAGGATGGACTTTCGCCAATCTGCGGTTGGACTTCAAAATACGTTGCCACACTGCGGGTGGACTTTGGATATGATGCCACCCTGAGGATGGACTTTTGCTCACTACGGGAGACCTTTGAGATTTGCCACCCGAAGATGGACTTTGGCCAGTCTACGGCTGGACTTTTGCTCACTACGGGAGACTTTTGAAATTTGCCACCCGAAGATGGACTTTGGCCAGTCTGCGGCTGGACTTTTGCTCACTACGGGAGACCTTTGAGATTTGCCACCCGAAGATGGACTTTGGCCAGTCTACGGCTGGACTTTTGCTCACTACGGGAGACTTTTACTCACTACGGGAGACTTTTGCTCACTACGGGAGACTTTTGCCCACTGCGGGGGACTTTAGAGATTTGCCACCCGAAGATGGACTTTGGCCAGTCTACGGCTGGACTTTTGCTCACTACGGGAGACTTTTGCTCACTACGGGAGACTTTTGCTCACTACGGGAGACTTTAGAGATTTGCCACACTGCGGGTGGACTTTTGCTCACTACGGGAGACTTTTGCTCACTACAGGAGACTTTTGCTCACTACGGGAGACTTTTGCTCACTACGGGAGACTTTTGCTCACTACGGGAGACTTTTGCTCACTACGGGAGACTTTTGCTCACTACGGGAGACTTTAAAGATTTGCCACACTGCGGGTGGACTTTTGAAGCTTGCCACCCGAAGATGGACTTTGGCCAGTCTGCGGCTGGACTTTGAAATTTGCCACCCGAAGATGGACTTTGGCCAGTCTGCGGCTGGACTTTGAAGCTTGCCACCCGAAGATGGACTTTGGCCAGTCTGCGGCTGGACTTTGAAATTTGCCACCCGAAGATGGACTTTGGCCAGTCTGCGGCTGGACTTTGCATATGGAATTGCATGGTATATTGCCCCATGACACTGGGGATATTATGTCTTGAGTATTGTTGATGAACTGGTGACTGTAAAAGAAATTCCTGACGCGGAAGTGATAAGTCTCTGTTGACTCTGTGGGGAAACACAATGATCGCGAATTCAATATCAAGTAGCCCTGTGGGGATGACATCTCTGTTGGAGAGGAGCGTGAATAATTCATCTGTCCCGAATTATCACCTTTGCCAAAAATAAATTGGACTTTTAGATTTGAGGGCCGTGCCCGGGGATACTCGGACTATTGAGGAATATCCACTCTTATGGATCTGCTGGGGAGGAGAATGATTTATCTGAAATCTTCTAGGGGAATAGGAATTGCCTTAGACCTGTTGAGGAACCGAGATCAAGGAAACCTTCTGAAGGAAAAACTTCTGACTTTAGTGAGGATAGATTTTACTTGCCTGTTGGTGATGACAACACCGAGACACGTCCTGCTGAGGAGGAAAGATTTCAAATTGTCTCGTGCTGGGGATCAGTTGCTTCTGTATGGATTTTACCTTAAGAGGATTTTACAAAAGACCTGGCGTCTTTAAACTCTTAGGTATCATAACGACTACATGATTCAGTGTAACAACCTTGCTGAGGAAGTAACCATTGTCAATGCAGATGAGTTTGTATCTGTCAGAAGTGTTGAACGAGATAGTTGACTTGACAAGTAACCACGGTATTCTAGACTCCGGGTAAATGCTTCTGATCGTCTGTCTTCGGGAAAGAATGAATTCTCGTACTATTGGGGTGGCCTGCCCCAGGATGAGTACTTGAATAGTTTTGCTCTTGACTGACTAATCTTCGCTCTTGGAGAGATTTGAATCTCGAGGTGCTTGCCCCAGATTAGCTGAAATTTGAAGGGATTGCTCAACATAACTGCCCCAGATTAGCTGGCTCTTACCATGACTAACTGGGGAAATCTCTACTCAATGAAGCTTTATTCGGATAAGTGCACCTTGACGTGACAGTCTTTCAGAAGTTTTAGACTCCTCAACCTGGCAAGCTTGAGCTTCTGGATTGAATTTCCGTATGTGAACCATTTATGATGCTCAACAAATGTATGCAAGTGAGAAAATGTTTATTCTTAGAATGAAAATCCTAATTCAACAAACATGTTAATCTTGAAATTTTGAAAACGGATCGTTAACCTTTGTGAGCAAATCACTGGTTTAAAATACGACCTTTATTTGAATGAAAGTATGTACATGCAATACCAACAAACGTCTTTTAGCACAACTCATAGGAGTCAGGAACGCGGTCTCTTGTTAGTACGCTCTCAATTTAACCCTGTTTCAGTTAGGACTTTTAAGGGTTGTATCGTGGCCTGGTTCACGGTTGTAGAAACAAAGGATATAGGCTCAAAGTTTATTTGTGCCCACCCGCTCTTCGTGATGTTCTCCATTCCTATGTTCAGCTAGTTTTCACAAGCATTCACCTTTCATAAGGGTTTCGTGTTGATTGAGGAACCATTGCTGCTATCCGTTCAAGCACCAATCAGGTTATTATTGAGAGTCAGTCACTCCTCTATCTTTTGTGTTTATGCCACACGACTTTGTTCTTATTTGAGGATCTTTCTTGGTGATCCTTTCGGTCTTTCGTTTTTGCGTTATTTTGCTTATCCCTAACTTTTGCCTGGACTGATTCTTGTGAATCTTCGATTGTGAAGTCCAGCGGGATGCCCTAACTTTTTCCTAAGTCGCTTGTTTTCAAGTTTCGACTTAGCGGGCCTTTTTTTCTTCTTTTTTTTCTCTTTTTTTTTTTTGCATTGTGAACAAGTCGCGTGACATTGCTTGTCTTGATTGCTTCACGAGGGTTGTGACTGCCTCATTTTGGGGTCGGCGAAGGATAACCATTGTGGTTGTCAATCTTTGGACCTTTTGACTTGGATAACCATTGTGGTTTCGGGTCTTTGGACCTCTTGATTAGCATATTAGGATGCAACGGATCTTCAAATACACTTCTTTAGGAAAGTCTGAATGCTTGGTCTGACTAGCTGACGTCTACCCTGCCCCTGGGTTACATGTGAGGGTTCTTTTTTTTTTTTTTTTTGTGTGAAAAGAAACTCCTACTTCAAGGCTCAAGGGGTTAGCGAGGGTCTATCTCCCTTATATCTCCAATGTCTAGGATTTGAAACAATGCCTGTACATCGTCAACAGGGTCTTACTTGAGAGCACACAATTCAGAGATATTGCATTTTTGTTTCGTCATCCTCCCTCATAGAATTTAAGCACGACAATTGGTATTGCGATATACATATGCAAAATTATAAGGGAATGCAAATGAATTTACTTCAAGAAAAACATGTGAGTTTTATTATTTCTAACATTCAAAAGCAAACAAATTTCATACATTGACAAATGTTTAACACATAAAAGAAACTACAAATGGAAATGTAGTACAGAAACTGAATATTGCCATAGTTGAGGAGGCTTGGCTCCGTCTGGACCTGTCAGTCTTGGATACTTTCGACGATCAATAGCTCTTTTCACAGACTTGTGATCTTCAATTTGCAGTTGCATGCTCAACCATGGCAGTAACACTTCCTCTTCTAGCTATACTGACTTTGACGCGAGACATCTGGAGGAAAGAGTGAAGCTGGGGAGTAAAGTTGCCCCAAAAGTTTGCTCGGAAAGACCTGACGATCTTCTGCCTACGTATCTCCATTGACTGATGACCAATGAAGAATCAGAGCGACGTAGTTCCCCTCAATAGGGATGAAAAACGAACAATGAAGAAAGGCAATCACATAAATGCCATCACTGAGAGTATTTGAATACTGCTGGCTTTATTTGCTTCATGAATACCCTGGTGTCCTGGGTGGTCAGCTTGAAGACTTCAGCTTAACGTGAACCATCTGGTAGAACGACCGTGACACCAGTTCCATTATGACTAGGCATCGGATTATGAAGTACATTGGGGAGAGGAGCGAAATTGATCGCCTTGGAGTCAACTAGGTCCTGTACCTTGTTCTGAAAGGCCCAACATTTCTCAATACTGTGCCCCTGGGCACCTGAATGGAATTCGCACCTGGCGTTAGCATCAAAATTCGGAGGTAGATTGTCAGGAGCGGGAGGTCTCATGGTACGAAGCTCGACCAGGTTCAACTTCAGCAGCTCTGGGAGCAATACAACATACGGGCATGGGACGGGGTCGAGTCTGCGATTTCTCGCTCTTGCTCTTTCTTGAAACGGTCTCAGTACCTGTTGTTGCTGACCCTGTGGTCGTGGTTGTTGAACCTGTGGAGTAATAGTCACTGCAGCCGTTTGGTAGTAACCTTGAGAATAATTTCTGTCTCGGCCCCTATACACAGCATTCGTCTCGCCTTCTCTTCTTCTTTGGCCATTGCCAAAAGGTTTTCTCACACCAGAAGAACTAGCACTGCTTGCATCCTGGATCTTTCCCATTTTCAGAAAATTCTCTATCCTTTCTCCAGCAATGACGATATCAGAAAAACCAATGGACGGGCAGGCGGCCAGACGATCCAAGTAAACACCTTGCAAGGTGCCCATAAACATGTCTGCCATCTCCCGATCCAGCAAGGGAGGTTGAATCTGTGCGGCCAGCTCACGCCACCTCTGGGCATACTGCTTAAAACTCTCTTTAGGTCCTTGAGACAAGTTCTGCAACTGAGTGCGATTCGGAGCCATATCAATATTGTATTGATACTGCTTGAGGAATGCCTCTGCTAAATCTTTCCAACTTCGAATAGAGACCCGACTCAGCTTCATGTACCAGCTCAACGAAGCTCCAGATAAACTGTCTTGGAAGAAATGCATCCAAAGTTTCTCGTCATCAGTATGAGCCGAGATTTTTCCGAAGTACGCATGAATGTGAGTCCTAGGACACGTGCTGCCGTTGTACTTGTCAAACGATGGTGCCTTGAACTTTGGAGGGATTCTGACTCCTGGCACTAACCCGAGACTGGTTACATCGATACCCAAGGAATTCTGACATTCCATGGCCTTGATCTTCTCTGACAGCTCTTCATACCTGCGATTGTTGATCTCATTCATGTTACCCATATCAGCATCCAGTAGAGTGAACTGGTCCTCTTGATTGTCTTCTAAACCTGCATTACGTGTTGCGGTCCTATTTGGATGAGGCTCTCCGTTACGGGCAGCGTTAGCATCCACGTTCTCAGCTGGTGTTCCCGTATTAACATTCCCATGAGGTTGCTCAACCATCAACCGGAGACGCTCCTGGTTCTGGGCCATGCCAGTCATCATTTCCATGAACTGATCCATCCTCTGTCGGAACTCATTGAGATCGGTCTGCACTCGATCAGCCATCCTTACTCGGTTTCTTTTGGTCGGATATCGGTGAATGCGTTGACCAGCTATATTGCCTACGATCAAATAAGTTAGAAACCCTGGGTAACCTGCAAAAATACAAGAATATGGTATGCAGGAAATGAATGCTATGGCATGTTGATTCATTTTTAGGGCATCCCATCCCCTGATTCCAGTTTTGTGAGTTTGATGAAGACAGGAGCTCTTTTGTTGTAAATAACACTTCTTGGGTTCCATGCTCATAGATCAATACCCACAACCGGAATCACGGATGTAATATGCAGCCCTGTAAATGAATAAACATGCGTTAGGAATGCAAGTATGCGGATGATGTGATGCAATGCACTGGTATGTGATCAATGATCTGATGTTGGTGTCGGTGCATGGTCTCAAAATCCAGATATCACAATAATCATCCCTCTGATCCGGGGTCCATAACTTAAGAACAGAAATCCAGATCACAAAACTGAATCAAAGGCAAAGTGGGTATGCTGAAGGTACCAGGGTTCCTGCAAACCTGTAAACCCCTCCCAATCTCACGGGTATTGCTACTCGGGTCAACATCACGGACTCTCAAAGCCGAATAGCAATAATACGTTCACCATCTCCGAGAAATGGCTCATGACCAGATCAGGGAATCGGTTTGGCATTATGTACTACTCAGGGAGGTCTCAGTTGAGTCCGGAAAAACAAGCATCCCTCATAAGTCTCCAGCTTCAAGCACTGAATCGAGAAACAATAGTACATTCATCCCGAAGGGTACAATACTATCGTCATACGAACAGTTTGCTTTAACTGAATTCCTATGAGAGAACCAGGCCATCCTATGCGAGTTCCCAATGGACCCTCGGATGCGAGTGGGTTTGCCAACAAATGTGGTCTGCCACTGTCATCACTGGAGAGGGGTGTTTCCATTAAGGTTCTCAATGATCGGTCACCAGATGCACATAACTATCAAGGTCGTACCCTGAAGTGAGGTAATCCCCACACAGAATAGTTCCAAGACGGTCGCAATCTGGGTGTGGAACACATCGCCACCCATCATGGTGAGATACCATAAGAGTACAATGTCTGTCCACGCTAATCCTATGGTGCACTCAAGCCGGGTATTTGGCTTATCTCACAGTAACTCCCACCCACAGAAAAAATGAAAACCAGCACAGCCAGACAGTCCAGTATAATATGATGCATGGAAAATAAAATACTGGAAGCGGTAAATAAATGCGATAAAGTAAAGCTGTAAATAAAACTGTAAATAAAAACAGTAAAGCTAAACTAAAGCACTCAGCATCAAACAGATAAACACCCAAAGAAACAAAACCAAACAGGCGCTAGGATTGACTCTACAAGGGAAACCAGAGATTCTGGGTTCGATCCCCAGCAGAGTCGCCAGCTGTCGCTCCCGGGATTTTCATCCTAGTACAAACGCGAAAGTGGCGCGGAAAGGTAGAGTCGCCAGCCAGACATTTTTATCCCGAATGAATGGGAAAGGTAATGTTGCACAAACCTGAGGAAGAAGGAAAAGGACGAGGCCTTGCGAACCAAAGATCGGGGTTCGGGAGTCGGTTACGACCTGGGAAGGTATTAGCACCCCAGATCGTCCGTCGTACCCGACGGGATCCACGCTTGCTTGCTTGTTTCAAAGGGTGAGAAAATAAGATGCTGCTGAATAAAACCGCTACCTGGAATGGAATGAGAAATAAGAAAGGAACTGAAAAAAGAGAATGGAAAGAAAGGGGGAAATGTAGGGAAAATAAAGAATGTGCTCGAACGGGCCCTACCCCGCTGCCTACGTACCTCATCGGGATAATGAGGATCAGAGTCGACGTAGTTCGCCTAACCTAGGCTTACATTCGTTTGTGGTTTTTAGGATGACGTTGCCATAGCTCTAGCTCAGGTGTTACCGGCTCTGACACGAGGGTGTTTACCGTATCGCTGTTTGAACTGTCGAGACAAGTCATGAAGAGTATGAGATGAGAAAGAAGACGTGACTTCTTGGTTTGTTGTTTTTTAGAAGAAATGTTTTGAATTTGTTTGTGAACGGTCTTGTACTAAGACCTATCCATCGCGGGAAGTATTTACACCTCGCCCCGAAACAGGACGCGTATAAACACTCCGCAACAAAGTCTCGTGTCGTACAAGATTGTTCGGTTTTTATTAAGTGTTTTATTGCTTTTCTTTTGAGATGAGAAAGAGAATGACTCAAGTTGGAAAAGGAAAAAACTAAGGGGGACTAAGACACAACCCTAAGTTATTTATTATGCACAAAGGGAGATCCTAATGGTTAGTGAGGTTTTTCTAATCCTAAGGAGGAGAGGAAAGAGGAAGAGAAAAGGAAGAAGAACACAACTTACTTCCTAATGAAGTTAAGTTGGTTCCAAAAGGGGAAAACCTAACAAGCACAAACATTATGTAAGGCAAAATGGTGCAAATTAAATGCATTAGAAATACCAAAGAAGATAGGGTTTTTAGACATACCTTGCCCTCCCTACAAAACAAAGGTTAGCATGGTAAACATGATAAAAATAAGGCAAACAAAATTACCTAATTAATTCCTAAGGGAACTAGGACCTAAACTAGACTCAATCTTTAGTTTAAAGGACCTAAAGCTAATGAAATGCAAAATTCAGCAACTTATTTACAACACTTAATGCACAAACAGCTATGAAATGCACTATGCAATGCAACAGCTTTTTACAGCACCTATGCAGCATGAAAAAGTAGGTGTAAAAAGTCAAATACAGCATGTACACATAACAAACAGCATACATTTTACAGCACTTATGCAAAACAACAGCTATGAAATGCAAAATCCAGAATTGATTATTTTCATTTTTTTAATGCACAAACTCAATTAAAAATGCACTAAACACATCACAAACATGCATTTGAACATGGATCATCATATAAAAATGCAAGAACATGAATATTTTTGATGATTATGCAAGAATGCACCACATGGTTAATTATGCAACAAGTAATGCAAAAATGAGGTACATGAACATGCATATGAACATGATGATGATTGATTATGAACATGCAATATGATGGCTCAACAAACATACTAAACTCAATGCATAATTCAGAATTGAATTGATAACATGCTATGATCAAACATGCAAACAAATGCCACCAAATGCACATATATATGATTATGCAAAATGCAACATACATCAACATAATGAAATGCAAAATGATTTAATGCAATGTGAAACATGTAAAAACAGAATGCAACATGATTATTACATACCTAATGATGCATGAACATAGCAACAATATGCAAGAACTCAAGCCATACACAAAGAACACAAAAAACACATAATATGCGACATAAACGGAATTGTGTCGAAACGACTCGAAATGGGGGAATGAGCTACTGGAAATGGACTCAAAAATTCCCTAAAATCACTACCTAAACATGTATGAACGTTAAAGGCACTAGGAAGCAAGATTGATCACTCAAATAAGCTAAGAATCCAAAATTCAACAGCGTTAACCGGTTAACCATATGGGTTAACCGGTTAACGGACCTAAAACAGAAGCATTTTGTGGCAAAACGCATGCGTTAACCGGTTAACCCAATGCGTTAACCGGTTAACACTGAACAGAATTGAAAAAAAGCTTTTAAAATAAGTGCTTTTAGCCACAAAATCACTTCTAATGATCCCTAACATACCTAGGAACATGCTAACACTAATTTCTACTTATTTTGAGCTTATTTACACATGCTAGCACCTACATCTATTAACACCTTAAACTTTTAAATCAACAAAAATCACAAATCACAAGTAAACATAATCGAAACGGAACAATTTCAAGCAAAGCGAAAAAAGCAATTAAAGAATGCCAAAAGTGGCGAGATGAAGAGAATAACTTAAAGAAGAAGTGATTAAGATCACCAACCTACGAAGCGGAGGAGTGCTTCGGTAATTGTTGCAAAAATCGGAGCTTGATCGAAGAGAAAACCGTGAAAACCGAGAAACCGCAAAATAAATGCGTTCTTGATGCTTGAACCTTTGCACACTTCCGATAAGCCGAAATCTTCAACAAAATCACTAGCTTCTTCTTCTACGATCCACAATTAATGGAGGTTGGAGGCTTAAGCTTCAAGATCTTCAAGTTTCAATGTGAAACTTGAAGAGCTTATTCAAAGAAGCTTTGGTGAAAGGAGGGAAAATGGAGGAAAAGTGAGAGAGAAAAAGTGATTATGAAAAAAGTGAAAAATTTGGAATTGTGGGAACCCTTTTGGTTTGGATGAAAATGGCTTAAATAGAGACTAGGCTAGGAGCTAGGTTTGGGTTTGGGGCCCAAAAATTAGGTTTGGGATCCAAAATTAGGTTTGGAAGTTAGTTAGGGTTAGGGTTGGAAAAGGGAATATTCCTTGGAATATTCCTTGGAATATTCCTTGGAACACTCTAGAAGATGGTGGAAGGTGGTGGAAGTTTCCAAGGGAAATGGAGTGGAATTGAAGTGGAAAAATGAGATGGAAAGAATGAAAGGAAGTGTGGAAAGAAAGTGGAAGGAAAAGCGGAAAGAAAAGGGGAGGAAAGTGGTGAATTCTTCCTTTTTAATGGGTTAGCTTGAAAGTGGTGTGGATTATTTTTGGTACATCATTTTCTCTCGAACTCCAATGTTTGCCAAGCCTCGATCGACCACACACCTCATGCAAAGGACGATGAATGACTTATTTATTTTTTCAAATGCGATGCGATGATATGCGGAATGATGCAAGAATGAAGCGTGAATCGCTCGAGGTTGATGATAAATAAGAGGGCAAATTTTGGGGTGTTACAATTAGGATGGCGATTTACATATCGTTTATCTCGCATGTATTATCACTAATATCATTAACCTTAATTGGTTTTGGCAGCCTCAGTTGTAGGGTAATTACTTTGTAAACTACTCGGCGATTACTTAACATAGACCTAAATGTATCCCTACTTCAGAATAAAAATTCAATTGGATACTTTCACTTTCATGGACAGGACCTCGTGTTGGTCGCGTGATCCCAATGTTGGTTAATCATTTACATTAAATCCACGACTTTTGAAGCTTGATGCGTAGTTGCTTTGGGTATCCCAATCTTTTTTCAAGTCTTCATCGAATTTGAGTCTAATTGCATCGGTTAATCACTATAGTGTAAGATACTAAGTGGAATCGGTTGCCTTTTCGATTTTTGGCATTAAATTCCTTGTTACTCTTTTGGTTGTGGATAATTAAGTTCATCATACCATTATTATGTATATATTATTATTATTACTACTACTATATTACTATTTTACTTTCCTTCTTGCACCTTATGCTCTTTAATTTCCTTCTCTCTCTCTCCCTTATCTCCTTTATTTTTATTATGCTTTATCATCCATTATCATGTTTATGTTCATATATCCTTGAGCTTTTTCCTTTGTCCATTTGGACATAAAAATATTAATAAATGATTAAGCCTCAAAAAACTTGTGATCTTGATCTTGGACTATGGTACTATCTTTTGCATTGGAATTTTAGTTTTGGACTTAGATTCTAGGACACCTTCCATTTGCTTTGATCTTCATGGAGTTGGTACTTTAGCCTTTATTTGGTCATTTTCTAGCTTATGCTTATAAGGATGAAACTCTTGTGTTTATACTTGGAAGTATCATCAGGTTTGGTTTGATCTTTCCTCCTTTATCTCTTTATTTTCTTTTTAGGATAGACTCTTCATCTCATCCCCTTCTTCAATTTTCAAAACTTCCTCTCTTTTTCAAAGGATTCATGCTTTAAAATTTTTTCACCTCTTTAATAAATCAAACCTTGACTTTTTATCAAGTGGATTTTACTTCTTTTTTTCTTAAATAAAAGTCAATGAATTTAAACATTTTGACTTCATTTCAAAAATAAAAAGAACCAAACTCATTCAAGTTGTTTTGTGCCCTTTGTGCACCTTTTTTTGTTTTCTTTGCAAGTTTAGACTATGCGTCATTTTTTCTAGTCGGGTGCAAGTCTTTCAATCTCCATGGTTGTAGTTTGATGTAATTGAGTCTCTTGTCATTCATGGGGGCTTAGTTGTATACTCGTCGATTTTATCCGAGTTGACGCCCTCCCCATAATGATGCATGAGTCCATGCCCTCGTTCTCATGTTAGATTTGTGAGGCTATCCACTTGAAAATGACAAGTTGTCTTTACTAAATAAAATCAATCAAAACCAACCAATTTTCACTATTTGTACCATGAACTACGGGGTTTTGATCTTACATTGCACATTTTGCGTACGTAGGCATGAGGTGGTAAACCTCTCCAAACACAAAAACATTAAAAAATAATTCTTTTCCCATCCCCCACTCCTATTTAACAAACCATTTTCAAACCAAAAGCAATAAAATTTTCAAAGGGATCCCGTGGAGTACCACTGACATTTTGGGTGTTAATACCTTCCCATTTTATAACCATCCCCTTACCCTTTCTCGACTTGTTTCTTTAGCTTTTTGCTTTCAGATTAATTAGGATTTATTCGCTATTTTTTCCTTTTCCTTTTGTAATAAAATAAAAGCGCGGTGGCGAATCTGTTTACCTTGAGTTAAGTTATTAATAACTTACACTCATGAGTTCCCCGCTACAGAAAAGTGACGAGTCTGCTGGGGAATAATCTCTAAGTGAGTTCGACCAACTTTGGTTTATTTATTGCTTTGGTTTGATTTGTTTGTTATTACTTGTTCTGTTTTGGTTTGGTGATTCTCTATGAGTGAGATAGATCTTTTACCTGGATATGAGTGAACTTATGATAGGACAGTGATATATTCAAGGAGATACGCGTGGAGTAGCCCTATGCGATGTCAATTCGAGAATCACCACTCAGTTAGGATCCCTCAGATTATTGATTCCATGATGAGTAGTCGTATCATGGCATTACTTTGCTAACCTCGGGCTTATCATACCGAGGACCGTAGAATCCTTAACCCATCCAGGCCATTTTTAGGAACGTAGTGCGGAAATCATCCAAGTGTAGACCTAGGGTGATTGTCACCCGATACTACACTCGGACGAGGTCCTCTTGAGGATATTATCGATTGAGGAGTAGTCCAACGTACCAATGATATCCGAAGGATGACTGCTAACCCCGAGAACTTCTGTTAGAACCTTTTTGGTTTATTGCAGGTATAATGAAGGAAAACAACCTTAGTACATACCTTTGTGGGTTGGTGTTCTTATCCCTTGACTTCATGCTCGTGACTCAGAACTTTGACCCGTGTGCTTTGTGTGATCTTGTTTGTGGTTGTTGCATCCATGCATTCATGCATCATAAACATCAATGCAACCATTTCAAGGAAAACAACTCAGATTATTGCAAATATGGACAAGACAAATGTTCCTTTTGTGAAAGTTATAAATAAAAGTTGTGATGCCCATGCTCTCGATTTTTCCAATGTTTGCAATAATCGAGTCAATTCCATGAAAATAGATAATAAAAGCATCACATTCATCATTTGCATATGCATTTCCCTAAACAAAAGCTCATCCATTCTTTCGTCCTTGTACCAGTGGGTTGATTTCTTGGCATTTGTACCAGATTCTAAGTGGTTACTGAAGGATAATGGAGAGGACAGAGAATGTTGATCCCATGTCAATTTTTAGGTGATGACCAATCTGATATATAACTCCCCTCTGTACGACATTGATCTACAGTTGAATGTTCCTTAGAGAACAATTGAAAATGAAGATAGGACTTAATGCATCTGGTTTTAAGGTACATGACTTATCTTTGGTACCAGACATGATTATTCCTCTGAAGTTCAAAATGCATGGCTTTGAAATTTTCAAGGGTATTAGTTGTCCAAAGTACCATTTGACGATGATATGTCGGAAGATGGGAGCTCATATTAAGGACAATAAGCTGATGATTCACTGCTTTCAAGAAAGTTTTTATGGAGGATCCTTGATGTGGTATATGAAACTCGAAAGGAATCATATTTAGTCTTGGGAAGACCAAGCTGCTGCTTTCGTGAAACAGTACAAATACAATGTTGATATGGCGCCTGACCGTGAACAAACCCGGGCCATGTCCCAGAAAAATAAAGAAAACTTTAAGAGGTATGCACAAAGGTGGTGCAAGTTTTCCACCCAAGTCATTCCTCCATTGGAAGAAAAGGAAATGACCATGATCTTTTTGGAAACTCTCAGTACTTTCTATTATGAAAAGATGATTACTAGTGCACTCACTGACTTTGCTGAGATGGTGAACATGGGAATGAGACTAGAGGAAGGTGTCTGTGAAGGACGGTTAACCAAGGAAGGAAGTTTTGCTGGATTTTATAAAAAGAAAGAGGGCGAAGCTAGTGCCATATCTCAAGAAAAGCATATGAGAAATAATCAAAGTCATCAGCAAGTGGCATCAGTAACTCTCGTTGCTAAGTAAAACAGTGTTCAAGAGAAAATGCAGTTTGGTCCAATCCCATTGACATATAGTCAATTGTGGTCCTATTTTGCCCAAAACTCGGTAATGACACCCAGAAAGACCAGAGCCATGAGATCTCTCTCTCCTTGGTACGATCTAAATACTAGTTGTGAGTTTCATGATGGAGTAACAGGACATCCTATTGAGGAATGCAAGGTTTTCCAAGAACATGTTGAAGAGATGATCTACAATGAGGTGTTAACCTTTGAGGGAGGAATCTCGTTTGTTAATGGAGCGCTTTTATCCTGAAGACTCAAGAGGGTCCTTTCCAAGACAGTGAACTCAAGAGGATCGAAGATGTACCTTTATCCAAGAGCTCAAAATGGGACAATCTCGTCATATATCTAGTTCATTTACTGCAACTTTATTTGTAATTTTTCATGATTGTTAATGTTTTGTTTGCATGTAAGAACTTGTTTGTTTTGAATATTAATCATAATGCAATGGGTGTGTTTATCTTGAAGTGATCCATTCGCTTTCGCTCATTTAATTTGTGTTCTACATTGCAATACCAACTTCTTGTCTATACTCTTGGAGGGAGGATGATGAGGTGAAAACACAATTTCTGGTTGTGTGCTTTTGAATAAATACCCTGTTGATGATGCAAGGCATTGTTTTAAATTCCCAAAACCGAAGATATAAGGAAGAAAATCCCTCGTTAACCCATTTGAACCTTGAAGTAGGAGTTTATTTTCTAAATGAAAAAACCCTCACATTTAACTTTGGGGCAGAGTAGTCTCAGTTAATTTGACCAAGTGTCCAAATTTCAAAAGAAGTTAGCATCTAAGAAAACCAAAATGGTTATTCCTCATCCATGAAGGAAGGAGACAATCATAACATTTTTCACAAGCCAGATAAGCCAATGTCACATGATTTGTTAAGAAAAAAGATAGAAAGAAAAAGAAAATTAAAAGCCCGCTAAGTAAAAAAAAACTTGAAAAAAATGACTTAGGCAAAACTGGGGCATCCCGCTGGACATCAAAAATTCAAAAACAACTGGTCCAGGAAAAAGTTAGGGAAAAAAAAGAATGAGATTCGCGAAAAGCAAAAAGAAAAGATTGCAAAGAAAAAACCTCATCAAATGAAAAAATCTATGTGACTACCAAGTCAAAGATGAAAGGGTGACTATTATTCCCCAAACATTCTCATTTGATCTTAACCTGTCAACCTCATGGGTTCTTAAATCGTTAGTTTATTCCTTTTGAGCGATGGACCTTTGTGTCAATTAGCTGAATATAGGACTGAAGAACATCATGGATATTGGGTGGATACAAATAAATTTTTGAGCCTAAAAATCCTTTGTTTCGAAAACTGTGAATCAGGCCAAGTTACAACCCTCAAAAGACCCAACTGAAGTAGGGTTTATTTTGAAAGCATACTTCAACGAGATATAATTCCTAACTCCCATGAGTTGTGCTAAAAGATTTTTGTTGGTATTGCAAATGCATTCAAAAATCAATGTTGTATCTAAACTATTGATTCATTCGCTAGGTTTTGCGACATCTTTTCAATAAAACTTCAAGATAAACATATGTCTTGCATTAGAATAATCATTCTTAGAATTAACATTTTATGTTTGCATACATTTGTTTGACATCATGAAAGCTTACGTGTGAGTATCAGTGATGAGTTTAATCTTTTGAGGGCTGAAACTCTGATGAGTGATTGACAAGTTATCTCAGGAATGACCATATCCAGGGGCATGTTGCCTGAAGACTTTGTTGAGTATAAGCAAGTTTGTTCTCCCGAGTGATGCTTACATCCAGGGCAAAGTTTGAAGACTTCGTTGATCAAATAGTGTGCCAAGTTCAGTTAATCTAGGGCAGTTACGTCGAGATTTGATAAACCCACCTAAGGGTTTGAAGACACTGGGGAATATTATCTCAAGTCCTTATGATACAAAGTTTACTCTCGGTGTAAAATCCTTTGTAAACCATGCAGTATGGAGCAAAAGCTATGAATTGTGAACTCAATGCTATCCTAAGCAGAGTTTGTTCTGTGGAAGTAATATGATTTCCCTTATAGTTGTTAATCATATGTTGGTCCATTGCAACAATATTTTGTATCTCTCTAGGTTGTGAAACCTATATTGAGAATGCATTCATTTTGCACATATACTTGGTCTCCCTAGGAAGAATCTATTGAAGGTTCCCCATTGAAGACGAAATTTATACCTTGATAAAAGGTGTTCTCTTTGTATTTAAAACAAACCTTGACAGAAGGTGCCTCTATTTCAGATTCTTTGGTTAATCTCGGCAGTGGATTCTCCAGTAAATCTTAAAATATAATATTCAACAAATCTCGACAGCAAGTGTGTTCTTAGTTAACCTTAGAAGAAGGTATTTTCTCTCCAAGAATCTCGGCAATAGATATCTCAGATGATTTCAATGAAAGATTACAGTAAACCTCAGAAGAAGGTAGTTCTATTTTCTTTGATTAACCTCGGCAGAAGGTGTTTCCACTTATTTCCTGGTAAGTCTCGGTAGAAGATTTCTCACTTACCTCGTCAAAAGGTATTTTCTTTCCAAGATTCTCGACAGTAGATTTCTCAGATGATTTCAAAAGAAGAACCCCACAGTTGATCTCGGCTGAAGGTGTTTTATTTGTAGATTCTCTGGTTAATTTCGGTAGTAGATCTCCAACAAACTTCAACATAGATGTTTTCTTTCCAGTATCTCAACAATGGATTTTCTGGTTAACTTTGATACTTCTAAGTTTCGATAAACAATTGTTTTTTTTCCTTCAGAATCTCGGCAGTAGATTCCATGGCTAGTCTCGACACTAGACTCTTCCAGTTGATATCTTTTAAAATTCCCACATTGGACCTCGGCAGTAGGTTCTACAAGTGGAATTGGTTAGAAGATTTTGTTCAAATACTTCTCTTGATTTACCTTAAGTGGTCACTTTAGAGAGTAATTGGTAGTCTCTCATTTGATTTATGAATAAGGAAAGAATGTCAATAGTTATTCTAGGGACGACAAAGTCATTAAGTGTATAACTTTCCTCTCCCAAAGCAGGATTTGATCTGACTGTTTCTCCAAACATAATCTCTTATCAATCCTGGCCTTTTGAAGTATTAGTGATTTCTGCTTTTCAAATAACAAATAGTATCGAGGATTGTTTACTGCATGAGTATCCCCAACTGAGTTTTGATCTTTTCCTCAACAGATTATCCTTGACTCGAGAAGCAATGTTTATGTAGGGGAATTCTCAGCCGAGTTTTGTTCCTCGGCTTGAGTTGGTTATGCCCCTAGCAGAAGTATTGGTATATCAGTCAGTTGATAGGTTTTCTCTTACCTAGTGTTGGGTATTGATTTAAAATCCTTTGCAACTTTGCTTTTGGCTATGATGTTAACTACTAGTATCCCCACGAGGATCGAAAAGTCCGAAATTTTATTGATGGATAATCCCTAGAGGTCTTCCTCTTATATCCCTAGTAGATCTACATATGATGATTTCCAGCAGACTCATTTTTAATCCTCAGTAGGCTTTGTATCCTTTCCCCAAGCAGAGTTGGTGCAATATATTGATTATCCCTATTAGAGATTGATGTTATTAAAATATATGCTCGTAGCTTATTTCTTAACAGGAATATCTCTGTCCCCAGTAAGGATTGTGGAAATGTTTCCATATCCCTGACAAATTGTTACCTTTCCTCAGCATTGTGGATTTCCTTTGCAGAGTTGGTGATTGATGTTTGTCACCCCAATATGTTTTTCTTTATTTGCACTACTGGTAGATCCTCATCTGTCCCCCAACAGAATTATAAGGATATATGTCTCCATCAGAGTTAAAAGGGACATTCCCTTTTTCCCCAAGGAGTGTGGAAGATTTTTTGTTGCTGGTGTTCCCCCAACATGTTATTCCCTCAGAGTGGAATTCTTGATAATATCTCTTTTGTGGATTTTTGAAGATTGATTTATGGACCGAATCCCCCAATAATATCTCCTCATCTTGAGTTGAGCCTTGTAATAGGATTTTATTCCTTTGATGGCTTTTGTTTGATCCCCTACAGGATTTCAAGTTGAATCTCCAGCATGATTCCCCAACCTTGTTGCTTTGGGATTAGCCGAGTATTCGGTTGTTGCAGTGTTCATGTCACTTATTTCTTATCTTTATGTCTGTTTTGTCAGCATATTCATGAATTTTGCTTTATGCATAACATCATATGTTTGCATTTTGCATTCTTTGATGCATCTTGTTCCATGCTCTTTGGTGTTGATTTCCCCCACAGAGTGTGTGTATGTGTGTTGTCTTCCCTCAAGTATAGAGTGTCGACCTTTAAGTAGAAAATGTTTATCTTTTCTAATTCCCCACTAAGTTTGTTCCCAGTGGATGATTTTGATTCAGTTTCCTCCCCAATTTATTATCTGGATGGAATTTTCCCAGTTGAGATATTTCCTCCTCAGGATGAGTCTTGTTTGACCGTTTCTCTCCAACTTGTTCTTGGATTGAACTTTGATCCCCCTTGTGAGTATATTACTTTGGAATTAAGCTATCACTTGCATGGTAGTGGGTAATATTTCTCCTCTTATTTGATTTATTACTTTGGAATTAAGCTATCACTTGCATGATAGTGGATAATTTTTCCTATTTAGTATATTACTTTGGAATTAAGCTATCATTTGCATAGTAGTGGGTAATATTTCTCCTCTTGTTTTATTGATTACTTTGGAAGTAATATATCACTTGTATGGTAGTGGGTAATCTTTCCTTTCGAGTCTATTATCTGCATATTTTCTACCCAGTGACCGGTAGCAGATAATTCTTTCCCAACTCAATGTTCCTCCACCTGATGGATCTGAATATTTTGTTTGGTTGATGCTTTCTCTAGTGAAGTTTTACCCTTCTTTGTTGAGCTCTTTTTTGTATTGTATTTTGACTTATTTTCATAGACAATCATTCCCCAAGTTGAGTCGACTATCCAGTGATTTATTTTCCTGGTAAACTCTCTTGTCATTTGTTATTTTTCCCAACGGGGTTTTCCTCATGTGTCCCTAAGCTTTTGCTTTCCTCTGGTGGTCGTTTTCTCCCTACAAAGATCTTGGGTTTGCATATTTTAACACGGTGGGAGAACTGACTTGGTATTTTTGTTTGACAAAAACATGTGCGGATAGCAAGAGTCGCCACCGACTTTTATTTTATCCAATAGGAAGGGTTATAAAGAACAAGAAAGACCTTTTAAAAAATTCTAAGTTCGGGGGGTAGGTTATATAAAGGGAAGGTGTTAGCACCCTTTATATCCATGGTTATCCATGGGCTCTTAGTTACTTAGCTCACTTATTTGTTTGAAAAATGTGTAGTGTGTTTAGAAAAGATTTTCAAAAGTTCTTTGTAATGATCCTCGTATGGATCTATACAAAGTCTTAAGTTTGAAAATATTTTGAAAGTAGGATGTGAATAAGAGTTTTTTGAAAGATGTGAGCAAGTAATTAAGTGCTACCTACCCTAAGTTAGTCATTCATGTTTCTTTATTTCCTTTCAATGGTAAGACTGTCCCTACTATTAAGGAGTAGGTAGTCATTTACCTTGGATTTATTAAGGGACGGGCGTAAGGTCATCGTATGGTCAATGAAGGCAACTTGTAGGGGTGTCTTTAGCAATTCGTAGGGACTATCATCATTTATTCGTAGGGACAAAATCATTATTTCGTAGGCAACTTCGAAGGGACTACGATCTTTTTAATCTTTGAAGGGAGTTTATGATTTATTTTGTAGGGTCATTTGCTTAAGACACCCCACTTTCGAGAGACTTGATCATATTTAAGGCAACTGAGAGGGGAAACTCTAGGAGGTGTAGATGGCGATCGTAAAACGATCGACTTACGTGTGTGAGTGATTGTTTTCAGATATTTATCTTGAATATTAATTTTCTAGTCCAATTTAATTCAATTATGTCTTGCCATGCCCTAAGTTACTAACCATACAATTATTATAAAATAAATGGCAGAAATTTAAAAAGCAGAAGGTAAATGTCATATGCTATTATAAAGCTTTGGGACAGTTACATAATAGTAACGGCAGAAAATAAAACTAAATTATTACAATTACGAAACAATTACATAATAATGAATAACATAAAAATAAGTAAAGGATTATAAAATAAAGTGAAAATAGAAAATAAGTATGAAAAAGGTTTGAAAATTAGGTTAAAGAAAAATTAGGGTTTTGAAAAAAAGTTTTAGGGTTTAGGGTTAGAGGAAAAAAAAACTTTAGGGTTTAGGGCAAAATATGTTTAGGTTTGGGTTTTACGAAATTATTTTTAGGTTTAGTGAAAAATTTTAGGGTAAAAATTAGGGCGAAATCTGGGTTTTAAGATAAAGATTAGGGCTAAACTTTTAGGGTTTAAAGTTTGTGAAAAAAACTTGAGGCTTATATTTAAAATTAAGGTGTAGGGAAAAAATTAATGTTTATAAAAATTTAGGTTTCAAATTAATTAAAAAACATTAAGGTCGTAATTTAAAAGAAAATATATAATTTGATAATAATAAAAAAAAGGGAGAGAAATAACCAATTTGGCAAAAAATGCCATAGGGGAGGATTGAACCTTTGCCCTTTGCCTCGCCAATTCTCTGCCTTGCCATTAGGCTGCGTGCCTGCATCTGAATAAGTATAACAAATACCTATTATATAATAAAAATGAGAAAAAAACATGTTTGTAAAAAAATGTTCAAAGGCTGGGTTTTAGAAAAGAAAATATATAATCAGTTTATATTAAAATAACCTAATACCTTAAATAAATTTAAAAAAAATGAATTATGAGAATTAATTAAATTTTAAAAAAACATTTAAAGGTTGATTAAGGTTTTTAAAAAAAAGTTTGAGGTTTTAATTATGAAAATAATTAGGGTTTAATTATAAACCTAAATATAAAAGTAATAATACTAATAAAAAATGTTAACCTAAATTTAATAAAAAAAAATGTTAAGAAAATACTGAAAGGTTATTAATAAAAAGTTAATTAAAAATTAGTTAAAAAACAAAATAGGTTAACCATGTTTAAAAGATAAATTAAGGTAATTAAGGAAATTAGGAAGAACCCATGTTTTTTTGCCAAAATGTTGTGGCCAAGATTTGAACTCACGCTCTTGTTCTTCAAGGCATAACTTCCCAGCCAGCCCTTGTTCTTCAAGGCATAACTTCCCAGCCACTAGAACAACTGCGCATAGGTGCTAAGAAACATAAACACAATATTATATAATAAGACTGGGTTTGAACCCATGCCCTCAATGTTACCAAACGCGCGCCTTACCATCAAGCCACTGATGCTCATCTGTTCACATAATCAAACAAATGAATAAAATATAAAACAAGAAATTTAAAAAATTTCAACGCGCCAAATCCACTTCATCTTCTTCCTCTAGACCTGCAATTTTTCCTTGTTTTTTTTGAAGTATGAATACCCTTACCTTGTGCAGAAAATCATCCTTAACTCTTGTGGTCATGTTGGGTATTTATAAGGATGTAATTTAGGGTAGAAAGAATGGGTCTTGGGTGCATGGATTGGAGTTACTTGTGAATGAAGAAACAATTTACCATAATTGTGAAAAATATCAAATTAAATCACGCCTTTTGAGTTTGCACGAATTTGGAAGGGTTAAATCACTTTAATAATCATATATTTGATCTCAAAATAAATTTCAAACCAAAAATATTTGATTTTATATAATTTATTTTAATTAAAAATGATTTTTTTTAAATGATTAAAATAAAAAATAAAAAAAAAAAAAAATAATAAAAATCATAAAATATGGTCGTTGGGCCGTGAATGGGCTTATCTTTGAGTTGGATTGGAATATTATGGACCCATGTGACAAAATCTTGAGTTTAGACCTCTTTTGCTTCATAAACCTCTTGAAAATTTTCCAACTTTGACAATGCATAACTTCTTCAATTTTGACCCCATGAAGGTGTTCTTGGACTTTTTAGAAAGCTTAGAGTGTCATCTAATCAACGCTTTGTCCCATGTTCATATCATTTACCATTTTTAAATTATGAGCTTTGGAAAAGTTGACTTTTTGTTGACTTTCAAAAAGGCCTATAATGTCTTGACTCATATCTTTCAAATGAAGCATTTTTGGACTTGGCTTGCGAGACAAAAAGTTGTAGAGAATTGAATTTCCTTTAAAATAAGCTTTGCATGGGAAATTCTTGATGAAGTATGTGAAAGTTATGGCTGGTCAATATTCAGTTGACTTTTCCTATGAAAACCCTAATTTAGAAACTATTGATTCTTGATGATTCTGAGGTTTCCTTGATGAATCATGATCAACCCTTGATCGAATGATGAATTTCACCTCATAATCTTGATGTTGACCAAAAATCTTGAAGTTTGACTTTGAGTTGACCACAATTGACCTCAGTTGACTTTTTGACCAAGTTAATTGATTTTTGGGTATCTGAGCATCTGATTGGCCAAACTTGTTGGCAAAGCTTTGAAACTTGTTGGGAAAACTTTGAAACTTGACATGAGGAAACTCCTTGGTCCTTTTTGGTTGCAGGTTTATGCCTCACAGAGGATCACCATTGCTTTTGCATGCTTTTATTTGTTTTTGTTTACTAACCATTAATTAAAATAAAAAAATATTTTGTTTTCTTTTATTAATATTTTCAGGGGAAGACTGTAACACACTTCTAAACCCCGCGAAAAATATATAAATAATCAGAGTAAATTATTATGCATCTTAAGTAAGGGTGTCACATATAATTTCAAAACATCATACAAACACCTGTCATGCTCAATAACACTTAAAATTAATTCTTTCTTTCATATATTTTCACATTATCATGTAGTACCAGATATACTTCAGTCATAATAGACATATTGAAAATCTCATGATCAACTTATTTCATAATCATCACTTAGGCATAAAAGCCAATGCTTCATGTAGTTCAAATAACAACAGCAAGATAAAGTAGAGTACATAAAGTATCTCTCAAAACATGAATCAAAACGTTTCCCAGTGTTACATAATCAGAGCATGACTCAACCCAAAATAAATAAAAAACTAAGACAAGTTACTCCAACGGCTACCTCGCACTAGAAACAACTCTAATCTTCAGTACCTGAGCGATGTCATATAAAACATCATTCCAACATAAGGGTGAGAATTCATATAATTATCGAAATCATAAGATAATATATAATTTAAGACATACAAGCATAATCAAATTGTTCTCACACTTCAAAATATCATCAACAAGTTATCAATCAAGTAACCACACTATTCACAAGTATATACACACATTCACAATTTCATCAATCCAACAATTCACATAATACACATAATCGCATATGTAACCTTATACACAATGAGGCTCAATGCAAGAATCAAATGCAACTCATGCATGTGGTACCAATCACTTGTTATCATTTTTCGGTTTTTACATTTAAACTAGGTCCGTCCTATAGACCGATAACACATCAAAAGTCCGTCTTCTAAGCTTTCAAACCCGTCCTCTAGGTTTGGGATAACTCACTAGCTCCCACGGAACTAGCAAACATTGTCTCTTGACACAAATGATGCATGTGTAATTACAATCACCATATGCAATTAAGATCGTTCTCTAATCTTAATATCCATGCATATCTTCAATAATTCATCACATTTGTATTACCACATAATTGCACATACACATATATTTTCAAAAATCACAATATCCATCATTCCAATATTGTCACGACATTTACCAAACAATACGCAAGATATGAACATGACTCAATCTCGATTCGCAAACATGCAATATCGATTAAATATTGAATAATTGATCTCTCACCAGTAATTAAATTCAATATCCAATAGATATTCAACATTCAACAAGTATTTAATATCCTATAGCAATATTAATATTAAATAGATCTTTAGTATCCAAATAAATTTATTTAATATTCTATATTAACTATTGTTCAATTATACTGCAGTAAAGAAATTGTGAAATAAATATCCTTAAGATATTTATCGACAGGTTGTAGTTTTCAAGTGAATCACTATACAAATTAAATAGCCTATTATTATTATTATTATTATTATTATTATTATTATTATTATTATTATTATTATATAAGTATAATATCTTATTTTGTAGAAAATGTCAGTGGCTACCAAAAAATGGTCATTTTCTTTATTAATTTTCTGCAATATACATGTGCCTATCAAATGCATATTAATGATTTATGAATAAGTATGTGATTTCTAATTCTTCACCTTTTCTACTACATGGCTCAAACATTGGATAATTAAGGGTGAATCATGCGCCTCTCATCATCATGTGACAAAGGTTGATTCACTAATATATGATCATCTTAATTTCTATGCCCCATTACTATCATTAACCACCAATCCCTTATGTACTACTTTATCAATTAATAATATATTATTCATCATATATTATTCTACTTACCAATATATATCACCTTTATAGTGACACTTTACTAATTAAACAAACTATGACAATATGGTATATCTTATCATCAAGTGGCTCAGTATTATATATATATATATATATATATATATATATATATATATATATATATATATATATATATATATATATATATATATATATATATATATATATATATATATATATATATATATATATATATATATATATATATAATACTGAGCCACTTGATGATAAGATATACCATATTGTCATAGTTTGTTTAATTAGTAAAGTGTCACTATAAAGGTGATATATATTGGTAAGTAGAATAATATATGATGAATAATATATTATTAATTGATAAAGTAGTACATAAGGGATATATATATATATATATATATATATATATATATATATATATATATATATATATATATATATATATATATATTGTTTTCATATCACCTAAGTCCCATAAAGTGGCCTTACTTCTCTACTATATATATAAAAAATGTTTCTGCAATGTTTCAGCCATCAATAAATGCGTATAGATAAGACTCATGCGACTACATCATCTTCTCTGTTTTTCCAAACACCTACTTGGAAATATCTTGTTTTTGACTTACAATTCCATATATATATATATATATATATATATATATATATATATATATATATATATATATATATATATATATATATATATATATATATATATATATATATATATATATATATATATATATATTTTTCATTCATCTACTAGCTCTACATGTCACTTGGTATGTAGTATTGTAATTCATACGCCTCCATCCTCTAATAGATGTGTATAAAGTCAATATTCATGTTCCTTATATATATGACTACTTACTATGTGCCAAGCTTACTATATAAAAAGGAAAACAGGGTACTATTATTTTTCTACTTTATCCACTTGGTTCATGTGTTGTTGCAGATATATAGCATTGGAAATAATGCTAGTTAATTCACATTTCTATTAATTAATTGGTACAACAATTGGCTTTATATATATCATCATCTTTTTATATCCTCTTTAAATGTTATGTATATATTTCACATTTCTACAGGACTTATGGATTTAACTCACCCACTTTATTTCCTGCGACATCTATACAGGGCCGACCCAACACATTTCGAGGCCTAAGGCGAAACTTGATATTTTTTCTATAATAATTTTTTTTACAGAATATTATTTTTTAAATTAATGTATTTTTGATTATTTTTAGAATATAAAGTCATTAGTTACTAAAATCAGTTTCAGTTAATATTTTCTTTTTAATTAATAATAAAATTCATTCATCTAAACAATCATCTCATCATTAAAAAATTATTATAGAAAATATATTATCAAAATTTCTATAAAAAAAGTTTTAAATATCAATTTTTCAAGAAATTTTTTTTAGAAGTTTGTTCTATAAGTGTGATTTTTAAGTTAACATCATATTGATCATATTAAATGGAGGTTATTAGTATATTTTTAATAGGTTTAATTATTTAATTGGCATAAAATAATAATTATTTTTTTGAAAAACTAATTAATTAAAATTATATAAATAAAATATATAAAAAGATTTAAGGCCCTAGGCGGTAGCCTTGGTGGCCTACCCCTAGGGCCGACCCTGCATCTATACATCACTCATCACCATGTGCCATCTATAAATATATGTATTCTCATTAAATGTTATGTAATTATTACTGAGACATAGGAAGTAGGGAAAAGAACTAAATATCCATTATGTATGTATTTTCAAAAGAATATATAAGATCAATTTCTTTTTCTTTTTGTTAGGTAGCCGATGCAGTATGTGCTATTGTATACCACTGATTACGAATTTCAGTTTCAATTTCATTTCACATTGGATCTCTAAAATATACAAATATATCAATCTCAAACACCACATTTCATCACCAATCAAAGTTTATTAGTAAAACCTAAATTCATCAAAATCATTAAAAAAAAATTGGGGTTTTACCTAACCATATTTCTACCCATTATATATTAACCAACAATCCCAAATAATTTAATGAAAACTCACCCTTACCTTGATTTTTGTTGAATTCTTTGAGCTTTATTCTTGAGTTTCTCCTCTTCTTCTCCACTTCACTCTTAGCCTCTTTTCCCCTTTTTATCTTTCTATTCTATCTCTTTGTTTTTGGTAAACCCTAAATAACTATATGAAAAATCTAATGGGTTTACTAACCCACTCACTCACTTTCTATTCACACTCTCAATTATGCCCGATTAATTAATTCCACCTATTCTATTTAATTCCACCAAAATAAAATAATTCAATTAATCTTATTAAATTAAATAATTCAAATAAATCACATAATTCAATTAAATTAATTAAATCAATTAGGCACAAAATCATACAATTAAGTAATTAATATAATAAATAAATAATTACTAAAAATTGGGATGTTACAAAGAGCGGGTCAACAATACCAAAAATAGAAGTCCCACAGCTCAAATGAATTTCATTGATAAAAAGTCGAAGTTGATCCGCAAACAATTCAAATTTATCTGATCAAGTATTTCCCAAATTAATTAATTTATTCAAGGAATTTCAAGGTTCATGTGTTTATTTTCATGCATTCTTCGATAGGCAAAAGAATCGAGTCAAAACAACAAAGCAATCAAAAAAGAACAAAATATTCAAATTTTAACTTGGTTAATCGATTAACCAGGGCGAAATTTGAATAATTTGTTCAAATTCAACATCATCTTGACCCTTGATCTAACTTGGAATATTCTATACCACTTCTCTTTTAATTCCCTACATCACTTTGATCATTTTCCACCATATACCTTCACTAATCACCACTCTTTTATGAATTTTCCTCCAAATTTGAATTCCAAACCTGATTTTCCAAAGCAACTTTCATTCCACCAAATTCCCATACCTAAAGTATTTAAATAACACCCTCATTTCATTCGTTTTTCAAGCTTTAGAGAGAAAAAAAAACCTAGCAAAATATCTCCTCAAACCACAAAATTCACCAAAGCTCAATTTCTTCTTTTGAAAGTTATCAAGACTTTACATTGAATTCTTGATTAAATTTGAGCTAAACCTTCATCCTTTTCATTTTTCTTCATTAATTTCAGTAGACCAAGCTTGCTTATGGAGTAATTTGAAGTTTGTTCTCGGTAATTCATCTTCCTCCATTGTCACACCTTCATCACCATCATTCAAGATATAGATCTTTGGTACTCTTTGTTGTTCATCCTTTGGATCATAAATTATTGTTTCATAGCAGAGATTCCACTGTATTTTTCACTTTAAAATTCGTGTCAATTCAGTTCATGATCATAAGGTGTTTGAAAATTGTTTTAAAAGAGGATCATGCTGAATTTTTGCCAATTTTCTGGATCTGGTTTAGTTTTAACCGATTAACCAGTTGCAGTACAAACTGGTTAATCGGTTAACCAGTGTAAAATTCGAACATATTTGAAAATTTCAACGTGTTAACCGATTAACCAAATGGTTAATCGATTAACACTGATCCATAGGCATTTTCTAGCTTGTTTTTGGGATTGTTTTGTCTCCTTTTCCCCCTCTCCCCCTTTCTTTTTTTACATTGGGAGACATTTTTGGGACCAGTTTATCTTTAAATTAAATGGACTTTGAGTGTAGATTAAATAATTTAATGTTCATTAGTTAAAATCGATCTATGAGTGAATTATTTAATTCACTTTAGGTGCTTTGAATTAGTGATATATTTTCATACCTTGAATAAACAAAAATGAGTGATTGAACTTAAAGATGAAATAATACCATAAGTGTAACTCAATTTGGTATTGATCTTTATTTTTGTGTAGCATTGCATTCGAATGACGATTTACATATCGTTTATCTCGCATGTATTAGCACTAATATCATTAACCTTAATTGGTTTTGGTCGGTCTCATTTGTAGGATAATTACTTTATAAATTACTCAACGATTGCTTAACATAGACCTAAATTTGTCCTTACTTCGGAATAAAAATCCAATTGGATACTTGCACTTTCATGGACCGGACCTCTTGTTGGTCGCGTCATCCCAATGTTGGTTAATCATTTAGATTAGATCCACGACTTTTGAACCTTGATGCGTAGTTGCTTTGGGTATCCCAATCTTCTTTCAAATATTCATCGAATTTGGGTCTAATTGCGTTGGTTAATCACTATAGTGTAAGATACTAAGTGGAGTCGGTTGTCTTTTCGGTTTTTGGCATTAAATGCCTTGTTACTCTTTTGGTTGTGGATGATTAAGTTCACCATACCGTTATTATGTATATATTATAATTATTACTACTATAATACTATTTAAATTTCCTTCTTGCACCCTATCCTCTTTAATTTCCTTCTCGCTCCCTTATCTCCTTTATTTTTATTATGCTTTATCATCCATTATCATGTTTATGTTCATATATCCTTGTGCTTTTTCATTTGTCCATTTGGACACAAAAATATTAATAAAGTATTACACCCCTTAAAAACTTGTGATCTTGATCTTGGACTATTGTTACTATCCTTTGTATTGGAATTGGAGGTTTGGACTTAGATTCTAGGACACATTCCCTTTGTTTTAATCATCATGGAATTGATATTTTAGCCTTTATTTGGCCATTTGTTAGTTTATGCTTATAAGGATGGAACTCTTGTGCTTATGCTTGGAAATATCATCAAGTTTGGTTAGATCTTTCCTCCTTTATCTCTTTTATTTTCTTTTTAGGATAGCCTCTTCATTTCCTCCCCTTCTTCAATTTTCAAAACTTCCTCTCTTTTTCAAAGGATTCTTGTTTTAAAAACTTTCACCTCTTTAATAAATCAAACCTTGTCTTTTTGTCAAATGAATTTGACTTCTTTTTTTTTCTTAAATAAATGTCAATGAATTTGATCATTTTGACTTCATTTTAAAAATAAAAAGAACCAAATTCATTCAAGTTGTTTGTGCACCTTTTTTTTTGTTTTATTTGCAAGTTTAGACTGAGTCATTTTTCTAGTCGGGTGCAAGTCTCTTAGTTGCAAGTTGTTTTGTGCCCTTTGTGCCCTTAGTTGCATACACATCGATTTTATCCGAGTTGGCGCCCTCCCCATAATGATGTATGAGTTCATGCTCTCATTATCATGGTATATTTGTGAGGTTATCCACTTGAAAATGATAAATTGTCTTCACTTAATAAAATCAATCAAAACCAACCAATTTTCACTATTTGTACCACGGACTACGGGGTTTTGATTTTACATTGCACATTGTGGGTACGTAGGCATGAGGTGGTAAACCTCTCCAAACACAAAAATATTAAAAATTAATTCTTTTCTCATCCCCCGACTCTCATTTAACAAACCATTTTCAAAGCAAAAGCAATAAATTTTTCAAAGGGCTCCCGTGGAGTACCATGAACATTTTGGGTGCTAATACCTTCTCATTTTGTAACAAACTCCCTTACCCTTTCTCTGCTCCTTTCTTTAGCTTTTTGCTTTTATATTCATTAGGATTTATTCGCTCTTTTTCCTTTTCCTTTTGGAATAAAATAAAATCGCGGTGGCGACTCTATTTACCTTGAGTTAAGTTAATCAATAGCTTACACTCATGATTTCTCCGCTACACTGATCAAGGCGATCATCCATGTTGGATACCCAAGATGGAATCCTTGCCGCCAATGGAGGAGGTTACATTTTTTAGATCCCTAAGATGGGATACTTTCCTAGCATTGAGGCGATCAACCATGCTAGATATCCAAGATGGGTTCCATTCCACCCATGAAGGTGATTACATGCGCTGGATCTCTAAGATGGGATCCATTCCGCCCATTGAGGTGATAAACCATGTTGGATCCCCAAGATCCTTTCTGCCCATGGAGGAGGTTACATGTGTTAGATCCCTAAGATGGGATACTTGTGAAGGTGTGAGAAAACACAAGAAAAGGGGGTTGTAATTGGTATTTTAAAAATGAAAGATATTTGTGAAAACACAACAAGTATATCAATCAACAAAAGAGAGAAAAACACACTAATTTATCTTGGTTCACTTGTCAGCCACAAGTTACATCTAGTCCACCCGCCAATGTGATTTCTCCTTCAATAAAGACTTAATCCACTATAACTGTAACAAATTATAATGCACAGACACTCTGTGACTAACTGCACAACCAGATGATGTGACTTACAATCGACACTACACAACTAAATGATGTGACTTCAACAATGCATAACCAACTATTATAACTAACAACCACTAAGACTCACTGTCATAGTCTTCTTAAAGCTTCAGACCTTCACTCAGTCCTTTAGGGAATAAAAACAACACTTTTCAAGAATGATTTCTTTAAAATAGAGTGCTTCTAAATAAGCAAAGTAAACACATTTAAGAGTTTTTGAAAATATGCACTACTGTTAGAGAATTTTTCTTTGTATGTGCGTTTCAAATATTGTGTAGTCTTGTGCATTTTCCTTCATGAGACAATCTTTATATAGGCATTGAGAAATAGATCTATTGCATCACAATTGGTCTGAGGAATGTAGTTGCTGAGGGTGAAAAATAGTACACACAATCGTCCTTACGTACCAGTGTTGCTACTGGGATTTTCATCCTAGTACAAACGCGAAAGTGGCGCGAAAAAGAAACTGAGTTTCCAGCCAGGAATTTTTATCCCAAGGAAAGGGAAAGGTAATGTTGCACAAACTGAAGGAATAAGAAAGAAAAAGGTCTTACAAACCAAAGAAACTGGGTTTGGGAGTCGGGAGTCGGTTATGAACTGGTAAGGTATTAGTACCCCAGATCGCCCGTCGTACCAGGGTGCTCGAATGGGCCCTACCCCACTGCCTGTGTATCTCATCGGGAAATGAGAATCAGAGTCGACGTAGTTCCCTTAACTAGGGATAGAATTTCTTTATTTGTGTTTTTTATAGTGACATTTCCATAGTTCTATCTCAGGTGTTGCAGGCTCGTTGAATCGAGTGCGTTACCGTCTTGTTATCGAACTGTTAAGACAAGTCAGTAATCGCCCGCAAAGAGTGGGAGATGAGAAGAGAAGATGTGTTGTCTATTTATTTATTTATAGAATAAATGTTTTAATTATGTGTTTTTCGTATGCACAACACTAAAGGCTATGATATAGGAGTAAATACTTTACAAGATCGCCCCCAATGAGACGTTTGCAAAGCATTCTAGAAGAGTGGAGAAGACCTCCACTAATAATTTCCTATATATATTAAGGCTCGTGGCGTACTAAGCATACTCTTATTATTAAGTGTTTTTTGGCTTTTCTTTAAAGATGAGGAGATAAAATCAAGTTAAGAAAAAGGGAAAACTCTAAGGGAAACTAAGATTTACCCTATGTTGTTATGCAATGGAGATCCTAAGGTTAATGAGGTTTAGAGGAGAAATCTACCTAAGTTAGCACACATGGATGGCTATCCTAAAGTCTATCACATCTTGGCTTTAATCGATAATTAAATCCAAGTTATGAATCCTAAGGAATCATGCAAGGCAATCACAAGTAAGTGGATTATAAACATGAAGCATGAAAATTCAAAGAGATAATGATCATGGCTCTCCTATGTTATGGTAGGTGAAACGTATAACGAAACGAAAAAGGAATGAAGTGATGGATCTAGGTGGGTCAGTTGCGATGCGCTATACAGTCGACTTATGGTACAAATCATACAAGGTTTCGCTTTGGGTTTAATGGAGTGGAACGAGTGTGAATGCGTGGGAAATCCTAAGAACATGTGAAATCCATTTATTATTTTGAAGGTAATTTGATGTTGAATCAAATATTATTTTTCCCTTAGAAAAATTGGTTTTCTAAGTGTTTGTTTTTATCTTTTTCTACCCTATTTATATATGTCATACAAGCATACATCAAAGATAAAAATATCCTAAGTTATTACATCATGGAGGAAAAGAAAAAAAAAGAAGTCCACCGAGGGATAACCTAAACTATCAAAGCGATAAAACCATAAAAATACATCAAAATACAACAAAAATCCAAGTCCATGAGCATCGAATCCTCAAGTAGTACCTCATGAAACAAAAAGAATTGTTAGTGGGGCAGAATATGATGTAAGTATGCAAAGTGATATGCATAAATGGATCGAATCGATCAATATGCAAAGATGTGAAATATCTAAATACACGTAAATCGAACAAGTGGAATAAAATGCAAAAAATCGAGAATTAAAAAAAAACAAAAATTATTTAACATGCTAATATATCAACATTAATTTTTCTAGAATTTTTTATGAAGAAAAACTATTTTTTAAAATAGATTTTTGAAAGAAATAATAAAAGAAATAAAGGAAATCTAATACAATTCCGGGGGGTGCTGGGAAAGTAACATGATAGTTAAAAACAAATGGGCGTGAAAACATGGGGTTGCAAATAGCAGTTCTTATAGGCCCAAAGGCGCTGAAGCCTGGTGATTCATGTTATGGTCTTTAGTCAACTTGTATGACCGATCTGGACCGTCTGATTCGTGAGGCTGGTGATGATGATGTGATGAAGGTCTATGATGTGATGGTGCATGGTAATTGCCATAGGGGTCACGCGCATGATTGTAATGAGGTAGTCCTATCAGACAGTGACAAGTGTCACCGCCGGAATAGACCACCGAAAGATAATCCGATCCACTCTTATCCAATTGACGGTGCCTCACATTGATTTTATAAGTTTTCTTTCATAAATTAAAAAACAAACAACCTTCTTCCCTTCTCTCTCTCTCTCTCTCTCTCTCTCTCTCCTATCAAACCTAACCGACCGGAGAAGACAATGGTAGGCGGCACCGTCTTCTCTTGTGCCCAACCACCGCAAATCCACAAAAGCTCAACATGAACCCTAACTAAAATCTTGTCCCCTTTTCAACTTCGAAGTTAGATTTTCCAAATTCCTAACCAAATGACGGGATCGCAACACTCAGAATCCTAACTTTCATTCAAATTCGATTCACTCTATCTTAAACAACAAATCAAGATTAGTTTCAGTTAAAACCTGTGAAACGAAGATGATGATACCGAAGGTGAATCCGCATGTACGTATTTGATCTGATTGTATTATGTGTGCTCCTATTTCTCTCCTTCCTTGTGCGGTTCATATTGTTGTGTGTTCTTGAATTGTTAGAGTTCGTTACAAACTCATTCTTCTTCTTCTTCTTCTATGTGTGTGACTAATCTCAGTTTGTTGTTAATGTTGATGAAGGTTATGATGAAGTCACTGTAAAGAGTTCTTGTGTATTGTGGAAGAAGAGTGATGTAGGTGGTTTTGTGATGAAGCTGAACGAAAAAATTGAAGAATGATGAAGCTGAACAAAAAAAATAAGAGTGGTGAAGATGCTTTTCTGATGAAGATTGAAGATTTGGTGAAGATTGAAGTTCAGAAAAAAATGAGAGAGAGCTTTCAAGTTGCAGCCATGATCGATTTTTATGGAAGAATATCATTGATGGTAGTTTAGGCTTTTCAAGTGAAATCAATTAAAAGTTTGTTATGAATCTGTTAGAAGTTTGTAACTGAATTCTTCTGATGAATTTTTTTCCTGTTATGATATTTTCCGTTATGTGTTATTTTTAGAGTTTTTGGAATGAAATTGATGAAGTCGTTTTGTGATTTTTCCTGCGTGTGATATGCGTGTGATATACACTGAGTTTTGAAGCTTTGATTATGTTGCGTTTTACTCACTACTTACTGCGTTTTGGATGTGCATCTTGTTGTGTATTGGCTTCATAATTTTTTCGTGTATGTATGATGTATGGCTGCATTTCAGCTTTGTTTGCCTACATTTTGAGGCTTACCATCCGCGATTATGATGAAGTTTTGGCTTGCTGTATGTTTGCTTCAGCTACAGGCTTGTGGCATATGGCTTGGATGTAGTCACGTGGTGGCTTGGTGTACATTGGCTTGCATGAAGATTAGTTTTTTACAGCTTGATAATGTGTGCTGATGGAAGCTTGGTTGAGGCGTGAAGAAATTGATGGAGTCACGTGGTGTTTGTGTGTGTGGAAGCTGTTACGGAAATGGCTTGTAGATACACAATTTGAATGTGGCTCTTGTCATCTTATTGCCAGCGTGTTCATGATCTTCCTTTTCTTTTTCTCTATTTTTTTGTTCAATTTATTTGCAAAAAGATGATATGGGATGGGCTATAGCTGCTAATGAGAGGTTTATGAAATGGCTTTTTTTTACATGGTTTATATAATAGTCAATGGTCTATGTAATGGTTAATGGGTTAAGGTAAAAGATGGTAAATGATATTAAAATGAATTATATAATTTGGAAGAAAAAGGGATAATTGAAAAATTAGAAAATGAATGGTTGGATAAGGGTGGAATTTTGGAATTAATTTGGATCGTAAATATTTGTAAGAAATGGTCCATGAATGGATATTTAAAATAGAAAAATGGATATGAATATTATGGACAAACAAAATTGTGAATGAATAGAATTGGTAAATTTTTACTACGATGGATAATGGAAATTAGAAGTAATGGATATTGGATAATAGGTAAAAATGAGAATGGACTTAAATGATATTTGGAAATTGGAAAATTGAAATATGGACAATGGTTTAAAAAATGGATTAGGAAGTGGCACTTCATTTTAAATGGATATGGAATAACAATGATTTAGAGGAAAATTTGGCTAAAATGAGGATGTGGAATGAAGCGATGATTTCTTTTATTTTAAGCCCATAACCAGATTTGAACTTTTCTATGCGCCTGATGAATGAAGTCAATCTCATGCCACTGAAACAACGACCATCAACCTTTAATTTTCCTGAATCTTTTCAAATATGTCTAAATCATTCTTTGGAAAATAAATTCACAAATGAACCACTGGTGAACTGATGACCACTCAATCAAAACAAACTGAACCAAACTTCTCACAAACTACTATTCGATAAACCAGAGAACTTTCACACACAATACAACTCAAACTTTGAATACGCACTGCCTGAGAAATAATCAATGGCAAAAAAAAAACTTGAAGTTGAAGCAATCTCTTGATAGTTTGACCAAGATTAGGTCAATCTTCCATCTGAATCAAATCATAACTGAACAACCACGTTTGAAGTGAAATCACTGTCATGCTCTATGCTTCAAAAACGAATGTTACACATCATCTTATTATGATATGAATGCAATGGTAAGTATGAAAATGATATGCTAGATACTATGAAAATGAGAGGGAAAATTTTGGGGTGTTACAGCTTCACCTATTCAATCATCTGTTAATCTGAAAAGGATGAGAGCATCAGCTATCATCCGTTCAAGATAAACTATGATTGAATACCAAAAACAACCAGAAAATTTGCACTCTGTCAAGAAGAAGACAAGGGATATAAACCCAACCAGAGAAATTCTTCTTGGAGAACTCTGATGCGGTGAAAAGTAACCAATGATAACATCAGAGAACTTTCGTCTTGTTGGATTATCGAGGGGTCTGGGGAGCCATTAAATGTCGTATTTTCCCCCACAACATTGAGGAAATGGGCCATGACCTGGTATAAGAGCCTTCCCTATGAATCCATCACCTCATGGAGGCAGCTGGGAAGGACATTCTCCTAATATTTCACAGCCTCCCAGCGTCATCCCAAAATCGAGGCTTCATTGGAGGAAATAGTCCAAGGAAAAGAAGATCCCCTTCGGGCGTACATCGAAAGATTCAATAAAGAGGTTGTCCAAGTTTCGACCATGGACGACATGAAGAAGTATCTTTTGGAGTGGGGACTCCGACCTCAAAGTGACTTCAGAAAGGCTGTGGGGATTGAGACGCCGGCCACACTCGACGCATTTCTCCTCAAGGCGCAAGCCTACATACAATATGAAGAGAAAGAGGCAACAAGTACTGTTTGAGATACTCGGCGCAAAGAGGACACGAAGCATTCCAAACACGACGATCCCTTGACGTCACGACGGGGAAGCGACAAAAGAAAGGAAGATCCTTCCCATGAACCGCGGGAGCACAAAGGACCCGTGGGAAGTTTCCATGACTATACCCCCTTTTCGGCGACACGAGAAAAGATCTTATCCGAATGGGCGAACTCTGAATTCCACCAAGTTGGGGTCAGATTCCTGAAGTAGCTTCCGAGAAAACCGAATACGGACAAGACCAAGTATTGTCGCTTACATAAGTCGCACGGGCACAATGCAGAGGACTGCACACACTTGAAGGATGATATTGAAATACTCATCCGGGACGGTCACCTCAAGCAGTTCACCAAGAATAAGGAGGCTTCCAGACAAGAGGTCCAAGAAGCCCGAAAGACTGAAGACGTTGCTCCTTCAGTCACGGAAACAAATCTTCAAGTCACACTTAGTATTACGCTACCAGAAGATTTCTACATCCCCGAACCGTATACTGGTCCAACGTATTTCTCCGCGTACAGCCCGTGGAATCTTTCCCATCTACCTTGGTGATATCCGGGGGAGGCCCCAACAAGATCACAATAGGATCGGTCAAACGACGCTTCGATCAGCTGATTAGCACTAGTTCGAATCAGAGTTCAACGCTCGACCCTCCTCGTGGAGGTTCCATGCCCATTTACTTTTATAAAGAAGATCTACTTGGAGGAGCACCCAACACCAGCATTCCCCTTCCAGTCCATGCTCAGATGGTGAACTTCGACGTTCGCAGAATCCTCGTCGACCAAGGAAGTTCGGTAGACATCATATATTTTCAGTTGTTTGCCACCCTGCAATTGAATGAGACACACCTGACACCTTATGTCGGCTCCGACCTCCAGGGATTCAATGGAATAGTATCCCGACCATGGGGCTATGTAGACCTAATCGTCACCTTCGGAGCAAGGGAGACATCACGATTGGTCAAAATACAATTCCTTGTGATAGCTTGCCCATTGTTATACCAATGTATTATGGGACGACCAACCCTGGTCGAGCTCATAGCAATGCTCTCCATAGTACATTTGAAGATGAAATATTACACTTCATCGGGACAGGCGGCTACCCTTCACGAAGATATTGAAGTTGCTCGCAGATGTTACGAGGCCGCTTCCAAAGGTCTCAGTATCATAACCATGAAACTCATGCCAATCATGACTGCACTCCCTTTCTCTTCCGAGGAATAGAAAGCACTTCCCCGCGTGGATTCCATTGAGCTCGACAGAAGGTTCACCGAGGAAGACGAACAACCATCGCACCTGATCGCAAAACTCTCTCCGGCCACTCGACCTATCCCCGACGGTGGTTTTGAGCTGGTAATGCTAGGTGCAGATCCTTCCAAGGGTGTCAAGATCGGGATTAACCTCCCCGACCTAGCCAGAAAGCAGCTCAAAGTCTGCCTGAGAGAGAACGATGACCTGTTCGCATGGAGCGCAACTGAGATGCCTGGTATAGACCCAGAGGTAGCATGCCATGATTTGGCCATCAACCCTTCCGCCCGAGCAGTCGTGCAACGGATAAGGAAGCAGTCCTAGGAGAAAGTAGAAGCAACCGAACAGACTGTAAAAGACCTCCTAGAGGCTCATTTTGTAACCGAGGCCAGGTATACCACCTGGCTCTCAAATGTTGTACTTGTCAAGAAAAGTAATGGAAAATGGAGAATGTGTATTGACTACACCAATCTTAATCGGGTATGCCCGAAAGACGCCTATCCACTGCCTAATATTAATAAACTAGTCGATAACTTTGCAGGTTTCAAACATTTATCTTTCTTCGACGCCTACTCTGGGTATAATCAAATACCCATGGCCGTGACCGACAAAAAGTAAACCGCATTCATGATCGAATCAGGCAACTATTACTACAACGTAATGTCGTTCGACTTGAAAAACGTGGGTGCTACTTATCAACGCATGATGAACAAGGTTTTCAGAGCAGAAATCAGAGACATGCTCGAGGTTTACATGGACGACATGATCGTTAAATCCCACGAGGAGACCGATCATGCCTGTCACCTAAAAAGAATCTTCGACCAGGCGCGCAAATGTAAGATGCGATTCAACCCAGATAAATGTACGTTCGGAGTCCACACGAGCAAATTCCTCAGGTTTTATCTAACCGAACAGGGAATAGAGGCTAACCCTGACAAATGTCGAGAATTTGGCGAAACGCCACCGCCGACATCTAAAAAATCCATCCAGTCTTTAAACGGGGTGCTTGCATCACTATCAAGGTTCGTGGCAAAGTCGGACCAACACGCCCTCCCCTTTTACAAGCTCCTTCGCAAGGAGGCGGATTTTGAATGGACCGAGGATTGCGAGCAAGCCCTAAAAAACCTCAAGAAGACTCTTTCGGAACCCCCGGTTCTGTCCCGACCTGAGGCGGGGGAAACTCTACTCCTCTACCTCACGATCACAAACGAAGCCATAAGCGCCGCACTTGTAAGAGAGGTGCCCGAATGGCAAAAATCGATTTACTTCACAAGTAAAGCCCTACAAGGGCTTGAGTCAGGTATTATCAAATTGAGAAAGTAGCTCTAACACTCCTCTACGCAGCAAGGCGACTTCGGTATTATTTCCTCGCGCATACGATTGTCGTACGCACGAATCATCCCATTAAACAACTCCTCGGACGACCAAATATGGGCGGGAGGATGTTGAAATGGTCGCTTGAACTGTCGGAATTCGACAGTCGGTACGAAAGTAGAGCCGCCATCAAGGCGCAGACCCTCGCTGATTTCGTGGCCGAAATGGTCACCCCAGATAGCTCGACCTGCCAATCTAGAAAATGGACCATTTTCGTGGACAGAGCATCGAGCTCGACGGGTAGCGGGGCAAGGGTCATCTTGGAAAACAAGGAAGTTATTCTGATCGAAGTATCCCTCTCGCTATCATTCCCAACCAAGCAGAGTATGAGGTTTTCCTTGCATAGTTGAGGCTGGCCAATGACCTAGGTGCAAAGGAGATCACCATCTGCACAGATTCCCAACTAGCGGCCATGCAGGTCAAAGGAGAGTACCAAGTCAAAAGCGACAACTTATCAGAATACTTAACCCTCGTCAAGGAAAAGATAGCGAAATTCATGATCGTGGAAGTAAGGCATGTCCCCCGCGAGAACAACACTCGAGAAAATTTTCTCTCGAAACTCGCGAGCACGAAGAGGAAAGGAGGAAATAAATCGGTCATTCAAGAAATACTTCCAAGAACTAGCATCGAATGATCGAAGGCGACATTAGACATAAATGTCATCGGTGACGCTAACTGCTGGATGATGCCTATGTACAAATTCCTAACTAGCAACGAGCTACCTGAAGACCCAAAAGAGGCTAGCATTGTCAAACGAAGATCGTGCTCATACATCCTGGTCAAAGGAAGACGTGTCGAGGATGAATTATTCCCGCACATCCTGCATGATATTCACGAAGGAATCAACGCTCAACACTTGGACGGACGATCCCTCGCAAGGAAAACCCTCAGGGTAGGATACTACTAGTCTACGATGCGAAACGACGCAAAGGAGCATGTGAAGAAATGTGACAAATGCCAACGGCATGGGATGTGCACCTCGCCCCACCAAATGAGCTGAAAATGATGTCTTCGCCATGGCCATTCGCATGGTGGGGGCAGGACATCCTCGTCCCTTTCGTCATCGGTTCTAACCAAAACAAGTACCTAATCGTCGGGGTCGACGACTTCACGAAGTGGATCAAAGCCGAACCCCTGGCCAAGATCACAACCCTTAACATACTACATTTCTTCAAACGTAACATCCTCGCTCGTTTCGGGATACCTCAAGTGATCGTTACTAACAATGACACACAGTTCATGGACAAGAATTTCCAAGAGTTCATCGCCAACGTCGGAACCAAACAACATTTCGCATATGTGAAACACCCGCAAACCAACGGGTAAGCCAAGGCAGCGAACAGGGTCATCCTTTGAGGCCTCAAATGAAGGTTGGACGAGATCAAAAGGCGTTGTGTCGAAGAGTTACACATCGTTCTATGGGCTTACCGGACCACTCCTCACTCGACCATCGGGGAAACCCTCTTTCGACTTACATACGACATGGAAGCCGTTATTCCTGTAGAAATCTACATCCAGTCCAGAAGGACGGAAGTTCCTATGGATGAGGATACCAACGCATAAATACTACGCGAGGAGCTCGATCTAATCGAGGAAGTTAGGTCAGGGGCAGCCCTATGTGAGGCATCCCTCGAACAAAAGATTGCTTTAAGGAACGACGCTAAGGTTATCCAACGAGCTTTCCCTGTCGGTAGCCTCGTCCTCAGAAGAAATCACAAAGATTCCAAAGAGGGAAAACTGGTCGTTAATTGGGAAGGACCCTACCGAGTCTGAGCAAAGTCGGACAACGTGGCGTACTACTTAGAAATTTACAAGGAGAAGAATTTGCTCGTTCTTGGAACGCCGAGATACTCAAACATTATTACAGTTGAGGCGTCTGTCGGCACCAACACCGACCTAAAAATGCATACCTAGGTACAAGTATTGCATGCCATACATTTAATTCAGTGAGACCATCCTCAAGAACAAGGACGGTCCTCATCACACGATTGGATCCTCAAACGAGTCCATCGTTGTCTAAGTACCACGACCAGACAGAATACCCAGCTTGCAATGGGACGTTCACGCCATGAAGCTCGGATCATCAGCATGTTCCAAGTATCGTTTCCTGGCTAACCTTACGGATGGCATTTTGTCCAGTACCCCAAACGGACAGGTATTGAAACCGAGCATTACCTTCCCGAAATACAAACACTTAGTGAAAATAATAAGTAAAATATGTCCTCCGACGGACGCATCATTACGAACAATAAAGTATGAAAACCGACCACCAAGGTCGTGAACATGAAACATTAAAATGCGGCCACAATGACCGACTTGTTCTTAGATTACATAAAAGGGGGAGCATACTCCCCCGTCAAAAGATAAAGGCCATGGCGCGTAGGCCAATCAACAAAAACATAAAAAGAAAAATCACGAGACTTGAGCTTCCTCGTCATCTCCTGGATGGCCCCCAACGGTGTTCCTAAGGTCTTTGTCCATGGGGTTGGTCTGCTCGGGTTCCTTAAGGAAGTCGGGGATGTGGATAATTCAATCTTCAGCTTTGTACATAAAATTGGTGCCTTCCTAGTTGAACGTCAAGCCAGGGTTAACTATTTTCAGTTGCTCGACCGTGTTATTGAAAGTGACACTAGCCATTTCTTTAAGGTTGGTGTATCCCTCCTCAATCTTGGCCACCAATTCTGCCCAGGTCTTCAGAGACCTTATCTCTTCAGATTCATCCTCGGTCGGGGCCAGGGTAGCCTTTAACCGAGCAACCTCCTCCTCATAAGCCTTTTTGGCAGAAGTCGCCGACTCCTCAAGTTCCTTAACCCGCTTGGAAGCCTTAGTTAGAGACTTCTCCCGCTCCCCGGATAACTCTTCAAAAGTAGCTAGCTGAGCCTTCAGCCTGTTGATCTCCTCCTCCTGGGTAGCAATCCCCTCGACAAACATAGAGGCCATCTCTAAGACTCGAACGACAGAACTAACGTCCTGAGCCAACCAAGCCTGTCTGTCTGGTCGGCTAGTCTTCTCCAGGTGAAAGGTGTATGCTCATTGGACCTGGAGGGAGTGCTCCTCGAAGAAGTTCGGCTTGAGGAAGCATGGAGGAAACTCTAAGGAAATTTTCGGAGAAGCACCTTCCAGGTTGACAACGATGTCAGGTATGGGTCTTTTCCCCACTCTGAAGGTTCCCCAGGAGAACCATGATTGTCCGGTGAAGAGGTGCTTGAACCCGTGACCACCTTGTCGCTCAAACAAGTTTACGTCAATTTTTTAGGTGCTCGCTTCCTATTGAAATTGGCCATCATTTTGTCTTGAGGGTTCACCATTGAATATGAAAGGACACAAACAAAACGGCCAGAGACAAACAAATAATAAACGAGCATAAGAAATTATAAACAGTAAATCTACCAAGGTACTCTCTGATGTCACCGTCCGTCACACAAGCCATGAGCTTGGACACTTCAATAAACCGAGGGGTCACCTTGGCACCCCCGTCTTTGTCCATGATAGCATGGCCGTGTTTGTCCACATGCACCTTCATCGTTATTTTGGAGACATAACTCATTAGGGCCTCATAGCTAGCATGATCGCTATCGTTCAGAGCAGAGCCGATCTCCAAATATTCACCGGTTCCTCGAGCAAAATGGTCTCGAGACCAAGAAAAAAGAAACTTCAGAAGCAGTCGGGTAACCTCCTTCCCATCCTCGTCCAGTACAATATTGCCCTGGTCATCAACGTCCAACCCCGAGAACTTGCAGGAATTCAAAGCCCGATCAGAGATCGGTTCGACCAGATAGTAACGATCTTTGAAATCCCAGATCGACTCTGAAAACGCCTTGAAGATCTTCCTCTTCTGTTTCAAACACACCCAGCCAAACTTCCCATTCACGACATGTCGTTGCAGGTGGAAGACATGGAAGAACAAGGGGGGTGTCGCCCCTATCTGTAAGTAACCACAAGTCTTATCCAACACCCGGATGAAGGAAAATGAGTTCGGATGGATCTGCGAGGGTGCGAGCTCCAGGTGAACGAAGACACTCTACTGGAAGTCCGTGAAAGGAAGCCTGAATTTCATATCTTTAAAAATAATTTCATACAATGGAAACATGTATGTGCCATAGTCCATGCAAATCCAGTCATCAGAAGTCGGGTACCTCACCATCCAGTCCGCGGAGTTTTCGACCACAGGAGGAGGTCCTACCACTTCCTGAGCATACTGCGAGATTATATTTAGCGGCTCGGCAGTAGCCCATTCACTTACAGGGATGTCCTCCTCCGTCCCTTCTTCCTTCTCCTTAGACTCAACCGAGTTATCTTTAGCTGAGGTGGTCTCTTCAGAATCCACAGAAGATTCCAAACTCCTCCCCGAAGGCAAACGTTGCTTGGTGTCAGCAGGAGAATATGTGGACTCACTAGACAGCTCCTCAGTTTCCTTGTTTACTCGGTCGTCGTTAGATATAGTCGCACTTGAAAAGTAGTGAAAGCAAACGTGAATTCGATGACAAAATCAAATCCACCCTTCCACCGCTTGTCAAGTGAAAGGGCACGCTAGGGAGTGAGAACGCTGCCCTCGACCAATGCCCTTAATCATAAAGAATAACCATGATCATGTGACCACCGAGGTAAACATATGCAAGTCACCACGAGGATCTCATGGGACGAGCACAATTCCACCCAGAGCTCCGGTCGAAGTTTAATCGGAGAAGACGAAAAGAGCCGCCGCTAGCGGCGCAAACTAGTTATAAACGCCACATCGCTTACTATTCTGCCACCGGCCACCACCCACAGAGGCGACGAACACCGTGTCAGAACCCTAGATTCTCGCCCTAATCGGCATTGTCATACTAAAAGGCTATCCCAATCGCATGTAACTACTTATCAAAAATCGGAAGCTAAATGAAAGTAAAGAGCATCAGAACTTAAAACTTTAAAGTTTTCTGCGGTGGTCGGTGATTGTGCTCTGAAATCGCGGTGGTAGACTGCTGTTGATGGTGTAAGCGAGTTGCGCGTTTGAATGATCAGGAAATTGGAAAGCGAAAAGTGTGGAAATAAGGCAAGATGCTCTTTTTATAAACCCTTCCAACACGTGGACGAGCACGTGCGGTCTACAAACCTATGAACGACACACTCATTGCCTAGGGACGGCCATAGGATAGCCATCATTACACATTAAATGCACACTATTTCCAAGACACACGCGTGTCACTTCAGTCCCTCCAAACGTTTGGGATCCTCGCCTACAACGACCAGGATGCCACGACCAATTCCATCAGCGACCATGGTTATGAAACACGCTGAGGATCTTCCCATCACGATAATGGTAAGACACCCTTAAGTCATCACTTCTCCGACCAGAAGCAACAACTTGGGGGGCTCCTGTTCTGGACTGGACCAACGACTAAGTATGGTCCAACCCTTTTCGGCCCATAAACGGCCCAATAATTCACCATCCAGGGGACCTATCTCCATGGTGCCCGGCCTCTCCTCCTCGTTTGTGAACCCTTTTCGGCTGTGACAGGGACCACCCAGGATTGACCAGGACAAACCTCACTCGGGGCTCCATGTCCGACACAAATGTCACCCGAGCAGGATGCTCTTCCTCGTTCCCTTCTTGGAAATTACCTATTTTTGGGGGATCCGTGATCCATGCCCAAAAATAGGGACCGTTGGCCACGCGTTGGGGGCTCTCTATATAAACCCTCCATTTGACAGGGTCAAGTATGGAATATTCTCTCCTCAAACACTTTACTCGTACTTGCTAGCTCTTGTGCCCGTTCTTACTTTGGCATCGGAGTACCTTGCAGGTACACCCCCGTTCTCTTGATCGTACGAGAAGACCCGAAGATCCACGTCAGCAACCATTGAAGTTCTGATCATTAGGTAAAATCAGAAAACATTGAGAAGTTCGTCATGGACGTCTTCGATCTCATATTGATAGTCTACATAATTTATCTTCTTATGTTTATTCACCCTAGCTTTCTCATCCTTAAGACGTTCAAGCTGTCAAACTCTATCTGCTAACTGGGCCATATCTCTCAGGTACTATCTGCTAACTGGGCCATATCTCTTAGGTACTTGAGTGAAGCATCTGGCTTTGAGTAGTCGAAATCGGTTCAAGTAATCATCAATCATCAATGGATTCATTGAACTTTCTTTTAACACTAGTCAATTATTTCAGGCTAATCTTGGTTTGTCCCATATAAAACTGCTCATGAAACAAATGTTTTAATTGAGTCAAATTGCAAATCGAATCGGGTGGCAACATAGTAAACCAAGTGAAAGCATTCTTGGTGAGAGAACTAGGGAAATATTTGATCTTTAGAATTTTGTCATTAACTAGTTCTCCTGCTTCTATCATATATCGTGCCACATGTTCGACCGTAGATTCAGTCGTATCCCTTGAGAACTTGGTAAACTTATGAACCTTCTTCCTAAGAGGTAGTTCTGACTAGAGTATGTAATCCACTATTTGTGAAGTGAAATTTGGCCTGGCAAAACTGTGTTTATCCCACATTTAGCCATTATTCGTTCGACCATGGTTGCTAAGTTATTATCTGCTGCTAAATTGTTCTATCAAACTTGTTGAACCACATGGTCTGCATCTTGATGACTGTTTACCACGCTTACTCTTAGTTCCTCCTCTTCTGGGATTTGCCCTTGATTCCTTATAGGTTCGACCTCAAATGGTTCAACCACTGGTGGATTCTCCTGATTCTGTGGTTGCATAGCATACCCCATATTCACCACTTGATTTGGACGTTGAGGCGGTGCTGGAACTCCCATGAATTATGTTATGCGTGTCATTTGGGATAGCATCTGTTGATTCGTCTGAGTTGTATTATGAATCAAAGGCTGAAAAACCTCTCACATGGTCTGGGACAGAGTGTGAACCATCTGCATGTTTCTTTCATCCATCTGCTGCCTCAAATAGGTTGTAGACTCATTTGTTAAAGCATGACTCTGTGTCGAATGCCCTAAACCACCAATTTGTCTATTCCTCCTCATGTTTATTGCCGAACCAGATTCCTGCAATGGTGAAGGAACAATATGATCTGAATAGATTGGAGGTGCATTCCTCACTCCTGCCATTGTGGTGGTTGATACACCAAAGAGTCTAGGAAATTGTTGAGCAAACGTAGGTCCATAAGGCCTAAATGCAGTCGAACTTGGTGGAGTCTGAGAACTTGGCCCAATATACTCCAACACTGGTTGGGTATAAGGCCTATTAACGGTTTTTCCTGGACCTGTCGAAGGGGTTGGTTCTGATACCATTGTTAGTGTTGTCGAAGCCCCTATCGAAGGGTTGGAGACTGGGACGACCTCACTTCTTGGCACATCTTGTACATTTGTACTACGAACATTCGAACTGCTCACTTGAGGATTCGACCCACTCGTTGCGAGGATTGAATCACTTGTATTTCCTTGGCAAGATGTCATCCTTCTTGTGTTTCTCCTCCTTGGTATATAATCATCTGTGTTGGCTACTTTCCCACTTCTCAAATGCATGCACGAAAGCACTCGTCCGTTCGACCAATATGCCCATGTAGAGGAAGTTACCACACACGGAAGTTACAAAAAGGAAGTTTATAAAAAGTAGAAGTTATAAAACTTCTAAAAATCGTTACTTAGCCCTGTCCCACTGGGCGTGCCAATTTGTTTACCCCCAAAATTGGTAAACAACCGCTGGTACTCCAAAGATATCTAAAATACTTTCAATTACTCGTAGGATCGACCAGATTGATCCTAGGACATATGCTAAGAACAAGGTTGTTTTGTTTGCAATGTTTTAGGGGAAAAAAGTCTTGAATCCTTCGCAAGATTCAGAGATTGTTTTAAAAGAAAATAAAGAAAAAAGACAAAGACTTTCAAAGTAAATCAATGTAAATGACAAGACTTGGAATTTAAAAGGAAAGTAAAGACAAGGCTTGAAACTTAAATGAAATTTAAAGACAAGGCAAGGAAAGTAAAGATGTTGGAAAAGTAAAGGACTTGAATTGTAAAAGAAATGCAATAAATTGCGTGAAAGATAAATGACTTTGAAAGGTAAATTTCTTTAAAATAAAGGCTTGTAAAAGATAAATGACTTGAAGATAAATTTGACATTGAAGATAAATTGGTGGTGTTTCAATCACGTACATTCTCACCGCACTTTTTTCTATACACGCTGATACTTTGAGTATATGGAGTTACTAGTACATATGATTTCCACACACTTATTCACATACTAGACTAAGCTATTTATATACATTACAAAGTAATCACTTTCGACGGTTTATTCCTAAGACTATCCTAAGATGATGACACTTGTCCCACTACATGTTAAAGAAGTTTCATTTTGCGTCACTTGTTCCTGTATTTGAATTGAAGATTACACACTTTCCCTTAAACTTTGAACGTGCAAGGACCTTGGGTAACTGTCATGTATGTCGAATGCTCCCTTTGTTGAATACTCCCAACACTTAGAAAATATTCCAAACTTAGAATTTCGTTAAGTATGAAACTTGTAGGCAGGATCCTTTGACTCTCATATTTTAATGAGTAAGGTCGAAAACCTCACTTTTAGCTTACAATGAGACAACTCTTTTATTAATCCAAATAACCTCATTAATTGCTAGCGTCAAAATTTAGGGATAACACATAGTCTGATGGTACACTAAACACATACAAGTCTATATTAACAACCAAAGGTTTAGACAAAAATAAGGTGTTAATTATTTTAACACATATGCACTAGTAGCAAGCACAATGAAATTAGAGTATTGTTTGTATTAGCTTATTTGCATCACCTTATAGTTCATCATACATGAATTTCAAAACGGCATTACTAAATGGAGATCTCGATGAGGAGATTTACAATGAGAAACCATAAGGTTATGTGCTTCTTGGTAATGACTAAAAGACGTGCAAACTTGTCAAATCCTTGTATGGATTAAAACAAGCACATAAACAATGACATCAAAAGTTTGACTTTATCATTGCAAGATTCACCAATTAAGGGGTGACACACAACTTAGGAGAGACTTTTTAATCATTATCAAAACAAGAATTCAAAGAGTTTGTCATCATTAAAAAGGGGAGATTATGAGGAATACATCTTATATTTAGTTCAATTTTGATGAACACAAATATTATCAAAGAAGAAAAGGTTCAAAAGTGCCATGCACATCAATGATGAAGTTGATCAAGAAGGTTTAACATATAAATTCAAGTGAATATTTGAGACAAGTGAACACAAATAAGGCGCTCATTGTAATTTATATTGTACTATTTCAAATTGCTCATAATTTCATCTTCCACTTCATCAAAAACCTTCTTGCATCATCATGCATGATTATCTAAAAATCTTCTTCATCTAATTCTTGTTACAAGTGTTTGTACACAAAGTTATGTGAGAATATTATGATATTCATATGTCTCCATGTTGAAAATGTGATTGATCATTATTAACGAGATGAATGGAATTTTAGAAACAAAAAGATTTCTAAACATCCACATTCAAGATGAATAATCCTGAACTAGTTGACACACTTTTGGGGATCAAAGTAAAGCGAAATAGTGGGGGTTATGAAATTAGTCAAACACAATATGTTGAGATAAGGCTTGATAAGTTCAAAGACTTATGCTTTAAGGAAGTGATCATTTTTAAACTTTAAAAGAATGTTGGAAGAGTTATGACTAAATTGGAATATGCAAGTGCATGTAATTTACTAGACCCGACATAACATTTGAAATTAGTAAATTGAGTATATTTTACTATCAATCCAAATGATGAACATTGGAAGTTCATCATTAGGATTTTTGGATATCTTATAAAAACCAAAAGTTTGGCCCCAATTATGGTAGATTTTCTGTCATATTAGAAGAATATATTGATGTAAGTTGGATATCGAGTGTGGAATATGATAAATCTGCATTTGGGTGAATATTTACACTAGCATGGGGGTTAATTTCTTGGAAGAGCATGAAACAAATGTGGATCACCCTCTCAACCATAGAATCAGAGTTTGAGGCTCTTGCTTTTACTAGTGAAGAAGTTAAATAGTTGAGGGACCTTCTGTTGGAAGTTCGATTGACTAAAGACAATGTTTCAAAGGTGTTGATACACTATAGTAGTCAAACCACTGTAACTAAATCATACAAAAAATGTATAACAGAAAATCTAGGTAGGTACGACTTAGACATTCTTTCGTGAGAAAATTTATTAAGGATGTAATCATTCACATATATACTGTCGAGCTATAATTTTTTTGATCCATTTACTAAGCCACTAGCCAGAGATTTAATAAAATCAACCTCGAGAGACGTAAGGTTGAAACTCCTTGAATAAAAATTTCCACAGCGACGACAACCCAATCTTAATTACGTTAGTAGAACATTATAACCTCAAGATTCAATGGATAACAACAAGTTGTTGATTTTGATGTTTGTCGAACATTTGGTGATAATGTTGACCTTTAAAATGAGGGTTAAGTTATACTTAAACTCTTAATGAAGTTCAATACCGAGGGTATGTGTCTCATGAAAAATGATACAATATGAACTTCACCTATGTGAATTTCGAGATTGTATTGTCTCAAAGTGAGAGTTGCAGTTTCTCTCATGAAAAATTCACGAAAACAGAAAAAACACATAACCATAAATAGAGCTATGCGAGAGATATAGGCGAAAAATCACTAAGAGTGTGTGTAAGGTAATGTTGGTTTAATCACAAGGGATAATAGTTCAAGGCATAGTTACCTAACGTTCCGATTAAAGTTTGCGTTATCCTTACTAAGGTTAAGTTCAAATCGAAAGATACTTAATTGTATTAACATTCTTTGTTTCTCTGTTTTAGAATTAGTCTTGTCAATATTAGAACAAGGTAGGGGATTATTGAAAATTCTTAATAATAATCTTGAGTGTGTTCCGAAATGACAAGAAAATATACAAGTAAAAATTAATTTTGAATTCAAAGAGAAGAAACACTTCGTGAAGTGTTGCTGCGGAATGAACATAACAATGCTTAGAAACAATGCAATTTTTTATTAAAATGTGTTGTTTCATCAAGAGTCGCAACCTTGTGAAACAACACATACATGACATATGAATACTCCATCCTGAAATTCAGAAAATCATATCACAAACCAAAAATTCTCTTGTACAAATTTCAAACACTCTTCGCTACAAATCAAATTTTTATCGGTCTTGCGAGTGCTTAAAATACTTTTAAGAAAAATTATTTCGTTCACGATTCTAGTCTCGATCCATAATACTTGTGTGCTATTTTGACTTTATTTTTTTGTCACTATAAACTTCACCATGTAGGAACATTGAGGATTTGTTTGTTTAGAGTAATTTGAGTTATTACCACATTTTTTAAATAGATTTATAGCAAGTAACTTACTTACAAATTCAAGCATTTTTTAATAAATATATGATGATATATTTATATCATAAATAAAAGACCACGTCATGGATATTAATTAAACATTAGCTCCCATTTATCAATCAAACAAATCTAGAAGGATTGTAAATCCACAATAAATTGAATACTCTCCTTTCTGAGAAACAACAACACTCCAATGATCACTTGCAGCTTGGAAGAGGAGAGCCACACAAACACTTGTTATGAACAAATGAAGAAACATCAAACGTGTTGAAATAACCAACCTTTGGAATCTCACCACATAGCCTATTATAACTCACATTCAAAAACGTTACATTCTCCACACCCATAGGAAAATTACCATAGATCTTATTGTGACTTAAATCCAACGTTGCTATGGTTTGAGACAGCTCAACTCTTCCAAAATCAAAAGCAAAACGGTTCCCCGAAATGTCAACTACCAATGTCTTTTTATAGGAACCAAAAAGCATAGAAGCATCACCTTCAAACTTATTATAAGCCAATTCAACAAGGTAAATATCCAACTTGGACATCGAAATCGGGAGTTTCCCTGAGAGTTTGTTGTAAGAGAGATCTAAAGTAGAAACATGGCTGTTATTGAAGTAACCATATGAAGTCGGGATCGAGCCTCGTAACTTGTTATTGTTAAAGAGAATCCCTGAAAGACTTGGCAATTTATATAGTGATGAAGGGAGTGTTCCAATGATGTTATTGTGTGATAGATCCAACTCAACTAGGTTTCTGGAATTGTCTGTAAATTTAGGTATTGGACCTATTACACCGGTTTTACTGATTGTAAGGTATCGAAGGTTGGTGAGTTTGATGATAGATTGTGGAATTGGGCCAGTGAGATTTGGTAGATTATAGATGAATAAGGTTTGTAAGTAAGGTAGGTTAGCAATAGATGGAGGAAAATGAGAAGTAATGTGAATGTCGTTTGAGATACTTAGATCGGTGACGCGATTGTTGGTTAAGGAGGAGCAAGCGACACCGGACCACTTAAAATTGCAGCAATCAGTGTGTGGTATCCATGAGGAGAGAAGAGATGGATTGTTGAATTGTTTTTTGATTTGGAGAAGGATGGTTTCATCTTGTGGATGGCATGCTTTTGAGAGAGATGTAGCTAGAGAGAGGAATATGAATAGAAGGGAAAAGTTAGTGATGGTGGTCATTTGTTTGGATGTTTGTTGGTTAGTTTGGTTGGTTTATATGATATTGTGAAGTGTGAGTTGATGGCTAATGGCATGCAAGTTGAGGTGCCACTATGAGATGTTGTGTGAAGTGAGAATAATGGCTGATGGCTATTGTTGTCTTTCAAGTTGTGATGCCATTATGAGATGTCTAGAAAGGTAGAAGTCAAAACAAGTCAGCTCATTGGTACACACACGCCTTAACATATTATGATTGTCAATTATCATTTTGGGGTCTCTCCGGTGCTGCATTTATGCTTTTTGTGTTAGGTTAATTATTGTCTTTTATGCGATAGATTCATGCTTTGAATCGTGATGCTGCAAATGGTTCTAGTGGCAGAATTTGTACTGTTCTGTAGGGTTTTGGGGTTGGTGGTCCTTCTGTCCATTCTATTAGCTAATATATATGTAAGTTAATTTCATTAATCAAGAAACTATCGTTATGATATAGAATTTAAAGTATAGGATTCTCATTTTCTTAGAGACATTGAAGTATATATTTTGTTATTTGATGATAATTAAAAGATGAGCGTATTCACCGAAATTTAGTTTATTTATTTCGGATATCTATCTTTTTTTTTTTTTCTAAAAAAATTATGTAGAAAAACTATTATGGAAGAAAGAAAATATTTTGTTCAATAATGGTGTTTGACTCCATCAAGTCATCATCATTTATATATGTTATTCATATGCTTTTCAATAATATATTTTAGAATTAAATAGTCTTTCTCACGTTATATAAGCGTGTTTTGGTTTACTCCCTTAAGAAAAAAAATATTATTCCTCCTCAATTTTTCTAGATTCTATTTTCAAAGACCCTGATGCACAGTTGGATCCAAGATTCTATGACGCGGCGTGTTGAGGGTGCTGACTGGGTATGAGTTGGTTGCCATGTTTGAATTTTAATTAGGTTAAAGTTTTGTTTGTTTCACATCTCGTCTTCCCAATGTTCTTTTTCTTCTTCAACAGTGTGACAGTGTTCCACTTCGTCCCTCAAATCTTTTTGTTCAACCGGAAAAACCCTAAATGAATATGCATCAAAGTGTTGATAGCAGCACATCTTGTGAAAATCCAACGGGTTCGTTGTGTGGATGTCGTCTTTCGATGAAGATGTTTGTGGCGAAGACCATACAAAATCGCAATATGAAGTTTTGGAAATGTCGAAACACAGGGGTGAGTGGAAATCTTCGAAAAACTGTTTGTTATCGTTTTGGGTTAATCATTCGTTAATGTTGTTGGTTTTTGCAGATGGGTGCAAGTTCTGAGCTTTTTATTTGGGATGATGAATTAGACAACTCCATGAATGGATTGTCAAAGAATGGTGGTTGTTGCAAATAATGTGATGTGGCATGATTGAAGTTGGAAATGACTGCAAATAAGCTTCAAAAAGCCCAATTGAAGATATATAGTTGTTTTGAAAAGAAAATATTTCCAACTGAAATTGGCAATGGTGTCTCTTGTTATGTTTGCAGTAGTTTATAAGTCCATGTACTAAGAAGTTTATGTTTGCAGTAGTTTTACAAGTCCATGTACTAAGCAGTTTATGAAGAATTTTATGTAATGAGGTGGCCATTTGCTTCCATGTACTAAGAAGTTTATGTAATGAATTGTCCAGTTGAATTATTAAAGCTTCATTTTTAAAGTCATTCAACGCATTGTGTATAAATTGTTTACTTAAAACATAGGAATTTCATGTTATTCAAGATAGGCCGCAACAAAATGGCATTGTCAATACAAAAAGGCATAAGCCATAACAAAATGGCAATGTCAATACAAAAAGGCATAAGCCATAACAAAATGATATTTTCATTATATAAAGGTCATAACATAGTGGCATTATCATTACTTAAAGGTTCCAAAATAACTAATAACCAAGTCCTAGATTGCAAGCATCAACACAACCATGAAACTACTTCCTCATTTTCTTCTTGGCTATTTGAGAACCACCTTCTTCTTGTGTTAAAACCCCTCCCTCTTGTTTTGGAAAACAGATAGGCTGGTCACAATTTGAACCAGGTCCTATGATTGGTTTCTAGAACCACTTTAGCTTGATTATTTCACTTGACCTCTTCTTCATTGGCATGGGCCCTTTCGTCTTCTTCTTAACTTTACCCTTGGCAATAGGTACATCTCCTTGAATCACCTCACTTTGAATTGCATCAGGAATGTGTCGCTCCCGGGATTTTCATCCTAGTACAAACGCGAAAGTGGCGCGGAAAGGTAGAGTCGCCAGCCAGACATTTTTATCCCGAATGAATGGGAAAGGTAATGTTGCACAAACCTGAGGAAGAAGGAAAGGACAAGGTCCTGCGAACCAAAGATCTGAGTTCGGGAGTCGGTTACGACCTGGGAAGGTATTAGCACCCCAGATCGTCCGCCGTACCCGACGGGATCCACGCTTGCTTGCTTGTTTCAAAGGGTGAGAAAATACGAATGCTGCTGAATAAAACCGCTAATGGAATAAAGGGAATGGAAAATGAGAAATGAACTGAAATAAGAAAATGAGAATAAAAGGGGAAATGTAGGGAAAATAAAGAATGTGCTCGAACGGGCCCTACCCCGCTGCCTACGTACCTCATCGGGATAATGAGGATCAGAGTCGACGTAGTTCGCCTAACCTAGGCGGGAACTATTTGTTTGTGTTTTTTACAGCTGGAATTGCGTATGTCTATGCTCAGGTGTTGCAGGCTCGTCTGGTACGAGTGCGTTAACCGTCTTGCATGTGTGACAAGTCGTCGCGAGTTCACGTTGTGAGTGAATGAGATGAGAAGAGAAGTTCCCGCAGGATAGTCGCTTATTGTTTGTTTTTGTCTTTTAAGAGTTTTGTATGAATTTGGCACAAGAAAGTGAATTCAAACTCTTTTCCATGGAATGTACACTTGACTCTACATTCCAAGATGGAATAATAGAACAAGCATACCCAGCAAGGAGAATTTATCCAAGACTGGTTTCCTAGGATTAGGGTTTAAGTTCACTAGCTTGTTGAACTTTATTAAGTATTTTTGTTGCTTTTGTGAAGAAATGTCTTTTAAGTTTTTCTTTGTGAACAATTCCTTGATAAGACTTGTGCATCATGATAAACAAGCTTACACCACTCCAAGATGGAATGAATGCAAGTGTTTCATGGAATAAGGCTATACACAAGGAATCATTTCATTTATTTGTTAAGTGTTTTTTTTTTGGATTTTTGTTTGAAGATAAGAAGAGAATGACTCAAGTTGCAAAAGGAAAAATCTAAGGGACTAAGACTCAATCCTAATTTTGTTATGTATTTACAAAGTGGTCCTAATGGTTAGTGAGGTCTTCTAGTCCTAATGAGAAAAAGGAAAAGAAGAAAAGAGAGCTTAGAAATCAACTTACTTCCTAAGGAAGGTAAGTTGTTTCTAAAGAAAAGGGAAAGCCTAAAAGCAAAGCACAAAGTGCTAAGGCAAACAAAATTAAAATGCATAAGAGATGGTAATGAAGTGAGAATTACCTCAATCTTCCCCCCTACAAAACAAAAGTTAGCATGACAATGCATATTGAAAATAAAATCGAAGCATGAAAGCGATTAAGTACCATAAACATCCTAGAATGGAACTAGGCTCAAAATAAGACCTAAGTCTAAAGGTGAAGGTACCTAAGGGTTACATGACTTCTAAAGTCAGTAGCTACATGTTATAGGTCCCTAAGTATGCTAGGATACCTCCCAAGATCAAACTATGTCAAACTATGTACAAAAAGTTCACATAAATTCACCTAAATGCAAGTTAAGGCTCATGGATGAAGTATGAATGCATATGGCTTACAAGCATGGATTAATGCATGAAATGAACATCAAAGTCAGTAGTGAATGCTTATTAAGATGTGTGAATGGATATATAATCATGGATGCCATGGTTTAGGCATATGGAGCAATGAGAAGAAAATATGAGATGAAATGAACAAAAACGCATAAGATCGCACATAATGAAAGTTAAGGAAGAATGGCATGTGAATATGCATGAAATGATTATGGGTTAGTAGCATACAAGGTATGAGATGCAATGAGAATTCATGAATAGGCATTAATGGTTTCCACATAATTCAAGTTAAACATGAGAAGAGATTAGCAACCTATTTAAGTTAAACTAATTCACACGAGTATGCATTTTGAAACACTAAAACAAACCAAAAGAGTATGGTTAAAAAAGTGGACTATAACTAGAATTAAGGACATGCAAATGACCTATAATTAACTCCTAAAAGTTTCCAAAAAAACATCTCAAGCAAATGGCATGAATGCCTTCTTAAATCCTAGGATATGGAGCAAACACACACATGAATCAACCTAGGATCTAGGTGCCATGGAAAAATAGCAAAAAGCTTTTAAAAATTATGAAATTAAATCCCTGGAATTATATAGTCATTATCTTACATAGTCCAAAAGGATTTCACAAAATTATGCACCAAAGTGCCAAAACAATTCCTTGACTAGCAAGGTAACAAAACATGATCACCCACAAACAACTCCACAAAGTGGATCAAAAAGGGCATCTAAAAATTATGAAAAAATGCCTAATGAGCATCAAAATGTCACAAATTACAGTGATGAATCATACACAAAAAATAGGTCTCACACCTATGGGGAAAAAATGTTTTCGGTCCCTTATGCCAAAACGTTCCTTTTTGGGACAGCTTGTGATCTAAAATCCAAATAAAATATTGAAACCACCCAAATCTGGAAATAAAAAATATGACAATTTAATTAAGAGGATGAGGATCACTCATGAATTTTTCCAGAATTTTATCACACCTAAAACTATTTTTAATAATTGCGACGAAACGGGCAAAAAGGTGGATTTTAAGGGGAAGTGAAAGGAAATGATCCTAATGGTTCGTAACCTAATCCCTAAACTCCGAAATCGACACATATCAATATATATCACAAATAAATCCAATGCCTCAGGTGGGAGGGCTCAATATGCACCTTAAGTTATATGATCCTAAGTCGCATACAACTAGAATGATGCATTAAAGTAGAGAATCGAGATTACTTACTTGGTCGAAGTGCCGATTCTTTCACATAAAAGAAATCCAAAAAAACTTCAAGCCAAGCCTTGTAATCTCCCATGAGCAAAATAAATGTTCATCTTCCATAATTGCTTTGTGAAGATTCCCCATAATCGAAACAAAAACAACGACACAAAATATCATTTGAATCCAAAGGTATCCCACAAATAAAGTGGAATACCAACCAAACGACCGTCGTTAAGATCTTTGCGAGAACCTTGCATGAACTCAACAAACGCATTAGAAACCAAAAAGAGGTGCAACCGGAAGTTGCACCTATGCCTCACAACTCCAAATCAAGTAGAAATATGAATATAAGAGTCATGGACATGCATTGAAATTTACGTTTCAAAACGGGGCAGCACTTATGCACTAATATAAACAACATGCAAACTCAAACCGGAATCGAACAAATTTACATGCAATGAATGAAAAATGATCAACAAACATAAGTACAAGTCAAAACAAAATCAATGCATCAAAATTGCACCAAACCGAACTTAAAAAACCTTAAAACGAAAAAACGCGTCAAAAATCACCGACTCGGAATTGAACGAAAATCGCATGGTAACTTGCAAATGTGCCAACGGATTCAAATATGCAATCGGATTTTGAAAATTCCGCTCGGAAGTGGTACTTTTTGGCCGATTTCATCGGCTGGCAGTAGCAAAATAGCCGGAAAAAATTGTCCGAAATCGACTAAAAAGTTCACCAATGGCTCCGGAATAATCAACAAAGTCAATTTACACTATTCACATTCGCGAAAACGCGCTACGGTTAGGAAGTTACGACCAAAACATATTCTCGACACGCGATACATTAACAACATCAACAATTAAGCCTCAACCTATCCTATTTCAAATTTGCATATTGAAACAAGCAAGAATTTAAAAGTCAAGCACTTCAATCAATATCAAGTCACAATAATTAACTCTCTTAAGAATTTTATCAAACATCTAACATGCATCGATTAGTCTATGTCAATTTTAACAATCATTTCCAATCATGCACCACAACAATTATTAGGATAAATTAATCAAGAATCGATCAATAATCAAATCATGAATCAATGCACATAATCTCCACAAGATTAATTCAACTTCAAAATTCAATTCAAGAAACAATTCAACAATTATTCATGAATTAAAGTTTAAGAAGCTTACCGAATGAAGAATCGACGAAGAAATTGCGAATCCGAAGGAAGTGAGACGCGATCATGAACGGAGGAGAGGAGGAGAGGCTGCGCGGCTGCCGGTGGCGGAAGATGGTGGTCTTACGGTGGTGAAGTTGACCGGAGGTGGTGGTTCGTGGCGGCTCGGCTACCGGAAGCTTGATCGGAATTGTTGTGTTCTTGAGTTCTTGATGAAGTTGTTGTTGTGTTCTTGAGAAAGAATTGTGAGAATGAACTTTGATCCTTTAGAGAGAGTTTGTGAGAGTTTTTTGGTGTTTGTAAATTATGATTGAAGTTATGAGACAAATTGTGGGTCAAAAGAATATATAATGGAGTGTAAAATGAAAGGCAAAAGGTGGAATTTCGGCTTAAGTGAAAATAACAATATCTTCGGCAAGAAATTCCGACTCTGAACCTTCCACAACATCGTCCACCTCTGAATCACGGTTGCAACAAAAAAATAACGGACGTCATACGATCAAAATCGAGTGCGATCGATACGTTTAAGCTGCAAGACGTCACTGAATAAGTTGTTTTTTCGGCTTATTTGGTGTCCGCTACTCGAAAATGTGACGAGGCCAACCTCTTCGGAGCATAATCTCGACTCGACTTTGTCATCAAAGTTGTAGATCTATGAGTCAGTGACCTGGTGTTAAAATCTAAGCTCAACTGGACAAACGACGAGGGAGATATGAATTTTCTCGTGAAACCACTTTCAGCATTTTTCTTCGGTTCAGCACTTCAGTTTTGTGAAATAAACCAAAACGACAATCTTTGGAGCACCGTTCGAACTGACTTTTGTCTTTGAACTTGAAGAGGATAAAATTTGTGAACCAACGCTTCAAGAACAGGTGATATCCGATGAAAATTGACCGAGTTATGAATTTTACAAAATCTGACAGACAGTGCACTGCATCAAAGAACCTTACTGGTAATTCGCATTTTCGAGATCCTTCCGCTTGGAGCTAACCCAAACTGAATTCACATAATGAATATAACATCTAAATGGAATTTTAGGCACCGAAACAACATCAATTCGATGAACGAGCCAAGAGTTATGAATTTTTTAGTGTTCAAAACTCACCGGTTCAGCACTGTTTTTCACTATGTCGACTCTAAAGACTCGCACATTCTGAGATCTTCTTCAAAGAATTAGTTCTCGGCCAAAACCCAAAAGTTAGAAAGGATATCAAGACGAAACTTTTGGCATATGAATCTCTCAGACATGTTGACCCAATCAGAAGTTACGAACTCTTGAATACCGCTAGCACAGTTAATCGGCGAAACCGAAATTTCAAAAACAAATAATTCCCGCCATTTTCCTTGATGAATTGGCCTCCGAGCTGAACACAAAAGTTGTAGAGAATACCGAAACGGTCTAAACTATAGAGTTTCAAGACAAAATGAGTTTCCGAGCATAAATTACAACTTTTGCAAACTGCACCATAAAACTGATGTTTTGCTTAAACTCCTTTGAATCAACCGAGAACTTTTGGTTTCTTCTAAGATTCTTATGCACGTTCCGCATGAAAAAATAAAGGTCAGTCGCAACCTGTGAAAACTCAAATGGAGATGTATATTCATGTATGTTTATGATGCAATTGTGATCTAAATGCAATGCAATGTATGAAAGGATATGCTAAATGGCATGAAAATGAGAGGGCAAATTTTGGGGTGTTACAGCTGCCCCTATTCAATCATCTGCAGACTTGAATGGATAATTGCAACAGCTTTTAGGCGTTCAAGGTATGGAGTGATTGAATACTCGAATAAAATCTGAAAATTTGCACACTGAGGGCAACATAAATGCCATCTGCCCATTTATTTATTTATATATTTTTTGTTTTGACCTCTGAATAGGTAGCGGAGATAGAACCAAGTGGAAATATGCCGGGAAGAATGCCATCCTCGAATGACCACTCACACGGGATCCTCGGATCCAGTACTAAAACCCTCCTCGAATAGAAACACAATGGTATACCGGCCGCAGGCGATAACCATCAACAACAAAGACTGACCTCGGACAGACTTTGCAAAAGAGACAAACTGACCTCGATCAATAAGCTCAAAAAGTGAACTACTATCCTCGAATAATAGCCACACAAAACAAAAACAAGACCAACCGCAGAAGGACTTGAAGAAAAGAATGCCATCCTCGAATGACAATCCAAAAGATCCTCGGATCTAACACGAAACCATCATCGAATGGAGACGCAAAGGTATACCAGCCTCGACTGATAACCAAACACAAAGCTGACCTCAGACAGACTTTGCAAAAGAGACAAACTGACCTCGATCAATAAGCTCGAAAAGTCAACAACTATCCTCGAATAATAGCCACACAAAACAACAAGACCAACCTCGGAAGGACTTGAAGAAAAGAAATGCCATCCTCGAATGAAAAATAAAAAAGATCCTTGGATCTAACGCGAAACCATCCTCGAATGGAGACGCAAAGGTATACCAGCCTCGACTGATAACCACACACAAAGCTGACCTCAGACAGACTTTGCAAAAGAGACAAACTGACCTCGATCAATAAGCTCGAAAAGTGAACTACTATCCTCGAATAATAGCCACACAAAACAACAAGACCAACCTCGGAAGGACTTGAAGAAAAGAATGCCATCCTCGGATGACAATCCAAAAAATTCTCGGATCTAAGACGAAACCATCCTCGAATCGAGACGCAAAGGTATACCGGCCGCAGGCGGTAACCAGAAACAAAGAAAATAGGACAAGATGGAATGGGGTCGTTGTACATAAACGAGAGCCCAAGCAAACAGGACCATTGTACAAAACGGGAACCTGCGACGCGACTGTTGGGCAGGACCAAGTCACAGAAGATGCCTGTTATCGAAACAGGACTTAACGCAACATCAACCGATTTGCGACTCAGATAAGATCAACCGATCTAACACGGAGATGGTATCAACCGATCCACCCCGAAAAGCGAGAATGTAATATCATCCGATTTACAGCTCGAAGAGAAATGATATCAACTGATTCATGACTCAAATAAGATCAACCGATCTAATATGGAAATGGTATCAACCGATCCATTATCATCACACTGAGACGAGATCAAAAGGAACAGGATCGTTGTACTTAAATGATAACCTGAGACACGATCGTTGTACTTAAACGGAGACGCGAAAAATGAGACTGTTGTACTAAAACAAGGCTCAAAGACGAGGCCATTGTACTTAAATGGAGACTCGAAAGGAACGGGATCGTTGTACTTAAACGAGAGCCCAAAACGCGACCGTTGTACTGAAACGGAGACGCGAAAAAATGAGACTGTTGTACTGAAACAAGACTCAAAGACGAGGCCATTGTACTTAAATGGAGACTCGAAAGGAACGAGATCGTTGTACTTAAACGAGAGCCCAAAACGCGACCGTTGTACTGAAACGGAGACACGAAAAAATGAGACTGTTATACTGAAACAAGACTCAACTGGGGATAACAACAAGACTTGGTAGAAGCTTCCACCCTGGGAAATGAAGTCGTATTCTATGGGGAACACTTCAATCCGATTGGAGATGTAACGGATCTTATGTAATACCTCAAAACTGGCCCATGCTGGTATGCATATGTGTGGATTTATGGCGTAATGCTCCATAATGATGGAAAAGCTACGCTTTGGAGGATGCAAATGTAATGATGATTATGCACATGCAAATGCAAAGAGATCTTCTGACAAGAAGACTGCAAGTATCCCATATGGCTTGACTGAGGAGGAACTGATGATCACTGCATTGATCTGACTAATCTTTGTGAGGAGAAAACAACTCTGCGGGGAATGCTGTTAATGATGCACCGGCTCTGAACTGTCGTCATTGCCAAAAATAAATTGGACTTTGAGATTGGAGTACCAAGACCCTGCTGGAGATGAACTCTTCTTGAACTCTGATGGGGAAATGAAAACCTCCCGACTTGGTTGGGAACCAAAGGCATGACACTGCTGAGGAAGCAACTGCTGGGGAGGCAAAACACTCCTTATACCGCTGAGAATTGCCCCTGTCTGAAGGGAAACTTCTGCTTGGGGATGACACCCACCTTCTGCTACCTTGCTGGGAGAGATTTCAACTTCCACTTTACTGGGGATGACAGATAATGTCAATGATAAAACTTCCCGTTGAAGATAAGAGCTCAAGTTGCCACTTGCTGGGGATAAAAGATAAATCCTCTCATGTTGTGAATGAGAGATGTGAGGCGTCTCATGCTGATGATGAGAGACGATGATACCCTTCTTCTCAAGAAATAACCTCCCATGAGACTTGCTAAGGAATCTTGATCGATGAAGTCCGTAGATGAAACAACTCTTGCAGTACTGTGCCGACACTGGCCTTGCCCCTAGCCCTGGGTTGATAGGTTGCCGACTAATCATGAGTGAACAATGGTTCTTTGCAATTTTCGACTCACCTCAGATTAAAGTCCATCAGAAGTAAATGTCTCAAGAGGATTTTACAGAAAACATGGCATATGACATGCCTCAGTGTCTTCAAACTCTTTAAGAGATTCATCGGATCTCGAAATAACTGCCCCAGACTGCATGGCCTGTGAAAGAAATTGTCTCGCAAGGATTCATGAAGAACTTCATATCACTGTGAGATATTCTGCTCCAGTATTTTGACCTTTGGATAGATGCTTTGGATTTACCGTCTTCGAGAAAAAGTGACTTCTCATGCTCTTGTGGTGGCCTGCTCCAGTACAAGTCTTGAAGTGATCACCTCTGAATGACTGTGCTCTGAAGAAAACTCCCAGATCAATTGTTCTTTGAGAGATTGGATCTCGAAGTAATTGCCCCAGTTTGGCTAAAATTTGAATGCATGCATCAGACTAATGGCTCTTTGAGAGATTTGAATCTCGAAGTGATTGCCCCGGCTTGGCTGAACTTTGAAGATATTGCTCGACATGACTTCCCCAGATTAGTTGGCTCTTACCACAACTGTTGGGAAAGTCCCTACTCAATGGAGTTTTCTTGAAAAGTACACCTCGACAGATTGTCCTTCGGAAGTTTCAGACTTCTCAACTTGGCAAGATTAAGCTTCTGGACTGAGATTCCATATGTAAACTTTTATGATGCCAAACAAATGTATGTAAGCAGAAAATGTTTATTTTAAGAATGAAAATTCTAATGCAACACACATGTTAATCTTGAAGTTTTACTGTAAAAAGATGTCACAAACCTTTGTGAGCGAATCACTGGTTAAGATACGACATTAATTTTTTTGAATAATAGAAAGCATGCACATGCAACATCAACAAATATCTTTCAACATCACTCATAGGAGTCAGGAATGCGGTCTCGTGGTAGTACGCTCTCAAAAATAACCCCGTTTCAGTTAGGACTTTTGAGGGTTGTATCGTGGCTTGGTTTACGGTTATAAAAACAAAGATATAGGCTCGAAGTTTATTTGTGCCCACCCATCTTCGTGATGTTCTCCATTCCTATGTTCAGCTAGCTTTCACAAGCGCTCACCTCTCAAAAAGGGTTTTATGATGGTTGAGGAACCAATGACACTAACGGTTTTAAACACCAATCAGGTTGTTGTTTGGAGTCAGTCATCCCTTCGTCTTTCGTGTCTGTATCACACGACTTTGTTCTTGTTCAAGGATCTTTCTTGTAATCCTTTTCGTCTTTCACTTTTTCATTCTTTTTCTTTATCCCTAACTTTTGCCTGGACTGATTCTTGTGAATCTTTGATTGTGAAGTCCAGCGGGATGCCCTAATTTTTGCCTAAGTCGCTTGTTTTCAAGTTTCGACTTAGCGGGCTTTTTCATTTCTTTTTTTTTCATTCTCTTTTTTTTTGAACAAATCGTGTGACACTGTTAGTCTTGATGGATTTGAAAGGATCGTGACTGTCTCACTTCTTTGTTGTTGAGGAATAACCATTGTGGTCTCCGGTCTTTGGACCTCTTGATTGGGATAACCATTGTGGTTTCTGGTCATTGGACCTCTTGATTGGGATAACCATTGTGGTTTCTGGTCATTGGACCTCTTGATTTGGTACAACGAAAGGTAATGGATCCTCAGATTTGCACTCCTTTTTGAAATTTGAATGCTCGGTCAAACTAACTGACACCTACCCTACCCCTGGGTTAAATGCAAGGGTTTTTTCATGCGAAAATAAACTCCTACTTCAAGGCTCAAATGGGTTGGTGAGGGTCTATCTCCCTTATATCTCCGGTGTTTAGGATTTGAAACAATGCCTGTACATCGTCAACATGGTCTTTCTCAAAAGCATACAATTAAAGTTTTTGCGTTTTCATTCCGTCATCCTCCCTGATAGAGTTTAAACACAACAGTTGGTATTGCAATGCACATACACAAAATCATGAGTGAATACGAATGGATTACTTCAAGAGAAACATGTGCATTTTATTATGGTTATCATTCAAAAACAAATAAGTTTCATGCATGCATACAAATGTTTAAACAAACAATATAAACTACAAATGAAGATGCAGTAAAGAAGCTGAACATTGCCGTCATTGAGGAGACTCGACTCCGTCTGGACTTATTGCTTCTGAAGATGCCCTTGCAAACTAGGATGCCAATTTGATAAGGAGATTTCAATATGTGAGCAGACCTTCTGGCATGATGACCTTTGAGTCGGCCAAATCCGGGACCTCGTCTTCACTTTTGCCTCTGAAAGACTTGCAATCTTCAATTAAAAGGCCAGGTGCCCCAGAATGGTAGTCATACTTGGCATTGAAACCCCAAAGGAAGCTTTGTCGGAGATAATCCTGATGCAATTAGCTCAACCAATTCGAATTTGAGTAAATGAGGAAACTTGTTGCACGTACGACATCAGAATATGATAAAACTTCTTCTCGAGTTGTTCTAGCCTTTACCCATATGCTTTGCACCTAGGACACTCTTGGGAAGCTGAAATTGGATGCCGACAAATGACGTCTGGAGGGAAGAGGTTGATAAATGAATTTGATAAATAAGGTTGCTCGGAAAGATCTTGCACGATCTCCTGCCTACGTATCTCCATTGACCAATGGAGAATCAGAGCAGCGTAGTTCCCCTCACTAGGGATGAAAATAGCTTCATTTCCTTGACACCATATTCAGGATTTCCATAACTGGCTTATCTGAGTCTTCATCTGGTTGACTTCCTCTTTCAACAGTTTCTGATTCTGAAATAAAGTTTACACCTCTGTCCTGAATAGCCTCAGCTGGGTCTTCCTTCGATTACCTCCGCCCGGAGTTGCTTCAAATATATACCTTGATGATTGTGCTTCAAGTTGTCCATTCTGATGAGAAGTCAAGTCAAGAAAAGAATCTGTCTCTGAACACCTGTCAAGAATGCAAGGATGTATGCAAATGCCATGTTCAATTATTTCTGAGGAATCTATCTGCTTTGATTCAAGTTTTGATACAGAAAAATCCAACAACATGATTCAGATATGTGATCCACAGAAATAATTAAACATGTGTGCAGAAATGCTATGATGTCATGTATGCAACAGGCATGTGATCAATGATCTGATATTGGTGCCGGTGTTGAGCAATGAGTCAAGTGTCTGAATATAACCATAATAGTAGCACCGTCTCTGTATAGAAACCCATAACTGAGAACTCAATAACTGTAGAACTAGATCACATAATTGAACAGTCACTGATGGTGTTGAAACTGAACAACGAGCCAAGTGTCTGTGGAGAGTCATAATAACAGTCACAATATCAGGATCACCATGGTAATCACAATAACAATCTCTCTGAATAGAAATCCCGGATCTCAGAATCAAAGAACCATATAGCACCAGATAATATCATAAAACAACATTGTCAAAGCGGGTATGTTGAAGTTTAGGGTTCCTGCAAACCTGTAAACCCCTCCCAATCTCACGGGTGTGCTACTCGGGTCAACATCACGGACTCTCAAAGCCGAATAGCAATAATACGTTCACCATTTCCGAGAAATGGCTCATGACCAATCAGGGAATCGGTTTGGCATTATGTACTACTCAGGGAGGCCTCAGCTGAGTCCAAGGAAAAACAAGCATCCCTCACAAGTCTCCAGCTTCAAGCACTGAATCGAGAAACAATAGTACATTCATCCCGAAGGGTACAATACTACCATCATACGAACAATTTGCCTTGACTGGATTCCTATGAGAGAACCAGGCCATCCTATGCGAGTTCCCAATGGACCCTCGGATGCGAGTGGGTTTGCCAACAAATGTGGTCTGCCACTGTCATCACTGGAGAGGGGTGTTTCCATTAAGGTCCTCGAAGATCGGTCCCTTGACTGCACATAACTATCAAGGTAGCGTATTGCCCCAGAAAGATTCCGGAACCAATACATTCCCGAGAAGGTCGCAAGTCAAGGTGTGGAACTCACTACTACCAACATAGCAAGATGCCATGAAGCCAAAGTGGAACCACTCTAAGTCCTAGGGTGCACTCGAGCCCCGGTTACGAGCTCATCTCACAGTAACCCCATCCCACAGAAAAAATGAAAACCAGCACAGCCAGACAGTCCAGTATAATATGATGCATGAAAAATAAAATACTGAAAGCGGTAAATAAATGCGATAAAATAAAGCTGTAAAGTAAAAACTGTAAATGAAAACAGTAAAGCTAAACTAAAGCACACAACAACAAACATATAAACACCCAAAGAAACAAAACCAAACAGGCGCTAGGATTGACTCTACAAGGGAAACCGGAAGAATCAGGTCTCATCCCCAGCAGAGTCGCCAGCTGTCGCTCCCGGGATTTTCATCCTAGTACAAACGCGAAAGTGGCGCGGAAAGGTAGAGTCGCCAGCCAGACATTTTTATCCCGAATGAATGGGAAAGGTAATGTTGCACAAACCTGAGGAAGAAGGAAAGGACAAGGTCCTGCGAACCAAAGATCTGAGTTCGGGAGTCGGTTACGACCTGGGAAGGTATTAGCACCCCAGATCGTCCGCCGTACCCGACGGGATCCACGCTTGCTTGCTTGTTTCAAAGGGTGAGAAAATACGAATGCTGCTGAATAAAACCGCTAATGGAATAAAGGGAATGGAAAATGAGAAATGAACTGAAATAAGAAAATGAGAATAAAAGGGGAAATGTAGGGAAAATAAAGAATGTGCTCGAACGGGCCCTACCCCGCTGCCTACGTACCTCATCGGGATAATGAGGATCAGAGTCGACGTAGTTCGCCTAACCTAGGCGGGAACTATTTGTTTGTGTTTTTTACAGCTGGAATTGCGTATGTCTATGCTCAGGTGTTGCAGGCTCGTCTGGTACGAGTGCGTTAACCGTCTTGCATGTGTGACAAGTCGTCGCGAGTTCACGTTGTGAGTGAATGAGATGAGAAGAGAAGTTCCCGCAGGATAGTCGCTTATTGTTTGTTTTTGTCTTTTAAGAGTTTTGTATGAATTTGGCACAAGAAAGTGAATTCAAACTCTTTTCCATGGAATGTACACTTGACTCTACATTCCAAGATGGAATAATAGAACAAGCATACCCAGCAAGGAGAATTTATCCAAGACTGGTTTCCTAGGATTAGGGTTTAAGTTCACTAGCTTGTTGAACTTTATTAAGTATTTTTGTTGCTTTTGTGAAGAAATGTCTTTTAAGTTTTTCTTTGTGAACAATTCCTTGATAAGACTTGTGCATCATGATAAACAAGCTTACACCACTCCAAGATGGAATGAATGCAAGTGTTTCATGGAATAAGGCTATACACAAGGAATCATTTCATTTATTTGTTAAGTGTTTTTTTTTGGATTTTTGTTTGAAGATAAGAAGAGAATGACTCAAGTTGCAAAAGGAAAAATCTAAGGGACTAAGACTCAATCCTAATTTTGTTATGTATTTACAAAGTGGTCCTAATGGTTAGTGAGGTCTTCTAGTCCTAATGAGAAAAAGGAAAAGAAGAAAAGAGAGCTTAGAAATCAACTTACTTCCTAAGGAAGGTAAGTTGTTTCTAAAGAAAAGGGAAAGCCTAAAAGCAAAGCACAAAGTGCTAAGGCAAACAAAATTAAAATGCATAAGAGATGGTAATGAAGTGAGAATTACCTCAATCTTCCCCCCTACAAAACAAAAGTTAGCATGACAATGCATATTGAAAATAAAATCGAAGCATGAAAGCGATTAAGTACCATAAACATCCTAGAATGGAACTAGGCTCAAAATAAGACCTAAGTCTAAAGGTGAAGGTACCTAAGGGTTACATGACTTCTAAAGTCAGTAGCTACATGTTATAGGTCCCTAAGTATGCTAGGATACCTCCCAAGATCAAACTATGTCAAACTATGTACAAAAAGTTCACATAAATTCACCTAAATGCAAGTTAAGGCTCATGGATGAAGTATGAATGCATATGGCTTACAAGCATGGATTAATGCATGAAATGAACATCAAAGTCAGTAGTGAATGCTTATTAAGATGTGTGAATGGATATATAATCATGGATGCCATGGTTTAGGCATATGGAGCAATGAGAAGAAAATATGAGATGAAATGAACAAAAACGCATAAGATCGCACATAATGAAAGTTAAGGAAGAATGGCATGTGAATATGCATGAAATGATTATGGGTTAGTAGCATACAAGGTATGAGATGCAATGAGAATTCATGAATAGGCATTAATGGTTTCCACATAATTCAAGTTAAACATGAGAAGAGATTAGCAACCTATTTAAGTTAAACTAATTCACACGAGTATGCATTTTGAAACACTAAAACAAACCAAAAGAGTATGGTTAAAAAAGTGGACTATAACTAGAATTAAGGACATGCAAATGACCTATAATTAACTCCTAAAAGTTTCCAAAAAAACATCTCAAGCAAATGGCATGAATGCCTTCTTAAATCCTAGGATATGGAGCAAACACACACATGAATCAACCTAGGATCTAGGTGCCATGGAAAAATAGCAAAAAGCTTTTAAAAATTATGAAATTAAATCCCTGGAATTATATAGTCATTATCTTACATAGTCCAAAAGGATTTCACAAAATTATGCACCAAAGTGCCAAAACAATTCCTTGACTAGCAAGGTAACAAAACATGATCACCCACAAACAACTCCACAAAGTGGATCAAAAAGGGCATCTAAAAATTATGAAAAAATGCCTAATGAGCATCAAAATGTCACAAATTACAGTGATGAATCATACACAAAAAATAGGTCTCACACCTATGGGGAAAAAATGTTTTCGGTCCCTTATGCCAAAACGTTCCTTTTTGGGACAGCTTGTGATCTAAAATCCAAATAAAATATTGAAACCACCCAAATCTGGAAATAAAAAATATGACAATTTAATTAAGAGGATGAGGATCACTCATGAATTTTTCCAGAATTTTATCACACCTAAAACTATTTTTAATAATTGCGACGAAACGGGCAAAAAGGTGGATTTTAAGGGGAAGTGAAAGGAAATGATCCTAATGGTTCGTAACCTAATCCCTAAACTCCGAAATCGACACATATCAATATATATCACAAATAAATCCAATGCCTCAGGTGGGAGGGCTCAATATGCACCTTAAGTTATATGATCCTAAGTCGCATACAACTAGAATGATGCATTAAAGTAGAGAATCGAGATTACTTACTTGGTCGAAGTGCCGATTCTTTCACATAAAAGAAATCCAAAAAAACTTCAAGCCAAGCCTTGTAATCTCCCATGAGCAAAATAAATGTTCATCTTCCATAATTGCTTTGTGAAGATTCCCCATAATCGAAACAAAAACAACGACACAAAATATCATTTGAATCCAAAGGTATCCCACAAATAAAGTGGAATACCAACCAAACGACCGTCGTTAAGATCTTTGCGAGAACCTTGCATGAACTCAACAAACGCATTAGAAACCAAAAAGAGGTGCAACCGGAAGTTGCACCTATGCCTCACAACTCCAAATCAAGTAGAAATATGAATATAAGAGTCATGGACATGCATTGAAATTTACGTTTCAAAACGGGGCAGCACTTATGCACTAATATAAACAACATGCAAACTCAAACCGGAATCGAACAAATTTACATGCAATGAATGAAAAATGATCAACAAACATAAGTACAAGTCAAAACAAAATCAATGCATCAAAATTGCACCAAACCGAACTTAAAAAACCTTAAAACGAAAAAACGCGTCAAAAATCACCGACTCGGAATTGAACGAAAATCGCATGGTAACTTGCAAATGTGCCAACGGATTCAAATATGCAATCGGATTTTGAAAATTCCGCTCGGAAGTGGTACTTTTTGGCCGATTTCATCGGCTGGCAGTAGCAAAATAGCCGGAAAAAATTGTCCGAAATCGACTAAAAAGTTCACCAATGGCTCCGGAATAATCAACAAAGTCAATTTACACTATTCACATTCGCGAAAACGCGCTACGGTTAGGAAGTTACGACCAAAACATATTCTCGACACGCGATACATTAACAACATCAACAATTAAGCCTCAACCTATCCTATTTCAAATTTGCATATTGAAACAAGCAAGAATTTAAAAGTCAAGCACTTCAATCAATATCAAGTCACAATAATTAACTCTCTTAAGAATTTTATCAAACATCTAACATGCATCGATTAGTCTATGTCAATTTTAACAATCATTTCCAATCATGCACCACAACAATTATTAGGATAAATTAATCAAGAATCGATCAATAATCAAATCATGAATCAATGCACATAATCTCCACAAGATTAATTCAACTTCAAAATTCAATTCAAGAAACAATTCAACAATTATTCATGAATTAAAGTTTAAGAAGCTTACCGAATGAAGAATCGACGAAGAAATTGCGAATCCGAAGGAAGTGAGACGCGATCATGAACGGAGGAGAGGAGGAGAGGCTGCGCGGCTGCCGGTGGCGGAAGATGGTGGTCTTACGGTGGTGAAGTTGACCGGAGGTGGTGGTTCGTGGCGGCTCGGCTACCGGAAGCTTGATCGGAATTGTTGTGTTCTTGAGTTCTTGATGAAGTTGTTGTTGTGTTCTTGAGAAAGAATTGTGAGAATGAACTTTGATCCTTTAGAGAGAGTTTGTGAGAGTTTTTTGGTGTTTGTAAATTATGATTGAAGTTATGAGACAAATTGTGGGTCAAAAGAATATATAATGGAGTGTAAAATGAAAGGCAAAAGGTGGAATTTCGGCTTAAGTGAAAATAACAATATCTTCGGCAAGAAATTCCGACTCTGAACCTTCCACAACATCGTCCACCTCTGAATCACGGTTGCAACAAAAAAATAACGGACGTCATACGATCAAAATCGAGTGCGATCGATACGTTTAAGCTGCAAGACGTCACTGAATAAGTTGTTTTTTCGGCTTATTTGGTGTCCGCTACTCGAAAATGTGACGAGGCCAACCTCTTCGGAGCATAATCTCGACTCGACTTTGTCATCAAAGTTGTAGATCTATGAGTCAGTGACCTGGTGTTAAAATCTAAGCTCAACTGGACAAACGACGAGGGAGATATGAATTTTCTCGTGAAACCACTTTCAGCATTTTTCTTCGGTTCAGCACTTCAGTTTTGTGAAATAAACCAAAACGACAATCTTTGGAGCACCGTTCGAACTGACTTTTGTCTTTGAACTTGAAGAGGATAAAATTTGTGAACCAACGCTTCAAGAACAGGTGATATCCGATGAAAATTGACCGAGTTATGAATTTTACAAAATCTGACAGACAGTGCACTGCATCAAAGAACCTTACTGGTAATTCGCATTTTCGAGATCCTTCCGCTTGGACCTAACCCAAACTGAATTCACATAATGAATATAACATCTAAATGGAATTTTAGGCACCGAAACAACATCAATTCGATGAACGAGCCAAGAGTTATGAATTTTTTAGTGTTCAAAACTCACCGGTTCAGCACTGTTTTTCACTATGTCGACTCTAAAGACTCGCACATTCTGAGATCTTCTTCAAAGAATTAGTTCTCGGCCAAAACCCAAAAGTTAGAAAGGATATCAAGACGAAACTTTTGGCATATGAATCTCTCAGACATGTTGACCCAATCAGAAGTTACGAACTCTTGAATACCGCTAGCACAGTTAATCGGCGAAACCGAAATTTCAAAAACAAATAATTCCCGCCATTTTCCTTGATGAATTGGCCTCCGAGCTGAACACAAAAGTTGTAGAGAATACCGAAACGGTCTAAACTATAGAGTTTCAAGACAAAATGAGTTTCCGAGCATAAATTACAACTTTTGCAAACTGCACCATAAAACTGATGTTTTGCTTAAACTCCTTTGAATCAACCGAGAACTTTTGGTTTCTTCTAAGATTCTTATGCACGTTCCGCATGAAAAAATAAAGGTCAGTCGCAACCTGTGAAAACTCAAATGGAGATGTATATTCATGTATGTTTATGATGCAATTGTGATCTAAATGCAATGCAATGTATGAAAGGATATGCTAAATGGCATGAAAATGAGAGGGCAAATTTTGGGGTGTTACAGAATGCTTGATATAAGCTCATCAGGAATATCACCAAAATAGTCAGCTGGTTGATTTGCAACACTAGCATCTGGTTGATCTGCAGCATAGTCATCTGGTTGATTTTATTGTACAGTGGGAGCATCACCTAGTTCAGGAGCATCATTTGGTTCAGGGAAAATATCACTTTGTTGTGCATTAGATGTCTCACCTGCAGAATTAGTTGTCTTGTTCTTTTTCTGCAAAACAAGACATACACCAGACATCGACCATATCAGACAGATACACATATACTAGACAGATACACATATACTAGACAGATACACATGAACCATATCAAAATTCATATCTTTCTTTTTAGGCCATTTGGGTCTTATGTTGTGCTCTTACATGTTTGAGCATTGTGACCAAACTTGTCACACATTGTACACTTGTAGGACACCACTAGCAACCTCCTTCTATCACCATCTTCACCACTCTCTATAATCCTCAACATTTTAGGCCTACCTGGACCTTTCTTGTATTTAGGTGGTAACAGTTCCTTAGACTGAACTTCAGGCAACATTTCTTGGCCATTAATTGGACTGGCAAAAAAACCATAACACATTGCATTCTTCTCCCTAGAATAAAAAACATCCACAAATTCCTCTGGATTTTGTTGCCTAAACATAAGAGCTATTATAGCATGCCACATGGAATCCCAACCAACTCCCAAAAATTACAAGTACATGATTTTTAAGCAATGTCTACAATGAATTCCTGAGTGTTAAAAGAATGGGTGACTTGAAATTTTTCATCCATTGCCCAAGTGGGCAGCCAATGGCCACTAAATACAACCTCATTATCAAGTCTCTTCCTAGGAATAGGCATAACTTTGTGGGCCACTTGTCTAGTTTTAGGGTATTAGTGGAACACCTATTCATTAGATACTTTCTTATCCACTCACACATAGACAAAATAGGCTTATCCCTAGAAGATAAGATTGTGGCATTAAAAGATTCAACTATATTGTTCATATCCTGAATAGTGATTCCAATAGATTAATTTTGTCTCATATCCTGAATAATATCATAGATCCTAACATTTTCTGATGTTTGTATCTTCTTCAATACAACCTTAGACACCCACCTAGAGTTAACAGATTTGTTATCTAAAATCCTAGCACATGTATGTTTGTCCACTATGGTTTTAATAGCAAAAGTGTGTGTGGCCCACTTTAGAGCAAAGTACCAAAAAACCACACTTGGCCCAACACTCAACCCTAACTATATATTACTCATTTTTAATAAATGTTATTTCCTTCACATTTAATATGGACCATTCACGTATTGCTTCGCTAAAATCATCTAGGGTGTTAAATTACATTCCCCACTCAAACTTAAAATTCTTATTCAAATGTTATTTCCTAAACTTTTCAAATTTTGGCCCTTTTTCATCATCACTTATATCAGGATCAGAGCTGTCAAGCTCATCACTCACATACTCATCATCCTCCTCCCATTTCTTCTTATTGGATCCACTAATAAACCCACCAATTGAGGGTGATAAATTAATAGGTACATTGACATCAATACCCTCAAAGCCATCAAGATTTGCAGTTGCTCGCTCATCCCCACTATCATCTAGTCTTTCCATTGTCTCTTCATCACAAATCTCCAGATCAACAATCTCATTGACACACCTAGAAGCCCTTACCGAGTCTCTTATGCTCCAAAATCTTAGCAGTCATTCTTAAGCTAGAAAAAGTTTTCAACGATTTCAATAATCTTTGTCCATGATCTATAACTCCCTAAAACATAACTCCACCCGGTCACCAACCTATTCACACAATTCATTCTCCATTTATCAATTTCTAACCCATACACTAATGTGGATACACCTCCCCTATAAATGGTAACCCTGACACTTAACTTCACAAATTCACCTCCATGGTGAAATACGTCATTGAAAACTGGCATGTTCTGAAAATAAAAACAAACGAACTAAATACCTAACAAGACCCTAAACTATCATAAACGACATTGGAAGGGTTGAAAAAACACGAACCTTGTCAGTTTGAGCATGAGAAACACCTTTTTCTTCCATACACTTCTCAGGTTCCACACATTGAGTTTCGACCTTAGCTTCATTCGGATTATGGCATTTCTTCGATTGAGCATCTTTTTTCGATTGCTTACGGCTCTTCTTCTTCATCGTGAGGATGTAACTGTTCGTCTTCCTTCCTATTTCTGGTTCTGAATAAACCCTAGGTATTCAAGGGGGTAGAAGCAGAAAAACATTATGTAAAATATTTTCATACTAATATAACTTAAGTAATTAAACGTGGCAACCAACTCATACTCAGTCAGCACCCTTAACACGCCATGTCACGGAATCTTGGACCCAACTGTGCATCAGGGTCTTTGAAAATGGAATCTCAAAAAGTTGAAAGAGGTATAAAAATTTCTTAGGAGGGGTAAACCAAAACGCCTATATGACAGCGGATAAACACTATTTAACTCTACATTTTATTATTTATAGATGTTATTTGTTCATACTTATTTACAATAATACATTTTCACTTTATTTTAATAACAAATTTTTATTTTATTTGAGTAATATCGTTTCACATGTTATTTGAATAACAACACTTCATGTTATTTAATAATATCTTTTCACATTATTTGAAAAACACTATTTTATCTCATTTGAATAAAACCTCTTCACATAAGTCATATTATATATTTAATTATTAAATATTTTTATATTCTTCCACTTAACTTATCTGACTTAACTAAACATCGATTATAATGTGTATAATTAACAAAGTTCACATGTGTTGGTTTCATCATTCATCGTAATTAAGAATATAAATCAATAAGAGTCGTGATGATTTTATATAATTTAAATGACATATTTTCTTTCATGTACTACTATATTGACATTTCTCCTCAATATGATCGTAAGTTGAGAAATGTTTAATGGGACATTCAACAATAATGTCATTATTAATAACATGATTTTTTCTCATTATCATTAGTTACATGAATACATAAGTAGAAAATAAAACAAATCAAAAATATTATTTAAATGAGCTCAAAGCGTCACATTCATCAATTAAATATTATAATTTATTAAGAATCATAATACCCATGTTTTTATTACACGACCACCGAGTATTTTGTGTGGAGTCTTCTTGGCAGTGGAGTATCGCTAGTACTTCCATTGACTATTTTCACTTGTTTTGTTAGACTCAAAGAATTGCTAGGAAATTTAAGTAATTCACTTTTCACCTAATTTTCATACCAATCATAATCTCAAATGCTTATGCTTAGGTTGAAGAATGAGTAGATTGAAGAATGAGTGTTGAAGGAACCGTGTTAGCTTGATGATGGATAGCCTTTTTATTACGGAGTTAAGGAGTTTAAATTTCTGCATCACAATATTCCTCACTTTAGTGACTCACTCTCTAACAAAGATTTCAAGAATTGTGAAAGACAATATTCATCAAGAATATATATGAATGTCATCAAGATTTGTGAAGAACATTCATCAAGAATCATCAATATTTATCTAGAAAACTATGATAAAGAATATACATGCATGCTATGGATGGGAAAATATTCATCAAGATTTGGGAAGAAGAATGATAAAGAATATGTATGTATACATGGAGATGGCTTGCAACAAGTTCCCTAGTAATTCCTTCAACATTCACCAAACTAAGTATTTTATTAGGAACAGCATCTGCAACAACAAATAGAAGAAACAATTTTGTATTAATCAGGAAATAAATAATTGATGGAGTGAAACAAGTATATATTCTATCCTTGTTGTGGTTGTAAAAAAAATACATATCGTGCAAGCCAAGTACATTAACCACGTCAACAAACTTTTAATGAACATGAGCATTCAAAACCACACATGGTTTCTTTCTTATTGTGTGACAAAGAGTCGCTGTCATCTCTAGTTCCTTCTTGATCGTTCTTCCTTTGAATGAAGATAAAGTCAAGGAAGAGGGTGAAATGACACAAACTTATAAATGTATTGGAAGAGGGTGAAATGACACAAACTTATAAATGTATTGGAGTCCCACTTCGTTTTCTTAAGATACAACAATTATAAAGGACAACAATGCATAACATGTACTTGTTAGAGTGATGCTATTATGTTGTATTGTATTAATGAAAGAATACCAATGAAAGAGAAATATTTGAAAATTTTAAATGGCAAGAATTTCAATTAGCACTCTAGAAAATGTAAATTATATTTGAGAGAAATCCATTCCAAAACAAGTTTGAGCCTCTCATTACAACTTTACGAACAAGATAATTAAGTGGCAAATTACGCCTTATGAGTATGATTAAAATGAGTGATTGCAATTGTAATACAGCTTGTGGAAGAAAAAAAAACAAATATTACTTATAGAATAATAGATGAGTGGTAAGTTAACAGCTTAGTCCTTAGAATGATCAGTTGCAATTTGGAAGAGGAGATCCACACAAGCACTTGTTATGAATGAACGAAGAAACATTAAAAGTGTTGAAATATCCAACCTTAGGAATCTCACCACACAGCCGATTATAACTCACATTCAACCATGTTACATTTTCCATTCCTATAGGAAAATCTCCATATATCTTATTGTGACTCAGGTCCAATATTACTAAGGTTTTAGATAATTCAACTTTTCCAAAATCAAAAGCAAAATGGTTCCCCGAAATGTCTATCACCAATGTCTTTTTATCAGAACCAAAAAGCATAGAAGCATCACCTTCAAAATTATTATAAGCCAATTCAACAAGGTAAATATCCAACTTGGACAACGAAATCGGGAGTTTCCCAGAGAGTTTGTTGTAAGAAATATCCAAAGAAGCTACATTGCTGTTATTGAAGTAACCATAGGTTGGAGGGATTGAACCTGTTAACTTGTTGTTGTTGAAGAGAACACCAGAAAGACTAGGTAGTTTGTATAGTAAAGGAGGGAGTGTCCCAGTTAGGTTATTATGCGAAAGATCCAAGTTAACTAGGTTTGTAAACTGGTCTGTGAAATTTGGTATTGGTCCTGTTACGGCGGTTGAGCTTATTGTGAGGTATTTGAGTTTGGTGAGTTTGGTTATGGAGTTTGGAATTGGTCCAGTGAGATTTGGTAGATCAAAGATAAATAATGCCTCTAAGTAAGGTATGTTACCGATGGATGGAGGAAATTTGGAAGCAAGGTTAGTGTCGTTTGAGATACTGAGATAACCGACACGTTCGTTGATTAAGGCGGAACAACCAACGCCGTACCAGTTGAAGTTACAACAGTCGGTGTGTGGTTTCCATGAGGAGAGAAGGGATGGATTGTTGAATTCTTTTTTGATTTGGAGGAGGATTTTTTCATCTTCTGGATGGCATCTTTTAGAGAGAGAAGAAGGAGTTTGAGAGAGGAATATGAATGTGAATAGAAGAAACAAGGTAGTAAGAGTGGTGGACATTGATTGGTATATGATATGGGTTATTGTTTGTTGTTTGGAGATTGGGATGAGAGAAATGGATAAGGGATTTGTTGGTTTATATAGAGTTTGGATTTGGATATATGTGGGATGATAGTGGTTTTATGGCTATTGGTTTTGCTTGCAAGTTGACTGTTATTATGAGGGGTCTAGAAAAGTAGTAGTAGTCAAAACAAGCCAGCTCATTGTATATAAATAGTTATTATTGTGAAAGTTGTTGCAATTTAGTAGCAAGTATCTGTTTTGCATGACGTTGGAATTGCTCTTAGATTTGGTTCATAGAATATGCTTTTTCGGGCTTCTAAAACCTTATATGTAGCTACCTGATTTATCACCTGATTTTGACTAAAACATGTTGCTGAGAACACATCAATGTGTCCAATGTTTTCTTATATGGAGTAATTTTGGGCATGAGTTCTTTCTCTCATAACAAGTGCTTGTGTGGTTCTCCTCTTCCAAGATGCAAGTGAATATAGTTTCATCTTATATGGAGTAATTCTGTATGTTTATTAAGCAAACATAACATTCGATTTAATGATTTACTTCGGTTTAGGAAAGATTATGTCAAATGAAAATGGACATGTGGCTCATTACTAAGTGTGAGATTAATCCAACTAACCAAAAACATTTAAATACACTCTACCTTTCTTGTGTCAAATGCTATTAAATTTATGCTAACTTCCACGCTCTTGATTGAATAATGAGCACGAGAGAGTCTTGAAATCTCACATCAAATATATGATTTAAATATATAAGTATAAGAAAAAAATGGGTGATGCTAGTGTAAATATTTTGAGAATTTCTTAAGATTTATTTAGGTACCTCTTACAAAAATATCTTTGGTTTCCGGCAAATCCGGATACACCTTTTTTCAGTTTTTCTTAGAAGTGCACATCCGAAAATTATTCGCATTTGTAATTTTGGAAAAAAATCAGTGTAGAACTATTTCGTCTAATATTTCTCACATTCATACCATTAAATCAGATTGCATTCAATTCAACATTAAATCAACACAAATTTAAATATTACAAAGAGATCAATAGCTCGGTGGACTCTTCCACATCTCTAAGATCTAATCGACCATTTTACGGACAGTCGCCTCGAACTTGAGCGAGAATTGTTCTTCGTACCGAAAATATGTTTGCCACATCGCTCTAACATCCTCTGGATTCTTGAACTCAAGCATGTTGTAAGTGACGTTTCCTTCGTTGTCAACCGAAGGTGAACGATACTCAAGCTTCACAACCTTTCGTTTGTCTCAATAACGTAGGAGAAGTTTAATCTCACCAATGGATTGGTGCGCCATGAGCTTAGTGTCGGTGTAGGAGACACTTGTGACACACCAATGGATTGATTTCATACAATAGATACATTTTGTGTTTGTGTGAAAGATATCAAATGAAACCCCTAATTTATAGAAAACCTAGGGTGAAGGAAAATTTTCCTAACTTCTTACCAGATTTACAGATCCGGAAACACCCTATAATTACACGTTCCAGATGTGCATATTCGGAACTTTTCCGGATCTGCAAATCAGAATATTTTACTGATACAAATTTAAAACATAATTGGCTTTTTATGTTACTATGTTATGCAATGCATTAGAATAAAAGGTATTAGTGATATCAAAATAACACATGAGTAGAAATCAATATATTTCACTTCAAAAAAATTACATTTTATCGTTCGATTATATAAAAGAGTTAAAACAAAAGTCTCTGTCTAAATCTATAGGAACTTGGCCTTTGGACTTTTCCGCATTTGATTCCTTTTCAATTTCGTTCAATCACTCGAATTCAACCATCATTTCAACAAAACTATCAGACCACGACTCTGCAATTGCGGTTGCTTGCGCCGTCCATTGCGATAATTTTGGTGGTATGGGGCATCCAGATTTCAAGATTACTTGTACAAAATGCCTTGATTTCGAAAGACATCTTATAAATATAATGTGATCATTTGGATTTGACAGTGGTTTTGTGCGGAAAGGAAAAAAAAGTTTCCGAAAAACCGTATCGTGTCAAGTCAATACACACCATATCATACGCGCATGCGATAACGTGACCCATCTCGGGGAAGCTCATCCATTTCAACACCGGGGTCGGACCTCTCAACCACGGAACAAGTGACTCGTAAACCTTGTCGTAGTTTTTCTTATTTTCAAACAAACACAAATATGCTTCTTTATGTGTCTTCAACTCTTGGATAAGTTAATGACAAACAAGCTCATGACTTTCCTCTCCTCTACCAAGTGTAGTCGAAACGGCTTAGTAACCGCAATTATCATCCCCTACAACATTGATGATACTGTCGATATGTTTGTGCATAAAAACTGACATTTCTTTGATAAAGGAAATTATTGGTGCATTGGTGTCGGCAGTACATGTTTTCTCTTCCAAATTCAGTCGACATACACTTGGATGACCTTGAAACTTTGAGGACAATTCGTGATTATGTATAGCACAAACAACATTAAATCTCTATTTTTTAGAAGCTACAGTGTAACAATGAATATTAAAAGGGCACTCACATTTTCTAATACTGATGTCGTCTTTTTTTAACTTCCGTAGAGGAACCTGATATTTTTCGCTTCTTTCATACCCCAAAATTACAAACGCAATTCTTCTATCCGAACCGTTATTCGATCTTCCGATATTAACACCGAAACCAAAGCCAACAGTCGTCCAACAAATATATGCGAGCATGCTTTCACGATTGTCAAACTCTTTATTGTTATTAAAATCACCGTCGACATCAACCGACTTTATGATAATGCCATCAACTTTTAAAGAAATCGTCGAAACTATTTCTTTTGAGATGTTATCGGGGTGCATTATGTCTATTAATAAACAATAACATAACAATAAATATATATAACTAGATCCAAATAATAAATTCTGAAAATTAAAATTAACCACTGCCAGACATTGTTTCGGATGTGCACATCCGGAAATACTCATAAAAAATAGCTATCGGATTTGCACATCCGAAAGTCGCGTAACTTCATTTTTCAGCAAAAGTAGATTCTTAATGTGAGAAATATAGTGGATGAAGTTGAATATTTACTTGAAATTTAAACTTCTTTTGCTCTCTTTGATTTTTTTTCACCAAAAAGTTTGAGTTCTTGAGTGAGAAATGGTATTGATGAAATACGATTTTTTTAGGTTGGTGAGGGTGAGTGTAGAAAAAGAAATGTTGAGAATGAAGAGAATGAGGGTAGTGATTGTGTAGTTTGAAATATATCAGCATTTTTTCTGGATCTGCATATACAAAGACTTTCCGGATATGCACATTCATAAGTTTTTTTTTAAAAAAATGCAGTGATACGTCAAGATTTGCACATCCGAAATTAGGGAGCATGAGTGGAATTTCACGCGATATCTAAGTAATGCATGGGATATATTAAAAAATATTCAATATCTATCATATAAGAAAAGTGACTCTTTTTTCTTCCCAAAACATAACGCGTGGATGGCCTCTCGATCCTGCATTCCAAATCTTTCAAATTCCAATTGTTTCACGAACTGACAGTTTCTTATTTTAAATCTTTCTCATCATTACTATGCAACGGTTTCATCCTCTAATTCAACGTTTTCTTTTTTTTCTCACGTTTTCTCTCTCTTTTCTCAACCACTTTTCTTTCTCTCTTTTATCTCTCTTTCGTATTACATCTCTCACATTGCTCTCTATTTTTTTCTTCTTGACACTCACATTAATTTATAGTCATCAGTTTATCTTCATCATTCTTTTATACAGTTAGAATTAATTTTAATTTTTTTTTGTTTTCCAGGTTATAGATATAGACGAAGGCAATATGAAAATGGTAAGTTTTAAATGTTTTTTGGTTTTTAGGTTGTAGATCTATATTTATATATAACCATATATGTATTCTTTTGAAAAATAAAGATCTACTTTTGCCATTTTTTCATATGTTTGTTCAGATCCTTATTGATCTCTTAGGAAAACCGGTGAAAATGATGTTTTTTTAGTTATTATAATATGATCAAAGCAAATGTAAACCGGTGAAAATGATGTTTTTTAGTTATTATGATATGATCAAAGCAAATGTTGTTGTTACAAGTTGTAAGAAGATGAGAAAGAAAAATAAATTTTTTGTTACATATTGTTTTCTTTCCTTTTCTTTTTCTTTTTGTTTTATATATATTATCATTATAATATTTATTATTACGATTATTATTTCTATTTTTATTTATATTATTATTATCCTATTATTATTATCCTATTATTATTATTATCATGTTACTATTATTATTATCCTATTATTATTATATATTACTTCATTTTTTTAACATCTTTTTCACTTTATTTATTTTTTCAGGTTGCAGATTTACTAATAAGATGAAAAAGTTTAAATAAAATTTAAATAATGTTCATAATTTGTTATGTAATTTATATATATATATATATATATATATATATATATATATAATTTCATTTTTTTAGCATCTTTTTTACTTAAATTTTTTTTTCTTCAGGTAGTAGATCTATGTGTAATAAAAAACTTTAAGAGGATCATTGTTTGAAGGAAAATTTTGGAGGGACCAAACCTTAAAGATGAGATATTTATAGGGACCTTATACATATTTAACCCTTTTTTATTATTGGGAAAAAGGAATTTTTCTAAGTTATAATTGTAGTTGAGAGTAATAATAAATTAGTTATAATATGATTTCATTTTTTGTGAATCTTATTAAGAAATAAATAAATATTATCAGTGTTAAATGATTATTATGTAAAAGTTCAGAGTATAGAATATGGCATATTTTATTTTTAAGCTAAATTTTTCCTTAGTATATCTATTTAAAGGAGTAGTTTATAATTACCAATCATTTTGAAGAAAAAAAACGTGCTTTGAATCTAATATCTAATTATAAAAAACATTACTTAACCTATTACCACTAAACCCTCCTAATTAAATTTAATTAATAACCTAATTACAAGGGTATAAATGACTTATTACTAAATAACTCACTAATAGCAATTTCGCATTAAATACATCTGATGTGGAAAATCCACAATTTTTCACATTTTCTGTTATTACTCTAAAAATTTCACATAAAAAACTAAATACATTAATGTCAGCCACTTTTTTTGTTTGGGAAGCTAAAGATTCCTACACACTTTTCTCACGATACCTTTTCTTTTTATTTGGGAAGCTTAAAAAACCTATACCTTATTAGGCTTCACATGGGGAATCTCAAGGAACCCTAATTCCCTCTTTTGATTCTCTTTTCTACAATAAATTATCTATCTTATTTATTCAATGTGGTTCAAGAACTTCATCCTTCTCAACATATCAAATTCTGCATTGCTTCTGAATTTGGAGAAGTTATGGCGCGACCTATTGAGACCATAAGGGAAATCAAAGATTCTAAAGATCTCTGGAAAATTGATGTTCGCTGCAGACATTTGTGGACTGTTCGAAGTTCTTCAAACAAAGAATATCTTGAACTAATATTGGTTGATTCAAAGGTATTGTGTTCTCTGTGTTTTTCATTTATGGTTTAATTTTATAACTATGTGCATAAATATTTCATAAATTATAACATTCCATCTGGTGAACATTTCATAAATTTTATAACTCTGTGTTTTTGATCTGAATCCTTTGTTGATTATGTTCCTGTTCATTAGCAAAATTGTCGTCCAATGTACTCTCTCGGGTAATTTTGCTTTGCAACTTTATGAATACTACAAGAACCATGGAGAAGAGGCAAACATTGTTATTCTTTTGAAAAATGCAAGAATAAATGATGCCCAAGGTATTTCCTTAGATTTCTATACTTGAAGAGTTCACAACTCTAATTTATTCTACGTTATCCTGATATTTAATTTCATGTTGAAGGAGGTTTTCCTTTGAATGTGTCCAATGCGTGGAGTGGCACAAAGCTTATCGTAAATGATATTAGCAATGTCGAAATTAAAAAGCTCAAAGATAGGTATTGTACAGTGTTGTAAATGTGTCTGTTTATTCTTTTGATTTGTTAATAAAATGTCTGCAGCTTTTGTTCTCTCTTGATTTCTTTAATATTTGTGTTGCAACTTAAAAGAAGAGCTGCCAAAACTTTCTTCTTCAAGTTTGCAAGTAGAAACAACACAACCCTCTCAATATTCAGAATTTGATAAATTTATATGGAAGGACGAAGTACTTAATTTGGGTGAGATCGCGATGCTTAAATAGGTTTGTTGTCTTCACATCAAACTAAAAAACATGGTCTTTATCTTTATGATACTACCTTTGTAAATTATACGATTATTTCTACAGGAAACAACATGTATCACCATAGCTACGTTGGAGAAGTTTGAAGTTAGTCATTCCGAATGGTATTATGACGGTTGTGCCGAATGTACCAAGAGCGTTGCCGTAAAAGATGGCAAACTTAAGTGCTATGCAAATCACATAAGTTCTGATCCCGTGCCAAGGTATTGATTCATGTAGAAAGGTTGGCCACATATTCAATATCTCTTGTATTTAATGATGACAACAACTAATATGTAAGTTATGTATAGGTACAAGCTTGAAGTTATGGGAGTTGACGGTAAATTCAAGTCCCGTTTTGTATTTTGGGATAGTGACTGCTTCAAATTAATTGGAAAATCTGCTCTGCAGATGAAAAACGAATTGGTGGAGGTATTCATTTTATCAATTATGTTTTTAACTGAATTTGCAAATTTCATTTGTGTTTACGAAGTATCTATAAATTTGGTTGATATTCAGGCTGGTGAAGACAATCCTTTAGAGTTCCCTTGCGATCTTGATGCCATGTTAAAAAAAGAGTTGGCAATTTGAGCTTTTTTTCAACCGAAATTTAATTGTCTTTCGGTGATTAGCTTTAAGGATGATGAGGAATCACGTAGGAGAGTTAAGGACACGTTCAAGTTGCATGAGGTATGCATTAATAAATTATATGTCTAATGTTTCATCATCACATTAATTTGTGCATTGATTTGTCTTTATACTCTTAGTTGAAGTAACATGTACAAATTCAAATGTGTATTTCCAGGAAGTAAATACAAATCCTATTTCATTGTCTTCCTCACAAGACGATATGAAGAGTTTATCGGTAAGTCAAGATTTAGATAAATCTCATCTACCGTCTATTCAAGCTTTCAGTTTTTAATCGATTACACAATCATTGTTTTTAGGAACCTATGTCTGTATCTGCTGATTTCGACCCAAGCGCTGCAAATTCTGTCATGACCCCCTATAAACGTATAAATCCAGATGCGGCTGAAGATGTTGAAAGTGTTCAACTTTCCTCTACAAAGATGATGAAACCCGTAAAAAAGGAAGATGATCGATAAACGTTTATTGCTTTATATGTAATATTTCAGTGGCATTAGAATGGTTGTTTTTTTCTTTTTTTGACCATTATCTCTTTTAATTTTCACTACGATGATAATGGGGTGTTGTGTTAAGGATTGCTTCTTAATGTTGTCTTGAAAGTTCTGTTATATATTGCCTTCTCCTAATTATACTTATATAAGTTGCTGCAAGTTATTTTATATATGTATATTGCCTTCTGAAATAGTTGATCTACTATATATTATGAAGGAGTTATAACTATACTTATACAATGAGGCATGATTTATGAAGCTGGATTTTAAGTGATTGAATTGATTTTATATGAAGCTGGATTTTAAGTCATTGGATTTGATTAAGTATCAGTGTACATTATTGTGACATTATTTGTGCTGGTTTTTAGCTCCTACGGGCATCAACAACAGGGTCGGTAGCAAACATTATTTCTTATGAAACCGGTGCTACAACTGATGATTATATATATATTATGCAAAAAACCACAAGTGAAGTTTTGCCTGCATCACCCAACTTGATATGAAGATGTTTCATGGTATGAGTGCTTTCTATATTGTGATGTTGACGCTCCTAATTATAAGCGGGTTTCATGCCTGGTACATGTGATGTCTCAGCACATCACAATGGCACATGAGATATAACCATATAACATAACTTCACTGAAGATTGTGAATACAAAGTTTGGTGGTTGTTTTATAATGAAGTGTGAATATTTAGAATTGTAAGAGGTTGATTTTTTATAATCATATTGTAAACACCCCAAATTTGCCCTCACCCATTCACATCGTGGCTTGTGATCATTTCATATGCATAAACTCAATCATAGCATCTCATATCCCATTTTTGATTCACTGCATAGATTCAAAGTCATCTGCATCTAGGGTTTGTGATCTGAGCAATCCAAGAGCTTCTTGAGCCACTCCAAAGGTCACCTATCACTTCAAAGAGGTCCATGTATGCTCAAGCATCATATTATATTCTCTCAAAGTCAAGAATGTCAAAGAATCACAAGAACTGGAAATGGTGTGAAGGCAGAGCCAGGTTTAACTGCCCAGATGACCTAAAATTAGGGTTTTGGTTTCAAAGGCCATAACTCCAATTTTTTGGTCATTCTTGTTTCTATTGGTCTCTATATGGTAGAGGGAGTATGCATATAAATTTTCATGAAGAAATTCCATGGGGAAGTCATCTGATCAAGAGTTGACTTTTCAAGCAAGTCAGTGCAAAATCAGGGCATCTGAGGCCCCCAATGACTCAACCAAGGGGTGATCTTCATCATTTTGAGTGTATATGATCTTTATTTGATCATGGAAGAAGTTGGAAGTTCACAAAATTGAAGAATTTGAAGTTTTTGCAAAGTTGACTTTTTTGGGCTAGTTTGACTTTTAATGAAAAGGTCATTTTATGCAACTTTTTCAACCCTTACTTTTTGATTCAAAAATGCTTCAAATGGAAAAACTTTGGTCATGAAAGTTGTAGAATAGATCTTTCCCTTTTCAAAAAGTACAAGAACATGACCTAATTCATTTTGGATCAAAAGTTATGGTTTGTCAAAGTTGGCAAAAATCACAAAATTTCAAAGTTTCCACCAAAGAGGTATTTTGCAAAATGACTTGATCAAGTGTTCTAAAGCTATCAAATGGACTTCTAATTCACATAACATGATCATGTGACATCTAAAGTTCAGATTGGACCAAAGAATTACATGTTTGAATGGTGTTTGGAACAAGATCTTTTCATGAGAACTAAAAGCAAGCAAGTTGCAAAACCAATGATAACTTCTCATCCACTTGTTGCCTAGCCTGCTGACCAATCCTAGCCTTTCTCCCTCACCTTGCTGCGCAGCCCACTCTCCATGTACTTGGCTAGAAGTTGCCCATGCCCTTCTTACACAAAAGTTGACATTTTGGCAAAAGCAACCATACCTATCACAAAAGGACATGTCATGTCATCTGACCAATGGGATTAGTTTATACAAATCAAATGCAAGCTAAACATCACAAGAGGCCAGCCTGAAACTCACCACAACTCAGCATCCACAAACTCACCCCAACTTGCATTTTCCTTCGAATCTCTCTCCACAAGCCTCAAACACAAAGACAAACTTCACAAACAATCTCAACTCACTTCACTGATCACAAACCAACCATTGTTTTGGCCTGAAACCTCCCATATCACAAATACGATTTTATCATTTCCTTGGCCTGAGCTCCTGCCAACCCTCTCTAGAGGCTACACAAACTCCAACTAAGTGTCAAAAGCTTCAAAGGAAGATCATTGGGACTTGTTTGAGCCAAAGAACAAGCCAGAAAGCTCCTGAATCGAAAGCTCAATCTCAGGTAGCTCTATGAACTTTTTTTCCAGAAATTGCTTTTTAAGTTTCTAAATGATAAAGCATGCTTCCCTGAGTTCACTGAACTTGTTACTTTTGAAAAAGATGGAGAAATGAAGTTGTATGATGTTTCTGAAATTTTGACAGTTTTTGATGTTTGATTCGAATCTTGTTTGTGTGTTGAAATAAATGATTTTTGTTGCTTGAATCTTGTTTAGAATGAGTTAAGCTTTGATTCTGGAGAGTTTGGCATGTTTTCATGGCGTATTGAAGGAGATTGAGAATTGACCTAGCCGGAGAAGACGACCGGAACAGTGTTTTGGTCGTCTGAAAGTAATTAGGGTTTGTTTAATTAGGGTTAAGTGTAATTAAGCCAGTTTGAATTTGGTCCGTTCGTTTGCGCGCGTGGTCAGCTCCCGCGTCCCTGAGTTTGAATCTCAGCCATTAGATTGGCTGACTTTTTCTTTTTCCATTTAATTTCAATTTTATTTTATTTATTTCATACTTAATTTCTCCAATTTATTAAAAATAGCAAAAATACTTTAAAAATTCTGAAATTTTTTATACAAGTTATTATTTAATTTCAGAACACAAAAATATTTTTATTTTTATTTTTAGCATTAAAAAAGTATTTTTAAATATTTAAAAGTTTCTTTTTAATTAATTAATGAGAATTAATTAATTAAAAATACTTTTAGGTATTTAAAAATCACCAAAAAATTCATGAAGCATTTAAAAACATTTAGAAACATTGTCCAACCCTCAAACCAAATTTATTTTTTGATCTTGATGCATTTTGAGAATTTTTCATGGAATTAAAATCATTTTGATGCATTATTTTGATCCAAACTTCCAAAAATCATTTCTGCCTAACCCTAAAGAGTTGGACCTTGATTCTTTTTGCATTGCATTGTGTTTAGCATGTAGTTTGTGAGATTAAATGGCCATGATTTGATCTTTCATTTTCCATTTGTTTGACATTTTTCTTGTTAAGGAACCCTAAAACCCTAGAAAACTTAGGAAAATCATAACTTGAACTAGGTTAAGAGTTGAGACTTCTCCTTTGGGAAGTGAGTTAGTATAGGTTTAGGGATCCTTTGAGTGTATTTTCAATTTTTTATCTTGGTGTTTGCTTCTGATTTTGGTTTGTGTTTGATGCATTGATCATAAACCTTAATTTGGGCTTCCATATGCATCCATCTTGCATTTGCATTCATACCTTGACTTGCCATGACATTCTATGCATCCATGTGATTCATTAAACATCATAAGACATATTGAAAGCATGTTTGATCATTGCATCTTGCATTTGCCATGTTGTATGCCATTTACATTTCATAACTTTTCATGTGTGTTTATGCTCCTTAACTTGTTTCATTTGCATCCATGAACTTGTATGATCATCCTCATGTGTTGTTTCATGTTTGTAGCATCTCATAGCATCATTAGCATCATGTATGTGCTTCTGGTTTTGTTTCTCATCATGCCATTGCATCCCATTTTGCATTGCATTGCATTCCTTTCACTAACATTTCAGGTGGTAAGTAACTTTGAGAAGTGAATTTGCCTTCACTTCTCACAAATTCTTTTCATCCCTCTTATGCATCCTTGCTGCATTTTTTGTATGTGTGTGAGTTTGAGCTTTCTCATCCTTCTTCTTCTCACTTTCTTTCCTCAAGTGACTTGACTTCTTGAATGAAGCAAGTTACCTTGCTTCTCCTGATCCTTTCATCTGCTTCCTGGTGGTTCCATTGAAGACTTCTCTTGTAAACCTCACAAACCTTAGGAACAACCAAGCACGACAATGATTAGGGTTTTGATTAGTCTCCCCACTTAGTTTTACCTTTGTGTCTCTTTGAGTCTTCTCTTCTCACCTCATAATCAGAGACTAAACCCTAAAGGCTTTAAGGCTTTGTGATTAAGTTTATGCCTACATCCTTCTATTAGGATGGAGTGTATAACTTTAATCCTAAGTGTTAAACCCTTAATGTGTTTAAATCCTTTAAATCAATTCACTTAATAATCACCAAGACATCACACTTGTAACTTGGGCCTTGCATCAGGGTTCTAATTCTTCCTTAACTGGTTAAGAAGGACTAACCCTGGTGTTAATGGACAAGTCCCCCTCAAGTTGTCTTACAAATCATAAAATTCACTTCATCATCTTATCATTAACTAAAATCCACTTAATAAAGGCTTTGTTTTGTCATGAGTTTAATCCCTAATCATGGATTAAGTTGAGGAGCTTTCCTCAGCTTAAGCATTCTCATCTATTATCCTTCTATTAGGATGGTGTAATGAGTCTGTTTAATCTTTGATTATGGCTTAATCTCATTACTTAACACTAAACAAAAACCACAAAAACATCTAAATAATCACAAGTAGGTTAATGATCTTAATCCTACATCAAAGGTGATTAAGTGTGAGAATCTGACTTCACACTTAAGGTACTCTCATTACCCCTAATCAGAGGGAAGATGTGATGAGTTTACTAATCCATTGGTTTAGGCTTAAGCTCATTAACTTATGACAAACTTTCAAAAGCAATAAAAGACTGAAAACACAAAAACAAACAATAATCGTCTCCTCCGGGATTCTTTTCTCACCTAATTCACTCATAAACGAGAACTCGCTTCTTCCATCTAATGCAAGACAGTTTGCACCTGAGCCAGACAGGTCATACACTTGAGCATAGACAAGTAAGCAGTTCACAAGTCAATTCATCTTTCAGTCTCTTTGGGTCGAACTACGGTGTTCTGACTTCCTCATTGCACGAGAGGATACGTAGGCATAACTTAACAGTTATCGAACAAAAGTCTCTGTATATTCCCCCTCTTTCTAGCCTCATTCTTTAAGCCTCATACTCCTGAGCATTTCACTCTTGTTCTTACACTGACACTGTATATATCACACTTCACACTTTTCTTGCACTGACACCTGTACATTCTTTTCCAGCCATTGTACACACAAATTGCACTGACACTACCCCTTTAAAACACAAATCTTTCAAGCGTGGATCCCGTCGAGTACGGCGGACAATCTGGGTGCTAATACCTTCCCAGGTTGTAACCAACCCCCTTTCTCAGTCTCTCTGGTTCGCAACCGTCTTATCCTTATCTTTCTAGGTCTATGCAGCATTGCCTTTCCTTCGGGATAAAAATGCCTAGCTGGCGACTCTATTCATCTCTAGTGAGTTCACTGCTGTGTGTTCTCATTGTCCCTTTCGCCGACCGTTCGCGTCTGTACCTTTATTTGGGCCAGTCCCATTTATCGGGAGCGATAGCTTGGCGACTCTGCTGGGGATCCTTATACTGTAACCGGGCTTCTGGTTCTTTTTGTGGGTTCCTCCTAGCGCTTGATTGATTTGTGTTTACTGGGGTGTTATGTGCTAATTGTGTTTGTATATTTATTTTACTGCTTTATGTACATTTGTTTTACTGCTTTCTTTATAGCTTTTGCATTATATCATATTGTCATACTGTGCTGCTGGCTGGATCTGTTTGTTTGTTTTGATGGGTGGGGTTCTATTGAGAGTTAAGGTCATATACCTGGGACCTGAGTGACACCTAGGCTAGAGTGGTTCATATTCTTTCCCATTCCATCTCGGTCTGGTGCGGGAATATGAAACACGGTTCAGATATGGGTTTCTTCTTGAGAACTCTGTGTTGCAGATTTCCTGCAATGCTAGGGCTATCTGGGAAGCCTGCTAAGTCTGGATGACCTTTAGTATTGACCTTCAGAAACTGAGGTGAATTAGAGGAGGAACTTTTATGGTTATTGTGAACACTGTACCTCCGGGTTAGAAGTGTTTACACTTCTCATAATTGATCCAAGTCTGAGGATCCTTGTTTTAGAACACCACCTGTGAGGGGGTTGGGCTGTTTACAGGTTTGCAGGTACCCTTGGCCTCAACATACCCTGTTACTTTGTTTGATTAAGAATACTCCATGTTGGAACAGTTCTTGTGATTCTAAACCCTGGACAAGTGACTCTTTATTTGAGTCCCCCACCTTGGTTACTGGACTTATAGACCTCCATCTGGATTTCTTGAACATACCTGGACCTATATCAGAGCACTTGATCAGATCCAGCTCAGTCACAAACCCTTGCATATCATTTGCATACATCCTCATTGCATCATTTTGACATTTGTTTATTTGTCTTTCAGGGTATCCATCTTCATTTTTGGCTTGGTTTTGACCCCATCATCAGTATAGACCTACCTTCATCAGCATCTACTTCAGTTATCAGCTACCTGCTTCAGTCACCTGCACCAGCCAGCCGGTGGCCCATTTTTAGTGTTATCATCAGCACCTGTCTCAATTCATCCTCAACATCATGGCACCTAAAAAGAGTAACATCTCCTACCACTTCTTCCAGCCTGAGCTAGCTGACATCAGGAGGATTCAGACCCTGGTCACTCCAGACCATATACCACTATTCAGGGAACACTATGGAGACATACTTGATGTGGTTATGGATTTGGACCCTTCACAGAGGAGCCTAATTCATACTTGCCTTCAGTTTTATGATCCTCCCCTAAGGTGTTTCACTTTTCAGGATTTCCAGTTGGGACCTTTATTGGAGGAATACTCATCATTGGTTGGTATACCTATCAGGGGTGGAATCCCCTTCAACCCTGAGATGGTCTTTCCTGGTAATGAGGAGATAGCAAAGGCATTGCATCTGGAACCAGTTCTGATTGGGCAGCATATGACTACTAAGGCTGGAATCTCTGGCCTGCATCTGGATTTCTTGATCTCTCAAGCTACCCTGAAAGCTTCTTTGGGAGAGTGGAAAGCAGTCTGTGCTTTATTGGCCCTGAGCATATATGGAATCATATTATTTGCAGATGAGCCTAGATTCATTAGCAAGAATGCAATCCATCTTTTCATTCTGAGGAACCCAGTGCCCACTTTATTGGGGGATTTTTACTACTCAGTGCACCAGAGGAATGAAAAGCAGAGGGGAAGATTAGTGAGGTGTTGTGCTCCTTTGTTCCATACTTGGCTTCTCAAGCATTTGCCCAAGACAGATGCATTTTTGAATCCTCATCAGCAGAGAAACTGGGCTAGAAGACTCACTGCTCTGACTTCAGCTGATATCAGGTGGTGCACTCAAAGCACAAAGGGCAGGGATATCATTACCAGTTGTGGGCATTTTCCCAATGTACCCCTGATAGGAGTTAAGGGTTGCATTAATTACAACCCTCTGCTATTCAAAAGACAACTGGGCTATGCATTAGTCCACACTCCTAAGGCACAAGACTTGGCTGAGACTCTTTACTGTGAGAACAAGCCTAATCTGGCTATTGTCAGGCAAGCAGCCTGGGCCTGGGACAATGTTCAAACTAAAGGAGTAACCATTCTGGGGAAGTGCAACAATGTGGCATCAGCACAATACTATGAGTGGTCCCATGCCAGGGCTCAATTTTCTGGGATGCCCTTTACCATGGAGGATATGCCTGGATCATCCTCAGCACCACCTCCTGCCACTGTCAGCTTAGAGGAGTTTGAGAGCTTGAAAGAAAGAAATGAGAAGTTGACTCAGGCTTTGCAGAAGACCCTCTGGGAGAGGAGTGATGGTAGGTTGGATATTGAAAGGTTGGAAAAGTTGAGAGTAGAGCATCTGGCCAAAATTGAGAAGTCTGAGGATTACATCAAGAAGTCTAGGGCTGGGGAACAGATCTTGAAGAATGCCTGCAAGGAAGCCCAATTCCAGAAAGCCAGGACAGACTTGTATCTGAAGGAGAGTCAAGCTAGGTGGGTCAGGATCACCGAAGCTCGTACTCTGGAGGATAAGAGGGTCCAAGACAAGATAGAGCAGCTGGAAGCTAGTGCAAAAGAGCAGCAGGAAGCCCTGGCAGCAGCCCAGAGGGAGATATCAGAGCTAAAGATCAGAGCTGGAGTGAAGAGGTCGAAGGACCAGAGTCAACACAAGAAGCTAACTGCAGCTATTACTACCCGGAATCTCCTTATCAGGAATCTCATGGAGCGTCCAGCTGATCCTGTGACTGAAGCACTTCTCAAGGAAGTTCAGGAGGATGAGTATGGTCTTGGTGTTTGATTTTTGCTTGTTGTTGTTTTCATTTTATGTATTTTTATGTGATGTATTTTTGACCCCTCAGAGGGCATGTTTTGTAAAAGAACAAACTATGTACCATTTGCCTTTTGTAATATATGTATCAGTTTGTTCCATTCGAGTTTCCCTCAAAGCAACATCAACAATTTCCTCAAGGGTCTGGAAGGGTCAAAACCAAGTGCCAAGCCGGATACCTTGGAAACAAATAAGCATACTGCATTGCATGCTAACCTTTTGTTTTGTTTTGCAGGTTTTTGTTTTATTGTTACTAACTCTGTTGTGATATTCAGGAACTATTGCTCGACGTCGGGTATTTCCACTCAACCGTCCACACCGATATCCAACCCGTAACAACCTTCCGGGCATACAAATGGATCAGGTACAACAGGACCTTGCAGAGGTCAGAAACCAAATGGCCAACGAAAGATTGGAAATGAGAACTCAGATGACGCAGTTTATGGAAGTGATGAACAACATGGCTCAGAGCCAAGAAAGATTGAGAGCAATGGTGGAAAGGCAGAATCAAGAAGATCCCCATATAGGGACTGCTGGCACAAGCAACAATGAGAGGGTCCAACCTCATGTCAACCCCCCTGTATTTGGACCCCACCTTCATCCAGAGATTAACATTCCTGCTAATGTTCAAGGGACTGCCACTGCAGGTAGAGTGCTGCAAGAAGACCCCCAGGAGGATCAGTTCACAGTAATGGGTGTTGGGGAAGAAGCCTATGACAGAAGGCTGGACGAAATTGCTGAAAAATTAAGATCCTTGGAGTCTCAAAACTCTTTGGGCTTTGATGTTATGGACATGGGCTTGGTGGACGGGGTCAGGATTCCCCATAAGTTTAAGCCTCCTTGTTTTGAGAAATACAACGGGACTTCCTGCCCACGGACCCACTTACAATCCTTTTTGGGAAGGTTGAAAGCATATACCATGGACGAGAAGTTATGGATGTTTTATTTTGAGGATAGCTTAACTGGAGCGTCAAGGGAATGGTACTCCCATCTGACTAGAGCGACCATCAGGTGTTGGAAGGACTTGGCAGAGGCCTTCATCAGACAATACCAGTACAATTTGGATATGGCACCCAACAGGACCCTCCTAATGGGAATGTCACAGTCGTCTAGAGAAAGTTTCCGAGAGTATGCCCAGAGATGGAGGCAATTGGCTGCTGCTGTTCAGCCACCTATGTCAGAGAGGGAGATGGCAGATATGTTTATGAACACCCTCCAGGGAACATACATTGACAGGCTGGCTGCTTTCTCTTCTACCAGCTTTGCAGATGTCGTTATAGCTGGAGAAAGAATCGAGAGCCTATTGAAGATGGGCAAAATTTCTGACAACGGTGCCAGCTCATCCAGCAACACAAGGAAGCCTTTTGTGGGCCCAAGAAGAACTGGTGAGACCAATGCTATCCAGGCCAGCAGGGGCAGGCCCCAATATGTTCATAGGTCTGTGGCAGCAGTCACCATTCCCCCTCCAGCTCATCCACAACCAACTTATCAACCACCGCAACAAAATTATCAGCAACAACCTTAGTACCAGCAACAAGCTCAGTATCCTCCGAGAAACTACAACAACACCAGCAACAACAATCAGCAAAGACCATTCCAACAGAGACCTTCTCAGGCCAATAGGGTGATCGATCCGATCCCTATGCCCTATGCAACATTATTGCCACAACTCCTGAAACTCAACCTAGTTGAGCTAAGGACGTTGGCACCTCCAGATCCTAATAGTCTACCCAGGAATTATGACTCCAACGCCAGATGTGCTTTTCATTCAAATGCACCTGGCCATAGTACAGAGAAGTGCAGAGCCTTGCACATGAAGGTACAAGACCTGGTAGACTCTAAGGCCCTGAATTTCGCACCACCACCAAATGTTAACAAGAACCCTATGCCAAACCACGGGGGTCCCAGAATCAATGCTATTGAAGAAGACAAGCCGTCTTACTTGATAACCAGTGTGGGTCAGATTCGGACACCGTTGGTAGAAATTAAGGCTCAACTCCTCGAATGTCAAATGTTCCCGGGATGTGAGCTAGGGTGTGCTTACTGCAACATTTCAGTGAATGGGTGTGATAACTTGAGGGATGGCATAGATGGTCTCATCCAGAGTGGCCTGCTTCAAATTACAACATCAATTCCAACAAATCCAGCAATCTCATCAGCAACAATTCTAGTATCCCCTACAACTGCAACAACCATTGTTCCCGACAACTTTTCAGCTTCATCAACAAATGCTTCATCTGTCATTTCAACGGACCAGATATCAGCAAACATCCCCTCTACAACTTCAGCACTACTTCATTCAGAAACTCCTACAACAACAACACCCATCCTTCCAACAATGTCTCCTACAACTTCAGCAGCAAATGTTTCCACCGTTACGATTTATTATGATCCTGAAAATGACTCTGCTTACAACTCACAAAGTGATACTCCCATCAGAGCACCAGTCACGATATACTACGATCCACAGACTATCACAGTCCCTTCTGCGGTCGCCATCAATCCAGTCACCATCACGGTGCCTGGGCCAGTACCTTATGAAAGCAGTAATGCTATCCCCTGGCATTACGGCTCTGATCTATACTGCGGAGGACAGAAAATCACCCTTGAATCATCAACCCCTGCACCACAAATAGACAATGTGGGAGGAGGCGGAGGCTTCACTCGAAGCGGACGTCTCTTTGCTCCACAAACTCAAAGACCCACTGCCGAAGCAGAAGCTGCTGCCAAGGCAAAAGGGAAAAGCTTGGTGCAGGAAGAGCAGATTGTTAAGGAAGCTTTAAAAACACCTTTTGATCAAGAAGTTGATGAATTCATGAGAATCATCAAGAAAATTGATTACAAAATAGTGGATCAGCTTCACCAGACGCCTTCCAAGATCTCAATCCTATCATTGCTCATGTGCTCCGAAGCTCATCGGAACGCACTACTAAAAGTCTTGCACGCAGCTTATGTGCCTGAAGAGATCACAGTCAATCAGTTAGAAGCTGTGGTTGGAAATGTTAATGCTAGTCATGGACTAGGGTTCACCAACACTGATTTGACTACGGAAGGCCGCAATCATAACAAGGCTTTGCACATTACCATGGAATGTAAAGGTGCAGTTCTTTCCCATGTGCTGGTAGACACAGGATCATCCCTCAATGTCTTACCTAAAAAAGCCCTTGTGAAGCTAGAGTATGACGGATTGGCATTACGTCCCAGCAACCTGGTAGTGAGAGCCTTTGATGGTTCTAAGAGATCGGTTCTGGGAGAGATTGAGTTGCCTATAACGATTGGCCCACAAACTTTCAAAACAACCTTCTACGTGATGGATATACAGCCTGCCTACAGCTGTCTATTGGGTAGGCCATGGATTCACGCCGCTGGCGCCGTGACCTCGACCCTTCACCAGAAGTTAAAATTCGAGTGGGAGGGTCAAGTCGTTACTATCTGTGGAGAGGAGGATATTTTTGTTAGCCACCTGGCTACCTACAAATACATTGAGATGGATGGGGAGACCCACGAAACAATGAGTCAAGGGTTTGAGGCCTTGAACATAAATGAAGCTTCTGCTGTACCTGGAACCTCAATGACATCATATCAACAAGCCCGGAAGGTTGTTGAAGAAGGAACTGCCCAAGGCTGGGGCAAACTGTTACCGGTGGAGAAGAAAGAGGATAGATTTGGGTTGGGTTACAAACCAACTCAGCAAGATCAAGCAGAGGCTGCTAAAGAGCCCAACTTTGTTAGTGGGGGGATGCTCACCCCTGATGCTGTCAACAATTTGGAAGACGAGGATGAAGGCGACCGCAACCTGGAGAGTTGGATCCGTCCAAAGATCCCGGGGAGCAGTATCTCAATCTGGTCTTCCCAGGAAATTATAAGAGTTACTCATGCAGAGTAATTATTATTTCCTGTATTTTATAGCATGCATCAAAGTCTTGCATCTTGCCCAAGATGACAAGACTCATTTTGTAATCGGGCCATCTGTAATTTTTGTGCAACAAGATTAATCAATGAAATATCAGACATCTTTTGCAAACGAGTCTTTTTCTTTTCTGCTCACTGTTTTCCCATTTTTCTTTTTGTACAAAAATAAATGGCAGTGTTTTCAAAATGACAACTTTATTTCACTTTTCTAAACAAGATTAAAATCAAATCACTAAAATGAACAAACTGAACCCTTGCAAAGTGTGCCTTCCAGACAGCACCGACAACAGCACGGCTATGACTTCGTATGACTTTGACAATCCGATCAATCAAGCTGATGAAGGGGTTGAAGAAGAATATGAGCTTCCTGAAGAGCTAGCCAGGTTGTTAAGACAAGAGGAAAAGGTTATTACTCCTCACCAGGAGGAGGTTGAAACGATCAATCTTGGTACAGATGAAGACGTGAAAGAAGTTAAAATCGGGGCCTGCTTACAAGACTCAGTGAAGAGACAACTAATTGACCTGCTTCAAGAGTATGTGGACGTGTTTGCTTGGTCTTATCAAGATATGCCAGGGTTGGACACCGACATTGTTGTGCACAAGCTGCTTTTAAGAGAAGAATGCCCGCCGGTTAAACAGAAACTGCGCCGTACTCGCCCGGACATGGCAATGAAAATCAAGGAGGAGGTGCAAAAGCAATGGGACGCCGGGTTCCTTGCTGTAACTAGTTACCCGCCGTGGGTTGCTAATATTGTACCTGTGCCTAAGAAAGACGGCAAAGTAAGGATGTGTGTTGACTACCGGGATCTGAACAGAGCCAGCCCGAAAGATGACTTCCCTTTACCTCACATTGATGTATTGGTGGATAATACGGCTCAGTTCTCGGTATTCTCCTTCATGGATGGATTTTCAGGATATAATCAGATTAAGATGTCACCTGAAGACATGGAGAAGACAACCTTCATCACACCCTGGGGCACGTTCTGCTACAAGGTAATGCCATTTGGGCTCAAGAATGCCGGTGCGACGTATCAACGGGCTATGGTAACATTATTCCACGATATGATCCATAAAGAGATAGAATGTTATGTGGATGACATGATTGCCAAGTCCCTTACTGAAGAAGACCACCTGGTAAATCTGCTAAAGCTGTTCAAGCGTCTGAGGAAGTACCAACTGAAGTTGAACCCCAACAAGTGCACATTCGGGGTGCGATCTGGTAAGCTGCTGGGATTCATTGTGAGCGAGAAAGGGATTGAAGTTGACCCTGATAAAGTCAAAGCTATTCAAGAGATGCCTGCACCGAAGACAGAGAAGGAAGTTCGAGGGTTCTTAGGTCGATTGAATTACATCTCAAGGTTCATATCTCACCTTACAGCAACCTGTGAGCCCTTGTTCAAATTGTTGAGAAAAGAACAGACGGTCAGGTGGAATGAAGACTGCCAGAAGGCTTTTGACAAGATCAAGGAATACTTGCAAGAACCTCCAATCCTTATGCCTCCAGTTGAAGGAAGACCTCTGATAATGTACTTGACAGTATTAGAAGAGTCAATGGGGTGTGTGCTGGGCCAGCATGACGAGTCTGGTCGAAAAGAGTATGCAATATACTACCTAAGCAAAAAGTTTACCGACTGTGAACAACGTTATTCACTGCTCGAGAAAACTTGTTGTGCTTTAGCGTGGGCTGCTCGCCGACTGAGGCAGTATATGTTGACCCACACTACTTTGTTGATCTCAAAAATGGACCCAGTTAAGTACATATTTGAGAAGCCAGCACTTACCGGACGGGTTGCAAGATGGCAAATGATTCTCACAGAATATGACATCCAATACACATCTCAGAAAGCCATCAAGGGCAGTGTATTGTCTGAATATCTTGCCGAGCAACCTATTGATGATTACCAGCCTATGAGATTTGACTTCCCTGATGAAGACATCATGTTCATAAAAGCAAAAGATCATGGAGAGCCTGTTCACACTGAAGGGCCCAACCCGGAAGAAGAATGGACTATGATGTTTGATGGGGCTGTTAACATGAATGGTCGTGGTGTTGGTGCAGTGCTCATTACACCTAAAGGAGTTCACATGCCTTTCTCGGCAAAACTCACTTTCAACTGCACTAACAACAAAGCTGAATACGAAGCTTGCATTATGGGTCTCGAGGAAGCCATTGACCTCAGGATCAAGACATTGACTGTATTCGGAGATTCAGCTCTGGTAGTTAATCAGACCAATGGCAAATGGTACACCCACCAGGATCATCTGATACCTTACATGGATTATACGAGGAGATTATTGACTTTCTTTACAACAGTCAAGCTTGAGTATATCCCTCGAGACGAGAATCAGTTTGCAGATGCTCTGGCTACCATTTCATCAATGATCAAAGTTCAAGCTGCCAACTTTGTACCTCAAATTTCAGTGTCCAGACTTGACAAACCAGCATATGTGTTCGCAGCAGATGTTGTTAAAGATAATAAGCCTTGGTTCCATGACATTAAGTGCTTCTTAGAGGATCAAACATACCCACCTGGGGCATCATCCAATGATAAGAAGACATTAAGAAGGCTTGCTGGTAGTTTCTTTCTGAACACCGATGGTTCCCTCTACAAGAGAAACTTTGATATGGTACTCCTCAGATGCGTTGATAGAACGGAAGCAGACTCGTTGATGCACGAGGTGCACGAAGGATCCTTTGGTACCCATGCTGGAGGACATGCGATGGCCAAGAAGTTGCTAAGATCAGGCTATTACTGGATCACAATGGATGCCGACTGTTGTGCCTATGCCAGAAAATGCCATAAATGCCAGATTTATGCGGATAAGGTGCATGTGCCTCCCAATCCTCTGAATGTGATGTCTTCACCCTGGCCCTTTGCTATGTGGGGCATTGACATGATTGGCAAGATTGAACCGACTACTTCGAATGGCCACAGATTCATCCTGGTTGCTATTGACTATTTCACCAAGTGGGTCGAAGCAGCCTCCTATGCCAATGTTACAAGACAAGTAGTAGCCAGATTTCTGAAGAGAGATATCATCTGTCGGTATGGAGTTCCCGAGCGAATCATTACTGATAATGGTTCCAACTTGAACAACAAAATGATGGCAGAGCTGTGCCGGGACTTCAAGATTCAGCATCACAATTCTTCTCCTTACAGGCCAAAGATGAACGGCGCTGTCGAGGCAGCTAATAAGAATATCAAGAAGATTGTGCAGAAGATAGTAGTTACCTACAAAGACTGGCATGAAATGCTACCGTTTGCCTTGCATGGGTACCGCACGTCAATCAGAACATCCACTGGGGCAACACCGTATCAGCTTGTGTATGGTATGGAAGCAGTCCTACCGGTTGAAGTTGAATTACCCTCCCTACGGGTACTAATGGATGTTGAGCTGAACGAAGCAGAATGGGTCTGGTCCCGATATGAACAGCTGAGTCTGATTGAAGAAAAAAGATTGGCTGCAATTTGTCATGGACAGTTGTATCAGAAAAGAATGAAGAAAGCCTTCGATCAGAAAGTCAGGCACCGAGAGTACCAAGTAGGAGATCTTGTGCTGAAGAGAATCCTCCCTCCTCATACAGACCACAGGGGCAAGTGGACTCCAAACTATGAAGGACCATTTGTGGTAAAGAAAGTTTTTTCTGGTGGAGCACTGATGCTCAGCACCATGGATGGTGAAGACTTCCCGTCCCCTGTGAATTCAGATGCAGTTAAAAAATACTTCGCATAAAAATGACCCGCTGGACATAAAAACAGAATGTAAGTCCAGGCAAAAATAGGGCATCCCGGCGAGTCAAAAACAGAATAAAAGACTCGGGCAAAAATAAGGGAAAATAAAAAACGTACACCCGCTGAGTTGAAAAGCCGCATTGGACAGCTCAGGCAAAAATGGGTATCCCGATGGATTGAAAACCCAAAAGGGCGATCCATGCAAAATAAGGGAATAAGCGAACAACTGCATTTTGAATTCGTCTGTATCGTTTACAACTTGGTAAGCTTCGAAAGGATCAAGCTTCAATCAGAATCAACATTCTTCAGAAAGCAAGATGAGAAGAACGTCGAAAGTCATACGAGTCATGGTAAAGAGGAAGCTCCTTAAAGCGTCATCAACATTGCCAGCATTTTGTTTCTCAATTTGTAACGATCTCCTCATTTCAGGGGATTTGTTTCTTTGACTGTATCTCGCCAATTTAGGGCATATGAATTAATAAAATCAAATTTTCAGTCATGTCTCGTCTTGTACATTTTCTATTTTTGCGAAAAATGTCTGATGTCTTAAGAGAAAATTGATTGCATAAAATACAGATGTTTATCTTCAAAAATAAAAACACGTGCTTGCAGGAAATATACTTACTCTCAGAGGTGTCCAAACTCCCATGACGGAATCCAGTAAGGGATACCTCGGGATTACTTGTGCGTTTCCCTACCTTTGCAGGATTGCAGGTATCCAGAACGCAACTTGGGGCACGTAAGCTTCATCCCAGCAAGCTGACAAATCAGCACTCAGTCTTAACACTCGAAGTGTTTTCTCCCCAGCCGAGTTGCCATTTCATCCTCAGCCAAAGTACAAAGGTCAAGGAGCCCTCTCCCCATAGAGTCTCAGCCTCTATCCAGAAGAGCAGCGCGCGGAGGAATCACAACAGAGTAGAGAAAGCTTCTGCAGATCCCCAGCTGGGTCCCTATTTGCAAGGATATACCCATCAGTGATCTATATCCCCAAGCAAATGCTTCTCATCAGATCTACCAATGACCTTATCCCCAGTTGGGATGTCCATTTCAGACAGATCGGTCAAAGATCTTCGTAGCGACGGGATCCGAGTCCCGGTTTGGTATCTTTGCATAATCATGGCATGTGCATCATATTCACCCACAAAGCGTAGCATTCCGTCTAACACGGAGCATTACGGCAAAAATCAAACATATAGCATAATCATAAGCCATGTTTTGAATCAATACTTGTGAATAATGACAATCCGTCAATATACAGAATACTTCCCCCAAATCCCCAGCGGAGATTCCCCAGCAAAAGCAGTTGCCTCACATTCACAAACACCAGTATATATACTCCCTTTGACACCCATCCGTGTCATCATTCCCCAGTAAGGTCACCTAAACACTCTGTGCAAACGGTACCACTCGTATTACAGATACTTTTTGACACCTGTCTGTGTCATAACCCCAGCAGAAAGCCAAAGACGTCCTCTTTGCACTCACATATACTTACATATGACAATCCTTTGACACCCGTCCGTGTCATATCCCCAGCGCAGTCGTCTACACTTTGTATACCAGATACTTGTTCATATCACACTCTTCTCCTTTTGACACTCGCCCGTGTCACTCTCCCTAGCAGTTAAACACTCATCTATACACCACTCACACTTATACTGATACTCGTCCGTATCTTGTATATACCACTTATATCCCCACAGATTCAACACTCGTCCGTGTTCTTTGTTAACCAGTTGGTACTCGTCCGTATCATCATCTCAGAGCATGCATCAAGCGTTTGTTTCTACCTATACTCGTCCGTATCATAGTCTTAAGGATGCTCGTCCGCATCTTTAATCCATACACTGTGTCAGACACTCTTAACTTCTTGAATATAGACATTCGTCTGTGTCTATCATTCCCCAGAAGAGTCCCTTCAGATTCAACACTCATCCGTGTTCTCTGTTAACCCGTTGATACTCGTCCGTATCATCATCTCTGAACACGTGTCAGTATTTGTTTCTACCCGATACTCGTCCGTATCGTAGTCTTAGGGATGCTCGTCCGCATCTTTAATCTATACACAAATATCTAAACACTTATACTTTTTGTTTCTTGGATGTAAATACTCGTCCGTGTTTACTATTCCCCAGTAGATCGCCAACAAAGCAATTTTTCTTTTTATCTGACATTCGTCCTGTGTCAAGATAAACCCTGAGAGCAGCCGTACCCTGCTAGGTGGTCGTCCTCCACCTCTTGATGGTCGTCCTCCATCATGCTCATCCGATGGCCGTCCCCATCGTTGATATTTGGCAGTCGTCCCCTGCTAGGTGGTCGTCCTCCACCTTTTGATGATCGTCCTTCATCATTTTATCCAATGGCCGTCCCCATTGTTGATTTTGGTTATCTGACATTCGTCCTATGTCATGACAAACCTTGAGAGCAGCCGTCCCCTGCTAGGTGGTCGTTCTCCACCTCTTGATGGTCGTCCTCCATCATGCTCATCCGATGGCCGTCCCCATCGTTGACCCTTTATCCGGCATTCGTCCTATGTCGCGATATTTTCGGCAGCCGTACCCTGCCAGGTGGTCGTCCTCCACCTTAGATGACCGTCCCTCATCTTAACCCAACAGAGCAGTCGTCCCCTGCTAGGTGATCGTCCTTCACCTTTGATGACCGTACCTCATCATCTGTTTATTTCATTTATTCTTTAACCCGATGGCCGTCCCCGTCGTGGTCCCTTTTTCTTTCAGTTTAGCCCGATGGTCGTCCCCATCGTTGGTTACTTTACTTTTTGAACTTGATGGCCATCCCCGTCATGTTTCATTAATCCCCAGAGAATTTTACAGCTTTACTTGATGGCCGTCCCCATCATAACTCCTTTTATCCCCAGCATGTCGGCCGTCCCCGTCATTGCTTTATTTTCCGCACTTTTCCAGCATGTTGGCTGTCCCCGTCATTGCTCTTTACCCAGCGGTCGTCCTCTGCTCGACGGTCGTCCTCCGTCGCCCACACTTTACAATATACTTTATTTTCTTTTACAATCTATATCTCTTTTCTTCTTCATTCTGTGAGTGCAAATTTTGGACTGTCTTTGGTATTCAACCACAAGTTATCTTGTTTGCCTGTTAAGCCGTCACTTACATCCTGCACAGCTAACTCATGTTTGAATAGGGGCAGCTGTAAACACCCCAAATTTGCCCTCACCCATTCACATCATGGCTTGTGATCATTTCATATGCATAAACTCAATCATAGCATCTCATATCCCATTTTTGATTCACTGCATAGATTCAAAGTCATCTGCATCTAGGGTTTGTGATCTGAGCAAATCACATATGTTCTGATCCCGTGCCAAGGTATTGATTCATGTAGAAAGGTTGGCCACATATTCAATATCTCTTGTATTTAATGATGACAACAACTAATATGTAAGTTATGTATAGGTACAAGCTTGAAGTTATGGGAGTTGACGGTAAATTCAAGTCCCGTTTTGTATTTTGGGATAGTGACTGCTTCAAATTAATTGGAAAATCTGCTCTGCAGATGAAAAACGAATTGGTGGAGGTATTCATTTTATCAATTATGTTTTTAACTGAATTTGCAAATTTCATCTGTGTTTACGAAGTATCTATAAATTTGGTTGATATTCAGGCTGGTGAAGACAATCCTTTAGAGTTCCCTTGCGATCTTGATGCCATGTTAAAAAAAGAGTTGGCAATTTGAGCTTTTTTTCAACCGAAATTTAATTGTCTTTCGGTGATTAGCTTTAAGGATGATGAGGAATCACGTAGGAGAGTTAAGGACACGTTCAAGTTGCATGAGGTATGCATTAATAAATTATATGTCTAATGTTTCATCATCACATTAATTTGTGCATTGATTTGTCTTTATACTCTTAGTTGAAGTAACATGTACAAATTCAAATGTGTATTTCCAGGAAGTAAATACAAATCCTATTTCATTGTCTTCCTCACAAGACGATATGAAGAGTTTATCGGTAAGTCAAGATTTAGATAAATCTCATCTACCGTCTATTCAAGCTTTCAGTTTTTAATCGATTACACAATCATTGTTTTTAGGAACCTATGTCTGTATCTGCTGATTTCGACCCAAGCGCTGCAAATTCTGTCATGACCCCCTATAAACGTATAAATCCAGATGCGGCTGAAGATGTTGAAAGTGTTCAACTTTCCTCTACAAAGATGATGAAACCCGTAAAAAAAGGAAGATGATCGATAAACGTTTATTGCTTTATATGTAATATTTCAGTGGCATTAGAATGGTTGTTTTTTTCTTTTTTTGACCATTATCTCTTTTAATTTTCACTACGATGATAATGGGGTGTTGTGTTAAGGATTGCTTCTTAATGTTGTCTTGAAAGTTCTGTTATATATTGCCTTCTCCTAATTATACTTATATAAGTTGCTGCAAGTTATTTTATATATGTATATTGCCTTCTGAAATAGTTGATCTACTATATATTATGAAGGAGTTATAACTATACTTATACAATGAGGCATGATTTATGAAGCTGGATTTTAAGTGATTGAATTGATTTTATATGAAGCTGGATTTTAAGTCATTGGATTTGATTAAGTATCAGTGTACATTATTGTGACATTATTTGTGCTGGTTTTTAGCTCCTACGGGCATCAACAACAGGGTCGGTAGCAAACATTATTTCTTATGAAACCGGTGCTACAACTGATGATTATATATATATTATGCAAAAAACCACAAGTGAAGTTCTGCCTGCATCACCCAACTTGATATGAAGATGTTTCATGGTATGAGTGCTTTTTATATTGTGATGTTGACGCTCCTAATTATAAGCGGGTTTCATTCCTGGTACATGTGATGTCTCAGCACATCACAATGGCACATGAGATATAACCATATAACATAACTTCACTGAAGATTGTGAATACAAAGTTTGGTGGTTGTTTTATAATGAAGTGTGAATATTTAGAATTGTAAGAGGTTGATTTTTTATAATCATATTGTAAACACCCCAAATTTGCCCTCACCCATTCACATCATGGCTTGTGATCATTTCATATGCATAAACTCAATCATAGCATCTCATATCCCATTTTTGATTCACTGCATAGATTCAAAGTCATCTGCATCTAGGGTTTGTGATCTGAGCAATCCAAGAGCTTCTTGAGCCACTCCAAAGGTCACCTATCACTTCAAAGAGGTCCATGTATGCTCAAGCATCATATTATATCCTCTCAAAGTCAAGAATGTCAAAGAATCACAAGAACTGGAAATGGTGTGAAGGCAGAGCCAGGTTTAACTGCCCAGATGACCTAAAATTAGGGTTTTGGTTTCAAAGGCCATAACTCCAATTTTTTGGTCATTCTTGTTTCTATTGGTCTCTATATGGTAGAGGGAGTATGCATATCAATTTTCATGAAGAAATTCCATGGGGAAGTCATCTGATCAAGAGTTGACTTTTCAAGCAAGTCAGTGCAAAATCAGGGCATCTGAGGCCCCCAATGACTCAACCAAGGGGTGATCTTCATCATTTTGAGTGTATATGATCTTTATTTGATCATGGAAGAAGTTGGAAGTTCACAAAATTGAAGAATTTGAAGTTTTTGCAAAGTTGACTTTTTTGGGCTAGTTTGACTTTTAATGAAAAGGTCATTTTATGCAACTTTTTCAACCCTTACTTTTTGATTCAAAAATGCTTCAAATGGAAAAACTTTGGTCATGAAAGTTGTAGAATAGATCTTTCCCTTTTCAAAAAGTACAAGAACATGACCTAATTCATTTTGGATCAAAAGTTATGGTTTGTCAAAGTTGGCAAAAATCACAAAATTTCAAAGTTTCCACCAAAGAGGTATTTTGCAAAATGACTTGATCAAGTGTTCTAAAGCTATCAAATGGACTTCTAATTCACATAACATGATCATGTGACATCTAAAGTTCAGATTGGACCAAAGAATTACATGTTTGAATGGTGTTTGGAACAAGATCTTTTCATGAGAACTAAAAGCAAGCAAGTTGCAAAACCAATGATAACTTCTCATCCACTTGTTGCCTAGCCTGCTGACCAATCCTAGCCTTTCTCCCTCACCTTGCTGCGCAGCCCACTCTCCATGTACTTGGCTAGAAGTTGCCCATGCCCTTCTTACACAAAAGTTGACATTTTGGCAAAAGCAACCATACCTATCACAAAAGGACATGTCATGTCATCTGACCAATGGGATTAGTTTATACAAATCAAATGCAAGCTAAACATCACAAGAGGCCAGCCTGAAACTCACCACAACTCAGCATCCACAAACTCACCCCAACTTGCATTTTCCTTCGAATCTCTCTCCACAAGCCTCAAACACAAAGACAAACTTCACAAACAATCTCAACTCACTTCACTGATCACAAACCAACCATTGTTTTGGCCTGAAACCTCCCATATCACAAATACGATTTTATCATTTCCTTGGCCTGAGCTCCTGCCAACTTGCTCTAGAGGCTACACAAACTCCAACTAAGTGTCAAAAGCTTCAAAGGAAGATCATTGGGACTTGTTTGAGCCAAAGAACAAGCCAGAAAGCTCTTGAATCGAAAGCTCAATCTCAGGTAGCTCTATGAACTTTTTTTTCCAGAAATTGCTTTTTAAGTTTCTAAATGATAAAGCATGCTTCCCTGAGTTCACTGAACTTGTTACTTTTGAAAAAGATGGAGAAATGAAGTTGTATGATGTTTCTGAAATTTTGACAGTTTTTGATGTTTGATTCGAATCTTGTTTGTGTGTTGAAATAAATGATTTTTGTTGCTTGAATCTTGTTTAGAATGAGTTAAGCTTTGATTCTGGAGAGTTTGGCATGTTTTCATGGCGTATTGAGGGAGATTGAGAATTGACCTAGCCGGAGAAGACGACCGGAACAGTGTTCTGGTCGTCTGAAAGTAATTAGGGTTTGTTTAATTAGGGTTAAGTGTAATTAAGCCAGTTTGAATTTGGTCCGTTCGTTTGCGCGCGTGGTCAGCTCCCGCGTCCCTGAGTTTGAATCTCAGCCATTAGATTGGCTGACTTTTTCTTTTTCCATTTAATTTCAATTTTATTTTATTTATTTCATACTTAATTTCTCCAATTTATTAAAAATAGCAAAAATACTTTAAAAATTCTGAAATTTTTTATACAAGTTATTATTTAATTTCAGAACACAAAAATATTTTTATTTTTATTTTTAGCATTAAAAAAGTATTTTTAAATATTTAAAAGTTTCTTTTTAATTAATTAATGAGAATTAATTAATTAAAAATACTTTTAGGTATTTAAAAATCACCAAAAAATTCATGAAGCATTTAAAAACATTTAGAAACATTGTCCAACCCTCAAACCAAATTTATTTTTTGATCTTGATGCATTTTGAGAATTTTTCATGGAATTAAAATCATTTTGATGCATTATTTTGATCCAAACTTCCAAAAATCATTTCTGCCTAACCCTAAAGAGTTGGACCTTGATTCTTTTTGCATTGCATTGTGTTTAGCATGTAGTTTGTGAGATTAAATGGCCATGATTTGATCTTTCATTTTCCATTTGTTTGGCATTTTTCTTGTTAAGGAACCCTAAAATCCTAGAAAACTTAGGAAAATCATAACTTGAACTAGGTTAAGAGTTGAGACTTCTCCTTTGGGAAGTGAGTTAGTATAGGTTTAGGGATCCTTTGAGTGTATTTTCAATTTTTTATCTTGGTGTTTGCTTCTGATTTTGGTTTGTGTTTGATGCATTGATCATAAACCTTAATTTGGGCTTCCATATGCATCCATCTTGCATTTGCATTCATACCTTGACTTGCCATGACATTCTATGCATCCATGTGATTCATTAAACATCATAAGACATATTGAAAGCATGTTTGATCATTGCATCTTGCATTTGCCATGTTGTATGCCATTTACATTTCATAACTTTTCATGTGTGTTTATGCTCCTTAACTTGTTTCATTTGCATCCATGAACTTGTATGATCATCCTCATGTGTTGTTTCATGTTTGTAGCATCTCATAGCATCATTAGCATCATATATGTGCTTCTGGTTTTGTTTCTCATCATGCCATTGCATCCCATTTTGCATTGCATTGCATTCCTTTCACTAACATTTCAGGTGGTAAGTAACTTTGAGAAGTGAATTTGCCTTCACTTCTCACAAATTCTTTTCATCCCTCTTATGCATCCTTGCTGCATTTTTTGTATGTGTGTGAGTTTGAGCTTTCTCATCCTTCTTCTTCTCACTTTCTTTCCTCAAGTGACTTGACTTCTTGAATGAAGCAAGTTACCTTGCTTCTCCTGATCCTTTCATCTGCTTCCTGGTGGTTCCATTGAAGACTTCTCTTGTAAACCTCACAAACCTTAGGAACAACCAAGCACGACAATGATTAGGGTTTTGATTAGTCTCCCCACTTAGTTTTACCTTTGTGTCTCTTTGAGTCTTCTCTTCTCACCTCATAATCAGAGACTAAACCCTAAAGGCTTTAAGGCTTTGTGATTAAGTTTATGCCTACATCCTTCTATTAGGATGGAGTGTATAACTTTAATCCTAAGTGTTAAACCCTTAATGTGTTTAAATCCTTTAAATCAATTCACTTAATAATCACCAAGACATCACACTTGTAACTTGGGCCTTGCATCAGGGTTCTAATTCTTCCTTAACTGGTTAAGAAGGACTAACCCTAGTGTTAATGGACAAGTCCCCCTCAAGTTGTCTTACAAATCATAAAATTCACTTCATCATCTTATCATTAACTAAAATCCACTTAATAAAGGCTTTGTTTTGTCATGAGTTTAATCCCTAATCATGGATTAAGTTGAGGAGCTTTCCTCAGCTTAAGCATTCTCATCTATTATCCTTCTATTAGGATGGTGTAATGAGTCTGTTTAATCTTTGATTATGGCTTAATCTCATTACTTAACACTAAACAAAAACCACAAAAACATCTAAATAATCACAAGTAGGTTAATGATCTTAATCCTACATCAAAGGTGATTAAGTGTGAGAATCTGACTTCACACTTAAGGTACTCTCATTACCCCTAATCAGAGGGAAGATGTGATGAGTTTACTAATCCATTGGTTTAGGCTTAAGCTCATTAACTTATGACAAACTTTCAAAAGCAATAAAAGACTGAAAACACAAAAACAAACAATAATCGTCTCCTCCGGGATTCTTTTCTCACCTCATTCACTCATAAACGAGAACTCGCTTCTTCCGTCTAATGCAAGACAGTTTGCACCTGAGCCAGACAGGTCATACACTTGAGCATAGACAAGTAAGCAGTTCACAAGTCAATTCATCTTTCAGTCTCTTTGGGTCTAACTACGGTGTTCTGACTTCCTCATTGCACGAGAGGATACGTAGGCATAACTTAACAGTTATCGAACAAAAGTCTCTGTATATTCCCCCTCTTTCTAGCCTCATTCTTTAAGCCTCATACTCCTGAGCATTTCACTCTTGTTCTTACACTGACACTGTATATATCACACTTCACACTTTTCTTGCACTGACACCTGTACATTCTTTTCCAGCCATTGTACACACAAATTGCACTGACACTACCCCTTTAAAACACAAATCTTTCAAGCGTGGATCCCGTCGAGTACGGCGGACAATCTGGGTGCTAATACCTTCCTAGGTTGTAACCAACCCCCTTTCTCAGTCTCTCTGGTTCGCAACCGTCTTATCCTTATCTTTCTAGGTCTATGCAGCATTGCCTTTCCTTCGGGATAAAAATGCCTAGCTAGCGACTCTATTCATCTCCAGTGAGTTCACTGCTGTGTGTTCTCATTGTCCCTTTCGCCGACCGTTCGCGTCTGTACCTTTATTTGGGCCAGTCCCATTTATCGGGAGCGACACATATTAACTGTACCGGACATAACTATTGTATAGATATGATAGCATAACTTTTGTATGTTTATTTGAAGAATCAATAATGATATTGTTATGGTGCATGTTTCGTGAATTTGATTAGTCTGTTGTGGTGCATTATACGTTGGCAATTTGAAGAGTCCATAAGGATACTGTTATGGTGCATGGTAGTATATTCTTTATTGTAATTTGTACCACTTTGCTTCCTTTGCTTCATATGTATACCATGTAGGCAAAATGAATTAAAATGAATTTGAAGTGCTTCTAATTAATGTTAATTCTACTGAGTTTTCATAAATGCAGCAGGGCAAGATCAACAACAGTACAACGTTTTGCAATCAACATTTCTTATGACCAAGACATAACAATGGATTGTACACCAAACCAAACTAACATTGATGCCAAGACTACACCAGAACCAAACACTAAAAGCTAACAGAGTGTCTACTCTTAAAATCAAATTGAGAAGAAACAAATACAGCAAAAGACTTAGCACCAAACACAACAAAAGCTAACAGAACCAAGCACTAAAAGCTAACAGATTGTCAATTAAACTCGAAATCTACTTCTTTCAATCTTTTGTCTATCTTCATTTCTCAATATGTTGACGTAAATGATTTCATCCTCTGAATTGTATCTAAAAAAAGCCTATCGCCCACTTGAAAATTTGTTTTCCTCGCATATGCATACCAACCGGTTGTGACATACATCTCCAAGTATTTCCTTTTTTATTTCCTGACTTCGCAATCATAAACTTCATATGTATCCATATCTACGATCTTGCATGTAGTTATATCGTGTCTTAACGCCTTCTTTATCACCTCTTGAGGGAATTGCTGCATGTATAAAAACTCATAAATTCATGTAAGAAATAGAAGTAGAATATGTATTGTTACTAAACTAATAAATCATATTCTTTAGAAATCTCTGATATTAATACAATTGAAACTTACAAGAACTTGAGATGCATTTATCTTTGAACGTTTGATCAACTTATTCCAATTCATCTGCCCAAGAAGTTCTCCACCATACACTTGTGAAGATTGTCCTTCTTGCTCAACCTTCACTTCATTCAGCAAATCAACATTCTGCACAACTGGTTCCATTTTTTATGCTATTCCAAGGTTCTTTCTCTATAATCATCCTTTATGTTAATGTTGTTAGTTATTAGATCTAAAGACTTTTATTGTATATTTAAAATAAATATAGGATATAGGATGATAACCAAGTGATTTGATAACACAATTATAGGTAGTTTAACTATTGTGTAGATTTATCAAGTGTCATTTTATGGTGATGCATGCCTCTTTAGTTACTTCCATAGCACACAAAGTACTTTCATGTTTTTCAACAGAGTTTCGTTTTACAAGGTTCTCATCATAATTAAAATTGCATGCATTTTTTACTTTAATTGAATTGAATTATATTGGAAAGAGAATGATATAAATGCATTCACAATCTACCATTAACCGTAGCATTTGAATGATATAAATTTACAAATGCTACGTGATGAGTACTTGGTCTGTTAGTCTAATTATATTTAATAAGTTTATAAATAAATAATGTCTTATATTTTATAAGGACACCAACAGTTGATTCTGTAATATTGGTACCAACCAACCATAACAATGGAAAAAAATTAAACAAAATTAAAAAAGATAGACAATCTTATAATAATGTCTTATAATAATAATGTCTTATACATACTACATCTGTAACAATTAAAAAAATTACTTATTATTTTAGAAGATTACTACAACTTAAATGCCTACTACTTATCAAATTCATATTAGAGTCACATTTAATTATCTATATTGAAATTGTTTGAAGTAAATTTGTATTCTTCTCAAGTTAATTTGAGATTATTCTCTACATTCAGTAAATAACTCAAAGACAATGGAACCATATGCTTAGTCCAAGTACGAAATTCATGCTTTGGCACGACGTAAAAGGAAGCAAATTCTTAAAGACAGAAGATCAAAAAAATTGCGTAACGTAGCTAACTTCTACCACCATGTAGAAACTTCTCAGAACTACCATGCTTCGTCGAGGCCAATCAATAGATCTCCACTGTCTAACATAACCTCGAGTGTTCTTAATGAAAGCAATATGTTTTCACATTCTTCTGGAATTGAATTAGGCTGCAGTATTTCAATGCCGACTCCTGAAACTGTCTCTGCAAAATTGTCTGCAGCTTCCGCACGGAAAAGGAGGAAACAAATTATGCAGAGAAGACTCTCACAGTCTACTGATAGGAACATTGACAAGAATTATGCAGGTTGTTTCCAGATCAATACTCCATCGTTTAGTCATTTAGAAACACCACCTTCATTATTAACTTCTTTGCATTCTAATGCGAGAAACTTGAGCATGCGTGGGAATACATCTAATTCTGCTTACAAATCAAAGACACAACTGAATGTGCGTATTATTCAATCCATGAGTGTGAAACTTTTAAATTTTTTTTCCAATGAAAATGATTACCCCGATACTTCAGCCACTCCCAATCCTCTTGTACATGATGCATCTACTTCCAATTCCGTTCGTCGTTGTACCATTCTTATGCATAACTCTGTTCATAATGCCTCTATGGATGAATCTATAAGCGATAACTCTTGCAAATTTAACGTTGCAGATGCAAATTATGATTCCAGTACCAGTATCGATGATGACGAACGAATTGTCAACTCTACCTCATCACTTGAGTCTTGCAATATTGGTATGTTTACCTCCAACATTTCTTTTACTTATCTATTTTCAAATTGAATAACTACATTATATACTTATTAGCCGTTTGTTTTTATCAACTTATTTTGACATTGGTGATCCTACGGTTGAATGCACACATTGTGGAGCACTTATGTGGTATCAGGAACATTGACATCTCTACAAAACATCAACATCAACTTATTTCTATCTCAGACCAAACATCCAAAAATGGCACAATCATCAAAGTATTAACACAAAAATCGTATTTATATAACATTGAAATTGTACAAAACATCAACTTTTTCATCTAACCCGAAATTTAAATGAAAAATCTAAACGAAACCCATTCATCGTCATGCATTTTGATCATTCCTTGATACTTCGCACAATAGACAGAAAAATATAATGTCTGTCGAAATTTTTCAATGTATTTTTTCATCCAAAACATCTTATAAACAAGGATGAAAAATTCCTGATAGAATGATTAAATGGATGTATGAAAAACCTTAACCTAAACATGATTTAGCAAACGATGTCACAAATTAGGAAATACCTAAACAAACCTAATCAATCGACAAGATATATGAAGAAATCCTAACATGCATACCGTTTCATAGCTGATTCAGATGCAATGTTAGCCATTCTTCTGCTTCGATGGAACAAGCCTGATTCTTCGCTTTTCTTCGCTGAGAAATTCGTGCGTTTGATGTTAGGATGTCGGAGAAAGAGAAACTGTACAATTGGGATTCCTAATTTCATATCAAATTTGTTGGGCCTGATATATCACTTAAGGTCCATATTTTACCATCAGTTTCCACCAGGTTTTATAATTTGGACCTGATATATCCATTTTATATAATATTACTTTATTAGAAATTTTAAACAATTTCATTATTGATTTATTCAAGATATTAGTACTTATACTAAAATAATAATAATATATGTTTTAATATAAAAAAACATGACACAATTTGTGACAATATGCATTAACAAATATTAATATTTAATTTTATAATAATGATAATAAAATATTATTTAAGTTTTGTAATTAGTAAAAAATAAACTCTTTAATTCTAATAATTGAATGAACATAATAATAATATATTTATTTACTATTATTAATGATTAATATTGATAATTGATAATGACTATATATAATAAAGCATATCAATTTAATATATGTCATTAAAAATGGAAATTGCATGTATTTCATTAATAATAGTAAATAAATATATTATTATTATGTTCATTTAATTATTAGAATTAAAGAGTTTATTTTTTACTAATTACAAAACTTAAATAATATTTTATTATCATTATTATAAAATTAAATATTAATAATTGATAATGCATATTGTCACAAATATATTATATTTTTAACTAAATGATAGAGAAATTATTTATCAAACTACTATATGATATCGTATGATATCGAATGCTACTGATATTTTATTTTCCCTTATCAAATCAAAGTCCTTTAGTTAAATTAATTTATGATATATATTTATAAATTTATAAATATTATTGCATTAAAGAATTCTACAATAATTTGATAGATAATAATGACTATTCTATAATATAAATCCAATCAAATTGCTTTAATTAAATTAATTTATGAAATATATTTATAAATTTATAAATATTATTGGATTAAATAATTCTACCATAATTTAATAGATAATAATGACAATTCTATAATATAAATCTAGACGGCCCGTGCGATAGCACGGGTATCCCACTAGTTTACATAAAATAGTTTAACAATATTCACTGATACATTTGTAAAGAAAAAATAAATAATAAGAGATACTAAAAGTTATATAATTTCGAAGGACGAAACTATTTTAATGGAGTAAGATTGTAACATCCTAAAATTTTAGTTAAAATATTATTTTTTTACTATAATTTTTATTATTTATTTATTGATTATTATGTATAAGAAATTTAATGAAGTTATAACACCTTTCATATTTTTAACTTCTTATAATTTAATGTGTAATTACTTTAGTTAGGAGACTTAATCTCCTAACTCTTAATTCAAGTAAAAAGAATTATATTTTATCTATTTAATTATCAATCAATTTGATGTGACTATAATGATTAATATTATTTATAAAATTATTTCCTAAAAAATATTTTCTTACAAATACTATGATATTATTTGATGTTTTTAAAACTAAATTATTGCATAAATATTTTTATAAAAAATATCAACCGATGTCCACGGGTATTGATTCTATTTTTTATTAATATAAATTATATTTTATATTTACTAATTTTTATTAATCTTACTTTTTTTTAAAAACAAATACACGTAAATTACCGATACTCGAAAGAACACGCTGATACTAATATACTTATCCCACAAAATAGATATTTATAATAATACTTATATAAAATATATTTATTTATGCTAATAATATTTACAAATACTATAAAATTATTTGATATTTATAAAAATAAATCATTCCATAAACTTTTGTATAAAAATTATTCTAATAAATTTTTAAAACTCCTATATTCCATCAATACATTTTAAATATAAAAAAAAGAGAGTATAAAAAGCAAAATAAAATGGGACAATGAAGACATTTGGAATATTAAAAAAGAAACAAATTTTATTATTATTATTAATATATATTTTTTCTAAATACGGGGAAAGTATATTATTTTTCAATCAATTAAACATGATATTTACAATATATTGAATCCTTATTCGTCAATTAAAATACGAGAAAAATTCACAATTATATATATATATATATATATATATATATATATATATATATATATATATATATATATATATATATATATATATATATATATATATATATATATATATATATATATATATATATATATATATATATATATATATATATATATATATATATATATATATATCCAAAAATGAGAAAAATATATTTTTTATAAATAAATTTAAATATCTAAATATGGGGAAAATAAATTTATCTTATAAATTAATTTAAAATATTTTTAAAATAAATTATTTTATAAAACTAAATCATTGCGAAAATTAATATCTATCACTGATAGGTACCCGTGCAAATGCACGACTAACATAAATAAACACTAAAGAAAATATTTTTTTCGTACGAACACACGGATACTGATATTTGTATCTCACGAAAAAAAATTGTAATAATACTTACATAAAATGTATTTATTTATGTTAATAATATTTAATTATAAAATTAAAATAATATTTTTAAAAACTATGATATTATTTTATATTTATAAAACTAAATCATTGTATAAATATTTTTTATAAAAAGTATCAAACGATGTCCTCAGGTATTGATTCTATCTTTTTATTAAATAAATAATTTTTTTTTACTAATTTTTATAAGCTAGTATTTTTTTTAAAATAAATAACTACGCGTAACATACATGTACTGATATGCATAACTCACATAATAATTTATGTTAATAATATTTATTTATATAATTAAAATAATATTTATAAATATCAACTGATGTCTGTTGTGCAAGTATTGATTTTATTTTTATTTTTTAAAATATAAATCATATTATTTATATTAACTAATTTTTATCTATCATATTTTTGTTTGGCCTTGAGTATGTTAAGATTTAGTTTGGGCTGTCCGTCCATCCATTAAGTCCAAGGAAAAAGCCTAAAACAATGCCCTTCTCTTTCTCTATCTCACAACCAACTTCTGCAATTGCAATGCGCATACCAGCAACAATGATCTCAACCAATTCCCCTTTTTCATCTTCATTCAGATTATTTACTACCAAATTCCCTCTTTCCGTCTTCAACAATAACCACTCTACTTTCTTCATTCAACCCACTAACACCCTCTTCTCTTTCAAACACATCACCTTCCAAACACTCCCTACTAAACCATCACCGCCATTATCTTCATCATCTCCACCGCCATCCACTTCCCTTCAACCCATCGAAGAACTCCCTCCAAAGCTTCAGGAAATCGTTAACCTCTTTCAATCCGTACAAGAACCCAAAGCCAAATACGAACAACTTCTTTTCTACGGAAAAACCCTCAAACCCCTCGAACCCCAATTCAAAACTAAAGAGAACAAAGTTGAAGGTTGTGTTTCTCAGGTTTGGGTCCGAGCCTATATGGACAGTGATAAAAATGTCGTCTATGAAGCTGATTCGGATTCTGTTCTCACCAAAGGCCTTGCCGCTTTACTAGTTCAAGGCTTTTCAGGTCGACCTGTTAGCGAAATTATCCGGGTCACACCCGATTTTGTGATGCTTCTTGGATTGCAACAGAGTTTAACCCCTTCTAGAAATAATGGGTTTTTGAATATGCTCAAATTAATGCAGAAAAAAGCACTTTTGCTCTATGTGGAAGCTGAAAAGGGTACTTCTGAATTTAGCTCAATTGGAAATTCTGATTTCAAAGATGATAGCTTTGTTGAGAATTCAAGTGGCCCTTCTGTAACTCCAAGTTTAGGTGTTGATTTTAGTTCTAAGGTTGATGAGAATGCTGGATTGGAAGGGAGAGGGAAGAGGATAAAGGAAAAGCTTGAAAAGGAACTTCATCCTATTGAGTTGGATGTGGAAGACGTGTCTTATCAACATGCTGGGCATGCTGGTGTTAGAGGGAGCAATGGTGAAACACATTTCAATGTTAAAGTTGTTTCTGAAGAGTTTCAAGGGAAGAGTTTGGTTAAGAGGCATAGGCTTATTTATAACTTGCTTCAAGATGAATTGGAATCTGGACTTCATGCGTTGTCTATTGTGGCCAAGACACCTTCTGAAGTCGGTGAAGGATGAAAATTTTATGCTCCAATAGAGAGGTCAAAGTTTTCTCCTTTGTCTTAGTTGTGTTTTAGAATGTACTTGTTTTGTTTGGTGAATCATAAGGTTATTTATATTTGTTAGATGACTTGTTTTGGTTTGAATATAATATCATTACACGATGAAATAATTCATTTTTCAGATAGCATTTCCAATAATTTGAGAAATTCTGTAAATTTATAAAGCTCAAATGGTATGAATTCGAAAGATATTTGTGGCTTCTAAACAATATTTGTGAATTCCAAAGATATTTAGTCATTGAAAATCAGAAGAGTTATTTGTGGCTTCTAAACAATATTGTGAAAATGTCTAATTGCTTTGGCCTTTATACTTAGATAAGGATTCAAGGGTGTGATTATATGGTCCAATAGAGAGGTCAAAGTTTTCTCCTGTGACTCTATGGTTGTACTGGGCTTACTTGTGTGCGTCTATGACATATTTATCTTGATCATTCATAGTAAAGTAATGGATTCTTAGGATTATGAGTTATTATTAAATGAAAAATATGATACAAATTTGTTATGGTGAAATGTATTTTTCATAATAGAATTATTCAAAATGCGTATGGAAAAAAAGCAATTTTTGTGCCCAAGAAGTATCCTGTTTGCACTTATGATAAATCCTTCAAATAGAAGTGCTGGAACTCAATAACTAACTGAGACAGTGAGACTCATTGTGGGTGTCAACCTTGAAGAAGCAGTCCCTTGCATTGCACTCTCAAAAAATGACTCATATGTAATGTCTGCCTGTGGTGGAAAAGTTTAACTGTTTAACATGATGACATTCAAGGTGTGTCTCATTTACATTTCATTAGGTTGTCATGTCTTTTTATGATTGTGGAGGCAATGTTGGTGATGATGTTTGTATTCATTTCCTTGCCCAACTTGGTTGCTGAAATTGGTAGGAGAAATTCATGCTTGAGTCACAACTAGGGAAATATTCAAAAGTTGCTTCTCTACTCGATGATTTGACGAAGGTTAGTATTATTTTGACCATGGATATTTTTTCGAAGTTGCCTATATAGGGAAATTCATTAGGTTCCTGTAATTAGAGATTGTATTGTATCACATTATACGTTTAATCTTCTAAGGATTTCCTCAAGCAATTCCAACTAAAATTGTCTCTTTCAAATACTTTTAGCTCAAATAATGTTGTTTAATCATAGAATAATTGTTGAATTGATTTATTGGTTCTCCTGGGAAAAACCAAATGATGCTGATGCTTTTCGTTTGCTTGGAGAAGTTAAGTATGAGCATAAAGATTATGATGAGAGTGTTGCTGCATATAAAAGTTCAGCAAAGGTCAGTCTTTTGAAAGATTTCAAACACTTTTTATGGGTGGATGTTTTAAATGAGTCAAAACTAAGATTTTTTTTTCTGTGGCTGGTGCTGTGAAGACTGTGGCTGGGACTGCTACGACTGATATCGCAATGACTTTGAATATCCCCCTAGGTTGATGAATACTCCGTGTATTGCATGGCAACTCCAACCATCTCTGGTGCCAAGGAGATGCTAAAATATCTGGGTGCTATTCCAATAGCAAAAGCCTCGGCTGCTCGAAAAGTAATTTTTACTGATCTGAGAGAGGAAGCAGTTGTCTATATCAAGGGCACTCCTTTCAATGGCAGATGTTCCTCAGTTTTAGAGGGGGAGATACTTGCATTTCTTTTACAGGTTTTCTTTATCAAGCTTTGTGTCAAGTGGGATTTAAGACCTTCATGGATGACGGAGGACTGCACACCGGAGATCAAATTTCACCCTCTCTTCTAAATGCAATTGAAGCATCAAGGCTTTCAATTGTTGTTTTATCTGACCTTGCTTCCCTTTGCACTGAAGCGGCTTTGCAATGCATTAGGGAGAAGATGGACGTCATTGATTTAGAGGATGAAACAATTGATGCTGAAATTTTAAATTCCATGGATGTTACAAATGAACATTTCCAGACTGCCCTTGGAACAAATCTGTGAGAACAACTTATAATTTGGGACTTCGTACTAACATAACTTGAAAACAACTTATAAACATGTGAAAAACTATCTTTATAAGTTTAATCTTTAGAATCACACAAATGCCTGAGACATATGATAAGCTTGTATTAAGTGTAAATAAGCTTTATCTAAGTTATTCTTTTGTACATTAGCTTTACTGTTTTTCCAGGATGATTAGTGGTTTTATTTTGTACTCCCACGTGATGCAGCCTACGTGGTTATAGATAAAAGGTCAAAAGGGGAAGCCAATGTTCAGGGAGCCTCAAGTGAGGATGGTAACGCTTCTTCCAGGAGGTAACTTCATTGACAGAAAATGAATATAAGGTATTTCTTCTGTTGATACCGTGATTAATTTATTGGTATTTTGCAGGCTCAAATGAATGATGCTTCTGAGGTACTAGCAGTAATATTTGATTGCCTTCATCGATCATTTACCCGTGGTTTAGGTGTTTCTGATGCAGAATCAGTGGAAAGCAATGGCACAGGGTCTTGGGATTGTGCAGCTGATAGTTCTATAGTACATTCGCTTAAAAATGCACCATTCATGTTGAATCTTGATTGTGATCACTATATCAACAATAGCAAGGCTCTTAGAAAGGCCATGTGCTTCCTAATGGATCCTCAGTTAGGGAAAAAACTCTGCTATGTTCAATTTCCTCAAAGATTCGACGGTATTGATCATCACGATCGATAAGCTAATCGCAACACCGTGTTCTTTGATGTAAGTATCATTGTGTTCTGATTGATATGTATCTTTATTTTCTCTTCAAATTTTTAGACAAAAATGGTAACTATGTGCCTTTTCAGACAAGGTAACTTTTTATCTTTACACATGAAGTTAAATAGTATTTCATATCCCAATAACATGACGTCCTGATGGCTACATTCTTTAATGGGTTTCTCAACTTTTTTGATTTGTCCCTCTGTAGGCAACACCTTTTCTGAGATGCTGGAAACTAGCTCTAACACCAATTCAATAAGTATCTAAACCCTTAAGGAACCCTCATTTAAAAGCTAGCTATCAAAGGGAGTAAAATAATGAAGTTGATGCAAGTGGTAGCCTACAACTCTCCCTTTAAGATATTAATTATTGGTTTGTTATCATTTGCCATTGATATGATTATGTACTTTTTTGTTGATTTATTGTCCTGATTGTATACAAATTAAACTGCACACTCTTGTACTTTACTAATGCATCCATGTGCAGGATAGTTTTAAGGACTATATTTGACGTCGATATTAAGAGTTTTGAGGAGAAACCATGGAAATATCTGAATGTTGATGTATCTGATGTTTTCAACTTCGGTTTGAATGATGAGAGCTGGAAAGATTGTTGTTAACAACTGGTAAAATTATTAAACTAATTACAATATTCTCCGCTAATTTAGTGTAGAATTAGAAACCGTTGTATGTGACTTTTTAGGAGCAACTAAGCCAGGAGTCTACAATGCAAAGCAAGATCCGTGTTTACGAGAGTGGTTCATGGAGTTTGGTTCACAAAACTCAAGTTGAATGCCTTCCTCTGTTCATGGAGTTTCCGTATTATTTATCTCATTGTAAAGATTTTTCGGTTAACTTTTCAAACTATATTCAATTAATGTATGTTTTTGCAAGGTATCTCACATAATGGCATTGAAAGGTATACTGATATTTTAGACTCTTGCACTATTACGTATGAGGATGGTCTCTTTAATTTTGTATATTTTTCTATTTTTGAGTATTTATGTCGTTACTTTATACACTGTTTTTTTGTCTTTACATGAGATTATCAACATATGATCTCTATCTAATGTCTTAAATCCTTTGAATGCAGTCACTGCGAGATTCGCTGAATGTGGTGAATCTAGGCCTCTATATCAGTAAATTGAATCCTTTGGATTAAAATTGGACAACTTAGTGCTCGCATTCTCACTTCAATAAGGGATTCTTATAAATATTTTATTTTCTTGATGTTGAATTGAATTTAATATGTTCCAACTTGTTTTAGCTTTTGTGCTTCAATCATTTTAACCATCCCTTCAAATTTTAGTATTTTCAGTAACAAAGAAAGAATCAATTGATAAAAGAATGTGATATTTTGGTACAAGGCTCAAATTAACTTGTGGGCAGACTTTTAATCCTTTCTGATCGTACCGTTTGAGTCGATTTAAATTGTTGCGTCCTGTTACAATGCTCTGTGAGTGAAACATTTTAGCATAGTAATTGAAGTTAACGGTTTGAAGGATGTGTAATTTTGGTTTGTTGAGTATTTGATGCTAATTGAGTTTGTTAGGCAGGTTCATCCAGACATATGGTGCACACATAGTAGTAGACATGGCTGTTGGAGGTCAAGATGTAATTTGTGTCAAACAAAAACATTCATCTAAGATTCCTCCGGGTGATATCAGAAGACATTTAGAGGATCTTGGAGATTTTTTATTTTCGGATGTAAGAAGCCCTTCTTCACTGCAGAGGAAGACGACAGATAGCAAACAGAAGGTATTGTGATTTATATTTTATTTTGCAACATTAATATTTTATTTAATTCAACGAAAAACTTGTGAATCGACTAAACTTCACTCAAAGATTATTTTGTGCTTACTACAACAATGAACACAAATACATGATTTAAAGAATGCTGTCTCTTATGAATCTTTGCATATTATTTTACACTTTGTCTTTTTATAGATGATTTGAAGTATGTGATGTTGTCCTGCACACTGAATCTTTGCATATTATTTTACACTTTGTCTTTTTTGTAGTAACTCAAATGAAAGGATGTCGTGTAAATAGCAAAACATGTGTTCTACTCTTATGGATATACTGATTCTAAACACATTGGTTTTCTTTTATACAGTTAACTAAATGATACCATTGTTGAAGCTCGACTTAGAAAAAGACAAGTTCCTCCATTACTAAAATAAGAGAGCAATGGAGTGACGAACTCCAATACTGTTGTTGCAAGGTCTGTGTTCTGTTTTATCCAGATGTGTGATTATGCTTTGATCTCTCCATGTGATTATAATGTTTGTTTTATTTGCAGTACTGTTGTTTCGAACGAGTTAGGAGCAGGGTATCCAAAGCCAGCTAAGGAAGTTGTTTGAGTTGTTATTATTGGAATTGCATAAGCAATTATTGTCAGCACTTTTTTTCTTTGCAGTACTGTTGTTGTTGAGGATTGTGGAAAAAATAACTACGGTCACTGTTAGAGTTCTTACCATACATACCTTATGTGTTCAGTGATGTGTATATCATATTGTATCTTTGTGTACTTGTTCACTATTAGAGTTTGATTATCGAAGAAATAACTTATTTTAGTTCAAATTACTCAAGTGGAGTTAACATGATTTTGCTTTTATGAAAATCACATATTAAAAGGATCAGGACAATGATTTTGCTTTTATGAAAATCACATATTAAAAGGATCAGGACCATGATTTTGCTTTTATGATAATTTCTTTTAGTTCAAATTACTTCACAAATATTTTTACTTGACACTTGCAAATTTTTAATGCTAATTAGAATTGTTTTATGCTTATCAATGCTTATCATGGTTCTACCATATGAGCGTATAATCTTCATTGAATTGCATGAAAGTTTCTAATTATTGGGATAATGCCTTCAGATTAGCGACACAAACTTTATCTATACTTGTGAATGATGCTTTTATATTTTATTGTTATAAATGGGACAACTTTAATTGTTTCAAATATTGTATAATATTAATTATCAATTATATTATTGTTTTAAATATTTAATGATATTAATAAAGTTAAAATTTGACGTAATATATTTTGTGTATTTATATACGGGATAAAATACATTGTTGATCCAAATATAATACAATGTTTAATATTTTTCGTTATGCTTTTTCTCCTTTTCAAATAGGATATTTTATATTTACTTTATTAATACTTGATTTTCAACAATTAATTTTTCTTTTTATAATATTTAACTAAATTTATATCTTAAAAAAAAAAAATTCCTGTTTTTTAATAATTAACTAATTACTATTCAATTTTATTTTTTTCCTTTTTTTTTATTTTATGAAAGTCTTTTTATTTTTTATTTTATTTTTTAAAATAAATTAATGTTCATTTTAAAACAAATGTGCGTAACCGACTGGGATCAAACGTTTGTAATGTCTATTTTTTTATTATCTTCCTATTGTGAATGATAGAGTTAGAATTGGATTCGAATACTGTCTTTTTATGAAATATATATTTATGCATATTTGAATTACTTTAATATTTGTTTTTGTTTAATATTCCTTTTGTATCGTTACTGCATATTAATTTTATAATATCTCTGATTATTTTATAATATCTCTGATTATTTTTTCAATTTTTTTTTTTACTTCATTATACTTTTCTCTTTTAATGCTTATTACGCGTTTCAACCGGTACCCGTACGAATAATTGAAAATTTATTTTTGTTCATGCATTGTTTGGAACTGTGGAATGTCCAAGGACGTATACATCACAGCAAGGAAAGTATGTTGATCCAACCAATCATGTATATATTCAATTATAGAATATTTGATTGATTACAATCAGCATGCCAAATGAACAAAGCATTTGATACAGTAAGAGTTTGACACTCTCTCTCCAACTCTCAAGATTTGGGAGTGCTCGTGACCTAATTTTTTTCTATCTACTTAATGTAGTGTATTTTAAGATAAGTTTTCCTGTGTCAAATTATTTGAATCTCATCTGCAATCTATAGTCATAGTATATTAAATAACCTTATAATGACTAATCTCTTCAATTCACGTGGTTTAGATTCAATAAAAATTAAAATATTAATACAACACTATTTTTTTTGTTTACACAGCACACCAAAATCTTAGAGACCAGTCTGAAATGTTCAAATATTTTAATATCAGACATCTCAATTTATAACGGGAATCAAATGAAAGAGCGTTTTCATCACTCAATGGTCTAACCTCACTTAAGCCATAGTTTTCATTCTTGGAATTGGAAGCCAATTTTCAAACCAACAGTGATAGACTTGTTGATCCACTGCCAAACATGCCCAGTTATGCATATCAGAGATGATAATATAAGCAGAACACTGAGAGAAGCAAACAAAACTGTTTCGTAAACAGCACTTAAATTCAAAACATAGTCATTCTTCTATCATACATCAATGCAAATCCTAAAAATTACATCCGATGCAAAGATAAATAATTAAAATACAACACTTACAGACAAATTGAAAAAACAAAATTCAAGGTACAGAACTTTTAAAACTAGGTCAACAAAGTTTTCATAACAGCCTAGTTCATAGATATAAAATAGGAAAAATAATTTAAATCTTGTCTTCAAACTCAGAGAGTGGGGTTATCTGCTGCTTGAGGCCCTTCCTCTTGCGAATTTCGACAACAAGATCTGCAGCTTGTGTACCAGCCTCCAAGGGATCCGAGGAAACTACATCCCAATGATCAAAGACACACTGGGGGAAAGCCTGCCCAGATGTCGCAGCCCTCAATGTGCTGGAAAATCCAAAGGACTCGACAACAGGGAGGTATGCTTTGATGTTGTAAAGTGGGGTACCGGGCCTCTGCATTTCTTCAAAAACATGTCCACGTTTCTGGTTAAGAACACTATAGATACCACCAAGAGCTTGTTCGGGAGCTTGGATTTCCACCATGTAAACAGGCTCCAGAAGCCTGGGTTTGGCTGTCAGCTGTGAGGCAAAGAAGACTCTTCTAGCAGTAGGGATGACCTGACCACCTCCTCTGTGGATAGCATCAGTGTGCAGGACAACATCACATACTTCAAAGCAGATTCCTCTCATGTTTTCTTCAGCCAAAGCACCTTCTTTTGAAGCCCACTGGAATCCAGCAACCACAGAATCCTTGATTTCATTAAGATACTGAACCCCCTTACACATATCAACCACCATGTTGGGTCCAGTGGTCTCAGGTCCAAAACACCAGATTTTCTTGGCAAGGTCCTTGTCCCATCCATACTCTTCCGACAAGATTTTAGAGCGAACCTTGGGGTCATCCCTTGGTCCTAATGTGCCTTCATCAATGGCTTCTGCAAGCCCTTCCTCCAAAGGTCTTGCTTCCATGTACAACCGGTTGTGCTTGTTGGGTGATTTACTCATCACTGTGCGGATTGATCTATCTATAACAGTCTCCCTGAAGGACACAACAGGGTCGGATTTAATAATCTCAGCTCCACCCATGAAATCATCCTGCAAATCCTTCAAACAGATCTCTAGATGAAGCTCTCCAGCACCAGCAATAATGTGTTCTCCGGACTCTTCAATAGAACAAACAACCATAGGATCTGACTTAGCCAAACGTTTGAGACCCTCAACTAGCTTAGGAAGATCTGAAGCAACCTTGCACTGAACAGCCACACGCACAACAGGAGAGACAGAAAACTTCATAGCTCGGATAGGGTGGGCATCAACTTCCTTTTCATTTGTCAATGTAGCATTCTTTGTGATATATTGATCCAAACCAACCAAAGCAACAGTGTTACCACAGGGCACATCCTCAACAGTCTCCTGTCTCTTTCCCATCCAAATGACTGTTCTTTGAACACTTTTCACATATAGATCTTTCTTCTCCCCAGGGACATAATTTGGTCCCATAATTCTGACCTTCAAACCTGTTGACACCTTACCGGCAAATACACGGCCAAAAGCAAAAAACCTTCCTTTATCAGATGCTGGAATCATCTTTGAGACATAAAGCATCAGAGGACCATCGGGATCACAGTTTCGGATAGCATTTGCATATTGATCATCAAGGGGACCCTCGTATAAATTCTCAACACGGTACCTCTGGGCCGTTGATGGTGAGGGAAGATGAAAGATCATCATCTCTAGGAGTGCAGTACTTGCTGGCAGCCAGGTCTGCATGACACGTTTCATCAATGGCTTAGCCATCAGGTCCTTCTCATCAGACTTCATGGTGACCCCTAGCTTTGTAAGCATGGGCCACAACTTATCCTTCTGATCATTCATACAAGTGTTAATGATCTGCTTAATAGGCTCATAACAGAACTGAACAAACCCACGCTTGCAACTAGCTGAACCAGTATTCTTGGTGGTCCATTTTTTTGTGGCTGGGTCAAAGAAATTTTCTCCCCAGAGCCTCTCCATCATCTTGGACTCATCAACACCAAATTTTGAAGCATACATTTTTGCAAAGTTTGTCAGAGTAAAAGCCCAACCATGCAAACCAGCAGAAAAAGCAACTGTTCCTTTCTCCGGATACACCTGAACATCACCGAGAAGTGGATCTTCATATGTAGCCATAATCACATTAGCATTTTCAATCACTCTTTGAAAGGTCTGGTACGCCTCCTCTCCCTCAACCTGAAGCTCAAGGAAGCATCTGTCCATCTTATTAACTGTAAGAACAGGCCTGATCCTTTCTCCAAGGGCTTGTCGCAGCACAGTTTCAGTTTGGACACATACACCTTCCACACAGTCAACAACCACAAGTGCTCCATCAGTAATACGGAGCGCAGCAGTAACCTCCGATGAAAAGTCAACGTGCCCAGGAGAATCGATGAGATTTATGAGATACTCATTTCCATTGCGCTCCCCCTTATAACTCTTAAGAGACTCAGGAGTCATTTCATAGTATAGTGAGATACCAGTAGACTTGATTGTGATACCACGCTCAGCTTCGTCAGCACGAGTGTCCGTCATACGGACATCACCTGCTACTTCCTGGGCAATAATCCCAGCAGCAGCAACTAGAGAGTCTGTTAGAGTTGATTTTCCTGCAAAAATAATTAAAGAATAAATTGTTATTCAGACAAGCAAAACTATCGATAATACAATATTACAACGCACTCTGATTTACAGAAAAGTTGTACTTATAATATAAAAATCATCCATTAATCCATACCGTGGTCAACATGAGCGATGACACTCATGTTACGAATGTTGTGCTTGTAGTCCATAATGCGACGTAACTCATCAGATGTGAACTTCACCTGTAAATAAGAACACAAATCTCAAGTCAGATTATGAATATCCAATCAAAGTATTATAAAAACATGAAAACAGAAAGATAGTGTAATGTTCACCAACTTACCATTTTGACTAATCTTTATAGTCAACAGAGAAGAAGTCTGTTAGTACTGAAACATCAAAACATTGAAGTTAGTTAAATATGAAATACCACAAATACCCAAAATTATGCTTCAATATCTGATAAGTTCTGATACCCAAATTAAAAAGCTACTAAATTTATATGCAAAAAAACAATCCAATTGATCAGAACAAATAACTTGTTTGGTAAGCATATTTAGCAACTCTTGTTACAGTAAAAATCTTCAAAATTCATACAGGAAGTAACCATTATAACCTTCTCTCAGTTTGCAATAGTTAAAACAAATCCAAAATCATGGTATATCATCACTTCAAAATTCAACCAAATAACACTAAAATAACAAAATTGGAAAGCAAAAATCAAAAACCTAATAATCAGTATTTTGATTACTTTAATCTTGTATATTAAAAAAATTAATAATATTAAGAACCGATTAATCCAAGAAAAGAAAGGCAAAAATCACATCGAGAATAAAAATAGTAAGTCAACAAAACTTGATCGATTTGAACTGAAAACCAATCCATGACTACAGACACCGAATAGAATAGAAGTTGAATCTAATAAACAAATAAGCAGTTGAAAAATAAAAAATAGTATAGATCTGGAAAAAAAATCGAAGTTGAAGAAAGAGCGAAGAAAAAGAACAAATAGCGATCTGTTAGGGAAGAAGAAGGTGGAAAAAAGCGAGAAATTAGGGAAAAGTTGAAGAGAGAATCGAACCTGAGAGAAAAGGGGGGCGGGTGAAAGAAGAAGAAGAAGAAGTTTATATGTATGTATATAAAGACCAAGAGAGAGGAAAACGCAATCCCTAAAAATATCTCAAATATTCTATCAAAAATAATCTTAATATCTAAGAGTATTTTTATGGAATATCCTCATTTTAATAGAAAAAAATACAAATAATTTTGATAGATAAATTGATTAGATTTTTCAACTTATTTGATAAATCATTTAATATAAGATTTGACATAAATTATTCGGTTCCTAATAAGATAAATTGATTAGATTTTTCAATTTTTTTATAACTCATTTATATAAAATTTGATATAATTCATTTGACAATCATTTGGTTTCTATTGGTATAAATTGAGTAAATTTTTAACTTTGATTGAGTAAAATAAAACATAAATTTTGATTGTTTGTTAAATCATTTAACATAGATTTTCATATAAATTATTTGGTTTCTAATGGTATAAACTGATTATATTTTGATTGTTTGATAAATTATTTGGTCCCTAATGGTATAATTGATTAGTTTTTATTTATTTATTATAACTTAAAATTTAATATAATCCATTTTCCAAATATTTAATGGTATACATTGATTAGATTCTTCAACTTATTTAATAAATCAATAGTATATATATATATATATATATATATATATATATATATATATATATATATATATATATATATATATATATATATATATATATATATATATATATATATATATATATATATATATATATAACAGAAGTTGACGTGGATGTAAAAATGACATATCTTTTTAAAACATGAACGAAAAATCAATTGTCATGTTGGAAACAATTTGATAATTAGTTGACACATATTTATTTATTATTAACAAAATATTAATCTTTCTTATTTAAATGTAATATTATTTAGAAGAATAGGATATATTTTTCGCCCTAACCTAATTCTTCTTCGTCTCCTTTTAGCTCAGATGCAAAAGCTCAGCTAAATCAAAGGTTTTGTCATGTTATCTTTCAAATGAAGAGACATGAAACTCATTTCCATGTCTTTCTCTTCCGTGAAAATTTGACCAAGAAAAATATGTGAATTGAAGCTTGTATGTGTCATATTATTGCAAGAACGGTCGTAATAAATGAAGAATCTTTAGAGATGTCCATTTTGGCAGGATGATGCATGTGATCTATTCATATGTGATAAAGATTTGGATGAAGCATAAGATGGTAATGGTGTTGGAAATGTAGATGGAAAATGGTTTTATTCTATATTAAACTATTGTGATATTTTATTTATGAAACAAAAATATGTTTTCATTCATATCCATAATATTTATATGGGTTAAATATTTTTTTCATCCCTCTAAATATAACAAACTCCGCTTTTGGTCCTCTTAAAATTTTCGTTCAATGTTTCGTCCCCCTAAAGTTTTCCGTCCCCCTAAAGTTTTCTGTCCCCAATAATAGTCCTTGACGTCTATTTAAGTTAACGGAAGCTGACATGGCAAGTGAATTGACAATTTTTTTATTTATATTTTAGGCATGTGACTGTAACACACGCGTGGATTATGAGACACGGATGATCCTCCCCCACCATTTATGCATTGTCCCTCTTTCAATTGTAACCTAATTCATCTTCTCTCAGTTTTCTTCTCTTCTTTTTGTTGTCACCTATTTCACTGATTTTATTTCAAGTTGTTTTCTGCTCGTGCTTCATTTTGTTTTCTCATTCTCCAGATCTAATTCGTCCATGGCCTCTTCAAGGACAAGTGATTCAAAACAAGTTAACATGTCAAGCTGCTCCGTGAGAACCCGATGGGGAAGAAATTGCGCTTGTGATGCTCGAATGGTGTCTTATGTATGTAAAAATGAGCGCAACAGAGGTAGGCTTTTCTGGAGATGCCCGTATTGGCAGCTTGAAGAAACTTACAATCTTTTTGTTTGGGACGACGATCTTGTCGAGCCAGATGTTGATGTTGTTGAAGTACCTGAGAAGAATAGGTTGAAGGAATTAGAGACAATTGAGTTGCTTAGAGAGTTGTATGACGGTACGAAGAAGAAGAATTCGAAGCGGTACACTAAGTTGAGAGCAGAGGCTTGGGATGGGAAAATAAAGCTCATATTTCTTGTTGTGTCATTGATGATTAATGTATTCCTTTTAATGAAATGTGAATGCTGAATGTACTGATGTTGTTTTAGTTTAATGTACCTAATGTGTTTGATGTGTAATGCACTGAATTTAGTGAATTTTAATGAAATGAGATTGTATCAAATTGTCTTTGTTTATATATTGATTGTTATAGAACCAGTAAGAAGTATAATCTAATGGATTTCATTGAAATGTTGATATTGATGAAACAAAATAATGATGAACCAAAATAGATTTCATTGATAGTAGAACATAACAGAATATTCTGATAATAAAATTTAGTATGCCACATAGGACATATTTCGATATTAGTCATTGGCTTCAAATAGCACACCAAAATGTAGTACATACCAAAACATAGGACATAACAAAATAATCAGTTTGGAACAACATTACTACATTACAAAAGACATTACAACCAGCATTACAGAAATCAAAACAACAATCATAGTCTTCAAAGTTCTTCTTGTATGATAACTGGATCGTCAACCTTCTTTCTAGGGCCAGCAATATTCTTGGTCTTCAAACTTCTAAGCCTGTTTGACTGCCTTTTCTCAACTGAACCCTGTGATGCAGTCTTGTACCTGCTATGGGTTTTAACTTCAGAGGCTCACTGTTGGTTGGTCTTGAGAGGACAGTTCGTATACCAGGTGGATTGAATGGTGGCATTTTCTTATACATGGGAACTTTACCATAGAATACTTTGGGACCTGAAGGGCCAGACTTAGGTTTAGTCAGTTTGATGGGTGATTTGTCAACCCTCAAAGGTTGAATGTTCAGTACATCATCAGGCCCCAATAAAGCAGCCATAGTATCATCCAAGTTGGTAGGATTAGGATTTGGTGTATGATCAGGCTCTAGTTCATGCATTGGATTATTCACAATTTCAAGATCAGACATTGCATTCTCAGATTCAGTGTCAGTCACAGGTGAAGCCTCATTCTCAGGTTCAGTGTCAGTCACAGGTGCATCCTCATTCTTAGGTTCATGCTCAGTCACATGTGCAACCTTATTCCCAGGTTCATGCTCAGTCACAGGTGTAACCTCATTCTCAGGTTCATGCTCAGTCACAGGTGCAGGTTCATGCTCAGTCACAGGTGAAGGTTCATTCTCAGGTTCAGACCCAACATTCTTCATAGACTTAGGTGCCTTTGGTGCTTTTGGTGCCTTTTATGCCTTTGCCTCCTGTTGCACCCCAAAATTTACCCTCACCAAGACAAAAAATTGTGTACTAAGAGGTTCACAAGGTTCACAAAGTTCACAAGACATCTCATGAGGTTCACAATGTTCACAAGATTCACAATTGGTTGACAAGTTTGACAATTCCCTCAGACAAAGCATCCTCCTAAGAAGGGCATCCTAAACTAGGGTTTTGACTTTTATCAGGCTAAATGGACTTCCAATACTTCAAGTGAGCTTCATAACATCCTATATGTGTTCAAGAATCCCCATGTCAAGTTTCAAGACTTTCCCAAAAGATTTGCTCAGTCAGATGATCAGATAGGTTAAAATCAGTCAAAGTAGTTAAAAAGTCAAACTGAGGTCAACTGTGGTCAAACCAAAGTCAAACTTCATGATTTTTTGCCAACATCAATTATATGAGTTAAAATTCATCATTTTATCAAGGGTTTATCATGATTCATCAAGGAGATTTCAGATCATCAAGAATCGGGAGTTTCTAAATTAGGGTTTTCACAGGAAAAGTCAACTGAACTTTGACCAGCCATAACTTTCACATGCTTCATCAAAAATTTTCCATCCAAATCTCATTTTGAAGTAAATTTAATTCTCTACAACTTTTTGTCTCACAAGCCAAGCCCAAAAATGCTTCATTTGGAAGGTATGAGCTAAGACATTATAGGTCCTTTTAAAAGTCAACAAAAAGTCAACAACTTCCAAAGAGCATAACTTGAGAATGGTAAAAGATATGGACATGAGACCAAAGAGGTTGGTTAGAGGACTCTTTAAGCTTTCCAAAATGTCCAAGAACACCTTCATAGCATTAAAATTGAAGGATTTGTGCCCTTGCAAAGTTGGGAAATTTTTGAGAGGTTTATGAAGAAAATAGGGTCTTAAAACCATAATTCACCAAATGGGCTGCCTTTTTGTGATCCAATTACTTCCATGACATCATGCACGAAATTAAATTTATTTATTCATAATTTTATTCATTTTATTTTTATTTATTATGATTTTTTATGTTAAAAATCATTTTAAATTCAAATAAAATATAAAATGATGAATATTTAATTTGATTTGGTTTCTAGAAGTCTTAAATCATATTTGGACTTGATTGATACAAAAATAATGAGAATCATACTAAAATAGCAAGGCTAGATCAAGATATTTCAAGTTTTAAGAACAAATCTTTTTCAATCTCCCAAAGATCAAATATCCACAAGTTTATGAAAGCTCTTGACCTAATTTGATTGACTCATATATAAACAACATTTAGCAGCCTCAAAGCCACGAATTCACAGCCTCCTATACCTTATTCAAACTTCACAAAAATCATTCAAAACTCAAATTCGGTTTTCTCATTACAAAGCATTTTAAGGTATTTTAAGAACATAAGAAGGATCCTTGAACATCACTGATCATGTATCAATAATCATATGCATCCCAAACCTCATGAATGGCTCAAACCGAATCAAACTTCTAACACTTTTATGAATTTCTCGTTCTCATATATTTATGCAATATAAATTGAATTTGATCATTGTTTTGTGTTTATAATAAGCTCGTGATTGTTTCTGGGCAAGTTAATTTGATTTTTGGTACAGGTTTGAAGAATGGCCATTGTTAGGGTTTTCGGCCCCCTTTAGGGTTTTGCGATTGAGCCAAAATAAATTATTTCTAAAGACATAGAATGATTGCAAATGTCATTAGGAACTCAATGGTGTAATTAATTTTGTGAAATTTTGTTGTTTGGTTAGAGTTTGATATTCGCAGGTTTACCTATGAACAAAAATCGCAGGAAAATTCGTGGAAGAATTCGCAGGTAAATGCGAAGGTCAGGAGGTAGAAGATGAAGTTGCCTGGCGCCCAAATTCAGTTTGAAAAATTGATTTAAAATATTATGTTTTGTTTGTGGATATATGTTAAAAGCGTCGTAGTGGCTCAGTTGGTTTGCGCGTATGGCTGGTGAATAAATGGTCCTTGGATCAAAACCTCCCCAGGCCATTTTGCTTTGTTTTATTTTTTGAGAATTTGCGCAGGATAAGCAACAAAAGGATTGCTGCCTGATTGGTATTCACAAGCGCGCACGCAGGCCAGTGGAGGTCATGTTGGTCCAAGGGTGGTGATGCCTAGGGCGTGGGTTCAATCCCTGCCCCAGGTAAGTTTTAGTTTTTATTTTCTGTAATTATTTTGTTTATTTATTTTTTGTTTTCTAATTAATTAATTTCAATACAAAAATAATTATAAATAATAATATGTAAATATATATGTATAGGTTCATATTTTCCTAAAAAAAATCCTAATCTATTCTTTAAATAAATTAATCCTAGTTTTTTTACTTTAAAAATATGTATATATTATTATCATGTATTATTTATTTAAATAGTTAAATTAATATCACAATTTAAATTATAAACCCTAATGCATTTTTTTAAAATTTCTAAAACCCTAATTTTTTAAAACTCTAATTTTATTTTTTCTAACCTTAATTCTTATTTTACGTAAAGCTAAAAATTAATTAAATTTTCTTAATATCTAATTAAATGATTAATCATAGTTTATTTTGTAAACAAATTAGTATATCTTTATTATTATCTTATCTTCATCTCAAAATTCTTTAAAATTCTTTATTTAAATCTAAAAAAATACTTAATTGATTTATATATATATTGTATATTATTACTAATCTTTCTTCTTATAATTACTTTATCACTAACCATTTATTTAATTGCTTATTTTATTATATAATTATTATTTAAATTGTTTTTATTATTATGTAACTGTAAAAGCGTTGTAATAGTCGTAGTATTTTATCATTGTTTATTTATAATATATTGCTATGGTTAGTAAAATAGGGAGTGAAAACATGTTTGCTTTAAAATTAATTTAGATCACTAATAATAAGATAAATATTTGAATTTGTACACGCACACACGTAAGTCGATCTTTGATCGCCATCTCACTCCTTAAGGGTTATCCCTCATGTTGCCTAAACCAAAAGGTCAAGTAAGGTGTCTAAAACCAAAGTCCCTTCTCCTAAAATATCATCCAGTCCCTTTACGATTATAAGATCAAGTCCCTTCGGTGTTGCCTTCGTGAATGATCTTGTCCCTTTCGAATAAAAGATGATAAGTCCCTTCGTATTGCTAAGACACCTTACAGTTGCCTAATCATAGATGACCCTTCATATGTCCCTTACAACATCTAAGGTAATGACTACCTATTCCTTAATAATAGAGATAATCTTACCATTGAAAGAATACATAAGAACAATAAAGACTTAACATAGGGTAGGTTCCTCTTAAGTACTTGCTCACTTCTTCAAAATACTTCATTACACTTCATATTTCAAACAAATTTTCAAAACAAAGTCTTTATATACATCCATACGAGGATCATTATAAAGTACTTAGAAAATTTTTAATCACACACTACACCTTTCTCAAAACAATTTAAAGTGAGCTAAGTAACTAAGAGCCCATGGATAACCATGGATATAAAGGGTGCTAACACCTTCCCTTTGTATAACCTACCCCCCGAACTCAAAATCTTTTTAAGGTTTTTCCTGTTCTTTTATGTCCTTTCCTTTTGGATAAAATAAAAGTCGGTGGCGACTCTTGCTATCCGCAACATTTAACTAAAGTCAGTTCTCCCACCGTGTTACACCTCCCTTGGTCCTTTGGCCCTTCCCTGTAAGAATAAAAAATATAAACATTTACAATGTAGTCACACTATAAACAAACACAATAGGACAGTTAGGCCTTACCCTTTTTTTAGGTGTCAATTTGACATCAGTTGTTTGACTAGCTTGAGTAGGAATTGCTTCACTTGATTGAGTAGGATTTCCTTGACTGGATTGAGTAGGCATTGCTTGACTTGCTGCTGGAACAGGCACAAGATGTTTGTTTTTCTTGCATGTTCTTTTTTTATGATCAAGTTCAAAACACACTTTACACATATGGGTTGTGTTAGTTCTTCTCCATTTTGCTTGGCTCCCCTCATCAGGTTCTCTCCTCCTAAGTTTCTTTGGCCTACCTGGGCCTCTCTTGAACATTTGAGGATATATCACTGGGTCATTTGTTTTAGGCCACTTATTTTGGCCATTCAAAGGAGTAATACATTCTGAATAACATTTAACATGTGTTTCCCTGTGGTAACATTTATGGATATAATCTATGGGATCATCGCATTTCCTATGTATAGCAGAAACTGCATGCCTACATAGAATCCCTACGAGCTCCCAAAAATTACATGAACATGTCCACTTATTCAAATCCACTACAAAATTATTAGTGAACATAACATGAGTGACCTGGAATGTTAGTTGTCCAACATAAGTTGTTGTCCAACTAGCACTCTTTTCTATCTCTCTCTATCTAACCTCCTAAGTGGTTTAGACATAATCCTACCTTTGTAGCCACTAACCTTTTCCCTTAATGTTGCAAATCTACCCATTAGATAGGACTTAATCCATTCAAACATTGTAATTATAGGTTTGTCTCTTTGAAGAAGAATTGTAGCATTAAATGACTCACTTAAATTATTCATGAGCACATCACACTTGGAAAACAAAGGAAAGGCATGCTTACACCATTTTGGTTTTGGGATGGCCTCCAACCAATCAAATGCATCAATGCTGACTTCTTTGATCCTTTGCATGAATTGTTCATGAGCTTCCAAATAGGTAGCCTTTGTTGCAACCATCATTAGGTCCCTAAACAGGGTACAACCACCAAACCTTTTCTTAAAGTTAGCATAGATATTCCTCAAACATAATTTGTGCTCGAATGTTGGATATTCCTCCTCAAATACTTGTACCAGCCTCTGAAAACAAAAAATAAACACTATAAACATAAATTCACAAACATGTAACTAATAGACACAAAGTTGGACAATAACTTTTGTTGGTCAGAAATGAAACACATCTTATGGTCACCAATATCTTAAATGAGTAGTTGCATAAACCAACTCCATGTCTCCCTTGACTCGTTTTCAACAATACCAAATGCAATAGGCAAGTATTGGTCATTGGGATCTCTCCTCACTTCTATCAATAAGATTCCACCATACTTATGCTTTAGATGACAACCATCAAGTCTAATGAAAGACCTATAATCTTTCTTCAAATCTTTCTTTGTTCCATCAAAGCACATATAACATCTTTCAAGTCTTGGTTTTAAACCTGGACCAGGTGTTTGTATGTTCATCTTAAGAGTATTCCCATTGGAAGCTCTCCTCAATTCAGCCCCATATGACCACATCAAACTGTATTGTTTGCTAGAATCTCCTTCCACAATCCTCTTAGCTATTTTTCTTGCCTTAAAAGCCCTACATCCTGTAATTTCAGTAGAGTACCTTACCCTTACATCAGCAATCACATCATTCAACTTCATTTTGTTGTTGTTCTTCATCCTATCTACAATCACCTTTGCAACCCAATATGCCTTTGCACTCTTGTTAAAAAATTGTCTACCACATTTATGCTTATCATATAATGTCTTAATTTTGAAAGTAGTAGATGAAAGCACTTTGCTACAAAGGACAATATAATCACATTGAGTTTTGTCCTTGCAAACTACCTTACATCTCACAACATCATTCTTCACAAACCTAACATCCCTCCCATTTAATACATTGTGCTCCAATATAGCTTCTTTGAACTGTTTTAGTGATGAGAATTCCATGCCCAACCTGAACTTATAGTCTTTAGATAAACCTTTTGCAGCATTAAACCTCACATCTCTTGGTCTATCACCATCACTACCATCTTCACCTCCACTATCTAGCTCATCTGTTAAATAATCATCTTCAATAACATGTTCTTTTCTCGTCTCCGGAGTAATCAGTTCTTATTTAACATTATGAGTAGAACTAGCCCCTGCATGATCAGAATTCACCATTGATGGGTGAGTATCATATTGTTGATTAATACCATCATCAAACCCATCATCAATAGGATTCATCATTTCCTCTTCACTATATTCAAACTTGATATCTTCCAATGACTCATCACTAGAATAGTCATCTTCATTACAAGAATCAACCTCAGGTTGAGTTATTTTACATTTGTCCCTCCTTCTAGCAGTCTCCATAAATGTTTCAGCACCCTCACTTGGTTTGTCTTCAATGTAGATTTCAACACCATCCTTGGAATCGTTCATATAGGCCCCCGTCTCAAAATCATCACTATCATCCCTAAAAGGTTTTAGATCCTTCTCTATGGTTCCTTCAACATGTTTCCACCACATTTTAACCCTAGTATAGTCAAAGCTAGGATCCATACTCTTGACTAAATCACATGTATCAAAAAAAGACCAACATTGCACATCTTGTCCTTTAAAAGCAAACAGATCCCCATAACATACTTTATCATAGTGTCTTTTGCAAAACAACCCTTACTGAAAAATATTACTTTAAAGAATCTCATCCCTACATTTACAAACATATATTACAGTCAATACCGGACCCACAAAGAAACCCTAAAAAACATTCAAAGCACTCAACAACCTACATTAAACAACTATATCTACCATAAGTTTCTATGATAAATCGGATTCTAAGTGAGAGAAAGTGGACCTACCTTGTTTTTCTTATTGTCGAGGGACCACTCCTTTGTAGAAGCTTCCAAAAAAGATGTTTGGGACCACAAGCTTCCACGAACTGCAACTTGAAAAAGGAATACCATTAAATACACAGTCAGTTCAAGATAGTAACATATGGTGCGTGAAAGAGAAAGTGAATCGTACCAATGAGAGCGACAGAGAAGAAAGTTGAAGACCAAAAGTTGAAAATGCTTAGAAAGGAAAATCAGCGTGAGAAATTGAAATGAAATTAGGGCAAAGTTTTTTATGAGGACAAATCAGCTTTAACGTTTAACAAAAAAAAATTGTCAATTCACTTGCCATGTCAGCTCCCGTTAACTCAAATAGACGTTAAGGACTAATTTTGGGGACAAAAAACTTTAGGGGGACGAAACATTGAAACGAAAATTTTAGGAGGACCAAAATCGAAGTTTGGTATATTTAGAGGGAAGAAAAATATATTAACCCTATTTATATTTATAATATTTTTATTTAACAATTGTAAACACATTTATATTCTACATATATTGTACATTAATTTATTGGAGAATTGTAGACAAATTTTAAATGATTTATTCTTAATTTAAATTGATTAAATAATAAAAAAAATATTATTCATTTAGAATATTAATGTTTTTTTGTTACTGTGGTTTTCTCTTGATTTATAAACTATTTGAGATGTTATTGTGTATTATAAAAGTAATAAAAGTTCATGGACTCTGCCTATAAATAAATATGAATGTGATATTTTTAAAGATTAGTCATAATTTATATATTTTATTGTGACTAATTATATAATTGTATATAAAGAGAAATTGTTTCTAATGTTATCCATTCCTTTTGAAGAAAAAATATAAAGTATGTATTTATATAAAATTAATAAATTTTACGAATATTTTGAATTAAAAACCTTTTATTTATTATCATAAATTAAGTTCTATTTATATACTCAAACAAATAAATAAAAATACAATTTTATGAGTATTTTAGAAATCTTGTTATTTTATGAATTTTATTCTGGAAATTAAGTAATCACAATTAATTTATATAATTGTAATCTCACTTATCGTAGATACAGTTATATAAATTTTTCTATTTTGAATAAAATATAAGTATTTTTAATTCGTATGATTGTAACTCGTCTATCAGGGATACAATTATACAAATTTTATTTAATAAAATAAGGGTTAAATGTACAATTCCCCCTGTAATATAGGCGAGTTTCGATTTACTCCCTATAATTTATTTATTTTTAAATGCCCTCTCAAAATTTTAAAATACTAAGTATTTTGTCCCCTAAGTGCAAAAATTACTCCAGTAAAAAAATTGATTTACCCCCAAATTCAGTATTAAAATTGTACGCTTAGGGCATAATTAAAAAAACAATTACTACAGGGGCCCTTAAAAAATAAATAAATTAAATGGGGTAAAACAAAACTCGCATATAATGTAGGGAGAATTATGCATTTAACCTATAAAATAATTAAATTTATTTTAATTATAGTAAATATTATATTGATAATAAGTATACTTTATTAGTATGTTATTATTAATATAATTTATTTTGTTAAATGTAATTATGATTTATGATTATATAAATTATAGTATGAATATCCTATCAGTATTAGAATTTATTGGTGGCATAATATTTGTACATTGTTATATTTTGTTGAAACAAATATTTGATAAATAAAAAAATTATTTTAAATATAGGTAATACTTTATGAAATCCAATGTTTTTTTCAATATTCTTTTAAAAATGGATTTCAATTCCCTAACTATTATGTAAGTGATGGACATACCCTATCGACATGATTTTACCTAACATAGTCATTGTGTGATAGAGAAAATGGTTGAATATTAGTTTAACTTTTTTCAAAACTGTTAATTTTAGTTCAAATATTATTCTATATCAAGTGAGAGAATTTAACATGTCAATGATATAAAATTGTGAAACAAATATTATTTAATTATTACTTTATAGAGACTTATGTTGAGGATATTATATTCTTTGTTCGTAATAAACTTTATTATTACTTGTGAAATATCCTAAATAATAATTAAAATTAGGTTTTTGTTTACTAGCAAATTTCGACTAGAGGGTCGTAGAAGTAAATCCAAGTGAAAGTGTTGCATCCCAAAAAAGAAAGCATCGAAACAGGTTGACACTATCGATAGGGTTCGACGGAAACATTGGGATAGGTGACATTCTCGAAAGGATTCGACGAGAAGGTCAAGAAATGCAAGTCCAAGAAAGTCTACGCGGGCAAGATTTGAAAACTAGCAAGAACGTGGGAAGTTACAAATGAAGTGGGTTGCATGGAAGGACACGTGTCAAGCTATGAATCATCGATAGTGAATCAACATTTACTTTTATTTCATGTTTAAGCAAAGTTTATGCTTAGTTTCAAGGGTCGCATTTGTAACATGTAGAGGAAAAAGACTCAAAGTATCAAGCGTTTAAGAGAAAGGGGTCATTCCTATGAAATGTATTATTGCGTCCAATTTAACTTTTAAAGCAATTTAATTCATAAGTCTTTTTAATCTTTTTCTCTTTACAGATTTTGTCTTGTTTCTCTTTTTTTACTTACTTTAGTTTCATTCAACGCACCTTGTCATGTTTTTGTCTGTCTTTTCAAAACCAACCATTCAAACAATCATTCTACAACTTAACACTTGGTCTAGGATTTTTGTAGTTGATCCTGCAAGTAAACTTCAATAAGAGGCTAGAGATTATTCGCCGGAAATATGCGCGAGCAAATTGGTATGCCTTGTGGGACACGTTGTGTTAAGTTTATGATATTATGTAGTGGTAAAATGGTAACACAACCTCCAAATCCAAACGAATATCAACCCTCGGAATGGAATCCAGTTGTGTCACAAGCGACCAACGTTGGTTCTAGTACTATGTTTGTGGTTTCGAATGCTCATAGTGGACCTATAATATGGTCACTTCAGGGCCTCATACGCCCAATTTCACAATACCCATTTATGGGGGGGATAAAAGCTTTAGAATGCCAACTGAAATGATGGCGAACATATATAGTAGTGGCTCAGCATTTGACAAAGGTTCATATTTAGCTAACTCTCCATACCATGCATTAGAACCCATGGCAAACCAATTAAGTCGACCCACAGGACTGGAATTTTCATCCTATCCCAACTTTCACTTCGAGTTTTTTTTTCCTTTTTTTGCAGTTATTAGGCAACAAATGGATGAAAGTAATCACGAAATGGTCCATATACTTACTCAGTAAATGGGGACCATACTTAGGCCATTAATTCAGGATTATACATATAGTTACCAACAACTGGGAACTCAGATGACACAAATAGATGATTTTTTAGGTTACCCTAGGGCACAAGTTCGACCAAACCCCCCACATCCACCAGAGGTGTCGGTCCGAAGTGAAGAGAGGTTCAACGAGACGGTTAACCAAGAGCCCCATGTATCGATCCAATACCTAGGGTGGACCAAAGTCCTCCTGTCGTGTTAGTTAATAGAAACCACGATCCTGACCAGGTGGTTAGACAGGTTCGACAATATGCAATGGCTGGAGAACAAAACTTAGATGCCATTATGGAGCAAATCATGGTTCAAAATGATGTGAACCTTAGCCTTCAAAGGCCAAAGTATCCGTTCCCATTACAAGATTTTGTTTTATAAACAGAACTGCCTAGTGGATGGAAAGTTCCAAAGTTAACCAAGTTCGTTGGGGATACTGAAGAGTCCATTGTCGGACATGTTGCCAGATATCAGACTGAAGTTTGTGACATGGTGAATAATGAGGATTTAAAAATGAAATACTTCCCAAGTTCCCTCACAAAAAATGTGTTCACTTGGTTTACAATGTTACATCCACAATCCGTCCACAATAAACATAGTTGGAGAGATTGTTTCACGAAGAATTCTACATGGGACGATAAAAAATAAGCTTGAAAGAATGGGCCAGCGTCGAATGAAAGACCGTTGAGTCAGTCGATCAATATCTCAACAGGTTTAGACTTTTGAAAGAAATATGCTTTATTCAACTCCCTGAACATGAATTAGTTGAGATAGTTGCAGGCGGGTTAGATTATTCTATCAAGAAGAAGTTAGACAGGCAGTATCTTAGAGATATGGCACAATTGGTCAATAACAGTAGACGAAAAGCTCACCGACAAAAGTGAGGTCAACGTGGTTGAACTTAAGCCAAGATCTCTATACACTTGCAAATTGTTAAAACCATCAAACGGGAAAAATCCCGTCGAAATTGAGAAAACTTATAAATTCGTTGCAAAAACTCATACTTTTGATATATCTAAATGTGGCACGATATTTAATTTATTAGTTAAAGTTTGTCAAATTATTGTACCTCAAGGCCTAAAAAATCTGCCATTAGAGCAAAAGAAGAAAAAGAGATTTTGTAAGTTTCATAATATTATTGGTTATAAAACATCTCAATGTGTTCTTTTCATGGATTTAGAGTAGAAAGTTTTGAAGGAAGGTATGCTTCAATTGGTGAAAAACCGAAGATGCAAGTGGATATAGACCATTTGAAGGTTGAAGAAGCCTTATACTCCGAGCCTTTTGACTGCATGATGGTTGAAACTAATGTATGTAACACACTGCATAATGTTACCAAACTTGATGGTAATTTTTGTAAAATGTTTGTGTTTTGAAATTCTACTTTGCATAATACCTTGGTTCTGTTGTGCATAATTTTTTGGTGATTCTGGGGATGCATCTCCGATCACACCTTCTATTTATTATAAAAACAACACATGGGATCCTTCGGAGATGTATTTTTGGATACACCTTCTAATTATTAAAAAACAACACAGGTCATCCGAAGATGCATCTCTGGGGAAAAAAATTATTATTTGGAATAAAAAAGGTGGATTCAGATATGCATCTCTGAATTATGTCCTGATTATATAAATGGGTTTCTGGGGTTCTTATTGATCTATAATTTATATAAATATGGTCTCTCATTCATTTTCTTTACGAAAACCATAATGAATCCCTATCCCCGTCTTGCATTTGTGTATTTTAATGGCTCAAATCCCCCATTTTAGTTAAGGGCCTCCGAGGACATACTTTTCGCTGATATGAATATTCAAAAATCAGGTATTTGTCAAGTTTGAGTATGTTCACCCTCGATTGACAACAAAGAAAAGATATAGTTCACCAAGCTTGAATTGAATATGGATGGTGATTTGAAGGTTACGTGGAGTAACTTTTAGCATTACTTAACAAGTTGTCTGATTGAAGTGGATGCAACGATTCAAAGATCAGCCAATTATATTATAACTATGTTGCAACATCTTGAACCACTTATTCTTATTTACATGTAATGTGTATCTATTTAATGATTATTTTAATGTTAGTTTTCCATTATGCCATTATTTTTTCATGTTCCCGTTTTATAAATAACATAGCATATTTCAAAGATGCATCTCTGGAAAGATCAATGACTAATGAACTAACAAGGGTTACAAAGATTCATCTCAAAAATATCACTTTTGTGCATACGGAGATGCATTTCCGAATTAAATTTTAACAGAATAAAAGTTTTTCACCATTTTTGTTTCAGTTGTGTGTGAAAGGTCTGTCTGGAGATGCATCTTCAAATGCTATAAACATTTTAGTCTTTTCAAGGTGGTAAAGGATAACCCCTAAAAAAAAAAATAACAATTCCCATAAAGAAAACATGTTATTCTTGTAAGGGGTGATGAATTGTTAGGTGTTTGGTGAATAAACAGTTGCTTAAAAATAACTTAATTATGCACAAATTATTAATAAAAGGCAAAAATATATATGGGATCATTTAAGTTATTTAATTGTAATCTGTTGGTCCTTTAAGTATTTTGCTACAAGTCAGTCATTTAAGATACCTAATGTTTACACCGTTGTCCTGTTTTAATAATTTTGTTCCAAAAATGATTATGTGACACTAACGTCGTTGATGTGTCAGTTAACGTTGTTGACGTGTAATGAAATATTCAACTCAGAATTGTGTTTCCCCAATAAAAATGTGACACATAGCTTTTGCAGAGAGAAAGAGAGAGAAAGAGATAGAGAGATAGAGAGAGAGAGAGGGAGAGAGAGAGAGAGAGAGATGGAGCAAGAGAGAGATAGAGATAGAGAGAGAGAGAGAGAAATTGGAAAATTTTGAGTTTTCACCATTGTTCTATTATTCTTCTCTTTCATTGTTCTTCCATGGTGGCCTGCAGGTTAGTAAATAATACAAACTCTGATTAGATTAGAGTTATAACATCAACTTAAATATGGCCAAAATTCTTTATCAACTTCCTAACTAATATTGAAACATGCCACTAAACACCCTATATTACCCTTTCACTCAAATTTCATTTACTCTAATTGATGCCTTTTTATGCAATTGACTAAATAAATATTCCATTGCCCAACGAAAACCAAGGATTTTGTAAAGTAGCTACTACATCCCATTTGCAATGTTTTTTGTAACACCCCGAAGTCGATTTGATTTAATTAATATGTTTTCTTGTGAATTTTGATGTTTATGATGTTACTTGATGTTTTGTGGAGTTTGGGGATGGCTTAATATATTATCAATATTAAAAATATTAAGTTTAGTGGATTTTGTTTATTATTTGAGTTTAAATTAAATAATATAAGAGGAGTTGGAGGATAAGGGTAATGTAGTATTTTGGTTGAGAATTAGTGAGGGTATTTTGGAGAAGGTCTATTGAGATCTTAGGGGTAAGAGTGCCAAAAAAGAGTAAAGGGGGTTTTGTGAACGATCAGTTGGAAACAATCTCATTTTTGGAGAGAAGGAAAAAATCTCTGAGGAAGGAAAATCTAGGGAAAGAGGCTTGAAGTTTCGCGAATATTAACGAAGCAATTAAGGAACCTAAGGTATGGGGAGTATTTTCCTTTCAGTATTATAATGTGGGAAATAGAATTGGGGTTGTGAGGTATAGGTTTTAGGGTATGAGGTTATGTGATGAATTGATGTGTTAATAATGATTTTGTGTGAATTTTGATGTCTTTAATGATATGTATGATGTTATAAAGAGGAATATTGAGGTTGGTGGTGTTTTTCTGCTATGCTGCTGTCAAATGTGGGTTTTTACTGAGTTTATCGCAGAAGGAGAAGGCTGGAAATCGCAGAAAAATTATGCAGAATCACAAAGCTCGCATAGCGAGCTATACCTTGCTTAGCGAGCACAAACAGAGAGTTGAGCGCTTAACGACCAAGATGCCTCACTTAGCGAGCCCTGGGGAGTTTTGAAAAATTATTTTTATTATTCTGAAAACTGTTTTTCTCGAGGCGCTTTACGTCGTAGGCTGCTATGATGCTATAGAAATATCGTAGGATGTGTTTTGGGGGTATATGCGAGAAATTAATGATTATATGATGTATGAGGATTTTTCTTGATTTTTTCACGAGTTATTAAGTAATGAGTAGAGTTAGTGATAAAATGAGGTATGGTGATTTTCTTTGAATTATGAGGTATGATTTCATGATGTAGGAGTATGATGTTAAATGAGTAAGTGGTATGATTTCCCATGAGTATGTATAAGATGGTATGAAGGAGTATGGGGAATGATTGATTAATTATGAATGTTGATGCAATGTTATAATGTTTTGAGGATGATGTATGTATATTGCGTCTTGCATTCATGGCATTGAATTATGAGGGGACTTCGGTCCATTGGTAGCTTCAATCCCATTGTGTGGATTGGAGTGATACGATGCTATGATGTGCTTTCTTCGGTCCATCGGTACCTCATACATATTAAGAGGTTGCATTTCATTCTAAATGACATAGCATAAGTTGCATTGATTTTGTGTGATGATGAGATGTATTTGATGTTGTGTATACATTAGTATGGTGAATGTTATTATGATGTAATGAAAATGATGATTAGTATAATTGACCTAGGGATGATAAATTGATGTTGTTGTTATGTTTTAAATTCTTATTTCTATATTATTTTATTGAATGTGAATTTACTCACCCTTCCTGTTGTTGTACCCCAAAATTTTCCCTCCAATAATCAAGGAAATGTCTCTCAAGATTTCTCAATGATCATAAGGTTCTCAAGGTCCCCAATTGGTCAGAAAGTTTGAGAGTTTCCTCAGACAAAGCCTCCTCCTAAGCAAAGAATCCAGAACTAGGGTTTTGTTTTTCTCCAAGAAAAATGGACTTCCAAGGCCTCAAGTAAGCTTCATAACATCCCACATGTATTCAAGAATCCCTATGTCAAGTTTCAAAGCTTTCACAATAAGTTTGGTCAGTCAGATGATCAGATATGCAAAAATCAGTCAAGTTGATTAAAAAGTCAAACTAAAGTCAAACTTCAATATTTTTTGCCAACATTAAGATTATAAATTAAAATTCATCATTTGATCAAGGGTTGATCATGATTCATCAAGGAGATCTCAGATCATCAAGAATCAAGAAGTTTCTAAATTAGGGTTTCCTAGGAAAAGTCAACTGAACTTTGACCATCCATAACTTTCACATTCTTCATAAAAAATTTCCCATCCAAAGCTAATTTTGAAGGAAATTGAATTCTCTACAACTTTGTGTCTCACAATCCAAGCCTAAAAATGCTTCATTTGGAAGGTATGAGCTACGACATTATACGTCCTTTCAAAAGTCAACAAAAAGTCAACTTTTTCGAAAGAGCATAATTTGAAAATGGTAAAAGATATGGACATGAGACCAAAGAGGTTTGTTAGAGGACTCTATAAGATTTCTAAAAAGTCCAAGATCACTCTCATAGCCATAAAAATGAGGGAGTTGTTCCTTGTCAAAGTTGGGAAAATTTCAAGGGGTGTGTGAAGCAAAATAGGTCTAAACTTCAAAATTTTCCAAATGGGCCCATCAAATTGCAATCCAATCTCCACAATAACATCAAGCACAACCCAATTCCAATTATTTCTGATTTTTATAATTTATTTATTATTTATTTGGATTTTATTTATGAAAATTCAATTTAAATCAAAATAAAATATAAAATTCAATATTTGGATGTGATTCTTGTTCTAGAAGCTCTTAAAAAACATTTAAGGTTGATTGAAAGGATCCAATTGAATTCATAATCAATTTGTAAACATATCATTTGAGTTTTTTTATATTTATGACCATGGCTTTCTTCACACTCAAGTAACTCAAATCCATGATTGAGAGGCCCATATTTTGACCTAAATTCCATCACTTATATAAACAGAAGAGGACCAAAGCCTAAGGGACGATTTTTGCAGGCCAAGAACACCTCATTCAAATTCCAAAAGTGCTTCAAAAGTCAAAATCGAATTTGAACTTAGAGGTTATTTCAAGGCAAGACAAAGGTTGTAAATCACTCCTGGATCATCATTGAGTGAATTTACATCATTCACAACATCAAAAACACTCTCATATGCCATAATCCGAATCATATTTTCTCACTTTTAATTTTTTTTCGTTCTTGCATATTCATGTCTTATTAATCAAATTTGTTCGTGGATTTGTGTTTAGATGAATACAGTGATGGATTCTGGGCAATTAAACTAAGGTTTCGAAGGCCAAGAGTGAAACGCCATTTTAGGGTTCATCCCTTTGAATTAGGGTTTCCCAATTTAATGAATATAAATGCATTCTAAGACCATAAATCAATTGAATGAATTGTTTGGATCATGTTTGTGTGATCAATTTTACAAAATCATGTGTATTCGGCATCGTATGAGTTTCGCAGGTTTTTTCAAACGCAGGTAAAATCGCAGGAAATCCCATGGGAAAATTCGCAGGAAAACTTGGGAATTCAGAGGAAGAAGATGAAGTTTGAGCGCCAAAATTTGGAGTTCAAATTTCCTCTTATTTTTTATTTTATTTGTTGTATATTAATTTCAGAAGAAGCTAGTAGATCAGTTGGCAAGGCGCGTGCCTGTATATTCTTCAGGGCAAGAGTTTGATCCTTGTTGAGGCCTTTTTTTTATATAACTTGTTTTATTTTTTAGGTTTTCAAATATAATGTTTGCTGGTCATTCCAATCACAAGTTGCGCGCATGGTTTGGTGGCAAGAAAGGTGGACCAAAGCTGGAAAATCGTAGGGCGTGGGTTCAAATCCCACCCCCAGGTATTTTGTTTCTTTTTTTATCATTTTCTTATTTTCTTTATTTCTTTGCACTTTTAATTTAAATTAGTTTATTAGTTTTTGTATAAGAAATAAAAATAAAACTTTCTTAATATTCCTCTAACATTTTATATAATTAATATGTATATAAATATATAATTTGATTAGTAAAATAATAATTAAAATTAGTATTTTCTAAAAAATCTTAATAAACTTTTTTATTCTAACTAAATCCCTATTTATTTTTCTTTAGTCATAATTATGTATATAATTAAAATTTCTCTTTTTATTTTTATAAATTAATAATTTTTTGTATATATTTAGTTTTTTGTATATTATGATTTATAATTAATTAAATTTTGATTTAAGTAAATCCTTTTTTTTTTAAATTTAAATCCGTTTTTCCTAAAAAAAACTCTAATTTTTATTCTAACCCTAATTTTATAAAGAATTTAATTATTTATGGTTATTTTATTTAATTATTTACTTAGAATAATTTCCTTTGCTTATTTATTTTATTTAAATTTATTAGAAAAATGTATAGGCTGTTTATTTTGTAATTTATTTTTCCGCTTATTATTTTGTATCTACCCAAAGCCTTGTAATAGCGTAGATTTATTTTTTCGTATTTTAATTATGTTATTTAATTGCGTGGTTAGTAAATAGGGAGTGCAAAACATAAATGAATAATTGGACTTAGACAATTAATTAAAAAAAATATCTGAATATAAACACTCACACACGTAAGTCGATCTAAGATCGCTGTCTGCACCTCCTTGGGTTATTCCTCTTGGTTGCCTTATTAAACGGCCAAGTCCCTCGAAAGTAGGGTATCTTAAGCAACGTCCATCCAGGAAAATAAATCATCTTGTCCCTCCCAGATTCTAAAAAGATCAAGTCCCTATGAGGTTGCCTACGCTAAATGATCTTGTCCCTTCGGTTTAAAAGATGATAGTCCCTCCCAATTGCTAAAGACACCCTATAGTTGCCTTCGTTGACCGACGATGACCCTACGCTTGTCCCTTAAACAAATCCAAGGTAATGACTACCTATTCCTTAATGTCGCTCCCCGGATTTTCATCTCGGTGCAAACGCGAATTATCGGCGATGTTGAAGGTTAGGGTTGAATAGAGTCGCCAGCTAGGCATTTTTATTCCGAAGGAAAGATAATGCTGCATAAACCTAGAAAGATATGGATAAGACATTTGCGAACCAAAGAGACTGAGTAAGGGGGTAGGTTACGACCTAGGAAGGTATTAGCACTCAGATCGTCTGTCGTACTCGACGAGATCCACGCATACATGATTGTATTTTAAAAGGGGATAGTGTATGTGCTAACAATGTATGAAAGGCTAGGGAGGAATGAATGTACAAAGTGTTAGTGCAAGAAGAAAGTGAGTGCTTAAAATTGAGGCTGAGGAAAGAGAAAATGGGAGGAGGAGGGGGGGGGGGCGACAAAGAGACTTTTGTTCGATAACTGTTAAGTTATGCCTACGTATCCTCTCGTGCAATGAGGAAGTCAGAACACCGTAGTTCGACTCAAAGAAACTTAGTTTTTTTGTTGTGAACTGCTTTCTTGTCTATGCTCAAGTGTGTGACTCGTCTGGCTCGAGTGCTAACTGTCTTGCATTAGACGGAAGAAGCGAGTTCTCGTTTTCAAAGTGAATGTGATGAGAAAAGAATCATGGAGGAGACGTTTATTGTTTGTTTTTGTGTTTTTAGTTTTTTTTTTTTTTTTAGTGTTTTGCATAAGATAATGAGCTTAAGCCTTAATCAAGGGTCATAAACTCATTATATCACCCCTGATTAGGGATAATGAGTCTACTTAAGTATGAGATGAAAATCTCAACTTAATTACTTTAATGATGCATGATTAATATCATTAACCTACTTGTGATTATTAAGTGTTTTTGGATTCTATTTTGTGTTAAGTAATGAGTGTAATCTCTAATCAGGGATTAGTGAACTCATTACACCATCCTAAGAGAAGGGTGATAGATGAGGACATTTAAGATGATGAAGATACCTCAACTTAATCCATGGTCAGGGATTAAAATCATTATATAACAAACCTTTATTAAAGTGGAGTTTAATTAGAGGTGAGATTAAGAAGTGAATTTTATGTTTGTAAGACTAAACCTGAGGGGGACTTGTCCATTGAACACTAGGGTTAGTCCCACTGAACCAACAGGCAGAGATGTAACCCTAATATAAGGCCCAAGTTACAAGCTTAAGTCTTAATGATTATTAGGTGTTTTGATTAGGAGGTTTAAACAACTTAAAGGTTTAACACTAAGTATTAAAGTTATACACTTCATTCTAAGATAAGGATACATGCATAACCCTAATTCAGAGTCTTAAAACTTTAACTATTTAGCCTTGATTATGAGATGAGAAGCAGAAACTCAAGGAGACTCAAAGGTAAAAACTAAGGGAGACTATGTACAACCCTAAAGTTATCATGATTGGACATTCCTATGGTTTGTGAGGCTTAGATAAAGATCTTCATATGGCCACCAAGGAAGAAGAAGCAGATGAAAAGAGAAGAGCAAGGAGACTAGGTTACTTACTTCCTGAAGAAGTTAAGTAACCTAAGAAAAAGAAAGGGAGCAAGAGAGAGCATAAGTGAGTCAAACTCACTTCAAATAAAAATAAATATGCAAACAAAGAGATAAGAAGAGGTTGGATGTGGAAGCAAATCCACATCCTAGACAACTTACCTGAAGCCCCTGAAAAGTTAATATGAATGCATAAGACATGGAACCAAAGGAAATAAAGCAAATGAAAATGCAATGATCAAGACCAGAAGTGCAAACACAATGCAAATGTGTTATGAAATGATGCAAAGACATGTACAATGTTTATGCATGATCATACAAGAGATGGGATGCAAAGGAAGGTATGTTAGAAGCTTGAAATCACATGAATACACATAAGAATTAATGAATGCAAAACATACCAAATGGATGCAACAATTATCAACCAATGTTCATACATGTCCTAAGGTATCTAAGATTACATACAAATGCATGGGGTGTCATGACAAGTTCATATGATGAAGGTATGCAAAGATGAACGCAAATGAACATGGAAAATTAAGGTTTTAAGAAAGTATGAGATGCACATGTCCACAACAGAAGGATAACACATGATAAAAATTTGAAAATACAACCAAATGAACCCTAAACACACATAAGATCACTCCCCAAAGATGGAGGTCAGAAGCTATACCAAAGTCAAGTTATGGTTTAAGTTAGGCTAGGGTTTTGGGTACTTCTTCATGAAAAATGCCAAACAAATGGAAAATGAAATGCAAAAATATGAGTTAAATGCCCTAGATACCATATGCAATGTGTGAAATAATGCAAAAATAACCATGTGCAAACTCATCTTGGTTGATCAGAAATGGATTTTTGAAGTTAGGGTTAGAAAAATAGGAAATTTGGAAACCCTAATTCATGGTTAATTTTCAAAACATGATCAAACCCTAAAAGAAATTTGTAAGATGAGTTTTCAAATTGTTCTAAATGTTTATGGATACTTCATGAATTTTTTGGTGATTTTTAAATACCTAAAAGTAATTTTAATTAATTAAAATGAATTAATTAATTAAATAATACAATTAAATGATTTAAAAATAGATTTTTAATGCAAAAATTAAAAATAAAAAATGTTTTTGGTTTCTGAAAAAATATTTGAAGATAAAATGCAAGAGATCATGATTTTAGAAAATGATTTTCTATTTTAAATAAATATGAGAAAACACATGCAAAATAAATAAAAAGAAAAGCAAAGTAATCACAATGGATGGCCAGGATGCAAAGTTGATGAGATCAAGGGATGTGAAGGTAAATCAGCGTGACTTGGGATAATCTTATCCAAGGGTCTAAATTCAAAAATTTACTGCGCGCGTTATCCAATGGTCCTGGTTCACTCTGAATTAATGAATTAAGATTAATATAATTAAATGAAAATTAGGCTTAATGACATGATTTGGGTCGTCCATGAACTAATTAAAATAAGATCCTAGGGTTGTGGTTGCATCTGGAAACAAAATCAAGATTAAACCCTAATGACTTTCAGGTGGCCGGAGGGAAGCTCCGGTCACCTTCTCTGGCGAACCCCAAACCCTAAATTCCTCTATAGCTCACTAAAACTCATAAATCTTGCCAAGAAATGATCCTCTAACATCATAAAACACAAATCAATCAACAAAAATCATTTATATCACAAGAATCATGAGAATCGAAGCAAACATCAAACACGGGCAAAATTTCAGAGCATCATAAAATGGTCATTTCTCACTCATTTTCAAATCTAAATACATCATGGTGATCAGGATAACATATAGATTCAATTTATAACAAGAAAATGAAGTTCTGGAAAATGTGTTCTTGATGGATACCTGGATTGAAGACCTTTGAATATGAGCTTTTTGAGCCTTTCCTTGGTGCAAACCAACTCCACTGAACCTCCTGAAGCTAATATGATGCTTGGAAAGAGTTTAAATGGGCTATTTTATGATGTGTGGTTCTGGTTTGGCAGAAAATGGAGTTCTTGTGTGTTGAGTTTCAGGCCATGGCAATGGAGGGATGTGTTGCTTAGGTGATGTGGAGTTGATTGGTGAAAGAAAATGTGGAGTTTTATGGCTTGGTGAAGAGATTCGAAGAGATGAAGTTTTAGAGGATTTTTTGCAATCTGATCATATGTTCCCTTTCAAGGCTTGATGTTATGTGTTTTATGCTTCTTATGGTTTGTATAAACAATGTTATTGGTCAGAAGAGTTGTTGTGGCACTGTGGGATTTGCATGGCCTGAAATGCAAAAAGTCAAGATTTTGTGTACTAGAGGCATGGGCTAGGACAAAGATGTTTTGAAGGGTGGTTCTGCATCAGCTAACTTCATGGAGCACCCTTGGATCATTTGTGATGAGCTGTAACATTTGGATAATGAGATTGAAGTGATTTTGCATTTTCACAACTTTGTGAATTCTTGAGATGCAAGTCATCAAAATCCTTGGTTCTTGGCACAATTCTGGTCTAAACAAAATTGAATTCTTTAGAAGTGCATTAGAGGTCATGAGAAGGCTTGGGAAGCAAAATTGCACATTTCCCTCTTTGGCATGAACTTGAAAATTATGTGATTTTTGCCAACTTTGATCCATCATAACTTGAGTTCTAGGATGAATCAAGAGGAGTTATTGTACTTTTTGAAAATGGGAAGATCCAATATACAACTTTCATGTTTGAAGAAAAAACATTTGAAGCCTTTTTGATCAAGAAAGAGGAGGTTAAAAATCTTTCCCAAAATGGAAAGTTTATATTTCAAGTCATGCCCAAAAATGAAAACTTTGCAAATGGCTCAAAATTCTCCAATTTTGTGATCTTCTAACCATTCCCAAGATTAAATAAAGATCATAGGACCTCAAATTGATGAAGATTCCCCTTTGGTACCCTTGATGGAGGTCTCAGATGCCCTGATTCTGACTTTTCTTTTACAACAAGTTACCATTTGATCAGATGACTTCCACCATGAAGTTTTGCTTCAAATTTGATACATATGCTCCTTATAACATATATAGACCAATAGAATCAAGAATGTCCAAAAAAATTAAGTGTAAGAGCCTCAAACCCAAAATCCTAATTCCTGGTCATCTGTGTAGGAAACCCTAAGCCTGCCTGGGTAGCTGTGCAATCCTCTGAGATTTTGTGACTTTAAAAGCAAACTTGGAGGTATAATATGATAATAGAACACTCATGGACCCTCTTGGCATGTTTCATGGCCTCTGAGATAGCTCAAACCACTTCTAAGATTCATTTGATCACAAACCCTAGGTATGCAACTTATGCAGTGAAATAACTATGCAGTGTGAGATGATATGCTTATGCAATGCAAAATGAAGGATCACAAGCCAAGGTGTGAGAAAAAAGAGGGGGCAAATTTGGGGTGTTTACGCTTAATAATAGGGACAATCCTACCCTTGAAAGAACATACAAGAACATGAAAGACTTAGTCTAGGGTAGGTACATCTAAGTTACTTGCTCACATTTCAAAAATACTTTTCACATCTCACTCTTTTCAAACATATTCAAAAACAAGGCTTTGTATACATCCATACGAGGATCATTACAGAGTAGTTAGACAAATTTCTAAACACACACTACACGTTCCTTTTTCAAACAATTAAGTGAGATAAGTAACTAAGAGCCCATGGATAACCATGGATATAAAGGGTGCTAACACATTCCCTTTATATAACCTACCCCCTGAACCCAAGTCTTTTAAAAATAGGTCTTTCCTGTTCTTTTATGTCCTTTCCACTTGGATAAAATAAAAGTCGGTGGCGACTTTTTCTATCCGCAACATTTATAGAAAGTCAGTTCTCCCACCGCGTTACACCTGCCTTTTGGTGATGGTCTATTATGCCATCCTGCAAATAATCAAGGTGAGCTCGGTGCATGATTAACTCGGAGATAGTGAGTCGTCGAGTTAGTTAGAAGTGGAGATTTGCTCTGTGTCCAGTAACATTCGGGATTGGGTTTTGCTTATTTTATGGTTTTAAGAGAATTAAGATGTTTATTTATTTTGATTACTTTTGATTTTCAATGATGTTTGGATTAAACAAATAAGTTTTCTTTTTATAAAAGATGTTTATGATGTTTTGGTTGTTTTTATGTTGCGTATTGTTTCAAAAATAAATACAAAAGAGTTTGATGATTTTATTAACCCGTGTTACGGGACAAGACTCAATGTGATGTTTTGAATTTCGAATTTAAGAAGTTATGTGATGCCTTTTTTATGAGTTTTACTCTGATATTTGATTTAAATCGCTTAACTTGTGATGGGGTATAAAGGGTGTTTCATTAGTGGTATCATAGTAGGTCGGTTTGTCCGGTCGTATCGTGTCGTTGTCAGTCGTGTCAGTTATTGAGTTTGAGTGTTTTGAGGTTGAATTGTTTTCTGATGTTGTTGGTGATTTGTATAATGGCTTCAAATCATGCCCTTGCGGATGCAGTAACTGCACTTGCTCAGGCTATAGCGCAGAACAATGTTAGTGATGCGTTTCATGCTTTGAGGGTTTTTCAGAGGAACAATACGCCTAAGTTCGAGGTTCCAATGAACCGGAGAATACACATAAGTGGATGAAGGAGATTGGGAAGGTTTTCAGAACTATAGCGTGCTCCGATGCTCAGAAGGTGCAGTTTAGCACCCATATGCTAGATGAAGAGGCCGAGGATTGGTGGGATAATACCAGTCAGAGATTGGAAGGAGCTAGGGTTGCGATAACTTTGAATGTGTTCAGGAGGGAATTTTTGAGTAAGTATTTTCCTGAAGACGCTCGTGGCAAGAAAGAGATCGAGTTCTTGGAGCTGAAGCAGGGGAACATGACGGTGGCAGAGTATGCTGCCAAATTTGAGAGGTTAATGAAGTTTTGTCCTCACTAAAACCGTGATGATGCTGAGTTGTCCAAGTGTTTGAAGTTGGAGAATAGGCTGAGACCAGAAATCAAGCAAGCTATTGGTTGTCAGCAGATCCGCAGGTATGTTGAGCTTGTGGATAAGAGTAGGATCTATGACGAGGATAGTCGAGCTCGATATGCTCACTATAAGCAGGTGTGTGAGAAGAAGGACAATGGTCAGTTTCGAGGGAAGCCTTATGCAACTCCAAATGACAAGGGGAAGCCGAAGGGTAATGATGGGAAGAAGCTAAGTGGGGGAGCGGGTTCTACTCCTCTCAAGTGCTACAAGTGTGGTGAAGCATGTCATAAATCTGATGAGTGCACTGTTACTGTGATAAAATGTTATAGATGTGGTAAGAAGGGTCACATGAAGAATGAGTGTACGAATGCTGAACCGACTTGTTTCAATTGTGGTAAGGAGGGATATATTAATACTCAGTGCCAGAAACCGAAGAAGGTTGCTGCTACGGCTCAGACTACTGGCAGAGTGTTCACCTTGAGTGGCTCAGATGCTCAGAAGAAAGACAACTTGATTAGAGGTACTTGTTTTATTAATGATGTTGAGTTGGTTTCTATAATTGATACTGGAGCCACTCATTCCTTTATTTCGATTGAGTGTGCGACCAGGTTGATTTTTCCTTTGACTGTTATGAATGGTAATATGTTTATTGAAATGCCTGCTAACGGTTCAATTATGACTACCCGTGTGTGTTTGAAATGTCCTTTGACCATCTATGGTAGGGGTTTCTTGATGGATTTAGTGTGTTTTCCTTTGCGTCATATGGATGTTGTGCTTGGAATGAACTGGTTGGAGTTCAACTTTGTGCATATCAATTGTTATGCAAAGACGGTGGAGTTTCCAGAGTTTGGTGATGGTGGAGAGATGATGTTTCTATCTGCGAAGCAAATGGATGAACTTCTAGCCGATGAAGCCCATATGTTTGCGTTGTTTGCGGCGTTACGAGTTGATTGTGAACAAGTGGGTGTTGAGTTACCTGTTGTACGAGAATTTCTTGATATGTTTCCGGACAACATTAGTGATTTACCATCGGAGCGTGAAGTAGAGTTTGTTGTGGATTTATTACCAGGTACTAGTCTAGTGTCGATGACTCCTTATCGGATGTCAGCTTCAGAGTTGAGTGAGTTGAAGAAACAACTTGAAGAACTTATTGAAAAGAAATTTGTTCGTCCAAGTGTTTCTCCGTGGGGTGCTCTTGTGTTGTTGGTTAAAAAAAGGATGGTAGCATGAGGTTGGATGTCGATTATCGACAATTGAATAAGGTGACTATCAAGAATAAATATCCACTTCCGAGGATTGATGATTTAATGGATCAGTTAGTGGGAGCTTGCGTTTTTAGCAAGATTGATTTGAGGTTGGGATATCATCAAATTCGAGTTAAAGCAGATGATATTTCGAAGACAACATTCAGAACGAGGTATGGTCACTATGAGTATATTGTGATGCCTTTTGGTGTGTTCAATGGACCTGGTGTATTCATGGAGTATATGAATCAGAATTTTCATGAGTATTTGGATAAGTTTGTAGTGGTTTTTATTGATGGCATCCTGATTTGTTCGAAGTCAGAAGAAGAACATGAAAGACATCTGAGGATTGTATTATAGGTGTTGAGGGAGAAGAAGTTTTATGCTAAGTTGTTGAAGTGTGAGTTCTGGTTGAAGGAAGTAAGTTTCCTTGGCCATGTGATTTTTAGTAGTGGGATTTCAGTGGATCCTTCTAAAAATGATGTCGTGTTGAATTGGGAAACTCCGAAGTCTGCTACGAAGATTAGAAGTTTCCTTGGGTTGGCCGGTTATTACCGCAAGTTTATAGAGGGTTTCTCTAAGTTGGCATTTCCTCTGACGCAGTTGACTTGAAAGGGTCAGGTTTATGTATGGGATGTTGCTCACTAGGAGAGTTTTGTTGAGTTGAAGAAGAGGTTGACTACTGCTCCAGTTTTGATTTTTCCGAATCTGGATGAATCTTTTGTGGTGTATTGTGATGCTTCAAAGATGAGTCTTGGTGGTGTTTTGATGCAGAATGGTCAAGTAGTTGCCTATGCTTTTAGATAAATACGTGTTCATGAGAGAAACTATCCTACCCATGACTTAGAGTTAGCATCCGTGGTTTTTATGTTAAAGATTTGGAGACACTATCTGTTTGGATCGAGGTTTGAGGTGTTCAACGATCATAAGAGTTTGAAATACTTGTTTGATCAAAAGGAACTAAACATGAGGCAAAGAAAATGGTTAGAGATGTTGAAGGATTTTGATTTTGATTTGAGTTATCACCTTGGTAAGGCTAACGTGGTTGCAGATGATTTGAGTAGGAAGACTTTACATATGTCGACGATGATGGTGAGAGAACTTGAGATGATTGAACAATTCAGAGACATGAGTTTTTTGTGTGAAACTATGTCTGAAAATGTGAAGCTGGGTATGCTGAAATCGATGAATGATATTGTGGAGGAGGTCCATTTAGGACAACAATTAGATTTGAAGTTGGTTGATCAAATGACTTTGATTAACCAAGGTAATTGAGGAGAATTCCAAATTGATGAAAATGGTGTGATGAGGTTTCGAGATCGTGTGTGTGTTCCTGATATTCCAGAATTGAAGAAAAGTATTCTTGAAGAAGGACACCGAAGTAGGTTGAGTATTCATCCTGGTGCTACTAAAATGTATCATGATTTGCAGAAGTTGTTTTAGTGGTCGGGTATGAAGAGAGACATTGCAGAGTTTATGTATGCATGTTTGATTTTCCAGAAATCAAAGGTTGAACATCAAAATCCTTTAGGTATGATGCAATCGTTGAGTATTCTGAAATGGAAATGAGATAATATTTCTATGGATTTTGTGACAGGGTTACCGAAGACGGTGAAGGGAAATGATTCCATTTGGGTGATTGTTGACCGATTAACTAATTCGGCGCATTTCTTGCCGATGAAGATTAATCATTCCATGTCGAAGCTATCAGAGATGTATATTGATGAGATTGTGAGGTTGCATAGGATACCGTCGAGTATTGTGTCGGATAGAGATCTGCGGTTTACATCGAGATTTTGGAAGAGTTTGCAAGATGCTTTGGGAACCAAGTTGAGGATGAGTTTTGCTTATCATCCACAGACGGACGGTCAGACAGAACAGACTATCCAATCTTTAGATGATTTGCTTTGGACTTGTGTGTTAGACCATAGAGGTGCGTGTGATAGCCATTTACCGTTGATTGAGTTTACTTATAATAACAGTTTTCTTGTGAGCATTGGTATGGCTCTGTATGAAGCATTATATGGGAGGCGGTGTAGGACTCCATTGTGTTGGTATGAGTCAGGCGAGAGTGATGTACTCGGACCTGATATTGTTCAGGAGACGACTGAAAAGATTAAGATGATTCGAGAAAGAATAAATACTTCACAAAGTCGTCATAAGAGTTATCATGATAAGAGGAGGAAAACACTTGAATTTCAAGAAGGAGTTCATGTGTTCTTGAGGGTTACTCCAGTGACTGGTGTCGGAAAATCTTTGAAGTCCAGGAAGCTCACTTCGCGTTTCATTGGACCGTATCAGATTTCGTAAAGGGTCGGAGAGGTGGCATATCGGATTGCATTACCACCGTCACTTGCAAATTTGCATGATGTGTTTCATGTGTCACAACTGAGGAAATATATTATCGATCTGTTGCATGTGATTCAGATGGATGACATTCAAGTAAGAGATAATTTGACTATGGAGGTTTCACCAATGCGAATAGACGATAGAGAAATGAAGCTATTAAGAGGTAAAGATATTGCCTTGGTGAAGGTATTGTGGGGTGGACCAGCTAGTGATAATTGGACTTGGGAGCGAGAGGATCAGATGAAAGAGTCGTATCTGATGTTGTTTACTTCAGGTACATTTCAAGGACGAAAATTCTTAAGTGGGGGAGAGTTGTAACACCCCAAAGTCTATTTAATTTAATTAATATGTTTTCTTGTGAATTTTGATGTTTATGATTTTATTTGATGTTTTGTGGAGTTTGGGGATGGCTTAATATATTATTAAAATTGAAAATATTAAGTTTAGTGGGTTTAGTTTATTATTTGTGTTTAAATTAAATAATATAAGAGGAATTGGAGGATAAGGGTAATGTGGTCTTTTGGTTGAGAATTAGTGAGGGTATTTTGGAGAAGGTCTATTGAGGTCTTAGGGGCAAGAGTGACAAAAAGAGTAAAAGGGGTTTTGTGAACGATCAATTGGAAACGATCGCATTTTTGGAGAGAATGAGAAAAGCTATGAGGAAGGAAAAGCTATGGCAAGAGGATTGAATTTTCGTGAAGATCAACGAAGGAATTAAGGAACCTAAGGTATAGGAAGTATTTTCCTTTCAGTATTATAATGTGGGAAAAAGAATTGGGGTTGTGAGGTATATGTTTTAGGGTATGAGGTTTTGTGATGAATTGATGTGTTGATAATGATTGTGTGTGAATTGTGATGCTTTTAATGATGTGTATGATGTTATAAAGAGGAATATTGATGTTGATGGTGTTTCTTTGCTATGCTGCTGTCAAATGTGGGTTTTTATTGAGTTTATCGCAGAAGGAGAAGGCTGGAAATCGCAGAAAAATTCAGCAGAATCGCGAAGCTCGCTTAGCAAGCATAAACAAAGAGTTAGAAGCTTAGCGAGCAAGATGCCTCGCTTAGCGAGCCCTGGGAAGTTTTGAAAAATTATTTTTATTATTCTGAAAACTGTTTTTCTCGAGGCGTTTTACGTCGTAGGCTGCTATGATGCTATAGAAATATCGTAGGATGTGTTTTGGGGGTATATGTGGGAAATTAATGATTATATGATGTATGAGGATTTTTCTTGATTTTTTATGAGTTATGAAGTAATGAGTAGAGTTAGTGATAAAATGAGGTATGATAAATTAAGTTGATTTTCTTTGAATTATGAGGTATGATTTCATGATGTAGGAGTATGTGTTAAATGGGTAAGTGGTATGATGTCCCATGAGTATGTATAAGATGGTATGAATGAGTATGAGCAATGATTGATTAATAATGAATGTGGATGCAATGTTATGATGTTTTGAGGATGGTATATGTATATTGCATCTTACATTCATGGCATTGAATTATGAGGGACTTCGGTCTATTGGTAGCTTGAATCACATTATGTGGATTGGAGTGATATGATGTTATGATGTGCTCCCTTATGGGAGGGTTTATTGCCCAGTGTCCATCCATGAGGATGTTTCGGTACCACATGCATATTAAGAGGTTACATTTCATTCTAAATGAGATAGCATGAGTTGCATTGAGTTTGTATGATTATGAAATGTATTTTATGTTGTGTATACATGAGTATGATGAATGTTATTATGATGTAATGAAAATGATGATTAGTATAATTGAGATAGGGATGACAAATTAATGTTGTTGTTATGTTTTAAATTCTTATTTCTATATTATTCTATTGAATGTGAATTTACTCACCCTGCCTGCCTTAAGGTGATGGTTTATTATCCCATACTGCAGATAATCAAGGTTAGCTCGGTGCGTGCTTAACTCGGAGATAATGAGTCGTCGAGTTAGTTAGAAGTGGAGTCATGCTCTGTGTCCAGTAACATTCGGGATTGGGTTTCGCTTGTTTTATGGTTTTAAGAGAATTAAGATGTTTATTTATTTCGATTACTTTTGATTTTCAATGATGTTTGGATTAAACAAAGAAGTTTACTTTTTATAAAAGATGTTTATGATGTTTTGGTGGTATTTCCGCTACGTATTGTTTCAAAAAGAAATACAAGAAAGTTTGATGATTTTATTAACCCGTGTTACGGGACAGGACCCAATGTGATGTTTTGACTTTCGAATTTAAGAAGTTATGTGATGCCCTTTTTATGAGTTTTACTTTGATATTTGATTTAAATCGCTTAACTTGTGATGGGGTAGAAAGGGTGTTACAGTTTTCATATCTCTCTCGTTAACGTTCTGATTCTTTTTCACTTCTCTCTCTTTCTCATCTACCCATTTGCTCTCTCTCTCTCTCTCTCTCTCTCTCTCTCTCTCTCTCTCTCTGTTCCTCCGTCAAACCCTAGCATCGCCAAATCCTCATACCTATTGATGGTCGCGTTCAAGCATGTGGTTGATTTCCTTTGTACTCTTTCATTCGTACTCTCTCTCTCTCTCATTTGTTTCTTGTCGATTTCCTCATTCCTTTCATCTAGATCGAAGATCTTTCGATATCTTCTCAGGTATATTCATCACTTAAATGTTAACGTTAATGTTAATATGCATTTGTTTTCATTTTCATTTTCGATTTGTTCAATCTTTAGGGTTATTTTCTGTGTTGTTTTGAATTTTATGTTAATTTCTCTTTTATGTTTGTCTATTGGTTTTGAGTTAGATTTATTTTTGTCGCTCTTTGCTTTTTTTGTTCGAGTATTGGCTCCTGATTTAAGTTTTTTTGCTTTGTTTCTCTTAGAAGTTTGAAAACGAGTTGTGTTCTTTATATATGAATACTTGTGGTGCTGAAGATATTGTAGATGATAATGATATTCTTATTTTGGATGAGGATAGGGATTGATATTTGGGGACTGGTTTATTTTGGATAATATTCAAAATTTTATTTTGCATAACTTCCTCCATGTTTCACTGAATTTGGTATTTTGCATCGTAATTAAGCCAATGATGTCCTGAGTGGGTTGACGCATGCAACGAGATTTATGCAGGTACACCTTTCCCCTAGGTTATGTGTTTTGGGACAAATTAATTTTTTTGGTGGAACCTTGAAATGGGACATGTTTTGTCTTTTATACATTTCAATGTTATTATACATTATTCATTATTTATGTACTTTGCTTTATTTGTTGATTCATACAATATAAATCCTGAAAATATTTTTAGCTGAAGTTGAAATTGTTATTTCAATTCATTTTACAGATAAATGATGAAGTTAGAAAATCCTTGAACTTTGTATATTATGTTTATCAAATTTTCAGTTTTACATATGAACTTAAACTTTTAATGGTATGATTTGCTCTTTATTATTTCTTTTGATACATGATATATAATACATATTGCTAATGCTAATTTCTATAATCTATTTATGAATGTGTTATTTATTTTCCTTTGCTTATGTTAAATATTTCAATAGTGCTCATGCCTTGGAGATTTTGAAAAGCAGGAGCAGGCTGAAAATGCTCTCGGAGAAACTTTGGATGAGTTTGGCAATCCACGTCAGGTATGTTTGTCATTTTGAATTAAATTGTAGACTTACTTGATACCCTCATTTTGAATTCAATCACCACTTTTTGTTTCAAATTTTGCTTACATTTAAATGCATGTTAATTTTTGTATGGCTCAATTCACATGATCAAACACAAGAACAGACTAAGCTGAAACTATTATAGAGGAAGTTGTTATGAAATTTACCTTTTTAAATTAACAATGACATAATGTCAGTGTTATGGATTGATTTATCATTTTTGTGAACATCACTAATTTGCTGTCGCACACGGGTCAAAAACAAGTTTTTAAAAGTAGTAACGGGAAGTGACACTCAGATGTCGTATCACAAGGATTCTTGCATTGAATTAACCAATGAAAATAACAATTATGGGGGTTTAGATTTCAATTTCAAGAAAAAGATATTAAAATAAAAAGTGATTATCAGATAAGCTAAAATGGCTAATTTTATTGATTCGGGTTCCAACTTATCCTTGACTATTATAACACCAATCCCTAAACGGCTTTGATCTTATTCGATTATGAGATCAATTAGATAAGCGCTTATCAAAATCATATAAATTATGTCTCTGTTTATCGAATTAAGCAAACGGTTAAGAATATGACGAGTTAACGAATTAAGCAAATGATAACACACAATTAAATTTAGGAACATGCATACGATCAAATTTAATCAATTTTATCCTATGAACACAATTGAATTAAGCAAACGATTGCAATCAAATTAAGCAAATGATTTCATAAAAAAGAATTGAATAGAAATCGAATTAAATTTATATTAGAATAACCTCAAAGTGATGGAACCCGTAAGCAGTAGGATTTACCTTGCGAATTAGTTCTACATAAAAATCGTACAAAAGCAAAAGTGAAATTTGTGAAAATAAAGGTCCCCCAACATTAGCATGCGACTGTTATCTTAAAGGAGAACAAGGAATTAGGTTTTCATCCCAACCGGGCTGAAAAACATAAAAACCCGGCCCAAAACAAAATATTGCCAAAGTTTATAAATTCAACGAATTATTCGACATTGTTTCACTCTCAATTAAAACGGAATCATGTAGCTTAAGTTATGGTCTGCATAGTAAAAGGTAAAATAACAGTTAGTGCTGAAAATAAAATATGAATTTAAATTAAAGTAAAAAATAAATTAAATTACAAAAACACATTAAAATATTAAAAATAATAAAATAAACTAAAGAAATGCCTAAGTACACTAGTAAAAGAATTTGCATCAAAATGCATTGATCAATCACTCAGTTGTCAAACCTCTTTATATGATTATGTTTGTCTTGTTGACACTATCGTACGTTGCTTTGAGGATATTGTCAGTTCTTGCTCTACATGTTGTTGAATTTGCTATTGGTTATTGGATTTCAAAAATATCATTTGGTGAATCCATGTCACGTATAATATCGATTGAGTGTGGGATGCAGGTATGCTTTTTCTTCATACAATTGACAACATCCATTGTTATCGTAGAACTTGTATAAGAAGATAATTCCACTCGATAGTATTTAGGCTTGATTTTTTTAAAGTAACGTTTTAATTATTGTATGCAGAGTTCCGCACTTGGATTCTTGCTTGCTCATAAACATTTCACAAACCCTTTTGTGGTTGTTCCTTCTGTTATCAGTGTTGTCTGCATGGCTGTAAGATAGGACATTTTTTCCTTTCCATTCGACTTTTTTTAGTTTTGTTCATTTCTTGTAGAAGAATTTAGGATGTTATCAATGATAATTACATATTAGTGTTGTCATGCAGCTTGTTGGGAGTGCTCTAACTGTGTATTGGAGGAATACTCAAATTCCCATTGATGACAAAGATGACTACAAGGAATGAAAATCATGATTTTTTATTTATAAAAAATGACTTTTATTACATTACTGTGTGGGAGAGTGTTGTCATGTATTGAGGATAACCAATGACTTTTGTATCCCTTATTTCAATCTTTGCATTGATCAAATCATGTTCAATACATTGTTTAATGTGTTTCCCGCTATTGGGTGCTGCAAAATTGGTGTGGTGTGCTGAAAGTCCCAAACAGTCGGGTTTCACACTATCATAAGTGTTTAATGTGCTTCACTTCTTTATGTAGTTTTACATGATTATGCTATGGTTTTGTTTCATGATGTACGGGTAGTAGCACTACTTGTGCTTTTTATATTAATCAAATTTGGCTTATCTAGAAAATGGAAGCAATAGATTTAATATCGGACAGTATTGGTTAAATGTTTAGTTGGTTTATGTTTAGTGTTTGCTCATACTCAATTGAATTTATTTATATCCAGTGATGTCATGTTGACTCATTGGTTAGTGTTCTTCATAGATAACAGTATTGTAACTTTTAATTAAAACAAGTTACAATAACATTTATTGGAATGATTATTTTAGTCATAAGGTTCGATTGAAATTTTATCATTTATTGCTAAAATATGTAAGAATATTTTTTTACATATACTTAAACATCCATATTTTAAGAGGATTTCTTAATATACTTCTTAAATTACTTAGCCACCGTACAAAATTATTTTTTTGCCCCATGTTTTTGGATGTGCACATCCGGACGCACCATTTATGTTGTCTTGTTCTGGATATGCATATCCGAAAAACTTTTGGATGTTTACATCCAGAAGTATTTCTTATAACTCTTCGCGTCAGACCCTCTCCCCCTCACTTTCCACATTTTCATTTCTAAAACTCTCTCAAACTCTCAAAATATCATTCCCACATACCCCAATTTTTTTCACTCGAGTTCGGCACAAAACAACTTCTACAACGATCAAGATACTACACAACTTTCGTATCTCACTTTAATCGGTTAGTTTTCGACTTTTAGAGTTCCAGAGTTATTTACGAGTAATCGATTTAGAGTTGAAATTTATGTGTAGAAATTGTTAAATAGTATGAAAAACATAGTTTGGAGACAACGTAGGTGTTATTTGCTGCTTCAAACGGACGATCAGGAGATATTAGAGGAGTAACAGTCTCAGTTGGACCATTCGCAGAATGTTCTGCCTCGCTGCCGTGAGATGGAGGAGATAGTGCGGGAGGCCATTGCGGTCAGTCACCTCCCTGAGGGCTCTGGTAGCAGACTTGCCATGGACAGGATCCTTGAGATTGCTCGATGGACAGTACCGCTGACATCGAAGCAGGACGAGTGGTCGGGACAAAGGAGCAGGGGAGCCAAGAGAAATCCTTAGGACGACTGATATGGGCAAAGGAGCAGGGAAGCCATGACAGATGCATATGCAATAGTTTTTGCTTGATTTTTTTTTTTTTTTTTTACATTTTTGTAATGTATTTTATATCATTTTATTATACACATTTTTGCATGATTATATTTATATCATTTTATTTTACATATTGTTGTTCTCGAATGAATATTAAGTTGCGAAGATAAGTTAACATCTATAACAAACAAACAAAACTTTTTTTTTATAAATAAAGTGGTTTTTTTTCGGATTTGTAGATCTGGTGGAGCCTTCCGAATATGCACATCCGAAACAAATGAAAAAAAAGGTGTGTCCGGATGTGCACATCTGGAATCTGGGGGCATAAAAGAAAATTTGCAAGGTGTCATAAAAACTCAAGGGATGGATTAATAAATTATCAAGAAAAATTAACTAATTTAAATAAATTTGACTCAACCAACCCATATTTGGATCACTAATTTGTGTTGCGAAAAACGTTATAAGCAAAAAGTAAAGTAAAACATAATTCTTTCAATCCACAAATTCCGCTATCAAATCTAAAATTTTGTGATCCAACTTTGTTTATAAAATTTTATGATCCGATCATAAAACTTCATGTCCCCGCTTATAAATACAACACATGTCATATCTTTAAGAAATCCCCATTCAAACCCAACTCTTCCAGAAAGACATGAACACTTCATTTTACAAGCCGATCACTAATTTGGGCTAATTTGTGTTACGACAAACTTCATGTCTTTTTATGATCCAAAATTTTGTTTATAAAATTTTATGATCCTATAGCAGAATTTGTGGATTGGAAGAGTTGTGTTTTACCTTACTTTTTTTTGCTTATAATGTTTTTCGTAACACAAATTATTAGTGATCTAAAGGCAGAAGGAAGTGATAAAATCTTTTATATAGTCTTTGTGTTCGACAATTGTTTTGGTGATTATAAAAAGACATGAAGTTGTGCAAGAAATCAAATTTGGATCCTGAAGTGATAATATTCACAAAACAAACATGGAAGAAAGATTTTATCAAGGATTCGGCAACTTCCTTTATCAATTTTGGCACACATATTGAAGATGTTGCTTTTGTTTGCGGGTATTGAATTAGCTGTGTGCTAGAAATATGAATAACAAAGAAGATTCATTTGTGGCACTTATTTGTCCTGTTGTTTCATTGATTGGATCAAGTGTTGCTCTTGGGTTTTTGGTTGAAATGATTGTTTACGTGATGCTTAAGCTAAGGAATTGGAGTAATGGTAAACCACTTCCTACCATTTGGAATCAGCAATGTCCAAACTAAATTTGGTATTAATAGCCTGCAACTTTCTCTCGAAAAAGAACAACTTTGTGAATGCTAAACAGGATAAACTAGGACGACCGATAAAGGTTCAATTCATTTGCAAATGAGTCATGTATTTCCTAAGCTAAGAGAGATCATGTTTTTCATTATTATCTTTTACAATTTTCACACAACGGAGATCAAAACTAAATTGGACAGGAAATTATAGAATTATAAAATTACATTGATCACAATTTGTTTCAATAAATAGAATTTAAACTGGGTAATTTGTTAAACAGTGCTTAGCCTTAAGCATTTTTAATATTCCCAGAAATAAACAAGTCATGCTTCAAACCTAGAAAAGATATCTGGAAACAAATGCTCAATGCCTCAGTTCTTAACCTGTCAAAAACTTAGTTCCTGTCTTGCCAAAATTGTATATACAATAGCTGTATCAACTAATGCAACAATTTAAAATATTGAAAAACAAAGGTGATGATCTAAAGTGCAACCTTAAACCATGTCTATCGTAATCATTCATCAACCTCAACACCAGTCATGGGTACCTCGGAGTCAGCTTGTTCATCATCACCATCATTGTTGGCATCACCGCTGCCACCTTCAACATCCATTGTGTCTTTTTTGACGTAATCAACTTTGAAGTCATAATCACCGTCCATGGGATCAGATGAACCGGCTTTGTTAGCCTTCTTCTTTTTCTTCTTCTCTGCCCGCCTCAGTTTTGGATTAAGTATACCGTCTGCTGTGTATAACTTCTCATTTTGTTTACTACTTGCAGTTTTACCCTTGTCCTTGCTAACATCATCTTTATCAGATTCCATGGATTCATCCTCATCATTGTCAGCCATCTTCTCAGGAGCTTCATCTTGTTTTGGCAAAGTAACTTGTTCATTATCCTAGAAAAACAAATTGTAAGAGTATAAGATGTTATTATGAAAAGGATCTTGAAATCCCCAAATAACAAAATTTAAACCAAATAACAAAGGATCTTGAAAAGCATACCTCTAACATTGTCTCATCAAAGTTGAGAGGGCAACTTGAAGGAACTTCAACAGGATCCAAGTCAACGGTTGATTTAAGGGTCCCAATAAAAGAAGTTTCACCGTTGTAGACTTCATCAATGTTAAAATCTTTAGAAAACTCTGAAACTATCTTGGCCTCTGAAGGTTCTGCTTCACTAACTGGGGGCATAGTATAATATGGTATTTTACCTGAAACAGTGCAATCAAAATTTTTTCTTACTTTTGGCAAGGAAACCAAATTCTCCTAATTTTCAACTTCCAAAGAAACACGTTTTCCATCATGTATAAGCATACCTTCATTCCAATCATGAAGAACGATTCTTGCAGCAGAATCAATGTCAACTATTCCACCCTTCTTGAGCTTGCCCCTAACAGTAGCCACAATCTGTAGGAAGTCATCAACTGAATCAAAAGTTGGAATCTTGTAAAGAGCTACCAGCACCCTGGCAGGACAGAGTTTGAGAATTTCTTTCACTGCATTGTTGAAGACAAGTGAAAAAAGGATTAGACTTCATAATAAAGCCTAAATGTCGAGATTTCAAAATTAAATAATGGGGGGAGGAAATGACTTGAAGTACCTGGGCCAATTGGATCCTCTAATTTTTCAATTCTCTTACAATTTTTTAATGCAATAGTAGCATTATTTTCTTGAGACTTCAGCATAACAACACCAGGGCAATCCAGCAGCTTAACATTTTTATCCAAATGAACCTCTTGCATTGACCTTGTTAACCCAGGAGTAGCACCGACATTGACAACATGGCATCTCTTTAAACTGTTAATAAGACTACTCTTACCAACATTGGGCAGTCCAACCAAACCCACAGTGATTGACTTCTTGATCTGTGAAAGACAAAGCCAAAATAGATAAGAACCATGAATTATAAGACTAGAAGTGAAGCTAGAAGAATTGAGGGGAAATAAAATAGTCAATTAAATGTAGCATCTCCATTGAATAGAAATAACATTATCACATATAGTATACTCTTCTAACTTATAAGCTTTCAATGTTATTTAGCTACATGATCAGCCCAATATAAAATGAAGTGTCATGGAATATGTTATACCCAAACACAAAAATGTCAAATTCCCGCATACATAAAGAAACAAGACAATGGAAGGTATTGTAAATCAAAGATATGGCTTAAAACAAATTGTATAACATCAACACTACAATTGAAGATAAACTTAATTAAATATATTTTGAGATTGATACTTCTATTCAGAAATTGCAAAAATCAGTTTAAGTATACTAACTCCTAAATTTACTTGATCACGATAAGAAAATGTGATACATGATTCAACCATTTTATAAAAACACTTGCAAACATAATGGCTTATTAAATTATGAGCATAAGAAATAATGAGACAAGTCGAGTAAAAATTGGATGTAAAAATGATCTTCTGTTACCTCGTAACTTCTTGAATAATTCTTCAATAGTTTGAGAAGTGTCTCAGCTCCGAGACAATCACTCAATTGCAAAGTATTACTTGGTTTGACTTTTTTAGAAGATTTCCACCCCAGGTTTGATCGTTGCTGTTGTGTACTGCACTTGAAAGCGACAGTAGGTAATTCTTCTCGAAGATACTTAAGCCACTTCTCGACAGATTCCCGAGGAACAAGATCTTAATTAAAAGCACAAATGAGTACTCAATGGAAGAAAAAAAATCCTAAAAGCAAAAAGGGAATATAAAAAGGTGATCGGGAAAGTTACCAATTTTATTCAAAAGCAACACAAGACGTTTCTCAGGTCCTGCTTTCATCACCATTTTTTCTATGTCAAGACAGCGAGTACCCAAGGGATCTCGGGCATCAAGGACCTCAAGTATGACATCAGAGGCTTCAATAACCTTTACCAAATCCTTGTAAAAGGCCCTATCTGAACTATCAACTAAAATAAAAGACATAAAAACAATGAATATAAGACAAGAAAGAAATTATGTAAGGCAAAAAAATTCAACCTGAAGAAAATATGCAGCAATTATTATAAAATAAAAATACCTTTAGTCTTTGCAGCAGTGGCAACATTTTCTTGAGAAGCTGTTTCAACAGATTTGGAGTCATCATCATCCACTGGCAAGCCCAACTTCCTTTTACGAGCCTGAAACAAGGGTTAAGCATGGTTAAGTTTCAAATAGTTAGAAAAATAGAAATCATACAATGCATACAAAACTAGAAAGGATTTCTAACTTTCTAAAGCACGTTATATCAGGCTTAAGATATAATATAACTATTCCTACATCTTCGAGGGAAAACCAAACATACAGTATTGAAATCTAAAGTTCATAAACTATGTGTCCTCATAAAGTATACTTCAACTAGAACACCAAACATGCTTATCTCACAAATTCATTATCAAATAAATCCTATTTTTCTCTTAGTTTAAAAAAAACATAACAAATCAATAACATCTAATTAATTTTTCTTCCTATCATAAAGTATTATACAAATTGAAACAAAAAAAATAAAATAGAATAGAGAAAAACAATACCCTTTCTTTACGATCTGCTTTCTTCTGTTCCAATTCCTGAATAGCCTTTTCTCTGCGAGCTTCAAGTGCTTTGAGCTCTTGTTCCTTAAAAGGCCAATCATTGGGAATACCAGGATCCTTCTCAACCTTCTTCTTCCCACTTTGAAGAAGCCTCTTAGCCTCTTTGGTTTTCTTCTTGTTATGCTCTTTCACTTTCTTCAGGATTTTGTACTTCTTCTTCAATGGAACCCTCTTACTCTTACTCTCTGCAAATCAAAACAAATTCAATTGATTCAACAAAACAATGATAACAATAACAATGATAGAGATTACAGATGAAATCGATTTACTGACTCTTGCTTCTCTTCACCATTTTGATTATGGAAGAGAAAAAATGAGAGGCGAGAGGAAGGGTTTTTAGGTCGCTAATGTAGCAACATGGAATTATTAGGGTTTAGAGGCTTATATATATGTGTGGGGAAAAATAAAAATTAGGTGTAAAACTTTAATTTAAAACATATAATTAAATCGACAAAATAAATATAAAATTTATAAGGCTATGAAATATAGCTAAATGAAAACATTATTTCAATTTTGGCTATGAAAAATTTTGGTCCTAAATAAATATCAAACTATTTGAGTTAATCTTGTAGTAATTTTTTTTCAGAGTCAACATTGTGATCTCTACAGATATATTTGCATGCCAACAAGTTGTTAGCAAAAGAATGAGCATTAAACATTGTTAATGTTCATTTAAAAATCTCAATATGAGGTTTAGTCCAATTGAGTATAATCTTTTAATGTTTAGAAACTATAAATTTTTTCAATTTGATTTAAGATTCTAGATTAAGTGTGTGTTTGGATTAGCTTTTTTTCACCGCTACTGCGTGTTTGGATAGTATTTTACCGTGAAAACAAGAAGTTACAAAGAGTAATTTCTATGTTGTCATGATTTTCTTTCGTGCTTTTTCAATTTATGTCGTTAAACCAAACACACCATAAAGAGTAGAACTTATATTTGATTGTTGCAAAAATACGAGAGAAATGAATCCTTCTAAGGATGAATAACATCAACTCAAAAAATTGAGGTTTCATGGTCAAATAGCGTTATCCAAATCATTGGATGATAGGTTTTATTCCAACTATGCAAGACTACTTGGGATGAAAAATATGTTTCAATAATCTGGTTTTATGATGATATTTGTAACACTCCAAAATTATTAGATTATTTATTTAATTGATTATGATGAATATTTGTGAATTAATTGCGAAAATGTGATGTTTGGTTGAATTTGATGTGTGAGGTGATACCATAGTGTAGAATTTTGGGGATTAAAATGAATACGAGGATTATTTATATTTTAGATAATTAGTTTTAATTATTTAGAACTATTTTAATATTAAAAATAAAGATGATATATGGTGTATGGAAAATAAGATCGAAGTGGTAATATTCACGAGGATTAGTGAGGGTAAAGTTGGGAAATCATATTAGGGGTCCAAGGGATAAGTTTGACAAAAGGAAAATTTGGGGTTTTTGTACGCTCATTCTATACAATCGTGTTTAGAGAGCAACAGAGAAAAGAGAAGAAAGAGGCTAGGGCTTTTGAAGGTTGTTGTGGAATTCAAGAGAAAAGAGAGTCAAAATTCAATCATAAAATATGGGGAGTATTATATTTCATTATTATTGATATATGGTTTAGATATATGTAGGTAGTGTTGGAAATTTTGGGGGATTTCATAGGGTTTGATAAGGAATGATAAATATGATGGAGTTTGTGCCCTTTTGGTGTGTATTAGGAATGTATAAGATGTATATCTTGATATGTTGTTGTGATATGATGAAACCATGAGGTATGGTGTGAAATTCTGGACTGTTAAAGTGATGAAATCGCAGGAATTGGGACTGGTTTAGTGTCGGAAACATAACAGTGAAATTGTTGTTTTGCACGCTTCGTCGGGCGGGTAGTGTATTCTGTCGGGCGAAGCTGTTTCGCTGGTGTGTCGTCGAGCAAAATTGGAGGAGAGCGAGGGGTGGAAAACTTGAGCTACTGGAATTTGTATGGGAGATGTTTCGCCACTACTTCGCCAAGTGAAACCCAGGTGAGCCACAGGCGAGCAACAACATATAATTTTTTTTACTTATTTCACTTTCTTTGCTTTCGTGGTGCTTCTTTAGTGTTGTTGCTCTTATATCATGGGGTAAGTAAGGTGTTGTGTATTATTGAGTTATCATGATGATTATAGAGTAACATGAATGTTTTATGACGTATATTGATGTTGTTGTATTATAATGTTTCGTCGAATAATATGAATGATGATGCAAACCTATTGGCTTATGTTGGAAATGATGATGATGATGTTATTGCATCATGCATTCATGGCATACTATGTTGGGACTTTGGTCTGGTGTTGGTTTCAATCTCATTCAATCTCATTGTGTGGATTAAAGTGATTATGTTGTGCTCCCTTATGGAGGGTTAATGATTCAGTGCTCATTTATGTTGATTGGCACCACATTCATGTTTCTGATGATATTGTATCTCATAATAAGTGACATTGCATGTGAATGAGTTAGTTAATGATTGATGTATGTGTTTTACTAATGATGTTGATGTTGTCCTAATTGTATACTTTTCTTTATATCTTTTATAATGAATTGTGAATACTCACCCTTCCTATTTGAATGTTGCATCCACGTGGGTAACATGTAGATAATCATGATTAGTTTTTGATGTGTGAAGATTTAGCATTTGAGTCATTTATTCTTTTCGGAATGTTTAGAGGGTGTCTTGCTTTGATAATGTAACATCAGATCGAGAACGTTGTGAACCTTCGAGTTCTATTTCTTTTTGTTGATGTTGTTATGATTTTGTTTAATATGTTTTGGAGATTAATTTAATTAAAATGAAGTGAAATTCTGTGATCAGGTATGAGATGTCGAATGAGATGTTCCAACACTTGACAAATTTTACCAAAACTTAAAGTGCAAGAAAATTAAACAACACAGTAGTTTGTTAACCCAGTTCAGTGTATAACCACACTTACATCTGGAGGCTACCAAGCCAGGAGGAAATCCACTATAAGTAATATTAATTCTAGACTTAAACCACCCAGTTTAATCTTTCACTTAATATCTACCCAATGCAATTTCTACCTAAGACACAACTTAGATATGAGTACCAACTCACTCCCCCTCAATTACACAGTGATCTTGTTTATAAGTTTAATAAAATTGAAGTCATACTTCAAACAAAACAGCTTGATCTTACTTCACAGTTTCAATCAAGTCACAAATACACTTTTGCTTAAAAGCTCATAAAGTGGTACAATAAAAACAACCTGCAATTAAAACACAACACCCTATTTTTTTCTTCTGAAATTCGTACTCAATTCTGAGATATTCTGTTGCTTAAATAGGTGTTTGTATTTTGGGCTTTCTGTAGGTTAATCCAATCCTAAAATGCATGCAGCTTCCACCTTGAATTAGGGTTTGTTACTTCCTAGATTCTAGGTGATTTAGTTCTTCTGATTATGCTGAAGTCTCATAACAACACTCCCTACAGATGCGCCTTATTCTGTTTTTGTCCATCCATAATTAATTCCAGATAACTTTCCTTAAATTTCTCAGATCAGTTAGTCATTAATTAATTCTGGTAGCAGGTTTGAGATGTCACAACATCTGTTGGGACATCCTGAAAAACTGAACTTAAATCATTTACACAATGTCCCAACATCTGGTGTGACATCCTGAATTAAGTTCTTATACTCTGTTTGATAATGTCCCAACATCTGATAGGACATTCTGAACTGAATTCAACATTTCTTGTTGGTCAAAAATTCTGCCAATTCTAAACATCTACAAACTCCCCCTTTGGCTAATTTTTGGCTAACATATTTTTCTGGTTATCAGAGTGCAGCATAAGTTCTTTTATCAGAGTATAGCAGTTCTTTTCTGTTGAGTCATGTGTGAGTTTACTCCCCCTCAAACATACATGTATTCAGGTTTGTTGCAACAGAAATTTTCATTAAAACACACTGATTCAGTTCAGAAGCAAACAGAAGATTTTCATTAATAACTAAACAGCATCATACATTGTTGTTGTTGTTCTCCCCCTTGTTAGACATAAATTTGGGGCCAAAGATACTAAGTCAAAATTACAATGCAGCAGTCATTACATTTTTTCTCACATACAATTTTCACTCAGATTCCTCATAGTCAGTCTCTTCCTCTTCCTCAGACTCCTCATCAGAAGTAGCAGCTTTCTGAGCACTTTCTTCAATCTCCAGGCTTTGGATAATTTCCTCAAGCTTCTGCTTCCTTGCATCCAGTTCTTTGCAAGTACTCTTCAGTTCAGCAATCAATGCAGCTTTGGAGATTTAAGACTTTGCCATTGAAGGACCAGCAGATGTCCCAGAGGGTGCTTCAACATCAGCTGCATGATGACTCAAAAACAGCTTGTAGTGGAAGGCCAGAGGGCTTTCTCTTTTGCACATTGTGTCCTTCTCAGTGAGAATGCCAGGATACTGACTCAGCACTATTCCACACAACAAGGAAGGGAAGGCAATTGGCAGCTTTGTTGCAGATGATCCAGCATGCTTCAATGTCTGATCAAAGATATAAGCTCCATAGTCCAGTTTTGTTTGAGTTCCCACAGCATAGATGAACATGCCCAATCCAGTAGATATTGAGGATGTATGATTGGTAGGTACCCAGTTTGTTGTGCCAATCCTATTCAGCATGGCATACTTCCTTGTCAGCATGCTAACTGAGAGCTTCCCTTTAACTGGCCAAGCCTTGACCTGGTTAGCAGTGATAACTTTGCAAACCTGGTTATCAGTCTTTCCTAATTCATTTGGGCCATCAGATTCTCTTCCAAGGTAGTGGTTGATAACCCTAGGAGAGAATTCTACACACCTTCCTCTTACATATACTTTCCTAAAGTCATCAGACTTACCATTAGCACAATCTTCTTGGAGGTTGACTATGAATTCCTTGACCAGCAGCTCATAGCAAGGAGAGAAGTTGGAGACAGTTTTGAAGAGGCCAGCAGAAGAGATGAGATCAATTAACTCTGTGCACTCAAGTGCATTACTGCTCATCTCTCTTTCAAGTGCTACCCTTCTTTGATAAACAAACTTCCATCTATTCACACTTTAAACATGATGAAAGGAGATGTTGTCCAAGGGAGCTTCTGGAACAGCAGTTGATGACCTTGAGGGTGCTGATTTCTTCTTTGGAGGAGATGTTGGGACATCTTCTTCAACATCTGAATCTGAAGGAGTGACAACTTTCCTCTTTTGTGTTTGCACCTTGCTCCATTGTTTTGTAGGACCAAAGACAACTTTAGCTTTGTCCTTCTTGGGGGTAGCTTGCTTCTTCTCAGAAATTGCATATCCTGCATGCATCTTTTCTTTCCTAGTCCTAAGCCTTTTGGCTATGCTAGGGTTTACAGAAGCAATGATTTCTGTATCAGAATCATGCTCTAGGTTCACAACAGGAGGAGGTTGAGCAGTCTCCTCTTCAGCTGGTGGATCAACAGAGATGTGCTCTTCAGTGGAGGCCTTGTGCTGGTCCTCAGATGCCTCTTCATCACTATCAGTGGAGGCCTTTTTCTGGTCCTCAGATGTTTCAACAGCAACATCAGATGAGGCCTTTTGCTGGTCCTCAGATGTTTCAACATCTATTGGGACATCCTGTTGAGCAGGAGTGTCCTTTTCAGCCTGAGTTTGTTGATCTTCTTGTGGAGCTGGCATGGTGCTCAGAGGGATAGAAATGCCACTTACCACTCTTTGCTCAGAAAGGATTCTGTTTACCAATTCCTTTATGGAATCATCCACGTATTTAGAAGATTTTGGAGTGATGTTTGCTGGTGAAGGTATGCCTTTGGATTTGCTGCAAACTTGATCTTTTGTTCTTTTTGGAGTTCTTGGCTTTTTAGCAAGAGGAACACTTCCTCTGATTTCGTCCATTGGAGTTGAATCCATGGGTACCACCGAAATGGGGGTTGCATGTACCACATCTTCCTTGTTGAGGATTTCTTCAGAAATGTTAGGGTTTTGAGACATTTTCGAAGGAGGTGGATGAAGAGTTTTAGGTTTGATGAGTTCTGAAAAACAGTTAGAGAATGCAATTCGTTTTTGAGAGTATGATGAGAAGATGGATAGCTGAAAGCAAGCTGATATTTTATAAGTAGCCGTTACTTTGAGAATTTTTAGGAGTGGAATACCCAAGGTGCTTGACCAGACTGGTGTTGCCATCTGGTGCTTATGCCACACAATGTCATATGACATGTTGGCACATCTCCATAACTGCTAAATTTCACATAAGCAGATTCCCAATTTGCCCCTTAGATTTTCAAATTGAGTAGCATCCAAGGCTTTGGTAAATATATCAGCCAACTGCAGATTTATAGCTACATGTTCCAGTGAAATCACTTTCTCTTCTACAAGATCTCTGATGAAATAATGTCTGATATCAATATTCTTGGTCCTGCTATGTTGGATAGGATTCTTTGATATGTTAATTGCACTTAAGTTGTCACAGTACAATGTCATGACATCTTGTGGGACATTGTACTCAGTGAGCATTTGCTTCATCCAAACCAACTGAGAACAACTGCTTCCAGCTGCAATATATTCAGCTTCAGCAGTAGATAAGGATACACAATTTTGTTTCTTACTGAACCAAGAAATCAAATTGTTTCCTAGAAAGAAGCATCCTCCTGAAGTGCTTTTTCTGTCATCAGCACTTCCAGCCCAATCAGCATCACAGAAGCCAGTGAGAATTGGTTTGCATCCATGAAAGTACATTATGCCATAGTCACAAGTACCATTAACATATTTCAGAATTCTCTTGACTTGATTAAGATGACTAACTTTTGGATCAGCTTGATATCTTGCACATACACCTACTGCAAATGCTATGTCTGGTCTGCTAGCAGTCAGATATAACAAGCTTCCAATCATACTTCTGTATAGGCTTTGATCTACATTCTCACCCTTGTCATCTTTAGTTAGCTTTAAATGTGTGGGGGCAGGAGTTCTCTTATGAGTAGCATTGTCCATCCCAAATTTCTTGACTATGTTCTTAGCATACTTGCTTTGGGAAATGAACATGGAGTCCTCCATTTGCTTTATTTGCAGTCCAAGAAAGTAGGTTAATTCTCCTACTAGGCTCATTTCAAATTCAGATTCCATCTGGTTGACAAAATGTTTGACCATCCTGTCTGACATCCCACCAAAGACAATGTCATCTACATATATTTGAGCAATCATGACATTTACTTCTTCATCTTTAACAAACAAGGTTTTGTCAATTCCACTTTTCCTGTACCCTTGCTTGATAAGAAAAGTAGCCAGCCTTTCATACCATGCTCTTGGAGCTTGCTTCAGACCATAAAGAGTCTTCTTTAGTTTGTATACATGATTTGGACAGCTTGGATCAACAAATCCTTTAGGTTGTTCTACATATACCTCTTCATTAAGATAACCATTTAAAAAGGCACTTTTCACATCCATTTGAAATAGCTTGAACTTTAAGATACAAGCAATTCCCAAAAGTAGTCTGATTGATTCAAGCCTTGCTACTGGTGCAAAGGTTTCATCAAAGTCTACTCCTTCAATTTGTGTGTATCCTTGAGCTACAAGTCTAGCTTTGTTCTTTGTAACAACTCCTTGCTCATTTGACTTGTTCTTATACACCCATTTTGTTCCAATCACATTTATGTCATCAGGTCTAGGAACAAGATTCCACACTTCATTCCTTGTGAATTGACCTAATTCCTCTTGCATAGCATAAATCCAGTATTCATCAGTAAGAGCTTCCTTGATGTTTTTAGGTTCTATTTTAGAAACAAAACAGGAACCTGAAATCACTTCTCTTGATCTAGTGCTCACACCTCTGTTGGGATCACCAATTATCAAATCTTTGGGATGATCCTTCTGGATTCTGATGGAGGGAGGTTTGCTGGATTGTTCTGTCCTTGCATCAGTTTGAGTGAAGTCAGAAAGATCACTCTTTTCTTCAGCTTCAGTCTTGATATCAGCAGATGTTCCAACATCTTCTGGGACATCTGTAGGAGCATAATCAATTATCACATTTATGGACTCCATGATAACCTTGGTTCTAGAATTAAATACTCTATATGCTCTGCTGTTTATAGAGTATCCAAGAAAAATCCCTTCATCACTTTTAGGATCCATTTTTCTTCTTTGCTCCCTATCTGCCAGAATATAACAGTTACTTCCAAACACATGGAAGTACTTAACTGTGGGTTTTCTGCCCTTCCAGACTTCATAGATTGTGGACAAAGTTCCTTTCCTTACAGTAACTCTGTTATGGATGTAACAAGCTGTGTTCATAGCTTCAGCCAAGAAGTACAAAGGTAACTTTTTAGCATGGATCATAGCTCTTGCTGATTCTTGAATAGTTCTATTCTTCCTCTCAACAATCCCATTCTGTTGAGGAGTGATTGGTGAAGAATATTCATGATTGATTCCTTCTGAAGAACAGAAATCTAAGAATTTGTGGTTCTCAAATTCTTTTCCATGATCACTTCTTATTCTGATCACACAGCTGGCTTTTTCCCTTTGTATTCTTTGGCATAAGTCTTTGAATACATCAAATACATCAGACTTTTCTTTGATGAAATTTATCCACGTATACCTTGAAAAGTCATCAACCACCACATAGGCATACCTCTTACCACCAAGGCTCTCAACCTGCATAGGACCCATAAGATCCATATGCAATAGTTCCAAAACTTTGGAAGTTGTCAGATGTTGGAGCTTTGGATGGGACATCTTGGTTTGCTTGCCTATTTGACATTCACCACATATTTTGCCATCGTCAATCTTCAGTTTAGGAATACCTCTCACAGCATCCATAGATATGATCTTCTTTATGCCTCTGAAATGAAGATGACCTAGTCTTTGGTGCCATAGTTTCACTTCTTCTTCTTTAGCTAAAGAGCAAGTTGAAGTGAGACTGAAGTCTTGAGGTTCCCATATGTAACAGTTGTCTTTAGATCTGGCTCCTCTCATGACAACCTTTTGTTCTTTGTTAGACACTATGCATTCAGTTTTGGTAAAGTTTACACTGTACCCTTGATCACATAATTGACTTATGCTGATCAGGTTAGCAGTTAAACCTTTAACCAGCAGCACATCATCTAGTCTTGGTACATCTGGACAGTCCAAGGTCCCAACTCCCTTGATTTCTCCTTTAGCTCCATCTCCAAAGGTTACATATCTGGATGAATGTGACTTTAAGTCTACTAGCAGATTCTTCAATCCAGTCATGTGTCTTGAACATCCACTGTCAAAGTACCAGTCTTCTTTAGCTGATACTCTTAGTGATGTATGTGCTATGTATGCAACACCTTTCTTTGACCATTTGAGTTGAGATTTCTTTTGATACCTCTGCCCTGTGTATTGTTCATCAGTAGAGCTCTAAGTTTGTTTGTTGATCTTGTTCTTGGGTATGTAGCTTTGATCAGCATGAAGACTAGCTTTTGGTCTCCATACCTTCTTGATGACCTCTGTCTTCTGCTTAGGAGGTTGCTGATCTCTTCTATGCAACACTTTCTTGGTAACTTCTATCTTCTGCTTAGGTGGTTGCTGATACATCTGATTTGGATATCCATGCAACTTATAGCAATGAGGTTTGATATGTCCAAATCTTCCACAATGATGACATCTCCATCTTTGATACTTCTTCTTCATTATGTTCTTTTCAGACTGTTGAGACATCTGTTGGAACATTATGTTTGACTTTGTGTTCTTTTCATGATGTTGAAGCATCTGTTGGGACATCTTGTTTGACTGTATGGACTTTGAAGTAGTTTTGCTAGAGCTAGCTTTATCCTTATGAACTCTGTTAAATCCCAGTCCACTTTTATCCCCTGAATGCTTATTGTTGTTGAGAATAACATCCAGTGTACTTGAGCTACTGTTCAACATTCTAACAGATTTGGACATGTGTTCCAACTTGGAGTTGAGAAGACTTACTTCACTTTTCAAGGTGTCAATGATCTCTAGATCACTTGCTTTTTCATCCTTTAGAACCTCAATCTGCTTCTTTAGCTTTATATTCTCCCTGCATATTTCAGTGCTTCTTTTGACTAGTTCTCTGAATGATTGCTCAAGTTCTTCAAAAGTAAGCTCCCCATCACTGGATTCACTTTCAGATTCACATAATCCAGCTAGAGCAGTGATATGCTTAGCTGATTCTTCTTCTGAATCACCTCCTGAGTCTTCATCAGACCAGGTTACAGAGAGACCTTTCTTTTGCCTTTTTAAATAGGTAGGACATTCATTTCTGATGTGTCCATATCCTTCACATCCATGGCATTTAATCCCTCTTTCTTGACTGGTCTTTTCATCATAAGTTGACTTTCTATCATAAGGTCTTTTGTTCTCAGAAGAGTTTGTGTATCTTCCACTTGGTCTGGACTTGTTTTCCATATTTCTGAGAATCTTTTTGAATTGTCTTCCAAGCATAACAATGTTGTCTGATAAGCTTTCACCAGTTTCTGATTCATCATTTTCTTCTTCTTCATCAGTATTTGTTACCAAGGCTATGCTTTTGTTCTTCTTTACACTTGTGTCATTCATTCCCATCTCAAATGTTTGAAGAGAGCCAATGAGCTCTTCAACTTTCATTGTGCATATGTCTTGAGCTTCTTCTATTGCTGTGACTTTCATGTCAAATCTTTTTGGCAAAGATCTGAGAATCTTTCTTACAAGCTTTTCATCAGTCATCTTTTCTCCCAAGGCTCCAGAAGTATTGGCTATTTCTAAGATGTTCATGTAGAATTCATGAATTGTCTCATCTTCCTTCATTCTCAAGTTTTCAAACTTGGTGGTGAGAAGTTGAAGTCTTGACATCTTTACCTTTGATGTTCCTTCATGAGTTGTTTTGAGAGTGTCCCAAACATCTTTGGCCAGCTCACAGTGATGCACAAGTCTAAAGATGTTCCTATCAATGCCATTGAATAAAGCATTTAAGGCCTTGGAGTTGCCTAGTGCTGAGTCTTCTTCCTCCTTACTCCATTCTTCTTCAGGTTTCAACACTTTTGCTCCATCTTTGGTGTCTTGGACAGGATGTTCCCATCCAATGTTGACTGCTCTCCAGGCCCTGTTGTCAAGTGATCTTAAGAATGCAATCATTCTTGGCTTCCAGTAGTCATAATTAGATCCATCCAGTATAGGTGGTCTATTTACTGATCCTATATCTCTGTCCATGTTTCCAGAATTTGTATTCCCTAGATCTCACCCAGTATAAACAGGCAGGGTGCCTGCTCTGATGCCAATTGAAATTCTGTGATCAGGTATGAGATGTCGAATGAGATGTTCCAACACTTGACAAATTTTACCAAAACTTAAAGTGCAAGAAAATTAAACAACACAGTAGTTTGTTAACCCAGTTCAGTGTATAACCACACTTACATCTGGAGGCTACCAAGCCAGGAGGAAATCCACTATAAGTAATATTAATTCTAGACTTAAACCACCCAGTTTAATCTTTCACTTAATATCTACCCAATGCAATTTCTACCTAAGACACAACTTAGATATGAGTACCAACTCACTCCCCCTCAATTACACAGTGATCTTGTTTATAAGTTTAATAAAACTGAAGTCATACTTCAAACAAAACAGCTTGATCTTACTTCACAGTTTCAATCAAGTCACAAATACACTTTTGCTTAAAAGCTCATAAAGTGGTACAATAAAAACAACCTGCTATTAAAACACAACACCCTATTTTTTTCTTCTGAAATTCGTACTCAATTCTGAGATATTATGTTGCTTAAATAGGTGTTTGTATTTTGGGCTTTCTGTAGGTTAATCCAGTCCTAAAACGCATGCAGCTTCCACCTTGAATTAGGGTTTGTTACTTCCTAGATTCTAGGTGATTTAGTTCTTCTGATTATGCTGAAGTCTCATAACAAAACTCCCTACAGATGCGCCTTATTCTGTTTTTGTCCATCCATAATTAATTCCAGATAACTTTCCTTAAATTTCTCAGATCAGTTAGTCATTAATTAATTCTGGTAGCAGGTTTGAGATGTCACAACATCTGTTGGGACATCCTGAAAAACTGAACTTAAATCATTTACACAATGTCCCAACATCTGGTGTGATATCCTGAATTAAGTTCTTATACTCTGTTTGATAATGATTCTGCCAATTCTAAACATCTACATGAAGTTTTTCCGTTGCGGTTGTTTTGAGTTAAATTGTGATTAAAGAACCCATGTTACAGAGCATGATTGTTAATATGATGTTTTATGAATAAAATGTGACACCTTTCTATGTTGTACTTTGATATAATTTATTTAATTATTGTGTAGTTTAATGGGGTTAGAAGGGTGTTACATTAGCGGTATCAGAGCAGGTCGGTCTGTCCGACTAGACCTTGTTTGTTGTCAGTTCCCTAACTGTTGACACGTGTGGGTACATTGTCGATGATTTGTTTCTTTTAATGTTGTTAATGGTGTGCAAAATGGCAGGGAGACATGATCGAGCTATTGTTAATGCGTTGGAAGCACTTGCTTAAGCGATAACTCAAAACAATGTTCTTGATGAGTTCCGTTCTTTGGAGAAGTTCCAGAGGAAAAATCCACCGACTTTCGTGGGCACTCATGATCCATATAGCACATATAAGTGGCTCAAGGCAATTGAGAAATTTTTTAGAGTGATGGTGTGTGCTGATGCTAAGAGAGTTTGAGAATGGGCTGAGACCAGAAATCAAACCAGGGATTGGATGCCAACAGATTCTTAGGTATACGGAATTGGGGGATAATAGTAGGATCTACGACGAGGACAACCGAGCTCGATCTGATCACTACAGGGGATAAGTGAGAAGAAAGAGATTGGTCAATTTAGAGAAAAACTTTTTGTGACTCCAATTGAGAAGGGAAAACATAAGGTTTCTGATGGGAAGAAGACAAGTGAGGGAGTTTTTATCGCTCTTGTCAAGTGTTACAAGTGTGGAGAGCCGTGTCATTATGTTGATGTGTGCAACAATAGTGTGCTGAGATGTTACAAATGTGGTACGAATGGTCATCGAGTTAGTGATTTCCCGAATTAAGGTCCAACTTGTTTCAATTGCGGTGAACATGGTCATATCAGACTCAATGCCAGAAACCGAAGAAGACTGCTACTGCTGCTCAGACTAATGACAAAGTATTTTCTTTGAGTGATTCATAAGTACCAAAGAAGGATAACTTAATTCTAGGTACTAGCTTTATTAAGAATGTTGAGTTGGGTTTTATTATTGATATTGGAGCTACACATTCGTTTATTTCGCTTGAGTGCGCTACTAAGTGGGGTTTGAAATTGTCTGATATTAACTGGTTGGAGTTCAACTATGTTCATATCAACTGTTATAATAAGACCGTAGAGTTTCCTGAGTTTGGTGATAATGGTGAGTTGGTGTTTTTATCTGCTAAGCAAATGGATGAACTTCTAGAAGATGAAGTCTTGATGTTTGCATTGTTTGCATTGTTGTAAATTGATTACAAAGTTACGAGTGTCGAATCACCTGTGGTCCATGAATGTGATTTGCCTCCAGAACGTGAAGTGGAGTTTGCGGTGGAATTGGTACCAAATACAAGCCCAATGTCGATGGCTCCTTACCGGATGTCAACTTCTGAGTTAATTGAGTTGAAAAATGATCACACTAAAATTCACCGTATTTCTGACTCCGATTTCGCATGCATTCTTAGCTTTTATTGTTGTTTTGCTTTGTTATTGCTTTGTTTTCTTATGTTTTCAGGTTTTTATAATAATCGGAGCTTGAATCGGGAAAAGGAGCGAAAAAGGAGTGAAAACGGACGAAAACCTAGAAATTCAGCGTTTTGCACTTGCGGCACCCACCGTGGCGGGCGCCATGGGGTTAGCCATGACGTGGCCACGTCTCAAGACCACTCCTCAACCTCCAAGACCCACGATCCCCACTCCACAATCCCCTGTAGGGACCATGGCGGGCGCCATAGGCCTGTGGCGGGCGCCACAAGGCCAAAATCAGTAACCTCCACTTTTTAGTGGAGGGGCATCCCGGTCATTTCATGCTTTCAGTTTCTCCTATAAATAGGACCTTAGATTTTCGTTTTTCTTCATCCAGAATTAGAATTCTCTAGGCATATATCAGTTATAAAGCAGTTGCCATTCCACATCGGGGTGCCTCTGCAATCGAGTGATCGAGTCTGTAATCTGTCTGTGGTTCGAGTTTTGGAGCACTCTGGAGGAAGTTAATCCTGCCGCCATTTTAATTCAAGTTCGTACTTTACTTTTATTTATTTCTGCCTCGCTTTTATTTTGTTTATTTCCCGCACTCGCACATTTACGTTGTTTATTTCCTGCACTCGCACATTTACGTTGTTTATTTCCTGCACTCGCACATTTACGTTGTTTATTTCCTGCACTCGCACATTTACGTTGTTTATTTCCTGCACTCGCACTTTACTTCGTTTACTTTCCGCACTCGCTTTAAATTACTTTTATGAAAAACTATAAAAAGAATATTTACTTCATCATGTCTAACTAATTCCATACAGGTTAGAATGTAAGGATCGTAATTAAACCAGTAATCAGTATAATTGTTCGTGGAAACACCTAAGGGCTATTTTATCTTTCAATTCAAATAATTGTTTTTAACTATTTCAAAAACAGCCAAAAGCGCTTTGTATAGTTCATTAGGAGATTTTAGATTAAAAAGAAAAGAGATTTTAAAACGATTTTCGGACGCGTTAGGAAGTTTAAACTCTGGTTCGCAAGAACCTCTTTTTGCTAAGAAATCCAGGTTAAAGTACTTTTCAACTTAGTTAAGATACTATATTTCTTAAAAATAGGTTTACTACTCTAACGCAGTACGCACCTTTTTATCCGTGACAATAGGAGGGGTTGATTAGAGAGTACAACTCGGTTCTGAATACGCGAAAGCGACAGTTCCTGTTAAATTAGTTCTTTTCAAAGAAGAAAACATTGCCCATAAGTAGTTCCACTAACAAGTACTGGATTATCATTGATTACGTGAATTACATTCGAGCCTGTCCTTTATTTATTATTTAAAATTATAATTTTATTTACCATTGCACCCTTATTAAAACCCTTAAAAATAGTTGCCTTAGATAAGCACCATAACAACAGGTTTGATAGATTGACACTTGGTCTCTGTGGATTCGATAATCTTTTATATTACTTTGACGTGATTCGTACACTTGCGAAAAACACGCATCAAGCTTTTGGCGCCGTTGCCGGGGACCAATATCGTCAAATTTCATTACCCTGTAGTTATACCGTTTAGACTAAGGTTGTTACCCACCGGTCAATGCGAAAGACTCGCAGTGCCGGAAGTTTAGTAGACCCTCTAGCTGAACCTGAACGTTACGCTCGCGCACGTTTATTTTTCCATAGGAATAGGATAGCTATGGCCGAAGAACAAAACCGAAGACCTCTTAAGGACTTCGCCCAACCATCAAACGAGGAACCTAGTTCCAGTATAGTAAACCCCGTTATCCCAGCCAATAATTTTGAACTTAAACCATCCCTGCTGCAATTAGTGCAACAGAGACAATTCGCAGGTCTCGCTACTGATAACCCAAACCAACATTTAAAAAACTTTCTTCAGTTAGCAGACACCTTTAAAACCAATGGAGCTTCTCCTGAGGCAATACGCTTAAGATTATTTCCCTTTTCCCTCAGAGATAAAGCTCTATCATGGTTAGATTCCCTTCCACCCAATTCAATAACAACTTGGGATGACCTTAGGAAAGTTTTCCTTGCTAGATATTTTCCCCCGAGTAAGACCGCTCTTCTTCGAAACCTAATAACTAGATTTACCCAACACCAAGGAGAGTCGTTGTTCGAAGCCTGGGAGAGATATAAAGAACTATTAAGAGCATGCCCACACCATGGCTTAGAGAATTGGCTAATCATCCAAACCTTCTATAATGGACTTCATTATAACACTAAAATGACCATCGACGCTGCCGCTGGTGGCGCACTGATGAACAAACCTTACCCTGAAGCTAGTGCCCTTATCGAGGATATGGCCCAAAACCATTAATCATGGGGAGTAGAACGAGCGACAGTGGAAAAGAAGGAAGCCCAAGGAGGAATACATGAGCTAAGCTCTATAGACATGATGCAGGCTAAAATGGACGCGTTGGCCCTAAGAGTCGAACATATGTGTACAACTCCGAATACTGTAGCCGCAGTTTCGCCGAATTGTGAGATATGTGGAACGCAAGGACACCAATCCGCCGAATGCAATCTGTTGAATGAAACCAACACCGAGCAAGTGAACTATACCCAAGGGAACCCATTTTCAAACACATATAACCCTGGATGGAGGAATCACCCAAACTTCTCCTACAAAAATAATAACCCTATCCAAAATACCGCACCTCCGAGACAACAAGGTTACCAAGCCCCTAGAACAAATCAACCTATGCAACCTGTGCCACCAAACCCGAGCTTTGAGGAAATTGTAAAAGATTTCATCGTTGCTCAAAAACAGAAGAACAAAGAGTTCATGAACCAAAGCGTCCATGTTAACGAACTAATTACCCAGTTAGGAACCAAGGTTGATCAAATCATTACTCATAATAAGATGCTTGAAACCCAGATCTCTCAGGTAGCGTTAAACCAAGCCCCACAGACTACATCTGGAGGACAGTTCCCTGGACAACCTCAACAAAACCCGAAAGGGCAAGCTAATGCCATTACTCTACGAAGTGGAACCGCTTATAAGGAACCTTTGAACCCTAGATTAAGTGAGCCCGAAACTTCTGAGAGGAATGAGGAAAAGGAACCAGAGAAGCCTGAAACCCCGGAAAGTCAAGAAAAAGGAGAAGAACCTAAAAATAAAACCTATGTACCACCACCGCCATACAAACCACCAATACCTTACCCTCAAAGATTAAAGAAAACCCAAATCGATAATCAATATCAAAAATTCGTTAAGGTTATAGAAAAACTTCACGTAGAAATCCCCTTTACAGAAGCCATCACCCAAATACCTTCTTATGCTAAGTTTCTCAAAGACATACTTACAAATAAACGTAGACTTGAAGATCCGAAACCCGTGGAATGTAATTCTATTTCCGAAGATAGGTTAGCAAAGAAAGATAAAGATCCCGGAAATTTTTCCATTCCTTGTATTTTGGGGAATCATGTCATCGAAAAAGCTTTTCTAGACCTAGGAGCTAGTGTGAGCTTAATGCCTTTAGCAGTTTGTGAGAGATTAAACTTAGGAGAATTACAACCTACTAAGATGTCACTTCAATTAGCCGATAGATCCGTTAAATACCCTATAGGCATACTTGAAGACGTCCCTGTTAGGGTAGGTCAGTTATTTATACCTACTGATTTTGTTGTCATGGACATTAAAGAAGATGACGACATACCGATACTCCTAGGTAGACCGTTCTTATCGACTGCTGGAGCCGTAATAGATGTTAAAAAAGGAAAACTAACTTTTGAGGTAGGTGAAGAGAAGATAGAATTTATATTGTCAAAATTTCTTATGGCACCTGTGATAGGAGATTCCTGTTATGCCTTAGATATCATCGAAGAATGCATTAGGGAATTAGAACAAGAAGAAGAAACTGAATCTATAAAATTGCCATCAACCCTTATTTTGGAAGATGACAATTATAAAACACCCTACATTGATGATAACCTTCACGAATGTTTATCTCTTACCCCAGATCCTATGCCTTGCCCTATGAAACCGACCGTAAAACTTAAGGAACTGCCTAAAAACCTGAGATATGAATTTCTCGATGAAGATATGAATCGTCCAGTTATAGTCAGTGCTACCTTAAACCAAAAAGAAACCGATCAATTATTAGAAGTTTTACGTAGGTACCCCTCAGCCTTAGGATATAAGATCTCTGATCTAAAAGGAATAAGCCCATCCGTATGCATGCATCGGATTTTGCTTGAAGAAGATTCAAAACCTTCCAGAGAACACCAACGTAGAATAAATCCTATAATGAGTACTGTAGTTAAGACTGAAGTTCTTAAGTTACTAGAGGCAGGTATAATATATCAGATCTCGGACAGTAAATGGGTGAGTCCTGTGCATGTAGTACCTAAAAAGGGAGGCATCACAGTCGTGCAAAATGAGAAAGGCGAACCTGTAGCAAAAAGAACCGATGGAGGTTGGCGTATGTGCATAGACTATAGAAAATTAAATAAAGCAACTAGGAAGGACCATTTCCCATTACCATTCATAGACCAAATGTTGGAGCGCCTAGCCAGACACTCTTACTTTTGTTACTTAGATGGATATTCCGGATTCTTCCAAATACCTATTCACCCCGAAGATCAAGAAAAAACTACCTTTACATGCCCAGTTGGAACTTTTGCCTATAGAAGAATGCCTTTTGGACTTTGTAATGCTCCTGCAACTTTCCAACGCTGCATGATGTCTATCTTTGCTGATTATTTAGATGGAATTATGGAAGTATTTATGGACGATTTCTCAGTTTGTGGATCAGATTTCAAAAATTGTCTTGTCAACCTTGAGAAAATCCTGGAGAGATGTGTGGAGGTAAACCTTGTGCTAAATTGGGAAAAATGTCATTTCATGGTCACCGAAGGGATTGTTTTAGGACATGTAGTTTCCGAAAAAGGTATAGAGGTAGATAAAGCAAAAATAGAAGTCATAGAGAATCTAAAACCGCCGAAGACTATCAGGGAGATAAGAAGTTTTCTTGGACATGCCGGATTTTACCGACGTTTCATCAAGGATTTCTCCAAAATAACAAAGCCCTTAACTGGTCTTTTAATGAAAGATGTTGAATTCATCTTCGATGAAAAATGTACTGAAGCATTTAATCTTCTGAAGCAAACTCTGATTTCAGCACCTATAATGAAACCCCCTGATTGGTCAGAACCGTTTGAGATAATGTGTGACGCCAGTGATTATGCTGTTGGAGCCGTTCTAGGTCAAAGAAAAGATAAGAAGTTACATGTGATTTATTATGCCAGTAGAACCCTAGACGCTGCACAGCTCAACTACGCAACAACCGAAAAAGAGCTCCTAGCTGTAGTTTTTGCAATAGACAAATTTAGATCTTATCTAGTAGGAGCCAAGATTATAGTTTACACCGACCATGCTGCCATTCGTTACTTACTAAGCAAAAAGGATGCCAAGCCTAGGTTACTTCGATGGATTCTATTACTGCAAGAGTTTGATTTGGACATCCGTGATAAGAAAGGCACTGAGAATGTGGTAGTTGATCACCTATCTAGGCTAGAATACCTGAAACCTGATCCAGTTCCCATAAATGACGATTTTGCCTATGATAGACTGATAGCCCAACTGGAAACCATTGAAGATGATAACCCAGACCCTCATGAGTATTTTCAAAAATCCTTAGCCATAAGTGATGTACCTTGGTATGCAGACTTTGTTAATTACCTAGCCGCTGACATCATACCCCCTGATCTAAACTACCACCGGAAGAAGAAGTTCTATAGTGATGTGAGAAACTTCTATTGGGACGAACCGTTTCTTTTCAAGAGAGGTAAAGATGGCATTTTCCGCCGTTGTGTTCCAGAAGAAGAGGTAAATAATATAATTGAGCATTGTCACTCGGCACCCTATGGTGGACATGCAAGCACATCTAAGACCTACGCCAAGATTCTTCAAGCTGGCCTATTCTGGCCTACTATGTGGCGTGATGTCCATGCTTTCATTGTCAAGTGTGATAGATGCCAACGCACAGGAAATATTTCAAGACGTAATGAAATGCCGTTAAGAAATATCCAAGAAGTAGAACTCTTCGACGTATGGGGTATAGACTTTATGGGACCGTTCCCACCATCTTTTGGAAATCAGTACATCTTAGTAGCAGTTGACTACGTGTCTAAATGGATTGAAGCTATCGCCGCACCCACAAACGACACCAGAGTAGTCATCAAATTATTCAAAAATTATATATTTCCCAGGTTTGGAACCCCCCGTTTAGTCATAAGTGATGGAGGATCACACTTCATATCGAGAATATTTGATAAACTTTTAAGCAAGTATGGAGTTAAGCATAGAGTAGCAACACCATACCACCCACAGACCAATGGACAAGTGGAAGTATCTAATAGGGAGATAAAACAAATCCTCGAGAAGACTGTCTCTATATCTAGAAAGGATTGGTCACAGAAACTTCAAGAAGCATTATGGGCCTATAGAACCGCTTTCAAAACTCCTATAGGAACAACCCCTTATCAACTGGTCTATGGAAAATCATGTCACTTACCTTTTGAATTGGAGCATAAGGCCTATTGGGCCATCAAAACTTTGAATTTGGATTACTTGACTGCTGGTGAGAAACGTATCCTTGACATCCACAAATTAGAAGAGCTCAGACAATCTGCCTACGAAAATGCCATCATATACAAAGAAAGAAAAAAAGCTTGGCATGACAAAAGAATCATAAGAAGAGACTTCAAGATAGGCGATCCTGTTCTCCTGTTCGATTCTAGGTTACGACTATTTCCAGGTAAACTCCGTTCGAGATGGACTGGCCCTTTCGAAGTATCTAAGATCCTGAGATCCGGTGCTATTGAAATCAAGAACCCGACATGTAAACCATTCATCGTCAATGGACAGAGGTTGAAGCCCTACGAAGGAGGTGACATTCCAACAACATACACCTGCCATACTCTGAGTGATCCACCATATCCTTCCAATGATGTTTAATTATCGGTCGTCGAGCTAATGACGTTAAACAAGCGCTGCATGGGAGGCAACCCATGGTTTTTCTTATTTTTGTACTTTTTATTTTTTACTTTTACTTTATTTTGTTTATATTATTATTATTATGTCAGGACTAACGATTGAATGTTTTATGTGCTTTCAGGACTTGTTTGCTAACCTTGTACAGAATGCAGAACCCTGATGACATGCACGTGGCCTTTAGAGACGATGCACAGAGAGAGCGTTACTATGTTCACATGAGACGCCCTATGGCTCCTACCAGGTACCCTGACCATGACTGCATGGATGCCTTGGGGATAGAGCCAAGCGTCAGATTTTTATGCCATCAACTCCAGTGGGAACAGTTTGACTACAGGAACAACACTTATAGGAACTTGACTCTTGAGTTCCTCAGCTCGTTTCATTATGACCCTTGGGCTGGACCCGATGGACTCGCTGTTTTCAGGTTGTTCGGGATTGACTACTCATTCTCTCACAGAGAGTTTGGTGATTTGCTAGGTTTCCAGACTACTCCTGATGCTATTCTAGATACACCGATGGGGTATTTTATGAGCAGAGAAGTGGAAAAGTTTTGGACTAAAATATCCGGCGGAGGGAGCCAAGATCCTTCTACCCAGTTTTCTCAGGTAATCCACAACCCTGCTTTGAGGTACTTCCAGATGATTCTAGCACATTCTTTCCTAGGTTTTCCAGATACAGAGACACTGCTAAGTGAAGAGGAGATTTTCCTACTGTTTTGTGCGACTCAGTCTCGCCCTGTTGCTTGTGGCAACTTTCTGTTAAAGGGCTTGGCTAGTGTTGCCAGATCATCCGTAGGCATCATCCATGTCGGTGGGATTGTTACACAGATAGCTACTGCATTGGGTTTGTCTCGCAAGTTATTGCACCTCAGGACCTTCTGCTGCTACACCACCCTGGATATTGATTTTTGTCTTGATAGAGGACTGATGAGGAGGGCTTCTTTTGAGCCCAACATGTTTAGATTGCTGATCGACGGCGAAGCGATACACTACTTTACATTACCAGATCAGCTGATGACCAGTGTCCATGATCCTGAAAATTGGAGTTATGCTCTAGAGGGTTATGGAGAGACTGTCGAAGAGCTGAAATCGCCTCCCGCCGCTGAGTACACTCCTACACCTCTTACTCCCCAAATCACTGTTATGTCTAACAATATGTCTCTGCAGCCACCTGACCTACAAACACAGATTTATGAGCTCCGCAAGGAGACTGCCCTGCTCAAGCAGGAAGTGGCAGACTTAGAGTTACAGATGCAGGTTTCTGATCTCACTCATGCCTCAGAGACCGATGCTCTACATCAGGCGATTGAAGAGCTTCGGAGGGAGATAGCTGAGATTCGTGGATCAAGCCAGGAAAAGACGCCTACCACATGACTCATTCTACCCTGACAGCATTACCCTAGTATTTTATTTATCGCATTTCCAGACATATTTTACTTTACTGCAGCTTTTATATTTTCATGCACTTTGAATTCCTTATATATATACATATTATGCACTAATGTTAACCTTTTTCTTTTTCTTTTGTTTCTTTAATTATTTTTATTTTTTGTCGTGCAAAGAAAAAAAAAATATAAGACAAAAATATTTTCATTTTTGTCTTTATAAAAAAAAAAAATATGCAAGCCTCAAGCCTTGAAAAGAAGAAGAAAACGCTATCCAGACCCCCCGGAAGACCAAGGTGCAAGGAAGGCCCAAAGGAGGATCCAAAAACCACAAGACCCAGGAATTGGCCTTGTGGCGGGCGCCATAGGCCCTGTGGCGGGCGCCACACCGTACCATCAACAAATACGGGATTCAATCCCCATTTCCACCATTTTCATCCCTTTCTTCACCAAAAACCCATTTTTCCAACCTTCCAAATCCTCCTTGAACCCCATTAAAGCTCCCTCATTTTCAAAATACCCACCATCCATAAAACATATCCAACATCCATTTCCATTTTCATCCATCAAAAACCAAAAAAATCAAAACTTTATCATTCCCTCATAAACCACTTTTTCTACCATTTTCACTACCTAAGGAGCATTCAACAATGGAGTTCAACGGATTTCTTCTTCGTGATGGAAGACCGGGCGAAAGGCAACGGAAAATTATTCAGAGGCTTCAAAGTCGAGAAATTCTCTCGACTAGGTACGTCGACGATAACTGTCTGTATGCTTTGGGTATTTATCATAGTGTTTTTAATTTATTAGAATTTCTAGGCTTGCATAATATTTTCATTAATCAGGAACCTACCTATGAGCGACTGACAACTGAGTTTTTGAGTTCTTTGATATACACTGTCAGTCCTAACACTGCTAGCACTGTTGGTACTGTTATTTTTAGACTGTTCGGAATTGAGTATGAATTCAGTACCAACGATCTAGCAGGTTTGTTAGGAATCCCTCATAGGGAAGGTTCGATCTGTGAGGCACCTTTGGATGCTGAATGGTCGGCCGAGGTATTTACCTTCTGGCTAAGGCTTTCAAGTACTTCAATTAATTCTTTTGAAGGGATACTTGCGTCGACCATTCACAACCCGGCCATAAGAGTTTTTAGACTTCTTTTGGCATGTACTATTTTTGGCCGGGAAAGTCCAAACAAGGTAAATGCTCGTGAACTCCTATTTTTGCAAGGATGCCTCACTAGAACCCACATCAATCCGGTCCCGTTTATGCTTGCCCATATGACTTTATTTACTAATAAAACAGGACCGATTGTATTTGGAGGGCTTGTTACGTCTATTGCTCGGGATCTTGGCCTGAACGATGAGATAGCTACACTTGAACCACTACCTCCTCGCACAATTAATTTAAAATTTCTGAAGGACATGAAATTGTGCCGAACGAGGAGAGAAGGTGGTTATGAGTTGATGGTTCATGGGGTAGCTATCCCATCTGTTGCTTTACCATGCAGTAGACGTACTGATGTACGTGATGAAAGGAACTGGACCTATGATCTTAATGCTCCACGTGTTTTGGGTCCACTTCCTCCTAATATTCCCGATGGGGAGGCACATGACACTGATGATGAGTATGATCGGAGAGAGCAGTCTCCCATCCCTCACATGTCCCCCCATCGTCCTTCACAGTCACACACTGCACCATCTTCCTCTAACCCTGTTGCAGGTACTGCTCCTGGATTCTTTGTCACCGAGGAGATGTGGCGTGATATGACAGCTAGAGAAGAAAGGCGTGATGGCCTTCTCTCTACTATTTCACAGCAGCTGACGGACAACATGAGCTTCATGCAACAATCGCGATTGGTTTCGGATCGGGCTTATAGCAACGTTTGCCGTACCTTGAACGATATCTCATTAGAGCAGAACCGTCAGAGAGAGTTCAACAGCCGACACTACCAGCTTGTAGAGGCTACTCAGGGTTCCATCTTGGGTAACCTTCGAGAGGTCCGGAGTGCTCAGGCTGCTTTATCAGCACGACTCGACCGGAGGGACCAGCATCGTAGTAGATCCCGTCGTTCCAGACCATCACATCAGGACGGCGAAGGCACCAGTGCTCCTCCTCAGTAGTCTTTTTCCAGGTTACCCCCCTTATCTTATTTCGAAACATTGGGGACAATGTTCGATTTAAGTGTGGGAGGGGATTTTATTGCTTTCTGTTATTTCCCTTTTTAGTTAATTTCCTTTCAGTTATTTCCCTTTTCAGTAATTTAATTTTCTTAGATAATGCATGAGTCTGACGAGTCGCCAGTATAGTGTCTTTTTAGTTCATCTTCATTTTTTCCCATTTCCTTAGCCTTACCAGAAAATTTTTAAAAAAGAAAATAATGTTGTTTCACATGTTTTTTGGGCTTTGAGACAGGTTTAGATTAGGATGTGGTGACTTAGTTCAACTTTTTGAAACATCAGAACCATTTTAGCACCATAGACCTCTTGAATATAGGAATCACTCCTAAACCCCACCACCTTGGCCTTTATTATCATTTAAAAAATTGTCCTAAGTAGTTTATTTTAGCAGTCAGCTCCGGCCTAAGCATGCTCTACGTAGGGGGCCGATGAATATAAGTGAATGATCCAGTGCTAATAAAAAAAGAAAAAAAGAAAAAAAGGCAAACTCTGGTATAGGTGACCCTCACAAAGTCATTTAAACCGAAAAAAGAGAAAAAAAAAATTTTTTTGCCACAAAAAGAAAAAATTGCAAGTCACCTATTGTTAGTTGGTTCAGAGGTATCTGGCACTGAACTTGGTAGGGCGGATTACGATCCGATCCCCCGCAGCTACATTTAGGCGAAATAAAAACAGGTTTACACATGCTTATGTGCCAGAAACCTTATGTTATGGATCAGAATCACTAACCGGTCACTCTACTATGAAGCATGTACGGATAACGGGCTTAATGTGATTGCGCCTGAATGAAAAGGACACAAAAAGATGAGAAGATAGGCCTAGGTATCGTGGGATGATATGGAGTGGTTAATATAGGATTGAAGTTTGTGTTTGTGTTACTATGGTACCCTTGGTTCACTTAGTTAGTATCTGTCACTGCATCCTAACTTGAACTTAGAATCCCTTTAGCCCAAAGACACGTGTTGACACCATATTTTCTTAAGCTTTAATGTTTGCTTGAGGACAAGCAAAGGTTTAAGTGTGGGAGAATTTGATCACACTAAAATTCACCGTATTTCTGACTCCGATTTCGCATGCATTCTTAGCTTTTATTGTTGTTTTGCTTTGTTATTGCTTTGTTTTCTTATGTTTTCAGGTTTTTATAATAATCGGAGCTTGAATCGGGAAAAGGAGCGAAAAAGGAGTGAAAACGGACGAAAACCTAGAAATTCAGCGTTTTGCACTTGCGGCACCCACCGTGGCGGGCGCCATGGGGTTAGCCATGACGTGGCCACGTCTCAAGACCACTCCTCAACCTCCAAGACCCACGATCCCCACTCCACAATCCCCTGTAGGGACCATGGCGGGCGCCATAGGCCTGTGGCGGGCGCCACAAGGCCAAAATCAGTAACCTCCACTTTTTAGTGGAGGGGCATCCCGGTCATTTCATGCTTTCAGTTTCTCCTATAAATAGGACCTTAGATTTTCGTTTTTCTTCATCCAGAATTAGAATTCTCTAGGCATATATCAGTTATAAAGCAGTTGCCATTCCACATCGGGGTGCCTCTGCAATCGAGTGATCGAGTCTGTAATCTGTCTGTGGTTCGAGTTTTGGAGCACTCTGGAGGAAGTTAATCCTGCCGCCATTTTAATTCAAGTTCGTACTTTACTTTTATTTATTTCTGCCTCGCTTTTATTTTGTTTATTTCCCGCACTCGCACATTTACGTTGTTTATTTCCTGCACTCGCACATTTACGTTGTTTATTTCCTGCACTCGCACATTTACGTTGTTTATTTCCTGCACTCGCACATTTACGTTGTTTATTTCCTGCACTCGCACTTTACTTCGTTTACTTTCCGCACTCGCTTTAAATTACTTTTATGAAAAACTATAAAAAGAATATTTACTTCATCATGTCTAACTAATTCCATACAGGTTAGAATGTAAGGATCGTAATTAAACCAGTAATCAGTATAATTGTTCGTGGAAACACCTAAGGGCTATTTTATCTTTCAATTCAAATAATTGTTTTTAACTATTTCAAAAACAGCCAAAAGCGCTTTGTATAGTTCATTAGGAGATTTTAGATTAAAAAGAAAAGAGATTTTAAAACGATTTTCGGACGCGTTAGGAAGTTTAAACTCTGGTTCGCAAGAACCTCTTTTTGCTAAGAAATCCAGGTTAAAGTACTTTTCAACTTAGTTAAGATACTATATTTCTTAAAAATAGGTTTACTACTCTAACGCAGTACGCACCTTTTTATCCGTGACAATAGGAGGGGTTGATTAGAGAGTACAACTCGGTTCTGAATACGCGAAAGCGACAGTTCCTGTTAAATTAGTTCTTTTCAAAGAAGAAAACATTGCCCATAAGTAGTTCCACTAACAAGTACTGGATTATCATTGATTACGTGAATTACATTCGAGCCTGTCCTTTATTTATTATTTAAAATTATAATTTTATTTACCATTGCACCCTTATTAAAACCCTTAAAAATAGTTGCCTTAGATAAGCACCATAACAACAGGTTTGATAGATTGACACTTGGTCTCTGTGGATTCGATAATCTTTTATATTACTTTGACGTGATTCGTACACTTGCGAAAAACACGCATCAAAAAAGTAATTAGAAAAATTGTTGGAGAAGAAGTTTGTTCGACCTAGTGTTTCTTCGTGGGGTGCTCCTGTGTTGTTGGTTAAGAAGAAAGACGGTATCATGAGGTTGTTTGTCAATTACCGGCAGTTGAATAAAGTGACTATTAAGAATAAATATCCACTTTCGAGAATCGACGATTTAATGGATCAACTAGTAGGTGCTTATGTGTTTAGAATAATTTATTTGAGGTCCCATTATCATCATATTCGTGTTAAAACATATGATATTCCGAATACAAGTTTTAGGAGAAGGTTTGGTCACTATGAGTACAATGTGATGTCGTTTGGGGTATCTAATGCACCTGATGTGTTTATGGATTATATGAATCAGATTTTTCATGCATATCTGGATATGTTTGTTGTGGTTTTTATTGATGATATTCTGATATACTCTAAATCGGAAGAAGAATGTGTATAACATTTACGAACTGTGTTTAAAGTGTTGAGAGAGAGAAGAAGTTGTATATGAAGCTCTCGAAATGTGAGTTCTGGTTGAAGGAAGTAAGTTTCCTTTGCCACATAATTTTAAGTGGTGAAATTGTTATGGATCCTTCGAAGATTGATGCAGTATTGCAATGGGAGACTCTGAAATCTGCTACTGAAATCCAAAGTTTTCTTGGGTTGTCAGGTTATTATCACAAATTTATCAAAGGTTTTTCTAAGTTGACATTACCTTTGATGCAATTGAGTCGAAAGAGTTAAGCTTATGTATGAGATGTTGCATGTGAAGTGAGCTTTGTGGAATTAAAGAAGAAGTTAACGACTGTTATGGTGTTGATATTTCCAAACCCGAACGAACCTTTTGTGGTGTATTATGATGCGTCGAAGATGGGTCTTGGTGGAGTGTTAATGCATAATGGTCAAATGGTTGTTTATACTTCCAGACAGCTAAGAGTTCATGACAGGAATTATCTTACGCACGATCTAGAATTGACAGCTGTGGTGCTTGTGTTAAAATTTTTACACTACCGGTAATTTCAAATTCCCCGAAATTCCACTCAATACCGGAAATTTGAAATTCCCGATAGAGAATTTTTTTTCACTTTTCACCCAAATTTTTCAGGGGCAATGTTGGAATTATAAAATTTTGGGGGGTGTCAGGTACGATTGTGGGAGGGGGTGTGAGATAGATTCCTTAAACAATTTGACTCATAACACAAAACTCAATTAAACAAGAACATGTGAGCGGGCATGCTAAACCTAAAATTTGTTCCAATATTTCACAATGATGATACTTTATAGCTTGTTTGCTTAGTATTTTTTTTTCTCCGCCTTGTTTCTTGTTGGCTCATCATTTTTTAACTCATTCATTTATGAATGATTAATGTTTGACTTTAAGTACTTTTATTCTTTATTTCATTATGATTAATTCTTTTTATATTTTTTTGTTTCTAAGATTGTAATGTGTGATCTATGTGCTTATGTTATTTAATTTTTTTTCTTTTGCTTTTTTTATAATGCTAAAGAGGGAAAAATATACTCTTAGGAAGAGTAAAGTATATTTTCTTTATCTCTAAGGAGGGGGGTTTAACCACTCCAAATCAATGTCTACCTTTTTTTCCACCTACTTGATAGATGCATTGTCATAACTAAAAAAGGAGATGGAATGTGGATATATGTTCTAGCATGTACAAACCATTTGTTAGTTTTGATATTGACAACTATCAAGCCACTTCTTAAAGATGACAACTTCACAAATCAAATGAATTTTGGATGTTAAGATATCTTTGTGAATACAATCAAAGAGAAAGTTGATATAAATTGTCTAGTATTTCTTGTTGATGACATCTGATAAAAAAAGTTATCTCAAAGTCATGCCAGTCAGATGATTCAATGATTTAGTTGAAGTGTTAATCAATTATTAAATCAAACAATTGATTTGGAGCTGAAAGTGAGAAACTATGAAATCTTTATTGGTCCCTTGCTTAGTGTCTTAGAGTGATTAGTTAATTGTAAGAGGTCAAGGATGTGTATTGAAGTACTGAAGCAATCACTTACACATACACACAAAAATCTTTCTCAAACCATCAATAATTTTATAAAATTTCTTGAAAACCTATCAAGGCTTGTATAGAATGACTAAGAAATATTTTCTAATTAAATAGAGGATTTTATGTTGACTAAGAGACTCTAAAATATTTAGACTAGAATAAAAAGAAGCTAGATAGGAAGTAAGAGTAAATGACATTAAGTTAAGACACGAAGTTTGAGAGAGTGCACCTGATATTTATACAAGTTCGACTTACCACATGGCATATCTCTGTCCCAAAGAGTTTCCTCTTGATATTTGCACACAAAAAATAATTGAGCTTTTCACAGGTTATGCCCATGAACCTTCTTACAACCAAAAGAGGGATTTTTCACAAGCTAACCTCCAAATCAAACAAGATATTTTGCATATGGTGATATGATATCCAAACCAAACTGAGCTTTAAACACTATACAAGTTCAAGAACCAAACAAAACTTTAAGACAAGACACATTCGAGAACCTACAACCAAGATTTTTTCTAGTTTATCTTGCAACCTTTAAGTTTTTACAAATACAATCCACAAGAGAAATATACTCTTGAATAATTAAAATGAAGCACAACACCTATTATAACAAAGAAGAAGAAAAATAATAAGAATGATTTTTATTCAAAAATTCGGTGTGTTTTAAAACAAGGAGAAACCTCCTTTATATAGGAACATATTTGGCTTAAAAAATAAATGCTTCATGAATCATTTTAATGTTTTAATCGATCAATCCTAGCAAGTAATCTATTAAAATCTTTCAAAATACGAAAATCATAATCCAAAAAGGAAAATCTATAACTAAGATGTGTTTTATTCGATTAGTTTTTCCAATCAATTACAAAGTCTTTTACCTTGCTCTAATAGAGTAGAACCCATACCTAATCGATTAGGCAATATAAATACTTTCCAAATTTATTAGAATAGTTCTTGATTGATTCCATACAAGCCTTGATAAGTTTTCAAGAAGTATTTTAATAAAAAATAAAGGGTTTTAAAATATTTGTGTACGTGTGTGTGTTTGATTCCATAGTATGTCAAGACTTACTCTGACCTCTTACATTTTTAATTGATCACTCAGACATGCATTAAACGTGGGACCAGACGAGCTTTCGCACTTCCATTTTTCACAACTTTGAAGCTTCAATTTTTCTAACTTGTTTCATCATTGATTTACCACTCCATTTGAAATGTGATTCTTCTAACCGATCAGGCTTTATATAGCTTCCTTAATAGACGTTATCATCAAAGATTGTTGGACAAAATATAATCAAAGACTTGGTCAAATTCCATTTAACATATAATATTATCATCATTGAATATGGCTTGACATTTTTATCTCACAAAGAACATATTGATCTTAAGAGAACATCTTAATCATTTTTCCTTCTTGAAACATGAAGATTTCACATAACGTAATTTGACATATGATTTTGTCAACATCAAAACAATCATGATCATCTAACAGTTACAGACAATTGTATATGCAAGCACACAGATCCATAATTTACACAATGCCTAATCGATTAAAGATTTGCTCCAATTGATTAGAGCAAGGTGAAAGACCTCTCAATCGATTAGAAAAGCTATTAATCAATAAATATATATAGCCTTTTAAATGTTATTTTTCTATATTAGGGTTGCCGTTTTTGAAGGTTTTTAATTGATTACGAGCTATGTTTAATTCATGAAATCAATTAATTGGTTTATGCATCATTTCTTTTTCTTGAGTTTGATTTATGTAAAATCTCTGGTTGTAGGTTCTTAAACTTGACCTGTATAAAATCGTTTGTAGGCTCTTGAACTTGAATTATGTAAAAAAAATTGTTGTATGTTCTTGAGCTTGTTTTCTATATTTGTTTTTAGGTTCTTGAGCTTGACATGTGTAAATGCTCTGTTTATAAGTTCTTGAGTTTAACTTATGTAAAATATCTATTTGCTAGTTCCGAGTAAAACCTGTGTAAGAACTATGTTTGTTGTTAAAGGTTCGTGGGTTGACTTGTGAAAAACTCAGAGTGTGATTTTAGTGAAACTCTAAAGAGAAAAAACTTTTAAGGACATGCGTTTTCCTAGTGGTTAGATCAAACTTGTATAAATCTCTAGTGCATTCTCTCCCCATCTATTCTTTATTTGTTTTATTTACGTTACTTTCATTACGCATCTCTCTTCATCCCCATTTTCCTTTTATGTTTCCACCATCTCATTTCTGTTGTTTATCAAAGCATATAAAATTGTTTTGAAGACCAAATTTTTTGTAAATTAGTTTCAATTTTTGAACAATCAAATTTATCCTATTTCTTGTGTTTAGAGTCACTTGACCAACAACTTCATGTTCATATAAGTTATGTAATCCAGTGGTTGTTGTGAATAACTTACTGCAATGAAATCTTGTTCAACTTAATGTCAAGTCTGTATTTCTCAACGGTTGCCTTGAGGAAGAAGTTTATGTTGAACAACCTTAATGGTTATTATGAAATGTAAAGAAAATAAGGCGGGAAAGATAAGATCTTAAAGCTTAATAAAGCTTTTAATGGCCTAAAACAAGTTCTAAAATCCTGAAACAAGAGTATTGATGAGTTACTAAAACATATTGGTTATTTTAAATGCACAGTTGAACATGAAATATATGTGAAAGACGTGAATATGGACAATCTCAGCATAGTGTGTCTATATGTGGATGATTTATTTATTACCGGAAGCAGTCATAATGAGAATGAGAATCTCCAATCAACATGATTGATAAATTTGATACGACTAATTTAAGAGGGTTAAGTTACTTTCTTGACATTGCTTTTGATGCAAGTGTAAAAGGCCTAATAATTCAACAGAGAAAATATGTCAACTATATCTTAAAGAGATTTAATATGGTGAACTATAAATGAACAAATACTCTAATGGAAGTAAATTCCAAATAAAATAAAGATTAAAATGACATTGATATCAATAACACTATATAAGCAAATAGTAGAATGACCGAGGTACACTTGTAATTTCATACTTAATATAGATCATTGTTGGTGTGATGAATAGATTTATACATGAATCTAAACTGTCACATATGCAAGCAGTCAAGGAGATCACGAAGTATCTTAAAGACACAATAAATCATAAGATCTTATTTCCTAAACCTGATGGCAAAGGGATAAATTATTTGAATTTATGACTCAAACTAGTGAAGTGACAAAGTGGAAAAAGAAGTAATGTGGAATATGTGCTTAAGTTGTTCAATTCTGACTCAAACTAGTGTAGTGACAAAGTGGAAAAAGAAGTAATGTGGAATATGTGCTTAAGTTGTTCAATTCTGACTCAAACTAGTGTAGTGACAAAGTGGAAAAAGAAGTAATGTGGAATATGTGCTTAAGTTGTTCAATTCTCTAATTTCATAATGTTCCAAGAAGCAAACAATGACTTTATTTTTAGATGAATATGAGATATGTTTGAGTATATCTCAACCTACAATGCAATTTGTTAAGGAGTGTGGTTGCAATCTTTTTGATCAAAATAAAGATTGACGAAGAGCAAGAAGTTTAGTTAATAGTAGACAACTAATCAACAATTAACTTTGTAAAGAATTAGTTAATAGTAGACAACTAATCAACAATTAACTTTGTAAAGAATCTCATAACTCATGAAAGAATACAATGAAACTAAAGTTCACTTGTTTAGAGATCAAGTAAACAAGGGTAAAGTCATTTTAACCTAGAACCAAGTAGCAAATGATTTGGGATGAGTGAGATAGTTCAATTGAAAATTACTAATTAGGTTAAGGTAAACTGTATATACAGGTTCGATCCCTGACAACATTTAGTTTATAAACAAGTTATTGATATTTATAAATCAACAACTTAAAAAAAAAAAATAGCAAATGATTTAACTAAATCACTCAAAATTGAAAACTAAACATGATCAATGTAATTAGTATAAAGAATTTGAGTTAAGAGTAAGTATTAAAATACAATTCAAATATAAGAGGTTAATTAAGTTAGTTATTGTATAACTAACTAACTAAGCTGGGTAGATGGTTGCACCTTGTTAGTGTTTCAAAGCTTAACCATTATTATATATAATCATAATTGGCTCAGCAGTAAATCTACACTTATAAAATACAATATATATGAATGTGAAGTGCAATATAAACAGCAAATTATATCTATTTTTTTCTTTCTCTTCCATGTGCGTTCCCTCCTATATGTGTGTATAATTCTAACATAAACAAAAAATTTGTAACCATAGAGCGCAAAAGTAAAGAAACTTCAGTTGAAAATGCTCTTGCTCCATAGAAAAATCAAACATGTAATAGTCAAATAAATATCAATTTCTTAGGATATGGCCACAAATAATTTACTTGTATTTGTTTACATTGGAATGAGTCCTTTGATCTTGATCAAAATACTGAAAATGTTAATTACCCTATAATGACAATAAACTTAATACCATTATACTAAAGATAACAGATAATCTGATGATTACATTTTTCCTCTCTTCCAGAAATATTCATATTAACAATACTACTAATTCTTCAACAAATTTTCAAAATTACAAATGAAATATTTACAAAGAACTTTACAGCATAAGGAATTTGAATGGCCGTTCGGATCATTTGAGAACTGATGGATTCTTAAACTAGTAGTGAAGACGAAATGATATCGCCATTCGTGCCTACTTTTTGCAAGAGTTCAATTTCTAAAAATCATGGCATTATGCCACTTCCATTTTACTATAACAATTAAAAATCATCACCTGTATTATTACCATGATCTCCATCATGAGTGGGCTCATCATTGTCACTTTCACTGGAATAATAAACAATATCACCATCACCCTGATCATCAATTTCAGGATTAGCACTTCCTATTTCAGAGTTGGCAGCAAGAATATAATGTGAGGTCCAATCAGGAGGAAATGTCTTTTGTAGGGCTGCAGTCAGTTCTCCTCCAGTTCTTTCAATTTTGCGCAAATATCTCGACCAGTGGACTGCAGTTCCCATGTCAATAGTAATCTCAGATTCTATCATCTCTTCACATATAGACAAGAGTCCACTATAAACATATGATTGAGTAACAGTAGCTCTCGATAGCAAAGATGTCATAAGACAATGATACACTGCTTTGTCTGGTTTCACTCCAGCCACTTTCATCTCTTCAAAACACTTCGAGGCCTTCTCTGGAAAAGCAGCACGTGCCCAACCATGTATAAGAGTGGTGTAGGTTTTGAGGTTTGGTTTTATACCGTGTGCTTTCATTTCTTCGATAATCTTTGCTGCATTCTGACAACCATAAAAAGTAAATGATATTAATAAATTGGAAAATTTGAAAAATATATTAAAACCTGCTAGTGAAAATCAAAATCATGGGCTGAGGAGATTCAACACTGAGAAAGCAGAACGAGTATTATCAAAAACGTCTTGTATAAGCATTAACCAAAATTACCTTTTGTGAGAGCATGCAGAAGAATTGAAAGGAGATACATAACAAGAAACGTTTCCAGCTTAATAATATTTCAAATGACAGATGAAGAAGCATGAAATGATTCAGTTATACCCTTAATAATAAATTATATTCATCAGCAAACATACCAGCATATCCCCAGCTTTACAACAAGCATTTATATAAGAAGTGTAAGTATGAATATCCGGTTGAACGCCTTCCTTTCTCATCTGTTTCATCAGGTCCGCAGCTTCCCAAACATCACCTCTCCGAGCCCAACTAAATTTAAAACTATGTTATAACTAGGTTGAGAAGCCATTAAGGAAAAAAAATACTAAAAATATGCATGTAAGTAAACATGGAATAAAAAAGTAAAACTGAATAGAGTGCCATTTTGAAAGAATATATAACCAAATCCAAATGTTACATAAAAATATAAGTTCATGTTAAATTCTGTCAGATGTAAATTATTCATATTATACCCATCAATTAGAATGTTGTAGACAAAGGTGTTTCTTGGAATCTTCTTTGCACTCATTTGTTTTGTGACAGCTAGGGCACTTTGCATTCTGCCAGACTTGCAGCATGCCTTCAACAATGCCTCATAAGTATATACATCAATGTCCAGGCCATCATTCTTCAATATCGTGAAATACTGAAAGGCCTTTTCAGTATCACCCAGCGAAGCATAACCTTTCATAAGAGTTGTATACGTGTGTTCATTTGGTCTAACACCAGCTAAATTCATTTCATCCAATGTTCGTAAAGCCTTTTCCATCTACAAGAAATGTATCACTGTTTGAGTAAGTAATATATAATGACTGAGGGCATATCAAAATGGGGAAAATGGGAAGGGATTGTCTCCCATGAAATCATTATCCAGTTAAATCTGAGCTAATTAAAATTACAATAGTTAACGAAAGAGAAAATATTAAAGGTTCAAATCTACCCTTTTCCCTCTCCAATAGAAATCAGACTGCAGAGAATCCCTTCCCGGAAAAAAATAGTCATAATAAAATAAGAATGCAAATTTAACATGGGAAAATGTACTAGACTACTCAAATCTAACTTGTTAGCACCCCTGAAATACACTCAAACGTTGGTGGAGTAGTGTGCCTTCAAATTAATTGTTAGGTCTCCTATTGTTAGTTAAGTAGTTGATTAGTTAATTAATAAGTTAATGGACGTAGTTAGTAGTTTGGTTGAGCGGTAGTTAGGCCAAATAAATAAGGCATGCTGCCTATAAATATATAGGAGGATTATAGAAGGGAGCATCTAGTAATTTGAGAGGAATAGGGCCATATGGCATTGGAAGGTATGCAGATCCTTGAAGTGCCTCCATTGTTGTAATCAAAGGGGACTCTTTCCCATTTTCAGTATAATATACCAATTGGTATCAAAGCAATTCAGATCCAGGAAGATTCAATGGCAGTATGGGAGTTTTCGGCAAGAAGCAGTGATGGCTATTGGTCGTTGATCCAATTTTGACGCTACCTTGAAGCATTAAAGATTCATGAGGAAAATTGGCTATCATGGGTTTGGTTGGGCCTTGAGGGAGACCCTGACCAATGGTGGCTTTCCTAGAGGAAAAACAATAAAAAAGCTTAGTTATTTACCTTTGAGAAGGCTTTCATCATAAAATTCAAACCAGAATTTGGAATTTATATCCAACATTCTGGGGAAGAAGAAATAGTGCTAGAAGCAGAATCCTTTAAAGGAAAAAAATTAGAGGAGCAGCCCCCCGAAAAAGAAGAGAAGCAAGAACCAATGGTGTCTCAAAATAAAAGCTAAGAATTAGAAGTGAGAAGGGCACAAACAAATCCAAGTAATAAACAAGAATCAAGAATGGCTGGAAAACCAATAAAAGAATCAAGAATGGGTGAAAAAAAAAGCTAGTTGAATCAGTATATCAATTTGATATATTGAGCCAATATGTGGCCCTAAGGAGTCATTCATATTAGTGGAAGGGCACAAATCCAACAACATAACTACTGCACTGCTATTGGATGTGGGCACTTTTTAGCCGTTGTTTAAAACGTCAAATATAATCCAGTCTTTACCTTTTTTCCAATGGGACCCAGCTGGAAAATTTATGGCAGCTGCTGAGTTATAAGACATGTTGGAATCTACATTTTTTAGATTGTACATAATCTCTCACCTTAAGGACAGGGTGAATGTTTGAGGTGGAGCATTGTTAGGTCTCCAATTGTTAGTTAAGAGGTTGTTACTGGTTAGTTAAGTAGTTAGTTAGTTAGTTAATTAGTTAATGGGGGTAGTTAGTGGCAGTGTTGTCAAATTGTGGCCATGGCAGATTGCGGTTGTGGAAATTCAAAATAGCGCAATGGAAAAGTTATGGCATTGCGGATTTTGCATTGTGGCGCCCTGGCGGCCGCCACGAGCTTAAGGTTCATGGCGGCATGGCAGAAATTGCGGGTTATTTTTTTAAAAAAATCTGAAAAATGTGTCGGTATTATTTTACTCGACCCCAATTATAATTCTCATTAAATACCAATAACCCTCATTAAATAAAAATAATTACTCTGATTAAATATTTATAAAACTAAAACATGCTGCAACCTTTCTATTATCCATGTTTCTTGTTTTTCCCTATTTGTATTCTTCTTCAGGTTTTTTTCTCTTTAAGTTTATTATCTGTTGTACTCATGTTTTTCTTGTGTTCTACTTGTGTATATCTCTTCTTCTCTAATGTTCTTTTTATCTGTTGTACTGCGGTTTATTTTTATTTCTAGTTTTCCTCCAGCTCTGTTTTTATAGTGCTATATTTTTCTCTCTTTAGTAGTGCTCTGTTATTTTTTACTTCTTTTTTCTAGTTTATGTTGCATTGTTATTACTATTTTTATTATTTAGTTCTGTTTGTATGTATCCGAGACATGGCCATCTATTTTATTTCCTTTATAATGTCTGTGAATTCTAGTTTCCGCCATATATAAATATGTTTTTCAAGTTTTATGAATTCAGTTTTTTGGTTTTTGTTGATATTTGTAAATATATAGTGTTAAGAATATTTATATATAGAATAGTCTCACATCGACTATATCATGTAATTAGTTGTAATCTCTCTATATATTATAATGTCTCCGTAGTGCTTTTCAATACACACGGTTTAATCTAAATGTCTCTTATTATCGCTTATTTCAACATGGTATCAGAGCCTCATTTAAGATCCGGTGGGCCACCTTCTATGGGCCACCCACCATTTATTTCCACGCTCCAGATGTCCAATCCTGGGCGTGAGGGGGTGTGTTAAGAGTCCCACATCGGACTATATATAGCCTGAACTTGTGTATATAAGTGGGGGCAATCCTCACTCTACCAACCGGTTTTGTAGGGTTGAGTTAGGTCCAACCACATTTCTTAACATGGTATCAGAGCCTGTTAAGAGACAATTCTTTCTTCGCCGTGTGGTTGACCCACTATCTTCCGGTGAAATTTTTTTTTTTTTTTTGCAAACCGTGTTATCACTCCGGTTTGCCTCACTTTTCAAAATTCTTCGGTAACCTCCTTGCTGCCACTGTCGCCATTACTGTTCCGACAAACTTCCGGCAACGTTCCGGAAAATTGACCTCACCATCCGACTCGCTGCCCTCCGATCCAACCGTCGCACTTTTTCCCGCCGTCAGAAACTCACGCACACGTCCACCTGCTCATGATTCCGACTGTTTTTTTTCTGCCGATACTCATGGCTACTCCTCAGAAATTTATGCCAAACTACGATGATTTTCTCAGGTGGTATCAGGATTATCAAAACTCAGATTATTCTACTGCTACGGTAGCACACACTGGTAATTCATTTGTTTGCCTCTCATCTTCTCTTAGACCATGGGTCCTTGATTCTGGTGCGTCTGATCATGTTATCGGTAATAAAAATCTTTTTTCTTCCCTCTCTACCTCTGGTTTCTTACCTACTATAACTTCTGCCAATGGTTCTCAAACCCAATCCGAAGGGATTGGTACTGTTCAAATTCTACCTTCTCTCTCTGTTACTTCTGTTCTCTATGTTCCGAATTGTCCATTTAATTTACTTTCAGTCAGTCGTTTAACTCGTTCTCTTGATTGTAGTGTCACCTTCACTAACAATAATGTTATCCTGCAGGATCGGAGTTCGGGACGGACGATTGGCGTCGGATGTGAGTCTCAAGGCCTTTATTACCTCTCAGTGTCATCTCAGACATGCTCAGCCAAAGATTCTCCACTTACTATCCATGCCCAGTTAGGTCATCCCAGTCTTTCAAAATTACATAAGTTGGTGTCAAGTTTATCGAAGGTATCTAATTTACAATGTGAGTCGTGTCAGTTAGGGAAACACACTCGTAGCCAATTTCCCAATCGAGTCAATAAACGAGCTTCATCCCCTTTCGCTTTAGTTCATACCGATGTTTGGGGTCCCTCGCGTACTGTCTCTACGCTTGAGTCTAGGTATTTTGTCACCTTTATTGATGATTTTTCACGTTGCACGTGGTTATTTTTAATGAAGAATAGATCTGAATTATTTTCTATTTTTGAACAATTTTATCGAGAAATAAGAACTCAATTCGGTGTGTCTATCCATACCTTAAGAAGTGACAATGCCCGTGAATATTTATCTCAATAATTTCAAAATTTTATGTCACGCAATGGTATTCTCCATCAAACATCTTGTCCTCACACACCTCAACAAAATGGGGTAGCCGAACGCAAAAATCGGCATCTCGTAGAAACCACTCGGACCTTACTTCTTCATGGTAATGTTCCACTTCGGTTTTGGGGGGATGCTGTGCTAACGGCATGTTACCTTATAAATCGCATGCCCTCATCTGTCCTTAACAATAAAATCCCTCATTCAATCCTTTTTCTCAATTCCCCACTTCATCCAATTCCTCCCCGAGTCTTCGGGACCACATGTTTTGTACACAATCTCTCTCCTTGTCTTGATAAACTATCAGCTCGATCACTAAAGTGTGTCTTTCTTGGTTATCATCGATCACAAAAAGGTTATCGTTGTTATTCACACACTCTACAACGATATCTCATATCAGCCGATGTTACCTTCTTCGAGTCTGTTCCATATTTCGAGTCCAGCCAAGCAACTTCGGAACCCCTTCAGGAACGTATTCCCACACCTCTTCCGGAAGTCCCATATGTCATTGTCCCCGATCATTCTAGGGAACATGGTCCACTAAATACCCCTACAGTTGACCCCCATACTTCTCGCCCACTTCAAACATATCAGCGTCGTCAACCAACGTCTGTCGTACTTGTCCCTGAAGCCGCACCTGTTCCTGAGGTCGTACCTGTTTCTGAGGTCGCACCTGTCCCTGAGGTCATTGTAGACTCTCCTCTGACGCTCTCGCCATCACCGGATCCGATCCTGCAACCTGAGTCCGATCTTCCGATTGCCCTTCGAAAAGGTATACGTCAAACACGAAATCCTTCTCCACATTATATTGATTTATGTTATCATCGTTTTTCCCCTTTGCAGTATACTTGTTTGTCTTCTTTGTCTTTTGTTTCTATTCCTAATACTCCAGGTGAAGCATTATCTCATCCTGAATGGAGGCAAGCAATGATTGATGAAATGTGTGCTCTTGAAAGCAGTGGTACCTGGGAACTGGTTCCTTTACCCCCTGGGAAATCTTTAGTAGGTTGTCGTTGGCTTTATACAGTGAAGGTTGGTCCAGATGGTAAGATTGATCGATTTAAAGCCCGCTTGGTAGCCAAAGGATACACTCAGATTTTTGGGTTGGATTATAGTGATACCTTCTCACCTGTAGCCAAGATGGCATCTGTTAGACTTCTTCTAGCTATTGCAGCCATTCGACATTGGTCTCTTCATCAACTTGACATTAAAAATGCTTTTTTACATGGTAATCTTGAAGAGGAAGTATATATGGAGCAACCACATGGGTTTATTGCTCAGGGGGAGTCATCGAATATGGTGTGTAGGCTACACAGGTCTCTTTATGGTCTTAAGCAATCTCCGAGAGCTTGGTTCGGCAGATTCAGCGCTGTAGTCCAACAGTTTGGTATGGTCCGTAGTGAAGCTGGCCATTCGTTTTTTTATCGTCACTCAGTCCAAGGGTGTATTTATCTTATTGTGTATGTAGATGATATTGTCATAACTGGTAGTGATCAACAGGGAATACTCCAGTTAAAACATCACTCGAATCAATTTCAGACAAAAGATCTTGGTAAACTCCGTTATTTCTTGGGTATTGAGGTAGCCCAATCTAAAGATGGTTTGGTGATTTCTCAGCGGAAATATGCTATTGATATTTTGGAAGAAACATGTTTGTTGAATGCTAAACCAGCTGATACTCCTATGGATCCAAGTGTCAAATTACTACCAATCAGGGGGAGCCTCTATCTGACTCCGGAAGATATAGGAGATTGGTTGGAAAGTTGAATTATCTCACAGTCACTCGTCCAGACATTTCTTTTGCAGTCAGTGTGGTAAGTCAGTTCTTAAATTCCCCTTGTCAGGAACACATGGATTTTGTTATCCTGATTCTGAGATACATCAAATGGATCCAAGTGTCAAATTACTACCAATCAGGGGGAGCCTCTATCTGACTCCGGAAGATATAGGAGATTGGTTGGAAAGTTGAATTATCTCACAGTCACTCGTCCAGACATTTCTTTTGCAGTCAGTGTGGTAAGTCAGTTCTTAAATTCCCCTTGTCAGGAACACATGGATTTTGTTATCCTGATTCTGAGATACATCAAATGTGCTCCAGGAAAAGGTCTAGTATATGAAGATAAAGGACATACTCAGATAGTTGGATACTCTGATGTTGATTGGGCAGGGTCACCCATTGATAGACGATCCACTTCTGGGTATTGTGTACTTGTTGGAGGAAATCTTATATCTTGGAAAAGTAAGAAACAAAACGTTGTTGCAAGATCAAGCGTCAAGGCAGAATATAGGTCCATGGCAATGGCAACATGTGAGCTTGTTTGGTTAAAACAATTGCTCAAGGAACTTCAAATTGAAGAAGCAAGACCAATGACACTTATTTGTGATAATCAAGCTGCATTGCACATTGCTTCAAATCCAGTCTTCCATGAGAGGACAAAACATATTGAGATTGATTGTCACTTTGTCAGAGAGAAGATCGAGTCAGGTGACATCGTTACAAGCTTTGTCAACTCTAACGATCAATTGGCAGACGTGTTTACAAAATCCCTACGAAGCCCCAGAATTAATTATATATGTAACAAGCTTGGTGCATTTGACTTATATGCTCAAGCTTGAGGGGGAGTGTTGATATTTGTAAATATATATAGTGTTAAGAATATTTATATATAGAATAGTCCCACATCGACTATATCATGTAATTAGTTGTAATCTCTCTATATATAATAATGTCTCCGTAGTGCTTTTCAACACACACGGTTTAATCTAAATGTCTCTTATTATCGCTTATTTCAACAGTTTTCTTTGGTACTGTTATTTTTTGTGTATATATATGCATATAATAATATTTTTTGTTTGTCCGCCATGCTTCCACAATTTTCCATTCCGCCATCCACCATATTTTTATGGTGAATTTTTGGTTCACCACAATCTTCCGCAATCCGCAACAGACAACCCTGGTTAGTAGTTCAGTTGAGAGGTAGTTAGGCCAAATAAGTAAGGCATGCTACCTATAAATAGATAGGAGGATTAGAAAGGGGGAGCATCTAGTAATTTGAGAGGAATATAGCCTTATGGCATTGGGAGGTAGGCAGACCCTTGAAGTGCTGCCATTGTTATAATCAAAGAGAATTCTTCCCCGTTTTTGGTATAATATACCAGTTGGTTCTATCATTAATGTTCACAGTTCTCACTGACAAAAGTAAGAAACCCACACAAATGTATCTAACATCTCTCATGTAACATGTGAGGCTCTTGTTACTACCAATGTGATCAAATAAACTTGATTATCAAAGGCTAGTATAAAGAGACAGCCATAGCCGGAAAGGATACACAACGTAGAGTAGGGTTTGGTTGCCACTGGAGTGGGACAAACATGATTAAGTGAAGATCGTTAAGAGATAAATCCAAAGGCAAAGAGTGAAGTTGTGATTTATTAAATCACTGCTCCGAATTTATCAAGCAAAGTGAGTTTGCTTTACAATCATTTATTTACAGCTGTGCAAAATAAAACACATAAAGTTAAAGATGCATGATTAAAACAATATAATTCTTAGAATTTGGGCATAGAGTTTGATTCGACCCGACAAAATAGGGTTTTAGAGTGAAGTGTAAGGACCGCCTAAACCTTATCGCTCGTAAACACTACTTAGCTCATACCCCTCTAGGTGATGTTGGACTAAACACCCCTTCACACCCAGCACACAGAAGGTGCTGCTGGATGCATGCAGTGAAGGCAATCCAAAGTTGTTGCAATTAAGGCAGTTAGGGATGGACTGTTATTAAGGTGGCTTACTACCAACAAACTTCCTCATACCCAAGTAACTATCAGATACTAAAACACGGGGGTATTTCCTTTTCTTTTTATCATCAGGTCCTCCCAACAAAAAATTGGGTGTATTATCACTCCAACAAATTAATCAATTTATTTTTCTTTTTTCGTAATTGAAATAAATATACAAAAAAATTAAAAATTAAAAGTAGCAAAAATCATGTTAAGTATTTTGTCTCTCAATTGACAATGATTTGTCAACCACGAGTTACCTGACACTTCTCAACAAGGCCAAGAATAAGAGCATTGTATGTGTGTACAGTAGGAATGCAGCCATTCCTTCTCATCGTATCAAAAATCTCCAAGGCTCTCCTTGTCTCTCCGATTTTAGCAAAGCCATGTATAATGGGCAAAAAGGTGCGTGTTGTGGGTCTATGCCTCTCCTTTTGCATTTGCTTCACAATACAAATGGCACGGTCCATATTACCCATCCCACAAAAAGCTTTTACAATATTATTGTAAAGTATTACATCAGGCTTCAAACCATCTTTAGTAATGTCCTCAAATATGGAGAATGCATTGGCCCAATCTTTCAACTTCATGAACCCATTGAACAACATAGAGTAGGTCTTCATGTTATGTTTTATACCAAGAGTTTTCATCACTCTGCTAATCTCCAATGCTTTAGAAATCTTTCCTATCTGAGAAGAAAGATAAACAGATGTAATTAACTAAATATCTCAAAATCCAACCCGTAAAGCAAAGTTATATGCACGCACACAAGATAAATATAATACTATATGTCTCATAAAATAAGGAAAAGAACGGCGGTAGATTTGTGGACCTATCTAGCTCCTATGCACATGGTTGAATCCTATTTATTTTGTCCATTATATTGATCTTTTATGTCAAATGTTTTAAGAGATTGCAAATGTAATCAAATAAACCATAGTTTTGGACATTTAAAATTTATACATTAATCTTAATATCATTTTGGTTTAAACAGTGTTATTTTTTATTGGTATAATGATAATCAACATATATGATAAGAATTTCCAATCAAATATTTCCGAAAACTCAAAATTTACATGAAAAACAGGCAGTAACTGCTCAACGAGATAGATAAACGCAATAACCAAATGAAAGGTAATGAAATATCTTACCTTGGTGTAAAGATTAATAAGACAACCATAGCTCACAATCGAGGGAGAAAAACCACATTCCTTCATCGGAAAATAAATCATGTTACACAGTTGTTCAAATGGAGCGGCAGACAAAAGGTTGTAGATATCATGTTTAATAGGTCAAGGTGATTAATAAAGCAATATATCAAATGCTAAATTAAGAAGAAAATTAAGTTATATAACAAGCAAAAAGAAACTCCTTTCCTAAAAACAAAAAGTAAACATACATCTTATACACTAGCTACACAAAAATGATTAAATAACTGGATATTGTTTATTATATATTTTCTCAAACAGACCAATCTGACTCAAACAGCACAAAAAGCGGGGAAGGAAGTTCAAAAAAGGAATGAAAACATGATGACCCGTGTAGGAATAATGTAATTTGTGACAAGGAAAACAAATTGAAGCCAAAACAGGGGAAATAATAGATTGTCATCCATAGAAACTGGGCAAAACATACAGGAGAAAGTCAAACAGGAGCAGGTGAATCTCAATGACCAAATACATGGCCACATGGGGAAAACCACATGGGAGAGCGGCTGAAATGTTCCACTGAACCTAGGGACGGAGAGAGAATGTACAGAAGATTGCAAGAGATGTGGCACAGCACACTTCTATTAGGAAAGTGCATGGCTGTGCAGTAACAGGGAAACCCTGCAGTAAGCTTTAAAGTGCATGAAAGAAGTGGATATGATATGAAGATTCCAATGGCTAAAGTGATAACACAGTGTAGAGACCGTGGGAGAGGAAAGAAAACAAGGCAACTCTATTCTATAGTCTTTAAAGCTGCCTCCATAAAGGTATCCATGGAAGGGTTAGACCCATTAAAAATCAAATGTAGGCAGCCTTACTTTATATTAGGATAAATTGCCAAAATTTTGAATTATGATTCAAAAATCTAGAGTACAGGCAAAAGTAAGCAATGAAGATCTACTTTTTAAAAAAGAAGCTTACATACAAGTGGATATTCTAATTAGCTGGAATGTTTTCTTTTCATAGAAATAATTATAACAGCATACACCAATAACATACAAAAACTACAAAGCCAATGATCACAGAAAAACTTATTAACAAGCTATACCTTAAGTCTTTCAAACACAATTAAGCATTTCTCTTCATTGCCAACCATTGTATAACCATCCATCATGGTATGATATATGTCAATAGACGCATCTATCCCTTGTTCTTCCATTTCCCTCACCAAGGCTTCAGCTCGACCCATTTTGCAAGCTTGACTGTAAAACACACCATGGTATACAAAACAATAAATAAAAAAGGAAAGAGGAAGGAAATCAAATAGAAGTTACAATCAATTTATCATAAACCAAAACCTAAGGAAGAATAATTACCAAGGCACAAACATTGACCACACTACTGAATAACAGAGTAATGGTTAACTAAATATTGATTTAATTAACAAACCACTTGAATGGTAAATGTTCTTGTCTTAGTAAACACTACTACTTGGATTAGTTTTTATGTTTTTAAAATTTCGCTGCTATGAACAGTTTAGTTTAATATTAAAGATAAAATAAAGCGAAAAAACAGAAGAAATTGACACATAAATTTGAGATAGTTCTCCATAAATAATTTACCAACAAAATATGAAAATCAAATGTTCTGGATAATACATATAAATTGATCGAATAAAAGAAGACGGAATGCTCACCAGTGTGCATAAATTATGCTGCTATAAATGACTGCATTTAAAGATGGAAGCCTCTCTTTGGCCTCCTTAAACCAGTTATCTGCAGCACTTCCAAAGCAACATCAAATAGTGTTATCTCCAAGATAGAAACTGATGCTTCATTCTTCACTCGGTAATCAACAGGAAATCAAAACACTTTCACACCAGCACCAGGAAAAATTATAGAAAACATGGGTGGGGCTATTTAGGTATAATATGAGGAGAAAAAATAAGCAAGTTCAGAGTCAATCCAATCACTTAATATGACAAAGATACTGAACCAATAATTGCAGTAAACTTCACATTTTCGGGGTGGAGTGGGATCGGGTGGAGTGGGGTGGGAACCAATCATATCCACAATAATTGATACAATTATATAGTTTACCATGTTTTTATGACAAAAGAGAATAAAACCCCCCTAATAAGGAGGTAGTTATTAAAGGCATCTAAAATAGGTACCATAATGAAGAGATTAACTTTCCTGGTAAAAGTCAAAAACTCTACAGCTTCTTAAAACACTGGAAAAATAGTTATTCTACCTATAAAGCTCAGAGGCAATATGTTGCTAGAATTCCATTCCCGCGTCTATTTATTTTCAGTTGACAGTTTAGTTTATTGTTTAAGTTCAGCTTGTCTGTTACTCCCTTCATTCTCTTTTATAAGCAAAGTTTGACTTCTAGGTTCATTCAATAAATGTTGCTAGAATTCCATTCCCGCGTCTATTTATTTTCAGTTGACAGTTTAGTTTATTGTTTAAGTTCAGCTTGTCTGTTACATGATAAATATAAAATCTTCCCGTACTTAAATAACCCAGAAACCTTTATTTTCCAAGCTTTTCAAGAAAAACTGAGTATAATTTTTTTCCCAATCCTGTGTTGTTATACACTATATGTAATAAGACACTAATTATGATATTGTTTAATTCTTGTAGTTCTTCCCATTAAATAGTTTGTCGTTAAACACGGCTTATGACATTGATCAGTGTAACCAATCCCGCCTAATAAAAGATGTTTTTATTCTTGTTTTTGTTGTTGTTACATGTTATGAAAGCTCTATGACCAAGCAGGATGAGTTTAATCCTTTTCGTCTCTATTTTCAACAATATTTACACAAATAATTCAGCACAAAGCACCCTTGTATTAGTATCAGAAAGAATAATAAGAAGAAAAAAACGTGAAACATTGATTTAGCAATTTGATTGATCTATTTGACAAAATAGCTATAGACATAATTTTGAATTTGATTGAGAGTGCGGAGAGGGAATTTGCCTTATTTGTGTTTCAAGCCCAAAGGACTCTTGCATTTCAGGGGAGGGGAAAGTTAAAGACGAATACAATTCATATAGATTGACGTAAAAGCATATGCCCTTCAAAGTGTTAGATTTTTATAAAAGCATTTGAACTAATTCCAGAAAGTCAAGGGAGAAGTTTATGTAGTTTACTTACTCAGCATTGCCTACTTTAGCAAATCCACTCACAATTATATTGTACGTCACTATACTCATTTCAATGCCCTCTTCTTTCATCTTTTTAACACAATGTAATGCTTCTTCCATGTCTCTACCAACTGCATAAGCATGAATAAGACTGCAAACATTTAACATGTATTAATAATTAAAGTCAGAAGAAAGAATAACCATAATGCTTCTTTTTTTTGTATAAAACTAGAGATGGGAGGTTAGCCCTAAAAACAATATAGCATGGTAGCACAGCCGGATGGCACTGTGTCAAAGAGTACAGGTCTAACATTAAGCTAAAACAATTTCCAAAACATAATAGATGTCATTTTAATAAATGTTCATATCTTGAAAGACAACGCATGCCAATCAAAATATGGCATCAGATTAAAACCTATAAAACAAAAGTTCAACTGACTATATTAAATTACACCACAGCTCAAGCAAAGATGTCATTTTAAAATCTACCTGCTGTACACATGTGAAGATGGCTCAATTCCTCTCGCTCGCATGCTCTCAAATGTTTGACGTGCATGATGCATGTCCCCTCGTCGTGCATAATATTTAATCATCAAGCCATATTCTTTTCTGGCAGGCTGAGAAAAGTATGAACAAAATGGAACCAAGAGCAATTACTTATTATCCACATTACAGAAAATAAAAGTGAAAGTCACAGGAGCACGTTAAACTTTTTCATGCAACCATCTCTATCTGTGCATAAATAAAGTCAAAATCATAATTTCCAAAAAAAATAAAACTATAAACACCACACAGTATTCTTGAAAATTTTAATTACTATAAGAAATATATATCTTCCTATTTAAATTAAGGGTAGATGACGACAAATATTTTTAACAAATAGAAGAAGAAAAAAAAGTAAAATGAAGGGTACAAATGAACTATTACCTCAGAGTCTCTGACCAAAAACAGAGACATTTGACTCTTATATTTTACACAAGAAACATCCCAACTTAATAATCATGTTCAATTTAACATGGTTTGTGTTTCTGATGCACTATTTCGTAATTTTAAGATGTAAACATGAATATTCAATGAACTATGAAAATAGATTTTGCAATAGTGCTTATTCTTTTAACGCGATTATTAATGTTTTGCATTAGCTAGTGCCTGGGGAACTTGGAATAATATCATTGCATAGATAAGAGAACTAAGTGTGCAAGCAAAAATCGGATCATACAGACCGGTATGACTAAAGAAACCAAGGAACCTATTATCTATCTAGCGTAGTTAGTACCATCCACATGCTAAGGTCCAATCTCTTCACATTTACTGTCCCTGTCCCTTGACATAAACAATCCAAATATTAAAAAGCCCAACCTCATATTAATTGGTCTCGGCATAACACGGTAGATGATTTACAGTTCAGGCTTACAACTTCAGGATTTCTACAAAACAACTTTGATGTCTTTAAAACTCATTCTTGCACATTTCATCCTTCAATTTCTAGCAGTACACCAAACTGACCCTTGCAAATACCTGATTTACGGAAAAACTCTACACAAGGAACCTTCTAACCAAATAGAAAAAGTTATGCAACAGACTCCACAGCAAAACTATCAACATTACGTGCAACAGACTCCACAGCAAAACTATCAACATTACGTGCAACAGATTTCACTGCATAACTATCAATATTATGGAACAAACTCCACTGCAAACTATCCTAATTATGCAACAGAGTTCACTGCAAAACTATCCTAATTATGCAACAGATTTCACTGCAAAACCATCAAAAGTAACAACACTTCAAGTTGAAGGCGTACACTGACACTTTTGTCTACATGCTAGTGCCATTTCCGGTGTATGTGTATATGCTTCATATTCAACCCAGAATCAACAATTGGATAGACATAAACAAAGTGCACAGTAAAGTTAAGATGATCAACCTTCTTAATTCTTTCAAAAGCACGGACAACCTCCTGCCAATTCTCCGGCGCAGTTTCCATAATCTTCTGAAACTCTTTCCTGGAACCATCCCTCTCCTCATGCCATGTGGACCTGTACTCCTTCTCATCATTCCCATGCAACCACTTTTCCCTCTCATACGTTTTCTCCTTCCATCTCTTCCCATCATCAAGTTTCACTGTCAAGACTCTTCCATGGAACTCAATACCATCGAATTCCATTGCCTTCACGGCTGAATTCTCCGCCGTTTCTCCGTCATAAATAATAAACCCAAATCCGGCGTTCTTCTCCGTCTCATTGTGACCTCGGATCAAAATCACGGTTTTTATCGGTCCGAATTGCCGGAAGAATTCCGAAACCGCTTGTTTCTTCACCCACCCTGGTAAGTTTCCTACAAAGATTTTCCCTGGCTGCCGGAACTGAGTCCGGGAGCTCTCGCCTTCTACTTCACCTTCACTGTCTTCAACATCCTCTTCTGATTTTTCAGCCTCTGACTCCACTTCACGTGGAAGCGGAGGAGGAGGTAGTGGCGGTGGTGGTGGAGATAGTTTGCTTGTGAGCCAGAGTTTGTTAGTGAGGGAATTGGAGGAATGGAAGGGGTTTCTGAGAGGATTTGAAATTGGCGCGGGGTTAGGGTTAGGGTTAGGGGAAGGAGTAGTTGTGGTTTTGATTTTGAGGGGTATAGGGCGACGGCGGAAGGGGGCGGGTGTGGGAGAGGCTGAGTTGTTGGAGTCGGGAGGTGGTTTTAGGGAGAAGGAAATGGGGGTGGAGGTTGAGAGAGAGAAAGAGGAAGAGTGGTGTTTGGAGTGTAAGGAAAAGTGTGAGTGTGAGGAGGATAATGAAAAACAGAGAGCTTCCATTGTTATCGTGTAATCGTAGCAGAGTCTGGGAGTGCTTGGTTGATGGGCTCCAACGCTACGATAAAACCGAATATCAGTTCTGTTGAAATAAATAAAATTATTGGTAAGCACTCCTATATCCTTATTAATTAAATATGGATACCTTAATAAATCAAATAATTTAACTGTTATGCACAGTATTTCTAAAAGTTTTACACTATCAATTTATTGTCATCATCAGTTTGTATTATTTTATCAACTATCTACCATTAATATAATATACCACCAAACACCCTAAATTACCCTTTTCACCAATTTTATTTTTACCTACTATAAGGTTATTATTGTATTTCACAAATACCTCTTTCTTAGAGTTATCAGAACTTTTCTTTCTTCCACATGTCATTTTCCAAAGTCTCTTTTCTCCTCCTTTATAGAAAACACTTCACTGAGATTGTGTTCGTCTCTCTCCTCAAAGTCTCTATCCTCGAAGTTTAAGAACAAAGTTGAAGAACACTTCTCGGAAGCCACCAACAATCTCACCGATTCCGCAGCAGTTTCTTGCGAATTCGTTTCTCTTCCTCACAGACGAACAACTGAAGCAACAGGGTTCTCTTTTCCATTTTGAAGTTTATTTTTTTAACTATCGATTAGTTTGATTTCACTTTTCACGTGAACGTTTAAGTCGGTGAATTGTGGAAGTTCAAGTTTATTCTTTGCATCATTTCTACTTCTTTTCCTTTTGTGTTCATGGTTTTGTCTAAGACGACAACAAGGTTCTATTTTCCATTTCAATTTTTTTTTGCATCGGTTGGTTTCATTTTTCATTCCATGTGAATCTTAAAGTTGGTGAGTTGTTGAAGTTCAAGTTTATTCTTTGAAAGTTTGATTTATTTTTGGTTTTGTGTTCATGGTTCTGTTTTGTGAGAATCGTTTTGTTTCAAGTTCATGTTTTGTGCGAATCGTTTTGTGTCATACTGATAAGTTTATAAATTTGCAAGTTCAAGTTTTTTCTTTGAAAATTTTGAATCTTTTTGTTTTGTGCTTTTTTTTAAGTTAGAAACTTTTTTGTATTGCTTATGTTCATGTTTCAACTTTTTAAAGTTTAAAAATTATATGTATAAATATTTCTTAAAAGTTTTCCATTATTGAAAGTTCTTATTTTGCTTTCCATTCTTTAAAGTTTTCACCTTTGGAAGTTATCATACTTTCAAGTTTCAAAGTTTCTTTTTTTACATGTTATAAATATTGCTTTCTGTTAAAGTTTAATACTTTAGGTTGTTTAACACATGATTTTTGTGTTATGTCACTTTTCAATTCATCATGTCTAGAGCACCCATTATGATTGTTGATCTGAAGCAAGGTAAAAAAAAATGGAAGTTTGTCGTTCGTGTTGTTGATATTTGGATTGTTAAAGAGCGTAATAAATAATATTTTGAATGTCTTATCTGAGATAGCAAGGTATTATTTCTTCTTTTCACCATGTCTCCCCATTTCAATGCTCCTAACATTTATGCTAAGTGACATATAGCTGAATATCACATTTTATTAGTAATTAAATCAAAATTATTACATAATCAGTATGGTTATTGTTTCCCTGCTGCATATGTTGGTTCCTCCTGGTTATTGTTTCATGTTGGTGTATGTTTCTTGCTGCATATGATTGGTGATATACCACTTAACTTATAGCAGCAACCTATGATGATACATGGAAAAGAGAGTAGGAATGTGTTCTGGACTGGGCCATGACGTCATGCACGGCACGACCCAATACTTGTCGGGCATGGGCCCATACGTCCGGGCTGATGAACGTGTCGGGCAAAAGCCCCAGACATCCGAGTTGATGACACTCCACCTCGACATCCTACTGCGCGTCGGGCAGAGACACGCGCACCCCACCAGCTGACCCTCCTTCACACGTCACCTACCTATACCACGGGCACACGAGCTATGTCGGGCAGAAACCATGTCTGTCACCTCATCTGCCACGTCACCCAACTGCCCTGCATTATCTCCTGAGGGATAGGGGCAGTTGGACCAGGGAGCAGACCTTTGGTCTAGGTCTTCACGCTTCTTACGCGTTCCCTGACAGCTCCTCCTTGGGCCTAGCTAGATCAAGCCCATTAGGAGCCTTGGCCCAGCACTGGGGACTCAATATAAATACCCTTTCATAACAAAGGGTCAGGTAGGCTAACACACTCTAAGGCAACCTTGATTTTCTGTACCTCTTCTGACTTAAGCATTGGAGCACTTTGCAGGTACACCCCCTCACTCATCTCATTCTCTGGCCCAGTCTTCAAATCCTTGGAAGGCCCTCCTGATCAGGTAAGATCAGTGGCGCCGTCTGTGGGAACTAGCTATCCCCATCTTCATCAACAGAGGATCAAAACTCATTTATTCCTGTCCTTCCAACATGGCCGGAGAACAACCTAGCGAGCGCAGCCGTCCCCTCGTCGACTACACTATGGACGACGGCCCACAGTCCCATGAAGCAGACGCTCGAGACGGTCGTCCAGCTACCCCGTCTCCTGAGCCCCAAAATAACGGGGATGCCTCTCACGCTCAAAACCAAGGGGCCGAGGCATTTCATCCCATCCCCGTCCCCGTAGAAGGAGACGCCACCATGATCGCCATGGTGAACGCCCTCAACCAGGCCGGTTCTATGCTCTACCAGCAGCACGAGAGAATCATGGCCCTCGAAGCTGAGCGACAGGAGGTCCGACCCCAGCAGGGGATGAGGACACAACAACGTCCAGAGCCAACAAAGAAGCGAGGACGTCGCTCTCCAGAACCTCACGTCAGCAGGGCACGCGCCCGCCGCGACAATGATCAGTCAGGAACATCACCAAGGCGCGGGCGCAGCCCCGACAACAATGAACTATCTCCATTGAGGAGCGACGAGGAAGACTTGCACTGTCCCCTGTCACGGGCAATAATGGAAGCCCCGCTCCCCAAAGGCATGGAAAAACCGCCCAATCTAGATGTGTACGACGGGACTACCGATCCCGACGACCACGTCGACAACGTCAACGCGATGCTCGACTACCGCAATGACATCACCGGTCACCTCAAATGCCGGCTGTTTTCAACAACTCTCAGGAAAGGGGCCATGGCCTGGTACAAAAGCTTGGCCCCCGAATCCATCACGTCTTGGAGAGTCATGAGGTCCATGTTCACAAGGCACTTCATGGCTTCCCGTCGTCACCCCAAGACAGAGGCAACCCTTGAAGCCATAGTACAAAAGAAAAATGAAACACTGCGCTCGTACATCGAGCGATTCAACCAGGAAGCTGTCGAGGTGGATACCACCGAACACATGAAGAAATACCTCCTCGAAAGGGGGCTCTTGCCCGGCAGTGAACTCAGCAGAGCCGTCGGGATCGAGCCTCCCTGCACCTTGAATGAACTTTTGCACAAGGCCCAAGCCTATATCAGATACGAGGAAAAACAGGTAGCCCACAACGCCCGTAGAGGCCGTAGTGCTGGGGATACCGATCACCCCAAGCGCGAGGATCCAAACATCCCCCGTCGCAACGGGGACAAGCGAAGGGAAGAAAGACCCCGCGAGCTTCGAGAAGGAAGAGGCCCCGCAGGCCGATACAGCGAGTACACCTTACTGACAGCTCCTCGAGAGCGCATCCTCGCGGAATGCATCAACTCTGAATTCAAACAGGGCAAAGTAAGGTTCCCAAAACCATCTGCGCCAAAGCCTCACACCGACAAATCCAAGTACTGCCGGTTCCACAGGAGCCACGGGCACGTGACCGAAGACTGCGTCCACCTGAAGGATGCAATAGAGATTTTAATCCAAGAAGGGCACCTAAAACAGTATACGAGGAGGAACGAAACCCCCAAGCATGACGAGGCAGAGAAGAAGAGACCCCGGGAAGACACCCCCCCCCCCCCCGACAACTCTCCTTATCAAGTGGCTCTCTGCGTGTCACGCCCGGAAGATTTCATCCTCCCCGAGCCATTGCCCGAAGGTAGAATCACTGCACTCAGCCCATGGGAAGATTTCCCGACCGCCCTGGTTATATCAGGTGGAGGGATTAACGGTGAAGCCGCTGCCCTCTCGATCAAACGCAAGTTCGACGAGCTCCTACTGACTGCACCCGAGCAAAAGGCAACGCTGACAAAATATCGGGGTAAATCCAACCCAATATCCTTCTTTTTGGAGGAACTTCCGGGCGGATCCCCGAATTCGGGCATCCCACTATTGATCAGGGCAAAGATGGCCCAGTTCGACGTCAGGCGCATCCTGGTCGATCAGGGCAGCTCGGTGGATATCATGTACGTCCACCTCTTCAAGACTCTGAAATTAGACAAGACCAACCTGGCCCCCTACGTCGGATCCGACCTCCAGGGATTCAACGGAGCAACAACAAGGCCGTGGGGATATGTCGAGCTCCTCGTCACCTTCAGAGAGCAGGAAACGGCCAGGGAAATCAAAATCCAATTCCTGGTCGTGGACTGTCCATCCCTTTACAATTGCATCTTCGGACGCCCGACATTGGCCGAACTCACCGCGGTCCCATCCACCGTCCACCTGAAGATGAAATACTACACCAAATTGGGCCGCGTAGTCACCGTCCACGGTGACATCGAAGCTGCCCGACGGTGCTACGACGCCGCGGTAAAAGGGCAGGCCACGGTCAACACAAAAAGTAGCAACAAAAAACTCAGGACCGAGGATCCTCCCCCCCGGGGAGTTAACGCCATTGACCTCGACTGCCGCATTGGGCTAGACGAAACTGAAGAAGGGAAGCCCACCGAGGAACGATCTCCCGAACACCCGTTCCGACCAATCCCCGACGGAGAGTTCGAACTCATCCCTCTTGGGGACGATCCAGAAAGGACAGTAAAGATAGGCAAGGGATTGCCCGAGGGAACAAGGGAGAAGCTCGTGGCATGCCTCAAAGAGAACTCCGACCTCTTCGCTTGGAATGCCGCGGAAATGCCCGACCTGTATCCTGAGATCGCGTGTCACCAGCTAGCTTTTGATCGGGCAGTCAAGCCCATAGCATAACGTAGGCGCAAACAGTCCCCCGAAAAGGCGGAGGCTGCCGAGCGAGCTCTAAAAGACCTTTTAGAGGCAAATTTTATTTCTGAAGCTCAGTACACAACCTGGCTCTCTAATGTAGTCCTCGTTAAGAAAAATAATGGAAAATGGCGCATGTGTGTTGATTATACTGATCTTAATAGGGCTTGCCCTAAAGATGCTTTCCCCCTCCCTAATATAGACATGCTCGTAGACAATTCGGCAGGTTTTAAACTCTTGTCCTTCATGGACGCATATAGTGGATACAACCAAATCCCTATGTCGCCCACAGACAAGAGACACACGGCATTCATGACCCCAACGGGCAATTACTATTACAACGTAATGTCGTTCGGGCTCAAGAACTCCGGTGCCACGTACCAACGCATGATGAACAAAGTCTTCAAGGAAGAAATAGGGGACATGCTCGAAGTATACATGGACGACATGATCGTCAAGTCACACGAGGAGGTTAACCATGCTCGACACCTATCCAAAGTCTTCGAGCAGGCGAGGCAGTGCAAAATGAGGTTCAACCCTGAAAAATGCACGTTCGGAGTACGAGCAGGAAAATTCCTGGGTTTCTACCTCACCGAAAGGGGGATCGAAGCCAACCCCGACAAATGCCGGGCGTTCTCAGAATTTCCAACCCCGAGGACCAAAAAATCAATCCAGTCCCTTAACGGGGTGCTCACCTCACTCTCCCGTTTCATCGCCAAATCCGCCCAGCATGCGCTGCCATTCTTCAGACTCCTTCGCAAAGAAGCCAGCTTCGACTGGACCGATGAATGCGAGCAGGAATTACTCCATTCAAAGAAGGTTTTCTCCGAACCCCCGGTCTTATCACGACCATTGGAAAAGGAAACCCTATACCTGTATCTGTCCGTGGCGACCGAGGCCGTCAGCGCCGTCCTAATAAAGGAGACCGACGAAGGACAGAAACCCATCTATTTTACGAGCAAAGCACTCCAAGGCCCTGAGCTCCGATATCAGCAAATTGAAAAGGTCGCCCTGGCCCTCATAAATGCGGCGAGGAGACTACGTCATTACTTCCTCGCACATACGATAAAAGTAAGAACCGGTCAGTCGATCAAACAGTTGCTTGGGCGGCCAGATATGGCCGGCAGAATGCTCAAGTGGTCACTCGAACTCTCCGAATTCGACGTACAATACGAAAATAGAAAGGCCTTGAAAGCCCAAGCACTGGCCGACTTCGTCGCGGAAATGACCCACTGCTCAACACCGGCGGACGGTGCCCACAAGTGGACGATCTTCGTCGACGGCGCCTCCAGCACATCAGGCAGCGGAGCCGGGATCATCCTCGAGAATGAGGATGGGATCCTGATCGAGGTCTCATTAGCACTAGCTTTCCCAACGTCGAACAACCAAGCTGAATACGAGGCTTTTATCACCGGTCTGAGATTAGCCGAGGACCTGGGAGCAAAAGAAGTAAAAATATCCACAGACTCCCAGCTCGTGGCCTCACAAGTGCGAGGAGAGTACCAAACCAAGAACGACAACCTTGTCGAATACTTGTCCCTTGTCAAAGAAAAACTCGAAAAATTCGAGAAGTGGGAAGTACAACACGTACCTCGCGAGCACAACACACGGGCATATATCCTCTCAAAACTAGCCAGCACGAGGAAAAAGGGCGGAAACAAATCCGTAATTCAAGAAATCCTTCCTCGACCTAGCATCGAAAAATTACCTCCTCCATTTGAGGTCAACGCGATCGGGGATGCTCACTGTTGGATGACACCCATCTACAATTACCTAACAAAGGACGAACTCCCCGTCGACCCAAAGGAGGCGACCACCACCAAACGACGGGCATGCTCGTACGTACTCCTCGAAGGGAAACTCTATCGTAGGGGGTTCTCCATCCCGTTACTTAAGTGTGTCGAGGAAGAGAAAGTTCCCGACATACTTGGAGAAATACACTGGGGGATTAACGCTCAGCACCTCGGCGGGCGATCACTCGCGCGAAAAGCCCTTCGAGCAGGCTACTACTGGACGACCATGCAACACGACTCAAAAGAGCACGTGAAAAAATGCGATAAATGCCAGCGACACGCCGACATGCACCTCGCACCCCCGAACGACCTAAAATCACCGTCTTCCCCGTGGCCCTTCGCATGGTGGGGCATGGACATCCTCAGACCCTTCGTCACCGGATCGTACCAGAACAAATACCTCATCGTCGGGGTGGATTATTTTACGAAATGGATTGAGGCAGAGGCATTGGCTAAAATAACCGCACAGAACATTCTCTGATTCTTTAAACGCAACATCCTCGCTCGGTTCGGCGTACCCCAGGCCCTCATCACGAACAATGGAACACAATTCACGGACGGAGGATTCCAAGACTTCGTCGCCAGCCTAGGTACTAAACAGCATTTCACGTCTGTCGAACATCCACAGACGAACGGGCAAGCGGAGGCGGCCAACAGGGTAATCTTACGTGGCCTTAAACGCAGGCTCGGCGAGGCGAAGAGGGCATGGGTCGAGGAGCTACATAGCGTCCTATGGGCTTACCGCACGACACCACACTCCACCACCGGGGATACCCCATTCCGACTGACTTACGACACCGAAGTAGTCATCCCGGTGGAAATACGGGAACCAACGAGGCGCGTAGAGGAACCCCTAGACGAGGAAATGAACGACGAGACTCTTAGAGCCGAGCTCGACCTAGTCGACGAGATCCGTTCCGAAGCAGCCCTCAGGGAAATGTCCCTAAAAAAAAAATAGCACTACGCCACGACGCGAAGGTCATAAGAAGAGAGTTCCAGGTGGGCACCCTGGTCCTCAGAAGAAACCAGAAAAACCCAAAAGAGGGTAAACTGGCCGCCAACTGGGAAGGCCCCTACCACGTCCGCGACAAGACGAGCAACGGGGCATATTACCTAGAAAACCTACAAGGGGAAGAACTCGCTCGACCATTGAACGCAGAAAAACTTAGACAATATTACAGCTAAATATATCACGGGGAGACGTGGGTGTGTAACACGGTGGGAGAACTGACTTTAGTTATGTTGCGGATAGCAAGAGTCGCCACCGACTTTTATTTTATCCAAAGGAAAGGCATAAAAGAACAGGAAAGACCTTTTAAAAGATTTTTGGGTCCGGGGGGTAGGTTATGTAAAGGGAAGGTGTTAGCACCCTTTACATCCATGGTTATCCATGGGCTCTTAGTTACTTAGCTCACTTTAAACTGTTTTTGAAAATGTGAAGTGTGTGAATAGAAATTTTCATAAGAGTTTGATAATGATCCATGTACGGATGCGTAAAAAACTTGTGTTTGAAAATTGTTTGAAATTTGTGAAATGTTTGAAATTGTTTTGAAATAGTGAGCAAGTAACTATAAGGAACCTACCCTAAAGTTTAAGTCTTTCTGTTCTTTATCCTTTAAATGGTAAGACTATCCCTATTATTAAGGAATAGGTAGTCATTACCTTGGATGTAAGGGACAAGTGAGGGACATCTGTTTTAATGAAGGCAACTGTAGGGTGTATTAAGCATTTAGGAGGGACTGTCATCATTATTCGAAAGGGACAAGATCTTTTATGAAGGCAACCATTTAAGGGACTTGATCTTTGATTATGAAGGGACTAGATGACTTTTCTTTTAAGGGACTTTTGCTTTATACACCCCACTTGACCTTGTGATTAGGCAACAATGAGAGGTAACCCTAGAAAGTGAGATGGCGATCAAAGATCGACTTACGTGTGTGAGTGTTCAATTTTAAATATTTATCTTGTAATTTAAATGACCTAAATTCAATTTTTAAATACAAATAGCTTTCACTCCCTATTTACTAACCATAGCATAAAATTAAATAATTTAAACATTATAAAAAATTACATCCAGGAGCAATTACAACAATGATAAATAAACAATTTAAATAAATAAAGCAAAAATATATAATAATAATAAAAATTGGGTTAGTGAAATAATAATAATAATCACATTTTAAAAATAAAGGGGTTAGTAAAAATAATAATAATAACAATTTTAAATGGGGTTAGCAATAAACATGATTAGTAATAATAATAATAATAAGCAAAAAATATTATAATAAACAAAAAATTTTAATGGTTAAGAAAAAATTATAAACAATTATATCAATTATTATTATAAACAAATTAAATAAATTATGAACATATTATAAAAAAGTAAATTATAATTAAAAATTAGCAATTTTAAACATATAATAGAAATTATTTACATGTATATTTAATTATAAACAATGATAGGATATTTATATATTATGAATTTTAATTTTTATGTACAAACAATTTAAATTATACAAATATAATATTAAAGACTTAGGTTTTTTTGAGAAAAATAATTAGGGTTTATAAAATAAATTAGGTTTTATGTACAAAATAAAATAATTATATATAATTTAATAATAATAATAAAAAAAGAATAAATGAATTTTCTTATATATAAAAAAATGAGTTTAGAATTATATCAATATACTATTTAATTTTTTTTTTGAATTTATTTAAGATAAAACATTAATTAAATTAAAAGAATAAGGAAAAGAATGAGAAAATAAAAACCTGCTGGGGCTGGGATTTGAACCCAGTCCCCTTAGCTTGCAGCCTCCAAGACCTGCCCTCCATCCACTGGGCCAGGCGCGCGTTGGCAGTAAAAACAAGGGATTGATCCCTTTTGTTCTCAACCTGAAACAAATCATAGCAAAAATAAAATAACACAAAAGGGCCTGGGGAGATTCGAACCCAGGTCCCTTACAATACACACAAACATCCTTTCCATCCAGCCGGGAGGGCGCTTCTGGCAATATAATGGCCACAATTGATTATATATTAAAACCAATGAATATCAGGAAAAATAACAAAAAGATGGTGAGACCAGGACTTGAACACAGGTCCTCAAGCAATACATGCGCACCTCCTTCCACTGGGACAAGCATCAGACTTGTGAAATAAAATAGAAACTATATCATAATATTTTAAAACAATTTTTAAATTTAAATTTCGCGCCAGACCAGCTTCATCTTCAACCTTGGATTCGTAGGATTACCTGCGAATTTTGCTATGAAACTACCTGCGAATTTTCATGCACACAAAACCTGTGTTTTTCAAACCACACTCAAACAGCACAATTTTATCAAATTAAAAACATATTCGACTTCTTTGCAATCTGTACAATCCAATTATGTCAACCAAATTCATTTATATTGTGTAAATTGAAGAACCCTAATTTAGAGCTTTAAACCATAAACATGGCATGTTCACGATTCGGCCATAACTCTTCACCAAACGATCTAGAATTCATCTATAGCTAATAACAAACATCAATATATCATCAAAATTCATTATCAATAAGTAAATATGATGATTCGGAAAAAAATGTATGAAGGACATGTATGATTCGGTTCATGCATTATGTAGTGTATTGGCTGCAAATAAGAGTTGGGATCCACTCAATGATGTCCAAGGATCACTGCTGTGTCTTTAGTTTACCTTCAAATGTCTTGTTTGATTGAAACCGAATTTGAGTTTGTGAAGGATTTTTTGGAAGATGCAACTTACTCTTGGGAGGCAGGAAATTCGTGTCTTGCATTAGGTTTGTGTCAAGTACTTATAAGATGATCAATTTAGGTCAAAAAGTTGGATAGTTGTGTAGAAGATTTGATCCAAAAAGATTCAAAAAGATGGCCTTTGAAAATCAATTTTTTTTGCATAAACACTTGCTATTTTGGTATGATTTTCATTACTCTTGTATCAATCAAGTCTAAATATAATTTAAGACCTTCTAGAAATCAAATCAAATTTAATTTTCATTATTTTATATTTTATTTGAATTTAAAATGATTTTTTAATATAAAAATCATAATAAATAAAAACAAAATGAATAAAATTATGAATAAATCAATTTAATTTCGTGCAAGATGTTTTGATGCGGATTAGGTCATTATTTGGCAAGCCCATTTGGAAAAAATTGGTTTTAGACCTCCATTTTCTTCATGAACCAACCCAAAATTTCCCAACTTTGCAAGGGCACACATTCTTAAATTTTAATGCTATGAGGGTGTTCTTGGACATTTTGGAAAGCTTGAAGAGTACTCTAACCAACCCCACTGGTTTCATGTCCATATCATTTACCAATCTCAAGTTATGCCCTTTTGAAGTTGTTGACTTTTTGTTGACTTTCAAAAGGACCTATAATGTCTTAGCTCATACCTTCCAAATGAAGCATTTTTGGGCTTGGCTTGTGAGACACAAAGTTGTAGAGAATTCAATTTCCTTCAAAATGAGATTTGGATGGAGACTTGTTGATGAAGCATGTGAAAGTTATGGCTGGTCAAAGTTCAGTTGACTTTTACTAAGAAAACCCTAATTTAGAAACTCCTGATTCTTGATGATCTGAAATATCCTTGATGAATCATGGTCAAACCTTGATCAAATGATGAATTTTACTTCATATAATTGATGCTGGCAAAAAATCATGAAGTTTGACTTTGGTTTGACCACAGTTGACCTCAGTTTGACTGATTTTGACTTATCTGATCATTTGACTGAGCAAACTTTTGAGAAAAGTCTTGAAACTTGTCATGGGGGTTCTTAAACACATATAAGATGTTATGAAGCTCACTTGAAGTCTTGGAAGTCCATTTATCCTGATTAAAGTCAAAACCCTAGTTTTGGATGCACTACTTAGGAGGTGCATTGTCTGAGGGAATTGTCAACTCTTCTGACCACTTGTGAACCTTGTGAACTATCATAAAATGTCTTGTGAACCTCATGGGAGGTCTTGTGAACCTCATAAAGTGACTTGTAGACTTCATGGACCTTAATGCAAGGTTTTGTAAGCATTGTGAATCTTGTGAACCTTTGTGAACCTCATAAAGTGACTTGTAGACTTCATGAACCTCATGAAAGGTCTTGAAAGCATTGTGAATCTTGTGAACCTTGTGAACCTTCTTAGCACACAAAGTCTTGTATTGTGAGGGCAAATTTTGGGGTGCAATAGCTGCCCCTGTTCAATTTTCTGAAACCTGAGGGGTTAGATTGGTATATTTGCCAGTCGTGACCTGGAAGGTTGAAGGGGATTGAACACAAAAGCCCAAAAATTTGCACTCACCAGTGCATAGAATAATACAGATGGCTAGTTGAATATGCTTGAGTGGGATTAAAGATGCCACTTGGAGAAAAGTTCTTCAGATACATTTCTTGGAGGATAAAGCAGTCCAAAATATGAAGATATAATGATAGCCTTCAGGAGGATAGAGCAGTCCTGATGAGATAATAAGCTTTCAGGAGGATAAAGCAGTCCTGAGATATTGATAATATACTTTCAGGAGGATGAAGCAATCCTGAGGTAATGATGATATGCTTTCAGGAGGATGAAGCAATCCTGAGGTAATGATAATCTTTCAGGAGGATGGAGCAATCCTGAGGTATTGATAATATGCTTTCAGGAGGATGAAGCAATCCTGAGGTAATGATGATAGCGATCAGGAGGATGAAGCAGCCCTGAGGTAATAATATGATTTCAGGAGGATAAAGCAATCCTGAGGTGCAATAAGCTGTCAGGAGGATAAAGCAGTCCTGAGGTGCAATAAGCTGTCAGGAGGATAAAGCAGTCCTGAGGTAATAATAATCTTTCAGGAGGATAGAGCAATCCCGAGGTAGTGATGAATTATCAGGAGGATGAAGCAATCCTGAGGTAATAGTATGCTTTCAGAAGGATAAAGCAGTCCTGACGTAGTAATGATAACTTTCAGGAGGATAAAGCAGTCCTGAGGTATAAGAAGCTGTCAGGAGGATAAAGCAGTCCTGATAATCATAAGTCTGTTTGCTGGAGAATTAACCTGAAAACAAGGCAGCATTCTGTATGATAGTGTTAGCTTATGCATTATGTATGCATGTATAATATGATGCACCTAAGTAATGTATTATGTATCTATGGATATGCATGTTATGGTATGATGTAAATGATGTATGTATGATATGACACTGCCGGAAGCGTCTGGATATCTTCGTATAACAACTGCTGGCCAGGGAAAATAAATCCCGATTCATTGTTGAAGAATATGATAAAATTGTTCCCGTCTTGTCTGATAATATAGTATATAACCTCCCGTCTTCGTTTGATAGTAGGGTATACATAACCTCCCGTCTTCGTTCGTCGTACTCTATTGGAAAAATAAATTCCCGACTATCCGTATGAGGATAAAAGAGATGGATATAAATTCCAGGGTAGATGTGACTTGAAGTATTTATGAATATGGATTTGTCCTACTGGGGAACTTGTAGCTGTCTTGTGGGAATGAACCGGCGAAGCTTCGTTGAAATCCTTTCCTCGTTTGTCCTTAGTAAATACTATTACTGCATTTTCATGCATTTCTGGTAAACATCAATCATATTCAAAAGCATACATACATTCAAACACAACCAATGGACATTTTGCTTATGTAAATAGGGTAAAAGTAAATCTGGATTCAGAGGGAAAAGTAAAGCTGAACTTGAAAACAGAATCGTTTCAACTTCGAGAGTGTATAACCAATTGGATTTGGAGCTCCTGAAATTTTTAACTTTCCTGAATACCCTCCCAGAAATCCTCATAGCTGGATCTGAAGACATGATACTGACACCATCTGGTACTACCGGTGTAGACAATTAATTCCCACAATGACTTCTGCTGAGAACTCCAAATCAAGGTAATATAACGAGAGGAATATGTCTTCAAATTGTGATAGACCATATACGTTCCGGCTACTAGATTTGAAAAGAAAGCATTGCCCCTTGGTTGAGGATGAATTGTCCCAAAAGGGAAGTATCTGAATGTAGTTACCTCAGGAGAACTAAGCAGAATGCCCCATGATAATATGCCCTTGACATCATGAACTTTGCAGTGTTACCCTTGGTAATTCAAATATATGAGAAGAGCTGCCCCTGGCTATTAAGCACTGTTGAATCTGGAACTGATTGCCCCGAATGATTTGAACAGTAACTTGGTATGCCCCCTTGATTAGGAAACAATGACCATGCCCCTGGCATTATGAATTTTGTAATGTTACCCTTGGCACTTCAGATAGATGAGGAGATCTGCCTCTGGCTGCTTAAACATAGTTGAATCTTGTCCTGATTGCCCTAAATGAGTTAGGCAGTATCATGGCCTGCCCCCTTGATTGGGAGATAATGATTATGCCCCTTTGTATACATGGACTTTGATCCAGGAAGCAACTTTGTTTATCGGAAGGACTTTGAACATTCATCCTGTAAGTTTCTCTGTTTATCAAACACTCAAGTATATGTAAACAAATATATTAAAAAATGCAATGCTTATGTCTGTCTTGAAATTTTGAAAAAGAGTTATTATAGAAAAACATTTTTTGTGAAAACTGTGATATTAACTCAAGTTTTATAATAAGCCCTAAAGGAGTCAGGATACCCTTTTGTATCAGTACGCTTTCAAACTAACCATGCTTCAGTTAGGACTTTTAAAGGGTTGTAACGTGGCTTGGTTCGTGGTTTAAGAAACAAAAGATAAAGGCTCAAATTTATTTGTACCCAACCCATTCTCCATGAGGTTCTTCAGTCCTATACTCAATTAACTTATGAATTAAGGCTCAAATGAGTTTGGAATTGTAACACTGACATTTATGATGGTTCAGAAACTCAAAATTTATTTGAACATTCAGTCATCTTTCTTTGTTGAGGATTCATAGTGACCTCTTTTTTTTTTTGACTTTATTATCCCTTCTTTTTGCCTGAACTGCTTATTTCAAGGTTACAGTCAGCGGGATGTCTTAATGTTTTACTAAGTCTCCTTCATAGGTTTTGACTTAACAAGACTGTTCTTTTGCTAGATATTGACTGTCAGATTTCATGATTACAGAGAATCATCATTAGTTGTGTACAACACAAATAATTGGCATATTTAAGTTAACCGAGTAACTACCCTGCCCCGGGTTATGAATAAGGGTTTTGATTTGTGCGAGAATAAAAACTCCTACTTCATAGGCTCAAAAGGGTTGACTAGGGATTAACTTCCTTATATCTCCACTGTTTAGGAATTGAAACAATGCCTGTACATCGTCAGCATAGTCTGTTCAAAAGCATATTGCCTAATATTATGGTATTGTTTTCGTCATCCTCCCTCTACAGGCTTATAGCTTTATCAGGAGTTAAATATCACAAGATAGAAATAAGAAGCATAATTCAAAATATAGTGGAACAAATGGATTAATTCAAGACAAACATATGCAATGCATTAATGAAAACAAAAGTTTAACATAATAGTAAGTGTTCAAACAAATAAAAGAAATTACAAATGAAAATTCAAATGTTGTTCCATCCAGTTGGTTGAATGTCTTCAATTGCAATCTGTGAACTTTGAGGAGCAGTATACTTCACCATGAAATCAAATTTACCACTTGGATGTCCCAAGGTGCCCCATATCTCAACAGGAATAGGTAGGCTTCCTTTCTTGATACCTTGGGCAACTTGTCTTGCAGCTTCGGTGTTTGATGGGTGATAGTAGAACTCTACTTGACCTTCTGGAGTAACCTCTAGGATTCCTTCGTCAATTAGATCTTGAATCTTCTTCTTCAATGTCCAACAACTATTAGTATCATGTCCGGGACAGTTGGAGTGATACCCACACCTTGCCTTGGGATTATAGCGAGGAGAGGAAGTTTTAGGATTTTGAGGAGAATTTTTCAAGGAAATTAGTTTCATCTCCAACAAGCATTGCAGAACTTGTGACATTGGAGTGCTGAATTTGATAAACTGTCTTCTACATCCCTTGTGTTGAGGTGGATTAACTTTACCATGTCTTTTTTCTTTAACTGAAGAACAATCAGTGGTAACCGGTTTCTTACCTTCTTTTATCCTCATCTTCCTTTCAACCAAATAAGCTTGTTTTAACGGAGGTCGATTGACAATTAGATTCCTGACTCCATTACTTTGAAGTTTTTGGACAAAGGTTCTCAGCTCTTCTTGCCCCTGAGCTAAACTTTGGATAAGAGCCACCTGGCCATTCATCTGGATCCTCATTTCTGTTATCTCAGCTTGCAATTGTTCCAACTGACCATCCTTGTTGTCCTCAGGACTCTTCTTCTTAGCCAGCAGTGTCTTCAACTCATTTTGTCCCTTGGACAAGTTCAGAATCAACTCTTGGAATCGGGCATTCTGAGCCTGGAGATCTTTGACTGTCTGTTCAAGATCCATTTCTGCTGAAATAAACAGCGAGAAGATAAGATACCTATACACAATAAACCTGTGATGCAATGATATGATATGTGAATGTGTATGCAATGTTTTCAAGGACCGCAGGATTTAAATTTGTTTAAACAAACAAGAAGTAAACTTTTATTAGTAATAAATTTGTTTTCCCCTTGGGCTTACAATAAAAATGAAATGAATACAAAGATAGGGTCTTAAGTCTCCCATGGACGTTTCCTCTTTGTGTTGAGGTACGAGTTGAGATTTCGCTCCTCGTGAAGTTGTTTTGTTAACTCCAAGATTCTTTCTTGACTTGCTTTGTAATGAGTCTCAAAAGTATCCCTTTGCTCCTTCAACTGGATCCAGGACCTCTGTAGCTCTTCCATGTCAGTGGGAATGTCTGGATGAAGGATGATATAAGAAGTATCTCCTTCAGTAACAGGCTCCATAGTAACTGGCAAGATAACAGGATATGGCATCATAAGAGTCTGAGCACGAGATCGCACCCATCTGAGGTAAGGTTCCATAGGAATGGAGTACTTTGGTTCCAGAGTCTTGCTGTCAACCTTGTTCACTTTACCCCATGCTCGTATGAACCTTTGACGGTAACCTTGCAGATCGTTGTCGTAGTTGAACACAATTCCTTAAATAAGCATGTCATGAGGACCATTGCTCCGAGCATAACCAAACTGACGTAGAGCTAAAGAAGGATTATAGGTAATGCCCCCTCTTATGCCAAGGAGTGGCACATTGGGGAATTCCCCACAACGGTCAATGATAGTAACATTCTCCATAGATCTAGAACACCAATGAATGTCTGAATGAGAAAGTGACATGATCCTTTTAGACAACCTTAACCCTTGTTCATTCTTCATCACTGATCGAGGAAGATGAGAAATAAACCACCTAGACAATAAAGGTATGCAGCACATTAGAGTTCCTCGTGCCTTCGTAGTACGGGTATGAAAAGAGTGTAAGATGTCTCCAAGTAATGTAGGCACTGGATTATGAGTCAGAAATATGTTGATGGCGTGTACGTCTATGAACTGGTCTGGATTGGGGAACAACACTAAGCCATAGATTAATAGGGCTAAGATCTCCTCAAAAGAATCATATCTCATAGCCTTCAGGAACACTTGAGCTTTCTCCATCAATACCTTAGCAAGAATACCCTTAACTTCACTCTTTGTTTCTAAGACAATGTCTGATTTCTTTAAATGTAAGGCTGCAGCAATGACTTCAGGTTTAGGCTCTTTTTCTAAGCCTGTGAAGGGTTTCTGATCAAGGATAGGTATACCCAGAAGCTTGGAGAACTCTTCCATTGTAGGAACCAGCTGATAGTCGGGGAATGTGAAACAGTGATGTTTAGGATCAAAGAACTGAAATAGGACACTCATCATATCTTCATTGAACTCTGAAGCGACTAGATCTAGTAGGTAACCATGCCTCTTGATGAATTGGGAGTTTTCAGAAACTTGAGAGACCAATTCCTTAAGCTTAGGAGGTATTTCTACAAAGTTGACCCGAATAGTATTCCTACGAGCATAAGCCATGACCTGCAACAAAGAACAAAGATAAATCCTTTGGTCCTTGAAATGGTTAGTGAAAATGCTATGCTTATGATTCATGATGTCATGATGTTATGCTCAATCACAAACATGTGGCACACACAAACAAGTCACACAATAGCCCTAGGTTTGAAGGCTTGCATGAGGTTTATAGGTAAGTATCCTCCCCTGAAGTTTAGGTGGTTCATCCTGTCCTATAAAGTAACCAGGTTCTAAGGGATCTCAATATCATTGATCCTTCACAAGGGTGGTTATTCAGTAGGCAACTTACTTGCCAACCAAAACCCTCCAAGTTTAAGATCTCAATGAGTGTAGCATCGAGTATCAACCAACTTCAGTCTTCACCAAAGCCGGCTATCTCACTACTTTCTAAAGGCCAAGATGGGATGACTAGGGTTCTAAAAGTCAGTTAGTGTATTGACAACGTATGGCAGCCTCATATTATCCTCAACTTGACTTAAGGAACATAAGCACCAACCAAGAAGTCACACTAACTATGGCCACCAGATCAACCATATCGGTATACGCCGTACAGTTTCCTTGGTCTATTGCCATTTACCTAAGGTACACTAGATCCGGGTTAAGATCTTTCACACATAAAGCCCAACAAGTAATATAAAGCAAACAAGGCAAACAATTTAAGTGATCTAATTCCTAAGGGTACCCCTCTTTTATACAAATCCCCAGCAGAGTCGCCAGTTCTGTAACACGGTGGGAGAACTGACTTTAGTTATGTTGCGGATATCAAGAGTCGCCACCGACTTTTATTTTATCCAAAGGAAAGGCATAAAAGAACAGGAAAAACCTTTTAAAAGATTTTTGGGTCCGGGGGGTAGGTTATGTAAAGGGAAGGTGTTAGCACCCTTTACATCCATGGTTATCCATGGGCTCTTAGTTACTTAGCTCACTTTAAACTGTTTTTGAAAATGTGAAGTGTGTGAATAGAAATTTTCATAAGAGTTTGATAATGATCCATGTACGGATGCGTAAAAAACTTGTGTTTGAAAATTGTTTGAAATTTGTGAAATGTTTGAAATTGTTTTGAAGTAGTGAGTAAGTAACTATAAGGAACCTACCCTAAAGTTTAAGTCTTTCTGTTCTTTATCCTTTAAATGGTAAGACTATCCCTATTATTAAAGAATAGGTAGTTATTACCTTGGATGTAAGGGACAAGTGAGGGACATCTGTTTTAATGAAGGCAACTGTAGGGTGTATTAAGCATTTAGGAGGGACTGTCATCATTATTCGAAAGGGACAAGATCTTTTATGAAGGCAACCATTTAAGGGACTTGATCTTTGATTATGAAGGGACTAGATGACTTTTCTTTTAAGGGACTTTTGCTTTATACACCCCACTTGACCTTGTGATTAGGCAACAATGAGAGGTAACCCTAGAAAGTGAGATGGCGATCAAAGATCGACTTACGTGTGTGAGTGTTCAATTTTAAATATTTATCTTGTAATTTAAATGACCTAAATTCAATTTTTAAATACAAATAGCTTTCACTCCCTATTTACTAACCATAGCATAAAATTAAATAATTTAAACATTATAAAAAATTACATCCAGGAGCAATTACAACAATGATAAATAAACAATTTAAATAAATAAAGCAAAAATATATAATAATAATAAAAATTGGGTTAGTGAAATAATAATAATAATCACATTTTAAAAATAAAGGGGTTAGTAAAAATAATAATAATAACAATTTTAAATGGGGTTAGCAATAAACATGATTAGTAATAATAATAATAATAAGCAAAAAATATTATAATAAACAAAAAATTTTAATGGTTAAGAAAAAATTATAAACAATTATATCAATTATTATTATAAACAAATTAAATAAATTATGAACATATTATAAAAAAGTAAATTATAATTAAAAATTAGCAATTTTAAACATATAATAGAAATTATTTACATGTATATTTAATTATAAACAATGATAGGATATTTATATATTATGAATTTTAATTTTTATGTACAAACAATTTAAATTATACAAATATAATATTAAAGACTTAGGTTTTTTTGAAAAAAATAATTAGGGTTTATAAAATAAATTAGGTTTTATGTACAAAATAAAATAATTATATATAATTTAATAATAATAATAAAAAAAGAATAAATGAATTTTCTTATATATAAAAAAATGAGTTTAGAATAATATCAATATACTATTTAATTTTTTTTTTGAATTTATTTAAGATAAAACATTAATTAAATTAAAAGAATAAGGAAAAGAATGAGAAAATAAAAACCTGTTGGGGCTGGGATTTGAACCCAGTCCCCTTAGCTTGCAGCCTCCAAGACCTTCCCTCCATCCACTGGGCCAGGCGCGCGTTGGCAGTAAAAACAAGGGATTGATCCCTTTTGTTCTCAACCTGAAACAAATCATAGCAAAAATAAAATAACACAAAAGGGCCTGGGGAGATTCGAACCCAGGTCCCTTACAATACACACAAACATCCTTTCCATCCAGCCGGGAGGGCGCTTCTGGCAATATAATGGCCACAGTTGATTATATATTAAAACCAATGAATATCAGGAAAAATAACAAAAAGATGGTGAGACCAGGACTCGAACACAGGTCCTCAAGCAATACATGCGCACCTCCTTCCACTGGGACAAGCATCAGACTTGTGAAATAAAATAGAAACTATATCATAATATTTTAAAACAATTTTTAAATTTAAATTTCGCGCCAGACCAGCTTCATCTTCAACCTTGGATTCGTAGGATTACCTGCGAATTTTGCTATGAAACTACCTGCGAATTTTCATGCACACAAAACCTGTGTTTTTCAAACCACACTCAAACAGCACAATTTTATCAAATTAAAAACATATTCGACTTCTTTGCAACCTGTACAATCCAATTATGTCAACCAAATTCATTTATATTGTGTAAATTGAAGAACCCTAATTTAGAGCTTTAAACCCTAAACATGGCATGTTCACGAGTCGGCCATAACTCTTCACCAAACGATCCAGAATTCATCTATAGCTAATAACAAACATCAATATATCATCAAAATTCATTATCAATAAGTAAATATGATGATTCGAAAAAAAATGTATGAAGGACATGTATGATTCGGTTCATGCATTATGGAGTGTATTGGCTGCAAATAAGAGTTGGGATCCACTCAATGATGTCCAAGGATCACTGCTGTGTCTTTAGTTTACCTTCAAATGTCTTGTTTGATTGAAACCGAATTTGAGTTTGTGAAGGATTTTTTGGAAGATGCAACTTACTCTTGGGAGGCAGGAAATTCGTGTCTTGCATTAGGTTTGTGTCAAGTACTTATAAGATGATCAATTTAGGTCAAAAAGTTGGATAGTTGTGTAGAAGATTTGATCCAAAAAGATTCAAAAAGATGGCCTTTGAAAATCAAATTTTTTTGCATAAACACTTGCTATTTTGTTATGATTCTCATTACTCTTGTATCAATCAAGTCTAAATATAATTTAAGACCTTCTAGAAATCAAATCAAATTTAATTTTCATTATTTTATATTTTATTTGAATTTAAAATGATTTTTTAATATAAAAATCATAATAAATAAAAACAAAATGAATAAAATTATGAATAAATCAATTTAATTTCGTGCAAGATGTTTTGATGTGGATTGGGTCATTATTTGGCAAGCCCATTTGGAAAAAATTGGTTTTAGACCTCCATTTTCTTCATGAACCAACCCAAAATTTCCCAACTTTGCAAGGGCACACATTCTTCAATTTTAATGCTATGAGGGTGTTCTTGGACATTTTGGAAAGCTTGAAGAGTACTCTAACTAACCCCACTGGTTTCATGTCCATATCATTTACCAATCTCAAGTTATGCCCTTTTGAAGTTGTTGACTTTTTGTTGACTTTCAAAAGGACCTATAATGTCTTAGCTCATACCTTCCAAATGAAGCATTTTTGGGCTTGGCTTGTGAGACACAAAGTTGTAGAGAATTCAATTTCCTTCAAAATGAGATTTGGATGGAGACTTGTTGATGAAGCATGTGAAAGTTATGGCTGGTCAAAGTTCAGTTGACTTTTACTAAGAAAACCCTAATTTAGAAACTCCTAATTCTTGATGATCTGAAATCTCCTTGATGAATCATGGTCAAACCTTGATCAAATGATGAATTTTACTTCATATAATTGATGCTGGCAAAAAATCATGAAGTTTGACTTTGGTTTGACCACAGTTGACCTCAGTTTGACTTTTTAACTACTTTGACTGATTTTGACTTATCTGATCATTTGACTGAGCAAACTTTTGAGAAAAGTCTTGAAACTTGTCATGGGGGTTCTTAAACACATATAAGATGTTATGAAGCTCACTTGAAGTCTTGGAAGTCCATTTATCCTGATTAAAGTCAAAACCCTAGTTTTGGATGCACTACTTAGGAGGTGCATTGTCTGAGGGAATTGTCAACTCTTCTGACCACTTGTGAACCTTGTGAACTATCATAAAATGTCTTGTGAACCTCATGGGAGGTCTTGTGAACCTCATAAAGTGACTTGTAGACTTCATGGACCTTAATGCAAGGTTTTGTAAGCATTGTGAATCTTGTGAACCTTTGTGAACCTCATAAAGTGACTTGTAGACTTCATGAACCTCATGAAAGGTATTGAAAGCATTGTGAATCTTGTGAACCTTGTGAACCTTCTTAGCACACAAAGTCTTGTATTGTGAGGGCAAATTTTGGGGTGCAACAGGGTGGTACGACCACGTTCTTCGTCTCCAAAACGACAGAGAGGAACCGTAAGACCCGGGGACAAACCGACCCCCTCCGGCAAACACAACCCTCCCCGACGATTGGGATCTCGATCGAGCACCAATGTCGAAGTACCACGACTGGCAGGGCACCCAACTCGCGATGGGAAAGCCCAAGCCTCGAAGCCGGAGTCCCGAACAACGAACTCAGTCTTCGATCCAAACGGGCACGACGCCTGACACTTCATCGGTTCCCTAAACCGAGGAGACTAACCAGGTCGAGCAGAATATAAGTTCATAAACATAAGCAAATATGATACATAATCGAACATAAAGAATGACCAAAGAAAACATTCATATATTTAAAAGCAACGACCGAGGCCAAGTACGCCCGAAGGCCAAATTACATATGCCCGAAGGCCAAAATACATAGAGGGCACGCAGGCCATACAGCAAAGAGGCACGCAGGCCATGAGAAAAACAAATAAAAAATAATCAAGACTCCGCCCGGAGCTCCTCTTCAACATTTTCTGCCTCGTCCTCGTCATCCCCCAGCTCCTCCTCAGCTTCAAAAGGGCACACAATCTCCCCCTCCCGGACACAGTAGTTGTGGGCCGACCCCTCCGTCACCAACTCAGGATTCAGAAGCCTCAGCTGTTCGACGGCATTGTCGAAACCCTCCTTGAACACTGCTACGAGGTCCTGGTTAAGGGAGCGTATGTGCCCTAGCAGCTCACCACGGGAACCGAGTGCGAGCTCCTCCTCAGTCTCATCAGCCAAAGGACAGACCTTCTCCTCGAGAGATGCGAGCTGAGTCCGTAGTCCAACATTATCCTCGATCAGCTTCTGGTTCCCGGCCACCTGCTCCTCCAAGTTCACCTTGGCCGCCTTCAGCTGATCTCGCTCCTTTTCAACCTCTTCCAATTTTTTGTTCAGCCCCTCCTGCAGTTGATGCTCCTCCTTGTAGTCCGACAGATCTTTGGACAGTTTGTCCTTCTCCGACCGAACCTGCGCGAGAGTGTCTTCCAGAGAGGCAGTAGAGACTGAAGTATCAGTTAAGACCATGGCCGTATCCATCACCCGGATGACAGCTGCCAGGTCTCTTGCCAGCTCCTTGCGCCGGACACCAGCCTCTTGATCCAGGATAGCCCTTGCCTCAGGCGCCGGCACCGCGATCACATCCTCGGCTTTGAAGAAAGACCGCTCCACATAGAAAGGGGGCAATAGGTAGCTGCCAGGTCCCCTCAGACTCCCACTTCCCAGTGACGACCTCGAGAGAGTCCCCGTCGGACGCTTCCGTTTGTGGAGATGAGAGGCTGACTGAGGCGGGCTGTCAGGAATATTTATCGTCGACGCCCGAAGAGGAGAGGAAGGCACCGGACTCGCTGTGTTTGAAGTCCCAACCCCAACATCAGCAGCGGCCACCTGGGCACGGGCCACGGTTTTCTTCTTCTTTTTCGATACCCTGTCCGGTGCACCGACCTGATTGGCCAGCTTAAGGACCCGGTCACGCGCAGTGGGCATAGCACCTGCAAAGCATTACACAAAAACATTAGCGAGCGAAAACATAGACAAAAATAAAAGATCAAGAAAAGTCTGCCTACTTAATAATTCTAAAGCCTTCTCCTCGGTCCTGCACTCGAGCAAGGCTTTCGTATTAATAATGCGGGTCTCAGTGATTGGCATTCCGGCCTCGTCAAGATAGGGCACGCCCTGTCGATTCGTCCAGACCCCCAGATTGAAACTCTGCACGTAATCAACCAGCTTCTTATATGCGAGCCTATCCTCAACGCCGAGCATCGCAAATTTGACCCTATAGTGAGCAGTGGTGAGGTCGAAGTGATCGCGCTGCCACCTCAGCGGTATCTTCGACATCAATTTCTCCTCCCCGTTTGATGCTCGTTGATAATAGTAAAGGGAATGAAGGGCGACACGGGTGATCGGTCTCACCACATACCAATTACCCTTGAAATGACGGGCAGAGTCCACGTACGTCTTGAACAAACGCACGGGTTGCTTAAAAGAAACCCAACTGTGGCGCCCCCGGAGACCGGACCGCTGGAGGTGGAAGACATGGAAGAAAAGGGCTCGAGTGCACCAAATGCCGAGGAAACGGCAGACCAACTCGAATGCCCGCATAAAAGCGAGGGCGTTGGGATGCAGTTGGGACGGCGCCAGCCGAAGCCATTTAAAGATGGACATTTGGAAGGAATTAAAGGGCAGCCTGATGCCCGCCTCCCGGAAAGCGAACTCGTACATCGTGAACTGCTTCCCCGGGAAATGATGACATATACGGTCCTCCTCCTTGGGGGCACAGCAATACCAATTCTCCGGATCTTCCCGGCTTCTGTCTTCGACCACGGCGTAAGCGGGGATAGCCTCGTCACAGAAATAGGACTCCTCCTCCAAAGGTTCATCCGCAACCCAGGAGAGATCAACCTGCCCGAAGGACGAGGCGTGCTCAGTACCATCCCTGGCACTCCCATCCCCGACGGGTAAACAAGCGATGGCCGCATCTTCAGACGAGGACCCAGAGTCTTCCCTCCTCGGTCGTAAACGCCCGGTAGCACCTGAAACGCAGACAGAAAGAGTGAATTCGACGTCATATCAAATTCACCCTTCCACCGCAGGTCAAGTGAAAGGGCGTAGCAACAACGGACACTGACAACGTGTTCGACGCAAGGATACGCGTGTTCTTAAGAGACCGGGCAGAAAGTTCATATATGCTTATGCAAATATTGCCCGGCATATGTAATTTCTGCCCGGGACAGTCTAACCCTAACCCTATTTTTTACCATCTATAGTCCATTTTACTATTCCTAAGTCAAATCTAACCAACCTACTATGGGTATAACATGCATTTGCAGATATTTGACACAAAAAGAGGGAAAAATAATGGATTAAAGAAGCAAAATGGTACCTGACATATGTGGAATTGAGAAAGAGACGGTGGCACACGAGCAGAGACGGTGGTTCAGGCGGCGAGACGGGCAGACACAAGAGGATTCTTCAGAGCTTCCGGTGAACGTAGGAGCGAAAAAGTGAAAATGAAGTCACTCAAGTTCATTTTATAGTCCCAGGCGCGTGGGCCAACGCGCTAGGTCATCATTGCCTACTGCCTACGCCGCTTTTGCACACAAAACAAAGCGACGCCATTAAGTCTGAAACACGTCTATCCAAAAAGAAACTGGAGCGACGCCGAGCATCTGCCCATCTCCCCGACTCATCAAGACATCCTATCCCCGCATCAAGCCCTCAGCCTTTACGAGGAAGGTGAGCACCCGTCGATTACTTTCCATCCCCGACACTACCGTGGAAAGAGGAGTGTTGCGAGCAAGTCTATTGGAATCTTCCATGCCATACGTTTGTGCTTCTTCCTCGACACGGGAATCCCGGTTGTAATACAAGTCATCACTCTAACTCAGAGACTCGACTTGGGGGGCTCCTGTTCTGGACTGGGCCATGACGTCATGCACGGCACGGCCCAATACTTGTCGGGCATGGGCCCATATGTCCGGGTGTCGCTCCCGAAGATTTGCATCCCGGTACAAGCGCGAACGGTCGGCGAAGGGAACAGCGAGAACACACAGCCGTGAACTCACTGGAGATGAATAGAGTCGCCAGCTAGGCATTTTTATCCCGGAGGAAAGGCAATGCTGCATAGACCTAGAAAAGGATGGATAAGACGGTTTGCGAACCAGAGAGACTGAGAAAGGGGGTTGGTTACAACCTGGGAAGGTATTAGCACCCAGATTGTCCGCCGTACTCGACGGGATCCACGCTTAAAAGATTTGTGTTTTAAAGGGGTAGTGTCAGTGCAATCTGTGTGTAAAGATAGCTGGAAAAGAATGTACAGGTGTCAGTGCAAAGAAGTGTGAAGTGAGGTGAAATATGAAAGTGTCAGTGTAGGAACAGAATGAAATGCTCATGATAATGAGGCTAAAAATAATGCTGGAAGGAGGGGGAATATACAGAGACTTTTGTTCGATAACTGTTAAGTTATGCCTACGTATCCTCTCGTGCAATGAGGAAGTCAGAACACCGTAGTTCGACCCAAAGAGACTGATAGATGAATTGACTGGTGAACTGCTTGCTTGTCTATGCTCAAGTGTATGACCTGTCTGGCTCAGGTGCTAACTGTCTTGCATTAGACGGAAGAAGCGAGTTCTCGTTTGTGAGTGAATGAGATGAGAAAAGAATCCCGGAGGAGACGATTATTGTTTGTTTTTTGAGTTTTTCAGTCTTTTATTTCTTTTTGAAGTTTGTCATAGATTAATGAGCTTAAGTCTAAACCAATGGGTTAGTAAACTCATCACATCTTCCCTCTGATTAGGGGTAATGAGAATACCTTAAGTGTGAAGTCAGATTCTCACACTTAATCACCTCTGGTGTAGGATTAAGATCATTAACCTACTTGTGATTATTTAGATGTCTTTGGGATTTTTGTTTAGTGTTGAGTAATGAGGTTAAGCCATAATCAAAGATTAAACAGACCCATTACACCATCCTAAAAGAAGGATAATAGATGAGAATGTTTAAGTTGAGAAAAACTCCTCAACTTAATCCATGATTAGGGATTAAACCCATGACAAAACAAAGCCTTTATTAAGTGGATTTTAGTTAATGATAAGATGATGAAGTGAATTTTATGATTTGTAAGACAACTTGAGGGGGACTTGTCCATTAACACTAGGGTTAGTCTTTCTTAACCAGTTAAGGAAGAATTAGAACCCTAATGCAAGGTCCAAGTTACAAGTGTAATGTCTTGATATTTATTAAGTGAATTGATTAAGAGATTTAAACACCTTAAGGGTTCAATACTTAGGATTAAAGTTATACACTCCATCCTAAGAGAAGGATGCAGGCATAAGCTTAATCACAAAGTCTTAAAGCCTTTAGGGTTTAGTCCCTGATTATGAGGTGAGAAGAGGAGACTCAAAGAGAGACACAAAGGTAAAACTATGAGGGGAGACTAATCAAAACCCTAATTCATTATCATGCTTGGATGTTCCTAAGGTTTGTGAGGTTTCACCAAGAAGAATCTTCAGAGGAACCACCAGGAAGCAGATGAACAGGATCAAGAGAAGCAAAGTGACTTGCTTCCTTCAAGAAGTCAAGTCACTTGAAGAAAGAAAGTGGGAGAAGCAAGAATGAGCAAGCTCAAACTCAAACACATATAAGAATGCAGAAATGGATGCAAGAGAGATGAAAAGAAAAGTTATGAGAAGTGAAGGCAAATCCACTTCCCAAATTTACTTACCACCTGAAATGTTAGAAAGAAATGCAATGCAATGCAAGATGAGATGAAATGTCATGATGCTATACCAAACCAGAAGCATTCACATGATGTTAATGATGTTATGAGGTGCTGCAAACATGAGGCAAGACAAAGGGGATGTTCATACAAGATTATGAATGCAAATGATGCAAGCTAAGGAGCATGAACAAGCATGAAAAGTTATGAATCATACAAGACAAATGACATGGCAAATATGAGATGCAATGATCAAAGATGCTTTATACATGTCTTAAGATGTCAAATGGATCACAAGAATGCACAAAATGCAATGACAAGTCATGTTATGCAAGAGAATGCAAGAAGGATGCAAAAGAAAGCCCAAATTAGGGTTCATGGATCAAACATCAAACACAAACCAAAAACAGAAGCAAACCCTAAGATAAAAAATGGAAAATGGCACCCAAAGAAACCCTAGGCCTATGATGAACCACTGCCCAAAGGGGAGCTCTCAACTCTCAACCAAACTCAAGATATGAATTTTCTAAGTTATTAGGGTTTTTTAGGGTTCTTAACAAAACAAATGCCAAACAATTTGAAAATGCAAGAACAATTCATGGCCTTTTTACCCTAGAAACTACATGCCAAACACAAGACAAAGCAAAAAGAATCAATGTCTCAACCTTCACCAATAGGCAGAAATGAATTTTTGAATCCATGATCAAAATAATGCATAAAAAATGATTTAATTCAATGAAAAATTCTTAAAATGCATCAAGATCAAAAAAGAAATTTGGTTTGAAGGTTGGACAATGTTTCTAAATGTCTTAGAACATTTCATGAATTTTTTTGTAATTTTTAAATACCTAAAAGTATTTTTAATTAATTAATTCTCATTAATCAATTAAAAATAATCTTTTAAATATTTAAAAATACTTTTTTAATGATAAAAAATAAAATAAAAATATTTTTGTGTCATAAAAATTAATAAAACTTTAAAGAAAAAGTTTCATAATTTTTAAGAATTTTTTGCTATTTTAAATTAAATATGCAAGACAAATGAAAAAGAAATGAATTAAAATTAAAGAAAATGAAAAGTAAACGCAAGGGATGGCCAGGATTGAATCTGGGAAAGAATGCATTGACTTGGCGCGTGATCTGATGGTCACAATTCAAACTAACTTAAACCTGATTAATTAAATAATAATCCAAAATTAAAACTTAATGACATGATCCGAACCACTCATATGCGCGCGGGAAGCCAGATCCAAGGGTCTCAATTCAAACTTTGCCCTAACCCTAAATTAATGACTAATCACTTTCAGGTCACCGGAGACGAGCTCCGGTCGTCTTCTCCGGTGACCTCCTCCCCTGAAAACTTCAAACTTCCTAAAAACGCATCAAAAATAAAAAATAGAAACTGGGAAATGATCCTTACACTCTCACGAACTAAACCCCTCTCTCAAAACAAATTTATATTTCCTAAACAAGCTGAATCGAAGAAAGAAAGTTCTAGGTCACGCAAGCTTCAGAAACAAATTAAATGCTCAAATCACCACCATTTTCAAAACCAATGGTACCAGAATGATCAGTGAAGCTAGTAGAACAAGTTTGTAACAAGAAAAACAACTTCTGGAAAAATAAATTTCAGGCTACCTGAGATTCGAAGCTTTCAGTTTAGGAACTTTCTGGCCACCTCTCTTTGTGCAAGCTGCTCCACTTGGTCCCCAGAAGATGTTGGAATGCTCAAATGGAGTTTAAGTTGGCTTGATGATGAGTTTCGAAAGCTCCTGCTTCAGTTCAGTCAAAAATGGCAATGGAGATTCTGGCACTTTCAGGTCATGGTGAGTGAAGGTTTGAGGTCCTGATGATGAATGGAGAAGGTTTGTGGTGTTTGTTTGTGTGTTTGTGAGCTAGGATGAGAGTTTCGAATGAAACTGCAAAATGGAGTGAGAAATGGCTATGGAGTAATCTGGCTGTTTCAGGCTTGTGCTTTGGGTGGTTTCTACTCAATGATACATGGTGAGTTGAATGGAGGAAAAGGTTTGGGTGTTTTTAAGCTGTGGAGAGGAATTCGAGAGCTTATGCAAAATGGAAGGTTTTTGTGTATGTGTTGAATGAGTTGGTTTCAGCCTTGCTTTTCCTTATGTTTTGCTTGCAAATTGTCCACATAAACAAATCTGATTGGCTGGATGATGTGACTTGTGCTTTTGTGATTGGTAAGTTTGCTTTTGCCAAAAGTCAAAAATCTTGTAAGAGAAGCATGGGCTTGATACTAGGCAAGTACAAGGACTAGGGCTGGCGCAGCATGGCATGGAGAGAAGCTAGGGCTGGTTCAGCATCCAAGAAATCAAGTGGGTGAGATGTGATGATAGTTTTTGCAAGTTGCTTGCTTTATGGTTCACATGGAAAAATCTTGTTGCATAAGCCATGAAACATGAGGCACCTTGGTTCAAATCTGACTTTTAGAAGTTACATGATCATGTTAAGTGCATTAGAAGCCCATATGGTGACTGAATTGGCCTTGGAAGGAGAATTTGCAATTTTTGCCTTTGGTGCATAACTTGAAAATCAATGATTTTTGCTAACTTTGCCATACCATAACTTTTGATCCAAAAAGAATTTGATCATGTTCTTGTACTTTTTGGAAAGGGAAAGATGAGATCTACAACTTTCATGACCAAAGTTTTTCCATTTGAAGCCTTTTTGGACCAAGAATCAAAGCTTGAAAATTGACCTAAAATGATGCATTCTTGAAAAGTCAACTATGCCCAAAAAGTCAACATTTGCAAAAACCCTAAATTCTTGATTTCTATGAACTTCAACCTTCTTCCATGATCAAATAAAGATCATATACACTCAAAATGATGAAGATCACCCATTGGTTGGGTCATTGGGGGCCTCAGATGCCCTGATTTTATACTGACTTGTCTGAAAAGTCAACCCTTGATCAGATGACTTCCCCATGGAATTTCTTCATGAAAATTGATATGTATACTCCCTATACCATATAGAGATCAATGAAAACAAGAATGACCAAAAAAATTGGAGTTATGGCCTCTGAAACCAAAACCCTAATTTTCAGTCAACTGTGCAGTTCAACCTGGCTCTGCATCCACTCAAACCCTAGTTCTTGTGATTCCTCTGCAATTTTGACTTTGAGGAGATGAAATATGATATAAGAACACACATGGACCACTTTGAGTTGATTGGTTGCCTTTGGAATGGCTCAAGATGCTTTGGGATTGCTCAGATCACAAACCCTAGGTGCAGATGCCTTGAAAGCTATGCAGTGAATCAAAAATGAGATGTGAAATGACATGATTGTGTTTATGCATATGAGGATGATCACAAACCATGGTGTGAATGAGTGAGGGCAAATTTGGGGTGTTTACAGCTGCCCCTATTCAAACATGAGTTAGCTGTGCAGGATGTAAGCGACGGCTTAACAGGCAAACAAGGTAACTTGTGGTTGAATATCAAAGACAGTCCAAAATTTGCACTCACAGAATGAAGAAGAAAAGGGATATAGATTGTAAAAGCAAAATAAAGTATATTGTAAGGTGTGGGCGACGGAGGACGACCGTCGAGCAGAGGACGACTGCTGGGTAAGGAGCAATGACGGGACGGCCGACATGCTGGGGAGAGTGTATGAAAATAAAGCAATGACGGGGACGGCCGACATGCCGGGGATAAAAGGTAAAGCTAAGACGGGGACGACCGACTAGCTGGGGAAAAACAAGTAAAGCTAAGACGGGGACGGCCGACTAGCTGGGGAAAATAGGATATTATGATGGGGACGGCCATCAAGATAAAGCTGCAAAGTTCTCTGGGGATTAATGAAACATGACGGGGACGGCCATCAAGTTCATAAAGCAAAGTAACCAACGATGGGGACGGCCATCGGGCTAAAAAGGAAAAGGGACCACGACGGGGACGGCCATCGGGTTAAAGAATAAATGAAATAAACAGATGATGGGGTACGGCCATCAAAAGTGAAGGACGATCACTTAGCAGGGGACGGCTGCTCTGTTGGGGATAAAAGAAATATGATGGGGATGGCCATCAAAGGTGGAGGACGACCACCTGGCAGGGTACGGCTGCCGAAAATATCAACGATGGGGACGGCCATCGGATAGAAAAGGTCAACGATGGGGACGGCCATCGGACGAGCAAGATGGAGGACGACCATAAAGAAGTGGAGGACGACCACTCAGCAGGGGACGGCTGCTCTCGGGGTTTATCATAACACAGGACGAGTGTTAGATAACCAAAGATCAACAATGGGGACGGCCATTGGATAAAGTGATGAAGGACGATCATCAAAAGGTGGAGGACGACCACCTAGCAGGGGACGGCTGCTAAAATCAACGATGGGGACGGCCATCGGATGAGCATGATGGAGGACGACCATCAAGAAGTGGAGGACGACCACTCAGCAGGGTACGGCTGCTCTCAAAGGTATCATAACACAGGACGAGTGTTAGATAAAAAAGAAAATTTGTTGGCAATCTACTGGGGAGATAGTAAACACGGACGAGCGTTTACATCCAAGAAACAAAAGGTATAAGTGTTTGGTATTGTGTATAGATTAAAGATGCGGACGAGCATCCTTAAGACTATGATACGGACGAGTATCATGTAGAAACAAACTGACACATGTTCAGAGATGATGATACGGACGAGTATCAACTGGTTAACAAGGAACACGGACGAGTGTTGCATCTGAAAGGACTCTTCTGGGGAATAGTAGACACGGACGAGTATCTATATTCAAGAAGACATAGGTGTTTGACACAGTGTATGGATTAAAGATGCGGACGAACATCCTTAAGACCATGATACGAACGAGTATCATGTAGAAACAAACACTAGACGCAATGTTCTGAGATGATGGTACGGACGAGTACCAACTGGTTAACAAAGAACAAGGACTACTGTCGAATCTGTGGGGTTATGAGTGATGATGTATACAAGATACGGACGAGTATCTGTATAAGAGCGAGTGGTGTATAGATGAGTGTTTATCTGCTGGGGAGAGTGACACGGACGAGCGTCAAGAGAGAAAAGTATAATATTAACAAGTGTGTGGGTGATGAAGGTGTACGCGACTGCGCTGGGGATATGACACGGACGGGTGTCAGGGAAGTGTATATAAGTACATGTGAGTGCAAAGAGGATGTCTTTGGCTTTTTGCTGGGATATGACACGGACGGGTGTCAGGACGTATCTGTAGTACGGGTGATCTTGTTTGTAAAGGGTGTCCAGGCGACTTTACTGGGGAAAGATGACACGGACGAGTGCCAAAAGGTGTATATACTGGTGTTTGTGATTTGAAAGGGCAGCTGCTTTTGCTGGGACTCTGATGGGGACTCTTGGGGAAAGTAATCTGTATTCTGATGAATGGTTACTAATCACAAGCGTTCAATTCACAACATGACTTATGATTATGCTATGTATTTGATTTTTGCCGTAATGCTCCGTATTAGACGGAATGCTACGCTCTGGGGGGTGAATATGATGCGGATGCCATGATTATGCAAAGGGGCACAGATCCGGGATTCGGATCCCGTTGCTGTGAAGATCTCGGGTTGATCTGCTTGAAGAAGACATCCCAGCCGGGGATGAGATAATTGGTAGACCTAATGATGCATCTGCTTGGGGATATAGGTCACTGATTGACATATCCTTATAATACGGGACCCAGCTGGGGTTTGCAGAAGCTTCTGTACTCTGTTGTGACTTCTTCGTGCGTTGCTCTTCTGAATAGAGGCTGAAGATTCTGTGGGGATATGATTCCCTGATTTCTGCATTCTGCTGAGGAAGAATGGCAACTCGGCTGGGGAATTGAGAGGCAACTCAGCTGGGGAGAGCAACAGGAGGCAACTCAGCTGGGGATAAAGCATTCGGAGTGTTAAGCCTGTTAGTTGATTTGGCAACTTTGCTGGGGAAGGCAATGGGGAGCAACTCAGCTGGGGATAGAGCATCTTGGATGCTGATATCTTTTGTTGATTTGCCAGCTTGCTGGGATGCACCTTGCATGCCCCAAGTTGCGTTCTGGATACCTGCAATCCTGCAAAGATAAGGAAACGTACAAAAGGTCCCGAGGTATCCCTTACTGGATTCCGTCATAGGAGTTAAGTACTTTCGAGAATAATCACATTCCCTGTAAGCATGTGTTTTTGTTTTTAGAGAAAGGCATCTGTACTTATGCAATTGTATTTTTTAGAGATATCAGACAACTCTTTGCAAAACATAAATGTAAAAACGAAACATGACTGGAAAATCTGATTTTATTAATTCATGTGCCCTGAATTGGCAAGATACAGTCAAGGAAACATATCTCCTGAAATGAAGAGACTGTTACAAATTGAGAAACAAAATGCTGGCGATGTTGGCGACGCTTTGAGGAGCTTCCTCTTCTGCTATGACTCGTATGACAATGACGTTCTTCTCGTCTTGCTTTTTGGAGAAAGTTGATTCTGATTGAAGCTTGATCCTTTGGAAACTTACCAAGTTGCAGGTGATACAGACGAACTCAGAATGCAGTTGTTCGCTTATTCCCTTATTTTGCATGGACCGCCCTTTCGGGTTTTCAATCCATCGGGATACCCATTTTTGCCTGAGCTGTCCAATGCGGCTTTTCAACTCAGCGGGTGTACATTTTTTGTTTATTTTCCCTTACTTTTGCCCGAGTCTTTTATTCTGTTTTTTGACTCGCCGGGATGCCCTATTTTTGCCTGGACTTACATTCTGTTTTTATGTCCAGCGGGTCATTTTATGCGAAGTATTTTTTAACTGCATCCGAATTCACAGGGGACGGGAAATCTTCACCATCCATGGTGCTGAGCATCAGTGCTCCACCGGAGAAAACTTTCTTTACAACAAATGGTCCTTCATAACTTGGAGTCCATTTGCCCCTGTGGTCTGTATGAGGAGGGAGGATTCTTTTCAGCACAAGATCTCCCACTTGGTACTCTCGGTGCCTGACTTTCTGATCGAAGGCCTTCTTCATTCTCTTTTGATATAACTGCCCATGGCAGATTGCAGCCAATCTCTTCTCTTCGATCAGACTCAGTTGTTCGTATCGGGACCGAACCCATTCTGCTTCACTCAGTTTAACATCCATCAATACCCGTAGAGAGGGTAATTCAACTTCAACAGGTAGGACTGCTTCCATACCATACACAAGCTGATACGGTGTTGCCCCAGTGGATGTTCTGATTGATGTGCGGTACCCATGCAAGGCAAATGGTAGCATTTCATGCCAGTCCTTGTATGTGACTACCATCTTCTGCACAATCTTCTTGATATTCTTATTTGCTGCCTCAACAGCGCCGTTCATCTTTGGCCTGTAAGGAGAAGAGTTGTGATGTTGGATCTTGAAGTCCCGGCATAGCTCTGCCATCATTTTGTTGTTCAAGTTGGAACCATTATCAGTAATGATCCGCTCGGGAACTCCATATCGACAGATGATATCTCTTTTCAGAAATCTGGCTACCACTTGTCTTGTAACATTTGCATATGAGGCTGCTTCAACCCACTTGGTGAAATAGTCAATGGCGACCAGGATGAATCTGTGGCCGTTTGAAGCAGTCGGCTCAATCTTGCCAATCATGTCAATACCCCACATAGCAAAGGGCCACGGTGAAGACATGATGTTCAAAGGATTGGGAGGCACATGCACCTTATCTGCGTAGATCTGGCATTTATGGCATTTTCTGGCGTAAGCACAACAGTCTGCATCCATTGTGATCCAGTAATAGCCTGATCTTAGCAATTTCTTAGCCATGGCATGCCCTCCGGCATGGGTACCAAAAGATCCTTCGTGCACTTCATGCATCAACAAATCTGCTTCCGTCTTATCAACACATCTGAGGAGTACCATGTCAAAGTTCCTCTTGTATAAAGACCCATCAGTGTTCAGAAAGAAACTACCAGCAAGCCTTCTCAAAGTCTTCTTATCATTGGAAGATGCCCCAGGTGGGTATGTTTGATCCTCCAAGAAGCACTTAATGTCATGGAACCAAGGCTTATCATCTTTCACAACATCCGCTGCAAATACATATGCTGGTCTATCAAGTCTAGACACTGAAATCTGGGGTACAAAGTTAGCCGTTTGAACTTTGATCATGGATGAAATGGTAGCAAGAGCATCTGCAAACTGATTCTCGTCCCGAGGGATATACTCAAGCTTGACTGTTGTGAAGAAAGTCAATAACCTTCTCGTATAATCCCTGTAAGGTATCAGATGATCTTGGTGGGTGTACCATTTTCCGTTGGTTTGATTGACTACCAGAGCTGAATCTCCGAATACGGTCAATGTTTTGATCCTGAGGTCAATGGCTTCCTCAAGACCCATAATGCAAGCTTCGTATTCAGCTTCGTTGTTAGTGCAGTTGAAAGTGAGTTTTGCCGAGAAAGGCATGTGAACTCCTTTTGGTGTAATGAGTACTGCACCAACACCACGGCCATTCATGTTAACAGCCCCATCAAACATCATAGTCCATTCTTCCTCCGGGTCAGGCCCTTCAGTGTGAATAGGCTCTTCGTGATCTTTTGCTTTAATGAACATGATGTCTTCATCAGGGAAGTCAAACCTCATAGGCTGGTAGTCATCAATGGGTTGCTCAGCAAGATATTCAGATAGTACACTGCCCTTGATGGCTTTCTGAGAGGTGTACTGTATGTCATATTCTGTGAGAATCATCTGCCATCTTGCAACCCGTCCGGTAAGAGCTGGCTTCTCGAAAATGTACTTAACTGGATCCATTTTTGAGATTAATAAGGTAGTGTGGGTCAACATATACTGTCTCAGTCGGCGAGCAGCCCACGCTAAAGCACAGCAAGTTTTCTCGAGCAGTGAATAACGTTGTTCACAGTCGGTAAACTTTTTGCTCAGGTAGTATATTGCATACTCTTTTCGACCAGACTCGTCATGCTGGCCCAGCACACACCCCATTGACTCTTCTAATACTGTTAAGTACATAATCAGAGGTCTTCCTTCAACTGGAGGCATAAGGATTGGAGGTTCTTGCAGATACTCCTTGATCTTGTCAAAAACCTTCTGGCAATCTTCGTTCCACCTGACCGTTTGTTCTTTTCTTAGCAGCTTGAACAAGGGTTCACAGGTTGCTGTGAGGTGAGATATGAACCGGGAAATGTAGTTCAATCGACCTAAGAACCCTCGAACTTCTTTCTCGGTTTTCGGTGCAGGCATCTCTTGAATAGCCTTGACCTTATCAGGGTCAACCTCAATCCCTTTCTCGCTTACAATGAAGCCCAGCAGCTTACCGGATCGCACCCCGAATGTGCATTTGTTGGGGTTCAGCTTCAATTGGTATTTCCTCAGACGCTTGAACAACTTCAGCAGATTCACCAGGTGATCTTCCTCTGTAAGGGACTTGGCGATCATATCATCCACATAACATTCTATTTCTTTGTGGATCATATCATGGAATAATGTCACCATAGCCCGTTGATATGTGGCACCAGCATTCTTCAGTCCGAATGGCACCACTTTGTAACAGAACGTGCCCCAAGGTGTAATGAATGTTGTCTTCTCCATGTCTTCAGGTGACATCTTGATCTGATTGTATCCTGAAAATCCATCCATGAAGGAGAATACCGAGAACTGAGCCGTGTTATCCACCAATACATCAATGTGAGGTAATGGGAAGTCATCTTTCGGGCTGGCTCTGTTCAGATCCCGGTAATCAACACACATTCTTACTTTGCCATCCTTCTTAGGCACAGGTACTATGTTAGCAACCCACGGCGGATAGCTAGTTACAGCAAGGAACCCGGCGTCCCATTGCTTTTGTACCTCTTCCTTGATTTTCATAGCCATGTCTGGGCGAGTGCGGCGCAACTTCTGTTTAACTGGTGGGCATTCTTCCCTCAAAGGCAGCTTGTGCACCACAATGTCGGTATCCAACCCTGGCATATCTTGATACGACCAAGCAAACACATCAACATACTCTTGAAGCAGATCTATCAGTTGTCTCTTCACTGAGTCTTGCAGGCAGGCCCCGATTTTAACCTCTTTCACGTCTTCGTCAGTACCAAGATTAATCACTTCAACCTCCTCCTGATGAGGAGCAATAACCTTTTCCTCTTGTCTCAACAACCTGGCTAGCTCTTCAGGAAGCTCATATTCTTCATCAACCCCTTCATCAGCTTGATTGATTGGATTGTCAAAGTCATACGATGTCATAGCCGTGCTGTTGTCGGTGCAGTCTGGAAGGCACTCTCTGCAAGGGTTAAGTTGGTTCATTTTAGTGATTGATTTTAATCTTGCTTTAGAAAAAAGTGAAATGAAGTTATCATTTTGAAAACACCGCCATTTATTTTTGTACAAAAAGAAAAATGGAAAAACAGTGAGCAGAAAAGAAAAAAGACTTGTTTGCAAAAAGATGTCTGATATTTCATTAATTTAATCTTGTTTGCACAAAAGTACAGATGGCCCTGGTTACAAAATGAGTCTTGTCATCTTGGGCAAGATGCAAGACTTTGATGCATGCTATAAAAATACAGGAAATAATAATTACTCTGCATGAGTAACTCTTATAATTTCCTGGGAAGACCAGTTCGAGACACTGCTCCCCGGGATCTTTGGACGAATCCAATTCTCCAGATTGCGCTCCTCTTCCAGCTCGTCTTCCAGACAGTTGATAGCATCGGGGGTAAGCATTCCCCCACTGACAAAACCTGGCTCTGCAGCAGCCTTTGCTTGATGTTGAGTTGGTTTGTAACCCAACCCAAATTTGTCCTTCTTCTCCTCCACAGCTAAGACCTTGCCCCAGCCTAGGGCAGTTCCTTCTTTAACAACCTTCCGGGCTTGTTGGTATGATGACATTGGAGTACCAGATACAGCAGATGCCTCATGCACATTCAAAGCTTCAAACCCCTGGCTCATTGTTTCATGGATCTCCCCATCCATTTCAATGTACTTATAGGTTGCCAGGTGGCTGACAAAAATGTCCTCCTCTCCACAGATTGTGACAACTTGACCTTCCCACTCAAATTTTAACTTTTGGTGAAGGGTAGACGTTATTGCGCCGGCGGCGTGAATCCAGGGTCTACCCAACAAACAGCTGTAGGCGGGCTGAATGTCCATCACATAAAAGATAGTTTTAAAGGTCTGTGGGCCAATTGTCACGGGCAGCTCAATCTCTCCCAGAACCGATCTCTTAGAACCATCAAAGGCTCTTACTACCAGGTTGCTGGGTCTCAATGCCAATCCATCATATTCAAGCTTCACCAGAGCCTTCTTCGGTAAGACATTCAGGGAAGAACCTGTGTCCACCAGCACATGAGAAAGGACAGCTCCTTTGCATTCCATGGTTATGTGCAAGGCTTTGTTGTGGTTGCGGCCATCCGCTGTCAAGTCAGAATTGGTAAACCCTAGCCCATTGCTAGCAGTAACATTTCCAACCACGGTTTCCAATTGGTTGACAGTAATCTCCTCAGGCACGTAAGCTGCGTGCAGGACTTTAAGTAGTGCATTCCGATGGGCTTCGGAGCACATAAGCAGTGAGAGGATAGAGATTTTGGATGGCGTCTGGTGAAGCTGATCCACAATTTTATAATCACTCCTTTTGATGATCCGCATAAACTCATCAACTTCCTGGTCAAATGGAGTTTTCAGGGCTTCTTTGGCAGCTGGATCTTCCTGCACCGGGCCTTTTCCTTTTGCCTTGGCAGCAGCTTCTGCTTCGGCAATAGGTCTTTGAACTTGTGAAGCAAAGAGACGTCCGCTTCGAGTGAAGCCTCCGCCTCCCCCCACATTATCTACTTGTGGTGCAGGTGTTGATGTTTCCAGAGTGATTCTTTTTCCTTCGCAATACACGTCAGAGCCATAGTGCCAAGGGATGGCCCTATTGCTTTCATATGGTACTAGTCCAGGCACCGTGACAGTGACCGGACTGATTGCTGCTGCTGCAGGGACTGCAATTGTGTGTGGATCATAAAAGATTGTAACTGGTGCTCTGGCGGGAGCAGCACCTTCTGAATGGTAGGCAGAATTATTTTCAGGATCGTAGAATATGGTAACAGTGGAGACATCTTCATGATTGATTGCTGGTGTTGTAGGAGTTTCTGTTGGAAGGACTGATGTTGTTGTTGATGGAGAGTCGAAATGGAATGAAGCTGAAGTTGTAGCAGGAGAAACTGTTGAAAACTGATCATTTGGGAGGACAGATGAAGTACTTGCTGATGGTGCTGATGAATTGTCGGGAACAATAGTTGCTGTAGTTGTAGGAGGTTCTGAAACCGTTGTTGATGAAGTTGCCGGATTTGTCGGAAATGATGTAGTGATCTGTAGCAGGCCACTCTGAATAAGGCTGTCAATGCCATTCCTCAGGTCCTCGCTGTCGCTCCCGACAAATGAAAATAGATCAAATGAAGGTACAGACGCGAACGGTCGGCGAGAGGGACAATGAGAACACACAGCCGTGAACTCACTGGAGATGAAAAGAGTCGCCAGCTAGGCATTTTTATCCCGGAGGAAAGGCAATGCTGCATAAGCCTAGAAAAAGATGGATAAGACGGTTTGCGAACCAGAGAGACTGAGAAAGGGGGTTGGTTACAACCTGGGAAGGTATTAGCACCCAGATTGTCCGCCGTACTCGACGGGATCCACGCTTAAAAGATTTGTGCTTTAAAGGGGTAGTGTCAGTGCAATCTGTGTATAAAATAGCTGGAAAAGAATGTACAGGTGTCAGTGTAAAAGAAGTGTGAAATGTGATTTATACAGTGTCAGTGTAGGAACAAAGGTGAGATGCTCATGATAATGAGGCTAAAGAATGAAGCTGGAAAGAGGGGGAATGTACAGAGACTTTTGTTCGATAACCGTTAAGTTATGCCTACGTATCCTCTCGTGCAATGAGGAAGTCAGAACACCGTAGTTCGACCCAAAGAGACTGAAAGGTGAATTGACTTGTGAACTGCTTGCTTGTCAATGCTCAAGTGTATGACCTGTCCGGCTCAGGTGCAAACTGTCTTGCATTAGACGGAAGAAGCAAGTTCTCGATTGTGAGTGAAGATGATGAGAAAAGAATCCCGAAGGAGACGATTATTGTTTGTTTTTGAGTATTTTCAGTCTTTTATTGCTTTTGAAGTTTGTCATAAGAAAATGAGCTTAAGCCTAAACCAATGGGTTAGTAAACTCATCACATCTTCCCTCTGATCAGGGGTAATGAGAATACCTTAAGTGTGAAGTCAGATTCTCACACTTAATCACCTTTTGATGTAGGATTAAGATCATTAACCTACTTGTGATTATTTAAATGTTTTTGGTGATTTTGTTTAGTGTTGAGTAATGAGGTTAAGCCATAATCATGGATTAAACAGACCCATTACACCATCCTAAAAGAAGGATAATAGATGAGAATGTTTAAGTTGAGGAAAACTCCTCAACTTAATCCATGATTAGGGATTAAACCCATGACAAAACAAGCCTTTATTAAGTGGATTTTATTTAAATTAATGGTATGATGATGAAGTGTTTTTTATGATTTGTAAGACAACTTGAGGGGGACTTGTCCATTAACACTAGGGTTAGTCCTTCTTAACCACTTAAGGAAGAATTAGAACCCTAATGCAAGGCCCAAGTTACAAGTGTGATGTCTTGATAATTATTAAGTGGATTGATTAAGAGATTTAAACACCTTAAGGGTTCAAGACTTAGGATTAAAGTTATGCACTCCATCCTAAGAGAAGGATGCAGGCATAAGCTTAATCACAAAGTCTTAAAGCCTTTAGGGTTTAGTCCCTGATTATGAGGTGAGAAGAGAGGACTCAAAGAGAGACACAAAGGTAAAACTATGAGGGGAGACTAATCAAAACCCTAATCATTGTCATGCTTGGTTGTTCCTAAGGTTTGTGAGGTTTCCAAGAACAATCTTCAGAAGAAACACCAGGAAGCAGATGAACAGGATCAAGAGAAGCAAAGTGACTTGCTTCATTCAAGAAGTCAAGTCACTTGAAGAAAGAAAGTGGGAGAAGCAAGAATGAGCAAGCTCAATCTCAAACACATATATGAATGCAGCAATGGATGCAAGAGAGATGAAAAGAAAAGGTATGAGAAGTGAAGGCAAATCCACTTCTCAAGTTTACTTACCACCTGAAATGTTAGAAAAAAATGCAATGCAATGCTAAATGAAATGAAATGACATGATGCTATACCAAACCAGAAGCATGCACATGATATTAATGATGTTATGAGGTGCTGCAAACATGAGGCAAGACAATGGAGAGGCTCATACAAGATCATGAATGCAAATGATGCAAGTTAAGGAGCATGAACAAGCATGAAATGTTATGAAGCATACAAGACAAATGACATGGCAAATATGAGATCCAATGATCAAAGATGCTTTCTATATGTCTTAAGATGTCAAATGGATCACAAGAATGCACAAAATGCAAAGACAAGTCATGTTATGCAAGAGAATGTAAGAATGATGCAAAAGAAAGCCCAAATTAGGGTTCATGAATCAAACATCAAGCAAAAACCCAAAACAGAAACAAAACCCTAAGATAAAAAATGAAAAATGCTACCCAAAGAAACCCTAAACCTATAGTAAACCACTGCCCAAAGGGGAACTCTCAACTCTCAACCAAACTCAAGTTATGAATTTTTTAAGTTATTAGGGTTTTTTAGGGTTCTTAACAAAACAAATGCCAAACAATTAGAAAGTGAGGAAACAAATCATGGCCATTTTATCTTTGAAAATACATGCTAAACACAAGACAAAGCCAAAAGAATCAATGTCCAAACCTTCTCCAATAGGCAGAAATGAATTTTTGAATCCATGATCAAAATAATGCATAAAATATGATTTAATTCAATGAAAAATTCTTAAAATGCATCAAGATCAAAAAAGAAATTTGGTTTGAAGGTTGGACAATGTTTCTAAATGTCTTAGAACATTTCATGAATTTTTTTGTAATTTTTAAATACCTAAAAGTATTTTTAATTAATTAATTCCCATTAATCAATTAAAAATAATCTTTTAAATATTTAAAAATACTTTTTTAATGATAAAAAATAAAATAAAAATATTTTTGTGTCATAAAAATTAATAAAACTCAGAGGAAAAAGTTTCATAATTTTTATGTATTTTTTGCTATTTTAAATTAAATGTGCAAGTTAATTGAAATAAAAATGAATTAAAAACAAATAAAATAAAAGTAAACAGAATGAGAGGCTGAGATGCAATCTGGGAGGGAGGCAGTTGACTTGGCGCGTGATCCAATGGTCACCATTCAAACCTGACTAATTAAATTATTAACCCTAATTAATTTAAGTTAAGTGGAAATTAAAGTTAATGATGCAATCTGAACCTTTGGTCCACACGCGGGAAAGGTGATCCAATGGCTCAAATTTGAAGTTCACTAATTACTGGATTAAACCCTAATTAGGGCAAGTTAACCTCAGACGGCCGGAACAGTGGTTCCGGTCGTCTTCTCCGGCGGGTTAAAAACCCTAGAAAACGCCACAGGCCACCACTCATCAAATTTCCTGCCCAGAAACATTCCTCTCCCCAAACTAAACCTTAATCCAAGATCAAAATACATTTATCCAGCATGCACAAAGAGAATCGAAACCAAATACATTCACGGGCAAAATTTCAGAGAGGCACAAAATGCTCATTTTCACACCATTTTTGATTCTAAACACATCACCATGATCCTTGAAGCATGCATTTTCATTTTATAACAAAAAAACAGAGCTCTGAAAAGCTTGAAGTTTGAAGCTACCTGAGGTGAAGAACTGTGAATATGAGCTCCCTTGGCCTTGATTTGATGCAGAACAAATTCTCTGAACCCCCTGGAGCCAATGGAAAGCCTGGAATGAGCTTAGGCAAGCTGCTTTGAGGAATCCACTTCTGGTGTAGCAGGAAATGGACTTTGTGCACAGGCTGTTTTAAGTCAATGTGAAGGGTGGTTTTGACTCCTTGTGGTATGCTTGACTTGTTGGTGAAGGAAAATGAAGTGTTTGATGGCTGGATAGTGAGATTCGAAGAGAACTGGTTTGGAAAGTGAAGAATGGTGAAGCTCAGGTCAAGCTTGTTTCAGGCTTGAGCTTTGGTGGTTTGAGGTCTATGAAGTGTGTTGAGTTGGATGGTGAAGTTTGCTTGAGTGTTTGATGGCTGTGTAAGCAGATTCGATAGAAAATGCAATGTGATGTGTTTTTGTGAATGTTGTGTTCTGGCCAGCTTCAATGCTCAATGCTTAGCTATATTGTCTCCAACTTGTGTGGATAGACTGTGAGGCAAGTTAGTAGGGTGGCTGTGTACTGTGCCAAGAGTATGGGAGTCTTTTGCAAAAAGGTCAATTTTGTGTCATTGAGAGTATGGGTCATGGCAGCAGCAGGTTCAAGTCTTGTCTTGCTCCAGCTAGGGTTGAGGAGAGCCCTTGGATTGCTTGTGGCTGACTGCAACATGTGGATGACAAGCTATGCTAGTTTTTGCAACTTGACAACTTTGTACTTTCTCATGATTTTGTGCCATACACATGAAACAATGCTTGCTGAATTTTGTGGCATGGCACTTCTTTTAGTCATGGCAATGTTGAGAAATCAGCTAGTGATCACATAATTCCTTGGAAGATGACTATGCCAAAAATCCAACTTTGCACTTGTAATGGAAAATGTCTTATGGATTTCTTGAAAATCAAGGCAAACAATGAAGAATCCCTTGGGCCAATTCTGTTTTTTAGGGCATATGTGATCATGTGATGAAGTTTTGAAGTCACTTTGAAGTCACTAGAATGCTTGATACATGAATTTGCAAGTTTTCCATTTAGTGCATAACTTGAAATTTAGTGATTTTTGCCAACTTTAACAAACCATAACTTTTGATCCAAAATGAATTAGATCATGTTTCTTGTACTTTTTGAAAAGGGAAAGATGAGATCTACAACTTTCATGACCAAAGTTTTTCCATTTGAAGCATTTTTGGATCCAAAATCATGGCTTGAAAAATGACCTAAAATGATGCATTCTTGAAAAGTCAACTATGCCCAAAAAGTCAACATTTGCAAAAACCCCAAATTCTTGATTTCTATGAACTTCAACCTTCTTCCATGATCAAATAAAGATCATGTACACTCAAAATGATGAAGATCACCCATTGGTTGGGTCATTGGGGGGCCTCAGATGCCCTGATTTTACACTGGCTTGTCTGAAAAGTCAATCCTTGATCAGATGACTTCCCCATGGAATTTCTTCATGAAAATTGATATGCATACTCCCTATACCATATAGAGATCAATGGAAACAAGAATGACCAAAAAATTTGGAGTTGTGGCCTCTGAAACCAAAACCCTAATTTTCAGTCAACTGTGTAGTTCAAACTGGCTCTGCATCACCTCAAACCCTAGCTCTTGTGATTTCTCTGCAATTTTGACTTTGAGGAGATGAAATATGATATAAGAACACACATGGACCACTTTGAATTGATTGGTAGCCTTTGGAATGCCTCAAGAAGCTTTGGGATTGCTCAGATCACAAACCCTATGTGCAGATGCCTTGAAAGCTATGCAGTGAATCAAAAATGAGATGTGAGGTGATATGATTGTGTTTATGCATATGAGGATGATCACAAGCCATGGTGAAATGGGTGAGGGCAAATTTGGGGTGTTTACAGCTGCCCCTATTCAAACATGAGTTAGCTGTGCAGGATGTAAGCGACGGCTTAACAGGCCAAACAAGATAACTTGTGGTTGAATACCAAAGACAGTCCAAAATTTGCACTCACAGAATGAAGAAGAAAAGGGATATAGATTGTAAAGGCAAAATAAAGTATATTGTAAAGTGTGGGCGACGGAGGACGACCGTCGAGCAGAGGACGACTGCTGGGTAAAGTGGTATGTGAAGCAAAGCGATGACGGGGACGGCCGACATGCTGGTAAAGTGCAGGAAAATAAAGCGATGACGGGGACGGCCGACATGCTGGGGATAAAAAAGTAAAGCTAAAACGGGGACGGCCAACTAGCTGGGGAAAATAAAATCATGATGGGGACGGCCATCAAGATAAAGCTGCAAAGTTCTCTGGGGATTAATGAAACATGACGGGGACGGCCATCAAGTTCATAAAGCTAAGTAACCAACGATGGGGACGGCCATCGGGCTAAAAGGAAAAGGGACCACAATGGGGACGGCCATCGGGTTAAAGAATAAATGAAATAAACAGATGATGGGGTACGGCCATCAAAGGTGAAGGACGATCACCTAGCAGGGGACGGCTGCTCTGTTGGGGATAAAAGAAATATGATGGGGACGGCCATCAAAGGTGGAGGACGACCACCTGGCAGGGTACGGCTGCCGAAAATATCAACGATGGGGACGGCCATCGGATAGGAAAGGTCAACGATGGGGACGGCCATCGGACGAGCAAGATGGAGGACGACCATCAAGAAGTGGAGGACGACCACTCAGCAGGGGACGGCTGCTCTCAGGGTTCATCATGACATAGGACGAATGCCAGATAACCAAAATCAACAATGGGGACAGCCATTGGATAAAGTTGATGAAGGACGATCATCAAGAGGTGGAGGACGACCACCTAGCAGGGGACGGCTGCTAAAAATCAACGATGGGGACGACCATCGGATGAGCATGATGGAGGACGACCATCAAGAAGTGGAGGACGACCACTCAGCAGGGTACGGCTGCTCTCAAAGGTATCATAACACAGGACGAGTGTCAGATAAAAGAAAATTTGTTGGTGATCTACTGGGGATATAGTAAACGCGGACGAGCGTTTACATCCAAGAAACAAAAGGTATAAGTGTTTGGTATTGTGTATAGATTTAGAGATGCGGACGAGCATCCTTAAGGTTATGATACGGACGAGTATCATGTAGAAACAAACTAACACATGTTCAGAGATGATGATACGGACGAGTATCAACTGGTTAACAAGGAACACGGACGGGTGTTGCATCTGAAAGAAACCTTCTGGGGAATAGTAGACACAGGCGAGTATCTATATTCAAGAAGACATAAGTGTTTGACACAGTGTATGGATTAAAGATGCGGACGAGCATCCTTAAGACTATGATACGGACGAGTATCATGTAGAAACAAACACTAGACGCAATGTTCTGAGATGATGGTACGGACGAGTACCAACTGGTTAACAAAGAACAAGGACTACTGTCGAATCTGCGGGGATATGAGTGATGATGTATACAAGATACGGACGAGTATCTGTATAAGTGTACCATGAGTAGTGAGCATTGTATTGTATAGATGAGTGTTTATCTGCTGGGGAGAGTGACACGGACGAGTGTCAAAAGAGAAAAGTAGCATTATCAAGTATATGGGCGATGAAGGTGTAAGCGACTGCGCTGGGGATATGACACGGACGGGTGTCAAAAAGTGTATATACAAGTATATGTGAGTGCAAAGAGGATGTCTTCGGCTTTTTGCTGGTGATTTGACACGGACGGGTGTCAGGATGTATCTGTAATGCGGGTGATTTTGTTTGTAGAGTGTATTCAGGCGACCTGTTTGGGGAAGGATGACACGGACGGGTGCCAAAAGGTGTATATGATGGTGTTTGTGATTTGAAAGGGCAGCTGCTTTTGCTGGGACTCTGGTGGGGATTTCTGTGTATTGTTGATGAACTGTCATTATTCACAAGTATTCACTTCACAACATGACTTATGATTATGCTATGTATTTGATTTTTGCCGTAATGCTCCGTATTAGACGGAATGCTACGCTCTGAGGGTATAATATGATGCGAATGCTATGATTATGCAAAGAGGCACCGATCCGGAATTCGGATCCTATTGCGGCGAAGATCTCTGGATGATCTGCTTGAAGTGAACATCCCAGCTGGGGATGAGATCATTGGTAGATCTAGTGACGTATCTGTTTGGGGATATAGGTCACTGATTGACATATCCTTATAAATGAGAAACCCAGCTGGGGTTTGTAGAAGCTTCTGTACTCTGTTGTGACTTCTCCGTGCGTTGCTCTTCTGAATAAAGGCTTGAAGCTCTGTGGGGAGATGATTCCCTGATTTCTGCATCCCGCTGAGGAAGAATGGTCACTCGGCTGGGGGATTGTGAGAGGCAACTCAGCTGGGGAGGTGTGAGAGGCAACTCAGCTGGGGAGAGCAACAAGAGGCAACTCAGCTGGGGATAGAGCATTTCCGATGCTGAGATTGAGTGTATGTTGATTTGACAACTTTGCTGGGGACATGGGCACCTCCCAGTGCCACGTGGAAGATAGACCGAGTTGATAATGATTCGCCTACTTGCTGAGACATAACCTGCATGCCCCAGGTTGCGTTCTGGATACCTGCAATCCTGCAAAGGTAAGGAAACGTACAAAAGGCCCCGAGGTATCCCTCACTGGATTCCGTCATAGGAGTTAAGTACTTTCGAGAATAATCAGATTCCCTGTAAGCATGTGTTTTTTATTTTTAGAGAAAGGCATCTGTACTTATGCAATTGTATATCAGACGACTCTTTGCAAAACATAAATGTAAAACAAAACATGACCGAAAATCTGATTTTATTAATTCATGTGCCCTGAATTGGCAAGATACAGTCAAAGAAACATATCTCCTGGAATGAGGAGATTGTTACAAATTGAGAAACAAAATGCTGGCAATGTTGGCGACGCTTTGAGGAGCTTCCTCTTTTGCTATGACTCGTATGACAATGACGTTCTTCTCGTCTTGCGTTCTGGAGAGAGTTGATTCTGATTGAAGCTTGATCCTTTGAAGCTTACCAAGTTGTAGGTGATACAGACGAATTCAGAGCACAGTTGTTCGCTTATTCCCTTATTTTGCATGGATCGCCCTTTCGGGTTTTCAGTCCATCGGGATACCCATTTTTGCCTGAGTCGTCCAATGCGGCTTTTCAACTCAGCGGGTGTACATTTTTTAATTATTTCCCTTATTTTTGCCCGAGTCTTTTATTCTGTTTTTGACTCGCCGGGATGCCCTATTTTTGCCTGGACTTACATTCTGTTTTTATGTCCAGCGGGTCGTTTTATGCGAAGTATTTTTTAACTGCGTCTGAATTCACAGGGGATGGGAAATCTTCACCATCCATGGTGCTGAGCATCAGTGCTCCACCAGAGAAAACTTTCTTTACCACGAATGGTCCTTCATAGTTCGGAGTCCACTTGCCCCTGTGGTCTGTATGAGGAGGGAGGATTCTCTTCAGCACAAGATCTCCTACTTGGTACTCTCGGTGCCTGACTTTTTGATCGAAGGCCTTCTTCATTCTCTTCTGATATAGCTGTCCATGGCAGATTGCAGCCAATCTCTTCTCTTCGATCAGACTCAGTTGTTCGTATCGGGACCGAACCCATTCTGCTTCACTCAGTTTAACATCCATCAATACCCGTAGAGAGGGTAATTCAACTTCAACAGGTAGGACTGCTTCCATACCATATACAAGTTGGTACGGTGTTGCCCCAGTGGACGTTCTGATTGATGTGCGGTACCCATGCAAGGCAAACGGTAGCATTTCATGCCAGTCTTTGTAGGTGACTACCATCTTCTGCACAATCTTCTTAATATTCTTATTTGCTGCCTCAACAGCGCCATTCATCTTTGGCCTGTAAGGAGAAGAATTGTGATGTTGGATCTTGAAGTCCCGACATAATTCAGCCATCATCTTGTTATTTAGATTGGAACCATTATCAGTAATGATTCGCTCGGGAACTCCATATCGACAGATGATATCTCTTTTCAGAAATCTGGCTACCACTTGCCTCGTGACGTTTGCATATGAGGCTGCTTCAACCCACTTGGTGAAATAGTCGATGGCGACCAGGATGAATCTGTGGCCGTTTGAAGCAGTTGGCTCAATCTTGCCAATCATATCAATGCCCCACATAGCAAAGGGCCATGGTGAAGACATGATGTTCAAAGGATTGGGAGGAACATGCACCTTATCTGCATAGATCTGGCATTTTTGGCATTTTCTGGCATAAGCACAACAGTCTGCATCCATTGTGGTCCAGTAATAGCCTGACCTCAACAATTTCTTAGCCATGGCATGCCCTCCTGCATGGGTGCCAAAGGATCCTTCGTGCACTTCGTGCATCAACAAACCTGCTTCCGTCTTGTCTACACATCTGAGGAGTACCATATCAAAGTTCCTTTTGTATAAAGATCCATCAGTGTTCAGAAAGAAACTCCCAGCAAGCCTTCTCAAAGTCTTCTTATCATTGGAAGATGCCCCAGGTGGGTATGTCTGATCCTCCAAGAAGCACTTAATGTCATGAAACCAAGGCTTATCATCTTTTACAACATCTGCTGCAAATACATATGCTGGTCTATCAAGTCTAGACACTGAAATCTGGGGTACAAAGTTAGCCGTTTGAACCTTGATCATGGATGAAATGGTAGCAAGAGCATCTGCAAACTGATTCTCGTCCCGAGGGATATACTCAAGCTTGACTGTTGTGAAGAAAGTCAATAACCTCCTTGTATAATCCCTGTAAGGTATCAGATGATCCTGGTGGGTGTACCATTTTCCGTTGGTTTGATTGACTACCAGAGCTGAATCTCCGAATACGGTCAATGTCTTGATCCTGAGGTCAATGGCTTCCTCAAGACCCATAATGCAAGCTTCGTATTCAGCTTCGTTGTTAGTGCAGTTGAAAGTGAGTTTTGCCGAGAAAGGCATGTGAACTCCTTTTGGTGAAATGAGTACTGCACCAACACCACGACCATTCATGTTAACAGCCCCATCAAACATCATAGTCCATTCTTTTTCCGGGTCGGGCCCTTCAGTGTGAATAGGCTCTTCGTGATCTTTTGCTTTAATGAACATGATGTCCTCATCAGGGAAGTCAAACCTCATTGGCTGGTAGTCATCAATAGGTTGCTCAGCAAGATATTCAGATAGTACACTGCCCTTGATGGCTTTCTGAGATGTGTACTGTATGTCGTATTCTGTGAGAATCATCTGCCATCTTGCAACCCGTCCGGTAAGAGCTGGCTTCTCGAAAATGTACTTAACTGGATCCATTTTTGAGATTAATAAGGTAGTGTGGGTCAGCATATACTGTCTCAGTCGGCGAGCAGCCCACGCTAAAGCACAGCAAGTTTTCTCGAGCAGTGAATAACGCTGTTCACAGTCGGTAAACTTTTTGCTTAGGTAGTATATTGCATACTCTTTTCGACCAGACTCGTCATGCTGACCTAGTACACACCCCATTGACTCTTCTAGCACTGTCAAGTACATAATCAGAGGTCTTCCTTCGACTGGCGGCATGAGGATTGGAGGTTCTTGCAAGTACTCTTTGATCTTGTCAAAAGCCTTCTGGCAATCTTCGTTCCACCTGACCGTTTGTTCCTTTCTTAACAGCTTGAACAAGGGTTCACAGGTCGCCGTAAGGTGGGATATGAACCGGGAAATGTAGTTCAATCGTCCTAAGAACCCTCGAACCTCTTTCTCAGTTTTCGGTGCAGGCATCTCTTGAATAGCTTTGACTTTATCTGGGTCAACCTCAATCCCTTTCTCGCTTACAATAAAGCCCAGCAGCTTACCGGATCGCACCCCGAATGTGCATTTGTTGGGGTTCAGCTTCAATTGGTACTTCCTCAGACGCTTGAATAATTTGAGCAGATTCACCATGTGGTCTTCCTCTGTAAGGGACTTGGCGATCATATCATCCACATAACACTCGATTTCCTTATGGATCATATCGTGGAATAATGTCACCATAGCCCGTTGATATGTGGCACCAGCATTCTTCAGTCCGAATGGCATCACTTTGTAACAGAACGTGCCCCAAGGTGTAATGAATGTCGTCTTCTCCATGTCTTCAGGCGACATCTTGATCTGATTATATCCTGAAAATCCATCCATGAAGGAGAATACCGAGAACTGAGCCGTGTTATCCACCAATACATCAATGTGAGGTAATGGGAAGTCATCTTTCGGGCTGGCCCTATTCAGATCCCGGTAGTCAACGCACATTCTTACTTTGCCATCTTTCTTAGGCACAGGTACTATGTTAGCAACCCACGGCGGATAGCTAGTAACAGCAAGGAACCCGGCGTCCTATTGCTTTTGTACCTCTTCCTTGATTTTCATAGCCATGTCTGGGCGAGTTCGGCGCAGCTTCTGTTTAACTGGTGGGCATTTTTCCCTCAAAGGCAGCTTATGCACAACAATGTCGGTATCCAACCCTGGCATGTCCTGATACGACCAAGCAAACACATCAACATACTCTTGAAGCAGATCTATCAGCTGTCTCTTCACTGAGTCTTGCAGGCAGGCCCCGATTTTAACCTCTTTCACGTCTTCGTTGGTACCAAGATTAATCACTTCAATCTCCTCCTGATGAGGAGTAATAACCTTTTCCTCTTGTTTCAGCAACCTGGCTAACTCTTCAGGAAGCTCATATTCTTCTTCAACCCCTTCATCGGCTTGATTGATAGGATTGTCAAAGTCATACGATGTCATAGCCGTGCTGTTGTCGGTGCAGTCTGGAAGGCACTCTCTGCAAGGGTTAAGTTCGTTCATTTTAGTGATTGATTTTAATCTTGCTTTAGAAAAAAGTGAAATGAAGTTATCATTTTGAAAACACCGCCATTTATTTTTGTACAAAAAGAAAAATGGAAAAAACAGTGAGCATAAAAGAAAAAGACTTGTTTGCAAAAAGATGTCTGATATTTCATTAATTTGATCTTGTTTGCACAAAAGTACAGATGGCCCTGATTACAAAATGAGTCTTGTCATCTTGGGCAAGATGCAAGACTTTGATGCATGCTTATAAAAAAAAATAGGAAATAATAATTACTCTGCATGAGTAACTCTTATAATTTCCTGGGAAGACCAGTTCGAGACACTGCTCCCCGGGATCTTCGGACGAATCCAATTCTCCAGATTGCGCTCCTCTTCCAGCTCGTCTTCCAGACAGTTGATAGCATCGGGGGTAAGCATCCCCCCACTGACAAAACCAGGCTCTGCAGCAGCCTTTGCTTGATGTTGAGTTGGTCTGTAACCCAACCCAAATTTGTCCTTCTTCTCCTCCACAGCTAAGACCTTGCCCCAGCCTAGGGCAGTTCCTTCTTCAACAACCTTCCGGGCTTGTTGGTAAGATGACATGGAGATCCCTGACACAGCAGATGCTTCATTGACATTCAAGGCTTCAAAACCTTGGCTCATTGTCTCATGGATCTCCCCATCCATCTCAATGTATTTGTAAGTAGCCAGATGGCTAACAAATATATCCTCTTCCCCACAGATTGTGACAACTTGACCTTCCCACTCAAATTTTAACTTTTGGTGAAGGGTAGACGTTATTGCGCCGGCGGCGTGAATCCAGGGTCTACCCAACAAACAGCTGTAGGCGGGCTGAATGTCCATCACATAAAAGATAATTTTAAAGGTCTGCGGGCCAATTGTCACGGGCAGCTCAATCTCTCCCAGAACCGATCTCTTCGAACCATCAAAGGCTCGTACCACCAGGTTGCTGGGTCTCAATGCCAATCCATCGTATTCTAACTTCACCAGAGCCTTCTTTGGTAAAACATTCAGGGAAGAACCTGTGTCCACCAGCACATGAGAAAGGACAGCTCCTTTGCATTCCATGGTTATGTGCAAGGCTTTGTTGTGATTGCGGCCATCCGCTGTCAGGTCAGAATTGGTAAACCCTAGCCCATTGCTAGCAGTAACATTTCCAACCACGGTTTCCAACTGGTTGACAGTAATCTCCTCAGGCACGTAAGCTGCGTGCAGGACTTTAAGTAATGCATTCCGATGGGCTTCGGAGCACATAAGCAGTGAGAGGATGGAGATTTTGGATGGCGTCTGGTGAAGTTGATCCACAATTTTGTAGTCACTCTTTTTGATGATTCGCATAAACTCATCAACTTCTTGATCGAATGGAGTCTTCAGGGCTTCTTTGGCAGCTGGATCTTCCTGCACCGGGCCTTTACCCTTTGCCTTGGCAGCAGCTTCTGCTTCGGCATTAGGTTTTTGAACTTGTGAGGCAAAGAGACGTCCGCTTCGAGTGAAGCCTCCGCCTCCCCCCACATTATCTACTTGTGGTGCAGGTGTTGATGTTTCAAGAGTGATTCTTTTTCCTTCGCAGTATACGTCAGAGCCATAGTGCCAAGGGATGGCCCTATTGCTTTCATATGGTACTGGTCCAGGCACCGTGACAGTGACTGGACTGATTGCTGCTGCTGAAGGGACTGTTATTGTTTGTGGATCATAAAAGATTGTAACTGGTGCTCTGGTGGGAGCAGCACCTTCTGAATGGTAGGCGGAATTATTCTCAGGATCGTAGAATATGGTAACAGTAGAGACATCTTCGTGATTGATTGCTGGCGTTGTAGGAGGTACTGTTGGAAGGACTGTTGTTGTTGTTGATGGAGATTCGAAATGGAATGAAGCTGAAGTTGTAGCAGGAGAAACTGTTGAAAACTGATCATTTGGGAGAACTGATGAAGTACTTGTTGATGGTGCTGATGAATTGTCGGGAACAATAGTTGCTGCAGTTGTAGGAGGGTCTGAAACCGTTGTTGATGAAGTTGCTTGATTTGCCGGAAATGATGTAGTGATCTGGAGTAGGCCACTCCGAATAAGGCTGTCAATGCCATTCCTCAGGTCTTCACACCCATTCCAAGAAATATTGCAATAAGGACACCCTAGTTCACACCCCGGAAATATTTGGTTTTCGCGGAGTTGAGCCTTGATTTCCACCAATGGTGTCCTGATCTGATCCACACTAGTTATTAAATAAGACGGTTGGTCTTCTTCAATAGCATTAATTCGGGGACCACCATGGTTTGGCATTGGGTTTTTATTGACATTGGGCGGAGGTGCAAAATTCAGAGCCTTGGAGTCTACCAAGTCTTGTACCTTCATATGCAGAGCCCTGCATCTTTCTGTACTGTGACCAGGTGCGTTTGAATGAAAAGCACACCTAGCATTGGAGTCATAGTTTCTTGGTAGACTGTTGGGATCCGGAGGTGCCAACGTTCTTAGCTCAACTAGGTTGAGTTTCAGAAGTTGTGGCATCAAGGCAGCATACGGCATTGGGATCGGGTCGATCACTCTGTTAGCTTGGGATGGCCTTTGTTGGAATGGCCTCTGTTGATTGTTGTTGTTGGAGTTGCTGTTGTTGAAGTTTCTTGGAGGATATTGATTCTGATGATATTGAGGTTGTTGTTGGAAGTTTTGTTGAGGAGGTTGATAGACTGGCTGAGGATGTGCTGGAGCAGGAATAGTGACTGCTGCTATTGACCTCTGAGCATATTGGGGCCTACCCCTGTTGGTGTGAATGGCATTGGTCTCGCCAGTTCTTCTCGGGCCTGCAAAAGGCTTTCTTGTATTACTGGACGAGCTTGCACCGTTGTCTGAGATCTTCCCCATTTTTAACAGGCTTTCAATTCTCTCCCCAGCTATGACAACATCTGCGAAGCTAGTGGAAGAGAAAGCAGCCAACCTGTCAATATACGTTCCCTGAAGAGTGTTCATAAACATGTCTGCCATTTCTCTCTCAGACATTGGTGGTTGAACGGCAGCAGCCAGTTGCCTCCACCTTTGGGCATACTCTCGGAAACTTTCCCTTGACGACTGTGACATTCCCATTAGGAGAGTCCTATTGGGTGCCATGTCTAAGTTGTATTGATACTGTCGGATGAAGGCCTCTGCCAGGTCCTTCCAGCATCTCACAGTTGCCCTTGTCAAATGGGAATACCATTCCCTTGATGCTCCAGTCAAACTGTCTTCGAAGTAGAACATCCAAAGTTTCTCATCCATTGTATAGGCCTTCAGCCTTCCCAAAAATGATTGCAAATGAGTCCGGGGGCATGAAGTCCCATTATACTTTTCGAAACAAGGAGGCTTGAACTTATGGGGGATCCTGACCCCTTCTACCAAACCCATGTCCATGACGTCGAAGCCCAAAGAATTTTGAGACTCCAGTGATCTCAACTTCTCAGCTATTTCTTCCAATCGTCTATCATAAGTTTCCTCTCCGGCACCCATTACTGTATACTGGTCCTCCTGAGGATCTTCTTGAAGTACTCTGGCTGTTGTGGCTGTCCCTTGAATATTGACTGGGATGTTGGCCTCTGGGTGGAGATGGGGACCAAACACAGGGGGGTTAACATGTGGTTGCACCCTTTCATTATTACTGGTGCCCGCAGTTCCTACATGAGGCTCCTCTTGATTTTGCCTCTCCACCATGGCCCTCAGTCTCTCCTGGCTCTGGGCCATGTTGTTCATAACTTCCATGAACTGCGTCATCTGCGTTCTCATCTCTAACCTTTCGTTGGCCATCTGGTTTCTGACCTCTGTAAGGTCTTGTTGCATCTGATCCATCTGAATTCCCGGAAGGTTGTTTCTAGTTGGGTACCTGTGAGGCCTGTTGAGAGGAAATACCCGGCGGCGAGCAATAATTCCTGAGATTCACAACAGAGGTTAGCAACAACAAAACAAAAACCTACAAAACAAAAAAGAGGGTTAGCATGCAATGCAGTTATGCTTATTTGTTCTCAAGGTATCCGGTTTGGTCTTCAGTTTTGACCCTCCCAGACCCTTGAAGATGATGCCGTTGAAGTTGCTTTTGATGTGAGCCCAGATAGAAACCAACACAGATATATTACAAAAGTGAAACAGTACAATTTGTTCGAGTTACAACACAAGCCCTCAAAGGGTCAAAATACATCACAAAAAAACAAAAATACATGGAACAGGAATAGCAACTAACAAATGATCAAACTCCAAGGCCAAACTCATCCTCACGAACTTCCTTAAGAAGTGCTTCGGTCACAGGATCAGCAGGACGCTCCGTGAGACCTCTGATGAGAAGGTTTCTTGTTGAAACAGCTGCAGTCAACTTCTTGTTCTGACTTTGGTCCTTAGACCTCTTCACTCCTGCTTTGATTTTCAGCTCTGATATATCCTCCTGGGCTGCTGCCAGGGCTTTTTCCATCTGTTCCATCTTGTCTTGAACTCTCTTGTCTTCTAGAGTACGGGCCTCAGTGATCCGGACCCACCTGGCCTGACTTTCCTTCAAATACAAGTCTGTTCTTGCTCTCTGAAACTGGGCTTCTTTACAAGCATTCTTCAGAATCTGTTCACCAGCTTTGGATTTGTTGATATAATCTCCAGACTTTTCAATCTTGGTCAAGTGTTCCACCCTCAACTTCTCCAATCTCTCAATCTCTCTCACACCTTCACTCCTTTCTCTGAGGGTCTTCTGCAAGTCTTGGGTTAACTTCTCATTTCTTTCCTTCAAGCTCTCAAACTCCTCCAAACTGATAGTGGCAGGAGGTGGTGCTGAAGATGACTCAGGCATGTCTTCTATGGTAAAGGGCATTCCAGAGAATTGGGCCCTAGCATGGGACCACTCATAATATTGGACTGATGCCACATTATTGCACTTCCCTAGAATGGTGATTCCCTTGGTTTGAACATGATCCCAGGCCCAGGCAGCCTGCCTAACAGTTACCAGACTAATCTTGTTCTCACAGTAGAGGGTCTCCACCAAGTCTTGTTCCCTAGGAGTATGGACCAGTGCATAGCCTAATTGCCTTCTGAACAGCAGAGGGTTGTAGTTGATACTTCCCTTAACTCCTATTAAGGGCACATTGGGAAAGTGCCCACAGCTGGTGATCATATCTCTGCCCTTGGTGCTCTGAGTACACCATCTGATATCTGCTGAAGTGAGAGTAGTGAGCCTCTTAGCCCAGTTGCTTTGCTGATGAGGATTTAGAAATGCATCTGTCCTGGGTAGATGCCTGAGGAACCAAGTATGGAATAATGGAGCACAAATCCTCACTAATCTTCCCCTCTGCTTCTCATTTCTCTGATGTACTGAGTAATAGAGATCACCCAGTAAAGTTGGCACAGGGTTCTTCAGAATGAACAAGTGGATTGCATTCTTGCTGATGAATCGAGGCTCATCTGCAAACAATACAATTCCATACACACTTAAGGCCAACAGAGCACAAACAGCTTTCCACTCCCCCAGGGAGGCCTTCAAACTAGCTTGAGAAATCAGGAAGTCAAGATGAAAACCAGGGATTCCAGCTTTAGAGGTCATATGCTGTTCAATCAAAACAGGCTCCAGATACAAAGCTTTTGCTACCTCTCCATTGCTAGGAAAGACCATTTCAGGGTTAAAAGGGATTTCTCTTTTGATGGGCAGACCAGTCAATGATGAGTATTCTTCCAGAAGAGGCCCCAACTGAAAGTCTTGAAAGGTGAAACATCTCAATGGGGGGTCATAAAACTGAATACAGGTGTGGATGAGGCTCCTCTGGGATGGGTCCAGATCCACAACCAAGTCAAGTATGTCTCCATAATTCTCTCTGAACAGGGATATGTGATTTGGAGTGATCAGGGTTTGGATCCTCCTGATGTCTGATAAGTCTGGTTGGAAGAAATGATAAGTGATGTTGCTTTTCTTTGGAGCCATGATGCTGAGGACTGAGTAGGATAAGTGCTGATGAAGATGCTGAGGAGTAGGCCACTGGCTGGCTAGTGCTAGTAACTGAAGTATATGGCTGACAACTGAAGAAAGTGCTGGTGGAGATAGGTCAATGATGCAGATGGGGTCAAAACCAAAACCAGATGAAAAATGGATACCCTGAAACACAAATAAGCAAATGTTAATATGATGCCATGAGTATGTATGCAAATGATATGCAAAGGGTTTGTGACTGAGCTGGATCTGATTAACTGCCTTGATATAGATCCATGTGTGTTCAAGAATTCCAGGTGGAGGTCTATAAATCTCGTAACCAAGGTGGGGGACTCAAATAAAGAGCCACATGTCCAGGGTTTTAGAATCACAAGAACTATCCAACATGGAGCATTCTTAACAAAGTCAAAGTAACAGGGTATTCTGAGGTCAAGGTACCTGCAAACCTGTAAACAACCCAACCCCTCACAGGTGATGATCTAGAACAAGGATCCTCAGACTTGGATCAGTTATGAGAAGTGTAAACACTTCTAACCCGGAGGTACAGTGTTTACAATAACCATAACAATTCCTCCTCTAATTCACCTCAGTTTCTGAAGGTCAATACTAAAAGGTCATCCAGACTTAGCAGGCTTCCCAGATAGCCCTAGCATTGCAGGAAATCTGCAACACAGAGTTCTCAAGAAGAAACCCATATCTGAACCGTGTCTCATATTCCCGCACCAGACCGAAATGGAATGGGAAAGAATATGATTCACTCTATCCTAGGTGTCACTCAGATCTCAGGTATAGGATCTTAACTCTCAATGGAACACCCACCCACCAAAGAAAAACCAGATCCAGCCAGCAGCACAGTATGACAATATGATAAATGAAAAAAACAGTAAAGAAAGCAATAAATAAAGCTGTACAGAAAGCAGTAAATAAAGCAAATATACACATACAAATAGCACATAACACCCCCAATAAACACAAATCAATCAAGCGCTAGGAGGAACCCACAAAAAGAACCAGAAGCCCTGGTTGCAGTATAAGGCTCCCCAGCAGAGTCGCCAAGCTGTCGCTCCCGACAAATGAAAATAGATCAAATGAAGGTACAGACGCGAACGGTCGGCGAGAGGGACAATGAGAACACACAGCCGTGAACTCACTGGAGATGAAAAGAGTCGCCAGCTAGGCATTTTTATCCCGGAGGAAAGGCAATGCTGCATAAGCCTAGAAAAAGATGGATAAGACGGTTTGCGAACCAGAGAGACTGAGAAAGGGGGTTGGTTACAACCTGGGAAGGTATTAGCACCCAGATTGTCCGCCGTACTCGACGGGATCCACGCTTAAAAGATTTGTGCTTTAAAGGGGTAGTGTCAGTGCAATCTGTGTATAAAATAGCTGGAAAAGAATGTACAGGTGTCAGTGTAAAAGAAGTGTGAAATGTGATTTATACAGTGTCAGTGTAGGAACAAAGGTGAGATGCTCATGATAATGAGGCTAAAGAATGAAGCTGGAAAGAGGGGGAATGTACAGAGACTTTTGTTCGATAACCGTTAAGTTATGCCTACGTATCCTCTCGTGCAATGAGGAAGTCAGAACACCGTAGTTCGACCCAAAGAGACTGAAAGGTGAATTGACTTGTGAACTGCTTGCTTGTCAATGCTCAAGTGTATGACCTGTCCGGCTCAGGTGCAAACTGTCTTGCATTAGACGGAAGAAGCAAGTTCTCGATTGTGAGTGAAGATGATGAGAAAAGAATCCCGAAGGAGACGATTATTGTTTGTTTTTGAGTATTTTCAGTCTTTTATTGCTTTTGAAGTTTGTCATAAGAAAATGAGCTTAAGCCTAAACCAATGGGTTAGTAAACTCATCACATCTTCCCTCTGATCAGGGGTAATGAGAATACCTTAAGTGTGAAGTCAGATTCTCACACTTAATCACCTTTTGATGTAGGATTAAGATCATTAACCTACTTGTGATTATTTAAATGTTTTTGGTGATTTTGTTTAGTGTTGAGTAATGAGGTTAAGCCATAATCATGGATTAAACAGACCCATTACACCATCCTAAAAGAAGGATAATAGATGAGAATGTTTAAGTTGAGGAAAACTCCTCAACTTAATCCATGATTAGGGATTAAACCCATGACAAAACAAGCCTTTATTAAGTGGATTTTATTTAAATTAATGGTATGATGATGAAGTGTTTTTTATGATTTGTAAGACAACTTGAGGGGGACTTGTCCATTAACACTAGGGTTAGTCCTTCTTAACCACTTAAGGAAGAATTAGAACCCTAATGCAAGGCCCAAGTTACAAGTGTGATGTCTTGATAATTATTAAGTGGATTGATTAAGAGATTTAAACACCTTAAGGGTTCAAGACTTAGGATTAAAGTTATGCACTCCATCCTAAGAGAAGGATGCAGGCATAAGCTTAATCACAAAGTCTTAAAGCCTTTAGGGTTTAGTCCCTGATTATGAGGTGAGAAGAGAGGACTCAAAGAGAGACACAAAGGTAAAACTATGAGGGGAGACTAATCAAAACCCTAATCATTGTCATGCTTGGTTGTTCCTAAGGTTTGTGAGGTTTCCAAGAACAATCTTCAGAAGAAACACCAGGAAGCAGATGAACAGGATCAAGAGAAGCAAAGTGACTTGCTTCATTCAAGAAGTCAAGTCACTTGAAGAAAGAAAGTGGGAGAAGCAAGAATGAGCAAGCTCAATCTCAAACACATATATGAATGCAGCAATGGATGCAAGAGAGATGAAAAGAAAAGGTATGAGAAGTGAAGGCAAATCCACTTCTCAAGTTTACTTACCACCTGAAATGTTAGAAAGAAATGCAATGCAATGCTAAATGAAATGAAATGACATGATGCTATACCAAACCAGAAGCATGCACATGATATTAATGATGTTATGAGGTGCTGCAAACATGAGGCAAGACAATGGAGAGGCTCATACAAGATCATGAATGCAAATGATGCAAGTTAAGGAGCATGAACAAGCATGAAATGTTATGAAGCATACAAGACAAATGACATGGCAAATATGAGATCCAATGATCAAAGATGCTTTCTATATGTCTTAAGATGTCAAATGGATCACAAGAATGCACAAAATGCAAAGACAAGTCATGTTATGCAAGAGAATGTAAGAATGATGCAAAAGAAAGCCCAAATTAGGGTTCATGAATCAAACATCAAGCAAAAACCCAAAACAGAAACAAAACCCTAAGATAAAAAATGAAAAATGCTACCCAAAGAAACCCTAAACCTATAGTAAACCACTGCCCAAAGGGGAACTCTCAACTCTCAACCAAACTCAAGTTATGAATTTTTTAAGTTATTAGGGTTTTTTAGGGTTCTTAACAAAACAAATGCCAAACAATTAGAAAGTGAGGAAACAAATCATGGCCATTTTATCTTTGAAAATACATGCTAAACACAAGACAAAGCCAAAAGAATCAATGTCCAAACCTTCTCCAATAGGCAGAAATGAATTTTTGAATCCATGATCAAAATAATGCATAAAATATGATTTAATTCAATGAAAAATTCTTAAAATGCATCAAGATCAAAAAAGAAATTTGGTTTGAAGGTTGGACAATGTTTCTAAATGTCTTAGAACATTTCATGAATTTTTTTGTAATTTTTAAATACCTAAAAGTATTTTTAATTAATTAATTCCCATTAATCAATTAAAAATAATCTTTTAAATATTTAAAAATACTTTTTTAATGATAAAAAATAAAATAAAAATATTTTTGTGTCATAAAAATTAATAAAACTCAGAGGAAAAAGTTTCATAATTTTTATGTATTTTTTGCTATTTTAAATTAAATGTGCAAGTTAATTGAAATAAAAATGAATTAAAAACAAATAAAATAAAAGTAAACAGAATGAGAGGCTGAGATGCAATCTGGGAGGGAGGCAGTTGACTTGGCGCGTGATCCAATGGTCACCATTCAAACCTGACTAATTAAATTATTAACCCTAATTAATTTAAGTTAAGTGGAAATTAAAGTTAATGATGCAATCTGAACCTTTGGTCCACACGCGGGAAAGGTGATCCAATGGCTCAAATTTGAAGTTCACTAATTACTGGATTAAACCCTAATTAGGGCAAGTTAACCTCAGACGGCCGGAACAGTGGTTCCGGTCGTCTTCTCCGGCGGGTTAAAAACCCTAGAAAACGCCACAGGCCACCACTCATCAAATTTCCTGCCCAGAAACATTCCTCTCCCCAAACTAAACCTTAATCCAAGATCAAAATACATTTATCCAGCATGCACAAAGAGAATCGAAACCAAATACATTCACGGGCAAAATTTCAGAGAGGCACAAAATGCTCATTTTCACACCATTTTTGATTCTAAACACATCACCATGATCCTTGAAGCATGCATTTTCATTTTATAACAAAAAAACAGAGCTCTGAAAAGCTTGAAGTTTGAAGCTACCTGAGGTGAAGAACTGTGAATATGAGCTCCCTTGGCCTTGCTTTGATGCAGAACAAATTCTCTGAACCCCCTGGAGCCAATGGAAAGCCTGGAATGAGCTTAGGCAAGCTGCTTTGAGGAATCCACTTCTGGTGTAGCAGGAAATGGACTTTGTGCACAGGCTGTTTTAAGTCAATGTGAAGGGTGGTTTTGACTCCTTGTGGTATGCTTGACTTGTTGGTGAAGGAAAATGAAGTGTTTGATGGCTGGATAGTGAGATTCGAAGAGAACTGGTTTGGAAAGTGAAGAATGGTGAAGCTCAGGTCAAGCTTGTTTCAGGCTTGAGCTTTGGTGGTTTGAGGTCTATGAAGTGTGTTGAGTTGGATGGTGAAGTTTGCTTGAGTGTTTGATGGCTGTGTAAGCAGATTCGATAGAAAATGCAATGTGATGTGTTTTTGTGAATGTTGTGTTCTGGCCAGCTTCAATGCTCAATGCTTAGCTATATTGTCTCCAACTTGTGTGGATAGACTGTGAGGCAGGTTAGTAGGGTGGCTGTGTACTGTGCCAAGAGTATGGGAGTCTTTTGCAAAAAGGTCAATTTTGTGTCATTGAGAGTATGGGTCATGGCAGCAGCAGGTTCAAGTCTTGTCTTGCTCCAGCTAGGGTTGAGGAGAGCCCTTGGATTGCTTGTGGCTGACTGCAACATGTGGATGACAAGCTATGCTAGTTTTTGCAACTTGACAACTTTGTACTTTCTCATGATTTTGTGCCATACACATGAAACAATGCTTGCTGAATTTTGTGGCATGGCACTTCTTTTAGTCATGGCAATGTTGAGAAATCAGCTAGTGATCACATAATTCCTTGGAAGATGACTATGCCAAAAATCCAACTTTGCACTTGTAATGGAAAATGTCTTATGGATTTCTTGAAAATCAAGGCAAACAATGAAGAATCCCTTGGGCCAATTCTGTTTTTTAGGGCATATGTGATCATGTGATGAAGTTTTGAAGTCACTTTGAAGTCACTAGAATGCTTGATACATGAATTTGCAAGTTTTCCATTTAGTGCATAACTTGAAATTTAGTGATTTTTGCCAACTTTAACAAACCATAACTTTTGATCCAAAATGAATTAGATCATGTTTCTTGTACTTTTTGAAAAGGGAAAGATGAGATCTACAACTTTCATGACCAAAGTTTTTCCATTTGAAGCATTTTTGGATCCAAAATCATGGCTTGAAAAATGACCTAAAATGATGCATTCTTGAAAAGTCAACTATGCCCAAAAAGTCAACATTTGCAAAAAACCCAAATTCTTGATTTCTATGAACTTCAACCTTCTTCCATGATCAAATAAAGATCATGTACACTCAAAATGATGAAGATCACCCATTGGTTGGGTCATTGGGGGGCCTCAGATGCCCTGATTTTACACTGGCTTGTCTGAAAAGTCAACCCTTGATCAGATGACTTCCCCATGGAATTTCTTCATGAAAATTGATATGCATACTCCCTATACCATATAGAGATCAATGGAAACAAGAATGACCAAAAAATTTGGAGTTGTGGCCTCTGAAACCAAAACCCTAATTTTCAGTCAACTGTGTAGTTCAAACTGGCTCTGCATCACCTCAAACCCTAGCTCTTGTGATTTCTCTGCAATTTTGACTTTGAGGAGATGAAATATGATATAAGAACACACATGGACCACTTTGAATTGATTGGTAGCCTTTGGAATGCCTCAAGAAGCTTTGGGATTGCTCAGATCACAAACCCTATGTGCAGATGCCTTGAAAGCTATGCAATGAATCAAAAATGAGATGTGAGGTGATATGATTGTGTTTATGCATATGAGGATGATCACAAGCCATGGTGAAATGGGTGAGGGCAAATTTGGGGTGTTTACACTCGCACCCATTCCATGAAATATTGCAATAGGGACACCCTAGTTCACACCCCGGAAATATTTGGTTTTCACGGAGTTGAGCTTTGATTTCCACCAATGGCGTCCGGATCTGATCCACACTGGTTATTAAATAAGACGGTTGGTCTTCTTCAATAGCATTAATTCGGGGACCACCATGATTTGGCATCGGGTTCTTATTGACATTGGGCGGGGGTGCAAAATTCAGAGCCTTGGAGTCTACCAAGTCTTGTACCTTCATATGCAGAGCCCTGCATTTTTCTGTACTGTGACCAGGTGCGTTTGAATGGAAAGCACACCTAGCATTGGAGTCATAGTTTCTTGGTAGACTGTTGGGATCCGGAGGTGCCAACGTTCTTAACTCAACCAGGTTGAGTTTCAGAAGTTGTGGCAGCAAGGCAGCATACGGCATTGGGATCGGGTCGATCACTCGGTTAGCTTGAGAGGGCCTCTGTTGGAATGGCCTCTGTTGATTGTTGTTGTTGGAGTTGTTGTTGAAGTTCCTTGGAGGATACTGATTCTGCTGATACTGAGGTTGTTGTTGGAAGTTTTGTTGAGGAGGTTGATAGACTGGCTGTGGATGAATTGGAGCAGGGATAGTGACTGCTGCTATTGACCTCTGAGCATATTGGGGCCTACCCCTGTTGGTGTGAATGGCATTGGTCTCGCCAGTTCTTCGTGGGCCTGCAAAAGGCTTTCTTGTACTACTGGATGAGCTTGCACCATTATCAGAGATCTTACCCATTTTCAACAGGCTTTCAATTCTCTCCCCAGCTATGACAACATCTGCGAAGCTAGTAGATGAGAAAGCAGCCAACCTGTCAATATACGTTCCCTGGAGAGTGTTCATAAACATGTCTGCCATTTCTCTCTCAGACATTGGTGGTTGAACAGCAGCAGCCAGTTGCCTCCACCTTTGGGCATACTCTCGGAAACTCTCCCTCGAAGACTGTGACATTCCCATCAGGAGGGTCCTGTTGGGTGCCATATCTAGATTATACTGATACTGTCTGATGAAGGCTTCTGCCAGGTCCTTCCAGCATCTAATTGTTGCTCTTGTCAGATGGGAATACCACTCCCTCGAAGCTCCAGTCAAGCTATCTTCAAAATAGAACATCCACAATTTCTCATCCATTGTATAGGCCTTCAGCCTTCCCAGAAATGATTGCAAATGAGTTCGGGGGCATGAAGTCCCATTATACTTTTCGAAACAAGGAGGCTTGAACTTATGGGGGATCCTGACCCCGTCTACCAGCCCCATGTCCATGACGTCGAAACCCAAAGAATTTTGAGATTCTAAGGACCTCAACTTCTCAGCTATCTCTTCCAATCGTCTATCATATGTTTCCTCTCCAGCACCCATTACTGTATACTGGTCCTCCTGAGGATCTTCTTGAAGTACTCTGGCTGCTGTGGCTATTCCTTGAATGTTGACTGGGATGTTGGCCTCTGGATGGAGATGGGGTCCAAAAACTGGGGGATTGACATGAGGTTGGACCCTCTCGTTGTTACTTGTGCCAGCAGTTCCCACATGGGGCTCCTCTTGATTCCTTCCTTCTACCAAAACTCTGAGCCTCTCCTGGCTTTGAGCTAAATTGTTCATCACTTCCATGAATTGTGTTATCTGAGTTCTCATCTCCAACCTTTCGTTGGCCATCTGGTTTCTGACCTCCGTAAGGTCTTGTTGCATCTGATCCATCTGAATTCCCGGAAGGTTGTTTCTAGTTGGATACCTGTGTGGCCTGTTGAGAGGAAATGCCCGGCGGCGAGCAATACTTCCTGAGATTCACAACAGAGGTTAGCAACAACAAAACAAAAACCTACAAAACAAACAAAAGGGTTAGCATGCAATGCAGTTATGCTTATTTGTTCTCAAGGTATCCGGTTTGGCATTCAGTTTTGACCCTTCCCGACCCTTGAAGATGATGCTGTTGAAGTTGCTTTTGAAGTGAACCAACAAATATATTACAAAGGTGAAATAATACAAATTGTTCAAATTACAACACAAGCCCTCAAAGGGGTCAAAATACATCACAAAAAAGCAAAAGTACATGGAAAAGGAACAACAACAAGCAAATGATCAAACTCCAAGGCCAAACTCATCCTCACGAACTTCCTTGAGAAGTGCTTCGGTCACAGGATCAGCCGGCTGCTCCGTGAGACTTCTGATGAGAAGGTTTCTTGTTGCAACAGCTGCAGTCAACTTCTTGTTTTGACTTTGGTCTTTAGACCTCTTCACTCCTGCTTTGATTTTTAGCTCTGAAATTTCCTTCTGGGCTGCTGCCAGGGCTTCTTCCATCTGCTCCATCTTATCTTGAACTCTCTTGTCTTCTAGAGTACGGGCCTCAGCGATCCGGACCCACCTGGCCTGACTCTCTTTCAAATACAAGTTTGTTCTTGCTCTCTGGAACTGGGCTTCTTTACAAGCGTTCTTCAGAATCTGTTCACCAGCTTTAGACTTGTTGATATACTCCCCAGACTTCTCAATCTTGGTCAAGTGTTCCAATCTCAACTTCTCCAGTCTCTCAATCTCCCTCACACCTTCACTCCTCTCTCTGAGGGTCTTCTGCAAGGCTTGGGTTAACTTCTCATTTCTTTCCTTCAAGCCCTCAAACTCCTCCAAACTGATAGTGGCAGGGGGTGGTGCTGAAGATGACTCAGGCATGTCTTCTATGGTGAAGGGCATTCCAGAGAATTGGGCCCTAGCATGGGACCACTCATGATATTGGACTGATGCCACATTATTGCACTTCCCCAAAATGGTGATTCCCTTGGTTTGAACATGATCCCAGGCCCAGGCAGCCTGCCTAACAACAGTCAAACTAATCTTGTTCTCACAGTAGAGGGTCTCCACCAAGTCTTGTTCCCTGGGAGTATGAACCAGTGCATAGCCTAATTGCCTCCTGAACAGCAGAGGGTTGTAGTTGATACTTCCCTTAACTCCTATTAAGGGCACATTAGGAAAGTGCCCACAGCTGGTGATTATATCTCTGCCCTTGGTGCTCTGAGTACACCATCTGATATCTGCTGAAGTGAGAGTAGTGAGCCTCTTAGCCCAGTTGCTTTGCTGATGAGGATTTAGAAATGCATCTGTCCTGGGTAGATGCCTGAGGAGCCAAGCATGGAATAATGGAGCACAAATCCTCACTAATCTTCCCCTCTGCTTCTCATTTCTCTGATGTACTGAGTAATAGAGATCACCCAGTAAAGTTGGCACTGGGTTCTTCAGGATGAACAAATGGATTGCATTTTTGCTAATGAATCGAGGCTCATCTGCAAACAATACAATTCCATATACACTCAAGGCCAATAGAGCACAAACAGCTTTCCACTCCCCCGAGGAGGCCTTCAGACTAGCTTGAGAAATCAGGAAGTCAAGATGAAAACCAGGGATTCCAGCTTTAGAGGTCATATGTTGTTCAATCAAAACAGGCTCCAGATACAAAGCTTTTGCTACCTCTCCATTGCTAGGAAAGACCATTTCAGGGTTGAATGGGATTTCTCTTTTGATGGGCAGACCAGTCAATGATGAGTATTCTTCTAATAGGGGCCCCAACTGAAAGTCTTGAAAGGTGAAACATCTCAATGGGGGGTCATAGAACTGAATGCAGGTGTGGATGAGGCTCCTCTGAGATGGGTCCAGATCCATAACCATGTCTAGTATATCTCCATAACTCTCCCTGAACAAGGGTATGTGATCTGGAGTGATCAGGGTTTGGATCCTCCTGATGTCAGATAGCTCTGGCTGGAAGAAGTGGTAGGTGATGTTGCTCTTTTTAGGAGCCATGATGCTGAAGATGAGTAGAGATAGGTGCTGATGAAGATGCTGAGGAGTGGGCCACTGGCTGGCTAGTGCAAGTAACTGAGGTATATGGCTGACAAACTGAAGCAAGTGCTGGTGGAGATAGGTCAAAACTGCAGATGGGGTCAAAACCAAAACCAGATGGAGGTGGATACCCTGAAACACAAATAAGCAAATGTTAATATGATGCAATGAGTATGTATGCAAATGAAATGCAAGGGTTTGTGACTGAGCTGGATCTGATTAACTGCCTTGGTATAGATCCATGTGTGTTCAAGAATCCAGGTGGAGGTCTATAAATCCAGTAACCAAGGTGGAGGGACTCAAATAAAGAGCCAAAGTCCAGGGTTTAGAATCACAAGAACTGTCCAACATGGAGCATTCTTAACAAAGTCAAAGTAACAGGGTATTCTGAGGTCAAGGTACCTGCAAACCTGTAAACAGCCCAACCCCCTCACAGGTGATGATCTAAAACAAGGATCCTCAGACTTGGATCAGTTATGAGAAGTGTAAACACTTCTAACCCGGAGGTACAGTGTTTACAATAACCATAACAATTCCTCCTCTAATTCACCTCAGTTTCTGAAGGTCAGTACTAAAAGGTCATCCAGACTTAGCAGGCTTCCCAGATAGCCCTAGCATTGCAGGAAATCTGCAACACAGAGTTCTCAAGAAGAAACCCATATCTGAACCGTGTTTCATATTCCCGCACCAGACCGAAATGGAATGGGAAAGAATATGATTCACTCTAGCCTAGGTGTCACTCAGGTCCCAGGTATAGGACCTTAACTCTCAATGAAACACCCACCCACCAAAACAAAAACCAAATCCAGCCAGCAACAATGACAGTATGAAAAATATAAAGCTATAAAGAAAGCAATAAATCAACTGTACATAAAGCAATAAACAAAACAGATATACAAGCACAAATAAGCACATAACACCCCCGTAAACACAAATCAAACAAGCGCTAGGAGGAACCCACAAAAAGAACCAGAAGCCCTGGTTGCAATATAAGGGTCCCCAGCAGAGTCGCCAAGCTGTCGCTCCCGAAGATTTGCATCCCGGTACAAGCGCGAACGGTCGGCGAAGGGAACAACGAGAACACACAGCCGTGAACTCACTGGAGATGAATAGAGTCGCCAGCTAGGCATTTTTATCCCGGAGGAAAGGCAATGCTGCATAGACCTAGAAAAGGATGGATAAGACGGTTTGCGAACCAGAGAGACTGAGAAAGGGGGTTGGTTACAACCTGGGAAGGTATTAGCACCCAGATTGTCCGCCGTACTCGACGGGATCCACGCTTAAAAGATTTGTGTTTTAAAGGGGTAGTGTCAGTGCAATCTGTGTGTAAAGATAGCTGGAAAAGAATGTACAGGTGTCAGTGCAAAGAAGTGTGAAGTGAGGTGAAATATGAAAGTGTCAGTGTAGGAACAGAATGAAATGCTCATGATAATGAGGCTAAAAATAATGCTGGAAGGAGGGGGAATATACAGAGACTTTTGTTCGATAACTGTTAAGTTATGCCTACGTATCCTCTCGTGCAATGAGGAAGTCAGAACACCGTAGTTCGACCCAAAGAGACTGATAGATGAATTGACTGGTGAACTGCTTGCTTGTCTATGCTCAAGTGTATGACCTGTCTGGCTCAGGTGCTAACTGTCTTGCATTAGACGGAAGAAGCGAGTTCTCGTTTGTGAGTGAATGAGATGAGAAAAGAATCCCGGAGGAGACGATTATTGTTTGTTTTTTGAGTTTTTCAGTCTTTTATTTCTTTTTGAAGTTTGTCATAGATTAATGAGCTTAAGTCTAAACCAATGGGTTAGTAAACTCATCACATCTTCCCTCTGATTAGGGGTAATGAGAATACCTTAAGTGTGAAGTCAGATTCTCACACTTAATCACCTCTGGTGTAGGATTAAGATCATTAACCTACTTGTGATTATTTAGATGTCTTTGGGATTTTTGTTTAGTGTTGAGTAATGAGGTTAAGCCATAATCAAAGATTAAACAGACCCATTACACCATCCTAAAAGAAGGATAATAGATGAGAATGTTTAAGTTGAGAAAAACTCCTCAACTTAATCCATGATTAGGGATTAAACCCATGACAAAACAAAGCCTTTATTAAGTGGATTTTAGTTAATGATAAGATGATGAAGTGAATTTTATGATTTGTAAGACAACTTGAGGGGGACTTGTCCATTAACACTAGGGTTAGTCTTTCTTAACCAGTTAAGGAAGAATTAGAACCCTAATGCAAGGCCCAAGTTACAAGTGTAATGTCTTGATATTTATTAAGTGAATTGATTAAGAGATTTAAACACCTTAAAGGTTCAAGACTTAGGATTAAAGTTATACACTCCATCCTAAGAGAAGGATGCAGGCATAAGCTTAATCACAAAGTCTTAAAGCCTTTAGGGTTTAGTCCCTGATTATGAGGTGAGAAGAGGAGACTCAAAGAGAGACACAAAGGTAAAACTATGAGGGGAGACTAATCAAAACCCTAATTCATTATCATGCTTGGATGTTCCTAAGGTTTGTGAGGTTTCACCAAGAAGAATCTTCAGAGGAACCACCAGGAAGCAGATGAACAGGATCAAGAGAAGCAAAGTGACTTGCTTCCTTCAAGAAGTCAAGTCACTTGAATAAAGAAAGTGGGAGAAGCAAGAATGAGCAAGCTCAAACTCAAACACATATAAGAATGCAGCAATGGATGCAAGAGAGATGAAAAGAAAAGTTATGAGAAGTGAAGGCAAATCCACTTCCCAAATTTACTTACCACCTGAAATGTTAGAAAGAAATGCAATGCAATGCAAGATGAGATGAAATGTCATGATGCTATACCAAACCAGAAGCATGCACATGATGTTAATGATGTTATGAGGTGCTGCAAACATGAGGCAAGACAAAGGGGATGTTCATACAAGATTATGAATGCAAATGATGCAAGCTAAGGAGCATGAACAAGCATGAAAAGTTATGAATCATACAAGACAAATGACATGGCAAATATGAGATGCAATGATCAAAGATGCTTTATACATGTCTTAAGATGTCAAATGGATCACAAGAATGCACAAAATGCAATGACAAGTCATGTTATGCAAGAGAATGCAAGAAGGATGCAAAAGAAAGCCCAAATTAGGGTTCATGGATCAAACATCAAACACAAACCAAAAACAGAAGCAAACCCTAAGATAAAAAATGGAAAATGGCACCCAAAGAAACCCTAGGCCTATGATGAACCACTGCCCAAAGGGGAGCTCTCAACTCTCAACCAAACTCAAGATATGAATTTTCTAAGTTATTAGGGTTTTTTAGGGTTCTTAACAAAACAAATGCCAAACAATTTGAAAATGCAAGAACAATTCATGGCCTTTTTACCCTAGAAACTACATGCCAAACACAAGACAAAGCAAAAAGAATCAATGTCTCAACCTTCACCAATAGGCAGAAATGAATTTTTGAATCCATGATCAAAATAATGCATAAAAAATGATTTAATTCAATGAAAAATTCTTAAAATGCATCAAGATCAAAAAAGAAATTTGGTTTGAAGGTTGGACAATGTTTCTAAATGTCTTAGAACATTTCATGAATTTTTTTGTAATTTTTAAATACCTAAAAGTATTTTTAATTAATTAATTCTCATTAATCAATTAAAAATAATCTTTTAAATATTTAAAAATACTTTTTTAATGATAAAAAATAAAATAAAAATATTTTTGTGTCATAAAAATTAATAAAACTTTAAAGAAAAAGTTTCATAATTTTTAAGAATTTTTTGCTATTTTAAATTAAATATGCAAGACAAATGAAAAAGAAATGAATTAAAATTAAAGAAAATGAAAAGTAAACGCAAGGGATGGCCAGGATTGAATCTGGGAAAGAATGCATTGACTTGGCGCGTGATCTGATGGTCACAATTCAAACTAACTTAAACCTGATTAATTAAATAATAATCCAAAATTAAAACTTAATGACATGATCCGAACCACTCATATGCGCGCGGGAAGCCAGATCCAAGGGTCTCAATTCAAACTTTGCCCTAACCCTAAATTAATGACTAATCACTTTCAGGTCACCGGAGACGAGCTCCGGTCGTCTTCTCCGGTGACCTCCTCCCCTGAAAACTTCAAACTTCCTAAAAACGCATCAAAAATAAAAAATAGAAACTGGGAAATGATCCTTACACTCTCACGAACTAAACCCCTCTCTCAAAACAAATTTATATTTCCTAAACAAGCTGAATCGAAGAAAGAAAGTTCTAGGTCATGCAAGCTTCAGAAACAAATTAAATGCTCAAATCACCACCATTTTCAAAACCAATGGTACCAGAATGATCAGTGAAGCTAGTAGAACAAGTTTGTAACAAGAAAAACAACTTCTGGAAAAATAAATTTCAGGCTACCTGAGATTCGAAGCTTTCAGTTTAGGAACTTTCTGGCCACCTCTCTTTGTGCAAGCTGCTCCACTTGGTCCCCAGAAGATGTTGGAATGCTCAAATGGAGTTTAAGTTGGCTTGATGATGAGTTTCGAAAGCTCCTGCTTCAGTTCAGTCAAAAATGGCAATGGAGATTCTGGCACTTTCAGGTCATGGTGAGTGAAGGTTTGAGGTCCTGATGATGAATGGAGAAGGTTTGTGGTGTTTGTTTGTGTGTTTGTGAGCTAGGATGAGAGTTTCGAATGAAACTGCAAAATGGAGTGAGAAATGGCTATGGAGTAATCTGGCTGTTTCAGGCTTGTGCTTTGGGTGGTTTCTACTCAATGATACATGGTGAGTTGAATGGAGGAAAAGGTTTGGGTGTTTTTAAGCTGTGGAGAGGAATTCGAGAGCTTATGCAAAATGGAAGGTTTTTGTGTATATGTTGAATGAGTTGGTTTCAGCCTTGCTTTTCCTTATGTTTTGCTTGCAAATTGTCCACATAAACAAATCTGATTGGCTGGATGATGTGACTTGTGCTTTTGTGATTGGTAAGTTTGCTTTTGCCAAAAGTCAAAAATCTTGTAAGAGAAGCATGGGCTTGATACTAGGCAAGTACAAGGACTAGGGCTGGCGCAGCATGGCATGGAGAGAAGCTAGGGCTGGTTCAGCATCCAAGAAATCAAGTGGGTGAGATGTGATGATAGTTTTTGCAAGTTGCTTGCTTTATGGTTCACATGGAAAAATCTTGTTGCATAAGCCATGAAACATGAGGCACCTTGGTTCAAATCTGACTTTTAGAAGTTACATGATCATGTTAAGTGCATTAGAAGCCCATATGGTGACTGAATTGGCCTTGGAAGGAGAATTTGCAATTTTTGCCTTTGGTGCATAACTTGAAAATCAATGATTTTTGCTAACTTTGCCATACCATAACTTTTGATCCAAAAAGAATTTGATCATGTTCTTGTACTTTTTGGAAAGGGAAAGATGAGATCTACAACTTTCATGACCAAAGTTTTTCCATTTGAAGCCTTTTTGGACCAAGAATCAAAGCTTGAAAATTGACCTAAAATGATGCATTCTTGAAAAGTCAACTATGCCCAAAAAGTCAACATTTGCAAAAACCCTAAATTCTTGATTTCTATGAACTTCAACCTTCTTCCATGATCAAATAAAGATCATATACACTCAAAATGATGAAGATCACCCATTGGTTGGGTCATTGGGGGCCTCAGATGCCCTGATTTTATACTGACTTGTCTGAAAAGTCAACCCTTGATCAGATGACTTCCCCATGGAATTTCTTCATGAAAATTGATATGTATACTCCCTATACCATATAGAGATCAATGAAAACAAGAATGACCAAAAAAATTGGAGTTATGGCCTCTGAAACCAAAACCCTAATTTTCAGTCAACTGTGCAGTTCAACCTGGCTCTGCATCCACTCAAACCCTAGTTCTTGTGATTCCTCTGCAATTTTGACTTTGAGGAGATGAAATATGATATAAGAACACACATGGACCACTTTGAGTTGATTGGTTGCCTTTTGAATGGCTCAAGATGCTTTGGGATTGCTCAGATCACAAACCCTAGGTGCAGATGCCTTGAAAGCTATGCAGTGAATCAAAAATGAGATGTGAAATGACATGATTGTGTTTATGCATATGAGGATGATCACAAACCATGGTGTGAATGAGTGAGGGCAAATTTGGGGTGTTTACACCGGGCTGATGAACATGTCGGGAAAAAGCCCCAGACATCCGAGTTGATGACACTCCACCTCGACATCCTACTGCGCGTCGGGAAGAGACACGCGCACCCCACCAACTGACCCTCCTTCACACGTCACCTACCTATACCACGGGCACACGAGCTATGTCGGGCAGAAACCATGTCTGCCACCTCATCTGCCACGTCACCCAACTTCCCTGCATTATCTCCTGAGGGATAGGGGCAGTTGGACCAGGGAGCAGACCTTTGGTCTAGGTCTTCACGCTTCTTACGCGTTCCCTGGAAGCTCCTCCTTGGGCCTAGCTAGATCAAGCCCATTAGGAACCTTGGCCCAGCGCTGGGGGCTCAATATAAATACCCTTTCATAACAAAGGGTCAGGTAGGCTAACACACTCTAAGGCAACCTTGATTTTCTGTACCTCTTCTGACTTAAGCATTGGAGCACTTTGCAGGTACACCCCCTCACTCATCTCATTCTCTGGCCCAGTCTTCAAATCCTTGGAAAGCCCTCCTGATCAGGTAAGATCAGAATGCAAGCTTTTTTTTCATAAACTGAAACTTTTCTATTATTGATTATTACTTGAATCTGTTGAGTAGAGTTATATTTTAGCTACTGATGCTACATATACAATCTAGGGGTGGCAAAACGGGTTCGGCCCGTTGGGCATGCCCGTTTTACCCGCACTCTAGTGCAGGGCGGGCCAAGGGTTTAGGCCCTCACCCTCTAAAGTGTCTGCCCCGTCCCGCCCCGTTTTCTTCGCGGGCTTTTGCGGGCATGCATATTTACTTAAAATTTTGCATTTTTAGGCTTAAAAAGTCCAATGCCCGCGGACTTTCCCCGCCCCGCCCTCACTTTTTTGTCGGGGGGGCTTATATTTTAGGCTTGCATCCTCAACTTTGACCGCCCACCCGCTCCATTTTCTTGCGGGCTTTTGTGGGGCGGGTATTCCCGTTTGCCACCCCTAATACAATCATGTTTATAGCTACTGAGGCTATAATCATATTTATAGCTACTGAGATTTTTAATGCAAGATACTCATCTCACTGATCGATAACTTTAATTAACCAAGATTGTTGCTTATGTTAAGGGATAATTGTAGTTTTGCCAACTAAGCTAATTGACTTAAAGCTTTTGGATTTTATCTCAATATTCTCGATTGTGTAGAATAGTGCATCATCTTCTATGTTTTCACCTTTAACCCTTATTATTTTCCACACGTTTATGGCTATGTGTAATGCAATCATTAATTTAAGGCTATGTCATGTGTGATACTTAGGTTCCTAATTCCATAAAAAACTATTGCTGGTTATTTTTATATGTATTGTTTGGCCATACTATTTGAATCATTATGCCATGTTATCTATCTTAATATGTTACAACATTGATTGGTGATTTAACAATTACTATTTTTTAAACAATTAGTATTTCTTCTTTGCATACTATATTACCAGGCGAAGATCGTCCATAAATCTACCCAGTACATCTTGACAAACTTTTAAGGAAAGAATTTGCTTTCGTGTGAAGTTTCAACCAAACTTTAAGCAGTCATTTGTTGTCAAGCTAACTAGGGATATACAAGTAATCCAAATTATCAAAGATAATATCCATCAAAATGAGGTATGTTTATGTATTATTGAATTGAAATTTAATTTAACTCTTCATCTCAAACACATGTATGCTAAAAATGATCTCCACGTGAAGCAAATTCGAGTACTACCCCTTCCAAAATATGAATTTGAACATTCCATTGAGGAGCTTGCATTAGCAACTATGTTGTCACCCAAACAATCTGCAACGAAGAGTGTGAAGCATTCCAAGAAGGAATGATCAAAAACATCATATTAACTTATTTTTGTACATCAGTAATCTATTTGGTTGTTAGACGTCCCTTTTTTCTCTTTTTTTAATATTCAACATCATCCATTGACTATGGATCACAACATTTTGTAACCCTAATGTTATTGGAAAATGATTTCCATTTAGATGCTTTTGGGAATAAATTTAACGAGCATGGACCGTTCATGAGTTTGTTTGTTTTTTCAGTTTTTTTCCAAGTAAAATGAATGCTTGGAAGTGAAAATATTATGCTAGAATTTAATTTTCAGACTCATCATATAAGAAACTCACTTTTATGCCACACTGAATCCCATGACAATAGCCACAATTTCAAGTTATTACAGTTCGTGCTTAATATCAATACATGATATTGAGGTTTTATTAAGATCATCTTGTGCTAAATATATGTACTAATAAGTTTGGACATGTGCTAAATATATGACTCTTGATAATGCTCACTACATGCCTAAGTTTTAAAGTAATACTCTCGATCTATCATTTATTAAAGTAAAACTCATCAGTAAAGTCTATTATTTATGAAAATGGATCTTATTACTTTTCGTTTGTATTTATCCACTTATCCAAACCTCCATCTATCCACTTATTTAAGTGCTCAATATCTCTTACCAATTTATTCATTGTTGGGATTTATATTATAATATTAAATGGAAAAAATATATATTATTGTGGTATTACTTAATTAGGAGGAAGTTCGTGGATAAGGAACTGTGATTGCAAAAACATATCTTATACGATATGTTATTCCACTTATATAAATAAAATAATATGGAACAACTAGAGCCATATATAAACCTAATTCAAAGTTCATATATGGTTGGGAGATAGCAGGAAACTAGCTGCTTTCGTGTGGTACGTTGGCTCAATATGTACTGTTATCTGTAACAGTCTCTCTTTATCGTTTATAATATTAGTCTCTTCATACCCCCTATCCATTTCACACATTTCATTGTTTCTCTTTTTTTTTTCTTCCTTGATACTCGTTTCCCTTTTCTAATATGTCATGCTATTCTAAACTTGGTACAAACTGATCCAAATGTCCTTATATGCAGATTTCGTGAATTTTTTTTATGCTTTACCGTATCAAGGTATACGTTTTGCTTTAACCAAAGGGTTTTACCCAACATTAGTCATGTCATTGATTTATTGTCATATGTGTATTGCATTTCACTATAATATTATAATATGGACATTTGATTTCAATAATGTACTACACTATAAATTACAATATTTGTTATTCTCGATGTACAACACAACCTGATATACTTTGGTTTAGTTTCTTTTTCAGCTACATCCAAATTATATGTCACTTTCGCAGGTTGATATGCTGCAAGTTACTCTACTCTTTTGCTCTTGACATGTTTTTTCAAATATCTTTTGCGTGTAGCTTGTCTTTCATATAATGCATGCACCGGCTGCCATTTCAGTCTATGTTGTGTCAGAATATGTTTCCACCCAAACTACCAATTCAATTTTAACTATTTCGATTTGTTTTTAGTTCCTATTTTGAGTCGCTGGAAGCATTTTCCATTGAGAATGTCTAGGAAGGATCCATATGGTATGCACATAGTCATTTTTTTGGATTGAAAGTGTTCATCATGTGAGTGTAGTTCAAATAGAAAATAATGTGAAGAAAGCTAAGAAAATAATGAACAAATGATAAAATATATAAATATTTTTGTGATGTTTCATAGATAAGAAGGAATACTAAAATGGATATTTGGATATGTTCGATCTATACCTTTGAGGTTGAGAAAACTACTTTTTTTGTAAAATAATTTTTGACAGTTTATATATTAACCAGGAACATCAAGAATTGTTTAATGGTTTCATTTTTGACAAATTTGCTTGATGACAAACTTTGGTCTCATTGTCTTGCATTATACGTCATATCATTGACAACATGCTCACTTCTTTACTTTGTAAGGATATAATGTTATATGTCTTTATTGGATAACCTAACAAGTTTTTTTTTCCACTTTACAAATATGACTTGCATTATTAACTTATGATGATTGTCTAAAACTTTGTAAAGTTTTTGAATGATCCTCAATATTTCAATTGCCTGAGTCTTTATGAAATATTAACTTAATGTAAAATTAATTAATTAAATTATTATTTCTCAAATTAGCAAAATACGTGTTGAATGTTGTAAAAAATGTATTTAAATTGGCACATACTTTATTGGAGAGATGAAAATGCTTTGTTTTTTTATTATATTTTATGTTTAATTTAGAATGTTATTACTTATCATGAATCATGATTGTGTATGTATTGATTCAACATATTATTATATTCTATTTCAATTTTATTAAATTGTGTTAATAAACTACGTTATATCTACAAATATTTATAAATATTTATAGTTATTAAGGATTTTATTTCAACAATTCTTTTAATGTAAATTTTCATGTTAATAATAATACATCTATAATTTAAAAATATATTCTATATATTAACATAATTGATAAATTACAAAATTATAAAATAAAGAATTCTAAGAATTTAAATATAATTTTCTAAACTAATTAATAAATTGATCATTATAAATATATAATTTTTATAAAAAAAATATATAAATATACATTACGAATGCATTGATATTTAATTGCATGTTATATCAATATAAATTGAGTTATTCATTGATGTATGTGTTACATCTTTATTAATATATTTAGTATTATATCTCGTATTTCCAATGTCCTACTTCATTTCCATATCTATGCGTATGACAGTTTCTTCTAACAATTTTGCAGTTTTAAAAACTATATTTCTTTGACAAAATTTCTAATTGGGGTATACATTTGTTTCACAGATTGTATTTCTATTTTAAAAAATAATGCATATTCCTTTCAAGTTATTATTATGCAATGTTAAAACTTAAATGGTTTCTAAAATATAAGTATGATAGAAAGTGAATTCCATATGCTACTTCTATTTTTTTGTCTTATATGATGCACAAGTTATTTGGTTCTCTAATTGTATTAGTAAGTAGTTCAATAGTTTATAATCATTGTTTTTTTCTTATTCATGAATGTTTTTGTAAATGGGTTTCCTCTATTGTATATATGAATATTTGTGGATTAATCATAACAATACCGTGTTCAAATTCAAACACCTAAAGCTTTATTGGAACTAAGTGTGTTCTAATTCAAATATAAGTATATGAATATTTTTGGAAATGATTTTCGCCTTCTAAATAATTTTCCCCATATTTAAAATTATACATTGCTGAAACCATGTCATTCAAAAGTGGTTGCTAATATTTTTTCCTTTTCCTACTTTGGGTCCATGAAGGTCAATAACAATACTATTTAAAATTGAGATCATGAAAAACATATGAATGGTCATCACACATGTTATTTAGTTGCTATCTTATTACATCATTGATTCATGTTTTATTTGAGATTTTTATTTGTGTTATATTGGGGATTGTTCTATGGTCAATGGTATAATGTTAGATTGATATAACTTATGATCAGAAAAATTCATATCATACAACAATACTAAATTTAAAATTTCCAATTATAGTGTTTTTTATTACATTTTATTAAATATTTTTTGTTTCATATTGTTGTACCCCAAAATTTTCCCTCCCACATTCAAGATCATATACTTCAAGAGGTCTCTCAATGGTCACAAGATTCACAATTGGTCAAAAGGATTGAAGGTTTCATCAGACAAAGCCTCCTCTTGAACAATGGATCTTAGAACTAGGGTTTTGAGTTACCCTAAGCAAAGTGGACTTACAAAGCCTCAAGTGGAATTCATAACATCCCATATACCTTAAATAATTCTCATGTCAAGTTTCAAAGCTTTCCCAACAAGTTTGGTCAGTCAGATGCTCAGATACCTAAAAAACAGTTAACTTGGTAAAAAAAAGTCAATTGAGGTCAACTGTGGTCAACTCAAAGTCAAACTTCAATATTTTTGGTCAACATCAAGATTATGAGATAAAACTCATCATTTTATCAAGGTTTGATCATGATTCATCAAAGAAACCTCAGATCATCAAGAATCAAGAAGTTTCTAAATTAGGGTTTTCATAGGAAAAGTCAACTGAACTTTGACCAGCCATAAATTTCACATACTTAATAAAACATTTCCCATCCAAAGCTCGTTTTGAAGGAAATTTAATTTTCTACAACTTTGTGTCTCACAAGCCAAGCCTAAAAATGTTTCGTTTTGAAGGTATGAGCTAAAACATTATAGGTCTTTTTGAAAGTCAACAAAAAGTCAACTTTTTCCAAAGTTCATAATTTAAAAATGGTAAATGATATGGACATGGGACCAAAAGGATTGGTTAGAGGACACTCTAAGCTTTCTAAAAAGTCCTAGAACACCTTCATAGCATCAAAATTAAGGAAGTTATGCATTATCAAAGTTGGATGTTATGAAGCAAAAAAGACCATAACTTCAATTCTTTCCAAATGGGCCCATAAAATTGCAACCCAAACTTGTAGATGAAGACATGCACGACCCAATGACCAACTATTTTGATTTTTATCATTTGTTTTATATTATTTTGGATTTTTAATATTAAAATTCAAATTAAATTGAAATAAATTATAAAAATCAAATATCTGATCCAATCTTTGTTTTAGGATCAAATATTTGATTTTTATAATTTATTTCAATTTAATTTGAATTTTAATATTAAAAATCCAAAATAATATAAAACAAATGATAAAAATCAAAATAGTTGGTCATTGGGTCGTGCATGTCTTCATCTTCAAGTCTGGGTAGCAATTTTATGGGCCCATTTGGAAAGAATTGAAGTTATGACCTTTTTTGCTTCATACACCCCTTAAGAATCATCCAACTTTGACAATGCATAACTTCCTCAATTTTGATGTTATGAAGGTGTTCTAGGACTTTTTAGAAAGCTTAGAGTGTTATCTAACCAACCCTTTTGGTCCCATGTCCATGTCATTTACCATTCTTAAATTATGATCTTTGGGAAAATTGACTTTTTGTTGACTTTCAAAAAGACCTATAATGTTTTAGCTCATACCTTCCAAACGAAGCATTTTTAGGCTTGGCTTAAGAGACACAAAGTTGTAGAAAATTAAATTTCCTTCAAAATGAGCTTTTGATGGTAAATTTTTGATGAAGTATGTGAAAGTTATGACTGGTCAAAGTTCAGTTGACTTTTCCTATGAAAACCCTAATTTAGAAACTTCTTGATTCTTGATGATCTGAGGTTTCTTTGATGAATCATGATCAAACCTTGACCAAATGATGAATTTCACCTAATAATCTTGATGTTAACCAAAAACCTTTAAGTTTGACTTTGAGTTGACTACAGTTGACCTCAGTTGACATTTTTACCAAGTTAACTGATTTTTAGGTATCTGAGCATCTAACTGACCAAACTTTTTGGGAAAGCTTTGAAACTTGACATGAGGATTATTTAAGGTATATGTGATGTTATGAAGTCCACTTGAGGCTTTGTAGGTCCACTTTGCTTGGGGAAACTCAAAACCCTAGTTCTAAGATCCATTGTTCAGGAGAAGGCTTTGTCTGATGAAACCTTCAATACTTTTGAACAATTGTGAATCTTGTGACCATTGAGAGACCTCTTAAATTATATGATCTTGAATGTGGGAGGGAAAATTTTGGGGTATAACAGTTGCCCCTGTTCAATTTTCTGAAACCCGGGGAGTTAGATTTGCATGTACGTCATTCGTGACTTGAAGGTTGAAGGGGATTGAACAATAAAGCCCAAAAATTTGCATTCGCCGATGCGTGAAGTAATGTTGTTGGTTGGTTGTATTGCTTAAATGGACTTAAAGATGCCACTCGGAGTAAAAATGTTCTTCAGATATACCTTTTGGAGGATAAAGTAGTCCAAAACGTAGATTGATGTAATCTTGGGGGATGTAGCAGCCCAAGATGTTGTTTGGTGTGATCCTGGAGGATAGAGCAGTCCAAGATGTTGTTTGGTGTGGTCCTGGAGGATAGAGCAGTCTAAGATATTATTCAGGGGGTTCATAGCAGCCCGAGATATTGTTTGAGATAACCCTTGGGGGATATAGCAGCCCAAGATAGATATAGATGTAATCTCAGGAGATGTAGCAGCCTAAGATATTGGTTTTCGTGGCGTTGATGGATGTAATCTTGAGGGATGTAGCAGCCCAAGATATTGGTATATGTACTCCTAGAGGATAAAGCAGTCCAAGATATTGTTTTATGTACTCTTAGAGGATAGAGCGGTCCGAGATATTGTTTGAGGTAACCCTTAGGGGGATATAGCAGCCCAATAATAAGCTGTTAATGATGTTCATCTGCTGGGGAATTAACCTGAAAAACAAGGTTAGTTCTATGAAATGTCATGATGTATATAGCGTTTTGCCAGACGATATTCTTATCATAAATGAGAATGTTGTATGCGTATGATATGAAATGATGTATGAATGAATTATGTAGTTGAAACGCATGAGTAGCTTCGTATAACAACTGCTGGCTGGGGAAAATAAATCCCGATTTATTGCTGAGGAATATGAAAACTTCGTCCCGTCTTGTCTTGGAATATCGTACTCAGGATCTTCTGCTTTTCGTTCGTCGTACTTCTTATTGAAGGATTAAGTTCCTGAATACCCTGACTGAGGATAAAAGAGATGGATATTCCCCTGGGAGACTTATCCGGCTAAGTGTAAATTCTTCGGAATATATCATGCTTAACAGGAATCTGCTTGAAGATCTCACAGAGTTGGGAGTACAAGAGACTACTTGAGGTGTTCCGCTAGAATATATCCTAAAGATTACTCTGTGGGGATGAACCGACGAAGATTCGTTGGATTCCTACCTCCGTATATCCTTAGTAAATGCTATTATTGTATTTTATACATTTCTGATAAACATCAATTATATTCAAAATCATATATACATTCATAATCAACATACCTCTTCGCTTAAGTAAAAGGGAAAAGTAAACCTGAATAGAGTTGTATCAATTTTGAAAGTGTATACTCATTCAAAGTAACCAATGGAATTAGAACTTCTGATATTCTCAACTTCCCAGAGTAATTTTCTAGGAATTCTCATGACTGAATCTGAAGACATGATACTGACACCATCTAATACTATTGCCACAAACAATTTAATTCCACAACAGATTCTAGAAAGGAATGTCTTTTCATACTACGGTGGATCGTGTACGTCCCGGTCAATGGTTAAGGAGCTTGCAACTGAATTTGATCTAATTAGGTTTGAAAAGAGAGTGTTGCCCCTAGCTGAGGATGACAGTATTTGAAAAAGCTACCTCAAGAGAAACAAACAAAATGTCTCACAATAATATGCCCCTGGCATCATGAACTCGGTAATGTTACCTTTGGTAGTTCAGATAGATGAGGAGACTTATCCCTGGCTACTTAAGCATAGTTGAATCTTAACCTGATTGCCCCAAATGAATTGGACAGTAACATGGCATGCCCCCTTGAGTGGAAGATATTGACAATGCCCCTTTATATACATTGGCTTTGATCCAGGAAGCAACTTTGTTTGTCGGGAGGACTTTGGTTTATTGAATGTTCATCGTGTAAGCTTCTCTTCTATCAAACACTTAGTTATATGCAAACAATGATATTTAAAATTCAACGCTTATGTCTGTCTTGAAATTTTGAAAAAAGATTTATTTTAGCAAAACAATGTTTATAAAACTGTGATATTAACTCAAGATTTATAATAAGCCCTAAAGGCGTCAGGATACCTTTTTGTAGCAGTACGCTTTCGAACTAACCATGCTTCAGTTAGGACTTTTAAAGGGTTGTAACATAGCCTGGTTCACGGTTTAAGAAACAAAGGATAAAGGCTCAAATTTATTTGTACCCAACCCATTCTTCGTGATGTTCTTCAGTCCTATGTTCGGTTAACTTATGCATTGAGGCTCCAAAGGAGTTTGGAATTGTAACATCGACACTTGCGATGGTTCAGAAACCATAAGTTTATTAGAAAAGCCAATCATCTCTTTTGACCTCTTTTTTCTTTTGACTTTGTTATCCCTTCTTTTTGCCTGAACTGTTTATTTCAAGATTACAATCAGCGTGATGTCTCAATTTTTTTTACTGAGTCTCCTTCATAGGTTTTGACTTAGTGAGCTTTTCTTTTGCTAGATATTGACTGTCAGGCTTAATGATTACAGGGAACCATCATTAGTTGTGTACAACACAGACGATTAGCATAATTGAGTTAACCGAGTAACTACCCTGCCCCAGGTTATGAATAAGGGTTTTAACTTGCTTGAGAAAGAAAAACTCCTACTTCTTTGGCTCAAAAGGGTTATCTTGGGATTAACTTCCTTTTATCTCTACTGTTTAGGAATTGAAACAATGTTTGTACATCGTCAACATAGTCTTTTCAAAAGCATATTGTATGAGATTATGGTATTGTTTTTGTCATCCTCCCTCTAAAGGCTTACAACTTTAGCAAGAGTTAAGTATCACAAAAGAGAATTAAGAAGCATATTTTAAATTTAGTGAAACGAATTGATTAATTCAAGACAAACATACGCAATGCATTAATGTGAAAACAAAGTTTAACATAATAGTAAATGCTTGGATAAACAAAAGAAATTACAACTGAATAAATAAAATGATGTCCCATCCAGTTGGTTGAATGTCTTCGAGTGCAATCTGTGAACTTTCAGGAGCAATATATTTTACCATGAAATCGAATATGCCACTTGACTGTCCCAAGGTGTCCCAAATTTCAACTGGGATAGGTGGTCTTTCTTTCTTGCTACCTCGGGTGATTTGTCTGGCAGCTTCGATGTTTAATCGATGATAGAGGAATTCAATCTGGTCCTCTGGTGTAACCTTGAGGACTCCTTTGTCAATCAGGTCTTGAATCTTATTCAGCAATGCCCAACAGTTATTAGTGTCATGTCCAGGAGAGTTGGAGTGATATGCATACCTTGCATTGGGATTATAGTCAGGAGAGGGAGTATTAGGCTTCAGAGGAGCGTTTTTTAAGATAACCAGCTTCATCTCCAACAAGCATTGCAAAATTTGCGACATTGGCGTGTCGAATTTGATGAACTGTCTTCTACATTCCTTGTGTTGAGGCGAATTAACCCTACCAGATCTTCTTCCTTTAGTTGAAGAATTATCAGTAGTAGCCTGTCTTTTTCCTTCTCTTATCTTTATCTTCCTTTCAACCAAGTCAGCTTGTTTCATCGGAGGTTGATTGATGATTAGATTCCCGATTCAGTTACCTTGAAGTTTATTGGCAAAGTCTCTTAGCTCTTCTTGCCCCTGGGCTAAGTTTTGGATAAGAGCAACCTGGCCATTCATCTGGATTCTCATCTCTTCCATCTCAACTTGCAGTTGTTCTAACTAATCACCTTTGTCGTCTTCAGGATTCTTCTTTTTCAAGTCCTTAGTGATGGGGGTTTTCAACTCTTCTTGCCCCTTGGTCAAATTAAGGATCACCTATTGAAATTGAGCAATCTGGGTTTGGAGATCTTTGACAGATTGTCCGAGAGCCATTTTTGCTGAAATAAACAACAAGAAAATGAGAAACATGTTGTGAAAACTTGTTATCAAATGATATGGTATGTAGATGCATATGCAGTGTTTTCAAGGACCGCGGGATTTAAATTTGTTAAAACAAACAAAAACAAAACTCTTATTAGTAGGTTTGAAATAAGTTTGCCCCTTTGGGCTTACAAATTAAAACAAACAAAATTTATAAAGAAAATAAAACATTTGAGAATTAAGTCTCCCATGGACGCTTCCTTTTGGTAATGAGATATGTGTTGAGATTCCACTCCTCGTGAAGTTGCTTTGTCAGCTTTAACACTCTTTCTTGGCTAATCCTGAATTGAGCTTCAAATGTATCTCTTTGCTCCTTCAGTTGGATCCAGGACTTCTGCAACTCTTATAAATCAGTGGGCATATCTGGATGAAGGATGGTATAAGGAACATCTCCTTCAGTAATAGGCTCCATAGTAACCGGTAGGACAATAGGATATGGAATCATAAGAGTCTGAGCACGAGACCGCATCCATCTGAGGTAAGGTTCCATAGGAATGAAGTACTTTGGTTCCAAAGTCTTACTATCAACCTTATTCACCTTACTCCAAGCTCGTAGAAATCTTTGACGATAACCTTGAAGATCATTGTCGTAGTCAAATACAATACCTTGAATAAGCATGTCATGAGGACCATTAATTCGAGCATAACCAAACTGACGTAGAGCTAAAGAAGGGTTGTAAGTATTGCCCCCTCTTATGCCAAGGAGTGACACATTAGGGAACTCCCCACAACGATCAATGATAGTGACATTTTCCATAGATCGGGAACACCAATGAATATCTGAATGAGAGAGTGACATTATCCTTTTAGACCACCTTAAACCTAGTTCATTCTTCATCACGGATCGAGGAAGGTGAGAAATAAACCACCTAGATAGTAGAGGTATGCAACACATCAAATTTCCTCGCTCCTTCGTAGTACGAGTGTGAAGAGAGTGTAAGATATCTCCAAGTAATGTAGGCACCGGATTGTGAGTCGGAAATATGTTGATGGCGTGTACATCTATGAACTGGTCAGTATTGGGGAATAACACCAAACCATAAATCATCAAGGCCAAGATTTCCTCAAAAGCATCGTAACTCATAGCATCCAAGAACACCTGAGCTTTCTCTATCAATTCTTTGGCAAGAATACCTTTAACTCCGCTTCTTGTTTCTAGGATAATGTCTGATTTCTTCAAATGTAAGGCTGCAACAATAACTTCAAGTTTAAGCTCCTTCTCTAAGCCTATTAAGAGTTTCTGATCAAGGATAGGTACCCCAAGTAACTTGGAGAATTCTTCCATTGTGGGCACCAACTGATAATCGAGGAATGTGAAATAATGATGTTTAGGTTGAAAGAACTGGAATAGGACACTCATCATATCTTCATCAAACCCTGAGGTAACCAGGTGATGTAGATAACCACGTTTCTTGATCTGGGAGCTTTCAGGAAGTTTTGAGACCAAATCCTTAAGCTTGGAAGGTATTCCTACAAAGTTGATCCGAATAGTGTTCCTAAGAGTGGAAGCCTTAACCTATAACAAAAAAAAGATAAATCCTTTGGTCCTTGAAATGGTTAGTGAGAATGTTATGCTTAGGATGCCATGATGTTATGATGTTATGTTCAATCACAAACATGTGGCACACACAAGCAAGTCACACAATAGTCATAGGTTTAGAGGCTTGCATGAGGTTTAAAGGAAAGTAACCTCCCCTTGAAGTTTAGTTGGTTCATCTTGTCCTACAGAAGTAACCAGGTTCTAAGGGATCTCAATATCATTGATCCTTCTCAAGGGTTGTTGTTCAGTAAGCAACTGACTTGCCAACCAAAACCCCCCAAGATTAGAATCTCAATGAGCGTAGCATCGAGTATCAACCAACTTTAGACTTATCCAAAGTCGTCTATCTCACTACTTTCTAAAGGCCAAGATGGGTCAATTAAGGTTATAAAGGGTAGTTAGTGTTAATGACATATATGGCAGCCTCATATTATCCCCAACTTACATAAGGAACATAAGCACCGACCAAGAAGTCACACTAACTATGACCACCAGATCAACCATATCGGTATACGCCGTACAATTTCCTTGGTCTATTGCCATTTACATAAGGTACACTAGATCCAGGTTAGGATCTTTCACACGGTAACCCCACAAAAATCCCTTAAATATAAAGCAAGCAAAGCAAACAAGTAAGTGATCCTAATTCCTAAGGCAACCCCTCTTTAAGTAATTCCCCAACAGAGTCGCCAGTTCTGTAACACGGTGGGAGAGTGACTTTTTATTTATGTTACGGATAGCAAGAGTCGTCATCGACTTTTATTTTATCCAATAGGAAACGGTATAAAAGAACATGAAAAACCTTTTTTTAAAAATTCTAAGTTCGGGGGGTACGTTATATAAAGGGAAGGTGTAAGTACCCTTTATATCCATGGCTATCCATGGGCTCTTAGTTACTTACCTCACTTATTTCTTTTGAAAATGTGAAGAATGTGTTTAGAAATTTTTCTAAGTACTTTGTAATGATCCTCGGATGGATGTATATAAAGTCTTGATGTTTGAAAAGTGAGGTGTGAAAAAGAATTTTGAAATGTGAGCAAGTAACTAAGTTGTGCCTACACTAGATTTGTCTTTCATATTCTTATATTTCCTTTCAAGGGTAAGACTGTCCCTATTATTAAGGAATAGGTAGTCATTACCTTGCATTTTGTTAAGGGACGGGCGCAGGGTCATCGTATGGTCAATGAAGATAACTTATAGGGGTGTCTTTAGCAATTCGTAGGGACTATCATCATTTTTACCGAAGGGACAAGATCATTATATCGTAGGCAACCTCGGAGGGACTATGATCTTTTAATCTGGAAGGGATTGTGATAATTTATTTGTTAAAGGACTTTGCTTTTAAAGACACCCACACTTTCGAGGGACCTGACCATTTATAAGGCAACTGAGAGAGGAACCCTAGGAAGTGCAGATGGCGATCATAGAATGATCGACTTATGTGTGTGAGTGTTATTTTTTCAGATATTTATCTTATTATTTAGTGATCTATGTCCAGGTTAATTCAATTAGGTTTTCACGCCCTATATTACTAACCCACGCAGTTATAATAAAATAAAATGGCACGAATTTAAATAGCAGAAATTTAAATACTCTAACTATTACAACGCCTTGGGGCAGTTACATAATTATAATGGCGGAAAAATAAATAATGATACAAAATTCATAGCAATAATAATAAGGCAGGTTATATGAATAACATAAAAATGAGTTAGAGGAAAAAATTAGGGTTTTGAGGTTTAGGAGATCAGGGTTAAATTTAGGTTCAAAATTTAAGGTTTGAGGCAAGAAACTCAGGGTTTATGAAAAATAGGGTTAAGGTTAAGGTTTATGTGAAAAATTAGGGTCCATAAAAAAATTTAGGGTTTATAGAAAAAAAATTTAAACGTTTGATTAATTATAAAATAAAATATTTAAGAGTGATTCAACATTTAAGAGTGATTGGAATCATCCAAATTCGTGCAAACTCAAAAGGCATGATTTAATTTGATTTTTTTTCATAATTATAGTAAATTGTTTCTTCATTCACAAGTAACTTCAATCCATGCACCCAAGGCCCATTCTTTCTACCCTAAATTACATCCTTGTAAATACCCAACATGACCACAAGAGCTGAGGACAATTTTCTGCACAAGGTAAGGGGATTCATACTTCAAAAAAAAAGAAAAAATTTCAGGTCTAGAGGAAGAAGATAAAGATCTTGGCGCGTTTTACAGATTTAAATAATTGTTTATTTTATTATAATTTTATTTTAGTTATTTAACATGCAGATATGCATAGCTCATTCGGTTGAAGGAAGCGCTTATGAATGAGAGGGCATGGGCTCGATCCTATCCTACAACGTTTTTTTCTAACTCATGGGTTCAAGACTCATTCCCAACATTTTGGCAAAGAAACATGGGTTACTCTTTAATTTCCTTAATTAAAAACTTAATTATCTTTTTAAACTATAATTAACCCTTGATTTTTTTATTAACTTTTCTTTAAATTTCATAACTTATTATTAGTTTAGTTTATTTTAATAAAAAAAATTCTTTTTTTTAGGTTTGTAAAAAAATATTTTATTTTATAATTAATCAAACCTTAAATTTTTTTTATAAACCCTAATTTTTTCTCTAAAAAACCCTAAATTTTTTTATGGACCCTAATTCTTCATATAAACCTTAACATTAACCCTATTTTTCATAAATCCTGAGTTTCTTGCCTCAAACCTTAAATTTAACCATGATCTCCTAAACCTCAAACTCTGATTTTTTTCCTCTAACTCATTTTTATGTTATTCATTTAACCTGCCATATTATTATTGCTCTGAATTTTTTATCATTATTTATTTTTCCGTCATTATAATTATGTAATTGCCCCAAGGCATTGTAATAGTAAGGATATTTAAATCTCTTCCATTTAAATTTCTGTCATTTTATTTTATTATAACTGCGTGGGTTAGTAATATAGGGCGTGAAAACCTAATTGAATTAACCTGGACATAGATCACTAAATAATAAGATAAATATCTGAAAATAACACTCACACACATAAGTCGATCATTCTATGATCGCCATCTGCATTTCCTAGGGTTCCTCTCTCAGTTGCCTTATAAATGGTCAGGTCCCTCGAAAGTGGAGGTGTCTTTAAAAGCAAAGTTCCTTAACAAATAAATCATCATAGTCCCTTCCAGATTAAAAGATCATAGTCCCTCCGAGGTTGCCTATGATATAATGATCTTGTCCCTTCAGTAAAACTGATGATAGTCCCTACGAATTGCTAAAGACACCCCTATAAGCTGTCTTTATTGAACATACGATGATCCTACGCCCGTCCCTTAACAAAATCCAAGGTAATGACTACTTATTCCTTAATACTAGGGACAGTTTTACCCTTGAAAGGAAATAGAAGAATATGAAACACCAATCTAGGGTAGGCACAACTTGTTGGTGTAAGCCCTAGAGGCCAATACTTTTTGGTACTTGTATCGGATTATTCGTTTAATAATAAAAAGGCATTTCTTTATTATGTTTGTCTTTCAGAATAATAAAGTCCCTAGAATAGTTAGTCTGTTTAATGAAATGTTAAGTGTGACTTAATCATGAGATCCTATTAAACATAAAGACATTATTCTTAAAATATCCGTAGTCAAGCTTTATTGCAAAGTGGGATAACATTAAAGCATTGAGACTATTATGAAGATAGACTGATGATCACATCTCATGGATCATGGATAAAGAGTTATCAAGTCTTGACATAGGTATAAATATTAGGAGTAATATTTATACCGGATTGACCCGCTATGAGAATACTACATAGTATGTTATGCAAAGTGTCATAAGTTATTCTCATGGTGATAATGGTGTATTACCACCCTTCGACCTGAAACCACTATGGACCCTAGATGTAGAGTCGGGTGCTTTATTGCTGATCAAACATTATCCGTAACTGGATGATCATAAAGACAGTTGATGGGCACTCCACGAAGCATGCTGAGGGACATGAGTGTCCTAGATGGAATTTGCCAATCCTGCATAACAGGAGAAATGTCTAAGGGCCCAATATTGAACTGGACAAGGATGACACAGTGTATGCCTTGTGTTCAATATAGACATAGGGGCAAAAGGGTAATTGTACAAACATATATTATCACGAAAAAGGTTTTGTCAGATCACATGACATTTTCGTGACTTGGGTAGCAGTGATGTGTTGCTAGATACCGCTCACTGTTTATTATGTTAAATATATAATTTAATATAATTACCAACGTTACGAAATCCTACAGGGTCACACACATAAGGACAGTTTGATGAGAGATAGAGAAATCAAAGGAACACCGTAAGGTACGGTGCACTTAAGTGAAAAATAGAAATTCGGATAATATAATAATAATTATTGTTATTTTATAATGGTTATAAAATAATAATAAAATAAATATATTTATTATAATAATAGTTATTATAATAATATATAATATTATTATGGATCATGTGAATTGGGCTTTTAGCCCGCAGCCCACAAGAGAGTCTATAAAAGGAACCCTTGTGATGAAGCTTTTACTTGATGCAATTTCGTTTTTGATTCTCACTCAAATAATTCCGTTCGTAAGCAGCTAGCACTGTGACCGGAAGCTGTTCGTGTGGACTGAGTAGAGGCGTTGCACTTCATCAACGCTTGTGATCGCTGCATCAAAGATCTGAATCGCCACAAAGAGGTAACGATTCTATCACTGACCATGCTCATTCGTAAGGATCACTAAAGGAAAATTTTTGTTTTCCGCTGCGTTTAGATCGCAATTTTCCTTCAGTGGTATCAGAGCCACTTACGAAACCATGGATCTGATAGCTGTTAAATTTCCGTTTTTTTTTTGTATTTGATTCGATTAAAACACATAACGAATTTAACAATAAAAGATTAATTAAATTTGGCATCTGTTGTGTACGATTTGGATGATTGATGTTGATTATGCTTCAGAAACCGACATTAGTATGGTGAAGTTGTGCGATACATTGATCATCCATAGGTTACACAATTAGATCGATCACTTTTATATAAGATATAAGAAATTCTGATGCAAAGATGGTATATGGGATATACTGTTTTGATTTCATCCATTCAATCACATAAGGATTGTAATTCTTTTGAAAGATCATCATTTTCATTCGCTTCGGAATCCGACGTTAGTATGGTGAAGCAATGACATGTTGATCTATCATATTGAGTTATCAATCGAGTTGTGTTTGACGGCATGAAATTGTTGCATTAGGATTAATGGCAGTACAAGTGTTGTATTGCCGCAGACTTTTCCGGTTGGGGTTGTAAATGCACAAAAGTTGTGCAGGAAACGACGTGAAATACAATGAGGTGTTCAGCGGAACCCCCGGCTAAGTCTGCAAAGTGTGATCAATCAGCCGAAATTTAATTTAGTTTATTTAATTATCGGAATTTTAAACTAATAATAAAAGTGTGTTTATTATTATTTATTTGTGGTGATCAGTTATGGCCTTAGTTTATCCTTTATTATTGTTTTGGGATTTTTAAATACGGCCTGCGAGTCGTGCCTCTCTCTCTATCTCTTTATGTAACTTCTTTTCTCATCTCACTCCCTCGTATGTAAAACGAGTTTTCTTATATGTAATGTAATATTATGTTATGAAGAAAAAGGAAGTATTCAATATTAAAGGAGGATAACCTTGGAGCTCATGCTTGGAGAAGCTTAGATCGTTATTAGGTTAGCTTAGGTTCTCTCATTGGCTTGAGAGAACAATTGCGTTAGGGGCCATAATTGTATCTTTTTATATGTATGTTGATGCATGTAATTGTATGTTGATGCATGTGAGAGACGTTTTGCATGTTAAGCCGGTGAGATCAAACTAATAACAAATTCCCTCAAAATTAAATATTAAGTTTATGCTTTCCAATTTTTAGCACTCATCAAGACTAGTATCGAGCATTGTAGGTTTCTCCTACGCGAGGTGCATGTTCTATATTAGTAAGGTGTGATGGGATAATTGTAATATCCAATTGCTAAAACAATGGGTCAAACTTAACTAAACAAATTATAATAAGATTATACATGTTTAGAAGCAAGAATTGGGAATGATTCATGTGATGGATCAGAATAAGGAGTTATTCACCCAATTGAAAATATTCGAGAGTTGTATGAGATACAATTGGAAGGAGTTCCTACCTAAATAACTTAGTTTTGTGTAATCAGCCTAACGCTGACTTAAAACAAAGTGAAACATGGATCTCGACCCACTAGAAAGTCTTCCAACGGGATTTTCCGAATCAAATGATGAGGGTCATTTGTTTTGAATAAAATAGTGGGAGCATATTTGATTAAAGGCCTAATTAAATATGTTGTTTTAATGATACTTATATTTTCATATTTCTCTTGTAGATTACCATGACAACAAACACATCGAACAATATTTTGCGATCCATCCTAGATAAGGAAAAATTGTCTGGGACAAATTTCCTGGATTGGCACCGTAATCTGAGGATTGTCCTCAAGCACGATAAGAAGCTGTATGTCTTGGAGACACCAGTTCCTGAGGAGGAACCTCCTAGTTCTGCACCAAAGGCAGAAAGAGATGCTTATAAGAAGCATTTCGATGATGCCAATGAAACCGCTTGCCTCATGCTTGCTACCATGAACTCTGAGTTGCAAAAGCAACACGAGAACATGTCTGCGTTCGATATGATCGGACATCTGAAAATGCTTTATCAAGAGCAAGCAAGAAATGAGAGGTTTCAGGTTTCAAAGTCCCTTTTTAACAGCAAGTTAGCTGAGGGAGCCCCTGTAAGTCCCCATGTACTCAAGATGATTGGGTATGTGGAGAACCTTGACAGATTAGGGTTTCCCCTTGGAAAAGAACTTGCGATTGATCTGATCTTGCAATCGTTGCCAGAGAGCTTCAGTCAGTTTGTCCTGAATTTCAATATGAATGACTTGGACAAAAGTCTTCCAGAACTGCTAGGCATGTTGAGAACTGCTGAGCAGAATATGAAGACAAAAGGGAAATCCATTCTGATGGTCAGTAATGGAAAGAAACAGAACAAGAGGCCCATCAAACAGGGTGGTAGAGGGAAAGGCAAGGAAGTTGCCAAACCCAAACCCACTCCTCCTGTTTTGAAGCCTAGTGGAGGAATAGCAAAGGAGGGCACTTGCTTCCATTGCGGTAAGACCGGACATTGGAAGAGAAATTGCCCAAAGTACCTGGAAGATAAGAAAAATGGAGTAGAGACTTCAAATTCAGGTATTTTTGTTATTGAAATTAATTTATCTACTTCTGCATCATGGGTATTAGATACTGGATGCGGTTCTCACATTTGTACTAATGTGTAGGGGCTAAAAAGGAGTAGAGATTTGGCAAAAGGTGAAGTTGACCTACGAGTTGGCAATGGAGCAAAGGTTGATGCTTTAGCTGTAGGAACTTATGTTTTAACTTTACCTAGTGGTTTAATAATTCAGTTAGAGAACTGTTATTATGTACCTGCAATTAGCAGGAATATTATTTCCGTTTCTTGTTTGGACAAGTTTGGTTTTTCATTCATAATAAAGAACAATTGTTGCTCCATTTATTTGAATGATATATTCTATGCTACTGCAAAAATGAATAATGGACTATATGTCCTTGATCTTGAAATGCCAATTTATAACATTAATACTAAAAGGTTGAAACCTAATGAGTTGAATCCAACTTACCTTTGGCACTGTCGATTAGGCCACATAAATGAGAAACGCATTTCCAAACTCCATAAAGATGGACTCTTGGACTCTTTTGATTATGAATCATATGAGACATGCAGATCTTGTTTAATTGGAAAGATGACAAAGTCCCCATTCACAGGAAAAGGTGAAAGGGCTAATGATCTTTTGGCACTCATACATACTGATGTATGTGGACCACTGAACATACCAGCCAGAGGAGGTTTTCAGTACTTCATCACTTTCACTGATGACTTCAGTAGATACGGATATGTGTATTTAATGAAATACAAATCTGAGTCCTTTGAAAAGTTCAAGGAATTCAAGAATGAAGTACAAAACCAACTAGGGAAGAATATTAAAGTTCTTCGATCAGATCGAGGCGGTGAATATTTAAGCCTAGAATTTGATGACCATCTAAAAGAGTATGGGATTCTATCCCAACTTACTCCTCCTGGAACACCACAATGGAATGGTGTATCTGAGAGAAGAAATCGAACCTTGTTAGACATGGTCCGATCCATGATGAGTCACGCCGATCTTCCAAACTCCTTTTGGGGACATGCATTATTAACAGCAGCTTACACACTTAACCGTGTTCCATCCAAAAAGGTTGATAAGACACCATATAAGATATGGAGTGGTAAGAAACCACATATGTCTTACATGAAGATTTGGGGTTGCGAAGTTTACGTCAAACGACAAATTTCAACCAAGCTTGAGCCCAAATCTGACAAATGCTTATTTGTGGGATATCCTAAAGAAACAAGAGGATATTACTTCTACAATCCTTCTGAGGGCAAAGTGTTTGTCGCTCGAACTGGAGTCTTTCTGGAAAGGGATTTTATTTCCAAAGGAAACAGTGGGAGGAAAATAGAGCTTGAAGAAATTCAAGAATCACAAAACATTGAAACACCTATGGAGGAACTAGAGCAGGAAACACAAGTAGTTGTGGAAGAGCAACCTGCTCAAGTAGAACAAGACCAGCGTAGGTCAAGCAGGACACGTCACCAACCTGAGAGATATGGATATCTCACAAGTGATCAGGGTGATGTATTACTCATGGATCAAGATGAGCCTGTGACCTACAAAGAGGCCATAACTGGTCCTGAGTCTGAGAAGTGGCTAGAAGCCATGAAATCTGAAATGGATTCCATGTACACAAACCAGGTTTGGACCGGTAGAACCTCCTATAGGAGTTAACCCTATAGGATGCAAGTGGGTCTTCAAGAAGAAGACTGACATGGATGGTAAGGTACATACCTATAAAGCAAGACTGGTTGCAAAAGGCTATAAACAAATTCATGGGGTTGACTATGATGAAACCTTTTCACCAGTTGCAATGCTTAAATCTGTTCGGATTTTACTTGCCATCGCTGCATATCATGATTATGAAATATGGCAGATGGATGTCAAAACTGTTTTCCTTAATGGGAATCTTCTTGAGGATGTGTACATGACACAACCTGAAGGATTTGACATACCACAAGATGCCCAAAAGATATGCAAGTTACAGCGATCAATCTATGGATTGAAGCAAGCTTCCAGAAGCTGGAATCTTCGTTTTGATGAAACCGTAAAACAATATGGATTCATCAAAAATGAAGATGAACCTTGTGTCTACAAGAAGGTTAGTGGGAGCATGATCGTGTTTCTGGTATTATATGTAGATGACATATTACTCATTGGAAACGATGTCCCTACCTTGCAACAAGTGAAGACTTGGTTAGGGAATTGTTTTTCTATGAAAGACCTAGGTGAAGCAGCCTATATATTAGGAATTAGGATCTATAGAGATAGATCACAAAAACTGCTTGGCCTAAGTCAGAGTACATACATAGATAAAGTGTTGAGACGCTTTAATATGCATGATTCCAAGAAAGGATTCATACCTATGCAACATGGTCTGTGTTTATCAAAAACACAATCCCCTTCAACTAAGGAAGAAAGGGATCGCATGAATAAGATTCCATATGCATCTGCAATAGGATCTATCATGTATGCCATGTTATGTACTCGACCAGATGTCTCGTATGCATTAAGTGCAACGAGTAGGTACCAATCTGATCCCGGTGATGCTCACTGGGTAGCTGTCAAGAATATCCTTAAGTACTTGAGAAGGACTAAGGATTCATTCTTGATATATGGAGGTCAGGAAGAGCTTGATGTAATTGGTTACACTGATGCTAGCTTCCAGACAGATAAGGATGATTTTAGATCACAATCTGGTTATGTGTTCTGTCTCAATGGTGGCACTGTGAGCTGGAAAAGTTCAAAGCAGGAAACAGTTGCTGATTCTACAACTGAGGCCGAGTATATTGCTGCCTCAAATGCAGCAAAGGAAGCTGTTTGGATCAAGAAGTTCATTAGTGAACTTGGCATAGTCCCTAGCATTGTGGATCCCATTGGTTTATATTGTGATAACAATGGTGCTATCGCACAAGCTAAGGAGCCTAGATCTCACCAACGATCCAAACATATACTTAGGCGTTATCACCTCATTCGAGAGATAATCGATCGGGGAGATGTGAAGATATGCAGAGTACCTACACTTGACAATATCGCTGACCCATTAACAAAGCCTCTTGCGCAACAGAAGCATGATGGTCATACTAGATCTATGGGTATTAAGGGTATGCCTAATTGGCTCTAGTGCTAGTGGGAGATTGTTGGTGTAAGCCCTAGAGGCCAATACTTTTTGGTACTTGTATCGGATTATTCGTTTAATAATAAAAGGCATTTCTTTATTATGTTTGTCTTTCAGAATAATAAAGTCCCTAGAATAGTTAGTCTGTTTAATGAAATGTTAAGTGTGACTTAATCATGAGATCCCATTAAACATAAAGACATTATTCTTAAAATATCCGTAGTCAAGCTTTATTGCAAAGTGGGATAACATTAAAGCATTGAGACTATTATGAAGATAGACTGATGATCACATCTCATGGATCATGGATAAAGAGTTATCAAGTCTTGACATAGGTATAAATATTAGGAGTAATATTTATACCGGATTGACCCGCTATGAGAATACTACATAGTATGTTATGCAAAGTGTCATAAGTTATTCTCATGGTGATAATGGTGTATTACCACCCTTCGACCTGAAACCACTATGGACCCTAGATGTAGAGTCGGGTGCTTTATTGCTGATCAAACATTATCCGTAACTGGATGATCATAAAAACAGTTGATGGGCACTCCACGAAGCATGCTGAGGGACATGAGTGTCCTAGATGGAATTTGCCAATCCTGCATAACAGGAGAAATGTCTAAGGGCCCAATATTGAACTGGACAAGGATGACACAGTGTATGCCTTGTGTTCAATATAGACATAGGGGCAAAAGGGTAATTGTACAAACATATATTATCACGAAAAAGGTTTTGTCAGATCACATGACATTTTCGTGACTTGGGTAGCAGTGATGTGTTGCTAGATACCGCTCACTGTTTATTATGTTAAATATATAATTTAATATAATCACCAACGTTACGAAATCCTACAGGGTCACACACATAAGGACAGTTTGATGAGAGATAGAGAAATCAAAGGAACACCGTAAGGTACGGTGCACTTAAGTGAAAAATAGAAATTCGGATAATATAATAATAATTATTGTTATTTTATAATGGTTATAAAATAATAATAAAATAAATATATTTATTATAATAATAGTTATTATAATAATATATAATATTATTATGGATCATGTGAATTGGGCTTTTAGCCCGCAGCCCACAAGAGAGTCTATAAAAGGAACCCTTGTGATGAAGCTTTTACTTGATGCAATTTCGTTTTTGATTCTCACTCAAATAATTCCGTTCGTAAGCAGCTAGCACTGTGACCGGAAGCTGTTCGTGTGGACTGAGTAGAGGCGTTGCACTTCATCAACGCTTGTGATCGCTGCATCAAAGATCTGAATCGCCACAAAGAGGTAACGATTCTATCACTGACCATGCTCATTCGTAAGGATCACTAAAGGAAAATTTTTGTTTTCCGCTGCGTTTAGATCGCAATTTTCCTTCACAACTTAGTTACTTGCTCACGTTTCAAAATTCTTTTTCACACCTCACTTTTCAAACATCAAGACTTTGTATACATCCATACGAGGATCATTACAAAGTGCTTAGAAAAATTTCTAAACACACACTTCACACTTTCAAAACAAATAAGTGAGTTAAGTAACTAATAGCCCATGGATAACTATGGATATAAAGGGTGCTTACACCTTCCCTTTATATAACCTACCCCCGAACTTAGAATTTTTTAAAAAAGGTTTTTCCTGTTCTTTTATACCCTTTCCTATTGGATAAAATAAAAGTCGGTGGTGACTCTTGCTATCCGCAACATAAATAAAAAGTCAGTTCTCCCACCGTGTTACACATATCTTTATCTTCATAAGTGGAAAGTGAGCAATGACTTCTTCCAACATTTTCTTATTTTAATATAAATATTTTTTTAATCCTTAATAATCTAAACTTATCATTATTTCTAATGACATTTCAAATAATGATTGAAAACATAAATAAATTCTCCCGTCCGGACGCACTGATCTTCGACTAGTTTATTTTTAAAATAAAAGTCAAAGTTGTTCCAACATCTAACTGTTATGATCGACAGTGAAAATATGTTAGACTAGGCTGGGCTTTATAAGATCTGAGTTTGCGTTACGATAAACTTAAAATGCCTGAATTTGACCTATAGTCTATTATAGACTCTCTTTTTTGGTCTGGTATGATATTTGAAAATTTTGGTCTGGCTTGAAAGCCTCTTTACAAGCATTTTTTCTCATTATGGTTCTCAATTATTACATATTATTTAACAAACTTTATAGTCTAGCCTATTTATTTAGCCATTGTTCTAATATATATATATATATATATATAGGTCAACATATGTATATTTTTTTACTTTTATATATATATATATATATATATATATATATATATATGTTGACATATAAGGTTTCATAGGTTTTTTAATAACTTAAGTATGACCTATTTAATTAAATAAGCTTTTAGAAAAATATAAATTTGATATTTTTATTAAAAAAATCTGATCTGATCTGACTTTAAGTAGGCTAAGTCACAGGTCCCTGTAGGTCGATATGACATATTCTCACCCCTACCTTACTAACAGTGATATATACTTTGTCCATTCTATTTTTTTTGGGTCCATTCTAAAAAACACATTTCACACTAACAATAAACCTTATTAAAAATCAATTAATTATTTTACTTCTATAAAAATGAGTTAAGGTTTTAAGCATTGGCCTTTACTAATTATTTTTTTAAAAAAAATATTTATAATGAGCCATCCTAACAATAATAATAATTAAGCATTAATTGATGGTCTTTACGGCACCACTTTTTCATGTTTTCATCATGTTCCACAATTTGTTTTTGGTGTATTCTTATATATCCACCTCAAAAAGTTGAGTAAAGTTACTCATAGAGTAAATTATATTATATTGTCTTGATAATCTACAAAATTTAAACTATTAAATAAATAATTAAATATAATAAAACGATATAGCATTAGTGGATTTGTTGAAGGTACATTATCCAACTTTTTGTGGTGGGTAATGAAATTGTCCCCGCTTTTTTTTCCATCTTCTTTCAAAAAAAGTTTGTCAAATTTGTATTCAAAATTTCATTTTACGGTTTTCTTTGTTCCTTAAATTGAAAACTGTGATGAATTTGCTTTCCTCTTTCTTACTTTTTATTAATGAGTGCAGCATCTCCTCAATTATAAACATATCTCTAAACCTTGATTTAAACAAATCTCCTATAGATTTTTTGGATGATGAAAGTAGTACAACTTCTATGAATCCTTCTTCAAGTTTGATTATGGATAACTATTAACAACCAAGTAGATCTAAATTTTTATGATGAAAACAAAACAACTTTCATGAATCACTCTCCAAACTTGGTGATGGATTACAACATAACACCTTTAGAATGTTTTGATAATGAAAATATTACAACTTTCATGAATCCTTCTTCAAGCTCTGTTATGAATTACTACCAAACATCTTTAAACTTTTTTTAAGATGAAAATGTAGCAGCTTCCTTGAATTATTTTCAAACTTGGAGATTGATGGATTATAGCAGAACAAATGGAGAATTGTTTGATGATTATAACATATATCCTTTAAATACGATTGATTTATTTTCCGATGAAGATGATAACAAAGAAGATGAAAAAAGCGCTCAAATAATATCTCTGAAATACATCAATTTTTAGATTTTTTTTAAAGATTATTGATTATGTATCCTTATATAAAATCTTTTAATTAAATTGTTTTTGTTTGCTTTTTTAGAACATAAAATCAATGATGAGACATATTCATCAGGAAAAAAAACGTCATTTCATGGACAACAATCAAAGAAAAATCATTTTTGAATTATTGTTACATTCAAGTATAATGGAAAACTTGAAAAGGGGAAAGTTAAAATAGTGGCTTCTTCATTTTTCATATCTAACACTATTATTTATAGGATTTGGAGACAACCGTGTGAAACATGAGATGCCTGTCATAAGAAAATAAAAAATTGTGGTCGAAAAAAGTTGATATTGATTATGAGAAAATCTGTGATATTTCATTATCTAAGCGTAGAAATATTCTATCTTTATCTCGTGCGTTGGACATTTGCAAGACATCGTTGTTTAGATATGTAATAGAAGGAGTTCTACATAAACATCCAAGCGCATTAAAACCACACTTGAAAGATGATAATATGAAAGATTGACTTAAATTTTGTTTATTTATACTTGAGGAAAATAACATTCCTCATGATCCAAAGTTTATGTTCATGCACAATATTATGCATATTGACAAAAAATGATTTACATATCTAAGAAATCTACGAATTATTACCTTCTAGCAAATGAGGATGACTCATATTGTACATGCAAAACCAAAAATTACATTGGAAAAGTCATGTTTTTAGCTGCAGTTGCTAGGCCTATATTTGATAATGAAGGTAATAAGATATTTTCAAGAAAAATTGGTGTGTTTCCTCTTGTTAACAAAGTATCAGCAAGAAGATCAAGTGTTAATAGAGCAATAGGGACACTTGAAACAAAATTGATAACTTATATCAATAAAGAGAATAGTTGAATGTTTTTAATTAATAATGTTATGAATCAGATACCTTAGAAAAAAAGTATAATTGGTTCCTTGATCAGTTAGAAAACCCACAAGGGTTAGGGTTTAGGGTAACCAAAGATAACAACAAGGATTGGTTATAAACTGCTATTATTTCCTTTCTCTTGAAACAAGATTGCAAGTATACAAGAATAACAAATAACCTCTCTCACTATTGAATTAGGGTTTTATCTTCCTATTCTCTCTTATTCAAAATATGAGACTAGTATGCTATTTATAAGAAAACTAACACACTAGCCTAATGGGCTTTTTAATAATTACCCATTACATGCTAACTTAGGGTACAAGCTAACTTAAACAATCAGATCCATAACACAAGGCTTTATTAAACAACAACATGTGAGAGGACTTTGACGGCGTGCTAAACCTAGAGTTCATTCCAATATCTCACAAATCTCCACCTTGGAACAAACTCTACAACTTCAAGGAAACAATTAAACATACATATTAGAACTGACTTCGACTACAATAGGTATAACTTCTGCACTAGCATGTGAACCAGCTTCGACTAGATGTTAAACCTCTTTCGTATCAGAGTTCGATCCAATATTTCACAAATCTCCACCTTGGACCAAACTTTATACCAACAAGAAAACAAAACTAGCTTTCTTCATGCAGCATTATCAACTGCATACAGTGGAAAAACTTACAACTGGGCAGCGTTTTTTCAATTTCCATTAACGCAACATCCATGGTCGTCACTCCCTTCAACGCTTCCAAACAATCCTGCTGAACCAGAAGGGCTTTCATCTTCAAGCGCCACAGACCGAAATCATTAACTCTGGTGAACTTTTCAATCTCATACTTTGTTGAAGGCATCTTCTCCATGCTCACTGCACCAGTTTGTTGTGAATCAGATACCTTAGAAACAAAGTATAATTAGTTCTTTGATCAGTTAAGAAACCCATAAGGGTTGGGGTTTAGGGTAACCAAAGATAACAAATATTGGTTATAAACTGTTATTCTTTCCTTTCTCTTTAAACAAGATTACAAGTATACAAGAATAACAAATAACCTCTCTCACTTTTGAATTAGAGTTTTATCTTCCTATTTTCCCTCATTCAAAATATGAGAGACTAGTATGCTATTTATAAGATAACTAACACACTAACCTAATGGAATTTTTAACAAGTACTCATTACAATCTAACTTAGGGTACAAGCTAATTTAAACAATTGGATCTATAACACAAGGCCCAATTAAACAACAACATGTGAGCGGACTTCAACGACATGCTAGACCTAGAGTTCGTTCCAATATCTCACAAATCTCCACCTTGGAACAAACACTACAACATCAAGGAAGCAATTAAACATACATACTAGAACTGACTTCGACTACAATATGTATAACTTCCGCACTAGCATGTGAACCAACTTCGACTTCATGTTAAACCTCTTTCGTATCAGAGTTTGATCCAATATTCCATAAATAAAATTATACTGGCCATCAAAGAAAAATGGCCACGAGAGAAAGCATAGGAAATAATTTACATACATCATGATAGTTGTTGGACCCCAAAATTTTCCCTCTTGTGTCTAACCCTAACTGGTTTTTTGCTTTGCATTCCTCTGCATTTCCATTAGGTCATAAAAATAAATCATGCATTGCATCGGTTTCATGAAACATGGGATCACCATAATTTCTTGTGATTCGAGTTTTTATTTGTTCCAAAGTGTGAATTCAAAAGTAAGAGATCCAAGGCTCTTTATTCATTCTTTGAAGGATATTGATTCATAGCATTCAGAGCTAAAAGTAGAAGTCTTCGGTATTTATTTTGCTCTGAAGTCGGTTGAATCGTTCTAGAGTCAAGAACAACGAGCAACAAGTACATTTGAATTGTTCCGAACAAGTTCTCTAGTATATTTCAAGTTTTATTCAAGCTCAGTACTCAATGCTAAGGTTCAGTTGGGGAGTCCTGCTCAAAACAGGGTGTAACGGGCCAGAAAATTCATTTTTTTGCCTTTGTAATCGATTACTGTGACACCCAAAATTCCCCTACACTATTTAATTAAAATGATCAGAGTAAAAGAATACAATTCATAAATTAAGGGTATTACTTTCAACAATACTTGCTCATAAATAAACATGTAACATATAAATGACATTACCATAAATTACACGTTTTAATCCAAAAAATATCCTTTATTACGCGGCAGAAAATTGTTCATTTCAGTCAACAAAATATAATGATTTCAATCAACTACTGAAACTAGTTTTCATATCATATAAACGAATAGTCATTCTTCAACTATTAAAATCATATAAAAGTGTTTATGACTCCCATGTTACATATTATAGCAGACGCCACTAACGTGAAGTACTTCGACTTCACCTACCAAGAACTCTAACTACTCCTGATTATTTGCACATTACCCACGTAGAGACAACATTCAAACAGAAGGGGTGAGATTCTTAAATCACAAAATAGAAATATGATATACATATAAAAGCATAAATCATCAAGTTATTCACCATATCATAACTTCTAACAAGAATCACACATTTCGACTCAACCACAAATAATCACGTCAAACACAATGCAACGCAACTGTCAAGAGAATACAATGAGACCCAACTAGATTCAAAGCATGTGGTACCATTTTCGATCCCTATTTCATGATCACAATTCCCGTCAGAACGTTTCGACCCCTATTTCATGGTCACACAACAATCGTGATTGCTCACACCCCACATGGGCACACATTCACCTCCATAACAACAACATCGATTATGTCACACCCCAAAGTTAAATTAATTATATTGATGTGTTTTCTTGTGAATTTTGATGTTTATGAGGTTATTTTATGTTTTGTGAAGTTTGAGGGTAGCTTAATATTTTAATATAATTAGAATAATTAAGTGTATGGGGTTTAATGTATTATTTGGGATTAATTAAATAAAATAAAAAGGAATTAAAGGATAAGGGCATTGTGGTCTTTTGGTTGAGGATAAGTGAGGGTTTTATGGGGAAAGACTAAAAGAGGTCCTAGGGGCAAGAGTGACAAAAGACAGAAAAGTTGGAAAGAACAATCATTTGGAACGATCGCGCTTTTGGAGAAAAGAGCTATGGAGAAGAAGAGAATCTAGGGCTTGAAGGTTAGAGAGAAATTGCGAAGAGTTTATCGAAAGCTTACAGAATTAAGGTATGGGGAATATTTTCCTTTCGATAATATAATGTGGGAAGGGAATTGGGGGTTTTGTGGTGTAGTTTAGAGAATAGGATTTTTGATTAATAATTTTGTGTTGTTGATGATGAATTCATGATGATTTTGATGATTACAATGATGTACATGATGTAGATGACATTATATTGATGAATGTTGATGTTAATGGGGTTTTCTGATGTAATGTTATTGAATTGTGGGTTTTGGAGGGGTGTTATCGCAGAAGGGAGAAGACTGAAATCACAGAAATATTCTACAGAATGGTGAAGCTCGCTTAGCGAGAAGAGCCAGTGAAGTGGGCATTTAGAGAGCATGAGGTCTCGCTTAGCGAGCCTTGGAAAACTTGGAAAAATGTCTTATTTTTTAAATTTGTTTTAGGGTAGTATGCTCTAGGTTGCCATGACGTTGTTAAGTTGTCAAATGATGTGTCTTGGAGGCCATGTGAGTAGAGTTAAAAATTAAGTGTTGTATGAGGAAATTATTTGATGTTCTTTGAGTTATGATGTATGATTTCATGATCTAGAGATATGATGTAAGATGAGAGTGTTATATGATGTCCCATGAGTATGTATTTGATGTTATGGATGAACATGAGGAATGATTGTTAATAATGAATGCGGATGCAATTTTATGATGTTTTGAGGATGAGGTGTGTATATTGCGTCTTGCATTCACGGTATTGATTTTATGAGAGGACTTTGGTCCATTGGTAGTTTCAATCCCATTATGTGGATTGAAGTGATATGATGTTTATGACGTGCTCCTGTAGGGGAGGGTTGATGACCCAATGTCCATCACATGAGGATGTTTCGGTACCACATGCATTTAGTAATGAGCTTTCATTTTATTCTAAATGACATAGTGTAACACGGTGGGAGAACTGACTTTAGTTATGTTGCGGATAGCAAGAGTCGCCGCCGACTTTTATTTTATCCAAAGGAAAGGCATAAAAGAACAGGAAAGACCTTTTAAAAGATTTTTGGGTCCGGGGGGTAGGTTATGTAATGGGAAGGTGTTAGCACCCTTTACATCCATGGTTATCCATGGGCTCTTAGTTACTTAGCTCACTTTAAAATGTTTTTGAAATGTGAAGTGTGTGAATAGAAATTTTCTTAAGTATTTTATAATGATCCATGTACGGATGTATATAAAACCTTTGTTTTTGAAAATTGTTTGAAATGTGCTGAAGTGTTTGAAATGTTTTGAAGAGTGAGCAAGTATCTAAGAGGAACCTACCCTAAGTTTAAGTCTTTTCTGTTCTTGAATCCTTTAAATGGTAAGACTATCCCTATTATTAAGGAATAGGTAGTCATTACCTTTGATGTTAGGGACAAGTGAAGGGACATCTGTTTATTTAGGCAACTGTGGGGTGTATAAGCAACTCGAAGGGACTTATCATCTTTATTCGAAAGGGACAAGATCATTACGAAGGCAACATTCGAAGGGACTTGATCTTTTTATCTGTTAAAGGGACTAGATGATGTGAGATTAGGGACTTTGCTTTATACACCCTACTTGACCTTTTTTGTTTTAGGCAACGTGAGAGGTAACCCTAGAAAGTGAGATGGCGATCAAAGATCGACTTACGTGTGTGAGTGTACAATTTTAAATATTTATCTTTTAAATTAGTGATCTAAATTAATTTTAAATACAAACATGTTTCACTCCCTATTTTACTAACCATAGCATTTAAAATAAATATTAAACATTATTACTAAAATATTACATAAAGGAAACAATTACATAATAATAATAATTAAAGCAAATTAAGCAAAAATAAATAATAATAATATAATTGGGGTTAGTAAAAATAAAAATAATAAATCACAATATATAAATGGGGTTAGTAATAATAAAATAAATATCATATAAACATAATTAATAATATAAACAAAAATATTAGCACAAAAAGTTCAATTTTTTATAAACAATTATTATTTTAAGATTAAGAAGAAAATATAAACCATTCATATTATACCAATTATTATAAAGTTTTAAATTAGGTACATATTATAAAAATTAGGTTAATTATAAACATATTATTATAATTACAAAATTAAATTAGCAAGTTTTAATTATTTTTAAACATATACTAAAAATTATTTACATACAAGAATTAAATTATAAACAAGTTATAGAATATATACATATTATGAAAATAAGATTAATTATAATTGAACAATCATATTATTATATTTACAAAATTAAGTTAAAAATTTTAATTAGTTATCTAAAATTATCTATATACAAGAATAATAAAAATATGGACATAATTAACATTCACATGAAATAATTAGGGTTTATAAGTATTATTAGGGTTTATAAAAAAATAATTTGGTTTTTTACAAAATATTTTAGTTTTTTTTTAGAAATTTAGGGTTTATATATATATTAGAAAAAATGAATTAGAATTAATTAATAACTATACAAAATTTTACAATATTAATAATTAAAAAAACATAAATAATTTTTCCTTATAAGATTTAAATTAAAAAAATGAATTCTAAAATAATATAAACATTTTATTCATTATTTAAATTTGAATTTGTTTAAATAGAAATTAATTAAATAACAAAAATCAGAGAAAAGAATGAAAGAAAAAAAAACCTGCCTGGGCTGGGATTTGAACCCAGTCCCTAAGCTTTCAACACCCAAGACTAGCACTCCAACCACTGGGCCATGCGCGCGCATGTGATAGAGAGTAGGCACCAGCAAGTTTTGTTGTTTATCCTGAAAAATCATGAAAAAAGCAAAACAAATAACACAAAAGGCCTGGGGGGGATTCGAACCCAGGACCTCCACGCAATACACAAGCACACTTACCATCCAGCCGGGAGGGCGCAACTGATATACAATTCACAACATTGCATAATATATTAAGTTTGATAATTAAATGAAAAAATAAGAAAAAGTTGTTGAGCCCAGGATTCGAACCAAGGCTCTAAGGTCATACGCGTGCGTCTCTCACCACTGGGCTAGCGCTGCAGCTGTGAAATAAAACAGAAACAATTACATAAAATATTATGAGTCATATTTGAATTCCAAAACGCGCGCCAAGAACTTCGTCTTCAACCTTGCTACCTTCGAATTCTCCTGCGTTTTTACATACGTATTTACCTGCGAAATTTTTGACACAGAAAACCTACGAATTTGAATCACCATCAAAACAGTTCAATTTCTCAAAATTAATTAGTGTATCATGATCCTTAAGCTTCGTACAACACAACCATGTTCCCATAATTCATTTATCTATGATAAATCAAGAAGCCCTAAAGCTTGGCCGAAACCCTAAAAATGGCTAAACTCGTTCTAGGCAGTGAAACTCCAATCCATTGATCCAGAAAGCTTCAACACAATGAGACTAATCAAATTAAACAATCAAAATCAATTAATATGCAGCAAATTCATGGAATCGAAAAAAATCAAATATGAGAAATAAAACGATTCGGATTTCTCAATATGTCATGTTATGGAGCAATGTGATGGATGGTTTTGATTCAGGGATGCTTGAGGAAGCTGATAGTGTCCTTAAAATACCTTGAAACACTTGGTAATGGAAAATCCGAATTGAAGTTTTTGGTGATTTTTTTGATGTGTGAACTTACTCTTTGAGGCAGGGAATTCGTGTCCTTTGCATTGGGTTGTGTTGTATACTTATACTAGACTGAATTAGGTCAAAAATATTGGATCATTATGTGGACTGTTTTGATTTTGGAGATTGAAAAAGATTAGTACTTAAATTTCAAATATTCTTGAATAAGACCTTTCTATTTCAAGCCAATCTTCATCAATGTTGTATCAATTCAATCCAAATTATATTCATGACCTTCTAAAAGAGAAATATATTTTAAATTTTCACATTTGATATTTTATTTAAATTTAAAATGATTTTTTAATATAAAAATCATAATAAATAAATTAAATAAAATAAAATTATGAAAATATCAAATAAATTTCGTGCATGATGTCATGGAACACCTTGGGTCACCAAAAGTTCAGCCCATTTGGAGAAATTTGGTTTTAAGACCCTATTTTCCTCATACACCACCCAAAAATTTCCCAACTTTGCAAGGGCACACATCCTTCAATTTTAATGCTATGAGGGTGTTCTTGGACATTTTGGAAAGCATGAAGAGTCCTCTAACCAACCCCATTGGTTTCATGTCCATATCATTTACCATTCTCAAGTTATGCCCTTTTGAAGTTGTTGACTTTTTGTTGACTTTCAAAAGGACCTATAATGTCTTAGCTCATACCTTCCAAATGAAGCATTTTTGGGCTTGGATTGTGAGACACAAAGTTGTAGAGAATTCAATTTCCTTCAAAATGAGCTTTGGATGGAAAAAATGTGATGAAGCATGTGAAAGTTATGGCTGGTCAAAGTTCAGTTGTCTTTTCCTGAGAAAACCCTAATTTAGAAACCTCTGATTCTTGATGATCTGAAATGTCCTTGATGAATCATGATCAACCCTTGATAAAATGATGAATTTTACTTCATATAATTGATGTTGGCAAAAAATCATGAAGTTTGACTTTGGTTTGACCACAGTTGACCTCAGTTTGACTTTTTAACTACTTTGACTGATTTTGACTTATCTGATTATCTGACTGAGCAAACTTTTGAGAAAAGTCTTGAAATTTGTCATGGGGGTTCTTAGACACATATAAGATGATATGAAGCTCACTTGAAGTCTTGGAAATCCATTTTTCCTGATTAAAGTCAAAACCCTAGTTTTGGATGCACTGCTTAGGAGAATGCCTTACCTGAGGGATTTGTCAAATCTTCTGACCAATTATGAACTTTGTGAACCTTGTGAACCATCATAAGATGTCTTGTAAACTTCATGAACCTCATGAAAGGTCTTGTGAACCTTTTGAACCTCATAAGGTTCCTTGTGAACCTTGTGAACCTCATAAAGTGTCTTGTAAACTTCATGAACCTCATGAAAGGTCTTGTGAACCTTCTTAGCACACAAAGTCTTGTATTGTGAGGGCAAATTTTGGGGTACAACACATAGCATGAATGCATTGATGTTTTGTGTTATGATGAGACGTATTTGATGATGTGTATTAAATGAGCATGATGAATATTTCTATAATGATGATGATAATATGTATACATGAGTTGTAAATGAATGGTTATTGTTTTGTTTTAAATTCTTATTTCTATATTATATTGTGGAATGTGAATTTACTCACCCTGCCTGCCTTCTGGTGATGGTATATTATGCCATCCTTCAGATAATCAAGGTTAGCTCGGTGCGTGCTTAACTCAGAGATAGTGAGTCATCGAGTTAGTTAGAAGTGGAGTCCTGCTCTGTGTCCAGTAACATCGGAATGGGTCTCGTTTGAGTGTTCATGTTTACTTGAATTAAAAGGCTGAATTTTGGTTAAACATTTTGCAATAATGTTATTTTAGAAAGATTTATGAGTTTTGTTTAATTGAAGATGATTTTTATGACTTATTAATGTTTTTCGCTGCATAATTATGAAGAAAAGATTTATGTTGTTTCCATTATTTTATGAACCCGTGTTAAGGGACATGACTCTATGTGATGTTTGAGTTTTGAAATTTTAGAAGTAAATTTTGATGCCCTTTTAATGGATTGTGACTCTGATAATTGATTTAAATTGCTTAATCTATGATGGGGTAGAAAGGGTGTTACATTAGTGGTATCAGAGAAGATCGGTCTGTTGGTCGTGTCGTGTCTGTCGTGTCGGTTATTGAGTTTGCGTGTTTTGAGGTTGAGTTTTTTCTGATGTTGTTGGTGATTTGTAGAATGACTTCAAATCGTGCTCTTGCGGATGCGGTAGCTGCACTTGCTAATGCTATAGCGCAAAACAATGTTCGAGATGCGTTTCATGCTTTGGGGGGTTTTCAGAGGAATAATCCACCTAAGTTCGAGGGTTCTCATGAACCGGAGAACGCGCATAAGTGGCTGAAGGCGATTAAGAAGATTTTCAAGACTATGGCATGCTATGATGCTCAAAAGGTGCATTTTGGAACCCATATGCTGGATGAGGAGGCTGAGGATTGGTGGGATAATACCCGTCAATGATTGGAAGGGGTTGGGGCTGCCATTACTTGGATTGTGTTTTGGAGAGAATTTCTAAGTAAGTAATTTCATGAAGATGCTCGTGGCAAGAAAGAGGTAGAGTTCTTTGAACTGAAGCAGGGGAACATAACGGTTGCAGAGTATGCTGTAAAGTTCGAGAGGTTGGTGAAGTTCTGTCCTCACTACAACTGTTATGATGCTGAGTTGTCCAAGTGTTTGAAATTTGAGAATGGGCTGAGACCGGAAATCAAGCAAGTGATTGGTTGTCAGCAGATCCGCAAGTATGCTGAACTTGTAGATAAAATTAGGATTTATGATGAGGATAGTCGAGCTAGGTCTGCTCACTATAAGAAGGTGAGTGAGAAGAAAGACAAGGGTCAATTTAGACGGAAGCCTTATGCGACTCCAAATGACAAGGGGAAGCATAAGGGCAATGATGGGAAGAAGCCAAGTGGGGGAACGGGTTCTACTCCTCTCAAGTGCTATAAGTATGGTGAAGCAGGTCAAAAATATGATGTGTGTACTGCTACTTTGGTAAGATGTTATAAGTGTAGTAAGAAGGGCCATATGAAGAATAAGTGTACTAATACATAACCAACTTGTTTCAATTGTGGTGAAGAAGGACATATCAGTACTCAGTGCTAGAAACCGAATAAGGTTGCTATTGCGGCTCAGATTACTGGTAGAGTGTTTGCTTTGAGTGGCTCAGATGCTCAGAAGAAAGACAACTTGATTAGAGGTACTTGTTTTATTGATGATGTTGAATTGGTTGCTATAATTGATACTAGAGCTACTCACTCGTTTATTTCGATTGAGTGTGCGGCCATGTTAAATTTTCCTTTGACTATTATGAATGGTAATATGTTGATTGAGATGCCTGCTGACGGTTCAGTTACGACTAACCGTGTGTGTTTTAAGTGTCCCTTGACCATTTATGGTAAGGATTTCTTGATGGATTTAATGTGTTTTCCTTTGCGCCATATGGATGTTGTATTGGGGATAAATTGGTTAGAGTTTAACTTTGTGCATATCAATCGCTATGCAAAGACGATGGAGTTTCTAGAGTTTAGTGAGTGTGGGGAGATGACGTTTTTATCTGCAAAGCAAGTGGATGAACTTTTAGCGGATGAAGCCCATATGTTTGCTTTGTTTGCAGTGTTACAAGTTGACCATGGACAAGTAGGTGTTGAATTACCAATTGTCCGTGAATTTCTGGATGTGTTCCCGGATGACATTAGTGATTTACCACCGGAGCGCGAGGTAGGGTTTTTTATGGATTTAGTACCTGGTACTAGTCCAGTGTCGATGGCTCTTTATAGGATGTCGACTTTTGAATTAAGTGAGTTGAAGAGACAACTTGAAGAACTTCTTGAGAAGAAATCTGTTCGTCAAAGTGTTTCTCCGTGGGGTGCTCCTGTGTTGTTGGATAAGAAGAAGGATGGTAGTATGAGGTTGTGCGTCTATTATCGACAGTTGAATAAGGTGACTATCAAGAATAAATATCCACTTCCGAGGATTGATTATTTGATTGATAAATTGGTGGGAACTTGTGTTTTTAGAAAGATTGACTCGAGGTCGGGTTATAATCAGATTCGAGTTAAAGCAGGTGATATTCCGAAGACAACTTCCTGGATGAGGTATGGTCATTATGAATATACTGTGATGCCTTTTGGTGTATCCAATGAACCTGGTGTATTCATGGAATATATGAACCATACTTTCCATGAGTATTTGGATAATTTTATGGTGGTATTTATTGATGACATTCTGATTTATTCAAAGTCAGAAGAAGAACATGAGAGACATTTGAGGATTGCATTACAGGTGTTGAGGGAAAATAAGCTTTATGATAAATTGTCCAAGTGTGAGTTCGGGTTAAAGGAAGTAAGTTTCCTTGGCCATTTGATTTCTAGTGGTGGAATTAATGTGGATCCTTCGAAGATTGATGCTGTGTTGAATTGGAAGACTCTGAAGTCTGCTACCGAGGTCAGAAGTTTTCTTGGTTTAGCCGGTTATTATCGCAAGTTTATAGAGGGTTTTTATATGTTAGCATTGCCTTTGAATCAGTTGAATCGAAAGGGTCAAGCTTATGTGTGGGATGTTTCTTGTGAGAAGAGTTTTGTTGAGTTTAAGAAGTGGTTAACGACTGCTCCTGTTTTGATTTTATCGAATCCGAATGAATCTTTTATGGTATACTGTGACGCTTCGAAGATGGGTCTTGGTGGTGTTTTGATGCAGAATGGTCAAGTAGTTGCCTAAGCTTCTAGACAGTTACGTGTTCATGAGAGGAAATATCCTACCCATGACTTAGAGTTAGCGACTGTGGTTTTCGTGTTAAAGATTTAGAGGGACTATCTGTTTGGTTTGAGGTGTTCAATGATCATAAAAGTTTGAAATACTTGTTTGATCAGAAGGAATTAAACATGAGGCAGAGAAGATGGTTAGAGATGTTGAAGGATTTTGATTTTGATTTGAGTTACCACCCTGGTAAGGCTAATGTGGTTGTAGATGCTTTGAGTAGGAAGACTTTTCACATGTCGACAATGATGGTGAAAGAACTTGAATTGATTGAGCAATCCAGGGATATGAGTTTGTTGTGTGAATTTACATCCGAGAGTGTGAAGTTGGGTATGCTGAAATTGACAAATGATATTGTGGAAGAGATTCGTTTAGGACAACAATCAGATTTGAAGTTGGTTGATCAGATGACTTTGATTAACCAAGGTAATGGAGAAGAGTTTCATATTGATGAGAATTGTCTGATGAGGTTTAGGGAACATGTGTGTTACTGACATTCCAGAATTGAAAATGAGTATTCAATAGGAAGGGCACCGAAGTAGGTTGAGTATTCATCCTGGTGCGACTAAGATGTATCATGACTTACAAAAGTTGTTTTGGTGGCCGGGTATGAAGAGAGACGTTGCAGAGTTTGTGTATGCTTTTTTGGTTTGCCAAAAATTGAAGGTTGAACATCAAAATCCTTTAGGTATGATGCAACCATTGATTATTCAAGAATGGAAATGGGATAGAATTTCTAAGGATTTTGTGACAGGTTTTCCAAAGACGGCAAAGGGAAATGATTCCATCTGGGTGATTGTTGACTGATTAACTAAGTCGGCGCATTTCTTGCCGATGAAGATTAAGCATTCCATGTCTAGGTTAGCAGAGATGTATATTGATGAGATTGTGAAGTTACATGGAATATCGTCGAGTATTGTGTCGAATAGAGATCAGTGGTTTACGTCGAGATTTTGGAAGAGTTTGCAAGATGCTTTGGGAACATAGTTGAGGATGAGTTCTGCTTATCATCCATAAACGGACGGTCAGACAGAACATACTATCCAATCCTTAGAGTATTTGCTGAGGGTTTGTGTGTTGGATCATAGAGGTGCGCGGGATAGTCATTTACCGTTGATTGAGTTTACTTATAACAATAATTTTCATGCGAGCATTGGTATGGCTCCGTATGAAGCATTGTATGGGAGGCGGTGTATGAATCCATTGTGTTGGTACGAATCAGGCGAGAGTGTTGTGCTCAGACCTAAGATTGTGCAAGAGAAGACATAAAAGATTAAGATGATTCAAGAGAGAATGAAGACTTCTCAAAGTCGTCAAAATAATTATCATGATAAGAGGAGGAAAGCACTTGAATTTTAAGAAGGAGATCATGTGTTCTTGAGGGTTACTCCAGTGACTGGTGTCGGGCGAGCTCTGAAGTCCAGAAAGCTCACTTCGCGTTTCATTGGACCGTATCAGATTTCGCAAGGAGTTAGAGAGGTAGCTTATCAGATTGCATTACCACTATCACTTGTGAATTTGTATGATGTGTTTCATGTGTCCCAGTTGAGGAAGTACATTGCAGATCTGTCGCACGTGATTCAGATGGATGATGTTCGAGTAAGAGATAATTTGACTATAGAGGTTTCGTCTGTGTGAATAGATGGCAGAGAAATGAAGCGATTAAGAGGTAAAGAGATATCCTTAGTGAATGTATTGTGTGATAGACCAGCTGGTGAAAGTTGGACTTGGGAGCGAGTGGATCAGATGAAAGAGTCGTATCTAATGCTGTTTGCTTCAGGTACATTTTCGGGGACGAAAATTCTTAAGCGGGGGAGAGTTGTAACACCCTAAAGTCAAATTAATTATATTGATAAGTTTTCTTGTGAATTTTGATGTTTATGAGGTTATTTGATGTTTTGTGAAGTTTGAAGGTAGCTTAATATTTGAATAATAATTAGAATAATTAAGTATATGAGGTTTAATGTATTATTTGGGATTAATAAAATAAAATAAAAAGGAATTAGAGGATATGGGAATTGCGGTCTTTTGGTTGAGGATAAGTGAGGGTTTTATGGGGAAAAACTAAAAGAGGTCCTAGCGGCAAGAATGACAAAAAAGGGAAAAGTTGGGAATAACGATCATTTGGAACGATCGCGCTTTTGGGGAAAAGAGCTTTAGAGAAGAAGAGAAGCTAGGGCTTGAAGGTTAGAGAGAAATTGCGAAGAGTTTATCTAAAGCTTACGGAATTAAGGTATGGAGAGTATTTTCCTTTTGATAATATAATGTGGGAAGGGAATTAGGGATTTTATGGTGTAGTTTAGAGAATAGGGTTTTTGATTAATAATTTTATGTTGTTGATGATGAATTCATGATGATTTTGATGATTACAATGATGTACATGATATAAATGACGTTATATTGATGAATGTTGATGTTAACGGGGTTTTCTGATGTAATGCTGTTGAACTGTGGGTTTTGGAGGGGTGTTGTCGCAGAAGGGAGAAGGCTGAAATCACAGAAAAATTCTGCAGAATTGTGAAGCTCGCTTAGTGAGCTACAACTCGATTAGCGAGAAGAGTCAGTGAAGTGGGTGCTCAGTGAGCATGAGGTCTCTCTTAGCGAGCCTCATAAAACTTGGAAAAACGACTTATTTTTTAAAGTTGTTTTAGGGTAGTATGCTCTAGGTTTCCATGACGTTGTAAAGTTGTCAAATTGTGTGTATTGGAGGCCATGTGAGTAGAGTTAGAAATTAAGTGATGTATGAGGAAATTATTTGATGTTCTTTGAGTTATGATGTATGATTTCATGATGTAGATACATGTTGTAAGATGAGAGTGTTATATAATGTCCTTTGAGTATGTATTTGATGTTATGGATGAGCATGGGGAATGATTGTTAATAATGAATGCAGATGCAATTTTATGATGTTTTGAGGATGAGGTGTGTATATTGCGTCTTGCATTCATGGAATTGATTTTATGAGGGGACTTCGGTCGATTGGTAGCTTCAATCCTATTGTGTGGATTGAAGTGATATGATGTTTATGATGTGCTCCCTTAGGGGAAGGTTGATGGCACAATGTCCATCATATGAGGATGTTTCGGTACCACATGCATTTAGTAATGAGGTTGCATTTTATTCTAAATGACATAGCATGAGTCCATTAATGTTTTGTGTTATGAAAAGACGTATTTGATGATGTGTATTAAATGAGCATGATAAATATTTCTATAATGATGATGATGGTTGTTGTACCCCAAAATTTTCCCTCCCTTTTTCAAGATAATGTGTCTCAAGAGGTCTATCAATAGTCACAAGATTCTCAATTGGTCAAAGGAATTGAAGGTTTCACCAGACAAAGCCTCATCCTGAACAATGAATCTTAGAACTAGGGTTTTGAGTTTTCCCAAGCAAAATGGACTTACAAAGCCTCAAGTGGACTTCATAACATCCCACATACCTTAAAGAATCCCCATGACAAGTTTCAAAGCTTTCCCAACAAGTTTGGCCAGTCAGATGCTCAGGTACCAAAAAATCAGTTAACTTGGTCAACAAGTCAATTGTGGTCAACTTAAAGTCAAACTTCAAGATTTTTAGTCAACATGAAGATTATGAGGTGAAATTCATCATTTGATCAAGGGTTGATCATGATTCATCAAGGAAACCTCATAATCATAAAAAATCGGGGGTTACTAAATTAGGGTTTTGTGTTGGAAAAGTCAACTGAACTTTGACCAGCTATAACTTTCACATATTTCATCAAAAATTTCCCAACCAAAGCTCATTTTGAAGGAAATCGAGTTCTCTACAACTTTGTGTCTCACAAGCCAAGTCCAAAAATGCTTCATTTGAAAGATATGGTCTAAAACATTATAGGCCTTTTTGAAAGTCAAGAAAAAGTCAAAATTTTCCAAAGCTCATAATTTAAAAATAGTAAATGGTATGAACATGAGACCAAAAGGGTTGATTAGAGGACACTCTAAGATTTCTAAAAAGTCCTAGAACACCTTCATGGGATCAAAATTGAGGAAGTTATGCATCGTGGAAGTAGGGCAATTTTGAGGAGGTTTATGAAGCAAAAAGGGTTTAAACTCGAGATTTTGTCAAATGGGCACATAATATTACAATCCAAACTCAAAGATGAGGTCATGCACGACCCAATGACCAATTGTTATGATTTTTATTATTTATTTTATATTATTTTGGATTTTAATCCTTAAAATTCAATTTTAATTGAAATAAATTATGAAAATCAAATATTTGATCTAATACCTATTTTTGGATCAAATATTTTGTGATTAAGATGATTGAAATCATTCAAAATACGTGTAAGACCATTATAGCATGGATATATTTGATTTTTTGACAAATTTGGCAAGGTGGTTTCCTCACAATCAAGCAACTCCAATCCATTGCCAAAAGGCCCAAATTTTAACCTAAAAAAATTCTATTACATAAGCATAACAAGGAGACAAGGATTGCACATGAATTCATAGGCAAAGGGAGACACTTTCATATTAAAAAATTCTCAAAAAATCGATTTTCGGTTTCACCATTCCAAGGGGTTTCAAAGGCTTCAAAAGGTCTTAACATGTTCCTTGAGGCTCCTTAAACGTATCCCAAGCATTCTCATCATCAAAATCATCCTAAAATGTACAAACCGAATCGTTTTCTTCTTCTTGTTTTATGTTTTTCGATTTCATACATTTTGATGTTATAAATTATATTTAATCCTTGATTCATATTTGTTTTGAAGCATAAAAGCTTTCTGGATAAATTATTTGGAGTTTCATGACCAAAATCTTATCCTGCCATTGTTAGGGTTTAAGCCTCTAAATTAGGGATTTACGATACAAGCCATTTAAATAACTTTTATTGATGTATTTCCTACGAGTATAAATTCGCAGGTAATATTGGTGCGGATTTCGCAGGTAATTTCACAAGGGCAGAAGTAGAAGATGAAGTTGGCGCCCTTCTGAATTTTTGAAATTTAGTTTAATATTTTTTATTTCTTTTCTGTTTATTTATCACAAGCGTGCGCTTGTCTCAGTGGTGAAAGGATCCTTATGCAAGCCATGGGGTGTGGGTTCGAACCCAGCCTGTGGCATTTTTTTAAAACTTATGATTTTATTGAATTTTAATATATTATTGTTTGTTTTCAGTTTCAATTATGCAGGCGCGCAATGGCCCATTGGCAAAGGGCTGAGGCTGGGAGGAAAGGCAAAGGCGTGGGTTCGATTCCCACCCCAGGAATTTTGGCAAGTTTTCATTATTTTTTTAATTTCTTTAATTTGCTTAGTTATTTATTATTTCTTTTAAACATGGTTAACCTCATTGGTTTTTAACTAATTTTTAATTAATTTTTTAAACATTTCATTATTTTCTTAACAAATTTTTTATTAGATTTAGGTTAACATTTTTATAAAAAAAATATATTAGTATTATTATTTTTATATTTAGGTTTATAATTAAACCCTAATCATTTTCAAAAACCTAATTTTTTTTCATAAACCTTAATTTTTTCCATAAACCTTAATTTTAAACCTAAACCTTAATTTTTTTTCATAAACTCTAAACCCTAAAAATTTCCTAAACCTAAATTTTTTAAAAACCTTAACCCTGATTTTCTAAACCTTAAAACCCTAAAGTTTTTCCTAAACCTATAATTTTTTAACCTTAATCCTAATTTATTTTCCTTAACTCATTTTTATGTTATTCATTCATGGTTTGTCTGGTCATGTAACTGTTTCATACTTGTAATAATTTAGCTTTATTTTTCGCCTAATTATTATGTAACTGCCCCGAAGCCTTGTAATACTGCCCCGAAGTCTGGTTAGTAACTTAGGACGTGAAAAGATGTAAATGAATTAACTTGGACTTAGATAATTAATAACAAGATAAATATTTGAAAACAACACTCACACGCGTAAGTCGATCGTTCCACGATCGCCATCTGCATTTCCTAGGGTTCCCCTCTTGGTTGCCTTTAATATGGTCAAGTCCCTCAAAAATAGGGATGTTTTAAAAGCAAAGTCCCTTTAACAAAAAAAATCATCAAGTCCCTTCGGATTTAAAAGATCATAAGTCCCTTCGAAGTTGCCTATGAAATAATGATCTTATCCCTACGAATAAATGATGATAGTCCCTACGAATTGCTAAAGACACCCCTACAAGTTGCCTTCATTGACCATACGATGACCCTAAGCCCATCCCTCAATAAATCAAAGGTAAATGACTACTTACTCCTTAATAGTAAGAACAATCTTACCCTTGAAAGGAAATAAAGAAACATGAAAGACCAGTCTAGGGTAGGTGGTTCTTAGTTACTTGCTCATATTTCAAAACTCTTTTTCACACCTCACTTTCAAACAACTTTAAAAAAAAGCTTTGTATACATCCATATGAGGATCATTAAAAAGACTTATGAAAATTTCTAAGCACACACTTCACGCTTTTCAAACAAGTGAGCTAAGTAACTGAGAGCCCATGGATAACCATGGATATAAAGGGTGCTAACACCTTCCCTTTATATAACCTACCCCCTGAACTCAAATCTTTTTAAAGGTCTTTCATGTTCTTTTATTCCTTTTCCTTATTGGATAAAATAAAGTCGGTGGCGACACTTGCTATCCGCAACATAGTTTTTGGAAACAAAAACGTCCAAGTCAGTTCTCTCATCGTGTTATAGAACTGGCGACTCTGTTGGGGACTACTTAGTAAAATAGGGGTTACCTTAGGAATTTAGATCACTTACTTGTTTGATTTGTTTGCTTTATCTTTAAGGGATTATTATGGGGTTAGTGTGTGAAAGATCCTAACTCGGATCTAGTGTACCTTAGGTAAGTGGCAATAGACCAAGGAAACTGTACGACATATACTGATATGGTTGATCTGGTGGCTACAATTAGTGTGACTTCTTGGTTGGTGCTTATATTCCTTAAGTAAGTTGAGGATAATATGAGGCTGCCATATGTTGTCATTAACACTATCTACCCTTTATAACCTTAATTGACCCATCTTGGCCTTTATAAAGTAGTGAGATAGCCAGCTTTGGAGAAGTCTAAAGTTGGTTGATACTCGATGATACGCTCATTGAGATTCTATCTTGGGGTTTTTGGTTGGCAAGTCAGTTTCCTACTGAACAACAACCCTTGAGAAGGATCAATGATATTGAGATCCCTTAGAACCCGGTTACTTTTACTAGGACGAGATGAACCAACAAAACTTCAGGGGGATGGTACTTTCCTTTAAACCCCATGCAAGCCTCTAAACCTAAGGCTATTGTGTGACTTGTTTGTGTGTGCCACATGTTTGTGATTGAACATAACCTCATAACATCATGACATCATAAGCATATCATTCTCACTAACCATTTCAAGGACCAAAGGATTTACCTTTGTTCTTTGTTGCAGGTTATGGCTTCCACTCGTAGGAACACTATCCGGATCAACTCTGTTGGGATACCTTCCAAGCTTAAGGATTTGGTCTCAAAACTTCCTGAAAGCTCGCAATTCATCAAGAAGCATGGTTATCTACTTGACTTGGTTACCTCAGGGTTTGATGAAGATATGATGAGTGTCCTATTCCAGTTCTTTGATCCTAAACATCATTGTTTCACATTTCCCGATTATCAGCTGGTGCACACAATGGAAGAATTCTCCAAGCTACTTGGTGTACATATCATTGATCAGAAACCTTTCACAGGCTTAGAGAGGGAGCCTAAACCTGAAGTCATTGTTGCAACCTTACATTTGAAGAAATCATATATTGTCCTAGAAACAAGAAGTGGGGTTAAGGGTATTCTTGCCAGAGTATTGATAGAGAACGCTCAGGCGTTCTTGGATGATATAAGTTAAGATTCTTTTGAGGAGATTTTAGCCTTGCTGATTTATGGTTTGGTACTATTCCCTAATCTAGACCAGTTCATAGATTCAATGCCTACATTGCTTGGAGATATCGTGCCTACATTGCTTGGAGATATCTTACACTCTCTTCACACTCGTGCTACGAAAGCGCGAGTAACTCTGATGTGTTGAATACCTCTATTATCTAGGTGGTTTATTTCTCACCCTCCTCGATCTGTGATGAAGAATGAACAGGGTTTGAGATGGTCTAAAAGGATGATGTCACTCTCTCATTCAGATATTCACTGGTGTTCCCGATCTATGGAAAATGTCACTATCATTGATTGTTGTGGAGAGTTCCCTAATGTGCCACTCCTTGACATAAGAGGGGGCATTACTTATTATCCTTCCTTAGAACTACATCAGTTTGGTTATGCTCGGAGTAATGGTCCTCATGACATGCTTATTCAAGGTATTGTGTTTGACTACGACAACGATCTTCAAGGTTACCGTCAAAGGTTTATACGAGCTTGAAGTAAGGTGAACATGGTTGATAGTAAGACTTTGGAACCAAAGTACTCCATTCCTATGGAACCTTACCTAATATGGGTGCGATCACGTGCTCAGACTCTTATGATGTCATATCATGTTGTTCTACTGGTTACTATGAAGCCTATTGCTCAAGGAGATGTTCCTTACATCATCCTTCATCCAGGTATGCCTACCGATCTAGAAGAGCTGCAGAAGTCCTGGATCCAACTGAAGGAGCAAAGAGATACCTTTGAAACTCAGTTAAGGGTTAGCCAAGAAAAAGTTTCGGAGCTGACAAAGCCACTTCACGAGGAGCGGAATCTCAACACCTACCTCAACACAAAGAGGAAGTGTCCATGGGAGACTTAAATTTCAAGATGTTTTATTTTCTGTATAAGTTTTGTTATCTTTCATTGTAAGCCCAGTGGGCAATATTATTTCAAACCTACTAATAAGAATTTTTGTTTTTGTTTGTTTTAACAAATTTAAATCCTGTGGTCCTTGAAAACATTCCATATGCATCTACATACCATATGATTGCATAACAAGTTTCTCATCTTCTCGCTGTTTATTTCAGCAGAAATGGCTCTCGAACAATCTGTCAAAGATCTTAAAGCTCAGAATGCCCAATCCTAAGAGATGATCCTGAACTTGTCCAAGGGACAAGAAGAGCTAAAAGCACTCCTGACCAAGAAGAAGAAGACTAAAAAACCATTTGGCTTCATCAATTTGGGAAGAAGATTCAGAGCTTCAATCAAGACAGATGATGAGGTTGAAAACCATGGAGATGAAGATTCTGCAAAAGAAGAAAGTCCACGTGGTACTGCTGTGAATTCTGATTACGAGGAGAATTATTATCATGATTCAACTGGTGATGATAAATATAAGTTACTAGAGGACCGTGTGTAACACGGTGGGAGAACTGACTTTAGTTATGTTGCGGATAGCAAGAGTCACCACCGACTTTTATTTTATCCAAAGGAAAGGCATAAAAGAACAGGAAAGACCTTTTAAAAGATTTTTGGGTCCGGGGGGTAGGTTATGTAAAGGGAAGGTGTTAGCACCCTTTACATCCATGGTTATCCATGGGCTCTTAGTTACTTAGCTCACTTTGAATTGTTTTTGAAAATGTGAAGTGTGTGAATAGAAATTTTCATAAGAGTTTGATAATGATCCATGTGCGGATGCGTAAAAAACTTGTGTTTGAAAATTGTTTGAAAATTGTAAAGTGTTTGAAATTTGTTTTGAAATAGTGAGCAAGTAACTATGAGGAACCTACCCTAAAGTTTAAGTCTTTCTGTTCTTTATCCTTTAAATGGTAAGACTATCCCTATTATTAAGGAATAAGTAGTCATTACCTTGGATGTGTGGGACAAGTAAGGGTCATCTGTTTAATGTAGGCAACTGTAGGGTGTATTAAGCACTTTTGGAGGGACTGTCATCTTTATTCGAAAGGGACAAGATCATTACGAAGGCAACATTCGAAAAGGGACTTGATCTTTTATTGTTAAGGGACTAGATGACTTTATTTTGAGGGACTTTTGCTTTATACACCCTACTTGACCTTTTTGATTAGGCAACATGAGAGGTATCCCTAAGGAAGTGAGATGGCGATCAAAGATCGACTTACGTGTGTGAGTGTACAATTTTAAATATTTATCTTTTGAATTAAGTGATCTAAATTAATTTTAAATAACATACATGTTTACACTCCCTATTTTTACTAACCATGACATAAAAATAAATAATTTAAATATTACAAAATATTACATTCAGGAGCAATTACAATAATAATAATAAAGCAAATTAAATAAATAGCAAAATAAATAAATAATTATAATTGGGTTAGTGAAAATAATAATAATAAAAATAATATCAAATTTAATGGGGTTAGTAATAATAATAATAATAAATCACAATATCTATAAATGGGGTTAGTAATAATAATAATAATAATAATAAATCACAATATCTATAAATGGGGTTAGTAATAATAATAATAAATATGAAAATAAATAGCATTAATGATAAAATAAATAAGAATATTAGCATAATAATTACAAGATCAAATTTTTGTGAACAATTATTATTTAAGATTGCGAAGAAAATATAAACAATTAATTATCATAAAGTCTTAAATGCTATAAAAATTAAGTTAATTATAAACATATTATGAAAATAAATTATATTAAATTAACAAGTTTTAATTATTTTTTTAAAACATATATTAAAAAAATTATTTACATACATAACTAGATTATAAACAATTATAGAATATTTACATATTATAAAAAAAAATTAAACATTTTAATTTTTAGATTTTATGTACAAAATTTTAAATTATAAACAATGTAGGTCATATTTACATATTATAAAAATAGGATCAATTATGATTATATTTACAAAATTTAATAAGATAGATACATGAATGAAGATATGATCATACAATTATATTTACAAATTTAAAGATTATAATAAAATTTTATTCACTAATTAAAATATAAACAAGAATTACAATTAGGTTTTTTTTAGAAAAATATTTTAGGGTTTTGAAAATAATTAGGATTTAATAATTTATAAAATTGCATTAGGGTTTTAAAAAAGATATTATGATTAAATTAGAGTTTGCAAAAATAAATTAAATTTTATATACAACAAAATATAAATCTAATTATTATTATATACATGTTTTTAATTTTAAATGTATAATTATAAAAAACTAAGTTTAGAATTAGAAAACATTTACATGATTATAATATAATTAACAAAACAATGAAATCATAAAAAAAAAAAATTGAAACTTTCCTGGCTGGGAATTGAACCCAGGATGCCTTGCTTGACAACACCCATGCCATACCACCAGGGTCCTTAGCTTCTTTCATGCGCGTACCAACCACCAGGCCACTTATCATCCTATGAAATAATATACAAACAACACAATAAATATACAAATCAAAATTCAAAAATCTGAAGCGCGCGAAGATCTTCATCTTCAACCTTGGGTTCGCAGGTTTTCCTGCGAATTTATCTACAACTTTTCCTGCGATTATTCCTACCAATACAACCTGCGAACATCAAACACTATTCAAACAGCACAATTTTATCAAATTAACAACATCTTTAACTTCCTTGCAACCTGTACAATCCAATTATGTCAACCAAATTCATTTATATTGTGTAAATTGAAGAACCCAAATTTAGAGCTTTAAACCCTAAACATGGTATACTCATGATTCGGCCATAACTCTTCACCAAACTATCCAGACTTCATCTATAGCCAATAACAAACATCAATATATCATTAAAATTCATTATCAATAAGTAAATATGATGATTCGAAAAAAAATATATGAAGCACATGGATGATTCGGTTCATGCATTATGGAGTGTTTTGGATGCAAATAAGTGTTGGTTTCCACTCAATGAGGTCCAAGGATCATGGATGTGTTCTCAAATTACTGAAATTCTGGTATGACAGACTCAGATGTCTAATATGATGTTGAGACATCTTATCTGTTACTTATAAACATGGTAAGGTATACATATCAGTACTTAAATAATTCTGTTATATCAGAGTCAAACATGCTTCAGGATGTTGGGACATCTGATAGGACATTCAGTTCAGGTACTGCATAAAACATAAAAGATAAAAAGAACACAACAGAAGTTTGTTAACCCAGTTCAGTGTATAACCACACTTACATCTGGAGGCTACCAAGCCAGGAGGAAATCCACTATAAGTAATATTAATTCTAGACTTAAACCACCCTGTTTAATCTATCACTTAATAACTACCCAATGCAATTTCTACCTAAGACACAACTTAGATATGAGTACCCTACTCACTCCCCCTCAATCACACAGTGATCTTTTACAATGATTAATAAAATTGAAGTCACACTTCAAACACAACAGCTTGATCTTACTTAGAAGTTTCAATCAAGACACAATACTTCTCTTGCTTACAAGCTTCGAGAATCACGAGTGAAACAGCCACAATAGTGTTACTTGTTATGCACGGCTGACACAAGGACACAACCCTAATAATGTTTACATTTTCGGTTCATTGGGTTGATTCTAAACTAGGTTACAAGGTTTCTTTTATAACCTATTCCCAACTGGATTTGGGCCTAAACAATCACAACAATAGCTGCTACAAATATGCAGAAATATCTGCTACAAATATGCAGAAATATCTGCTACAAATATGCAGAAATATCTGCTACAAATATTCCAAAAGATCTTCAACTTCTAAAATATCTCTAAATATAGAAACCTATATTTTTCAATATTTGTCTTCAATTTAAATTGAGTCTTTAAGATCTTCTAGATCAGCACCACATATGATTGCATAATATCTCCAGAATATTCTGCATAATTCAGATCTGATAAATCCAATGTCATCACCTTGAATTAGGGTTTGTTACTTCCTAGATTCTAGGTGATTTTGTTCTTCTGATTAATCTGAATCTTCATAACAAAACTCCCTACAGATGCGCCTTGTTCTGTTTTTATCCATCCATAATTAATTCCAGATAACTCTCCTTAAATATCTCAGATCAGTTAGTTATTAATTAATTCTGGTAACAGGTCTGAGATGTCTCAACATCTGTTGGGACATCCTGAAAAACTGAACTTACTTCATTTACTGATACAATGTCACAACATCTGATGGGACATCCTGTAAACTAAACTTATTCCATCAACTGATACAATGTCCTAACATCTGGTGTGACATCCTGATATCTTGACTTAAGTTCATTAACTGTTACTCTGTTTGACAGTGTCACAACATTTGGTGTGACATCCTGAACTAAGTTCAACACTTCTTGTTTGATATCTATATGTAACATATGACAGTAATGTTGTCATGACAGTTGCAGATGTTTCAACATTCTCTTTGACATCTGTCATGACATTTGCAGATGTTTCAACATTCTCTTTGACATCTGTCATGACATTTGCAGATGTTTCAGCATCTTCTTTGACATCTGTCTGTAGCATATGACAGTAATTCTGTCATGACATTTGCAGATGTTTCAACATCTTCTTTGACATCTGTCTGTAACATTCTGTCATGACATTTGCAGATACTTCAACATCTTCTTTGACATCTGACTGTGACATATGACAACATCTGTTGGGACATCCTGAATTAAGTTCTTATACTCTGTTTGATAATGTCCCAACATCTGATAGGACATTCTGAACTGAATTCAACATCTTCTTTGACAACTTCCACATTTATCTGTGCCACCATGTCAGGACATCATGTTTGACATGTTCTTCCAGAATCTATACCATGTTAATATGGAACTTCTTATTCAACATTTTCCAGCCATATTAGTTTTACCAAACATAATGCCAATCATAGAATAATAGCATTAACAATCTCCCCCTTTGGCTTATTTTGGCTAAAACTAATTTACATACAGGTGTAGTAGTACCTTATGTAGAAGTTCCTTAACATCACATCTTCATATCAGACCTCACACTATTACTTCTCCCCCTTTTTAGCCATAAAAAGACAAAGGTACCATAATAAAAATAGAGGTATATAATCTTCATAATCTTGAAACACACACAAGCTTCACAATTCCTCAAGAATCAAACATAAACTGCAAAGAGCAGCTTTATATAATATAGCCTTCTAGACTCTTAGGATTCTCCTTATCTGGTTAAGGTATTACTCCCCCTTAACACCACAAAATCAAGTGCACATACTTGTAACACACTCCCCCTATCTAGGATACTCCATGCTTCTCTGTACATTGATGAAAGGAAAACATAAGACGCATCTTCATGTCTTCAAGAGCTCACCCTCTGTTCAATTCCCAATTGAACACATTCACTTCTTGTACCAAAGCATACCTGATTCCTTTCTGGGTTTGTAGTTACCACATACTACACAAGATGAACATCTTCTAGCACACAGGTTCTTGACACTAAGCCTTTACACACCAAAGGCCATACAATCCAGATAAAACACATCCAAACTAATTATGAAATTAGAATGAATGTCCACAAACAAACTTCCAAGCAATCAATACCTGATATACTTCTGGTGGATCAACAGAGATGTGCTCTTCAGTTGAGGCCTTGTGCTGGTCCTCAGATGTTTCAACATCTATTGGGACATCCTGTTGAGCAGGAGTGTCCTTTGCAGCCTGAGTTTGTTGATCTTCTTGTGGGGCTGGCATAGCGTTCAGAGAGATAGATATGCCACTTACCACTCTTTGCTCAGATAGGATTTTGGTTACCAACTCCTTTATGGAATCATCCACATATTCAGAAGCTTTTGGAGTGTTGTACAATGGTGAAGGTATGCCTTTGGTCTTGCTGAAAACTTGATCTTTTTGGAGTTCTTGGCTTTTTAGCACGAGGAACACTTCCAGTCTCTTCTACATGTTTCTTCCAATATAGATCATCTACTTCATCATTCTCCCATATGATTAGGTAGTCTAATAATAGAAACCATGTAGATAAACACCCCAGATAATGTACTAACACTTAGTTAGAACTTTTTTTTTTTCATACACCAAGACCTTATCACCATGATCCTAGATGTGCTCCACCAACTGGACTTACTATAGTATAGTAATCCAAGAACTGAAAATCTTCAACTACACTGTGCCACCAGTTAGAATTAGAAATCCAGAAAGAGTGATAAACTCTCATCCACCTTCAAGAAGAATAAATCCTCTTGAGTCTTCAACTCATCACTCCTCTGCCCAAGAGCAATTTGTTCCAAGACAATCCTCAAGAACAACCAGCTGCCACACTCTGATTATCTTGATTCTTCGAATCCACTTTAAAGATCAACTAATTACCACATTTTGATAACCTCTTTTATGAATCCTCATATGAAAAAGCCAATTGCCACTTTTGTCTTCTTCACGTTTATAATAAAGCTTCCAAAGATATCCTGATCAAAAAAGTTGATCTTCACCAATTAGACTCTGATGTTGAACTAGATGTTTAAACATTATTAGCCCACATCCATCTGTTAAATTCAGTTCCTTCTTCTGCCACTTGAAAGAACCTCCTTCCTTTATAGAACAAGAGTTACATGCTCTCATAGAATTGATTTATCCATCAAGTTTGAGTAGACAACCTCCATTCTATTGGTTTTGCAGAAGTTCTTACCAATAACACATATTGATGAGAAACTTCCAATGTTTCTCCAAAGTCTTCAAACCTGCCACTGTCTGATTATTCAGAAGGAATAGTTAAGAACTACACCTCAAAACTATACCAAGGATGCCACCTTTCCTTGAGTAAAGCAGTCTAAACAAATTTATGATATCTCCACCTATCTTAACTCCATGATGAGCATTCTGGACTACACCTAGATCAGAAATAAACCAATCCAAGTAGTCACCAAGATTATGATATGTTCATGGTCTTTCATCTCCATCTTCAGAATCAACAATATCCAGACAAGTTCTTCCCAAGAAACTTTCCAGAAATACATAACTCTTGTCACACAAGACTGAAGCCAATGCTACAGCTTATGCAATACCTCTCCCATGATTCTGCACAAACTCTGATGATAAGATGTTCCAACATCTTTTTGAACATCACCAATCTTGAATCACAAGGATAATCAATCAAATATTTGTGAATTCCACAAACAACAATTGATCTTAAATCCTTGTATAATACCTTATCAGATAGTTCTACACAATCTGATCTTTTACTTTTGAAGGATTTTAAGGTTAGCTCCAGATAAGATTAGCAAGATCTCCTCATGTCATGGATAAACAATACTCCAGCTGAGCATGTACTCCACTAATTCTCAATTTCACACCCCTGATGAACATACAAAGAGCACAACTGATAAATATCCACACTTGATTTTATATTCCAAAACAGATGCTCTTAGTTTGCTTGCTACAAAGGGTTTATACTGCCACTATCCATGACTAGTAGTGGAAGAGACTACCCGTTCAACAACCATTCTGATCAGACTTCCCAATCTGACATTCTTCCCTTGCTTCTAGCAATTGTTGGTCACATTGATAGCTTTAATCATGAAAAAGTCATGCATTTTTCACCCACATTTGTAAATACATTTAGAAGCTTCTTCATCTTCAGATTCATCATTAGATTCATCAGTATTCTGAGTAACCTCTTCCAGCTCCAGCCTTTGAAATACTTCCTCAAGCTTTTTCTTCCTGGCATCCAGATTTTTGCAAGTGTTCTTCAGATCTGCAATCAAGGCAACTTTGGATATGGGAGTCTTTGCTTTTGAAGGTCCAGCAGATGTCCTAGTGGAAGCTTCAACATCAGCAGCATGATGGCTCAAGAAAAGTTTGTAATGGAAGGCCAGAGGACTTTTTCTTTTGCATACTGAATCCTTCTCAGTGAGGATACCTGGATACTGGCTTAGTATGATTCCACATAGCAGAGAGGAAAAAGCAATGGGAAGCTTTGTTGTAGATGTTCCAACATGCTTCAATGTCTGATAAAAAATATAAGCCCCAAAGTACAGCTTTGCTTGGGTGCCCACAGCATATATGAACCTGCTCAATTCAGTTGCTATTGAGGAGGTATGGTTGGTAGGGACCCAATTTGAAGTGCCAATCCTATGCAGCATTGCATACTTCCTTGTCAGCAAGCTAACAGAAAATTTCCCTTTGACTGGCCAAGCTTTGAATTGATTAGCAGTGATGACCTTGCACACATGGTTATTTATCTTTCCCAGCTCATTAGGTCCATCAGATTCTCTTCCTAGATAGTGGTTGATAACCCTAGAAGAGAATTCCACACATTTCCCTCTTACATACACCTTTCTGAAGTCATCTGATTTACCATCATCACAGTCCTCTTGAAGGTTGACAATGAATTCCTTGACTAGCAGCTCATAGCAAGGTGAAAAGTTTGATATTGTCTTGAATAAACCAGCAGAAGAAATTAGGTCAATTACCTCAGTGCACTCAAGTGCATTTCTGCCCAGCTCTCTTTCAAGTGCTACCCTTCTTTGGTATACAAATTTCCATCTGCTCACACTTGACACATGATGGAATGAAACATTGTCCAGAGGAGCTTCTGGAACAGCAGAGGTGGACCTTGAGGGTGCTGGTTTCTTCTTTGGTTGGGATGTTGGGACATCCTCTTCAACATCTGAATCTGGTGGAGTTACAGCTTTCCTCTTTTGGGTATTCACCTTGCTCCATTGTTTAGTAGGACCAAGTATCACTTTGACCTTGTCTTTCTTTGGAGTAGGCTGCTTCTTTTCAGGAGATGAATGTCCTGTAGTCTTCTTTTCCTTTCTAGCCCTAAGCCTTTTGGCTATGCTAGGGTCCACAGAAGCAATGATCATTATCTAAGTCTTCAACATGTAGCATAGATGCCTCCTCTTCCAGGTTAGGAGTAGGTTCTAAACATATGTGATCATCACACATTTGTCTAGCACCCAAAGCATCCATCATCACACCAGTTTCCTTCTTCTGGAACACAAAACTAAGCTTGGTTCATAAACTGTTGATGTGTAGTGTGGTGTTAAGCCATTAGGATTGACATATCAATTCAGCTTCTTTCTTGATGAAACTTCCTTCAGTTCATGATTTAGACAATCATAAACATGTATCTTCACAGGAGAGATTTTCTCCAGCTATACCTAAACAACATAGGACACCATAACCAAGAAGGATATCCTCATTAGGTCACCATAAATAAGCTTAAGAGATAACTTATCAAGATTTTCACTCCTGCATGAAAGATTTGATAATTATACTCTTTTGTTTTGGCTCCAACCTCTTCTTTCATCAAGAACCACAACATTCTGAACTAAGTGTTCTCCAATTCTCACAGAAAACAAAATACAAGCCTCCTTCAAATATAGAATTCTCAGAACCAAGATGTCAGGACATTCTGTTTGACATCATAGCTACACAACAATTCACCAGCAAATTTCCAGCCCTGATAACACCAGACTGGTCCAATATACACCATATGATGAATAGTCCATCCTCCACTTCTAGGGACCATTCAAACATCAATATGAACCTCTCAAGTTCAAACAGCTTTTCATTATATCCTCCTTCTTCCTTTACCATGAACCAGAAAGTATCCCCCTTAGATCTCATCCAGAAACAGACCAGGATGCCTGCTCTGATACCAATTGAAATTCTGGTATGACAGACTCACATGTCTAATATGATGTTGAGACATCTTATCTGTTACTTATAAACATGGTAAGGTATACATATCAGTACTTAAATAATTCTGTTATATCAGAGTCAAACATGCTTCAGGATGTTGGGACATCTGATAGGACATTCAGTTCAGGTACTGCATAAAACATAAAAGATAAAAAGAACACAGCAGAAGTTTGTTAACCCAGTTCAGTGTATAACCACACTTACATCTGGAGGCTACCAAGCCAGGAGGAAATCCACTATAAGTAATATTAATTCTAGACTTAAACCACCCTATTTAATCTATCACTTAATAACTACCCAATGCAATTTCTACCTAAGACACAACTTAGATATGAGTACCCTACTCACTCCCCCTCAATCACACAATGATCTTTTACAATGATTAATAAAATTGAAGTCACACTTCAAACACAACAGCTTGATCTTACTTAGAAGTTTCAATCAAGACACAATACTTCTCTTGCTTACAAGCTTCGAGAATCACAAGTGAAACAGCCACAATAGTGTTACTTGTTATGCACGGCTGACACAAGGACACAACCCTAATAATGTTTACATTTTCGGTTCATTGGGTTGATTCTAAACTAGGTTACAAGGTTTCTTTTATAACCTATTCCCAACTGGATTTGGGCCTAAACAATCACAACAATAGCTGCTACAAATATGCAGAAATATCTGCTACAAATATGCAGAAATATCTGCTACAAATATGCAGAAATATCTGCTACAAATATTCCAAAAGATCTTCAACTTCTAAAATATCTCTAAATATAGAAACCTATATTTTTCAATATTTGTCTTCAATTTAAATTGAGTCTTTAAGATCTTCTAGATCAGCACCACATATGATTGCATAATATCTCCAGAATATTCTGCATAATTCAGATCTGATAAATCCAATGTCATCACCTTGAATTAGGGTTTGTTACTTCCTAGATTCTAGGTGATTTTGTTCTTCTGATTAATCTGAATCTTCATAACAAAACTCCCTACAGATGCGCCTTGTTCTGTTTTTATCCATCCATAATTAATTCCAGATAACTCTCCTTAAATATCTCAGATCAGTTAGTTATTAATTAATTCTGGTAACAGGTCTGAGATGTCTCAACATCTGTTGGGACATCCTGAAAAACTGAACTTACTTCATTTACTGATACAATGTCACAACATCTGATGGGACATCCTGTAAACTGAACTTATTCCATCAACTGATACAATGTCCTAACATCTGGTGTGACATCCTGATATCTTGACTTAAGTTCATTAACTGTTACTCTGTTTGACAGTGTCACAACATTTGGTGTGACATCCTGAACTAAGTTCAACACTTCTTGTTTGATATCTATATGTAACATATGACAGTAATGTTGTCATGACAGTTGCAGATGTTTCAACATTCTCTTTGACATCTGTCATGACATTTGCAGATGTTTCAACATTCTCTTTGACATCTGTCATGACATTTGCAGATGTTTCAGCATCTTCTTTGACATCTGTCTGTAGCATATGACAGTAATTTTGTCAAGACATTTGCAGATGTTTCAACATCTTCTTTGACATCTGTCTGTAACATTATGTCATGACATTTGCAGATACTTCAACATCTTCTTTGACATCTGACTGTGACATATGACAACATCTGTTGGGACATCCTGAATTAAGTTCTTATACTCTGTTTGATAATGTCCCAACATCTGATAGGACATTCTGAACTGAATTCAACATCTTCTTTGACAACTTCCACATTTATCTGTGCCACCATGTCAGGACATCATGTTTGACATGTTCTTCCAGAATCTATACCATGTTAATATGGAACTTCTTATTCAACATTTTCCAGCCATATTAGTTTTACCAAACATAATGCCAATCATAGAATAATAGCATTAACAATTACCTTCAAATGTCCTGGAAGATTGAAACCGAATGTGAGTTTTTGAGAGGTTTTTTGGTTTATGAAACTTACTCTTGGGAGGCAGAAATTTTTTTCTCTTGATGATGGCATTATGTTTAGTACTTATAGGAGATGGAATTTAGGTCATAACATTGATTGATCATGTGGAAATTTTGATTTGAAAAGATTGAAATTGATCATGTCTTAAAATTCAAATATTTGTGCATGAAGACTTGCTATTTTTGGATCAATCTCATGATTTCCTTCCCTTTCAACTTCAATCAATATTGAAGACCTTCTAGAAACCAAATCTCCATTAAATAATATATTTTCATATTTTATATTTATTTAAAATGATTTTTTATGAATTAAATCAAAATAAATAAAAATAAAATAATAAAAATTCTGATTTTTAATCATTTGGGTCGTGCATGATGATAATTTATGGATTGGATCACAATTTGGCAAGCCCATTTGGAAGAAATTGGTTTTAAACCTCCATTTTCATCATAAACCATCACAAAATTTCCCAACTTTGCAAGGGCACATCTCCCTCAATTTTAATGATATGAGGGTGTTCTTGGACATTTTGGAAAGCTTGAAGAGTCCTCTAAACAACCCCACTGGTTTCATGTCCATATCATTTACCAATCTCAAGTTATGCCCTTTTGAAGTTGTTGACTTTTTGTTGACTTTCAAAAGGACCTATAATGTCTTAGCTCATACCTTCCAAATGAAGCATTTTTGGGCTTGGCTTGTGAGACACAAAGTTGTAGAGAATTCAATTTCCTTAAAAATGAGCTTTTAGTGGAGACTTGTTGATGAATTATGTGAAAGTTATGGCTGGTCAAAGTTCAGTTGACTTTTACTGAGGAAACCCTAATTTAGAAACTCCTGATTATTGATGATCTGGAATCTCCTTGATGAATCATGATCAACCCTTGATCAAATGATGAATTTTACTTCATATACTTGATGTTGGCAAAAAATCATGAAGTTTGACTTTGGTTTGACCACAGTTGACCTCAGTTTGACTTTTTAACTGCATTGACTGATTTTGACTTATCTGATCATCTGACTGAGCAAACTTTTGAGAAAAGTCTTGAAACTTGTCATGGGGGTTCTTACACACATATAAGATGTTATGAAGCTCACTTGAAGTCTTGGAAGTCCATTTATCCTGATTAAAGTCAAAACCCTAGTTTTGGATGCACTGCTTAGGAGGTGCATTGTCTGAGGGAATTGTCAACTCTTCTGACCAATTGTGAATTTTGTGAACCTTGTGAACCATCATAAAATGTCTTGTGAACCTCATGGGAGGTATTGTGAACCTTGTGAACCATCATAAAATGTCTTGTGAACCTCATGGGAGGTATTGTGAACCTTGTGAACCTCATAAAGTGACTTGTAGACTTCATGAACCTCATGAAAGGTTTTGTAAGCATTGTGAATCTTGTGAAACTTGTGAACCTTAATAAAGTAACTTGTAGACTTCATGAACCTCATGAAAGGTCTTGAAAGCATTGGGAAACTTGTGAACCTTGTGAACCTTCATAAAGTGACTTGTAGACTTCATGAACCTCATGAAAGGTCTTGTAAACATTGGGAAACTTGTGAACCTTCATAAAGTGACTTGTAGACTTCATGAACCTCATGAAAGGTCTTGTAAACATTGGGAAACTTATGAACCTTGTGAACCTTCTTAGCACACAAAATCTTGTATTGTGAGGGCAAATTTTGGGGTGCAACAGCTGCCCCTGTTCAATTTTCTGAAACCTGAGGGGTTAGATTGGTATATTTGCCAGTCGTGACCTGGAAGGTTGAAGGGGATTGAACACAAAAGCCCAAAAATTTGCACTCACCAGTGCGTAGAGTAATACAGATGGCTAGTTGAATATACTTGAGTGGGCTTAAAGATGCCACTTGGAAGAACTGGAGATGGGCTTAGAGATGCCATCTAAAGAACTGGATATGATGATAGCTTTGTGTTGATACTGGATCTCAGTACTAGGTCTTTGTATAGGCCGTCTCTGAATCATTTATGCAACATGATTTGACTTGTTGAATGGACCAGTAGAAATAAATCTTCGTGGCGATTATCTCTTCTGGAAATATCTTGGACTAGGGAGCGGACCTTTATACAGACCGTTTGCCTACTCTCCAAGGTCAAAAGAACGTCAGGATTTGTTCTTAAGAGTCAAAAGAACGTCAGGATTTGTTCTTCTGAAAAAGTCTTGAACAAGGGGTCAAAAGAGCGTCAGGATTTGCTCTTAAGGGTCAAAAGAACGTCAGGATTTGTTCTTCTGAAAAAGTCTTGGACAAGGGGCCAAAAGAGCGTCAGGATTTGCTCTTAAGGGTCAAAAGAACGTCAGGATTTGTTCTTCTGAAAAAGTCTTGAACAAGGGGCCAAAAGAGCGTCAGGATTTGCTCTTAAGGGTCAAAAGAACGTCAGGATTTGTTCTTCTGAAAAAGTCTTGGACAAGGGGCCAAAAGAGCGTCAGGATTTGCTCTTAAGGGTCAAAAGAACGTCAGGATTTGTTCTTCTGAAAAAGTCTTGAACAAGGGGTCAAAAGAGCGTCAGGATTTGCTCTTAAGGGTCAAAAGAACGTCAGGATTTGTTCTTCTGAAAAAGTCTTGAACAAGGGGCCAAAAGAGCGTCAGGATTTGCTCTTAAGGGTCAAAAGAACGTCAGGATTTGTTCTTCTGAAAAAGTCTTGAACAAGGGGCCAAAAGAGCGTCAGGATTTGCTCTTAAGGGTCAAAAGAACGTCAGGATTTGTTCTTCTGAGAAAGTCTTGGACAAGGGGCCAAAAGAGCATCGGGATTTGCTCTTAAGGGTCAAAAGAACGTCAGGATTTGTTCTTCTGAAAAAGTCTTGAACAAGGGGCCAAAAGAGCGTCATGATTTGCTCTTAAGGGTCAAAAGAACGTCAGGATTTGTTCTTCTGAAAAAGTCTTGAACAAGGGGCCAAAAGAGCGTCAGGATTTGCTCTTAAGGGTCAAAAGAACGTCAGGATTTGTTCTTCTGAAAAAGTCTTGAACAAGGGGCCAAAAGAGCGTCAGGATTTGCTCTTAAGGTTCAAAAGAACGTCAGGATTTGTTCTTCTGAGGAATGTCTTGAACCAGGGAATGGATCTTTTTACAGACCGTTTGCCTGCTATTCAAGGACATCTTGAGTAGTGTATGGATCACTTCTGATCTGTTGTGAATTGTTGATATAACTTTATCTGCATATAACCTTCCTGCAAGGAGAATGTTAGTTTATGTTATATGTATGCATGCATAGTATGATGCACCTAAGTAAATGTATTATGTATTTATGGATATGTATGTTATGGTATGATGTAAATGATGTATGTATGAAATGATGCTGCCTGAAGCGTCTGGATATCTTCGTATAACAACTGCTGGCCAGGGAAAATAAATCCCGATTCGTTGTTGAAGGATATGAGGAACTTATTCCCATCTTGTTTGATAATATATTATACATAACCTCCCGTATGCTGGGGATAGCAAGGTATAGATAACATCCCGTCTGCTAGGGATAGTAAAGTATACATAACCTTTGTCTTCGTTTGATAGTAGGGTAGATATAACCTCCCGTCTTCGTTCGTCGTACTCTTATTGGAAAGTAAATTCCCGTATATCCGTATGAGGATAAAAGAGATGGATATAAATTCCAGGGGAGATGTGACCTTATGAAGATGGATTTGTCCTACTGAGGGTTTGTAGCTGTTTTGTAAAGATGAACCAGTGAAGCTTCGTTGAAATCCTTCCCTCGTTCGTCCTTAGTAAATACTATTACTACATTTTTATGCATTTCTGGTAAACATCAATCATATTAAGCACACATGCATTCAAACCCAACTAATGGACGTTTCGCTTATGTAAAATAGGGTAAAAGTAAATCTGGATTCAGAGGGAAAAGTAAAGCTGAACTTGAGAACAGAAACGTTTCAACTTCGAGAGTGTATAACCAATTGGATTTGGAGCTCCTGAAATTTTTAACTTTCCTGAATACCTTCCCTGAAATCCTCATAGATGGATCTGAAGACATGATACTGACACCATCTGATACTACTGGCGTAGACAATTAATTTCCATCATGGTTTCAGCTGAGAATCCAATATCAAGGTAATACAACGAGAGGAATGTGTCTTCAAATTGTGATGGACCATATGCGCTCCGGGTATTAGATTTGAAGAGAAAGCATTGCCCTTTGGTTGAGGATGAATTATACCATGATGGAAGTATCTGAATGTAGTTACCTCAAGAGAAATAAACAGAGTGCTTCACAATAATATGTTTCTGACATCATGAAACTCACATATATGAGGAGAGCTGCCTCTGGCTATTAAGCATTGTTGAATCTGGACCTGATTGCCCTGAATGAATTGAACAGTAACTTGGTATGCCCCCTTGATTAGGAAACAATGACCATGCCCCTGGCATTAGGAATTCTGTAATGTTACCCTTGGCACTTCAGATAGATGAGGAGATCTGCCTCTGGCTGTTTAAACATAGTTGAATCTTGTCCTGATTACCCCAAATGAGTTAGGCAGTATCATGGCCTGCCCCCTTGATTGGGAGATAATGACTATGCCCCTTTGTATACATGGGCTTTCATCCAGGAAGCAACTTTGTTTATCAGAAAGACTTTGATTTATTGAACATTCATCCTGTAAGTTTCTCTGTTTATCAAACACTCAGGTATATGCAAACAAATATATTCAAAAATGCAATGCTTATGTCTGTCTTGAAGTTTTTGAAAAAAGTTATTTTAGAAAAACAATTTTTATGAAAACTGTGATATTAACTCAAGTTTTATAATAAGCCCTAAAGGAGTCAGGATACCTTTTTGTAGCAGTACGCTTTCGAACTAACCATGCTTCAGTTAGGACTTTTAAAGGATTGTAACGTGGCCTGGTTCACGGTTTAAGAAACAAAGGATAAAGGCTCAAATTTTATTTGTACCCAACCCATTCTCCATGATGTTCTTCAGTCCTATACTCAGTTAACTTATGCATTGAGGCTCAAAGGAGTTTGGAATTGTAACACTGACATTTGCGATGGTTCAGAAACCAAAAATTTATTTGAACATTCAGTCATCTTTCTTTGTTGAAGATTCATAGTGACCTCTTTTTTATTTTGACTTTGTTATATCTTCTTTTTGCTTGAACTGTTTATTTCAAAGTTACAGTCAGCGGTATGTCTTAATTTTTTTTTTACTAAGTCTCCTTCATAGGTTTTGACTTAGTGGGTTTTTCTTCTGTTGGATATTGACTGTCAGGTTTAATGATGACAGAGAACCATCATTAGTTGTGTACAACACGGATAATTGGCATATTTGAGTTAACCGAGTAACTACCCTGCCCCGGGTTATGAATAAGGGTTTTAATTTGTGCGAGAATAAAAACTCCTACTTCATAGGCTCAAAAGGGTTGACTAGGGATTAACTTCCTTATATATCCACTGTTTAGGAATTGAAACAACGCCTGTACATCGTCAGCATAGTTTGTTCAAAAGCATACTGCATAAGATTATGGTATTGTTTTCGTCATCCTCCCTCTACAGGCTTATAGCTTTATCAGGAGTTAAATATCACAAGATAGAAATATGAAACATACTTCAATTTATAGAGGAACGAATGGATTAATTCAAGACAAACATATGCAATGCATTAATGAAAACAAAAGTTTAACATAATAGTAAGTGTTCGAACAAATAAAAGAAATTACAAATGAAAATTCAAATGTTGTCCCATCCAGTTGGCTGAATGTCCTCAATTGCAATCTGTGAACTTTGAGGAGCAATATACTTCACCATGAAATCAAATTTGCCACTTGGATGTCCCAAGGTGCCCCATATCTCAACAGGAACAGGTAGGCTTCCTTTCTTGATACCTTGGGCAACTTGTCTTGCAGCTTCGGTGTTTGATGGGTGATAGTAGAACTCTACTTGACCTTCTGGAGTAACCTCTAGGATTCCTTCGTCAATTAGATCTTGAATCTTCTTCTTCAATGTCCAACAACTATTAGTATCATGTCCGGGACAGTTGGAGTGATACCCACACCTTGCCTTGGGATTATAGCGAGGAGAGGAAGTTTTAGGATTTTGAGGAGGATTTTTCAAGGAAATTAGTTTCATCTCCAACAAACATTGCAGAACTTGTGACATTGGAGTGATGAATTTGATAAACTGTCTTCTACATCCCTTGTGTGGAGGTGGATTAACTTTACCAGGTCTTCTTTATTTAACTGAAGAACAATCAGTGACAACCGGTTTCTTACCTTCTTTTATCCTCATCTTTTTTCCAACCAAATCAGCTTGTTTTAATGGAGGTTGACTAACAATTAGATTCCTGACTCCATTACTTTGAAGTTTACGGACAAAGGCTCTTAACTCTTCTTGTCCCTGAGCTAAACTTTGAATTAGAACCACCTGGTCATTCATCTGGGTCCTCATTTCTGTCATCTCAGCTTGTAATTGTTTCAGCTGATCATCCTTGTTGTTCTCAGGATTCTTCTTCTTAGCCAGCAGTGTCTTCAATTCATCCTGCCCCTTGGTCAGGTTCAGGATCAGCTCTTGGAACTGTGCGTTTTGTGCCTGGAGATCCTTAACTGTTTGTTCAAGAGCCATTGCTGAAATAAACAGCGAGAAGATGAGAAACCTGTGCACAATTATAAACCTGTGATGCAATGATATGGAATGTAAATGCGTATGCAATGTTTTCAAGGACCGCAGGATTTAAATTTGCTTAAACAAACACGAAGGTAAACTTTTATTAGTAATAACTTTGTTTTGCCTCTTGGGCATACAAAAGATGGGGTTTTAAGTCTCCCATGGACATTTCCTCTTTGTGTTGAGGTATGAGTTGAGATTCCGTTCCTCGTGAAGTTGCTTTGTTAGTTCCAGGATTCTTTCTTGGCTTGCTTTGTAATGAGCCTCGAAAGTATCCCTTTGTTCCTTCAACTGGATCCAGGATCTCTGTAAGTCTTCCATGTCAGTAGGCATGTCTGGGTGAAGGATGGTATAAGCAGTGTCTCCTTAAGCAACAGGTTCCATGGTAACTGGCAGGATAGCAGGATATGGCATCATGAGAGTCTGAGCACGAGATCGCACCCATTTGAGATAAGCCTCCATAGGAATAGTGTACTTAGGCTCTAGTGTCTTGCTGTCAACCCTGTTTACTTTTCCCCAAGCTCGTATGAATCTCTGACGGTAACCTTGAAGATCGTTGTCGTAATCAAACACACTGCCCTGAATCAACATGTCATGTGGACCATCACTCCGAGCGTAACCAAACTGTCGTAAAGCTAGAGAGGGGTTGTAGGTGATGCCTCCTCTTATGCCTAGAAGTGGCACATTAGGAAATTCCCCACAACGATCAATAATAGTGACATTCTCCATAGATCTGGAACACCAATGGATATCTGAATGCGAGAGTGACATGATCCTCTTGGACCATCTGAACCCTTGCTCATTCTTCATTACTGAGCGAGGAAGGTGAGAAATAAACCACCTAGAAAGCAAAGGTATGCAGCACATCAAAGTTCCTCTTGCCTTTGTAGTACGGGTGTGAAGAGAATGCAGGATGTCTCCAAGTAAGGTAGGTACTGGATTGTGACTCAGGAATATGTTGATGGCATGAACGTCTATGAACTGATCTGGATTGGGGAACAATACTAAGCCATAAATCAACAGGGCTAAGATCTCCTCAAAAGCATCATAGCTCATGGCCTTCAATAACACTTGAGCTTTATCCATTAATACCTTAGCAAGAATACCCTTAACTCCGCTTCTCGTTTCCAGGACAATGTCAGACTTCTTCAGATGTAGAGCTGCAGCAATAACCTCTGGTTTAAGCTCCTTCTCCAGGCCTGTGAAGGGTCTTTGATCAAGAACAGGTATGCCCAGAAGTTTAGAGAACTCCTCCATGGTTGGAACCAGCTGATAGTCGGGGAATGTAAAACAGTGGTGCTTAGGGTCAAAGAACTGAAACAGAACACTCATCATGTCTTCATTGAACCCTGAAGTGACTAGATCCAATAGGTGACCATGTCTCTTGATGAACTGGGAGTGATCAGACACTTGAGAAACCAACTCTTTAAGCTTAGCAGGTATGCCCACAAAGTTGATCCTGATGGTGTTTCTACGAGCAGAAGCCATGACCTGCAACAAAGAACAAAGATAAATCCTTTGGTCCTTGAAATGGTTAGGGAAAATGCTATGCTTATGATGCATGATGATGTCATGATGTTATGCTCAATCACAAACATGTGGCACACACAAGCAAGTCACACAATAGCCCTAGGTTTAAAGGCTTGCATGAGGTTCAAAGGTAAGTACCCTCCCCTGAAGTTAGTTGGTTCATCCTGTCCTATGAAAGTAACCAGGTTCTAAGGGATCTCAATATCATTGATCCTTCACAAGGGTGGTTGTTCAGAAGGCAACTTACTTGCCAATCAAAACCCTCCAAGTTTAGAATCTCAATGAGCGTAGTATCGAGTGTCAACCAACTTCAGTCTGTACCAAAGCCGGTTACCTCACTACTTTCTAAAGGCCAAGATGAGTTAACTAGGGTTCTAAAAGTTAGTTAGTGCATTGACAACATATGGCAGCCTCATATTATCCTCAACTTGACTTAAGGAACATAAGCACCAACCAAGAAGTCGCACTAACTATGGCCACCAGATCAACCGTATCGATATACGTCGTACAGTTTCCTTGGTCTATTGCCATTTACCTAAGGTACACTAGATCCGGGTTAGGATCTTTCACACATAAGAGCACCCAACAAGATAAGTATAAAGCAAACAAGACAAACAATTTAAGTGATCTATTTCCTAAGGGTACCCCTCTTTAATATTAAGTCCCCAGCAGAGTCGCCAGTTCTGTAACACGGTGGGAGAACTGACTTTAGTTATGTTGCGGATAGCAAGAGTCGCCACCGACTTTTATTTTATCCAAAGGAAAGGCATAAAAGAACAGGAAAGACCTTTTAAAAGATTTTTGGGTCCGGGGGGTAGGTTATGTAAAGGGAAGGTGTTAGCACCCTTTACATCCATGGTTATCCATGGGCTCTTAGTTACTTAGCTCACTTTGAATTGTTTTTGAAAATGTGAAGTGTGTGAATAGAAATTTTCATAAGAGTTTGATAATGATCCATGTGCGGATGCGTAAAAAACTTGTGTTTGAAAATTGTTTGAAAATTGTAAAGTGTTTGAAATTTGTTTTGAAATAGTGAGCAAGTAACTATGAGGAACCTACCCTAAAGTTTAAGTCTTTCTGTTCTTTATCCTTTAAATGGTAAGACTATCCCTATTATTAAGGAATAGGTAGTCATTACCTTGGATGTGTGGGACAAGTAAGGGTCATCTGTTTAATGTAGGCAACTGTAGGGTGTATTAAGCACTTTTGGAGGGACTGTCATCTTTATTCGAAAGGGACAAGATCATTACGAAGGCAACATTCGCAAAGGGACTTGATCTTTTATTGTTAAGGGACTAGATGACTTTATTTTGAGGGACTTTTGCTTTATACACCCTACTTGACCTTTTTGATTAGGCAACATGAGAGGTATCCCTAAGGAAGTGAGATGGCGATCAAAGATCGACTTACGTGTGTGAGTGTACAATTTTAAATATTTATCTTTTGAATTAAGTGATCTAAATTAATTTTAAATAACATACATGTTTACACTCCCTATTTTTACTAACCATGACATAAAAATAAATAATTTAAATATTACAAAATATTACATTCAGGAGCAATTACAATAATAATAATAAAGCAAATTAAATAAATAGCAAAATAAATAAATAATTATAATTGGGTTAGTGAAAATAATAATAATAAAAATAATATCAAATTTAATGGGGTTAGTAATAATAATAATAATAAATCACAATATCTATAAATGAGGTTAGTAATAATAATAATAATAATAATAAATCACAATATCTATAAATGGGGTTAGTAATAATAATAATAAATATGAAAATAAATAGCATTAATGATAAAATAAATAAGAATATTAGCATAATAATTACAAGATCAAATTTTTATGAACAATTATTATTTAAGATTGCGAAGAAAATATAAACAATTAATTATCATAAAGTCTTAAATGCTATAAAAATTAAGTTAATTATAAACATATTATGAAAATAAATTATATTAAATTAACAAGTTTTAATTATTTTTTTAAAACATATATTAAAAAAATTATTTACATACATAACTAGATTATAAACAATTATAGAATATTTACATATTATAAAAAAAAATTAAACATTTTAATTTTTAGATTTTATGTACAAAATTTTAAATTATAAACAATGTAGGTCATATTTACATATTATAAAAATAGGATCAATTATGATTATATTTACAAAATTTAATAAGATAGATACATGAATGAAGATATGATCATACAATTATATTTACAAATTTAAAGATTATAATAAAATTTTATTCACTAATTAAAATATAAACAAGAATTACAATTAGGTTTTTTTTAGAAAAATATTTTAGGGTTTTGAAAATAATTAGGATTTAATAATTTATAAAATTGCATTAGGGTTTTAAAAAAGATATTATGATTAAATTAGAGTTTGCAAAAATAAATTAAATTTTATATACAACAAAATATAAATCTAATTATTATTATATACATGTTTTTAATTTTAAATGTATAATTATAAAAAACTAAGTTTAGAATTAGAAAACATTTACATGATTATAATATAATTAACAAAACAATGAAATCATAAAAAAAAAAATTGAAACTTTCCTGGCTGGGAATTGAACCCAGGATGCCTTGCTTGACAAGGCCCATGCCATACCACCAGGGTCCTTAGCTTCTTTCATGCGCGTACCAACCACCAGGTCACTTATCATCCTATGAAATAATATACAAACAACACAATAAATATACAAATCAAAATTCAAAAATCTGAAGCGCGCGAAGATCTTCATCTTCAACCTTGGGTTCGCAGGTTTTCCTGCGAATTTATCTACAACTTTTCCTGCGATTATTCCTACCAATACAACCTGCGAACATCAAACACTATTCAAACAGCACAATTTTATCAAATTAACAACATCTTTAACTTCCTTGCAACCTGTACAATCCAATTATGTCAACCAAATTCATTTATATTGTGTAAATTGAAGAACCCAAATTTAGAGCTTTAAACCCTAAACATGGTATACTCATGATTCGGCCATAACTCTTCACCAAACTATCCAGACTTCATCTATAGCCAATAACAAACATCAATATATCATTAAAATTCATTATCAATAAGTAAATATGATGATTCGAAAAAAAATATATGAAGCACATGGATGATTCGGTTCATGCATTATGGAGTGTTTTGGATGCAAATAAGTGTTGGTTTCCACTCAATGAGGTCCAAGGATCATGGATGTGTTCTCAAATTACCTTCAAATGTCCTGGAAGATTGAAACCGAATGTGAGTTTTTGAGAGGTTTTTTGGTTTATGAAACTTACTCTTGGGAGGCAGAAATTTTTTTCTCTTGATGATGGCATTATGTTTAGTACTTATAGGAGATGGAATTTAGGTCATAACATTGATTGATCATGTGGAAATTTTGATTTGAAAAGATTGAAATTGATCATGTCTTAAAATTCAAATATTTGTGCATGAAGACTTGCTATTTTTGGATCAATCTCATGATTTCCTTCCCTTTCAACTTCAATCAATATTGAAGACCTTCTAGAAACCAAATCTCCATTAAATAATATATTTTCATATTTTATATTTATTTAAAATGATTTTTTATGAATTAAATCAAAATAAATCAAAATAAAATAATAAAAATTCTGATTTTTAATCATTTGGGTCGTGCATGATGATAATGTATGGATTGGATCACAATTTGGCAAGCCCATTTGGAAGAAATTGGTTTTAAACCTCCATTTTCATCATAAACCATCACAAAATTTCCCAACTTTGCAAGGGCACATCTACCTCAATTTTAATGCTATGAGGGTGTTCATGGACATTTTGGAAAGCTTGAAGAGTCCTCTAAACAACCCCACTGGTTTCATGTCCATATCATTTACCAATCTCAAGTTATGCCCTTTTGAAGTTGTTGACTTTTTGTTGACTTTCAAAAGGACCTATAATGTCTTAGCTCATACCTTCCAAATGAAGCATTTTTGGGCTTGGCTTGTGAGACACAAAGTTGTAGAGAATTCAATTTCCTTAAAAATGAGCTTTGAGTGGAGACTTGGTGATGAATTATGTGAAAGTTATGGCTGGTCAAAGTTCAGTTGACTTTTACTAAGGAAACCCTAATTTAGAAACTCCTGATTATTGATGATCTGGAATCTCCTTGATGAATCATGATCAACCCTTGATCAAATGATGAATTTTACTTCATATACTTGATGTTGGCAAAAAATCATGAAGTTTGACTTTGGTTTGACCACAGTTGACCTCAGTTTGACTTTTTAACTGCATTGACTGATTTTGACTTATCTGATCATCTGACTGAGCAAACTTTTGAGAAAAGTCTTGAAACTTGTCATGGGGGTTCTTACACACATATAAGATGTTATGAAGCTCACTTGAAGTATTGGAAGTCCATTTATCCTGATTAAAGTCAAAACCCTAGTTTTGGATGCACTGCTTAGGAGGTGCATTGTCTGAGGGAATTGTCAACTCTTCTGACCAATTGTGAATTTTGTGAACCTTGTGAACCATCATAAAATGTCTTGTGAACCTCATGGGAGGTATTTTGAACCTTGTGAACCATCATAAAATGTCTTGTGAACCTCATGGGAGGTATTGTGAACCTTGTGAACCTTGTGAACCTCATAAAGTGACTTGTAGACTTCATGAACCTCATGAAAGGTTTTGTAAGCATTGTGAATCTTGTGAACCTTGTGAACCTTCATAAAGTAACTTGTAGACTTCATGAACCTCATTAAAGGTCTTGAAAGCATTGGGAAACTTGTGAACCTTGTGAACCTTCATAAAGTGACTTGTAGACTTCATGAACCTCATGAAAGGTCTTGTAAACATTGGGAAACTTGTGAACCTTGTGAACCTTCATAAAGTGACTTGTAGACTTCATGAACCTCATGAAAGGTCTTGTAAACATTGGGAAACTTATGAACCTTGTGAACCTTCTTAGCACACAAAATCTTGTATTGTGAGGGCAAATTTTGGGGTGCAACACCGTGTAAATGCTATGGAATTGCAGAAGACTTCTGGATTGGATTTTGAAGATTTGAGTTTGAATTTTGGAGTTGTTATCCCTATTGGTTTCAAGGTTCCTACCTTTGTGGTATATGATGGCGTGTCATGTCCTAAACTGCATTTGAGATCTTATGTCCGGAGGATCCGGCCACATACTGCTGGTAGGAAGCTGTGGATTCATTTCTTTCAAGAGAGTTTATCTGGAGCTCAATTGGAATGGTACTATCAACTTGAGAGTACCAATATTCATACTTGGAATGAACTTGAGAGTACCACAACACGCATGCAACTCCAAAGCATGCCTATGGGTTCTAAAGAAAGTTTCAAGGAGTATGCCCAGAAATGGAGAGATTTTGCAATCAGATTTCAACCTCCTTTAACTGACAGGGAATTAGTTGATATGTTCATGAGTACATTAACTGGTCCTTTATACAGTCATCTCATTGGAAGTTCATCATTTGGTTTCACTGAGTTGATAATGACTGGAGAACGTATGGAGAGTGGAATACGAAGTGGTAAGATACAAATGGTTGCCTCTTCAAGTACTACTAAGAAGCCCTCTAATGGAAAGAAAGAATCTAATGATGTGTATGGCCAACAAGGTCGCAATAGGAATAACTAATCTGTGGGAGCAGTCCTAATCTCTAATCTTGCACCTATACAACAAGATCAACAACAAAATAGTCAGCCTAAGCAAAGTGCGCCTAGGAGACAACTTACAAAGATCAACATTTCGTTGGCTCAGGCTCTGCAACATATGTTGAAAGGAGAGTTAAATACCTTGAGGGATCCTCCTCAAAATCCTAATACTACCTCTCCTCATTATAATCCCAATGCAAGGTGTGTATATCACTCCAATGCCCAGGCCATGATACTAATAATTGTTGGGCATTGAAGAATAAGATTCAAGATATGATTGATGCTGGAGAAATTGAATTTGATCCTCCTGAGACTCCTATGTGATTATTGCTCCTATTCCCAAGCATGAGAAGACTGTTAATGTTGTTGATGATGTTTCTTATGTTTCTACTGTGACTGTTTTAACTACTTCTCTGTCCATTATTAAGAAGAAGCTGCTGCAAGCCGGTTTATTTATGGGTTTCAATGAAGACTGTTTTTACTGTGCCTCTCAACCCAATGATTGTTGGAAGCTGAAAGAATGTATTCAACGTTTAAAGAACAACAGTACTATATTGTTTGAGAATATCCTTTCTATAGAGAGATTATGTGAAGGCCTGTCCCAAGACCTGAAGCTTGAAGATGTGTCTGTGGTTACTAATACTCTTGTGAAGATCACTTCTAAGGGTTCTGTGAGGATTACTTCTAAAGGTCATGTGAAGATTACTGCTAAGCCAAAGGTGGCTCCCCTGATTATTACTACTCCTGGTCCAATTCCATATTCTTCTGATAAAGTTATCCCTTAGAATTATGGTTCTGATGTTTATATCCATGGTGTCTAGTAAGAGCCTCTAACTGATATACCTATTATAGATACTAATCATGATATCGAAAATATTGTTGGGACTAGTAAAGTTACTAGGAGTGGAATAATTTTCTCTCCATAAGACCCTTCAAAGACTACTGCTACTCCAGTTCATATCTCAAACCCTGAGCCAAGTATTGAAGATCGGGGAAAAGGACCATTAATTGAGCCTGTTCAGGTTGAAACACCAGTTACTGAAGACCTTTCTAGGCAGATGGATGAAGCACTGAAGATCATCCGCAAGAGTGATTATAATATTATTGAACAATTGGGGCATACTCCTTCCAATATCTATATGTTGTCTATATTGTTGTGTTCTAAAGCCCATGTTAAGGATTTGGTAAAGTTCCCGAAGGCTACTCATGTACCACATGAAATCTATGTGGACCAATTCGAAAATTGTGTTGTTAACTTGACAACTGATAATGGCTTAGGCTTTTCTAATGTTGATCTAACTCCTTCCAAAATAAACCACAACCTAGCTTTATATATCTCCATTGAGTGTAGGGGCACTGCTTTGTCTCATGTTTTGGTGGATAATGGTTATTTATTAAATGTGTTACCGAAGGATGTTCTGGACAAACTCAACTTTGAAGATATTCTGCTAAGATCCAGTACTGTCGTGGTGAAAGCCTTTGATGGTTCAAGAAGAATGGTGTACAGAGAAGTTGACCTCCTGATCAAAGTGGTTTCTCAAGTCTTTGATTCTACCTTTTATGCGATGGATATTCGTCCTTCCTATTCCTGCCTGCTTGGGCGTCCCTGGATACATGGGGCAGGTGTTGTGTGTAACAGCCCGGGCCCCTCGCAAGGCAATCCCGACACTGCCACCTCATGATCTTCTCTACTCCCCTCACTAGTAGAGTTTTTGCCTTCCGTGGGAATCGAACCCTGTACCCTGGGGTTCAAGTACATGTTCATTCCATTCCCACTACCACTCAATTGGTAGTGGGAATGGATTGAGCATGTACTTGAACCCCAAGGTACAGGGTTCGATTCCCACGAAAGTCAAAAACTCTACTAGTGAGGGGAGTAGAGAAGATCGTGAGGTGGCAGTGCCGGGATTGCCTTGCGAGGGGCCCGGGCTGTTACATTATGACTTCCACTTTACACCAAAGTTGAAATATCCAGTGAAAAGCAAGATTATCACTGTTTATGGTGAATAAGAGTGTATGGCCAGTCATGTAAACACTTTAAAGTATGTTGAGATGGAGAGTGAATTTGTTGAGACTCCTTGCCAAACATTTGAAGTAGTTCCTCAGATTATTCCTGCTGCTGAGTTTATCCCTACTGTTAAACCAGTTCTTGCTGCTACTAGAGTACCTCCTACAATGGCCTCTCTCAAGGATGCTAGAGTTATAGTTAAAGAAGGTGGTTGTACTATATGGGGTCAACTTACTAACATTCCTTACAAGTCTGACAAGTTTGGTTTGGGTTTTACTGCAGAATCTCAGAAGGTTGTTCGTCCTGCTCGTGCTATTTGTATCACCAACAAGGGAATTCAAAAGGATCAAGTCAATGCTGTAGAGGATTTTGATGAAGACTACAACTTGGATAGCTGGATCTTTCCTACCATTGGCAGTTAACTCAATAATTGGAAAGTTGAAGATGTTATTTCTATCTCTTTTAGTCAGGAGTAAATGTTATTACTGTTTTTCTTATTTTCAAGTTTGTAATTTTGAACAATTAAACTTTTAAGCCTTGTGCCTTTCCCGGGGCACAATGGTATGTCATTTCATTTGCATATTTTCATTCAATAAAATCGATGGACGTTTTTTCTTTCGTAAATATTGCACTATTTGTCTTTCTTTTATTTCTTTTTTATCAAAAGTTATGTGTTCTTACACACACCCACATCACTAAAATGCAGATCCTCATCCACTATGGATCCTGTTGATAACATTTCTGCTATTGCCAATTATAACTTTGAGAATTCGATCTATCAAGCCAAGGATGGAAATGAGGAATATTGTGAAGTGCCTGTAGAGCTTGCTAGGTTGCTACAGCAAGAAGAGAAAGTTATACAACCACACGAAGAACCAATTGAAGTTGTAAAACTGGGGACTGAGAAAGACAGGAAAGAGGTCAAGATAGGAGCTGAATTAGAAGACAATGTTAAGAACAAATTGATTCAAATGTTACATGACTATGTGGAGATCTTTGCTTGGTCTTATGAGGATATGTCGGGACTTGATACTGATATTGTGATTCACCGTCTGCTAATGAAGGAAGGTTGTCGCCCAATAAAGCAGAAAGTTCGTCGTATGCGGCCTGAAATGTCAGAAAAGATTAAATCAAAAGTGATGAAACAATTTGATGCAGGGTTCCTAGTTGTCACTTCCTATCCTTAATGGGTTGCAAATGTGGTGTCGGAGCCTAAAAAAGATGGTAAAGTACGCATGTGTGTAGATTACAGGGATTTGAACAAAGTCAGCCTCAAAGATTATTTTCCACTTCCACATATTGATGTTCTGGTAGACAACCCCGCTCAACATAAGGTATTCTCTTTTATGGATGGTTTCTCTGGTTACAATCAGATTAAGATGGCACTTGAAGATATGGAGAAGACTATGTTTGTCACACAGTGGGGAACCTTTTGTTATAAGGTAATGCCATTTGGTTTGAAGAACGCTGGGGAAATGTATCAGCGTGCTATGGTAGCTTTGTTCCATGATATGATTCACCATGAGATAAAGGTATATATTGATGATATGATAGCCAGATCTCAGACCGAAGAAGAACATCTTGATCATTCGCACAAGTTGTTTGAGAGGTTGAAGAAGTACAAGTTGAGATTAAATCCAAACAAATGTACCTTTGGAGTTAGATCTGGTAAACTATTGGGTTTCGTTGTCAGTGGTAAAGGTATTGAAGTTGAACTTACAAAGGTAAAAGCTATACAAGAAATGCCTTCTTCCCGTACTGAGAAGGAAGTCAGAGGTTTCTTGGGACACCTGAATTACACTGCAAGATTTATTTTCCAATTAACTGCTACTTGTGAACCAATCTTCAAGTTGTTGAAGAAATATCAAGTAATGGAATGGAACGAAGAATGCCAGGTAGCCTTTGATGAGATCAAGAAATACCTCTAAGAACCTACAATATTGATGCCACCAGTTGAAGGAAGACCCTTGATTATGTACCTGACAGTATTGGACAACTCAATAGGGTGTGTGTTGGGGCAACATGACGAGTCTGGCCGAAAAATCAAGCAATGTACTACCTTAGCAAAAAGTTTATCGACTGTGAAACAAGATACTCACTGCTCGAGAAAACTTGTTGTGCTTTGGCTTGGGCTGCTCACTGACTAAGACAATATATGTTGACTCATACCACTTTATTGATTTCAAAAATGGATCCTATCAAGTACATATTTGAGAAACCTGCTCTCTCCGGACGAATAGCAAGATGGCAAATGATTTTGACAAAATATGACATACAATATACTACTCAGAAAGCAATTAAAGGATGTGTGGTAGTTGATCATTTGGCTCATCAAGCAGTGGATGACTATTAGTCTATGAACTTTGAGTTTCCGGATGAAGATATTATGCTTGTTGTTAAAGAACTAAGACAATATGAAGGACCTGAACAGGGATCCCGATGGACTATGGTTTTTGTTGAGGCTTCTAATGCAATCGGTAATGGTGTTGGTGTTGTGATTATCTCTCCCTAGGGTTGTTATACACCGTTTACTACTAGACTTTATTTTGATTGTACCAACAATATGGATGAATATGAAGCGTGTATTATGGATATCAAGGTTGCCATTAAGACGAAGATCCAGTTTTTGAATGTGTACGGAGATTCAGCCCTGGTAGTTAGTCAGGTTTAAGGTGAATAGGACACAAAACATCCAAATCTCATTCCTTACAGAGAGCATGTGTTGTCTCTGATCCCATACTTTGAAGAGATTACTTTTGGACATATTCCGAGAAAAGAGAATAAGTTGGCATATGCATTAGCCACCATGTCATCTATGTTTGAAATCAGTTGGGATGATGAAGCTCCCAGAATTACTATTGATCGATTAGATGAGCCAACATACTGTTATGAAGTTGATACTGAAGGGGTGGAAGATAAAACTTGGTTCCATGAAGTGAAAAGATATCTCGAAGCTCAGGAATATCCTGAAGGGGCATCTATCAATGACAAGAAGTTTCTGAGGAAATTTTCTGCCAAGTTTCTCCTGAGTAATGGAATTATGTACAAGCGCAATCACGATTCGACTTTGCTTCGTTATATGGACAAGAAGGAAGCAATAGAGATTATGGAAGACATGCATGATGGGATCTTTGGTACTCATTCTAGTGGGAATACAATAGCTAAGAAGAATTTGAGAGCAAGTTATCATTGGTCTACCATGGAAGCTGATTGCTATCAGCACTCCAAAACTTGTCATAAGTGCCAGATCTATAGTGAAAAAGTGCATGTACCTCCAGTTCCATTGAATGTTCTGACTTCTCCTTGGCCTTTTTCCATGTGGGGAATTAATATGATTGGTGAGATCAAACCTACCGCTTCCAATGGACATCGTTTCATTCTTGTTGCTATTGATTACTCTACAAAGTGGGTAGAGGCAGCCCCATTTGCTTCTTTTACTAAGAATGTTGTGGCTCAGTTCATCAAACATAATCTCATATGTAGGTATGGCATCCCCGAAAGGATTATCATAGACAATGGTACTAATTTGAACAATACTATGATTATTGACCTCTGCACACAGTTCAAGATTAAGCATCACAATTCTTCTCCATATTGACCAAAGATGAATGGCGCAATGGAAGTTGCATACAAGAATATTAAGAAGATCTTGCAGAAGATGACAGTTAAATTAAAGATTGGCATGAGATGTTACCATTTTCTCTTCATGGTTATCGTACCACAATACTTACTTCAACTGGGGAAACCCCATTTTCTATTGTCTATGTTATGGAAACAGTTTTACCTATTGAAGTTCAGATTCCCTCCTTGAGAATTATGAAGGATGCAGACTTAGATGAAGATGAATGGATTCAGACTCGACTTGACCAGATAAACTTGATTGATGAAAAGAGGCTTGCAGCTGTTTGTCATGGTCAGATGTACCAGAAGCGTATGGTTAAGGCCTTTAATAAGAAAGTCAAGCAACATGTATATCAGGCTGGAGACTTGGTAATCAAGTGTATCATATTACCACAGGGTGATTCTAGGGGCAAATGGACTCCCACCTATGAAGGGCCATTTGTAGCCAAGAGGGTATTTTCTGGAGGTGCTATGATGCTTACTACTATGGATGGTGAAGATTTTCCACAACCTGTAAACACAGACATAGTCAAAAAATACTATGCATAAAAAGAGACCCGCTAGGATGACTGTTCTAGGCAAAAATAAGGGCATCCCAGCGAACCAAAAGGGTTCGGGCAAAAATTATATATATATATATATATATATATATATATATATATATATATATATATATATATATATATATATATATATATATAATTGTACACCCGACAAGTCGAAAGCTCGAAAGGGCGGCTTGGGCAAAAAAAGGTATCCCGGTGGATTGAAAACCTGAAAGGGCAGTCCAGGCAAAAGTTAGGGATTAAAGTGTACGACTATGTCTCGTTGGATCACCCATGTAACCTCAATTGGTGGTACTACCTATATCAATTTCAAACAGGTGCAGATCATTCCAATTGTTTCTATTCTGACAGCAAGGGATGAGATACTTGAAGATAATGACAATGGCATAATTGAAACCCAATAGGATCACTTACACTTAGCTATTTTCCTTGTTTTTTGTACTCTTTTAAAAATTTCTACGACGAATTCCTCTTAATAGGATTTTTGTCTCCTTATTCAAACTTGCCTGTTTATAGGCCACTTTCTAAATAAATGAAATTCTATTTTTAAATTCAGGTTTACTTTTCCCTTTTTACTTAAGCGAAAACGTTTGTTGATTATGTTTTAATGTATATATGCTTTTGAATATGATTGATGTTTACCAAAAATGCATAAGTTGCAATAATAGCATTTACTAAGGATGATCGGAGGTAGGAATCCAATGAATCTTCGTCGGTTCATCCCCATAGAGTAATATTTACGGATATATTCTAACGAAATACTTCAAGTAGCCCTTTATACTTCCAATTATACGAAATCTTCAAGCAAATTTCTTTCAAATCTGATATCCTCCGAAGAATTGATACTTAGCCGGATAAGTCCCCTAGGGGAATGTCCATCTCTTTTATCCTCAGTCAGGGTATTCAGGAATTTAATCCTTCAGCAAGGAGTACGACGAACAGAAAATGGAAGATCCTAAGTACGATATTCCAAAATAAGACGGGAACAAAGTCTTCATATTCCCCAACAACGAATCAGGATTTATTTTCCCCAACTAGCAGTTGTTACATGAAGCTACTAATAAGATTCAACTACATAACTCATTCATACATCATTAACATCATATAATGGCATATACATAATGCATACGACATCTTCATTTATGTTTCATGACATGCAATCCTGCATAAACTAATATTTCTTTTTCAGGATAGTTTACAGTCAGATAAACATTACCAAATCCCTGAGACAGCTCAAAGACGATCTATACAAAGATCTAATACTGATACTTAGTGCAGGACATCTTTTTCTCCCTGAGACAGTTCAGAGATGATCTATACGAAGATCTAGTGCTGACACTTAGTGCAAGATATTTTCAGAGATCTACTTTTGACACTTCAATCAAGATATTTTCCTGATATAGGTCAGAGATGATCTATACGAAGATCTAGTATTGATACTTAGTTCAGAATATCTTTTTCCCCCCAGAGACAATTCTGAGATGATCTACATGAAGATCTAGTGCTGATATTTAACTCAGTCATGTTACAGAGACAGTTCAAAGACGATCTATACGAAGATCTAATGATGATACTTAGTACAGTGACAACATACAGACACTCCTACCTACTGGTACTTTGGATGGCATCTATAAGCCCATCTCCGAATACCCCGAATGGAATCTCTAAGCCCATTCAAGAAATATAATCAACCAACAGTGTCACTCTGTGCACCGGCGAGTGCAAATTTTTGGGCTTTAGTATTCAATCCCCTTCAACCTTCAAGTCTCGAATGACGTATATGCCAATATAACTTCTCAGGTTTCAAAAAATTAAACAGGGGCAGTTGTTGTAACCCAAAATTTCCCTCCAATTTTCAAGATAATGTGTCTCAATAGGTCTATCAATAGTCACAAGATTCTCAATTGGTCAAAGGAATTGAAGGTTTCACCAGACAAAGCCTCCCCCTGAACAATGAATCTTAGAACCAGGGTTTTGAGTTTGACCAAGAAAAATGTACTTCCAAAGCTTCAAGTGGACTTCATAACATCCCACATACCTTAAAGAATCCCCATGACAAGTTTCAAAGCTTTCCCAACAAGTTTGGCCAGTCAGATGCTCAGGTACCCAAAAATCAGTTAACTTGGTCAACAATTCAACTGTGGTCAACTTAAAGTCAAACTTCAAGATTTTTGGTCAACATCAAGATTATGAGGTTAAATTCATCATTTAATCAAGGGTTTATCATGATTCATCAAGGAAACCTCATAATCATAAAAAACAAGGAGTTACTAAATTAGGGTTTTGTGCAGGAAAAGTCAATTGAATTTTGACTAGCTATAACTTTCACATACTTCATCAAAAATTTCCCATCCAAAACTCATTTTGAAGGAAATCCAATTCTCTACGGCTTTGTGTCTCACAAGCCAATTCCAAAAATGCTTCATTTGAAAGATATGAGCTAAAACATTATAGGTCTTTTTGAAAGTCAACAAAAGGTCAACTTTTTCCAAAGCTTGTAATTTAAAAATGGTAAATTTTATGGACATGAGACCAAAATGGTTGATTATAGGACACTCTAAGCTTTCTAAAAAGTCCTAGAACACCTTCATGGGATCAAAATTGAGGAAGTTATTCATTGTGGAAGTCGGGCAACTTTGAGGAGGTTTATGAAGCAAAAAGGGTCTAAACTCAAGATTTTGTCAAATGGGCCCATAATATTCCAATACAAACTCAAAGATGAGGTCATACACGACCCAATGAACAATTTTTCTTATTTTTCTTATTTATTATTTATTATTTTTTATTTTAATCCTTAAAATTCAATTTTAATTGAAATAAATTATAAAAATCAAATATTTGATCTAATACCTATTTTTGGATAAAATATTTTGTGATTAAGATGATTGAAATCATTCAAAATTTGTGTAAGACCATTATAGATTGGATATATTTGACTTTTTGACAAATTTGGCAAGGGGTTTCTTCACAATCAAGAACTCCAATCCATTGCCAAAAGGCCCAAATTTTATCCTAAAAACATTCTATTACACAAGCATAGCAAGGAGACAAGGATTGCACACAAATTCAGAGTCAGAGGGAGACACTTTCATATTAAAAAATACTCAAAATCAATTTTCGGTTTCACCATTCCAAGGGGTTTCAAAAGGTTCAAAGGGTCTTAACATGTTCCTTGAGGCTCCTTAAACGTATCCCAAGCATTCTCATCATCAAAATCATCCTAAAATGCACAAACCAAATCGTTTTCTTCTTCTTGTTTTATGTTTTTCTATTTCATATATTTTGATGTTATAAATTATATTTAATCCTTGATTCAATTTGTTTTGAAGCATATAAGCTTTCTGGATAAATTATTTGGAGTTTCATGGCCAAAACCTCATCCTGCCATTGTTAGGGTTTAAGCCTCTAAATTAGGGCTTTACGATACAAGATATTTAAATAACTTTTATTGATGTATTTGAGTTGTATGAATTGTGGGGATCACATTGGTGTGATTAATTTGAAAAAATCGTATGTGGTTTGGGCAATATGACATTCGTAGGTTTTCCTACGAGTATAAATTCGCAGGTAATATTGGTTCTAATTTCGCCGGTAATTTCGCAAGGGCAAAGGTAGAAGATGAAGTTGGCACCCTTTTGAATTTTTTGAAATTTAGTTTAATATTTTTTGTTTCTTTTCTGTTTATTTATCACAAGCGCGCGCTTGTCTCAGTGGTGAAAGGATCCTTATGCAAGCCATGGGGTGTGGGTTCGAACCCAGCATGTGGCGTTTTTTTAAAACTTATGATTTTCTTGAATTTTAATTTATTATTGTTTGTTTTCAGTTTCAATTACGTAGGCGCGCAATGACCCAGTGGCAAAGGGTTGAGGCTAGGAGGAAAGTCAAGGGCGTGGGTTCGATTCCCACCCCAGGTATTTTGGCAAGTTTTCATTATTTTTTTTAATTTCTTTAATTTGCTTAGTTATTTATTATTTATTTTAAACATGGTTAACCTCATTGGTTTTAAACTAATTTTTAATTAATTTTTTAAACATTTCATTATTTTCTTAACAAATTTTTTATTAGATTTAGGTTAACATTTTTATAAAAAAAGTATTAGTATTATTATTTTTATATTTAGGTTTATAATTAAACCATAATCATTTTCATAAACCTATTTTTTTTCATAAACCTCAATTTAAACCTAAAACTTTTTTTTTTCATAAACTCTAAACCCTAAAAAAATTTCCTATACCTAAATTTTTTTAAAACCTTAACACTTATTTTCTAAACCTTAAAACCCTGAAGTTTTTCCTAAACCTATAATTTTTTAACCTTAATCCTAATTTATTTCCTTTAACTCATTTTTATGTTATTCATTCATGGTTTGCCTGATCATGTAACTGTTTCATACTTGTAATAATTTATCTTTATTTTCCGCTTAATTATTATGTAACTACCCCGAAGCCTTGTAATAGTGTAGGAACTGTTTAATTTTCTGCCTTTTAATTTCTCCCTTTATTTTATGTTAATTGCGTGGTTAGTAACTTAGGGCGTGAAAAGATGTAAATGAATTAACTTGGACTTAGATAATTAATAACAAGATAAATATTTGAAAACAACACTCACACACGTAAGTCGATCGTTCTACGATCGTCGTCTGCACTTCATAGGGTTCCCCTCTTGGTTGCCTTTAATATGGTCAAGTCCCTCGAAAATAGGGATGTTTTAAAAGCAAAGTCCCTTTAACAAAAAAATATCATCAAGTCCCTTCAGATTTAAAAGATCATAAGTCCCTTCGAAGTTGCCTACAAAATAATGATCTTGTCCCTACGAATAAATGACGATAGTCCCTACGAATTGCTAAAGGCACCCCTACAAGTTGCCTTCATTGACCATACGATGACCCTACGTCCGTCCCTCAATAAATCCAAGGTAAATGACTACTTACTCCCTAATAGTAAGGACAATCTTACCCTTGAAAGGAAATAAAGAAACATGAAAAACCAGTCTAGGGTAGGTAGTTCTTAGTTACTTGCTCATATTTCAAAACTCTTTTTCACACCTCACTTTCAAACAACTTTCAAAAACTCAAAGCTTTGTATACATCCATACGAGGATCATTACAAAGACTTATGAAAATTTCTAAACACACACTTCAAACTTTTCAAACAAGTGAGCTAAGTAACTGAGATCCCATGGATAACCATGGATATAAAGGGTGCTAACACCTTCCCTTTATATAACCTACCCCCCGAACTCAAATATTTTTAAAGGTCTTTCCTATTATTTTAATCCTTTTCCTTATTGGATAAAATAAAATTCGGTGGCGACTCTTGCTATCTGCAACATAGGTTTTGGAAACAAAACCGCCTAAGTCAGTTCTCCCACCGTGTCACAATGATATGTATAAATGAGCTGTAAATGAATGGTTGTTGTTTTGTTTTAAATCCTTATTTTTATATTATATTGTGGATGTGAATTTACTCACCCTGCCTGCCTTCTGGTGATGGTCTATTATTCCATCCTGTAGATAATCAAGGTTAGCTCGGTGCGTGCTTAACTCGGAGATAGTGAGTCGTCGAGTTAGTTAGAAGTGGAGTCATGCTCTGTGTCCAGTAACATCGGGATGGGTCTCGTTTGAGTGTTCATGTTTACTTGAATTAAAAGGCTGAATTTTGGTTAAACATTTCGCAAAAATGTTATTTTAGAAAGATTTATGAGTTTTATTTAATTGAAGATGGTTTTTATGACTTATTAATGTTTTCTGTTGCATAATTATGAAGAAAAGATTTATGTTGTTTCCATGATTTTATGAACCCGTGTTACGGGACATGACTCTATGTGATGTTTGAGTTTTGAAATTTTAGAAGTAAATGTGATGCCCTTTTAATGGATTGTGACTCTGATAATTGATTTAAATTGCTTAATCTATGATGGGGTAGAAAGGGTGTTACAGATTCCATCAAGGAATCCAGATAGACGCTCACACCCCACATGGGCATACGTCATCCCACAACTCATGCAAATTATATGCACCTCAACACCGACATATAATGACTCTCACCTAATCAATGTATCATGCAACTATAAACCACAACACAACATGTTACAACAACTATACAATGACATCATACTACAAAAACTCAACAACATCAACATACTACAACAATAACATACTACAACAACTCAACATACTAAAACAACTCAACAACAACATATTACAACAACTCAACAACAAAAACATACTACGATAACTCAATAACAAAAACATACTACAACAACATACTACCACAACTTAACAACAACAACATACTACAACAACTTAACAATAACATACTACCACAACTTAACAGCAACAACATACATTTATTCAAACATGTGTCTTCATGCTTCCGCAACTAACAAATATCAATGGTACAATTAAATCCCATAATTATAGTATATCATGTTAAGACATCAATGAACACATACACAAAGCATTAATACATGACAACATCGATACAATATTACCACAACATAAAACACTTATTTTCAATTAATTTTAAGAAAATATTTTCGTTTTGGGTCATGCTAAGCAAGCCCCTATCACGCTAAGCACACTCGCTATTGCCTCAAAGAGGTGAAAACATTCCAGACTGCGCTAAGCGCTCTCTGCGATTTTGGTAGAAAAACCCTGCGATAACCACAACTTCTTGCCTATGATATCCTGCACTAAATTCGATTTTTAACACCAATTTCACACAAATTATGTACCTATAACCTACATATAACAAATATAATCCAACCATATAAATCAAACACAACCAATTCATCCATTCCAATCATATTTCATAAATCCTCCCAAAACCCTTATTCAAATCCCAAACCACAATTCCCAACCTAACAAATTCTACCTCAATATCTACATCATTTAACCCTCGAGAGATGAAAGAAATCTCACCCTTACCTTATAATGATGAAGTTTCCTCTTCTTCCATGGGTTGTCTCTCCATTCCTCTTGCTCTAGATCTTATGTCCTCTTTCCCTTTAGCTCTCCAACTTTATTTCACTTTTATGTAGAATGAATGATGACTTCTCCCTCTCTCATTCTCATAATATACTCAAAATAATGAATTGCCTCATTTTCCCTCACTTAGTCCTCATATAATTACCATTATGATCTTCCACTCACTACACCACTAATATTCCAACTTATTCCATTATATTATTATTAATATTCTTGACCCATCTTTCTAAATAATAATAGTAACTCTCATCAAACTCTACTAATATTCATTTTACACTATGGTTAACCAAATGCTAATAAAAAATTAATTAACCTCACTTAACACACCATTAATCTCTACGTTATTAGTCATACACCTCTACTACCCCCAAGACTCGCCTCTTAAGGCCATTACCCTTCACCATGGGTACACCAAACATAACGAACGCGCAAAAAACACACAGTCGATCATAAAAATTCACAATTATTCACAAATAATAATTAAAAAGGAAAATAGGGCGTTACAACTCTCCTCCACTTAGAATATTTTCGTCCTTGAAAATTTACCGGATACGAACTACCCTGGATACGCTCTCACATACAAATAATCAACTTTCATGCCACGAAAGGCCACACCATGAATAACACAAAGCAACAATACAAATTATTAATGATAATAACAACAACTAGATGCAATGCTCACGCAACGCACTCGAAAACCAACTTAAGACGCAAGAATAATCAAGTTACAAACATACAAGTTCACTTTTAAATCGGGACACAACATGATTGTCACCATCATCATAAGTAACACCTCCCTAATTCCCTATCATATGAATTAACTACTCACACTCGAACCATCACCATAGATAATGAGGCAACAACAAAGATAAGAACACAAAATTCCATAGCACAACATCGACGTAACCAGAATACCCACTTCGTTGCTACACACCTATGAACAAACCGCATTACACCATGCTTTCGTTGCACACTCGAATTACTCGTAACTATCAAATCTACCAAGTTCACATCCAACTTCTGACCATTAAAGAGGACATAAGAAAAGACTTTCGACTTAACTCATCAGTAATTCCAACCCATCCTTGTCGTCTCATACCCCATTCCTTCCGACCAAACAAGTATTTTACACTCTTGTGATTACTAAACACTCCAAACTTAGATCATATATCCAGATTTTCAATACCATTACAACCACAACCAATTCTAAATCTTGAATAGGATAGATCCCTTCATAAATCCTCAATTGTCGTAAAGCATAAAGTATGAATTTATCATATTATATTAACACACTGTCAAAACTCATCACGAATACATCTCAATACTCCACAAATAGTTTATTAGGATCAGGCAGAATAAAAACTAGAACCGTAGTTGACTTCCTCTTCGGCTCTCTAAAACTTTCTTCATTACAAACATCCCAAACAAACAACTTATCTTTCACAAGTTAAGCGAGATAACAAAAATACTAACTTGTAAAACCTTCCATAACCTGCAATAATAACCAACTAAGTCCAAAAACATTATAATCTGCTTAACCTACTTTGGAGCTTCCTCATTGTAGAACTACGTCTACTTTTGATAGATTTACAATTATATCCTCCTCTGAAATAACATAACCAAGCAAATTCACCCCTACCAACCAAAAATCGCACTTTGATAACTTAGTATATAACTTTATCTCTCTCAATACATGTAACCCAATTCTCAAATATTCCACACATTCCTCTTTTGATTTTATAATATATCAGGACATCCCCAACGAACACCACTTCGAACTTATCCAAATAAGTATGAAAGATACGATTCATACTCTCTATGTAATACCCATATATAAAATACATATATCAAAGCATATTTTTCATATATAAGTTCAAGTTTGGTACTGAAATACAAATAAGTTCTTAGTACAACACATTATAAAATTTTAGCCAACTAAATACATAAGGTACTATAACAAAAGGCTAACAATAATACAATATGTCAAAATAAAAGAAATCTAAGAATTAGATCCGAAGATCTCAAAATATCCACTGCAGAAGCAAAGCCATCGATAAGTAAGGATAATCAAACTGCCTTATCCTTACCCTTCGCGGAACCTGAAGTACTTGAAAATATATCAACAATATGGGGTGAGATAACAACATCTCAGTGAGTTCCCTATCTTAAAGTTCTATCGGCTCTAAAGGTTCGAATCTAACCACTATTCGAGTATTCGGTCACTTATCTACAAGGAACCAAAACAAGATGGAAACGTCCATACAACACTCTCGACACTTCACGTGGGACTCAATGGAATACCCACCACAATCCACTACCAAAACTTTATGAATGCTTCCCGTGGGACTCAATGTAACTCGTCTCAAGACTTACTCAAGACTTCACCGAGAAAGGCTTCCCATGGGACTCAGTGTAATACCCATCACAAGCCACTACCAACACCTCACCAACGGTACCTAAAGCCTTTATGGATGCTTCTTGTGGGACTCAGTGTAATACCCACCTCAAGACTTACTCAAGACTGCACCGTGGTAATCAGTGTAAAACATACCTCAAGTCTTTACGGATGCTTCCCGTGAGACTCAATGTAATACTCACCTCAAGACTTACTCAAGACTTCCTGGGCAAGGCTTCCCATGGGACTCAGTGTAATACCCACCACAAGCCACTACCCACCTTTCCAACGGTTTCGCATCAACTTAGGGTAGTCCTAAACATCTCACAAGTTATACCTTTTTATTTCCAAAAACTCACAATTTCCTAACTAATATAATTACGATTAATTAGAAAAGTCGGGTAAAAGTCGGCTCAAAATAATATTTCTCGGTCTTATATGATAGAACATATTATTAGTTTTGGATCGATATAAAGAACAGTTAAATCGGATAAACGATGAAGAAGTTATGAATTTTTAAAGCAAGAACAAAATAATATTTTTCCAAGACTTACAGTGTTAACCGGTTAACCAGGTCAGATTTTCACTTCCGGTAGCATATGAAAGTCAACCAATTAACACATTCAGTTAATCGGTTATCCGAAAGTCGGTAGCTAAAATCTTACATTTTAAGATGCATAACTTCTCCAAATTCAATCCAAGTAACACCAAACATCAAAATAGTTTTAAACAGAGGTTTCCACACATAATACCAACATACTCATGCATTTAATCTATATTTCAACCGTTCAAACTTCCGATTCTATGATTTATAGAACTATGCCCTAACCTCAAGAAAACTATAACTTCTAGAAATAAGAGTTTCTAACTAGAACCCACCTATACCAAAGATGATTGAAAGATGAATGGATGATGAATCTTCAAGATCGAGAGTTGTCTTCTTCTTCTTCTTCTTCTTCTTCTTCAAGCTTTACCCTTCTTCTCACTTCTTTCTTCTTTCTCTTCCTCTTTCTCTTTCTCTTACTACGTTTATGTTTCTATGTTAACATAATATAAAGAAAACAAACTTAGGTTTATATGGGAAAATTATAATTTCCTCCCAACGGGTCCAAATAGATGGTATCCAAAAATGTCTCTTAATTAACAATTTAATAAAACCTCTGAGTCAGATAATTTTAGTTAACAAAAATAAGTTCACCGATTGCTCCAATTATTTTTGTTAAAATCTTATACGGTCCTACGTATCTCAGACTTAACTTATGTGACTTGAATGGTCCTTTCAATCTCAATCTCGGAGTAACTTTCAAATAAACATGGTCACCTTCCTCAAATTCCAAAGGTCTCCTTCGATTGTCAGCATAACTCTTCTGACAATCTTGAGCTAGCTTAATTTCTCTCGAATCATTCAAATATTTTCTGTAGTCTCTTGTATAACCTTGGGTCCCAAAATTCTATCTTCACCCACTTCTGACCAACACAGAGACATTCTACATTTTCTTCCATATAAAGCCTCAAACGGAGCCATACCAATGCTCGCATGGTAACTATTATTATAAGAGAACTCGATCAAAGGTAAAAGTTCCTTCCAATTTCCTATACTTTCCAACACACAAGCTCGTAACATGTCTTCCATTGTTTGAATTGTTCGCTCAGTCTGACCATCCGTTTGAGGATGATTAGAAGTGCTCAAATGTAAGTTCATACCCATAGCTTGTTGAAACACTTTCCAAAACCTTGAAGTAAACTTTGGATCTCTATCGTACACAATTCTAGATGGGACACCATGCAACCTTACAATTTCAGCAATAAACAACCTCGCAAGATGACTTACCTTGTATGTAGTCTAAACGGCTAAGAAATGCGCAGATTTCGTTAGTCGGTCTACAATAACCGAAATAGAATCATAACCACCTTGAGTACTAGTTAATCCCACCACAAAATCCATAGAAATACTATCCCACTTCCAAATTGGAATATCCAAAGGTTGTAACAAACCGCCTGGTCTTTGGTGCTCGATCTTCACTTGTTGGCACACCACACACTCAGACACAAATACTGCAATATCCTTTTTCATATCGGACCACCAATACTCTTTCTTTAAGTCTTGATACATGTTTGAAGAACCCGAATGTATCATAAAAGTACCTTTACGAGCTTCCTTCAAAATCTTTCTCTTTAACTCAACATCATTTGGAATACAAATCCTTTGGTTAAATAGAATAATCCCATCCAACGCTCTTACAAAACCCGGTTGGAGTAACATCTCTTGTAACTTCTCATCTATAACTTTTTCTTGTTGAATTTTGCTTCTTAAGGTGGAATTGATATTCAAATTTCCCATGATCACACCATTCAGAGTCCATACAAATTGAAGATTAAGATCTCAAAACTTCTCCTATAATGCATATTCCAACATCATCAACTCGACACCATGAATCACTTTTCGTCTTAAAGCATCTGCCACTTTATTCGCTTTTCCTGGATGATACTTTAATTCTAGGTCATAATCATTCAAGTACTCCATCCACCTTTTTTGTCTCGTATTCAATTCTTTCTGATAAAAAAGGTATTTCAAACTCTTATGGTCGCTGAACATCTCAAAGCGCACACCATACAAATAATGTCGCCACACCTTTAGAGTAAACACCACGACTACTAACTCCAAATCATGAGTTGGATCATTCTTCTCATGAACTTTCAACTATCGAGAAGCATAAGCCACAACCTGTCCTTCCTACATAAGAACACCTCCTAATCCCATCTTAGAAGCATCACAAAACACTTTGTAAGACTTGTTAGGATCGAGAATGATCAACACCGGAGCAGTCATAAATCTTTCCTTTAGACACATGAAACTTTGTTCACAACCAGAATCCCATTCGTATGTTAAATCCTTTCTAGTAAGCTTAGTCATTGGCAACACCAAATGAGAAAAACCTTTAATGAACCTTCTGTAGTAACCTGTCATACCTAAGAAACTTCTAACTTCCTATGCATTCCTCGGTCTCTCCCAATTTATCACGGCTTCAATTTTCGATGGATCCACTGCTACACCTCCTTGAGATATAACATGTCTAAGAAATTTGACTTCAGACATCCAAAACACATACTTGCTAAACTTGGCGAAAAGTTATTTCTCTTGCAATACCGATAGAATAATTCTCAGATGTTCTCCATGCTCTTGTGGAGTACGAGAAAAAATGAGAATGTCATCAATAAAGATTACAACAAATTGATCTAAATAAGTTTGAAATATCTGGTTCATATAGTCCATAAAAACAGTTGGAGCATTCGTCACACCGAAAGGCATCACTAGGAATTCATAATGTCCATAACGGGTTCTGAACGCAGTCTTCGGTACATCAGAACTCTTTACACGAATCTGGTGATAACCCGACCTCAAGTCAATCTTCGAGAACACACAGTCTCCTTTCGATTGATCCAAAAGGTCGTTTATTCTAGGTAAAGGATACTTGTTCTTGATAGTGACCTTGTTCAACTTACGGTAATCAATACACAACCACATACCACCGTCCTTCTTCTTTACCAATAAAATAGGAGCTCCCCATGGTGAAACACTTGGTCTAATAAAATGCTTCGCCATCAAATCTTCTAATTGATCCTTTAATTCTCTTCATTCAAGTGGTGCCATCCGATAAGGGGAAACGAATATAGGAGTTGTCCCCAATATTAGGTCAACTGAGAAGTCAACTTCCCTCACAGGAGGTAGAGAAGTGACATCCTCGGGAAAGATTTCAGGATACTCATAGACTATTGGGATATCCAACACTTGCTAGTCATTACTCTCCTCTTTAGTGAGGACCAGTAAAACATATTTCTCTTTTTCAAACAAAAAGTTTACCATTCCAATCGTACCTTCTAAGATTGTTGTCAACACGTCTTTAGGAGGAGCTTCCACGAATGAAATGATGATTAATTTCTCTTAACACCCAATAAACACCGAATTAGAAGACATCCAATCCATTCCCAAAATAACATGGACCTTCTTAAGGGGTAGACAAATAAGATCAATCTAGAAAACTCTACCATCCACAGACAAAGTGAAATTTTCACACATTAGCAGTGTCTCAACCGTTTCATCCATAGCGGTAGTAACCACCATAGGAGGAGACAAGGGAATAACTCGTAAACCATGTCGCTTCACACAACGAGTAGACACAAAAGAATGTGTTGCTCCACAATCAAATAAAACAAGACAAGGATGTTCATTAACAAGACATGTACCCGCAATCAGAGAGTTCTCGGCTTTAGTCTTCCTCGCATCCATGGTATAAACCCTTACTTGAACCTGATCCCTTTTCTATGGACAATCTCTAGCAACATATCCTTCTTTCTGGAAATGGTAACATATCACACCACCCAGACCATGCCTTCCATAATGATTCTTACGAAACTTGGGGCATGAAGGAGGAGCATTAGGTATAGGATTCGCCACTTGCTTTTTCCCCTTGAATGGTTGGGGCCTGGGACTAAAAGGTTGATTCACACTCACATGATCATTTTGAACAACTCTTCCAAAATTTACTCCAGTATGTACTTTCTTCAAACTATGCTCAGCAACATAGCATTGCCTCAACAATTCAGAATAAGTAGTGAACTCCCTATGAGAGACACTATGAGAAATCTCAACCCTTAACCCAAACAAAAACTGATCAATTTTCCACTTCTCATCCGGAGCATACATAGCTTGCCTTGAATAAGCCGTCATGTCTTCAAATTGTTCTGCATAACTGGCGACAATCATGCCTCCTTACCTAAGCTGCTGAAACTCAAACTTCTTCTGGGTCCTTAGAGAACTCGAAAAAAATATCTCCATAAAAGTTGCCTTAAACTGTTCCCATACATTCAGAACCTCTTGCACATTCATGAGAGTAGAATCACTCTCCCACCATCTAGCAACAAGACCTTTCAATAAGTATGATGAAAACGTCACATTATTCTCTTCACTGCACAATACAATCTGGAAGATTCTCTCCATACCAGTTATCCATTCATGAGCTTTTACCGAATCTAATCCGTCGTGAAATTCTTGAGGATTCATGCAGAAAAAGTCACGGAAAGTTCCACCTTCAGTTACAGGAATGACCACCTGAGGATGAAGACCCCCATTAATTTGGTGAACCATCTCCTGCATAAACTGGTTTTGTTGCTGTTGCACCTGCTGCATGAATTGGTACAAAGGAGCATTCCCATCGCCACCCAGCAGATTCCCAACAGGAGGAGCGACATTATGCCTACCACGAGTTCAACGTCCACTAGCTATATCCCCAAATGTCATCAAAATAGGATTAAGTTGATCAGGCTTAATACCATAAATATAACATTTAGTTCTATCGCGAGATTACGTATATGAACAGAAAGAAAACACTTATAATATTCCAAGGCTAGGTTGAGGATACGACCTACTCTGATGCCAACTTTAATACCCATATATAAAATACATACATCAAAGCATATTTTTCATATATAAGTTCAAGTTTGGTACTAAAATACAAATAAGTTCTAAGTACAACACATTGTAAAATTTTAGCCAACTAAATACATAAGGTACTATAATAAAAGTCTAACAATAATACAAGGTGTCAAAATAAAAGAAATCTAATAACTAGATTTGAAGATCTCAAAATATCCACTGCGGAAGCAAAGCCATCGATAAGTAAGGATAATCAATCTGCCTTATCCTTACCTTTCGCGAAACTTGAAGTACCTAAAAATATATCAACAACATGGGGTGATATAACAACATCTCAGTGAGTCCACTACATTAGAGTTCTCACGGCTCTAAAGGTTCGAATCTAACCACTACTAGAGTCTTTGGTAAATTCTCTACAAGGAACCAAAACAAGATGGAAACGTCCATACAACGCTCTCGACACTTCACGTAGGACTCAGTGGAATACCCACCTCAAGTGTTTATCGACAAGGCTTCTCGTAGGACTCGGTGTAATACCCACCACAAGCCACTACCAAGTCTTTACGGATGCTTCCCGTGGGACTCAATGTAACCCACCTCAAGACTTACTCAAGACTTCACCGAACAAGGCTTCCCATGGGACTTAGTGTAATACCCATACAAGCCACTACCAACACCTCACCAACGATACCTCGAGCCTTTACAGATGCTTCCCGTGGGACTCAATATAATACCCACCTCAAGACTTACTCAAGACTGCACTGTGGTAATCAGTGTAAAACACACCTCAAGTCTTTACGGATGCTTCCCGTGGGACTCAATGTAATGCCCACCTCAAGACTTACTCAAGACTTTCTGGGCAAGGCTTCCCGTGGGACCCAGTGTAATAACTACCACAAGCCACTACCCACTTTTCAACAGTTTCACATCAACTTAGGGTAGTCCTAAACATCTCACAAGTTATACCTTTTTATTTCCAAAAACTCACAATTTCCTAACTAATATAATTACGATTAATTAGAAAAGTCGGTTAAACGTCAACTCAAAATAATATTTCTCAGTCTTATAAAATAGAACATATTATTAGCTTCAAATCGATATAAAGAACAGTTAAATCATATAAACAATGAAGAAGTTATGAATTTTTAAATAAAGAACAAAATAATATTTTTCCAAGACTTACAGTGTTAACCGGTTAACCAAATCAGATTTTCACTTCCAGTAGTGTATCAAAAACCCGTTAACCGATTAACACATTCTGTTAACCGGTTAACCGACAGTCAGTAGCTAAAAATCATGCATTTTAAGATGCATAACTTCTCCAAATTCAATCCAAATAACACCAAACATCAAAATAGTTTTAAACAGAGGTTTCCACACATAATACCAACATACTCATGCATTTAATCGATATTTCAACCGTTCAAACTCCCGATTCTACGATTTCTAGAACTATACCCTAACCTCAAGAAAACTATAACTTCTAGAAATAAGAGTTTCTAACTAGAACTCACCTCTACCAAAGATGATTGAGAAAATTGAGAGATGAATGGATGTTGAATCTTCAAGACCAAGTGTTTTCTTCTTCTTCTTCTTCAATCTTTTCCCTTCTTCTCGCTTCTTTCTTCTTTCTCTTCCTTTTTCTCTTTCTCTTACTATGTTTATGTTTATATGTTAATATAACATAAAGAAAATAAACTTAGGTTTATACGGGAAAAGTATAATTTCCTTCCAACGTGTCCAAATAGAGGGTATCCAAAAATGTCTCTTAATTAAAAATTTAATAAAACCTCCAAGTCAGATAATATTAGTTAACAAAAATAAATTCGCCGATTGCTCCAATTATTTTTGTTAAAATCTCTCAGAGCAACTTGAAACCCTATTGATATCAACTAATATTATTTATAGCATTAAAATAAACTACGAGGTATTACACTCTACACACACTTTAAGGCATACAAGCCACTACCATCCTCTACCCAACATACTTGGTTAATTCATGGTCTCACATTTCCATTTACTCCCTTATTGGGTCATCTTTCCAATGCTTCAAGTCCCATGTCAATCAGATTCTCGATTCATGAATTTTGTAGAAGAAAATGATTGCATACCTTAAATTGTTATATTCATCTTATCAATCCAAGGCCTATAAGCATGCTCATATCTTACCATCACAATTCCACCATAACAACAGATAGTTCACAATCAATTTTGCGTCTCGCGATTCAACATATCAAAACATCGACGAAACCATACATACATTGTGTTAACACATACAACACTCTTACAACAACGATTCAACATATCTACAACATGAAAATACACCTTTTTAATTAATTTCAGCAAGGAATTACATTTATCGCTTCAGGACCCCACGCTAAGTGCAATCTGTAGCGGTAAAATCGTGAGTGTAAGCTATTGATTAACTTAACTCAATATACACAGAGTCGCCACCGCGAGCAATCAAAACTTGCATCATTTCAGTGAGCCTGGTCATACCGGCCTTCAAATCATCAATTTCCATTCGAACTTCCATGTTATGCTGTTCTTGGTGTTCCATTCTCAATCTGATAGCTCTCCGTCTGTTAGCAGCTCTAGTACCGTATCTGTGGTGAGGAGTCAGCTTGACGGATCAACAGACAACTGAGGAAAGAAACAACCGGGATGAGTTCCCACACAACTCGGATGAACACAAGAATATGCGAGGATGCAATGATATGCAATGTTCACTTCCATTTTCAGAAAAAACCAACTCGATTATTGCAAACATGGTCAACATCGAGAATACAGTCATGAAAAATCTTGACAAAAAGGAATATTTATTCTTTCCAATATTTGCAATAATCGGAATTGTTTTCCTTGAAAAATGGTTGTGATAATGATCATGATGAATATGCAGATGCAACAAACACAAACAAGATCACGCAAAGCACACAGGTTCAAAGGTTCGGATCATGAGCATGGAGTCAATGGATAAGAACCAACCCACACAGGCATGTACTAAGGTTTGTCTTCATTGTACCTGCAAAAAACCAGAAGGGTGCTAACAGAGGTTCCCGGAGTTAACAGCCATCTTTAGAATATCATCGGTACGTTGGATTACTCCCCAACCGATAACATTCTTAAAATAGACCTCGTCCGAGTGTAGTATCGCGTGACAACAACCTTAAGTTTACACTCAGATAGTTTCCGCACTACGTTCCTAAATTGGCTTAGATTGGTTAAGGGTTCTACGGTCCTCAGTATGATCAGCTCAAGGTCGGAAAATAATGCCACGTACGATTACTCGTCTTGGAATTGATAGTCCAAGAGAGCCTAACCGAGTGGAGATTATCAAATTGATATCGCTTTGGACTACTCCATCGCATATCGCTTCGAATATCGCCGTCCTATCATAAGTTCCACTCAGATCCGGGTTAGAATCTTTCTCACAGAGAATCACCAAAACCGAAACAAAACAACCAAGTAACAAGCAAATCAAACTAAAGCAGTAAACAAATCAAAGTAGGCCGAATCCACTTAGAGATTGAGTCCCCAGCAGAGTCGCCACTTTTCTGTAGCGGTAAAATCGTGAGTGTAAGCTATTGATTAACTTAACTCAATATACACAGAGTCGCCACCGCGCCTTTATTTATTTCCAAATGGAAAAAGGCAAAAAGAACGAAGAAAGCCTAATGAATCTAAAAGCAAAAGCTAAAAGAAACAAACAGAGAATGGGTACGGGGATTGGTTACAAATCGGGAATTTAAGCACCCGACTTGTCCGTGGTACTCCACGGGAACCCTTTGAAATATTTACTGCATTTTTAGTCTGAAATTGGTTTGCTTGAAAAAAGATTGAAGAGATGAGAAGAAGAATGTTTTTTAAGATTTTGGTGTCTGAAGAGACGAACGTCTCATGCCTACGTACCCACAAAGTGCAATGCGAGATCAAAACCCCGTAGTTCGTGGTACAAATTGTGAAAAAAAAGCAAATGAGTTGAGTTGATTTTAAAATGTAAAGATAAGTCGTCATTCTTTAGCGAATAATTTCGCTAGAAAGAATGAATCATATCTAAACATAAAAAAGGTTAAAAAAGAAACGTACACGAGAGCACAAAAAAAACAGTTGAATGAGTTTGAATATTTTTTAAGTTTTGAGAAGAAAATTTCGATATGCTTATGTAGTTTAGCATTTATTAAGAAATGAAATGAAAAGGTAAAAGCACATGACCGAAGTCAAGGTTTGATTGAGAAAATGTTTGAAGTTTGAAAACAAAGAAAGTTTTTGAAAATAGGAAGAAGATTTGAAAATTGAAGAAGATGGGAAGAGATGAAGGGACTATCCTAATACTTGAAAATAAAAGCTAAAGGAAGAACGATCAAACCGCATGGCAAGCATCTTTTGAAACAATTGGATTTCCATCTTCATAATCAAATGAACTTAATCGGAGCCAAAGTCGTCAATCCATAACAATTTGAGCAAAGGGATGATCCTAGAATCTAAGTCCGAAACTCCAATGCTAGGGATAGTAACCATAGTCCGAAATTAAAGTCACCAATTTTTTAGATGTTTAATCCGTTATTAGTGTTTTTTGTGTCCAAATGGACAAAGAAAAAATCACAAGCAACAATATAAGCAATAAGCAAAATGATGAATGATATAGTATAATAAGCATAATAAGAGAGATAGGGAACGAGAAATGGAAATAAAAGGATAAGGTGCGAGAGATTAAATTTAAATGGATTATTATATTCACATTATTATAATATTTACATAATAAGTGGTATGATGAACTTAATCAAGCACAACCACGAAAAGAAAAATAAAATCGAGGCAACCGGATCCAAATGGATCGCATTTCGAATCGGGACAACTTTAGGTCTATGTTAAGCAATCGCCGAGTAATTTACGGAGTAATTACCCTAAAAATGAGGCCGGCCACCACCAATTAAGGTGGAACATATTCGTGTTAATACATGTTAGAGGAACGATATTATGGATCGTTCTCCGAAAACATGCCACACTAAGAGAAAAAGAACGGTCTAATCTTAATCGAGATTTTCGTTGAATTTCTCGAAGGCAACCTATCACGATTTCAAAGTATAGAGAATGATCGAAATGATCATTCATCCATAGATTTGAAATAATGAAGATTAAACCGATCGGAAATCAACAATCTACGAATCGGAGATTGTCATCGACCAAAAATAAAAAAAAAATATGAAGAAAAATGGATCTAAAAGTAGATCCATAAAAGAATTGAAATAACTTTTTAAAACCTTTTCTCAATAAAACTTTTCTAAATTGTTTTCTAGCATATTTTTTAAAATCTTTTCTAAAATATATTCTAAAACTTTTTCCTAAAATATGTTTTTATAAAAAATCTTTCATATAGAAAAAGAACTATAATAAGATCAAATAAAGAATAGAAACTAAACTAAAGAAAAAAAATATAAAAAAAAGGAAAGGGGAGGGTGAAGATTTATGAAATTTGGAATCACTGAATTGAAGCTTGGGTTATCATTTTAGCAGAAGTTTCGGGAGCTCTCCAAGCTTGTCAAAATGAGAGGGAGAAGTTTGATTTTATAGAGGGAATAGGCGGAGAATGAAGCTTGCCGTTTTGAATGCATTTGTTGCGTTTTTGCAAGTTGTTCCGTTTACGGCTGGGCGTATTGTTATTTGTTGGGTTGAAGCTGGTGAGTATTGGCTTGTACGGTTTGAAGCTTGGAAGCATTGGATGCGGCATAGTGAAGGCTTAATGAAGCTGGGCTTTAAAGTGAAGTTATTCAGCTTGAAGCTTGTGCGGGACTATGTGGCAAGCTGGGAATTTGGCTGCAATGCGTTCGCACGGCTTGAAAGCGAGAAACATGTTACCGTGAAGCTACTAGCTTGCTGTGTTTTGGGGTTCAACTGTTTTGTTTGTGTATTGCGCGTGAGATGGCTTGGAGTTTTGCTATGTGGGGTCAGTGGCTTGAGTTTTTGAAGCTGCATTTTGGAGTTGTTTTGTTGTGAAGAGAGGCCTTGTGGAGTAGATGGCTAGCGTACGACGTTAGGAAGCTGCTATGACTTGCGGAAATGAGTGATGTGAGCTGTGTGTTGATTGGAAAGGCTGGTACTTATTGGACGTGTGGGCCTGGAAAAGTGATGGCTTTGAATGAAAGGAGTGTTGGCTTAGGAGTGTATACGGCATGTGTGATAAAACTGAGAAAATGTTGGGGTCTCCTTTTAATGAATGGGCCAATGGGCTCACTTTTTTTCTATATATATATTTCTTGATTTATTTTTTAGTGGAATGGGCTCAAAGAAATAAAAAATAAGATAGGCTAAAAAATGTTATATGGATTTTGGACTAAAAAATGGAGAATGAATTCTAAAAAAACATTATTTATTTTGTTTGGAGTAATTGTGGTGGTCTTGAATGTTGGTAAAAAAAATAGAAATAAAAATCGAACAAAAGAAATGAATTATATAAATGATTGGATATGGATAAAATAAAATGAAAAGAAAATGATGGGTAATATTTGAATAATGTGATTGGATAAAAAAAATCGAAAAGAATGAATTAGGAAAATAATTATGGAAAATGAGATATAGGTGGATAAATGGATATTTGAAAAAATGGAAAAGAATCGAGAATGAATTATAAAATGGTTATTGGATATTTTTGTGAATTGAATTAAAAAATAAAAAATGAATATGGAAATGATGGTTTTAAGCCCACAACAAACTCTGATTTTTCACAAGCCTCTGATAACATGAACAAAACCATTACTGAACCACTGAGCAACTTATCGATTCAACCACAATCACTGAAATCGTCTGAAAATTGCCCTGATGATTCGAATTCATGCTGAGAAAAATAAATTCTCAGATGAATCACTGATAAACTGATGGACAACCTTGAAGATTCAAATCAAACCTCGCACAAAACATTGTCTGATAACTGATGACTTCGCATATAACACAGTCTTGAACTTTGAATACGCATTGTCTGAAAAATAAACCACTGGCACAAGTAACTTGCAATTGAACAATCTATTTGATAGTTTGACCAAGATTAGGTCAAACGTCTATCTGAATCGAATCGTGACTAAACAAACGCATCTGAATTGGAATTACCGCCCTGTCTTTGAAATCCTGCAACACAGTAGAAGAAGAAACAACTGCAACACATTTTTTTGATATTTTGGTTAGAAGTTAGTGAATATAAACAAATAACAGAAATTAAACATGGTGATCCTCTGCAAGACATAGACCTGCACCTGAAAAAGGATAAACGAACCAGTGCGTGATCTTGTTTGTATGCAAATGCAGATGAGATACGAAAAAATCTTAGGGTCAAAAATTAGGGTCTGACAGATGCCCCTATTTAAGTTTCTTCAATCCAGAGATAATGAAGATTGAAATCTTCGTTTCGACAAGATGGAAGATACTTAAGTATCAAAAAACCCAATTTTTGATCCTAAGATGCCAAAAACCAGAATGAAATGAAATGGACGATATGAAACGATATGAAGATGATATGGAAATGATATGAAGCAAATGAAACTATATATGAAATGTAGAGGAAATATGTGAAATGCAGAGAAAATATGTGACAGCATATGAAACATTGTGAGAAAAAATCATGAGATGATATGAAATGTATCTGGAACCAAATGAAATGCAGAGACGTCTGTGAGGGACAAGACGACACATGAAAAAGAATAAACGCCGGGGATAAGGAACATGAAACTCCAACAGGGAAAATCAACATGCCAGAGACCGTCACATGGCTCAGCTGAGGCGAAAATGTCCAAGAATGGCAATTGGACAGAAAACATCACAACATCCAGGAATGGCACTGAATGAAGTGAGAAAAGTCCCGAAACAGTACACCAGAAGCATCCGAGGATGACATTACTGACTTTAATAGGGATATCCGAGAATAGCAATCGGAAAAAGGTAATCACAACACCTGAGAATAGCAATCAGGTAAAAAGTGAATCACAACATCCATGAACAAAACTGAATGAAATGAGAGAAAGTTCGGGAAAACACATCAACTTAATGATGACTCCAACATGGAAATCCAAGAATAGCAATCGGAAGGGAAGTGATCACAACATCTGAGAATGGCAATCAGATAAAATGCAAAGCACAACATTCAGGAACAGAACTGAATGAAATGGAAAAAGTCCGGGACAATACATCAAATCAATGATGACTTCACTATGGACATCCGAGAATGGCAATCGGAAGGGAAAGTGATCACAACATCCGAGAATAGCAATCAGATAAAATGTGAATCACACCATTCAGGAACAGAACTGAATGAGATGGAAAAAGGTCCGGGACAGTACATCAAATCAATGATGACTTCACTATGGACATCCGAGAATGGCAATCAGATAAAAAGGGTGTAATATATGAGAAGAACACAACAGGTAGGTGAAGAAAAAGTTCTGGAGAGACAGACAAATGCCAAGTAAGTTGGACTTTGGTCAAACAGTAAGAAGTTGAAAACAACCAGACTTTGAGAAATGCATATGAGGACTAAAACACTCAGTATGCAGACATTTACGAAAATGGGGACTAAACCACCCAAGAATACGCATAATGAGGATTAAAACACTCAAATATGCAAAGGTAAACAAAACTGGGAATAACACACCCGAGAAAACGCATAATGAGGAATAACACACTCAAATATGCAAACCTTTCAAAAATGGGGAATAACACACCCAAGGACATGATATGAGAGGAAATGTTGACAACCAGTTTAGACTCTTAGAGGAGTGGAAAAAGAAAGGGAGACTGATTCCTCAACATAGAGATCACAGCCATTCTGCTTGAAAACTGGAGATACTACTGCTGAACAAATCTCTGTCACACCAGTAAACTGTATCAAGTTGAAAATCTTTTGAGAGAAGTCATGAAAAACTGCTTAGGGATTCTTGAAGAAACATTGCCCCAAGTTCAATGACTAATGAAGGTAAACTGATAATGGATTCAGTTCTCAAATACTGCCGGAGAAAATACTCAGATCTTTGAAATAACTGTTGAGAGAATAAACTGATCATGGCTTCAGTTCCTGAAATGAATGTTGAGAAAATAAACTGATCATAGCTTCAGCCTTTGAGAAAATAACCCAACATGTAACTTGCAGAGAATCTTCTGACTAACCAAATCTGAGAATAACTTGTGCTGAGCAACAACATTTGAACCACAGGACCTGGGAAGAACTTTCCCCTGATAAGATCACCGACCAAGTTTCTCAACTGTTTGAAAATTCCTTGATGAAGAAAGTTTATTTGCAAAATAAAAAATGTTTGTACAAACCTGGTAATTTTAATGCAAAGTTCAATGCAAAGTTTGAAATAAAGAATCATTTTTGGAATGAAATTTATTGATGTAAAGTAAATGAAAACATTGTCAAAACACGGCGGTTGAGACAAAATTAAAGGTAAAGCAACAGCAAGAAAACAAATGATTAGTAAAGAACTTGGGAGTCAGTTTACGCAACCTTGTTGTAGTATGCCTGTCAAAAGAAACCTGGATTCAATTAGGACTTTTGAAGGTTTTAACGTGGTCTGGTTCACGGTTTATGAATCAAAGGATATAGGCTCAAAGTTATTTGTACCCAACCCAACTTCGTGATGAACTCCAGTCCTACATTCAATTAATTCAGCCTATGCATTCAAATTCCAAGACCTTTGGGATTGCACAGATGAAGATGGTTCATAAGCCAGAGATTTTGAGATAGCAGTCACATCTTTCCCTTTTGTTATTTCCAATGAGGATTTTGGTCCACTCAACTTATTTTTGATGAGGAATTTTGATGACCTCTCGACAAATCTTTCTCTTTTATTATCCCTAACTTTTGCCTGAACTGTGTCATTTGAACTTACAGTCAGCGGGATGCCCCATTTTTTTCCTAAGTCTCCTTCATAGGTGTTGACTTAGCGGGCTTTATTTTTTTTTTATCATTTTTTTTAATCATTTTTTTCGAAAGATAATGACTGCATGGCTTAATGATTACTGAAATTCTGTGATCAGGTATGAGATGTCCTAAGAGATGTCCCAACACTTGACAGATTTAACCAAAACTTAAATAGCAAGAAAAGTAAACAACACAGAAGTTTGTTAACCCAGTTCAGTGTATAACCACACTTACATCTGGAGGCTACCAAGCCAGGAGGAAATCCACTATAAGTAATATTAATTCTAGACTTAAACCACCCTGTTTAATCTATCACTTAATAACTACCCAATGCAATTTCTACCTAAGACACAACTTAGATAAGAGTATCCTACTCACTCCCCCTCAATCACACAGTGATCAAGTTTACAAGTTCAATAAAATTGAAGACATTCTTCAAATAAAACAGCTTGATCTTACTTCACAGTTTCAATCAAGTCACAAATGCACTTTTGCTTAAAAGCTCATAAAGTGGTACAATTTAAAACACCTGCTATTAAAACACTAGACACCCTATTTAGTCTTCTGAAATTCTTACTCAATTCTATGAGTTTCTGTTGATTAAATAGGTATCTGTAATTTGGGCTTTCTGTAGAATGATCCAGCCCTAATGTGCATGCAGCTTCCACCTTGAATTTAGGGTTTGTTACTTCCTAGATTCTAGGTGATTTAGGTCTTCTGTTTTAATCTGAATCTTCAATATAAAACTCCCTACAGATGCGCCTTGTTCTATTTTTATCCATCATTAATTAATTCCAGATAACTCTCCTTAAATATCTCTGATCAGTTAGTCAATAATTAATTCTGGTAGCAGGTTTGAGATGTCTCAACATCTGTTGGGACATCCTGAAAAACTGAACTTAAGTCATTTACACAATGTCCCAACATCTGGTGAGACATCCTGAAATAAGTTCATATACTCTGTTTGATAATGTCCCAACATTTGATAGGACATTCTGAACTGAATTCAATATTTCTTGTTGGTCAAAAATTCTGCCAATTCAAGACATCTACAATTACGATGAACCATCATTGGCTTTTAAATTGAGAAACATCTTCAACACTTCTTGATGTGTATGAAGGAAAGCTTGAGATTGCAACCTTTATTGAAAGGTGTCTTGAATGATTCTTGTACTTGAATGCACATTCGAATTAATTGAGAACTAACCATCCCCGGGTTTAAAAATTGCGGGTTTTTTTTGGATAGAAGGAAACTCCAACTTCAAGGCTCAAAGGGGTTGACAAGGGATTAACTTCCTTATTTCTCTAGTGTTTAGGATTTGAAACAATGCCTATATATCATCAACCAAGTCTTAATTGAAAGCATACCAATAACAGTTATGGGTATCTCGTTTTCATCATCCTCCCTCCAATCATTGTAAAAAAAATTTGAGAAAAGATAAATGAACTTGAAATGTAAAGCATAAAGATGCAAATAGTAAATGAAATTGAATCAAAACAAAGCAATTCTCATTTCATTAAAATCATCATGAAAGTACAAACAAACTTAAAAGCAAACAAGTCGAGACAATTGAAGAAAATTGCAAACATGAAGAAACAATGGCCTAGTGATCCATCAATAACAAGGATGAGCTGTCCCAGCTGATATTCTGGCCTTGAAGAAAATTGACAATTGAAGTCTTCTAGAAGATTCACTTCCCAAGCTTCGGCAAAGATTGTTGATAACATTGGGATTAAGGTCATTAAAGTAAAGGATGTTGTTCTTGATAAGTTCTTGCACTTTAGCTTTCAGTGCAAAGAAATGTTCCAGGTCATGACCAGTTCCACCTTGATGAAACTCACAGTGAAGATCCGATCTATAACCAACCGGCAAAGGATTTGGAATAGGAGGCGGAGGCCTAGTATTAATTAAACCTTTCTCAATCAAGGAAGGAAACAATTCAGTGTAAGACATCGGAATAAGATCAAAGTCTGGCCTATTGCGATACTGATTTTGTCCAGCAGCAGGATGAGGAGTCTGAGCTTGAGCTCGAATCTGAACCTGAGCTTGAGCTGGTCGAGCTTGACCTTGAGCTTGAGTTTGAGCAGGTTGAGTTTTAACAACAGGAGCAACTGCAGCTACGTATGGTTGACCATATCGTTGTTGCGGGCGATAAGGCCTCCTCTCAGTTGAAACAGCATAGGCATCACCATCTCTTCTCTTGTGAGGATTCCCAAAAGACTTTCTTGCAGCATTAGGAGCTTCAGAATTGGTAATCTTACCCTTCTTGATACCTTCCTCTAGTCTTTCTCCGATAGTGACTAGATCAGAAAAACCAGATGAAACACTTCCTACCATTTTCTCCCAAAAGAACGGTTGAAGAGTGTCCATGAACAAACCAGTTAATTCCTTTTCAGGCAAAGGTGGCTAAACTTGAGCAGCTAGCTCTCTCCAACGTTGAGCATACTCTTTGAACGATTCTTTCTCTTTCTGTGACATATTTTGAAGTTGACGATGATCAGGTGCCATGTCCAGATTGTACTTATACTGCCTTACAAAAGCATCAGATAAATCTTTCCAGCTTCGAATGTGACTCTTCTCGAGTCCAACATACCATTTCATAGAAACACCACTCAAACTATCTTGAAAACAGTGAATAAGCAACTTGTCATCCTTAGCATGTGCAGCCATTTTGCGACAATACATTAGCAGATGAATCTTTGGACAAGTATGACCATTGTATTTCTCAAATACAAGAACTTTGAATTTGTCAGGAAGAACCAAGTCGGAAACCAAACACATGTCAATTGCAGCAGAACCAAAGACATCTTTTCCTTCTAGACCTCTTACCCTCTTCTCAAGAGTCAAACATTGCTCTCTAACTTCGTCCATATATCCAGGTTCACCCTGACTTTCAGCTTGTGGACCAGCAGCTTGGTACAAGAAAGGAGAATTCTGATAAGTAGTCTGAGCAGTAGCGTGCACAACAGGTTGAGGTTCGACAAAAGTCGGAGCTGAGAATACTGGCACAACAGACGGACCACCCACTTGAGCAGTAGCAGAAACTGGCACATAATCCGGAGGTAACCCATATTCTGGCCAAGTAGAAACTGGTTGCTGAACATCAGGAGGATCAACAACAGCAGTAAAAACTTCAGAGATAACAGTCCTTTGAGGTGGTTCACCTCGAGCAATCAAAACTTGCATCATTTCAGTGAGCCTGGTCATACCGGCCTTCAAATCATCAATTTCCATTCGAACTTCCATGTTATGCTGTTCTTGGTGTTCCATTCTCAATCTGATAGCTCTCCGTCTGTTAGCAGCTCTAGTACCGTATCTGTGGTGAGGAGTCAGCTTGACGGATCAACAGACAACTGAGGAAAGAAACAACCGGGATGAGTTCCCACACAACTCGGATGAACACAAGAATATGCGAGGATGCAATGATATGCAATGTTCACTTCCATTTTCAGAAAAAACCAACTCGATTATTGCAAACATGGTCAACATCGAGAATACAGTCATGAAAAATCTTGACAAAAAGGAATATTTATTCTTTCCAATATTTGCAATAATTGGAATTGTTTTCCTTGAAAAATGGTTGTGATAATGATCATGATGAATATGCAGATGCAACAAACACAAACAAGATCACGCAAAGCACACAGGTTCAAAGGTTCGGATCATGAGCATGGAGTCAATGGATAAGAACCAACCCACACAGGCATGTACTAAGGTTTGTCTTCATTGTACCTGCAAAAAACCAGAAGGGTGCTAACAGAGGTTCCCGGAGTTAACAGCCATCTTTAGAATATCATCGGTACGTTGGATTACTCCCCAACCGATAACATTCTTAAAATAGACCTCGTCCGAGTGTAGTATCGCGTGACAACAACCTTAAGTTTACACTCAGATAGTTTCCGCACTACGTTCCTAAATTGGCTTAGATTGGTTAAGGGTTCTACGGTCCTCAGTATGATCAGCTCAAGGTCGGAAAATAATGCCACGTACGATTACTCGTCTTGGAATTGATAGTCCAAGAGAGCCTAACCGAGTGGAGATTATCAAATTGATATCGCTTTGGACTACTCCATCGCATATCGCTTCGAATATCGCCGTCCTATCATAAGTTCCACTCAGATCCGGGTTAGAATCTTTCTCACAGAGAATCACCAAAACCGAAACAGAACAACCAAGTAACAAGCAAATCAAACTAAAGCAGTAAACAAATCAAAGTAGGCCGAATCCACTTAGAGATTGAGTCCCCAGCAGAGTCGCCACTTTTCTGTAGCGGTAAAATCGTGAGTGTAAGCTATTGATTAACTTAACTCAATATACACAGAGTCGCCACCGCGCCTTTATTTATTTCCAAATGGAAAAAGGCAAAAAGAACGAAGAAAGCCTAATGAATCTAAAAGCAAAAGCTAAAAGAAACAAACAGAGAATGGGTACGGGGATTGGTTACAAATCGGGAATTTAAGCACCCGACTTGTCTGTGGTACTCCACGGGAACCCTTTGAAATATTTACTGCATTTTTAGTCTGAAATTGGTTTGCTTGAAAAAAGATTGAAGAGATGAGAAGAAGAATGTTTTTTAAGATTTTGGTGTCTGAAGAGACGAACATCTCATGCCTACGTACCCACAAAGTGCAATGCGAGATCAAAACCCCGTAGTTCGTGGTACAAATTGTGAAAAAAAAGCAAATGAGTTGAGTTGATTTTAAAATGTAAAGATAAGTCGTCATTCTTTAGCGAATAATTTCGCTAGAAAGAATGAATCATATCTAAACATAAAAAAGGTTAAAAAAGAAACGTACACGAGAGCACAAAAAAAACAGTTGAATGAGTTTGAATATTTTTTAAGTTTTGAGAAGAAAATTTCGATATGCTTATGTAGTTTAGCATTTATTAAGAAATGAAATGAAAAGGTAAAAGCACATGACCGAAGTCAAGGTTTGATTGAGAAAATGTTTGAAGTTTGAAAACAAAGAAAGTTTTTGAAAATAGGAAGAAGATTTGAAAATTGAAGAAGATGGGAAGAGATGAAGGGACTATCCTAATACTTGAAAATAAAAGCTAAAGGAAGAACGATCAAACCGCATGGCAAGCATCTTTTGAAACAATTGGATTTCCATCTTCATAATCAAATGAACTTAATCGGAGCCAAAGTCGTCAATCCATAACAATTTGAGCAAAGGGATGATCCTAGAATCTAAGTCCGAAACTCCAATGCTAGGGATAGTAACCATAGTCCGAAATTAAAGTCACCAATTTTTTAGATGTTTAATCCGTTATTAGTGTTTTTTGTGTCCAAATGGACAAAGAAAAAATCACAAGCAACAATATAAGCAATAAGCAAAATGATGAATGATATAGTATAATAAGCATAATAAGAGAGATAGGGAACGAGAAATGGAAATAAAAGGATAAGGTGCGAGAGATTAAATTTAAATGGATTATTATATTCACATTATTATAATATTTACATAATAAGTGGTATGATGAACTTAATCAAGCACAACCACGAAAAGAAAAATAAAATCGAGGCAACCGGATCCAAATGGATCGCATTTCGAATCGGGACAACTTTAGGTCTATGTTAAGCAATCGCCGAGTAATTTACGGAGTAATTACCCTAAAAATGAGGCCGGCCACCACCAATTAAGGTGGAACATATTCGTGTTAATACATGTTAGAGGAACGATATTATGGATCGTTCTCCGAAAACATGCCACACTAAGAGAAAAAGAACGGTCTAATCTTAATCGAGATTTTCGTTGAATTTCTCGAAGGCAACCTATCACGATTTCAAAGTATAGAGAATGATCGAAATGATCATTCATCCATAGATTTGAAATAATGAAGATTAAACCGATCGGAAATCAACAATCTACGAATCGGAGATTGTCATCGACCAAAAATAAAAAAAAAATATGAAGAAAAATGGATCTAAAAGTAGATCCATAAAAGAATTGAAATAACTTTTTAAAACCTTTTCTCAATAAAACTTTTCTAAATTGTTTTCTAGCATATTTTTTAAAATCTTTTCTAAAATATATTCTAAAACTTTTTCCTAAAATATGTTTTTATAAAAAATCTTTCATATAGAAAAAGAACTATAATAAGATCAAATAAAGAATAGAAACTAAACTAAAGAAAAAAAATATAAAAAAAAGGAAAGGGGAGGGTGAAGATTTATGAAATTTGGAATCACTGAATTGAAGCTTGGGTTATCATTTTAGCAGAAGTTTCGGGAGCTCTCCAAGCTTGTCAAAATGAGAGGGAGAAGTTTGATTTTATAGAGGGAATAGGCGGAGAATGAAGCTTGCCGTTTTGAATGCATTTGTTGCGTTTTTGCAAGTTGTTCCGTTTACGGCTGGGCGTATTGTTATTTGTTGGGTTGAAGCTGGTGAGTATTGGCTTGTACGGTTTGAAGCTTGGAAGCATTGGATGCGGCATAGTGAAGGCTTAATGAAGCTGGGCTTTAAAGTGAAGTTATTCAGCTTGAAGCTTGTGCGGGACTATGTGGCAAGCTGGGAATTTGGCTGCAATGCGTTCGCACGGCTTGAAAGCGAGAAACATGTTACCGTGAAGCTACTAGCTTGCTGTGTTTTGGGGTTCAACTGTTTTGTTTGTGTATTGCGCGTGAGATGGCTTGGAGTTTTGCTATGTGGGGTCAGTGGCTTGAGTTTTTGAAGCTGCATTTTGGAGTTGTTTTGTTGTGAAGAGAGGCCTTGTGGAGTAGATGGCTAGCGTACGGCGTTAGGAAGCTGCTATGACTTGCGGAAATGAGTGATGTGAGCTGTGTGTTGATTGGAAAGGCTGGTACTTATTGGACGTGTGGGCCTGGAAAAGTGATGGCTTTGAATGAAAGGAGTGTTGGCTTAGGAGTGTATACGGCATGTGTGATAAAACTGAGAAAATGTTGGGGTCTCCTTTTAATGAATGGGCCAATGGGCTCACTTTTTTTCTATATATATATTTCTTGATTTATTTTTTAGTGGAATGGGCTCAAAGAAATAAAAAATAAGATAGGCTAAAAAATGTTATATGGATTTTGGACTAAAAAATGGAGAATGAATTCTAAAAAAACATTATTTATTTTGTTTGGAGTAATTGTGGTGGTCTTGAATGTTGGTAAAAAAAATAGAAATAAAAATCGAACAAAAGAAATGAATTATATAAATGATTGGATATGGATAAAATAAAATGAAAAGAAAATGATGGGTAATATTTGAATAATGCGATTGGATAAAAAAAATCGAAAAGAATGAATTAGGAAAATAATTATGGAAAATGAGATATAGGTGGATAAATGGATATTTGAAAAAATGGAAAAGAATCGAGAATGAATTATAAAATGGTTATTGGATATTTTTGTGAATTGAATTAAAAAATAAAAAATGAATATGGAAATGATGGTTTTAAGCCCACAACAAACTCTGATTTTTCACAAGCCTCTGATAACATGAACAAAACCATTACTGAACCACTGAGCAACTTATCGATTCAACCACAATCACTGAAATCGTCTGAAAATTGCCCTGATGATTCGAATTCATGCTGAGAAAAATAAATTCTCAGATGAATCACTGATAAACTGATGGACAACCTTGAAGATTCAAATCAAACCTCGCACAAAACATTGTCTGATAACTGATGACTTCGCATATAACACAGTCTTGAACTTTGAATACGCATTGTCTGAAAAATGAACCACTGGCACAAGTAACTTGCAATTGAACAATCTATTTGATAGTTTGACCAAGATTAGGTAAAACGTCTATCTGAATCGAATCGTGACTAAACAAACGCATCTGAATTGGAATTACCGCCCTGTCTTTGAAATCCTGCAACACAGTAGAAGAAGAAACAACTGCAACACATTTTTTTGATATTTTGGTTAGAAGTTAGTGAATATAAACAAATAACAGAAATTAAACATGGTGATCCTCTGCAAGACATAGACCTGCACCTGAAAAAGGATAAACGAACCAGTGCGTGATCTTGTTTGTATGCAAATGCAGATGAGATACGAAAAAATCTTAGGGTCAAAATAGCTTAACAATCTCTGGTCCCGGTTACCACACTTCATATTTATTCTTCAACTCATAAATACACTAATACCATAAGGGAACTTCAAATCATTCGTGATTCATGTTGGTGTAAGCCCTAGAGGCCAATACTTTTTGGTACTTGTATCGGATTATTCGTTTAATAATAAAAGGAATTTCTTTATTATGTTTGTCTTTCAGAATAATAAAGTCCCTAGAATAGTTAGTCTGTTTAATGAAATGTTAAGTGTGACTTAATCATGAGATCCCATTAAACATAAAGACATTATTCTTAAAATATCCGTAGTCAAGCTTTATTGCAAAGTGGGATAACATTAAAGCATTGAGACTATTATGAAGATAGACTGATGATCACATCTCATGGATCATGGATAAAGAGTTATCAAGTCTTGACATAGGTATAAATATTAGGAGTAATATTTATACCGGATTGACCCGCTATGAGAATACTACATAGTATGTTATGCAAAGTGTCATAAGTTATTCTCATGGTGATAATGGTGTATTACCACCCTTCGACATGAAACCACTATGGACCCTAGATGTAGAGTCGGGTGCTTTATTGCTGATCAAACATTATCCGTAACTGGATGATCATAAAGACAGTTGATGGGCACTCCATGAAGCATGCTGAGGGACATGAGTGTCCTAGATGGAATTTGCCAATCCTGCATAACAGGAGAAATGTCTAAGGGCCCAATATTGAACTGGACAAGGATGACACAGTGTATGCCTTGTGTTCAATATAGACATAGGGGCAAAAGGGTAATTGTACAAACATATATTATCACGAAAAAGGTTTTGTCAGATCACATGACATTTTCGTGACTTGGGTAGCAGTGATGTGTTGCTAGATACCGCTCACTATTTATTATGTTAAATATATAATTTAATATAATTACCAACGTTACGAAATCCTACAGGGTCACACACATAAGGACAGTTTGATGAGAGATAGAGAAATCAAAGGAACACCGTAAGGTACGGTGCACTCAAGTGAAAAATAGAAATTCGGATAATATAATAATAATTATTGTTATTTTATAATGGTTATAAAATAATAATAAAATAAATATATTTATTATAATAATAGTTATTATAATAATATATAATATTATTATGGATCATGTGAATTGGGCTTTTAGCCCGCAGCCCACAAGAGAGTCTATAAAAGGAACCCTTGTGATGAAGCTTTAACTTGATGCAATTTCGTTTTTGATTCTCACTCAAATAATTCCGTTCGTAAGCAGCTAGCACTGTGACCGGAAGCTGTTCGTGTGGACTGAGTAGAGGCGTTGCACTTCATCAACGCTTGTGATCGCTGCATCAAAGATCTGAATCGCCACAAAGAGGTAACGATTCTATCACTGACCATGCTCATTCGTAAGGATCACTAAAGGAAAATTTTTGTTTTCCGCTGCGTTTAGATCGCAATTTTCCTTCAATTCATTCCTGTTCAAAACTCAAGTTATACCGAACACAATTATGAGTTTCTGTACTACTCATTGATCAACACGCAACCGCATGCCATCATCCATTTTTTTACCAATAATACTGAAACTCTCCAAGGTGACACCCTTGATTTCACAATTGCCCTTTTCAGTAATTCTTCTGACTGCTCTTTCCGCGTTACCGTTCCACCCCAAAATTTACTCTCTGATTTTCCAACTTTAACTAACTTTTTGTTTCGTATTCATATGCATCTTCATTAGGTTACACTTTACATACATTTCATTTGATTGAGTTCCTATGACGCGGGATCAAAGTTGTTTGGTGGTTTGAGTTTTCCGTCTTCAAAGTTTATTCATCTGGTTATTACCCCCAAGCTTGAGACGAGAGATGACCCCCCACCAAAATCAATGACTATGTAAGGGTCTCATAGTGAGTAGTTCGAGGTGTTATATGAGACTGGTTTATTCTGGGTCTTCAAGAAGTGTGTAGTTAGGATTTTGAAGTTTGGTTATTAGGGACAACTCCTACATCAAGTTATTAGGGCTATTCTTCTACAAATTCACAAAGGTCTTGAATTAAAGTTTATTTCTTTGTATTTCTCAAGAGACTAGGGTTTCATTCATGTGTGTTTAAAAAGATATTGAATTAGGGTTTCGTTTAAGGTTTATCAAACAAAGTGGTTGTGCAATGTAGCTGAAATTCAATTAAGTATGGAACAGTATTGGTCGGACAATTGTGTTTCATTATCAAGTTTTCAAGTTGTGGAAAAATCGAGTGTTTCATGTGTGGTGTTTGTAATTGTGTTTAGGATTGGTTTGTGATTCAAGGTTTTAATATTGATTCAATTGCAAGTTATTTAATGGCTCAAGAGTGGCTTCATTTATTTTTGTTCAGAGGCCTTGTAAAAAGGATCGAGTTTGGTTTGGGATTGATTCATGATCCATTTATTGATTCAAGGTTCTAATATGTTTGGAATTTGGATTTAGTGTGATTCTTGGATTCAATTTAAATATGATATCAATATGGAAAATTCAAGTGTTCCATGAATTCAGGTTTTTCCCCCAAAAGAGGAGCAAGTAGTACAAATTAAGGCATTGTTTATGGATTCCTTATGGTGTCAGAGATTTTAAGCATATGTTTTGATCCATCATCCAAGAATTGATTTAAATTGGAAAGTTTGTTCACGTGAATTATTTGGAATTCAATACAAATTCAAATTCATTCAACATTGATTTGAATTCAAACATCATTCAAAGTTTTTGAGCATCTTCAAGGCATGATTCCAAGTGAAGATTCTAAAAGCATATATCATGGTTCAAGATTGTTTGGGCTGCAAGTTGCAAAATTCTTAAGAATTAATTCAAAGTTCAAGACAAGTTCAAATAAAAAGGCATACATGGAGGGTACAAATAATTGTTTTAATCCCATTAAATTGAAGCCTATCCTCATTTGTATTACAAAATTACAAAACAAAAAAAAACAAGCTGACACGACCCACTAATCCTCCAACAAGCCCGTGAAGCCTTACATACCAAAATGCTAATACTCACAACCAATTGCTTTCCATCAACACACAAGTTGTCAGCAAAGTGCAAATAAAATCATGTTAAAATAATTTATGAACAAAATGACTTCAACAGGTTTTTTCTCAAGCCAAGATAATACGTACAAAAATCTTAATAGAAAAAAAAAGAAACTCAAAGAAGGTTCAAGCATGCCAATTGAATTCCAATTTTCCAAGTTACATTCAAATATAATTTGGTACAAAAGTGCTTGCTAGCCTAACATCATGTCCTCTAAGATGCCATTACCGAGTCCTCCATACCATGTCAATTCGAGTTCTTAATTGACTCTTTACCAAATGCAAGTGTCCTGATCTCCTCCACCATTGTGTCAAATATGCTCACTCAAGCCGCAACCTTTCAGCCTATACAGATGTCACAACATGGACAACAAGTCTAGATTCAACAGAATTTCACAAGAGCTACTAAGCCAAGTTGCGGGATCGCACCCTACTCCATGTTTATTCAAACCTGCAAAACATCAACTAGATATGAGCAAGCAGAGTATTACAAACAAGTTTCTTTGCATTAAAAATTATTGGTTTAGCAGTAGTGAAAGTTCAGGTGAAAAAAGTAAAAAATCACCAAAATAAGAAAATTCACAAGATCGATATCGTCTTAACACCGTGAGCCTCCCAATTATGGAAATCGATTTGAGTACTTATTACGCCATAGCCTTAATTTATCACCCTTTTAGTAGTCCTTTATTAGTTTATATTAACAGTCATCACCATCCTAAGAACACACTAAGTAGGAAGCCGATGCAAATAAGTGTATGAACTCAAAGTTAAAATAATACATTAAGAGAAAAATGAATGAATGAAAAGAAATTCTCCTTCTAAGTTAGGTGGTCCTTACCCGATCATTTAGCCCAACGGTGTAAAATTCTTTATTTTATTGATATTGCAAAAGAAAAAAAAGAAAATGATGAAAACGAGATCATAGTCACTAAAAGGCTATCCTACCATGAGTGTGAAAGGATAACAAGCTTAATGTGATTGCGCCAGAATGAAAGGGATGAAAGAAGGATGAGTGAATTGGACTTAGGTATAATGACACGATTCAGACTCTTGTTATCCGCAACATAAATAAAAAGTCAGTTCTCCCACCGTGTTACACTTTCCTATTGGATAAAATAAAAGTCGGTGGCGACTCTCGCTATCCGCACATGTTTTTTTCAAACAAAAACACCAAGTTAGTTCTCCCACCATGTTACACCATCCCACAGAGGGAAGAAAAAAAAAGGTGAAGGATATGTGAGATGGCTTGATAAATGGCCACAGAAACCAAATAATTAACACTCCTAACCGTCGAGCTATCGATGTTAAACAAAACATTGCGTGGGTGGCAATCCACCATCTTTTATTTTAATGTTTTTCTTTAATTGTTTTTATCTGCAAAAAATAAAGAAATGTATAGCTTGCCACATTTCAGCTACATTTAGGCGAAAGACCTCTAAATGACAATCCCTTAAGACGAGTTGGTGCCCACAGATATTCCTACGAATGTCGCTGCTGGTGGTGACACCAATGATGAGTATGATAGGAGATGGCATGTCTCTCATGTTTGTAACTTATATCCTCCTCTTTGTCTGTTTTCACTGTCTAGTTCCACCTGCACACACTGCATTGTTTTCTAACAATTTTTGTAGGTACTTCCTTCAGAAACAGGCAGTATGAAGAGCGGCTTCCTGAAAAGTGAAGTTCCAACGAATCCATATAACTCGTAATAAGAGACGCCGAAGTAGATGTGGTCAGCAAAGACAAGGATAACAAGGGACGAATCAGAGTGAATTTGGTCGTGGTGGCGCGAAATGGCATCCATACAGGTTCTATTTTTTCCTTTTCCACCTTTTATGAAAACATTGAAGACAATGTTTGGTTTAAGTGTGGGGGAGGAACGTTACCACTTTTATCATTTCTAGTTAGATTTAATATTTTCCAGTAGATTTTAAATTTTTCTATTTTCGTTGCATATTTGCATGTGCTGTCAAGTTATTATATGTGATTTTCATGTTTATCGATTTCCTATCCCCTTGAGCCTCACCAAATATTTTAAAAATAGAGTTTCTTTTGAAAATCTTAGGTTACAGACGAAATTGAGGTTAGATTATGAGACTTGGGAAAATTCCGCAAGATCGATATTGTCTTAACACCGTGAGCCTCCCAATTATGGAAATCAATTTGAGTACTTATTATGCCATAGACTTAAGTTATCACCCTTTTAATAGTCCCTTATTAGTTTATATTAGCAGTCATCACCATCCTAAGCACACACTAAGTAGGAAGCTGATGCAAATAAGTGTATGATCTCAAAGTAAAAATAATACATTAAGAGAAAAATGAATGAATGAAAAGAAATGCTCCTTCTAAGTTAGGTGGTCCTTACCCAATCATTTAGCCCAATGGTGTAAAATTCTTTATTTTATTGATATTGCAAAAGAAAAAAAAAAGAAAATGATGAAAACTAGATCATAGTAACTAAAAGGCTATCCTACCATGAGTGTGAAAGGATAACATGCTTAATGTGATTGCGCCAGAATGAAAAGGGATGAAAGAAGGATGAGTGAATTGGACTTAGGTATAATGACACGATTCAGACTCTTGCTATCTGCAACATAAATAAAAAGTCAGTTCTCCCACCGGGTTACACTTTCCTATTGGATAAAATAAAAGTCGGTGGCAACTCTCGCTATCTGCACATGTTTTTTTCAAACAAAAACACCAAGTTAGTTCTCCTACCGTGTTACACCACCCCACAGAGGGAAGAAAAGAAAAGGTGAGGGATATGTGAGATGGCTTCATAAATGGCCATGGAAACCAAAGAATTAACACTTCTAACCGTCGAGCTATCGACGTTAAACAAAACATTGTGTGGGTGGCCACCAACCATCTTTTATTTTAATGTTTTTCTTTAATTGTTTTTATCTGCCAAAAATAAAGAAATGTATAGCTTTCCACATTTCAGCTACATTTAGGCGAAAAACCTCTAAATGACAATCCCTTAAGACGAGTTGGTGCCCACGAATATTTCTACGAATGTCGCTGCTGGTGGTGACACCAATGATGAGTATGATAGGAGATGGCATGTCTCTCATGTTTGTAACTCATATCCTCCTCTTTGTCGTTTTGCACTGTCTAGTTCCACCTGCACACACCATACTGTATTTCTAACAATTTTTGTAGGTACTTCCTTCGGAAATAGGCAGTATGAAGAGCAGCTTCCTGAAAAGTGAAGTTCCAACGAATCCATATAACTCGTAATACAAGACGCAGAAGTAGAAGTGGTCAGCAAAGACGAGGATAACAAGGGACGAATCAGAGTGAATTTGGTCATGGTGGCGCGTAATGGAATCCATACAGTTTCTATTTTTCCTTTTCCACCTTTTATGAAAACATTGAAGACAATGTTTGGTTTAAGTGTGGGGGAGGAATGTTACCACTTTTATCATTTCTACTTAGATTTAATATTTTCCAGCATGATTTTAAATTTTTCTATTTTCGTTGCATCTTTGCATGTGCTGACAAGTTCTTATATGTGATTTTCATGTTTATCGATTTCCTATCCCCTTGAGCCTCACCAAATATCTTAAAAATAGAGTTTCTTTTGAAAATCTTAGGTTACAGACGAAATTGAGGCTAGATTGTGAGACTTGGGAAAATTCCACAAGATCGATATCGTCTTAACACCGTGAGCCTCCCAATTATGGAAATCGATTTGAGTACTTATTATGCCATAGCCTTAAGTTATCACCCTTTTAGTAGTCCCTTATTAGTTTATATTAGCAGTCATCACCGTCCTAAGTACACACTAAGTAGGAAGCCGATGCAAATAAGTGTATGATCTCAAAGTTAAAATAATACATTAAGAGAAAAATGAATGAATGAAAAGAAATGCTCCTTCTAAGTTAGGTGGTCCTTACCCGATCATTTAGCCCAACGGTGTAAAATTCTTTATTTTATTGATATTGCAAAAGAAAAAAAATGATGAAAACGAGATCATAGTCACTAAAAGACTATCCTACCATGAGTATGAAAGGATAACAGGCTTAATGTGATTGCGCCAGAATGAAAAGGGATGAAAGAAGGATGAGTGAATTAGACATAGGTATAAAACCACGATTCAGACTGGTTTGTATAGAAGGGAGGTTGATGACCGCAAAAGCAGAATTATGTTGTTACGATAACCTTAGTGTGTGAGCAAGTACCTATCAATACAAACTTAATCGAAGTAGAGTTGGTAGTCTAGGAAGAGTATTATGTTGAACTAGTTTTCTTATGAGACATAGTTTGCTTGAGGACAAGCAAAGGCTTAAGTGTTGGGGAGTTTGATCACTCGAATTTGTATCAATTATTTAGTATAATTTCAGATCATTTATGTTATTAATTTATTTATTTCAAACAATATTACGCGAGTTTTGTGTTTGTTTTGCAGATATTTACTTAAACTTGAATTTTGGAGGCAAAAATATAAGAGGAAGCTTATTGGACAAGAAACGTGGAAAAATAGAAGGAAAAGAACAACAGAAAAATGCATTTATGCATTTTACCTGTCAAACGATCGTCTCATTCTTCAAAAGATCGTCTCAAAGTCAGACGCCCAACTCCAATCCAAGTTGAGCGTCTCATAGCCAAAATTGCTCGTCTCAAATATTCAAACACTCGTCCAAATTGAATTATGCAGAAACCTATTTACGAGCACCAGTCAAAACCAGAAAGAGATGTTACACGATTTCTTCTCGTTCAGCTGAGACCCTTTCTTTATCCTAATCAAGCTTAGTCCAATTTCATCAGTCAAGGCCCAAGCTAAATCCATTCCTATAATTTCTCAACAAACCAAAGTCTAGAGGTTATAAATAGCAGCCCCTGCTACTTGAATCGATCATCTCTTTTTCACCCGTCTCTTGCACCATTTTTCCTTCTTTAGTATTTAAGTTTTTTTATTTTATGTAACAGTAATAATTCTCCACATCGGAAGACTATTACGAATATTAGTTTTAGGATTTTGTTTCTTTCTGTATTTTTTTCTTTCTGATTCGCATTCAAGAATTCAAGAGTTCAAATTATGATTTCAAGCATCAACTAATTCCAGGTTTATTTATTGTTATTTATTTTTATCGCCTTCTTATTTAAATTTCCGAATTATGTTATCGTCTTTAGTTTATTATCGTACCTGCATTTTTATTTTCCTGTCCATGTCTAGCTAAATAGTCTTGAGTCTGGCGTATGAGGACCGTCGTTAACGACGAGACTCGGTAGAAAATAATATGTGCGAACTTATGATTAAAATTTTGTTTTGGTTTTAATCTCCAAGTTTAATTTAAATATCTTTGTCACGAGAGTGAGAGGTTACTTAACACAATTTTGTCACGAGAGTGAGAAATTAATCAAGGTTAGAACCGGCATAGCGAGAGCGCAGGGATCGAACCAGATAGTTGAAATTAGGCAACAAATCTAAATACAGCGATAGCGCTTTAGATACGTTTAGGATAATATTAGCTTTCAAAATATATTTCTTAATTACCGGGCGAGTGAGAGCAAAATCTTGGGATTAGGAAGTATGACTTTAGTTAATACTGCAAGAGCGTGAGGCAGAGTCTTTAAGTCAATTTATTCTACGGAACTAAGTTATAATCTAATTAGTAACCGAATTCTACATAGTCCCTTAGGAACACGAAATCCATATACCAGTCTCTCTTTATTATCTTATTAGTTTTATTTTAAGTTTTATTTTTAGTTTCATATTAATCAAACATCATTCGCCTTAGCTTTACAAAGTAACGATAGAGTACAGTCGGTTGACATTGGTCTCTGTGGGATCAATATGTTTTATTACTACACAATAGATAGTGCACTTGCAGTTAGTAATTGTTAGACTCAGAAAGTCGCGATCAAGTTTTTGGCGCTGTTGCCGGGGACCAAAAGTCAATATTGTCATTCCGTTGTTGCAACGTATAGACTAAGGCACTTAATTTCTTCTCTCTATAACTATGTATCATCCAAACTTCTTCTATGATGACAACTCCCAATATTTAGAGGAAACACACTCAAATTCTCCCTATGATTATTATCCCCAATATTTCGAGAAACCATAAGAAGCCCGTAATTCCAACCTAGAAATATTAATGAATGTTCTCAATGCGATATTGACTCATGCCCAATATCTCTCAGAATTACACCTGAATTCCCTCCATGATCACCATTCACAACACTTCAAGGAACAACAAGAATTCGTTAATTCCAACCTTGAGATGTTATTGGAAGACTTCATTGAAACAACGACTAATGTTAGGATAGAATCAATGATGGAGCCCTTTGTGGAGGCACAAAATCTTCAGAATGAAGAGCATAGAAGACAACATCTCGATACTCATGAAACTCTTAGGAAAATAAACACAATGGTCAGGTCCCTCGTGACTCACACTGAGGCATTGGAGACACAAATCTTGTTACTTGCACTAACACCTATATGACTTTCCCCTGAGGAAATTGCGTATGTTATAACAACTAGTAGTGGAAATCAGCTCAAAATTCCTAATGAGAATGATTATGAGGTTGAGGATAGTGATCATGAGGATAACGAGAGTTCTGGTGAGAAAAATCCACCGATATTATCTCAATGGGAGGTTGTCATAAAGGTAGAGGATGAAGCAACTATCGATACTCCTCCTTATACCCCACCATATCCTTTCTCGTATAAGTTTGCAGACTCTAAACCTAAAACGTATACTGACGCATTGGAAAATATCCACACCGAAGCACCTTTGTCTAAAGTCTTGCATAAAAAGAGAAAAACTGAGGACCTTAAAACTAGGGAAATTATTAATCTTAAGCGGGTAAGGTTAACTTTTAAGTTGTTGGATGAAATAACTAAGCCCAAACTTGAAAAGATAATACTTAGCATAAATCCATAACCACCACCAATTCAAAAGAGTAAACCACTCCACAGAGGGAAGAAAAGAAAAGGTGAGTGATATGTGAGATGGCTTGATAAATTGCCATGGAAACTGAATAATTAACACTCCTACCTATCGAGCTATCAATGTTAAACAAAACATTTCGTGGGTGAAAACCCACCATCTTTTATTTTAATGTTTTTCTTTTATTGTTTTTATCTTCAAAAAATTAAGAAATGTATCGCTTGCCACATTTGAGCTACATTTAGGTGAAAGACCTCTAAATGACAATCCCTTAAGACGAGTTGGTGCCCACGGATATTCCTACGAATGTCGTTGCTGGTGGTGACACCAATGATGAGTATGATAGGAGATGGCATGTCTCTCATGTTTGTAACTCATCTCCTCCTCTTTGTATTTTCGCACTGTCTAGTTCCACCTGCATACACCGCACTGTATTTCTAACAATTTTTGTAGGTACTTCCTTCGGAAACAGGTAATATGAAGAGCGACTTCCTAAAAAGTGAAGTTCCAACGAATCCATATAACTCGTAATACAAGACGCTGAAGTAGAAGTGGTCAGCAAATACAAGGATAACAAGGGACAAATCATAGTGAATTTGGTCGTGGTGGCACGAAATGGCATCCATACAGGTTCTATTTTTCCTTTTCCACCTTTTATGAAAACATTGAGGACAATGTTTGGTTTAAGTGTGGGGGAGGAACGTTACCACTTTTATCATTTCTAGTTAGATTTAATATTTTCCAGCATGATTTTAAATTTTTCTATTTTCGTTGGGTCTTTGCATGTGCTGTCAAGTTCTTATATGTGATTTTTGTGTTTATCGATTTTCTATCCCCTTGAGCCTCACCAAATATTTTAAAAATAGAGTTTCTTTTGAAAATCTTAGGTTACAGACGAAATTGAGGTTAGATTGTGAGACTTGGGAAAATTCCACAAGATCGATATTGTCTTAACACTGTGATCCTCCCAATTGTGGAAATCAATTTGAATACTTATTATGCCATAGCCTTAAGTTATCACCCTTTTAGTAGTCCTTTATTAGTTTATATTAGCAGTCAACACCATCCTAAGCACACACTAAGTAGGAAGCCGATGCAAATAAGTGTATGATCTCAAAGTTAAAATAATACATTAAGAGAAAAATGAATGAATGAAAAGAAATGCTCCTTCTAAGTTAGGTGGTCCTTACCCGATCATTTAGCCCAACGGTGTAAAATTCTTTATTTTATTGATATTGCAAAAGAAAAATAAAAAATGATGAAAACAAGATCATAGTCACTAACAAGCTATCCTACCATGAGTGTGAAAGGATAACGGGCTTAATGTGATTGCGCCATAATGAAAAGGGATGAAAGAAGGATGAGTGAATTAGACTTAGGTATAATGGCACGATTCAAACTGGTTTGTATAGGAGGGAGGTTGATGACCGCAAAAGCGAAATTGTATTGTTACGATATCCTTAGTGTTTGAGCAAGTACCTATCGATACAAATTTAACTGAAGTAGAGTTGGTAGCCTAGGACGAGTATTTTATTGAACTAGTTTTCTTATGAGACATAGTTTGCTTGAGGACAAGAAAAGGTTTAAGTGTGAGGGAGTTTGATCACTCGAATTTGTATCGATTATTTAGTATAATATCCGATCATTTTTGTTATTAATTTATTTATTTGAAACGATATTACGCGAGTTTTGTGTTTTTTTTTTGCAATATTTAATTAAACTTGACTTTTGGAGGCAAAAATATATAAGGAAACTTATTGGACAAGAAACGTGGAAAAACAAAAGGAAAAGAACAACAGAAAAATGCATTTCTGTATTTACCTGTCAAACAATCGTCTCATTCTTCAAACGATCGTCTCAAAGTCAGACGCCCAACTCCAATCCAAGTTGAGTGTCTCATAGCCAAAGTTGCTCGTCTCAAATATTCAAACGCTCGTCCAAATTGAATTATGCAGAAACCTATTTACGCGCACCAGTCAAAACCAGAAAGAGACGTTACACGATTTCTTCTCGTTCAGTTGAGAAACTTTCTCTACCCTAATCAAGCTTAGTCGAATTTCATCAGTCAAGGCCCAAGCTAAATACATTCCTATAATTTCTCAACAAACCAAAATCTAGAGGCTATAAATTGAAACCCCTGCTACTTGAATCAATCATCTCTTTTTCACCCGTCTCTTGCACCATTTTTCCTTCTTTAGTATTTAAGTTTTTTTATTTTATGTAACAGTAATAGTTCTCCACATCGGAGGACTATTACGAATATTAGTTTTAGGATTTTGTTTCTTTCCGTATTTTATTTTTCCGATTCGCATTCAAGAATTCAAGAGTTCAAATTATGATTTCAAGCATCAATTAATTCCAAGTTTATTTATTGTTATTTATTTTTATCGCCTTCTTATTTAAATTTCCAAATTATGTTATCGTCTTTAGCTTATTATCGTACCTGCATATTTATTTTCCTACCCATATCTAGCTAAATAGTCTTGAGTCCGACGTATGAGGAATGTCGTTATCGACGGGACTCGGTAGAAAATAATAGGTGCGAACTTATGATTAAAATTATGTTTTGGTTTTAATTTCGAAGTTTAATTTAAATAGCTTTGTTACGAGAGTGAGAGGTTACTTAACACAATTTTGTCACAAGAGTGAGAAATTAATTAAGGTTAGAACCGACACAGCAAAAGCGCGTGGATCGAACCAGATAGTGGAAATTAGGCAACAAATATAAATATAGCGATAGCGCTTTGTCGCACCTCAAAAAATACGACCTCGCGATAAAAAAAATTACCGCGGATGAAAATTAAAACAACAGAGTCGCCACCGAACTTATTTTATTCCAATTAAGGAAAAGGAAAATATCGAGAAACCTTTTGAAAAATGGATGGATAGAACAAGGTCTTTGAAACCAGATTCTAGGTTCGGGAGTCGATTCCGTAAGGGGAAGGTATTAGCACCCCTTACGTCCGTTGTACTCAACGGGAACCTCTTAGTTTAACTTGCAATCTAATGTTGACTAATGCTTTCTGTTTTCTTCGAATAATAAAAAGTAAATGCTAAAAATTCTAATATAAGGATAATAGGAGAAATGGGTTATTTTGTTCCTAGGGTGCTCGGCAAGGAATAAGATCCGTGTGCCTACGTATTCCCTTGTGCAATGGGAAAGTCAGAGCTTCGTAGTTCGTGGTACTAAGGTTAATCGGTTTGTTTTAATGGACAGTTATTTAAACCGCATTCTACTGCTAAGCGTTGGCTTGTCTGCTCACGATAGGAGGCTGAAGCGCTAGCTTGTTTGTGAGATAGGATTTAAATAATGTTTGCTTAAAAAAATGTTTGATTCGATTGGTGTTTTTTAGAATGAAAGGGTAAATAAACTGCGTCTTGAGGGGCGGGCCTCAGGAGAGTTTATTCGAGAATTCGAGGAATGCGAGATTCCAGAATTCAATTCTTTCATTATTTGATATGTGGATTAAAAGTTTTAATTACGGAAAGTCGAATGAACCGCATCCCGCGGGGCGAGCCTCGGGAGTGTTCATTCAAGAATTCGAGGAATGCGAGACTCCAGAATTCAGTTATTCCGTTACTTTAATTATAAAAATATTCGAATGATTTGCATTTAGAAATACTTAGATGGCGAAGTACAAAATATTCGACTTACATGGATTTGCGAATTGAGTAAAGTGATAAAATGCGAAAATAATAAATTAATGACAACTGTAAACACCCCAAATTTGCCCTCACCCATTCACACCATGGCTTGTGATCATCCTCATATGCATAAACACAATCATATCATCTCACATCTCATTTTTATTCACTGCATAGTTTCTAAGGCATCTGCACCTAGGGTTGGTGATCTGAGCAATCCCAAAGCTTCTTGAGCCATTTCAAAGGCTACCAATCAACTCAAAGGGATCCATGTGTGTTCTTATGTCATATTCCATCTCCTCAAAGTCAAAAATGCATAGGAATCACAAGAACTAGGGTTTGAGTGGATGCAGGGCCAGCTTGAACTACACAGTTGACTGAAAATTAGGGTTTTGGTTTCAGAGGCCATAACTCCAATTTTTTTGGTCATTCTTGTTTCCATTGATCTTTATATGGTATAGGGAGTATGCATATCAATTTTCATGAAGAAATTCCATGGGGAAGTCATCTGATCAAGAGTTGACTTTTCAGACAAGTCAGTGTAAAATCAGGGCATCTGAGGCCCCCAATGACCCAACCAATGGGTGATCTTCATCATTTTGAGTGTATATGATCTTTATTTGATCATGGAAGAAGGTTGAAGTTCATAGAAATCAAGAATTTAGGGTTTTTGCAAATGTTGACTTTTTTGGGCATAGTTGACTTTTCAAGAATGCCTCATTTTAGGTCAGTTTTCAAGCCTTGATTCATGATCCAAAAAGGCTTCAAATGGAAAAACTTTGGTCATGAAAGTTGTAGATCTCATCTTTCCCTTTTCAAAAAGTACAAGAACATGATCAAACTCTTCTTGGATCAAAAGTTATGGCAATGCAAAGTTGGCAAAAATCATTGTTTTTCAAGTTATGCACCAAATGAAAATCTTGCAAAGTCTTGAACCAAAGCCAAATGCAGCCTCTAATCCACTTCAAACCAGCATGTGAACATTCTCTAAGTTACAAAAATCAGAATTTGATCTAGTTTGCCCATGGTTTGGTTTGTGTAACAAGGCATTTTCATGAAAATCCATAAAGCTAACCAAGTTGCAAAACACTCATGATCTTCTCACCAACTTGCTGCATTGATCCTTGAGTCAAGCCAGCCTCTCTCCCTCACCTTTGCTGCGCCAGCCATGCCTTGTACTTGCCTAGACCTTGCCCATGCCCTATCTTACACAAAGTTGACCTTTTATGCAAAAGCAAACTTACCTATCATAGCAGGCCATGTCACATCACAAAACCAATCAGATTTGTTTATGTGTACAACTTGCAAGCTAAACATATCACAAGCCAAGGCTGAAACTCTCTCATTCACAACTTACACAAAAACCTCCCATTTTGCAACTTGCTTCGAATCCCTTCACACAGCAAGCAAACACTAAAACTCTTTTCACCATTCATCCCACCTCACTTCATAGACAAGAAACCATCCAAAGCACAAGCCTGAAACAGCCTGAAAACTCCATTACCATTCTTCACTCTCATTCTGCAGATTCATTCGAATCTCCTCCCATAAGCCACAAACAACCAAACAAACCTTGCAAAGCTTCTCTACACATCCTCTGGACCTCAAACCATCATCCACCATGGCCTGAATCCTCCAGAATCACCATAGCCATTGTTGACAAAGCTTGAAGCAGGAGCTTTCGAAACTCACTATCCAGCCAACTTAAACTCACTTTGAGCATTCAAGCATCTTTGGGGGATCAAGTGGAGCAGCTTACATCAAAGGAAGTGGCCAGAAAGCTCCTAAACTGAAAGCTTCAAATCTCAGGTAGCTCGAAAATAATTTTTCCAGAAATCATTTTTATTGTTACAAATCTGTTCTTTGTGTTGTCCTGATCATCCTGGTGCCATTAGTTTTTGAAATGGTTGTGTTTTGAGCATTTAATTGAACTCTGAAGCTTGCGTGACCTAAAACTTTTTCTCTTCGATTCAGTTGATTTAGAGAAAATAAATTTGTTTTAGGTTAGGGGTTTGGTTCGTGAGGATGAGAGGAGCATTTCCCTGGTCTTAGATTTCATTTTTGTTACGTTTTTAGGAAGTTTGAAATTTTCAGGTGAGCTTCTGGCCGGAGAAGACGACCGGAAGTCTTCTCCGGCCACCTGAAAGTCATTTGTGCCCTAATCACACAATTAATGCTAGTTTGAATTTTGGCCGTAGATAGCCTTTGACTCGTTGACTTCCCTCCAGTTTCGATGGCCCAGATGCGTTTGATTAGCCCTAATCATTTTCATTTAGTTAATTAATTCGTAATTTAACTAATTTAATCAGAGCCAACTTGGACCCTTAGATCACGCGCCAGTCAACAGATTTGAATCCTGGGCTCATCTCAGCCATTCGTTCCTTTGACTTTTTAATTTATTCATTTTAATTCATTTCTTTTTCATTTGTTTTGTACAATTAATTTAAAATAGTAAAAAATTCATAAAAATTATGAAACTTTTTCTTAAGAGTTTCAATAATTTTTATGACACAAAAATATTTTTATTTTATTTTTTATCATTAAAAAAGTATTTTTAAATATTTAAAAGAATATTTTTAATTGATTAATGGGAATTAATTAATTAAAAATACTTTTAGGTATTTAAAAATTACAAAAAAATTCATGAAATGTTCTAAGACATTTAGAAACATTGTCCAACCTTCAAACCAAATTTCTTTTTTGATATTGATGCATTTTAAGAATTTTTCATGGAATTAAATCATTTTTATGCATTATTTTGATCACAAGTTTAAAAATTCATTTCTGCCTATTGGTGAAGGTTGAGACATTGATTCTTCTTGCATTGTTTTCCATTTTGCATGTATTTTCAAGGATAAAAAGGCCATGATTGGATCTTGCATTTCCTAATTGATTGGCATTTCTTTTGTTCAGAACCCTAAAAAACCCTAATAACTTGCAAAAATCATAACTTGAGTTTGGTTGAGAGTTGAGAGCTCCCTTTTGGGCAGTGGTTCATTATAGGTTTAGGGCTTCTTTGGGTAGCATTTTCCATTTTTTATCTTGAGGTTTGCTTCTGTTTTGAGTTTTGGTTTGATGTTTGTTTCATAAACCCTAATTTGGGCTTTCAGTTGCATCCCTCTTGCATTTCCTTGCATAACTTGACTTGCCATTGCATTTTGTGCATTCTCATGATTCATTTGACATCTTAAGACATGTATGAAGCATCATTGATCATTGCATTACATGTTTGCCATGTCATTTGTCTTGTATGCTTCATAACATTTCATGCTTGTTCATGCTCCTTAGCTTGCATCATTTGCATTCATAATCTTGTATGAACATCTCCATGTCTTGCCTCATGTTTGCAGCACCTCATAACATCATTATCATCATCAACATGTTTCTGGTTTTGCTTAGCATCATGCCATTTCATCTCACCTTGCATTGCATTGCATTTCCTTCTAACATTTCAGGTGGTAAGTAAATTTGGGAAGTGAATTTGCCTTCACTTCTCATAACTTTTTCTTTTCATCTCTCTTGCATCCATTGCTGCATTTCTACATGTGTTTGAGTTTGAGCTTGCTCATTCTTGCTTCTCCCACCTTCTTTCTTCAAGTGACTTGACTTCTTGAATGAAGCAAGTCACTTTGCTTCTCTTGGTCCTGTTCATCTGCTTCCTGGTGGCTCCTCTGAAGATTGTTCTTGCAAACCTCACAAACCTTAGGACCAACCAAGCATGACAATGAATTAGGGTTTTGATTAGTTCCCCCCATAGTTTTACCTTTGTGTCTCTCTTTGAGTCTTCTCTTCTCATCTCATAATCAGGGACCAAACCCTAAAGGCTTTAAGACTTTGTGATTAAGCTTATGCCTGCATCCTTCTCTTAGGATGGAGTGTATAACTTCAATCCTAAGTATTAAACCCTTAAGGTGTTTAAATCTCTTAATCAATTCATCTAATAATCATCAAGACATCACACTTGTAACTTGGGCCTTGCATTAGGGTTCTAATTCTTCCTTAAGTGGTTAAGAAGGACTAACCCTAGTGTTAATGGACAAGTCCCCCTCAAGTTGTCTTACAAACCATAAAAAACACTTCATCATCATACCATTAAATAAAATCCACTTAATCAAAGGCTTGTTTTGTCATGGGTTTAATCCCTAATCAGGGATTAAGTTGGGGAGTTTTTCTCAACTTAAACATTCTCATCTATTATCCTTCTTTTAGGATGGTGTAATGAGTCTGTTTAATCCTTGATTATGGCTTAACCTCATTACTCAACACTAAACAAAAACACCAAAAACATCTAAATAATCACAAGTAGGTTAATGATCTTAATCCTACATCAAAGGTGATTAAGTGTGAGAATCTGACTTCACACTTAAGGTATTCTCATTACCCCTAATCAGAGGGAAGATGTGATGAGTTTACTAAATCCATTGGTTTAGGCTTAAGCTCATTAACTTATGACAAACTTCAAAAAACAATAAAAGACTGAAAACTCAAAAACAAACAATAATCGTCTCCTTCGGGATTCTTTTCTCATCATCTTCACTCACAAACGAGAACTTGCTTCTTCCGTCTAATGCAAGACAGTAAGCACCTGAGCCAGACAGGTCATACACTTGAGCATAGGCAAGCAAGCAGTTCACAAGTCAATTCATCTTTCAGTTTCTTTGGGTCGAACTACGGTGTTCTGACTTCCTCATTGCACGAGAGGATACGTAGGCATAACTTAACGGTTATCGAACAAAAGTCTCTGTATATTCCCCCTCTTTCAGCTTTATTCTTTAGCCTCATGATCTCGAGCATTTCACTCTGTTCTTACACTGACACTTCACTTATACACTTCACTTCTTTTACACTGACACCTGTACATCTTTTTCCAGCTATTTTATACACAGATTGCACTGACACTACCCCTTTAAAACACAAATCTTTTAAGCGTGGATCCCGTCGAGTACGGCGGAAAATCTGGGTGCTAATACCTTCCCAGGTTGTAACCAACCCCCTTTCTCAGTCTCTTTGGTTCGCAACCGTCTTATCCGTATCTTTCTAGGTCTATGCAGCATTACCTTTCCTCCGGGATAAAAATGCCTAGCTGGCGACTCTTTTCATCTCCAGTGAGTTCACGGCTGTGTGTTCTCACTGTTCCCTTCGCCGACCGTTCGCGCTTGTACCTGGATGCAAATCTTTGGGAGCGACAGCTTGGCGACTCTGCTGGGGACCCTTATATTGCAACCAGGGCTTTTGGTTCTTTTTGTGGGTTCCTCCTAGCGCTTGTTTGATTTGTGTTTACTGGGGTGTTATGTGCTTATTTGTGTTTGTATATTTGTATTTTGTTTATTGCTTTATGTACAGTTACTTTACTGCTTTCTTTACTGCTTTTATATATCATACTGTCATACTGTGCTGGCTGGATCTGGTTTTTCTTTGGTGGGTGGGTGTTCCATTGAGAGTTAAGGTCCTATACCTGGGACCTGAGTGACACCTAGGCTAGAGTGAATCATATTCTTTCCCATTCCATTTCGGTCTGGTGCGGGAATATGAAACACGGTTCAGATATGGGTTTCTTCTTGAGAACTCTGTGTTGCAGATTTCCTGCAATGCTAGGGCTATCTGGGAAGCCTGCTAAGTCTGGATGACCTTTTAGTATTGACCTTCAGAAACTGAGGTGAATTAGAGGAGGAACTTTTATGGTTATTGTAAACACTGTACCTCCGGGTTGGAAGTGTTTACACTTCTCATAACTGATCCAAGTCTGAGGATCCTTGTTTTAGAACACCACCTGTGAGGGGGTTGGACTGTTTACAGGTTTGCAGGTACCTTGACCTCAGAATACCCTGTTACTTTGACTTTGTTAAGAATACTCCATGTTGGACAGTTCTTGTGATTCTAAAACCCTGGACTTGTGACTCTTTATTTGAGTCCCCCACCCTGGTTACTGGATTTATAGACCTCCATCTGGAATTCTTGAACACACATGGATCTATACCAAAGCAGTTAATCAGATCCAGCTCAGTCACAAACCCTTGCATTTCATTTGCATACATACTCATTGCATCATATTAACATGTGCTTATTTGTGTTTCAGGGTATCCACCTTCATCCCTGGTTTTGGTTTTGACCCCATCTGCATCATTTACCTATCTCCACCAGCACTTGCTTCAGCTTGTCAGCCATACTTCAGTTACTTGCACCAGCCAATCAGTGGCTCATTCTTTCAGCATCTTCATCAGCACTCTACTCAATCTTCAGCATCATGGCTCCAAAGAAAAGCAACATCACCTATCATTTCTTCCAACCAGACTTATCAGACATCAGGAGGATCCAAACCCTGATCACTCCAGAGCACATACCCTTGTTCAGGGAAAGTTATGGAGACATACTGGACATGGTCATGGATCTGGACCCATCTCAGAGGAGCCTCATCCACACCTGCATTCAGTTTTATGATCCTCCATTAAGATGTTTCACCTTTCAAGACTTTCAGTTGGGTCCTCTTTTGGAAGAATACTCATATTTGGCTGGCTTGCCCATCAAAAGAGAAATCCCTTTCAACCCTGAAATGGTCTTTCCTAGCAATGGAGAGATAGCAAAAGCTTTGCACCTGGAACCTGTATTGATTGAACAACACTTGACCTCTAAAGCTGGGATCCCTAGATTTCATCTGGACTTCCTGATTTCTCAAGCTAGTTTGAAGGCCTCCTTGGGGGAATGGAAAGCTGTTTGTGCTCTATTGGCCTTAAGTGTATATGGAATTGTGTTGTTTGCAGATGAGCCTCGATTCATCAGCAAGAATGCAATCCACTTGTTCATCCTGAAGAACCCAGTGCCAACTTTACTGGGTGATCTCTATTACTCAGTCCATCAGAGGAATGAGAAGCAGAGGGGAAGGTTAGTGAGGATTTGTGCTCCATTATTTCATGCTTGGCTTCTCAGGCATCTACCCAGGACAGATGCATTTCTCAATCCTCATCAGCAAAGCAACTGGGCTAAGAGACTCACTACTCTCACTTCAGCAGACATCAGATGGTGTACTCAGAGCACCAAGGGCAGAGACATGATCACCAGCTGTGGGCACTTTCCCAATGTGCCTTTGATAGGAGTTAAGGGAAGTATCAACTACAACCCTCTGTTGTTCAGAAGGCAGTTAGGCTATGCACTGGTTCATACTCCAAGGGAACAAGACCTGGTGGAGACCCTCTACTGTGAGAACAAGGTTAGTTTGGCTGTTGTTAGGCAGGCTGCCTGGGCCTGGGATCATGTTCAAACCAAGGGAATCACCATTCTGGGGAAGTGCAATAATGTAGCATCAGTCCAATATTATGAGTGGTCCCATGCTAGGGCCCAATTCTCTGGAATGCCCTTTACCATAGAAGACATGCCTGAGTCATCTTCAGCACCACCCCCTGCCACTATCAGTTTGGAGGAGTTTGAGAGCTTGAAGGAAAGAAATGAGAAGTTAACTCAAGCCTTGCAGAAGACCCTCAGAGAGAGGAGTGAAGGTGTAAGGGAGATTGAGAGATTGGAGAAGTTGAGGGTAGAACACTTGACTAAAATTGAGAAGTCTGGAGATTATATCAACAAGTCCAAGGCTGGTGAGCAGATTCTGAAGAACTCTTGTAAGGAAGCCCAGTTCCAAAGAGCAAGAACAGACTTGTATTTGAAAGAGAGTCAGGCCAGGTGGGTCCGGATCACTGAGACCCGTACTCTAGAAGACAAGAGAGTTCAAGATAAGATGGAGCAGATGGAAAAAGCCCTGGCAGCAGCCCAGGAGGAAATATCAGAGCTGAAAGTCAAAGCAGGATTGAAGAGGTCAAAGGACCAAAATCAGAATAAGAAATTGACTGCAGCAGTTGCAACAAGAAACCTTCTCATCAGAAGTCTCACGGAGCATCCGGCTGATCCTGTGACCGAAGCACTTCTCAAGGAAGTTCGTGAGGATGAGTTTGGCCTTGGAGTTTGATCATTTGCTTGTTGTTGTTCCTTTTCCATGTATTTTTGCTTTTTGTGTTGTATTTTGGCCCCTTTGAGGGTTTGTGTTGTAAAATAAACAAATTGTATTATTTCACCTTTGTAATATATTGGTTTCTATCTGGGTTCACATCAAAAGCAACTTCAACAGCATCATCTTCAAGGGTCTGGAAGGGTCAAAACTGAAGGCCAAACCGGATACCTTGATAGCAAATAAGCATAACTGCATTGCATGCTAACCCTTTTGTTTGTTTTGTAGGTTTTTGTTTTGTTGTTGCTAACCTCTGTTGTGAATCTCAGGAATTATTGCTCGCCGCCGGGTATTTCCTCTCAACAGGCCACACAGGTACCCAACTAGAAACAACCTTCCGGGAATTCAGATGGATCAGATGCAACAAGACCTTACGGAGGTCAGAAACCAGATGGCAAATGAAAGGTTAGAGATGAGAACGCAGATGACGCAGTTCATGGAAGTTATGAACAACATGGCTCAGAGCCAGGAGAGACTGAGGGCCATGGTGGAGAGGCAAAATCAAGAGGAGCCTCATGTAGGAACTGCAGGCACCAGTAATAATGAAAGGGTGCAACCACATGTTGCCCCCCCTGTGTTTGGTCCACATCTACATCCTGAGGTTAACATCCCTGCCAATGTTCAAGGAACAGCCACTGCAGCCAGAGTACTTCAAGAAGATCCTCAGGAGGACCAGTATACAGTAATGGGTGCCGGAGAGGAAACATATGATAGACGGTTGGAAGAAATAGCTGAGAAGTTGAGATCACTGGAATCTCAAAACTCTTTGGGGTTTGACGTCATGGACATGGGTTTAGTAGAAGGGGTCAGGATTCCCCACAAGTTCAAGCCTCCATGTTTCGAAAAGTATAATGGGACTTCATGCCCCCGGACTCATTTGCAATCATTTCTGGGAAGGCTGAAGGCCTATACAATGGATGAGAAATTGTGGATGTTCTATTTTGAAGATAGCTTGACTGGAGCTTCTAGGGAATGGTATTCCCATCTGACAAGAGCAACTATAAGATGCTGGAAGGACCTGGCAGAGGCCTTCATCAGACAGTATCAGTATAATCTAGATATGGCACCTAACAGGACTCTCCTAATGGGAATGTCACAGTCATCTAGGGAGAGCTTCAGAGAATATGCTCAAAGATGGAGACAATTGGCTGCTGCCGTTCAACCACCAATGTCTGAGAGAGAAATGGCAGACATGTTTATGAACACTCTTCAGGGAACCTATATTGACAGGTTAGCTGCTTTCTCTTCCACTAGCTTTGCGGATGTTGTTATAGCTGGGGAGAGAATTGAAAGCCTGTTAAAAATGGGAAAGATCTCAGACAACGGTGCAAGTTCGTCCAGTAGTACAAGAAAGCCTTTTGCAGGCCCGAGAAGAACTGGCGAGACTAATGCCATCCACACCAACAGGGGTAGGCCCCAATATGTTCAGAGGTCAATAGCAGCAGTTACTATCCCTGCTCCAGCTCATCCACAGCCAGTCTGTCAACCTCCTCAACAAAACTTCCAACAACAACCTCAGTATCAGCAGAATCAGTATCCTCCAAGAAACTACAACAACAACAACTCCAACAACAACAATCAACAGAGGCCATTCCAACAAAGGCCCTCCCAAGCTAACCGAGTGATCGACCCGATCCCAATGCCGTATGCTGCTTTGCTGCCACAACTTCTGAAACTCAACCTAGTTGAGCTAAGAACGCTGGCACCTCCGGATCCCAACAGTCTACCAAGGAACTATGACTCCAATGCTAGGTGTGCTTTTCATTCCAACGCACCTGGTCACAGTACAGAAAAATGCAGGGCTCTGCATATGAAGGTACAAGACTTGGTAGACTCCAAGGCTCTGAATTTTGCACCTCCGCCCAATGTCAATAAAAACCCTATGCCAAACCATGGTGGTCCTCGAATTAACGCTATTGAAGAAGACCAACCGTCTTATTTAATAACAAGTGTGGATCAGATCCGGACGCCATTGGTGGAAATCAAAGCTCAACTCCGTGAAAACAATATATTTCCGGGGTGTGAACTAGGATGTCCATACTGCAATATTTCATGGAATGGGTGTGAGGACTTGAGGAATGGCATTGACAGTCTTATTCAGAGTGGCCTGCTACAGATCACTACATCATTTCCGACAAATCCGGCAACTTCATCAACAACGGTTTCAGAACCCCCTACAGATGCAACAACTATTGTTCCCGATAATTCATCAGTACCATCAACAAGTACTTCACCTGTCCTTCCAAATGATCAGTTTTCAACAGTTTCTCCTGCTACAACTTCAGCTTCATTCCATTTTGACTCTCCATCAACAACAACAACAGTCCTTCCAACAGAACCTCCTACAACACCAGCAATCAATCACGAAGATGTCTCTACTGTTACCATATTCTATGATCCTGAAAATAACTCCGCTTACCATTCAGAAGGTGCTGCTCCCACCAGAGTACCAGTTACAATCTTCTATGATCCACACACAATTACAGTCCCTTCAGCAGCAGCAATCAGTCCAGTCACTGTCACGGTGCCTGGACCAGTACCATATGAAAGCGATAGGGCCATCCCTTGGCACTATGGCTCTGACGTGTACTGTGAAGGGAAAAGAATCACTCTTGAAACATCAGCACCTGCACCACAAGTAGATAATGTGGGGGGAGGCGGAGGCTTCACTCGAAGCGGACGTCTCTTCGCTTCACAAGTTCAAAGACCTACTGCCGAAGCAGAAGCTGCTGCCAAGGCAAAAGGAAAAGGCCCGGTGCAGGAAGATCCAGCTGCCAAAGAAGCCCTGAAGACTCCATTCGATCAGGAAGTTGATGAGTTTATGAGGATCATCAAAAAGAGTGACTATAAAATTGTGGATCAACTTCACCAAACGCCATCCAAAATCTCCATCCTCTCACTGCTTATGTGCTCCGAAGCCCATCGGAATGCACTACTTAAAGTCCTGCACGCAGCTTACGTGCCTGAGGAGATTACTGTCAACCAATTGGAAACCGTGGTTGGTAATGTTACTGCTAGCAATGGGCTAGGGTTTACCAATTCTGACTTGACAGCGGATGGCCGCAACCACAACAAAGCCTTGCACATAACCATGGAATGCAAAGGAGCTGTCCTTTCTCATGTGCTGGTGGACACAGGTTCTTCCCTGAATGTCTTGCCAAAGAAGGCTCTGGTGAAGCTTGAATATGATGGATTGGCATTGAGACCCAGCAACCTGGTAGTAAGAGCCTTTGATGGTTCTAAGAGATCGGTTCTGGGAGAGATTGAGCTGCCTATGACAATTGGCCCGCAGACCTTTAAAACTATCTTTTATGTGATGGACATTCAGCCCGCCTACAGCTGTTTGTTGGGTAGACCCTGGATTCACGCCGCCGGCGCAATAACGTCTACCCTTCACCAAAAGTTAAAATTTGAGTGGGAAGGTCAAGTTGTCACAATCTGTGAAGAGGAGGACATTTTTGTTAGCCATCTGGCTACTTATAAATACATTGAAATGGATGGAGAGATCCATGAAACAATGAGCCAGGGGTTTGAAGCGTTGAATGTGAATGAAGCATCTGCTGTATCTGGTACCCCAATGTCGTCTTATCAACAAGCCCGGAAGGTTGTTGAAGAAGGAACTGCCCAAGGTTGGGGCAAGGTCTTAGCTGTGGAGGAGAAGAAGGACAAGTTTGGGTTGGGTTACAGACCAACTCAACATCAAGCAAAGGCTGCTGCAGAGCCTGGTTTTGTCAGTGGGGGGATGCTTACCCCCGATGCTATCAACTGTTTGGAAGACGAGCTGGAAGAGGTGCGCAATCTGGAGAATTGGATTCGTCCGAAGATCCCGGGGAGCAGTGTCTCGAACTGGTCTTCCCAGGAAATTATAAGTGTTACTCGAGCAGAGTAATTATTATTTCCTGTATTTTTATAGCATGCATCCAAGTCTTGCATCTTGCCCAAGATGACAAGACTCATTTTGTAACCAGGGTCATCTGTACTTTTGTGCAAACAAGATTAAATTAATGAAATATCAGACGTCTTTTGCAAACAAGTCCTTTTCTTTTATGCTCACTGTTTTTCCATTTTTCTTTTTGTACAAAAAAATAAATGGCGGTGTTTTCAAAATGATAACTTCATTTCACTTTTTCTAAAGCAAGATTAAAATCAATCACTAAAATGGACAAACTTAACCCTTGCAGAGAGTGCCTTCCTGACAGCACCGACAACAGCACGGCTATGACATCGTATGACTTTGACAATCCAATCAATCAAGCTGATGAAGAGGTTGAAGAAGAATATGAGCTTCCTGAAGAACTAGCCAGGTTGTTGAGACAAGAGGAAAAGGTCATAACTCCTCACCAGGAGGAGATTGAAGTGATTAATCTTGGTACTGACGAAGACGTGAAAGAGGTTAAAATCGGGGCCCGCCTGCAAGACTCGGTGAAGAGACAACTGATAGATCTGCTTCAAGAGTATGTTGATGTGTTTGCTTGGTCGTATCAAGATATGCCAGGGTTGGATACCGATATAGTTGTGCACAAGCTGCCTCTGAGGGAAGAATGCCCACCAGTGAAACAGAAGTTGCGCCGAACTCGCCCAGACATGGCTATGAAAATCAAGGAAGAGGTACAAAAGTAGTGGGACGCCGGGTTCCTTGCTGTAACTAGCTACCCGCCGTGGGTTGCTAATATTGTGCCTGTGCCTAAGAAGGATGGCAAAGTAAGAATGTGTGTTGACTACCGGGATCTGAACAGAGCCAGCCCGAAAGATGACTTCCCATTACCTCACATTGATGTATTGGTGGATAACACGGCTCAGTTCTCGGTGTTCTCCTTTATGGATGGATTTTCAGGATATAATCAGATCAAGATGTCACCTGAAGACATGGAGAAGACAACATTAATCACACCTTGGGGCACGTTCTGTTACAAAGTAATGCCATTTGGGCTCAAGAATGCTGGTGCAACATATCAACGGGCTATGGTGACATTATTCCATGATATGATCCACAAGGAAATAGAATGTTATGTGGACGATATGATCGCCAAGTCCCTTACAGAGGAAGATCACCTGGTGAATCTGCTCAAGTTATTCAAGCGTCTGAGGAAATACCAACTAAAGTTGAACCCCAACAAATGCACATTCGGGGTGCGATCCGGTAAGCTGCTGGGCTTTATTGTAAGTGAGAAGGGGATTGAGGTTGACCCAGATAAAGTCAAGGCTATACAAGAAATGCCTGCACCTAAAACTGAGAAAGAAGTTCGAGGGTTCTTAGGTCGATTGAACTACATCTCACGGTTCATATCTCACCTTACAGCAACCTGTGAACCCTTGTTCAAGCTGTTAAGAAAGGAACAAACGGTCAGGTGGAACGAAGATTGCCAGAGGGCTTTTAACAAGGTCAAGGAATATTTGCAAGAACCTCCAATCCTCATGCCGCCAGTTGAAGGAAGACCTCTGATCATGTACTTGACAGTATTAGAAGAGTCGATGGGGTGTGTGTTGGGCCAGCATGACGAGTCTGGTCGAAAAGAGTATGCAATATACTACCTAAGCAAAAAGTTTACCGACTGTGAACAGCGTTATTCACTGCTCGAGAAAACTTGCTGTGCTTTAGCGTGGGCTGCTCGCCGACTAAGGCAGTATATGTTGACCCACACTACCTTATTAATCTCAAAGATGGATCCAGTTAAGTACATATTTGAGAAGCCAGCTCTTACCGGACGGGTTGCAAGATGGCAGATGATTCTCACAGAATACGACATACAGTACACATCTCAGAAAGCCATCAAGGGCAGTGTACTATCTGAATATCTTGCTGAGCAACCCATTGATGACTACCAGCCTATGAGGTTTGACTTCCCTGATGAAGACATCATGTTCATTAAAGCAAAAGATCATGAAGAGCCTGTTCACACTGAAGGGCCTGACCCGGAGGAAGAATGGACCATGATGTTTGATGGGGCTGTTAACATGAATGGCCGTGGTGTTGGTGCGGTACTCATTACACCTAAAGGAGTTCACATGCCTTTCTCGGCAAAACTCACTTTCAACTGCACTAACAACGAAGCTGAATATGAAGCCTGCATTATGGGTCTTGAGGAAGCTATTGACCTCAGGATCAAGACATTGACCGTATTTGGAGATTCAGCTTTAGTAGTCAATCAAACCAACGGGAAATGGTACACCCACCAAGATCATCTGATACCTTACAGGGATTATACGAGAAGGTTACTGACTTTCTTTACAACAGTCAAACTTGAGTATATCCCTCGCGACGAGAATCAGTTTGCAGATGCTCTTGCTACCATTTCATCTATGATCAAAGTTCAAACGGCTAACTTTGTACCCCAGATTTCAGTGTCTAGACTTGATAGACCATCATATGTATTTGCAGCAGATGTTGTAAAAGATGATAAGCCTTGGTTCCACGACATTAAGTGCTTCTTGGAGGATCAAACATACCCACCTGGGGCATCTTCCAATGATAAGAAGACTTTGAGAAGGCTCGCTGGTAGTTTCTTCCTGAATGCTGATGGGTCTTTATACAAGAGGAATTTTGACATGGTACTCCTCAGATGTGTTGACAAGACGGAAGCAGATTTGTTGATGCATGAAGTGCACGAAGGATCTTTTGGTACCCATGCAGGAGGGCATGCCATGGCTAAGAAATTGTTAAGATCAGGCTATTATTGGATCACAATGGATGCAGACTGTTGTGCTTACGCCAGAAAATGCCACAAATGCCAGATCTACGCAGATAAGGTGCATGTGCCTCCCAATCCTCTGAACATCATGTCTTCACCTTGGCCCTTTGCCATGTGGGGCATTGATATGATCGGCAAGATTGAGCCAACTGCTTCAAATGGCCACAGATTCATCTTGGTCGCCATTGACTATTTCACCAAGTGGGTTGAAGCAGCCTCATATGCAAATGTTACAAGACAAGTGGTAGCCAGATTTCTGAAGAGAGATATCATCTGTCGGTATGGAGTGCCCGAGCGAATCATTACTGATAATGGTTCCAACTTGAACAACAAAATGATGGCAGAACTGTGCCGGGACTTCAAGATCCAACATCACAATTCTTCTCCTTACAGGCCAAAGATGAACGGCGCTGTTGAGGCGGCAAATAAGAATATCAAGAAGATTGTGCAGAAGATGGTAGTCACCTACAAAGACTGGCATGAAATGCTACCATTTGCCTTGCATGGGTATCGCACATCAATCAGAACGTCCACTGGGGCAACACCGTATCAGCTTGTGTATGGTATGGAAGCGGTCCTACCTGTTGAAGTTGAATTACCCTCCCTACGGGTACTAATGGATGTTAAACTGAGTGAAGCAGAATGGGTTCGGTCCCGATTCGAACAACTAAGTCTGATCGAAGAGAAAAGATTGGCTGCAATCTGCCATGGGCAGCTATATCAGAAAAGAATGAAGAAAGCCTTCGATCAGAAAGTCAGGCACCGAGAGTACCAAGTAGGAGATCTTGTGCTGAAAAGAATCCTCCCTCCTCATACAGACCACAGGGGCAAATGGACTCCAAACTATGAAGGACCATTTGTTGTAAAGAAAGTTTTCTCTGGTGGAGCACTGATGCTCAGCACCATGGATGGTGAAGATTTCCCGTCCCCTGTGAATTCAGATGCGGTTAAAAAATACTTCGCATAAAATGACCCGCTGGACATAAAAACAGAATGTAAGTCCAGGCAAAAATAGGGCATCCCGGCGAGTCAAAAACAGAATAAAAGACTCGGGCAAAAGTAAGGGAAATAAATGAAAAAATGTACACCCGCTGAGTTGGAAAGCCTCATTGGACAGCTCAGGCAAAAATGGGTATCCCGATGGATTGAAAACCCGAAAGGGCGATCCATGCAAAATAAGGGAATAAGCGAACAACTGCATTCTGAATTCGTCTGTATCACCTACAACTTGGTAAGCTTCAAAGGATCAAGCTTCAATCAGAATCAACTCTCTCCAGAAAGCAAGACGAGAAGAACGTCATTGTCATACGAGTCATAGCAGAAGAGGAAGCTCTTTGAAAGCGTCGTCGACACCGCCAACATTTGTTTTCTCAATTTGTAACAATCTCCTCATTTCAGGAGATATGTTTCTTTGACTGTATCTTTGCCAATTCAGGGCACATGAATTAATAAAATCAGATTTTCAGTCATTTTTCGTTTTTTACATTTATGTTTTGCAAAGAGTCGTCTGATATCTCTAAAAATACAATTGCATAAGTACAGATGCATTTCTCTAAAGATGAAAACACATGCTTACAGGGAATGTGATTATTCTCGAAAGTACTTAACTCCTACGACGGAATCCAGTAAGGGATACCTCGGGACCTTTTGTACGTTCCATTATCTTTGCAGGATTGCAGGTATCCAGAACGCAACCAGGGGCATGCAGGTTACGTCTCAGCAAGTAGGCGAATCATTACCAACTCGGTCTGTCTTCCACACGGTACTAGAAGGTGCCCATTTCCCCAGCGGAGCTGCCAAATCAGCATACACTCAATCTCAGCATCCGAAATGCTTTATCCCCAGCTGAGTTGCTCCCCATTGCTTCCCCCAGCAAAGCTGCCAGATCAACAAATAGGCTTAACACTCAGGATGTTATATCCCCAGCTGAGTTGCCTCTCACTTCCCCAGCTGAGTTGCCTCTCACTTCCCCAGCCGGGTTGCCATTCTTCCTCAACAGAATACAGAAATCAGGGAATCATCTCCCCACAGAGCTTCAAGCCTTTATCCAGAAGAGCAACGCATGAAGAGATCACAACAGAGTACAGAAGCTTCTACAAACCCCAGCTGGGTTTCTCATTTATAAGGATATGTCAATCAGTGACCTATATCCCCAGGCAGATATACCATTAGATCTACCAATGATCTCATCCCCAGCTGGGATGTTCACTTCAAGCAGATCAACCGGAGATCTTCGCGGCAGTGGGATCCGAATCCTGGATCTTCGTTCCTTGGCATAATCATAGCATTCGCATCATATTCCCCCCCCCCAGAGCGTAGCATTCCGTCTAATACGGAGCATTACGGCAAAAAAATCAAATGCATAGCATAATCATAAGTCATGTTGTGAATTGAACGATTGCGACTAATAACCATTCATCAGAATACAGATTACTTTCCCCAGGAGTCCCCACCAGAATCCCAGCAAAAGCAGCTGCCTCACAAATCACAAACACCCGTATATACACCTTTTGGCACCCGTCCGTGTCATCCTTCCCCAAACAGGTCGCCTGAATACACTCTACAAACAAAATCACCCGTACTACAGATACATCCTGACACCCGTCCGTGTCAAATCACCAGCAAAAAGCCAAAGACATCCCCTTTGCACTCTCATATACTTGTATATGCACCCCTTTTTGACACCCGTCCGTGTCATATCCCCAGCGCAGTCGCGTGCACCTTCATCACCCATACACTTGTTAATATTATACTTTTCTCTTTTGACACTCGTCCGTGTCACTCTCCCCAGCAGATAAACACTCATCTATACAATACAATGCTCACTACTCATGGTACGCTTATACAGATACTCGCCCGTATCTTGTATACATCATCACTCATAACCCCACAGATTCGGCAGTAGCCCTTGTTCTTTGTTGGCCAGTTGGTACTCGTCCGTACCATCATCTCAGAACATGCGTCAAGAGTTTGTTTCTACATGATACTCGTCCGTATCATAGTCTTAAGGATGCTCGTCCGCATCTTTAATCCATACACCGTGTCAAACACTTATGTCTTCTTGAGTAGATACTCGTCCGTGTCTACTATTCCCCAGAAGAATTCTTTCAGATGCAACACTCGTCCGTGTTCTTTGTTAACCAGTTGATACTCGTCCGTATCATCATCTCTGAGCATGTGTCAGCTTGTTTCTACATGATACTCGTCCGTATCATAGTCTTAAGGATGCTCGTCCGCATCTTTAATCTATACACAATACCAAACACTTATACCTTTCGTTTCTTGGATATAAACGCTCGTCCGTGTTTACTACTCCCCAGTAGATCACCAACAAATTTTTCTTTTTATCTAACACTCGTCCTGTGTTATGATACCTCTGAGAGCAGCCGTACCCTGCTGAGTGGTCGTCCTCCACTTCTTGATGGTCGTCCTCCATCATGCTCATCCGATGGCCGTCTCCATCGTTGTTTTTAGCAGCCGTCCCCTGCTAGGTGGTCGTCCTCCACCTTTTGATGATCGTCCTTCATCACTTTATCCAATGGCCGTCCCCATTGTTGATTTTGGTTATCTAACACTCGTCCTGTGTTATGATAAACCTCGAGAGCAGCCGTCCCCTGCTGAGTGGTCGTCCTCCACTTCTTGATGGTCGTCCTCCATCTTGCTCGTCCGATGGCCGTCCCCATCGTTGACCTTTTCTATCCGATGGCCGTCCCCATCGTTGATATTTTCGGCAGCCGTACCCTGCCAGGTGGTCGTCCTCCACCTTTGATGGCCGTCCCCATCATATTTCTTTTATTCCCAACAGAGCAGCCGTCCCCTGCTAGGTGATCGTCCTTCACCTTTGACGGCCGTACCCCATCATCTGTTTATTTCATTTATTCTTTAACCCGATGGCCGTCCCCGTCGTGGTCCCTTTTCCTTTTTAGCCCGATGGCCGTCCTCATCGTTGGTTACTTGACCTTTATGAACTTGATGGCCGTCCCCGTCATGTTTCATTAATCCCCAGAGAACTTCGCAGCTTTATCTTGATGGCCGTCCCCATCATAATATCCTATTTTTCCCAGCTAGTCGGCCGTCCCCGTCTTAGCTCTACTTGTTTTTCCCCGGCTAGTCGGCCGTCCCCGTCTTAGCTTTACCTTTTATCCCTAGCATGTCGGTCGTCCCCGTCATTGCTTTATTTTTATACACTCTCCCAGCATGTCGGCCGTCCCCGTCATCGCTCTTTACCCAGCAGTCGTCCTCTGCTCGACGGTCGTCCTCCGTCGCCCACACTTTACAATATACTTTATTTTCCTTTACAATCTATGTCCCTTTTCTTCTTCATTTCTGTGAGTGCAAATTTTGGACTGTCTTTGGTATTCAACCACAAGTTATCTTGTTCGCCTGTTAAGCCGTCGCTTACAACCTGCACAGCTAACTCATGTTTGAATAGGGGCAGCTGTAAACACCCCAAATTTGCCCTCACCCATTCACACCATGGCTTGTGATCATCCTCATATGCATAAACACAATCATATCATCTCACATCTCATTTTTATTCACTGCATAGTTTCTAAGGCATCTGCACCTAGGGTTGGTGATCTGAGCAATCCCAAAGCTTCTTGAGCCATTTCAAAGGCTACCAATCAACTCAAAGGGATCCATGTGTGTTCTTATGTCATATTCCATCTCCTCAAAGTCAAAAATGCAGAGGAATCACAAGAACTAGGGTTTGAGTGGATGCAGGGCCAGCTTGAACTACACAGTTGACTGAAAATTAGGGTTTTGGTTTCAGAGGCCATAACTCCAATTTTTTTGGTCATTCTTGTTTCCATTGATCTTTATATGGTATAGGGAGTATGCATATCAATTTTCATGAAGAAATTCCATGGGGAAGTCATCTGATCAAGAGTTGACTTTTCAGACAAGTCAGTGTAAAATCAGGGCATCTGAGGCCCCCAATGACCCAACCAATGGGTGATCTTCATCATTTTGAGTGTATATGATCTTTATTTGATCATGGAAGAAGGTTGAAGTTCATAGAAATCAAGAATTTAGGGTTTTTGCAAATGTTGACTTTTTTGGGCATAGTTGACTTTTCAAGAATGCCTCATTTTAGGTCAGTTTTCAAGCCTTGATTCATGATCCAAAAAGGCTTCAAATGGAAAAACTTTGGTCATGAAAGTTGTAGATCTCATCTTTCCCTTTTCAAAAAGTACAAGAACATGATCAAACTCTTCTTGGATCAAAAGTTATGGCAATGCAAAGTTGGCAAAAATCATTGTTTTTCAAGTTATGCACCAAATGAAAATCTTGCAAAGTCTTGAACCAAAGCCAAATGCAGCCTCTAATCCACTTCAAACCAGCATGTGAACATTCTCTAAGTTACAAAAATCAGAATTTGATCTAGTTTGCCCATGGTTTGGTTTGTGTAACAAGGCATTTTCATGAAAATCCATAAAGCTAACCAAGTTGCAAAACACTCATGATCTTCTCACCAACTTGCTGCATTGATCCTTGAGTCAAGCCAGCCTCTCTCCCTCACCTTTGCTGCGCCAGCCATGCCTTGTACTTGCCTAGACCTTGCCCATGCCCTATCTTACACAAAGTTGACCTTTTATGCAAAAGCAAACTTACCTATCATAGCAGGCCATGTCACATCACAAAACCAATCAGATTTGTTTATGTGTACAACTTGCAAGCTAAACATATCACAAGCCAAGGCTGAAACTCTCTCATTCACAACTTACACAAAAACCTCCCATTTTGCAACTTGCTTCGAATCCCTTCACACAGCAAGCAAACACTAAAACTCTTTTCACCATTCATCCCACCTCACTTCATAGACAAGAAACCATCCAAAGCACAAGCCTGAAACAGCCTGAAAACTCCATTACCATTCTTCACTCTCATTCTGCAGATTCATTCGAATCTCCTCCCATAAGCCACAAACAACCAAACAAACCTTGCAAAGCTTCTCTACACATCCTCTGGACCTCAAACCATCATCCACCATGGCCTGAATCCTCCAGAATCACCATAGCCATTGTTGACAAAGCTTGAAGCAGGAGCTTTCGAAACTCACTATCCAGCCAACTTAAACTCACTTTGAGCATTCAAGCATCTTTGGGGGATCAAGTGGAGCAGCTTACATCAAAGGAAGTGGCCAGAAAGCTCCTAAACTGAAAGCTTCAAATCTCAGGTAGCTCGAAAATAATTTTTCCAGAAATCATTTTTATTGTTACAAATCTGTTCTTTGTGTTGTCCTGATCATCCTGGTGCCATTAGTTTTTGAAATGGTTGTGTTTTGAGCATTTAATTGAACTCTGAAGCTTGCGTGACCTAAAACTTTTTCTCTTCGATTCAGTTGATTTAGAGAAAATAAATTTGTTTTAGGTTAGGGGTTTGGTTCGTGAGGATGAGAGGAGCATTTCCCTGGTCTTAGATTTCATTTTTGTTACGTTTTTAGGAAGTTTGAAATTTTCAGGTGAGCTTCTGGCCGGAGAAGACGACCGGAAGTCTTCTCCGGCCACCTGAAAGTCATTTGTGCCCTAATCACACAATTAATGCTAGTTTGAATTTTGGCCGTAGATAGCCTTTGACTCGTTGACTTCCCTCCAGTTTCGATGGCCCAGATGCGTTTGATTAGCCCTAATCATTTTCATTTAGTTAATTAATTCGTAATTTAACTAATTTAATCAGAGCCAACTTGGACCCTTAGATCACGCGCCAGTCAACAGATTTGAATCCTGGGCTCATCTCAGCCATTCGTTCCTTTGACTTTTTAATTTATTCATTTTAATTCATTTCTTTTTCATTTGTTTTGTACAATTAATTTAAAATAGTAAAAAATTCATAAAAATTATGAAACTTTTTCTTAAGAGTTTCAATAATTTTTATGACACAAAAATATTTTTATTTTATTTTTTATCATTAAAAAAGTATTTTTAAATATTTAAAAGAATATTTTTAATTGATTAATGGGAATTAATTAATTAAAAATACTTTTAGGTATTTAAAAATTACAAAAAAATTCATGAAATGTTCTAAGACATTTAGAAACATTGTCCAACCTTCAAACCAAATTTCTTTTTTGATATTGATGCATTTTAAGAATTTTTCATGGAATTAAATCATTTTTATGCATTATTTTGATCACAAGTTTAAAAATTCATTTCTGCCTATTGGTGAAGGTTGAGACATTGATTCTTCTTGCATTGTTTTCCATTTTGCATGTATTTTCAAGGATAAAAAGGCCATGATTGGATCTTGCATTTCCTAATTGATTGGCATTTCTTTTGTTCAGAACCCTAAAAAACCCTAATAACTTGCAAAAATCATAACTTGAGTTTGGTTGAGAGTTGAGAGCTCCCTTTTGGGCAGTGGTTCATTATAGGTTTAGGGCTTCTTTGGGTAGCATTTTCCATTTTTTATCTTGAGGTTTGCTTCTGTTTTGAGTTTTGGTTTGATGTTTGTTTCATAAACCCTAATTTGGGCTTTCAGTTGCATCCCTCTTGCATTTCCTTGCATAACTTGACTTGCCATTGCATTTTGTGCATTCTCATGATTCATTTGACATCTTAAGACATGTATGAAGCATCATTGATCATTGCATTACATGTTTGCCATGTCATTTGTCTTGTATGCTTCATAACATTTCATGCTTGTTCATGCTCCTTAGCTTGCATCATTTGCATTCATAATCTTGTATGAACATCTCCATGTCTTGCCTCATGTTTGCAGCACCTCATAACATCATTATCATCATCAACATGTTTCTGGTTTTGCTTAGCATCATGCCATTTCATCTCACCTTGCATTGCATTGCATTTCCTTCTAACATTTCAGGTGGTAAGTAAATTTGGGAAGTGAATTTGCCTTCACTTCTCATAACTTTTTCTTTTCATCTCTCTTGCATCCATTGCTGCATTTCTACATGTGTTTGAGTTTGAGCTTGCTCATTCTTGCTTCTCCCACCTTCTTTCTTCAAGTGACTTTACTTCTTGAATGAAGCAAGTCACTTTGCTTCTCTTGGTCCTGTTCATCTGCTTCCTGGTGGCTCCTCTGAAGATTGTTCTTGCAAACCTCACAAACCTTAGGACCAACCAAGCATGACAATGAATTAGGGTTTTGATTAGTTCCCCCCATAGTTTTACCTTTGTGTCTCTCTTTGAGTCTTCTCTTCTCATCTCATAATCAGGGACCAAACCCTAAAGGCTTTAAGACTTTGTGATTAAGCTTATGCCTGCATCCTTCTCTTAGGATGGAGTGTATAACTTCAATCCTAAGTATTAAACCCTTAAGGTGTTTAAATCTCTTAATCAATTCATCTAATAATCATCAAGACATCACACTTGTAACTTGGGCCTTGCATTAGGGTTCTAATTCTTCCTTAAGTGGTTAAGAAGGACTAACCCTAGTGTTAATGGACAAGTCCCCCTCAAGTTGTCTTACAAACCATAAAAAACACTTCATCATCATACCATTAAATAAAATCCACTTAATCAAAGGCTTGTTTTGTCATGGGTTTAATCCCTAATCAGGGATTAAGTTGGGGAGTTTTTCTCAACTTAAACATTCTCATCTATTATCCTTCTTTTAGGATGGTGTAATGAGTCTGTTTAATCCTTGATTATGGCTTAACCTCATTACTCAACACTAAACAAAAACACCAAAAACATCTAAATAATCACAAGTAGGTTAATGATCTTAATCCTACATCAAAGGTGATTAAGTGTGAGAATCTGACTTCACACTTAAGGTATTCTCATTACCCCTAATCAGAGGGAAGATGTGATGAGTTTACTAAATCCATTGGTTTAGGCTTAAGCTCATTAACTTATGACAAACTTCAAAAAACAATAAAAGACTGAAAACTCAAAAACAAACAATAATCGTCTCCTTCGGGATTCTTTTCTCATCATCTTCACTCACAAACGAGAACTTGCTTCTTCCGTCTAATGCAAGACAGTAAGCACCTGAGCCAGACAGGTCATACACTTGAGCATAGGCAAGCAAGCAGTTCACAAGTCAATTCATCTTTCAGTTTCTTTGGGTCGAACTACGGTGTTCTGACTTCCTCATTGCACGAGAGGATACGTAGGCATAACTTAACGGTTATCGAACAAAAGTCTCTGTATATTCCCCCTCTTTCAGCTTTATTCTTTAGCCTCATGATCTCGAGCATTTCACTCTGTTCTTACACTGACACTTCACTTATACACTTCACTTCTTTTACACTGACACCTGTACATCTTTTTCCAGCTATTTTATACACAGATTGCACTGACACTACCCCTTTAAAACACAAATCTTTTAAGCGTGGACCCCGTCGAGTACGGCGGACAATCTGGGTGCTAATACCTTCCCAGGTTGTAACCAACCCCCTTTCTCAGTCTCTTTGGTTCGCAACCGTCTTATCCGTATCTTTCTAGGTCTATGCAGCATTACCTTTCCTCCGGGATAAAAATGCCTAGCTGGCGACTCTTTTCATCTCCAGTGAGTTCACGGCTGTGTGTTCTCACTGTTCCCTTCGCCGACCGTTCGCGCTTGTACCTGGATGCAAATCTTTGGGAGCGACAACAACTATTTGAAGGCGTTGGACCTTTTTAATCGGGTGCGTCGGAATATTATTCTTTAACTTCCTTAGAATCGATTTAGAGTCGAAATCATTCTATAAGGAGTTGAATCGATTTGTTGGAATGCGATAAATACATTGACTAAATTGTCTAAATTAAATTACGGATATTAAATCGGAATAGAATTAAATTAAAAATTTGATAACTTAACAAATAATTGAAATAATACAAAAAAAAAAATTAAACTAAATAAAATGGTTTTTGTAGAAATAAAATATTAAATAAAAATCCTAACTAGAATGGCCTCATATGAATTAAATTTCCAAATTTAATAAAATTTGAAATAATTTAATTTTTTATTATCTCATTGGCCCCAAACGTAAATAAGATAAAATATAACAATCAAATAAAAGGAATTAACCAATAAAAGATTCACATAAAATAATCACTTAACAAAAATAAACGATTTAACCATAAAACGTTTTTTTAAAATAACCTAAGTAAGCAAAGAAAAACATAGAAGGCCAAAAGAGGGAGTGAGAATCCATCATGAGGTGGTACGCTGCTGATAATCATATATGGTTAGCAAAACCATTGGGCTAAGCCCATCTTGTGTTTAAGAGGCAGAAAAAAATAAATAAAACAAAATAAATAAACATGATAACCTTATAAAACAAACAAAATAGTTATATCAGAAAAGAAGAAATCAATCGCTTCAGTGGATGGAAAACAAAAAGCAAAAACGAACCTTCACTGTGGACCTCTCCGTCTCTCGCGATTCAGCCTCACTCTCGGTCTTGCGTTTCTCTCTGTTTCTCTCTCAAATCGGCGGTCAATGGCGGATATGGGTTGTGTTCGTCGGTTTCGGTGATGGTGATAGAGATTTGCAAGCGTTTTTGATTTCGCTTTCAGATTCGCTTTCTGGGTCTATGTGGTTACGGTTTATGGAAGAAGAAGATTGAAACAATGGAGGGAGTTAACGGTGGAAGAGATATTGGCGGCGTGATTGGCTCGCGATGGTTGTGAGTGTTGTTTTGCTTTTTTTATTTATTTTTAATTTTGGGTTTGAATGAAAGATTACGGTTACATGTTGTGTGAATGGTTTTGGGTGAGGATATGGAAGATGCAGGACTGTTTCATGGTGAAAAAAAATGAACAACGGGGAGGTGGTTTTATGAAGTAGGTTAATGGTTATGTGAAGTTATGAACAGAGGTTTGAAAGGGTTAAATAAAGGTTTGATTTTTTTGATTTTGTTATGGATTTTTGAAGCTTGGCATATTTCTGATTTATGCTGAGTTTTTTATTGTTCATCCAAGCTTCTTTTTTCAATGGATTCAAGGCTGTTTATATAGAAGAATATTTGTGAGGGTATTTAGGGGATTTGTTGAATTTGGACCAAGATGAAAAATACAGGCTGTGATGATATGGTTTTGGTTGTGGTGGATGAGCTGAAGTTTGTTGTAATTTTTGGAATGGGAAGATGCCATGATACGGTTGCAACGTGATGTGTGGCGAGAGTACTACTGCTGGATTTTCCTTCTTTTTGTTTTTTTGAACTATTATGCTAATTTTTAAAAGAGCAGCAATTATAATAATAAATAATAAAAAAAAGCTAATAATAAAAAACAAAAATAACAATAATAGTAATAGATAGAAAAAAATAATAACAATAATAATAGGTATTTGGGGATAATAATAAAAGAAATAGAAATATTAAAAATAATAATAATAATAATAATAATAATGGAAATAGAATAAATTATGAAACAATAATAATAGTAATAATAATAATATTGGCAACATAAATAAATAAAAAATTTACTTTTTGAACGTGTAATAATAAATGGGATAAAAAATGAAATAAAGTAATAAAATAACATAAAAAAGAAAGTTGAAAATTTTTTCGTGATAGAAATAGTTAACGAAAGATGGAAGTGATAATCAGGCAAAAATCTCAACACATCACATAACACCGCACATGCAAACACTGACCAACTCAAACTGACTCGATTTACGCACAAACCACGAACTTGGAAAAAGAAAAGACATATATATTTTTTTAATATTTCGAATATCAGACAGAAAAAGATAATAAAGTGGTACGTATTTTGGATTTTTCTCGAAAAAATCTGTTAGACAGAAGTAAAATAAAATGATGCATATTTTTTAATTTTGAATAATGGTTAATAAACATAAAATAAAATGGTGCGGATAGGACAAATTTGGGGTATGACAGTTGCCCCTATCGAATTGACTTAGACCGAGTAAGATGAACTGACTCGCGTTCAATCTTTTAGGGTATAAGATAATTAGATATTAACAGACTCCAAATTTGTCCGAAAAGAAATTGCGAAAACAGCAAATGAAATAAACTGGAAATGATGGGTGACACAGCAAGAAACAAATTGCCAAAATAAATCACTTATCACCAGAATATGATAAAGCGAATGACTGAAAAATAAAATTGTTATCACCAAAAGGATGATAAAGTGACCCCGACACCAAAAGGATGACGAGTAACAGAAAATTAAATAACTGCTATCACCAAAAGGATGATAAAGCGACCCCGACACCAAAAGGATGACGAGTAACAGAAAATTAAATAACCGCTATCACCAAAAGGATGATAAAGCGACCCCGACACCAAAAGGATGACGAGTAACAGAAAATTAAATAACCGCTATCACCAAAAGGATGATAAAGCGACCCCAACACCAAAAGGATGACGAGTAACAGAAAATTAAATAATTGCTATCACCAAAAGGATGATAAAGATATCCCGACACCAAAAGGATGACGAGTAACAGAAAATTTAAATAATCGCTAACACCAAAAGGATGATAAAGATATCCCGACACCAAAAGGATGACGAGTAATAGAAAATTTAAATAATCGCTAACACCAAAAGGATGATAAAGCGACCCCGACACCAAAAGGATGCTGAGTAACGGGAAATTAAATAATCGCTATCACCAAAAGGATGATAAAGCGACCCCGACACCAAAAGGATGCTGAGTAACAGAAAATTAAATAATCGCTATCACCAAAAGGATGATAAAGCGACCCCGACACCAAAAGGATGCTGAGTAACAGAAAATTAAATAATCGCTATCACCAAAAGGATGATAAAACGACCCCGACACCAAAAGGACGCTGAGTAACAGAAAATTAAATAACCTGGAAGAGAAAAAAATCCAACGGGGATGTCCACTGAATAACACCTAGGAATATCTTTGGAATCTTCGGTCGACCCTGGACCCTGACTTCCGCTGGGGAAAGGCCTGGAATCTTGGGTTGATCCTGGATCCTGAGCTATGCACATATGCTTGATTTTTTTGTGAAATGGTATTCCATAACAATGGAAATACGATGCAAATGCTTATGTATTGATTAAAACGTTGGGAGATATAAAAAGTCTGATTTACTTAGGTATGCAAATGATGCACATGTTGATTGATGTAAATGATGCGTATGACGTTTGATGATGCATAATGATGCATATGAGCGATTGAAAGGTGCCATCTTGGTGGACTTTTGGTTTGGTAGTTGCCAATAATGATTGGACTTTGGGTGGGTGGAGGGCTTGATTCCCCGACACTCGATCTTCGACGATGTATGATCAAAAGATATATCTGAAAGCTCCAAGCTTGGTTATCTGCTGATGAGCGAAGCGACTTAATTGACATATGGAGACTGATTTTGCTTCGAATGGTTGCCAATGTCTGGTAAGGACTGCCTGTTCAGCTGGGGAAACGAGATAGGAAGATTGCTCTTTGTTTGCTCGCCCCTGTCTATAGGGTATTTGAAATAAAACGGGTGGGGAAGCTTTGACAATGACCATAGCGTGATTTGCCCCTGTATCTGGATTTGGTAGGCGTCTGCCCCTGATTGAGCTGTTGAGAATAATTTGCCCCTGATTGAGCTGTTGAGAATAATTTTGATTCATGTTGGCACCAATGAAGTTCAAATTTCTCTTTTGATTGCCTCTTGTTGGGATTGTACTGATGTCAAACACTGAATTGCAATTAAATTATTCATACAAAAATGGTAGTGTTAATGTAAAGTTCATGTAAGTTTTGAAAAAGTCAATTTATTTGAATAACTGTGATAGTGTGACAGATGGACCGTTAGTCCACACGAGGTGTTGATTTAGAAAGTGCGTGAAAGATGCATCAAGAATAATGTGCAATCGATATTGAAGATTAGAAAATATATGGGAGTCAATTTACGCAACCTTGTTGGTAGCATGATTTCAGAATAAACCGTGCCTCACTTAGGTCTTTTGAGGGTTGTAATGTGGTCTGGTTAATGGTTAGAGAAACAAAGGATATAAGGCTCAAAGTTTGATTTGTACCCACCCCTTCTTCAAAATGTTCTCCAGTCCTATGTTCAGTTAACTTCTACACATGCATTTGTTTTTACTTTGCAAGAGTGAAGATGAAGCTTCAAAGTTTGCTTGAAATGGTAGTCATCTTATTTTGCTGGTGACCCTTTGATTCTTGATTTGGTGGTCACTGATATTTGTTTTGCTTTTGTTGAGGATTTGAGTTCCTCTTTTGATTTCTTTTTCTCGACTAAGTCTCCCTTCGGGTGCTCAACTTAGTGGTTTTTTCTTTTCTTTTCTTTTGTTTGAATGTTGTGACTGCCAAGTCATTTGTTGATGGTCCTCTGACGGGATGTCTCATCTTATGATTTGAAAGTGTAGTCATGTTAACTGAAGAACTACCCTGCCCCGGGTTAAATGTAAGGGTTGTATCAGAAAGAAACTCCTACTTCTAAGCTCGAAGTGGTTGACTAGGGATTAACTCCTTATATCTCCAGTATTTGGGAATTTGAAAGAATGCTTGTACATCATTGACGAGGTTTTATCCGAAAGCATACCGCAACAATTATGGGTATTTCATTTTCATCATCCTCCTTCAAATATTTGCTAAAGTGAAGTGAGAAACTATTTTTGTGATTTTGTGATAAATGATAAATAATGAGCAAATGCGAATAGATTGATTCAAAATATGCATAAACATAATATTAACAAAACCAAATACAAATGACAATGTTCAAAGCAAATAGTACTTAACAAACAGTACAAAATAACAAAGATGCGAAAACGATAAATGGCGACGACTGCCTTGATTTGAGGAATGAACTTCTCTAGATTGAATGCTTCAAAGTTGGAAACTACTCAGCTTGGTCTTCACCAAACCCTTCAAATATCTTCACTTGTTGGCCCAGTGTGGCGGCATTGGATTGTTCTGGACATTGGGATTTCTCGGGGTGAAGGTGAAATCCTTAGAGTCGATCTGATCTTGAATCTTGTGCTTGAACGATTTGCAGTTCTCGATTGCGTGACCTGGAGCACCTTTGTGATACTCACAGCGTGCATTGGCATCATAGTCTCGGGCGGTACCAGTTTGTGGTGGCAGGTCTTTCAAAACAAGAGTTCCCTTTGCCATCAGCCCGTTAAAGATTTCTCCATATGACAAAGGCAGTGGATCAAAGTTTCTTTCAGGCCTTCTTTGCTGATACGGTGGGCGCTGTTGAGGAGTGCATTGTTGTTGTTGACCAGGCCGTTGTGGATAGGTCGGTTGCTGGTACGGATTGGGTGCATACCGCGCAGCTGCAATCATAGGATGTGGACGTGATTGATAAGCCATCTGAGGCGGAAATGGAGCTTGAATGGCTTGCTGATAAGGCATTGGAGGAACTGGCTGATATGGAATAGGAGCATATTGCGCAGCAGCAACATACGTGTACTGATAGTAGGGAACTGGAGTAGGTGCACTCTGTTGAGGTTTCCCACTTGCAGAAGAAATGGCATTTGTTTCGCCCTTTTTGTACCTGCTGAAAAGCTTCTTGGCTCCAGCTTGGCTGCTAGAACCTCCTTGGATCTTTCCACTCTTCAGACCCTCTTCGATTCTTTCTCCGACCATCACCATGTCTGAAAATCCAGAAGATACGCTGCTGATCAGCTTCTCGTAGTATTGCCCCTGTAAGGTACCCATGAAGATATCGATCAATTCACGGTCAACCAAAGGAGGATGCACTTTGGCGGCTAACTCCCTCCAGCGTTGGGTGTACTCCTTAAAGGATTTGCTTTCCTTTTGAGTCATACTCTAAAGCTGAGTACAGTTAGGAGCAAGGTCAGCGTTGTACTTGTATTGGTTTTTGAATGCATCTGATAGATCAAGCCAAGTACGAACATTGTTGCGTTCAAGTTGCATGTACCATTCTAGAGACACTCCAGACAGGCTGTCTTGGAAGCAATGGATCATGAGTCTGTCGTCTTTGGTATGATCGGCCATTTTTCTGCAGTACATCCTCAAATGGAGCTCAGGACAGCTGAGGCCTTTGTATTTCTCGAATTCTGGCAATTTGAACTTAGCAGGGATCACAACATCTGGAACTAAACACATGTCTGAGGCACTCAGAGAGGTTGAATTGTGTCCATCCATGATTCAGAGTTTTTCAGCTAACTCGCGACACATCTTCATAGCTTCGGATTCTTGGACAACATGGGGGTTGGTGATTGGAACAACAGTATGCATCTCATACTCAACTTGATGGTCCTCTTCAGCATGAGGAAACTGGACTTGAGTTGGAATAGGTTGAGCTTGAGGAATAACACCAACAGTAACACCAGAGGTAAGTATTGGTTGAGAAGTGACTTCTTCAACTGCAGGAGTAAAGCCTGGAGGTAAACCGTAGACCAAAGGATTTGGAACTGGAACTGAAGGCATTGCTCGCGAGGCAGATCCTTGAACTAGAGCATTGTTCATTGCGGTAGCAGCTTCGCGGCGTTTTTCCATCCTAGCCAAAGCTTGTATGGTCTCATAAATCTGGTCAATCTTGTTCTTGACCGAGTCAATCTCTTCCCTCATAGCAGCTTGTTCTTCTTGAATCACGTCCATTAATCTTCTAGTGTTGGCTCTAGTTAGATACGGGCGTCGGGAAACCACCTTGATTTATTGAAGATGAAGGAACATGCAATGAGTTTATGGCTTTGGAATGAAATGCAAGATGAACAATTATGCAAATGAAATTAATATGCGTATGGATGCAATGCAAGATCCAGGATCACGAGTATAAACAGCTCTGAGGTGAACCATAATAACGAGTAAATAACCGGTATCTAATGATAAAATTAACCTTAGCAGGTAGACTTTTATAGGATTGTTCTAAGTTCTTTACCCGTAAAACCACTCACAGGATAGTTTCTACGGTTATGGATAAGATACTCAAGGTCACGGACGCTAATCGTACTAACGTCCTGCCACAGGCTAGCTGTATTATGACGATAACAACGATAGGGTCTACCTTGAGTGGAGTTCTCATGTTAGCCGTATGAGGAGCGGGTCCTCGGAGACTAACACTACGCAACTGCCAACATTGAAACTGGTTTTAAAAGTGGTCCCAGAGTCACAGCCCTTTCATGAATCAAGTCATGCGATAGGCTAGCTGTGTTATGACGAGATCGTGAATAGGTCTACTCTCTGGGGGGAGCTTTCATGCTAGGCTTGCAAGGAGCGAGTCCTTGGAGACTAACACTAATAACTTCCAATTCTAAACTAGGTGTTCCCTCTTCTTTTTCGCAAAACTCAGATGTCGTCCCAGGATCCAACAAACAAGTATGATAATAATCATAATAAAGAGAGAGAGAGAGAGAGAGAGAGAGAGAGAGAGAAAATAAACAAGCATAAATAAAAAGCATGAAGAAAACAGATAAGCAAAGTAAACATTGATCGCAAAGTAAACTAAGTTAGGCTTGACTCTCTAACTTTCCCCAGCAGAGTCGCCATCTGTCGCACCTCGAAAAATACGACCTCGCGATAAAAAAAATTACCGCGGATGAAAATTAAAACAACAGAGTCGCCACCGAACTTATTTTATTCCAATTAAGGAAAAGGAAAATATCGAGAAACCTTTTGAAAAATGGATGGATAGAACAAGGTCTTTGAAACCAGATTCTAGGTTCGGGAGTCGATTCCGTAAGGGGAAGGTATTAACACCCCTTACGTCCTTTGTACTCAACGGGAACCTCTTAGTTTAACTTGCGATCTAATGTTGACTAATGCTTTCTGTTTTATTCGAATAATAAAAAGTAAATGCTAAAAATTCTAATATAAGGATAATAGGAGAAATGGGTTATTTTGTTCCTAGGGTGCTCGGCAAGGAGTAAGATCCGTGTGCCTACGTATTCCCTTGTGCAATGGGAAAGTCAGAGCTTCGTAGTTCGTGGTACTAAGGTTAATCGGTTTGTTTTAATGGGCAGTTATTTAAACCGCATTCTACTGCTAAGCGTTGGCTTGTCTGCTCGCGATAGGAGGCTGAAGCGCTAGCTTGTTTGTGAGATAGAAAGGATTTAAATAATGTTCGCTTAAAAAAATGTTTGATTCGATTGGTGTTTTTTAGAATGAAAGGGTAAATAAACTGCGTCTTGAGGGGCGGGTCTCAGGAGAGTTTATTCGAGAATTCGAGGAATGCGAGATTCCAGAATTCAATTCTTTCATTATTTGATATGTGGATTAAAAGTTTTAATTACGGAAAGTCGAATGAACCGCATCCCGCGGGGCGAGCCTCGGGAGTGTTCATTCAAGAATTCGAGGAATGCGAGACTCCAGAATTCAGTTATTCCGTTACTTTAATTATAAAAATATTCGAATGATTTGCGTTTAGAAATACTTAGATGGCGAAGTACAAAATATTCGACTTACATGGATTTGCGAATTGAGTAAAGTGATAAAATGCAAAAATAATAAATTAATGACAACTATTTGAAGGCGTTGGACCTTTTTAATCGGGCACGTCAGAATATTATTCTTTAACTTCCTTAGAATCGATTTAGAGTCGAAATCATTCTATAAGGAGTTGAATCGATTTGTTGGAATGCGATAAATACATTGACTAAATTGTCTAAATTAAATTGCGGATATTAAATCGGAATAGAATTAAATTAAAAATTTGATAACTTAACAAATAATTGAAATAATACAAAAAAAAATTTAACTAAATAAAATGGTTTTTGTAGAAATAAAATATTAAATAAAAATCCTAACTAGAATGGCCTCGTATTAATTAAATTTCCAAATTTAATAAAATTTGAAATAATTTAATTTTTTATTATCTCATTGGCCCCAAACGTAAACAAGATAAAATATAACAATCAAATAAAAGGAATTAACCAATAAAAGATTCACATAAAATAATCACTTAACAAAAATAAACGATTTAACCATAAAACGTTTTTTCTTAAATAACCTAAGTATGCAAAGAAAAACATAGAAGGCCAAAAGAGGGAGTGAGAATCCATCATGAGGTGGTACGCTGCTGATAATCATATATGGTTAGCAAAACCATTGGGCTAAGCCCATCTTGTGTTTAAGAGGCAGAAATAAATAAATAAATAAATAAATAAATAAAATAAAACAAAATAAATAAACACAATAACCTTATTAAACAAACAAAATAGTTATATCAGAAAAGAAGAAATCAATCGCTTCAGTGGATGGAAAACAAAAAGAAAAAACGAACCTTCGCCGTGGACCTCTCCGTCTCTCGCGATTCAGCCTCACTCTCGGTCTCGCGTTTCTCTCTGTTTCTCTCTCTAATCGGCGGTCAGCGGCGGATATGGGTTGTGTTCGTCGGTTTCGGTGATGGTGATGGAGATTTGCAAGCGTTTCTGATTTCGCTTTCAGATTCGCTTTCTGGGTCTATGTGGTTACGGTTTATGGAAGAAGGAGATGGAAACAATGGAGGGAGTTAACGGTGGCAGAGATAGTGGCGACGTGATTGGCTCGCGATGGTTGTGAGTGTTGCTTTGCTTTTTTATTTATTTTTAATTTTGGGTTTGAATGAAAGATTACGGTTACATGTTGTGTGAATGGTTTTGGGTGAGGATATGGAAGATGCAGGACTGTTTCATGGTGAAAAAAAATGAACAATAGGGAGGTGGTTTTATGAAGTAGGTTAATGGTTATGTGAAGTTATGAACAGAGGTTTGAAAGGGTTAAAGAAAGGTTTGGTTTTTTTGATTTTGTTATGAATTTTTGAAGCTTGGCATATTTCTGATTTATGCTGAGTTTTTTATTGTTCATCCAAGCTTCTTTTTTCAATGGATTCAAGGTTGTTTATATAGAAGAATATTTGTGAGGGTATTGAGGGGATTTGTTGAATTTGGACCAAGATGAAAAATACAAGCTGTGATGATATGGTTTTGGTTGTGGTGGATGAGCTGAAGTTTGTTGTAATTTTTTGAATGGGAAGATGCCATGATACGATTGCAACGTGATGTGTGGCGAGAGTACTACTGCTGGATTTTCCTTCTTTTTGTTTTTTTTGAACTATTATGCTAATTTTTAAAAGAGCAGCAATTATAATAATAAATAATTAAAAAAAGCTAATAATAAAAAACAAAAATAACAATAATAGTAATAGATAGAAAAAATAATAATAACAATAATAATAATAGGTATTTGGGGATAATAATAAAAGAAATAGAAATATTAAAAATAATAATAATAATAATAATAATGGAAATAGAATAAATTATGAAACAATAATAATAGTAATAATAATAATATTGGCAACATAAATAAATAAAAAATTTACTTTTTGAACGTGTAATAATAAATGGGATAAAAAATGAAATAAAGTAATAAAATAACATAAAAAAGAAAGTTGAAAATTTTTTCGTGATAGAAATAGTTAACGAAAGATGGAAGTGATAATCAGGCAAAAATCTCAACACATCACATAACACCGCACATGCAAACACTGACCAACTCAAACTGACTCGATTTACGCACAAACCACGAACTTGGAAAAAGAAAGGACATATATTTTCTTTTTGATTTTTCGAATATCAGACAGAAAAAGATAATAAAGTGGTACGTATTTTGGATTTTTCTCGAAAAAAACTGTTAGACAAAAGTAAAATAAAATGATGCATATTTTTTAATTTTTGAATAATGGTTAATAAACATAAAATAAAATGGTGCGAATAGGACAAATTTGGGGTATGACACGCTTTAGATGCATTTAGGATAATATTAGCTTTCAAAATATATTTCTTAATTACCTTGCGAGCAAGAGAAAAATCTTGGGATTAGGAAGTATGACTTTAGTTAATACCGCGAGAGCGTGGGGCAGAGTCTTTAAGTCAATTTATTCTATGTAACTAAGTTATAATCTAATTAGTAACTGAATTCTACATAGTCCCTTGTTGTAGTGTAATTGTGGAAGTCATGAAACGTATTGGGTGGTGTGTCTGCGTGTGTGAGTGGAATGAATTGTTGGAAAATCATGCGCTGAATTTTTTCTTGTGAATCATAGAAAAATCTCTTTATTTTTAATCAGAATATCATTGAGTTTTTTTTTGGTAAATGGGCTTCCCTCTTGTTAATGGATGATGGGCTTTGCTTGTTATTGGTACCTTCTTAAATTGGGCTTTGAATTATAAGAGAATGGACATTGTGGTTGGATAATGAAATTAAAAATTGGGTAAAATGTGGAATGTGAATAAAAATATGGACATGGTTCTAATGAATGGATTTTAGAATTTTGAAATGATTTATGAAGTGATTGAATTTTGGAAATGTTTAAGTGGTATGAAAAAAATGGAAATGATTTTAATATAGAAATGAAAATTAGAAAATGGTTTGAAAAATGGATAAATGTGGATATTTAAAATGTGGTTGATAATAAAAATTGAATAATGGATAGAAAATTGGTTTGATGTATGGACAATGAATAAAACTAGAAATGAAATTTGAATAAACCCCCACCAATATTTTCCACTGATTGAATTTAGTCCAACAACCACACTCGAACTTCTTCTAACAAATCTGATAAAAGATGAAGCATAGATGCCACTGAACAACTTGTCATTGAAACAAGTAATCCTATGAATTAAACATCCTTTGAATCCGTGACCAAATAAGTATTGAATCACCTTAAATTTGTCTGAATCAATCTCTTGGAAAATAAATCCACAGAGAAAGCATAAATGAACTGACAACCTAATTTTCTGAACCAAACTTCTCATGAACCATTGTCTGATAAACTAATGAATTTCGAATAACACAACTTGGACGTACATTGACTGAGAAATAGTCCACTAAAACAAACAACTTGCACTTGAAGGGATCTCCTGATAGTTTGACCAAGACTAGGTCAAACATCTATCTGAATAGGACCGTGAATGGACAACTGCACTTGAACTACAACCAGAATTTTTTGAGAAAGAAATTGCCTAAGATGCTGAGAGGAGAGGGATATCATTGCGACTTAATGAAGAAAAGAATAGCTTGATGATGGGCCATATGCATAGTGAAAATTCCTTGCATACTTGAAATCCTTGAAGAACACCAAATCAAGGATATAAACCCTAATCTAAACAACAACATAAGATGATGGTGCCCCTGATGGTTGTATAGCCAAAATCTTGACTTCTTTTGATAACCACAAATAGGTAGGGAAACCCTTATTCTTCATATGACATCGATCCCATGTCCAGGAGCCTATGCACATTATATGACCTAATGTATGATCTAATGGAGATGCAAATGAATGTGAAATGAAAAGGCAGACAAAGATAGAAAACCAGGGGGGAATTTTAGGGTGTTATAGCACTCAATCGAAATAACGAATGAGTAGCACCAATATCAATTATAGCAACCAACTCAACATCATTAATAAAACAAGTACCTCTAATCAAGTTATCTTTCTTCTGAGCATCTGAGCCACTCAAAGCAAACACTATACCAGTAGTCTGAGCCGCAGTAGCAACCTTCTTCGGTTTCTGACACTGAGTACTGATATGTCCCTTTTCACCTCAATTGACACAAGTTGGTCCCACATTCGAACATTCATTCTTCATGTGACCCTCTTACCACATTTGTAGCACCTTATCACAGTAGCAGTGCATACATCAGATTTGTGACCCGCGTCACCACACTTATATCACTTGAGAGGAGTAGATCCCGCTCCCCCACTTGGATTCTTCCCATATGTAACCTTCGGTATCCCCTTGTCAGTTGGAGTCGCATAAGGTTTCCCTGGAAACTGACCCTTGTCTTTCTTCTCACTTACCTGCTTATAGTAAGCAAATCGAGTTCGACTATCCTCATCATAAATCCTACTCTTATCCACAAGCTCAACATACCTATGGATCCGCTGACACCCAATCACTTGCTTGATTTTTGGGTCTCAGCCCATTCTCAAACTTCAAACACTTGGACAACTCAGCATCATCACGGTTGTAGCAAGGACAAAACTTCACTAACCTATCAAACTTGGCAGCATACTCTGCCACCGTCATGTTCCCCTGTTTCAGCTCTAAGAACTCAACCTTTTTCTTGCCACGGGCATCTTCAGGAAAGTACTTACTCATAAATTCCCTCCTGAACACATACAAAGTTATCGCAGCCCCAACTCCCTCCAATCTATGATGAGTATTATCCCACCAATCCTCAGTCTCTTCATTCATCATATGGGTGCCAAATTGTACCTTCTGAGCATTAGAGCACACCATAGTCCTAAAAATATTCTAAATCGCCTTCAGCCACTTATGTGCGTTCTCCGGTTAACGAGTACCCTCAGACTTAGGCGGATTATTCCTCTAAAATACCCCCAAGGCATGAAATTCATCACAAACATTATTTTGCGCCGTAGCTTGAGCAAGTGCAGCTACCACATCCTCAAGAGCACGATTCAAAGCCATTCTACAAATCACCAACAACATCAAAAAATAACTCAACCTTAAAACACTCAAACGCAATAACTGACACGACTGACAACGACATGACCGACAGATAGACCTGCTCTAATACCACTAATGTAACACCTTTTCTACCCCATCACATTTGTCATACATTTAAACAGAAAATCAGAGTTTCCCTCATAAAAGGGCATCACATTCTTCAAATAACTCAAAAACAACATCATAAAACATGGCATCGAGTCTTGTCCCGTAACACGGGTTATAAAAATCATGATAATGTTTTCAAAAACTCTTTTCAACAATTATGCAACGGAAAACAAAACATCATCTTTCCTCTTCTATAAAATAAACCTCATCATTTAATTCATGCATCTTTAAACCAAAAGTACTCAAAAGAATTAACATCTTAATTCAAGTAAACAAAAACAACTCAAGCGAAACCCATCTCGATGTTACTGGACACATAGCAGGACCCCATTTCTAACTAACAAGACAACACACTACTCCGAGCTAAACGCGCACCGAGCTAACCTTGAGTATCTGCAAGATGGCATAATAGACCATCACCAGAAGGCAGGCAGGGTAAGTAAATTCACATTCAATAAAAGTAATATAGAAATGAGAATTTAAAAACATAAACAACAACAAATCCACCATCAATAGCCTAATCATGCACAACGTCAATTACGTCACATCACAATATCAATCATCACAACTCATTTATACACAACATCAAGTACATCACATCATCACACAAAATCAATTCAAATCATGTTATGTCATTTAGAATGATATGCAGCCTCTTATTATGCATGTGGTACCGAAAAATCCTCATGGAGGGACATTAGGCCATCAACCCTCCACAAAGGGAGCACATCATAACATCATATCACTTCAATCCGCACAATAAGATTGAAGCTACTAATGGACTAAATTCTCCTCTTAATTCAATGTCATGAATGCAAGACGCAATATACACACATCATCCTCAAAATATCATAAACATTGCATCCACATTCATTGTTAATCATCATTTCTCATACTCACTCATGCCATCATATTACGTACTCATAGAACATCATACTACATACTCATCTAACATCATACCTCTACATCATGTAATCATACTTACTAACTTAAAGAAAATAAAATAATCATCATACATCATTTAACCACTAATTATACTTATATAGCCTCTAAAACACACCATACGACAACTCTACAACATCATAGCAGCCTAAGACATAACCCACCTCGAGAAAACATTTTTCGGTGCAAAACTCATTTTTTAAAACTTTCCAGGTCTCACTGAGCGAGACGCCTTTCTTGCTAAGCGACCAACTCACGGGTTTTGGAATTTCAAGATTTGACTTGCTTGCTAAGCAAGCTTCGCGATTTCTACAGATTTTCTGCGATTTCCAAAATTCTTCTTCTGCGACTAAACTCAGTAAAAATCTACATTCAACATCAGCATAGCAGCAAAATCATATTCAACATCAATATTTCTCATAATAACATCATATAACATCATTATATTCATCAAATCATCACAAAATCATCATCAAATCACAAATCATCAATCAAAACCATATACCCAAAAACTATACCTCAAACCCCCAACTTTATTCCCATATTACAATACCGAAATAGAATTACTCCCCATACCTTAGGTTTCGTAAATTCTTCGATAACCTTCTCGAAAAATCCCAAGCCTCCAAACTATACCTTCTCTTCCTCAGAGTCATTCTCCTCTTCTCACAAAAGTGTGATCATTCTAATGATCATACAAAACCCAACTTACTCTCTTTTGTCACTCTTGCCCCCTAAGACCTCAATAGACTTTCCCCAAAATACCCTCACTAATCCTCCATCAAAAGACCACATTACCCTTATCCTCTAATTCCTCTTATTTTATTTTATTTAATCTCAAATAATAAATTAAACCCAATATAGTTAATATTCTAATATTAATAAAATGTTAATTCGCCCTCAAAACTCCCCTAAACATCAAATAACATCATAAATCATCAAAATTCACAGGAAACACTTTAAATAAATCAGAATTCAACTTTGAGTTGTTATACTCATTAACCCCGTCGAGCCTTGAAGTATGAATTCCTTTCCTAAACCAAAAAAAATCTTACATTTAACCCGGGGCAGGGTAGTCGTCAGTTAATTTGATCGAGCGTTCAAATTTTGGAGGGAGTGTGCATCCGAGGATCCGTTACCTTATATTTATTACAGCTAAAGAATTCAAGAGACGTGAAGCCATAATGGTTATCACTCACCAAGAAAGGAATAAGACAGTTCAAGCAAGTCAAGATAGCCAGTGTCACACAATTTGCTCAAAAAGGGAGAAAATTTGAAGAAGAAAAAAAGAAGAAAAAAAACAAAGAAAACAAATAAAAGAATGAAAAGTGAAAAGTGAAAAAAAAATTCGTGTGACCAAGACACAAATTCAAAAAGGGGTGATTGTTACTCCAACAACCTTATAGGTGCTTAAACCGTCGGTGTTATTGGTTCTTTAACCATCATTAAACCCTTTCGAGAGATGAGCGCTTAGGCCAAATTAACTGAACATAGGACTGGAGAACATCAAGGAGAATAAGTGGGTATAAATAAATTTTGAGCCTTAAATCTTTTTTTCTAAAACCGTGAACCAGACCACGTCATAACCCTTATAATACCTAATTGAGGTAGGGTCAATTCTGAAAGCATATTACGACAAGGTTGCGTAAACTAACTCCTAAAGATTTGCCAATATCATCACTACGTTTGGATTAATGGTCCATTTGTCACACATAATCACAACATTCAGATAAATAAATTTTCAAAACTTGCATGAGCATCGCATTAAAATTACCATTTGTGAATGAACAATACGTTTTAATTGCAAGTCAGTCTGCGAGATCAGGGAAGTTCCTACAATGAGCAATGAATGATAACTTGATCATTCAGCGGTTGGCTAGAATCAAGATCAGTTTGTAGTCCTATGTATCAGAGACATGCCACCCAGAGGTTTGGTTGACTAAAGGTGAATCCATTTAATGCACAACCGGAACGAGTTAGGTCTCTTCCACGATCATACCAGGGCAGGGCACCTCAAGAGCTCATTAAGTGCAACTTTCCTCGAGAGAGAACATCCAAGTCGTTTGTTCCAGGGGATGGATGATCAGAGCAGTCGTTTCAAAGTTCAGAATATTGGGTCAAATCCTTTCATGGAAGTTGTTTCCCAAACCTCCTTCCAGGGAAAATTCTTCAAAGCTCTGTCGATTTAGGACAAATGAAGCTACACAGAGCAAGTTACATCAATAACTGTCGAGTTCAAGACGAGTGCTGGTAAATCATGCTATTACCCACCCCTGCCATTGTCACCCTTCTCAAACAAGAAGCCTTGTCACAAAATACCTTCTTACCCATCTTAGGGGCATTTTTGGAAACTTTCATAATCATTGCATAAATCATTCTCACGCATTATTCATGTCGCTTTGCTTGACCATAGAGCCATACACGTCATTCCAGTCATTGGGCATAATCCCACACCATGAATCTTACAACAAATGGCCTTGTAGCCCAACTTCACTTGACAGTCCAGTTCTCGTCTGGAAAACCAGTTCAAAGTCCAGTTCTCGTCTAGCAAACCAACTTCAAATAGCAGTTCTCGTCTGGTAGGCGAACCTTTAAACCAGTTCTCGTCTGGTCACCTTTTCATTTAGCCTTTTGAACTCCATTTCTCGTCTGGTAGTTGTTCTTTTTCAGAGTCAGTTCTCGTCTGACAATGAACCAAAAAGGAGTCAGTTCTTGTCTGACAACTTATTATGTGCCCATTAGTTCTCGCCTGTTGGTCTACCTTCAATAAACCGGTTCTCGTATGGTAATTCACTTCCAATTGTCTGGCAACCAAAAAGAAAAAAATCAATCAATATCAACTTGGCCCTACGCCCAACCAACTTCCAATCATGCCTTGTGCAATCATCTCCCATGACTCTCATATCATCATATCCTCAGTAGCTCGAGCATACATTGATATTTTGCATCATTTGCATTGCATCTTCATATGCATAGGATTTTCTATTATATGTGAAGAAGGAATATTATAAGACGCAGTCTGGGGCAGTTATCTCGAGATCCGATGAATCTCTCCAAGAGTTTGAAGACACTGGGGGCACTTTGGATGCCAGATCTTCTATAAAATCCTCTTAAGAGATTAGTTGCATAGACGATGCAATATGGGGTATAATTTGAAGATCAAAGGAATTGTTGTTCACTCATGATAATCAATATGCATTTCTTGAGCTCAGAAGTTTGAAACACCGAGTTAATCTGTAGGGTGAATGTCTGGTATTTATTTCCCAGCAGGGTATTGGAAGTTTTTACTTCCCTGAGTAGAGAATCTTTCTTCAGCTGATAATGTTTCTTCATGAGGAGCTGATTATTCTCAAATGCCGATCTTCATTGGCATATCTTCCCAACACAGTTGTCATACTACTTGGGCATAATTTGATTTAATTTGATCAACATGTGTGAGATTCAGAGGTCTTTACTGGCAGAAGGCTTATTTTGATCATTAATTCTCCAATTGAGTTTTCTCCTTAGCAGATATTGACATATCCTTTCCTCAGCCAGGTTATAAGGTTGTCATTTCCCCAACGGAGTTCTATGGTTATAGTTCTTCCCCAAGTAGAATTGATTTACCTAATGTCTCCCCAGCAAAGTCATCATTCTTTTGGCAGTTCAGAGCCTATGTGTTGTTAACATTCTCCCCAATAGAGGTGTTACTCCCCACAGAGATTTGAAAGATCAGATCAATGATTCTTTCCCACTAGAGTTTCTTGTTGTAACACCCCAAATTTGCCCTCTCTTTTCCATAGCACCTAGCATATCATTCTCATATTGTGCACTGCATTAGCATAGAAATATGAAGCATAACTTCCATAGCATATCATGGGCTGGCAGTGTTCTAATTCAAGTGTCGTGATTCAGTTATATTTCGATTCAGATGGAAGTTCGACCTAATCTTAGTCAAACTATCAAGGGATCGCTTCAACTGCAAATTATTTGTGCTAGTGGTTTTTTTCTCAGGCGATGCATAAGTTGAGATGTGTTGGGTGATAGAGTTCTCTGGCTTATCAAGTTGTGATTCATAATGGTTCGTTTCAGTTGTGTGAGGTTCAGTGTTGGTTGCGTTCAGTTTATCCGAAATTTGTGCCAAGAAATTGAGATCGACTTTGGGCTAAAATTAGGATTCCTATCCATAATCCTTGATCCATCATCATATCCACATTTTTATTTCTCAACCATAATCCATTTTTATTTTAAGCCTAACTAATTCACAATCACACCCAATTTAGTCGATTATCCATTTATTCAATCTTTATTCGATAACTCATATCACTTTTTAGAAATCCATTTCTAATTTTCTTTTATTTTAATATTCCTTTTTTTTAATTCATTTTCATACTCAATACTTTTTTTTCTTTTGTCTTAATTCATTTATTTAAGCCCACTCTCCAAAGAAACCCACTGCCAAAACATTACAGCAAATAAAAAGAAAACCAACCCAAACAACCATTGGCCCATCCCCTTTTCTACAGACTGTCATCAAGCCTAGCCAAGGATTTTTACGCCAGCTGCTAAACTTCTTCCACTTGCAGCTAGCCGTACGACCATCCCTTTGTGCATCAGCCCCACCTAAACACGCACAAAAAGCTAACATCACCAAAATTCTAGCCAGCTTCAAAACGACGTACCACTTTGCTTAAAAACGCAGAAGTTCAACACACTTAAGACGCACACTTTACGCAAGCAAAACTCATATGAATCTCATTCAAAACGCATGCCAAATGCTCACAAAACTCACACCTGGAACATGCCTTATTGAGAGGGTGCAAAAACAAAACTAACAAAAAATATAGAAAAAAGGATATCCAAAAAAAATTCAGAAGAAATGAGGGAATAACCAAGTTTGTTATAAAGAAACGAATTTATTCTTCATCTCAAAAAACGAGTTCACTCCATCACCATAAGAGAACCAATTCATTCTTCTTCATCATCACGAAGAATTTCGAATCACCCTTCATAATCACAATTCCACCACCTTCATCGAAATTCATCATTACTTTCACATAAAAAAAACAGAAAAGTCATTTGTCAATTTGGATCGAAAACTGAATGGAATTCATTCCTCCATCATCAGAACCGAGAGTAAATCAGACTCACTCTTCATGAAACATGAAAGTGGACTCATCTCTATCACGTCACCATAACCGAGTTTTCGTTCTTCGCCACACAGAATACACATCTCTTCATCATTCTTCTTCATCGCAGCAAGACTGAAGCTCACCATCGTTATTCGTGGAGCACGGAAACGGGACAACCTCAAAGTATCCTCGTCGTCCATCAATCGGAAGCATTATCGTCATCGTTAGGATTTGTCATCCTCATCGTCATCATCATCGATCTGCTCCTATATGTAACCGGAGTGAACCACGGCGTCGAAGGTTGGTGAACCATTTACTTCTTCATTTGTTTATCGTATTGCGATTGAGTCGTTATGAGTCTGTGTTTCCGAGAGATTCGATCTGTTTGTTTGAGGGTTTTGGTTGAGGAATAATTTTGGATTCGTGCGTGGAGGTGTTTTTAACTGGTGTTGGATGCGAAGCTGTTGGCGTTCGGAGGTTTTCCGGCGAAGTAACAGCAACGCAAGGTTGAAGAAGAGGTGTCGGCGCCGATTTGTTGTTGAAGAAGGTGATGAATAGTGTTGCGGAGAGAGAGTGAGAGAGCCATGAGTTGTTGAGTTTGTTTAAACTTTGTTTTCATTTTGTGGTTAATTTTAATTGTTAAAAGAAGTATAAGATTAGATTATTAGGTTTTGTGTGTAACGAGGAGATAAGATAAGATAATGGAGATTTTCTTTGGTCTTGTCCATACCGACGGTGACACTTCTCACCGTCCGGTAGGACCTTCATTTCTGGTTCCATTGCACGCCCGTCCACCATAACTTTGTACTCCCTGCATTTTTAATCGCACGATGAGATTACCAGGAGGAGTCCATCAGATCAACGTCCCTGCTTCAGTCAACAGGTTGACCGCGTCACCACCATAGTCCCTAAACTTGCCATGCGTGTTAGGCCTCCCTCCGCCTTTCTACCAGCACCCACTTCGCAGTCCAGCTCCTCTTTTTAAACTATTTTTATTACTAGATGCACCCCCTTCCCTTGTTTTTGTTTTTTTTAAATTTCTTTTCACTTAGTTTCATTTTAATTCATTAAAAATACGAAAACATTTTAGAAAATTCCCATAAAAATATTTTAACATCATAACTCATTTTAGAATTTTGTCATACTTTTATTTTCTGATTTTATTAATTTCCCTTTTCTATTCAGAATTTTCTTTTAATTTCTTTTTCATTTAATCTCCATATTAACGCATTAACTTGTAGATTTTATTTCTTCCGCCTCGATTAATATTTTGACTCCGTTCTTTTTGAATCATTTCATTGATTTAGAAAAGTATATAAAAATATTTTTTTCATATTTGTAACCTCATTTTATCCATAGTTTTGTAAGTCATGTTTGTGTGATTCCTCTATTTGTTCCTAAGCGACTTTGTGCGATCTTTTGGTGGAGTTTAATTTTTGAATTTTTGAGAGCTATTTTGATGCATTGTTTGCTACTGTTTGTTGACTTTAGAAATTTAATTTCATAATTTTCTCATGTTCGTTGCTATTTGTTTGGTGCCTTACTTCTTAGGTAGCTTTTCGTGCCTCTTTTTTCCCTCCTTCTAACATAGTTTGAGGAAGGCATTTATGTCATCCTATTAGGTTTTCTTGGTCTTCGTTTTAGGTCACCTATAGGATTTAGGTACTGACTTTTTGATTATGTTTGGTTTGTGACTTTCATTTTTGGTTTGCGTATTGTTTGAATATTCTTATTTTCATCTTATGCTTGTGTAGTTCACTAACCTTTGTTTTGTAGGGGCTCATGGTAAGTGAAGTGTGGATGATATCCACATTTCAAGTCTTCATCTCATCCTTTATTTTTGCTTTCTCATTTATCTTTGTGATGTGCCTTATGCCATCTTGTGATTCACTCTATCTCTCCCCTTTTAGAAACAACTTAATTTATTTAGAGAAGTAAGTTATCTTCTAGCGTTTTCTTCTCCTTTATTCTTCTTTCTTTTCTTTCCTTCTTCTTCATTAGGATAAAATTCAAACCACACTAACCTAGGACTCCCATGCATGATAACATTAGGATTAGTCTTCCCCATTAGATTTTACCTTTGAGATCCTTTTGGTGCTCTCTCTCCTCATCTTCAAACCTAACTTTAAGTCACTTTAATAAATGACGAGTCTTCTCATGTGATACGAGACTTTGCTATGAGATACTTGCACGCGTTCCGTTTCGGGGCGAGGTGTAGGATATCCCTCTTGGTGGATAGGTCTTAGCATGAGATTACTTCACAAAGAAAACATAAAAAAAACACTTCTTAACCAAAAACCACAAAAACACTTAATAAATGCCAATAGGTCAGTGTGTCTGAGCCTTCCTTTTAGGGACTAGATTTGGGGATTTCCTCCATAGCTAGGTGTTCCTCTTGCGCATTCCATTTTGGGATGAGGTAAGAAGTACACATCCCATTGAGTAAGACTTATGTACACTTACCTATGCAAACTTCAAAGCAGAAAACTCATAAAAAACACTGGACAAACAATAAGAATCTCCTTCGGGACTTCTCTTCTCATCACCTTCACTCTTTACGTGTGAACTTGCTCCTACTTGTCATTTTGCAAGACGGTAACACACTCGTCGTTCGAGACTGCAACACCTGAGCATTGACATATGCAGTTCAAGCCTTAAGACACAAGCAATCTTTTCCACCCCTTGTTAGGGGAACTACGGCGACTCTGATCCTCATTGTCCAGATGAGGTACGTAGGCAGCGGGGTAGGTCCCGTTCGAGCACAATCTTTTATTTTCCCTACATTTTCCCCTTCTTTTCTTTTCTCTAGTTCCTTTTCTTTGCAGAAGCTTTTTTTCTTTCACCCTTTGAAATAGTTTCTTTGCAAGCGTGGATCCCGTCGGGTACGACGGACGATCTGGGGTGCTAATACATTCCCAGGTCGTAACCGACTCCCGAACCCAGTTCTCTTTGGTTCGCAGGACCTGTGTCCTTCTTTTATTTTCTTTGGTTTGTGCAGCATTACCATTCCCGTTCCTTCGGGATAAAAATGTCTGGCTGACGACTCTATCTCTTTCCGCGCCACTTTCGCATTTGTACCAGGATGGAAATTCAGGGAGCGACAACTGGCGACTATATTGGGGACCCCTAACTAGAGTAACTCTGGTTCCCTTCGCGAGTCTCTCCTAGCACTTGTTTGTTTCTGTTTATTGGGTGTTGATTGTTTGCTGCTGTGTGTATATTTTACTGTTGTTTATTTATAGTTTATTTACAGCTTTATTTACTGCTTTCAGTATTTTATTTTCATGCATCATATTATTACTGGATTGTCTGGACTGGATTTTTTCTGTTTTGGTGGGACTTGGGTGATTCTGTTACTGAGAGATAAGCCAAATACCCGGCTTGAGTGCACCCTAGGATTAGAGTGGACACATTGTACTTGCATGTGGCATGATGAGTGGCGATGTGCTTCACACCCAGACTGCGACCGTCTTGGAAATATCTTGTATGGGGAGTTCCTCCACTTCGAGATAGGACCTTGATAGCTATGTGCATCTGGGGACCGATCATTGAGAACCTTTGTGGAAACAACCCTCTCCAGTGGTGACAGTGGCAGACCACATTATGTGGCAAACCTATTCGCACTCGAGGGTCCACTAGGGACTCGCATAAGATGGCCTGGTTCTCTTATAGGAACTCAATCAAAGCATATGGTCGTATGACAATAGTACTGTATCCTACGGGCTGAATGTACTATCATTTCTCGATTTCAGCGCTCGAAGCTGGGAACTTATATGGGATGCTTGTTTTTCCCATACTCACGTTGACACCTCCCTGAGTAGTACATAATGCCAAACCGATTCCCTGATCTGGTCATGAGCCATTTCTCGGAGATGGTGAACTTATTATTGCTATTCGGCTTTGAGAATCCGTGATGTTTGACCCGAAGCACACCTGTGAGATTGGGAGGGGTTTACAGGTTTGCAGGTGTAACACGGTGGGAGAACTGACTTTAGTTAAATGTTGCGGATAGCAAGAGTCGCCACCGACTTTTATTTTATCCAAAAGGAAAGGGCATAAAAGAACAGGAAAGACCTTAAAAAGATTTTGAGTTCGGGGGGTAGGTTATACAAAGGGAAGGTGTTAGCACCCTTTATATCCATGGTTATCCATGGGCTCTTAGTTACTTAGCTCACTTTAAAATGTTTTTGAGAAGTGTAGTGTGTGATTAGAATTTTCTTTAAGTACTTTATAATGATCTATGTACGAATATATATAAAGTCTTTGTTTTGAAAATTTGTTTGAAAAATGTGAAGTGTTTGAAATGTTTTTGAAAAGTGAGCAAGTACATAAGAGGAACCTACCCTAAGTTAAGTCTTTTCTGTTCTTAAATCCTTTAAATGGTAAGACTATCCCTATTATTAAGGAATAGGTAGTCATTACCTTGGATGTGTGAGGGACAAATGAAGGGATAACTGTTAGTTAGGCAACTGTAAAGTGTATAAGCAATTCGAAGGGACTTATCATCTTTATTCGAAAGGGACAAGATCATTACGAAGGCAACCACGAAGGGACTTGATCTTTTTATCTATTAAGGGACTAGATGATATAAGATGAGGGGCTTTTGCTTTACACTTTACCTGACCTTTTGTTTAGGCAACGTGAGAGGTAAACCTTAAGAAGTGAGATGGCGATCCAAGATCGACTTACATGTGTGAGTGTACCAATTCAAATATTTATCTTGAAGTTTTAATGATCTAAATTCAAGTTTACATACAAACATGTCTTGCACTCCCTATTTTACTAACCATAGCAATTAAAAATAAATAATAAAAATTACTACAACTATTACATAAGGGATACAATTACATTATAATAATTAAAATAATTAAAATAAATAAGTAAATAAATAAATAATTAAATGAGTTAGTAATAATAATAATAAAATAAATAATCACATAAGAGATAAATAAATAAAGAAGTTAGTAATAATAAACAAAATAAATATAAGAAAAAGAATATTAGCATAATAATATAAAAAATTCAATTTTAAATGAATAATTATTTTTAAGGTTTTTAATTAATAAGAGAAATAAATGATAAATATTATATATTAACAAAATATGACTAATAGTCTAATTATTTTAATTTTATATACATATTATAAAAAAAATCTAATTATAATTAAATAAGCATAAAAATAATAAATTGATCAAATAAAATAAAATTAGGGTTTTTAATTGTTTTTTAGGAAAATAAATTAGGGTTAGTTAATTTTTTACATATAAAAACTATTTACAAATTATAAATTAAATATACATAATTAAAATTTACAAATAAATAAATTAAGAATTAAAATATAATTAGGGTTTATAAAAAATTAGAATTTATATAAGAAATAATTAAGTTTTATATATTAGAATAATTCAACATAATATATACATATTAATAAAAATAAAGTTTACATTAATTAAATTGAATTTTAGAAAAATAAATTAATTTTTAGGATTAGTAAGAAAACAAGATTAATATTTTAATTAAGAAGAATCAATTAACCTAATAATATAATTAATAAAATAGATAAAAGAAAAATATAAAGAAAACAAAATAAAAAAAGAGGGGAGGCCTGGATTTGAACCCAGGACCTCCCCTGATACCTGATAATGCATGACCACTGGGACAAGGCGCGCGCCTTGTCATCTGGGGGAGAAGAATGCATCATATGCGTAAACTGATTTGTGAGATTTTTTCCAAAAAAAAAGAATGGTCCTGAGAGGACTCGAACCATGGACTTTGCCTTGCATATGCGCGTCCAAAACCACCAGGCCATCACCACCAATCTGATAATTTCCTATAAATAATAAATTATAAAATAAGACAGTTATTTGAATTATAATTTTGGCGCCTTCAGACTTCATCTTCCTCCTTTTTCCTGCGAAAATACTTGTGAAAATACCTACAAATTTTCCTGCGAAATAACATTTGCAGGTAAACCTAGGTTTTCATAGACATCATGTATGAGTACAGTTTTTTCAAATTGATCACACCAATGTCTTGCCCATGACCTGAAACATCCAAATCCAGTGTCCAATGTAATTTATATAACCTGAATCAAAGGATCCTAATTTGAAGGTCCTAACCCTAACAATGGCGTATCTTGGTACCTGCAAGGAAAATGCAATTGAACAGCCCAGAAACAATCCAAACAACATTGTAAACCATATTAAATAATCAAATAAAGAAAGATTCATCATATAGTCGAAATCGAATTTAAAAAAAATAAGAACAAAGCCAGAATCGGTTTGTATGTTTTATGGCATGAATGAATGTTTTCATGATTCAGAAACATCCTATAATCCTTCATGAACATATTTGAACCTTCAAAAGTCTTTGAGAGAGCTTGAATAATGGAATCCGAATTGAGGTTTTTTGGTGAATTTTTTGAAAAATTGAAACTTGCTCTAGAGGCTGTAAAATCGTCCCTCTGCATTGTGATGAGTTTGTATACTTATAGAAGAATGGGATTAGGTCAAAATAACATAGATTTATGGGCCCTGATGGATACCTTGAGTGTGAAAAAATATCCTTGCCAAATTAGTCAAAAAATCAAATATTTTCATGCTATAATGCCTTAGCACGAATTTGGATGGTTTTGAATCAACTTAAATGGTCATTAAGAGTTTCTAGAAGAAGAATCACTTTTAAATATTCAATTTTCATATTTTATTTTGATTTAAAATGAATAAAATCAAAATAAATAAAATAAAAATAATAAAAATCTGAATAAATGAAGATTGGGTCGTGCATGATGTCATGTTGAAGTTTGGATCACAAAATTGCAAGCCCATTTGGAAGAATTTAGTTTTAAGGCCCTATTTGCTTCATAAACCTCCCAAAAATTTCCCAACTTTGCAAGGGCACAAATCCTTCAATTTTAATGCTATAAGGGTGTTCTTGGACATTTTGGAAAGCTTAAATAGTCCTATAACCAACCCCGTTGGTTTCATGTCCATATCTTTTACTATTCTCAAGTTATGCCCTTTTGAAGTTGATGACTTTTTGTTGACCTTTAAAAGGACCTATAATGTCTTAGCTCATACCTTCCAAATGAAGCATTTTTGGGCTTGGCTTGTGAGACACAAAGTTGTATAGAATTCAATTTCCTTCAAAATGAGCTTTGTATGGGAAAAATTTGATGAAGAATGTGAAAGTTATGGCTGGTCAAAGTTTAGTTGACTTTTCCTAAGGAAACCCTAATTTAGAAACCTCTGATTCTTGATGATCTGAAATCTCCTTGATGAATCATGATCAAACCTTGATCAAATGATGAATTTTACTTCATATAATTGATGTTGGAAAAAAATCATGAAGTTTGACTTTGGTTTGACCATAGTTGACCTCAACTTGACTTTTTAACTGCTTTGACTGATTTTTGACCTATCTGATCATCTGACTGAGCAATCCTTTGGGAAAAGTCTTGAAACTTGTCATGGGGATTCTTAAACATATATAAGATGTTATTAAGCTCATTTGAAGTCTTGGAAGTACATTTAGCCTGATTAAAGTCAAAACCCTAGTTTAGGATGCACTGCTTAGGAGGATGCATTGTCTGAGGGAATTGTCAAATCTTCTGACTAATTGTGAACTTTGTGAACCTTGTGAACCTCATAAGATGTCTTGTGAACCTCATAAGATGTCTTGTGAATCTTGTGAACCTCATAAGATGCAAAGTCTTGTCTTGTGAACCTTGTGAGCCTCTTAATACACAATGTCTTGTCTTGTGAGGGCAAATTTTGGGGTGCAACAGCAGGAACCCTTGACCTCAACATACCCTTCGTCATCAGTGTGATCTTATGTTTGATTCGGTTACTATGGTTCTGGAGTTCTTGATCTGTGGTTCTGAGTTCTCATCTAGGAGTTATTATTCAGATGACCTTTGGTTTCAGATATTTGGTTCTTGGCTCAGTGTTCCGTATCCAGACAGACACCAGTTCCTGATCACTTGCGAGTCGCATACATGCCATCATAGCATTTTAGCATACATGTTCAGTTATTTCCGAGGATCTCATATCTGAATTATGTTGTTGGATTTTTTCTGTATCAAAATGTGAATCAAATCAGAAAGATTCTTCGGAAGTAACCGAACATGGCATCTCATAGCATTTGTATTGCATTTCTGTTCCGCAGGCAGGGCTTATCCGTTCTTTGTTCACCATCTACAGTTGAGACTCCAGCTCTTGTATCAGACTTGAAGCAACTTTTGGACAAATCATGGACCCTGGAGAGCAAAGCCAGTTTGCAAGTGTTGGGTTGACGAGAGATCAATGGGACCAACTTTTGGAGGCTATGATGACTTTGGCAAGGAAAGATGGCCGCAATTCCGCCCAAGCTCATCCTGCACAGATCCTTGTTTAGAACCTATATGTTCGAGAGCGTCAGGTTTCCCATAGTGGACATTCTTCTTCTGTTGATGTTGCAGATTATCACAGTTTTGCTTTCACTATTCCAGGTTCCCAGGAGGCAATCCCTGTAGTGAGAATCCAAGATCCACGAGTTGTGGAGAGGGAAGAAAGATTTCGTGTGTTAGGGGAGAGATTAAAGCCCTTCAAAGTAGTAATGTCGTTGATCTAAGTGCTACAAACATGTGTCTGGTACATGGCCTTGTGATACCTTCAGAGTTCAAAGTGCCGAAGTTTGAAAAGTACAAAGGGGATAGCTGTCCAAGGAAACATTTGGTGAGGTTTTGCTGAAGGATGACTTCATATGAGCATAATGACAAACTAATGATTCATTATTTTCAATACAGTCTGAGTGAGGCATCATCGAGTTGGTACATGCAGTTAGAGAGCAGTCGTATCTAATCATGGTCAGACCTAGCCAATGCCTTTGTGAAGCAGTATAACTACAATCTTGACAGAGCTCCTAGCCGTATGGATTTGCAAGGCTTATCCCAAGGAGATGGTGAATCTTTCAGGGAGTATGCTCAGAGGTGGAGAGAGGTAGCTGCTCGGGTGCAACCCCCACTATTAGACAGAGAATTGGTTGAACTTTTCATAGAGACCTTACAGGGACCGTACTTGGAGAGGTTAAGTGGCAGTGGAATGTCAAGTTTCTCGGACTTGGTGATAGTTAGAGAACGCATTGAGATTTTTATAAAGATGGGAAATATCCAAGTCAGTTCAGATAGCTCAGCTAAAGAGAATGAATCTTTTGTCAGTTCCCAAGGAAAGGATGTGATTGATGCAATCGGGGAAGATCCTCAAACTCCATTGACTTATCCACAGTACCCATGTATTTCGACTGCTGAGAGTTAGCAAGCTTCTGAATTTGTATGTCAGATGTCAGTTAATAGTGAACCTCCTTAGTATCAGCAACAACCATGCCAACAGAAGCATACTCCGCAAAGGCGTCGTTACTACACTAAGAGACTGAAAATGTATTTTGATCCACTGCCAGTGCCATACAGTTAAATACTTGCACGCCTGATCGATAGTGGATTGATAGTGCCGAAGAAACCGGGTCCGGTGCCTTTTCCATATCCGCCAAGTTTTGATCCCAATGTTCGATGTGGTTTCCATGGCAATGCACCAGGACATTCAGCTGAAGAATGCAAGCCTCTCAGGGATAGGGTTCAGGATTTGATTGAGTCTGGGTTGATTTTAATGACGCCTCAAGGCATTCAAGTTAACAATTCTTCGCTTGGTCAGGAGGGTTCATCAGCTCATGTTATGGAGGAAATTATGGAGGAAATTATGGAGGATATGTGTGAAGGTGATTCTCAGTTTGATTTTGAAAAGTGGTTATGAGGATGGTCAATTTATGTACTGCATTTTCTTCCCTGTTTAGGGGAACTACGTCGCTCTGATTCTTCATTGGTCTTTGGTCAATGGAGATACATAGGCAGAAGATCGTCAGGTCTTTCCGAGCAAACTTATGTGACAATTTCATCTCAGTGTAACTCGTTTCTTCAGACGTCTCGTGTTAATGTTTGAACGCCGAAAGCTTCAAGTCAGAATAATTGGGAATGAAGTATGATTCTGGGCACGTGTCCATTTGATTGAAGACTGCAAATCCCATCAGGAAAAGTTACTGACTACTGAAGTATTCAAGATCAACAAGTCCATATGGAGTCAAGTCTCCTCAACAATGGCATTGCTCAGTTTCTTTACTACATTTACATGTGTAGCTTTTATATGTTTGTTTGAACTTTGTATGCATGCATGAAGTTTGTTTGTTCTTGAATGTTAATTAATGAAATGCACATGTTTTTCTTGAAGTAATTAATTCGTATTTTACTTATAATTTTGTACGTGCATTACTGTTGCACCCCAAAATTTGCCCTCACAATACAAGACTTTGTGTGCTAAGAAGGTTCACAAGGTTCACAAGATTCACAACACTTACAAGACCTTTCATGAGGTTCATGAAGTCTACAAGTCACTTTATGAGGTTCACAAGGTTCACAAAGATTCACAATGCTTTCAAGACCTTTCATGAGGTTCATGAAGTCCACAAGTCACTTTATGAGGTTCACAAGGTTCACAAGATTCACAATGTTTACAAGACCTTTCATGAGGTTCATGAAGTCTGCAAGTCACTTTATGAGGTTCACAAGGTTCACAAGATTCACAATGCTTTCAAGACCTTTCATGAGGTTCATGAAGTTTACAAGACACTTCATGAGGTTCACAATACATTTCATGATGGTTCACAAGGTTCACAAAGTTCACAATTAGTCAGAAAAGTTGACAATTCCCTCAGACAATGCACCTCCTAAGCAGTGCATCCAAAACTAGGGTTTTGACTTTAATCAGGCTAAATGAACTTACAAGACTTCAAGTGAGATTCATAACATCTTATATGTGTGTAAGAACCCCCATGACAAGTTTCAAGACTTTTCTCAAAAGTTTGCTCAGTCAGATGATCAGATAAGTCAAAATCAGTCAAAGCAGTTAAAAAGTCAAACTGAGGTCAACTGTGGTCAAACCAAAGTCAAACTTCATGATTTTTTGCCAACATCAAGTATATGAAGTAAAATTAATCATTTTATCAAAGGTTGATCATGATTCATCAAGGAGATTTCAGATCATCAAGAATCAGGAGTTTCTAAATTAGGGTTTTCTTAGTAAAAGTCAACTGAACTTTGACCAGCCATAACTTTCACATGCTTCATCACCAAGTCTCCACTCAAATCCCATTTTGAAGGAAATTGAATTCTCTACAACTTTGTGTCTCACAAGCCAAGCCCAAAAATGCTTCATTTGGAAGGTATGAGCTAAGACATTATAGGTCCTTTTGAAAGTCAACAAAAAGTCAACAACTTCAAAAGGGCATAACTTGAGATTGGTAAATGATATGGACATGAAACCAGTGGGGTTGGTTAGAGGACTCTTCAAGCTTTCCAAAATGTCCAAGAACACCCTCATAGCATTAAAATTGAAGGATGTGTGCCCTTGCAAAGTTGGGAAATTTTGGGTTGGTTTATGATGAAAATGGAGGTCTAAAACCAATTTCTTCCAAATGGGCTTGCCAAATGATGACCCAATCCACACTATGACTTCATGCACGACCCAAGTCAATAAAAATCATATTTTTTATTATTTCATTTTTATTTATTTTGATTTAATTCATTAAAAATCATTTTAAATAAAAATAAAATATAAAAGTCTAAGATTAAAATTGGTTTAAGCTTCTAGAAAATCATAAATGTGATTGGAATTGAAGTGGAAAGGAAATCATGAAGATTGGCCTAAAATAGCAAGTGTTCATACAAGAATATTTGATTTTTAAGGCATGATATTTTTGAATCTTTTTATATCAAATCTTCTACACAATGACCTAGTTTTTCAACCTCATTTGATCATTCTATAAGTACTTGACATAACCCTAACACAAGCCACGAATTTCACAGCCTCAAGGATAAGTTTCACACTTCAAAAATTCAAGCAAAAACTCAAATTCGGATTTGGAAAAACAAAGCATTTGAAGGTAATTTTAACACATAGTAATGATCCTTGGACATCATTGAGTGTAAACCAATACCTATTTGCATCCAAAACACTCCATATCGCATAAATCGAATGGTTCTTGTTCTTGAAATTTATTTTTTCGATTCTGACTTTTTATGCATTGCTAATGAATTTTGGTTGTGCTTTATTGTTTGTGAGGTTCTAAGGATTGATTCTGGACAAAAAACTTGAAGTTTCGTGACCTAATGTGCTTGCGGCCATTGTTAGGGTTTCAAGCACAATTTAGGGTTTTAGTGTTTAACAAATATAAATACATTCTAAAGACACAGGATGATTGCAAATGTTGTGAGGAACTCAAAGATGTCCTCAATTTCATGAAATTTTACTGTTTCATTAGTGTTTGAATTTCGCAGGTTTTTTGAGTGCAGGTAAAATCGCAGGTAGTTTCATAGCAAAATTCGCAGGTAATCCTACGAATCCAAGGTTGAAGATGAAGCTGGCCTGCGCGCGAAATTCATATTCAAATTATTGTTTTAAAATATAATGATTTGTCTCTGTTTATATTTCACAAGCCAACGCTTGTCCCAGTGGTAAGGCTAGCGTGTGTGTGGCTATATGACCTGTGTTCGAATCCTGACTATGTACATTTTTTTCTTATTTTTCAGGATAATCATGAAGCTTAATATATTATGCTTTCTTGCCACTCCAATATCAGACACGCTCATCTAGCTGGAATGGTTATGTACTTGTGTGTTTGTGTATAAGGTCCTGGGTTCGAATCCCCCAGGCCTTTTGGTTTTTTTCTTATTTTTGTGATTTTCCAGGATATTGCATAAAACAAATTGGGTTCATTCCTTTATCACATGCGCGCATGATAGCTTGGTGGTGGGTGTTGTTGCTGGCAAACAGAGTGTCCTGGGTTCAAACCCCAGCCAGGTAAGTTCTTTTTCTTCTTTTTTCTTGTTTATTATTATATTTTAATTAATATGTTTATAATATGATTAAATAAATTTAAAATATATATATATATATATAATGTATATTATTATTTTCCCTATTATAATCTAAATTTTTTTTTTATTTCATTAAATATCATTAGAAAAATAATTTAATCCTAATTTATTTTCTAAACATATAAAACCCTAATTTTCTAAAAAAACCCTAAAAATATATTTCTTTTCAAAACCCTAATTCTTGTTTATAATTTTAATTAGTAAAAATTTTAACCTTTAAATTTATAAATAATGGTATGATCACATTTTTTTTATTATGTACATATTTTATTTAATATAATTAAATTTTGTAAATACAATTATAATCAATCTTTTTTTTTTGTAATTATTTCTATAATTCGTTTATAATGTAAATTTTATGTATAAATAATTTTTAAATATATGTTTAGAAATAATGGAATCTATGCTAATTTAATCTTGTAATTATAATATGTTTAAAATTAATTTAATTTTTATAATTTTGCATATAATTCAAAATTTTATAATAATTAATATAATTGTCCATATTTTCCTATTAATCTTGATTAATTGTTTATATTTTCTTATTAATCTCAAAATAATCATTTACATGAAATTTAATCTTTTAATTATTTCAATTGTTTATTTCATTATGTTTATATAATTATTACTAACCCCATTTATTTTAATTATTATTATTATTAATCATGTTTATTACTAACCTTATTTATTTTTAATTATTATCACTAACCCAATTAAATTGCTTATTTATTTTACTTATTATTTATATTTTGCTTATTTACTTATTTATTTATTTTTGCTATTTATTTAAATTGCTTTATTATTATGTAATTGTTCCTGGATGTAATTTTCTTAAATATTTAAATTATTTATTTTTTATGCTATGGTTAGTAAATAGGGAGTGAAAACTATTTGTATTTAAAAATTAATTTAGATCATTTAAATTATAAGATAAATATAAAATTAAACACTCACACACGTAAGTCGATCTTTGATCGCCATCTCACTTTCTAGGGTTGCCTCTCAATGTCGCCTAATTAAAAGGTCAAGTAGGGTGTATAAAGCAAAAGTCCCTTAAAAGCAAAGTCATCTAGTCCCTTCATAATCAAAGATCAAGTCCCTTAAATGGTTGCCTTCGTAATGATCTTGTCCCTTTCGAATAATGATGGCAGTCCCTCCAAAATGCTTAATACACCCTACAATTGCCTTTATAAACAGATGACCCTCACTTGTCCCATACATCCAAGGTAATGACTACCTATTCCTTAATAATAGGGATAGTCTTACCATTTAGAGGATTCAAGAACAGAAAGACTTAAACTTTAGGGTAGGTTCCTCATAGTTACTTGCTCACTACTTCAAAACAATTTCAAACATTTCACAATTTCAAACAATTTTCAAACTCAAGTTTTTTACGCATCCGCACATGGATCATTATCAAACTCTTATGAAAATTTCTATTCACACACTTCACATTTCAAAAAAAACAATTTAAAGTGAGTTAAGTAACTAAGAGCCCATGGATAACCATGGATGTAAAGGGTGCTAACACCTTCCCTTTACATAACCTACCCCCCCGGACCCAAAAATCTTTTAAAGGTCTTTCCTGTTCTTTTATGCCTTTCCTTTGGATAAAATAAAAGTCGGTGGCGACTCTTGCTATCCGCAACATTTAACTAAAGTCAGTTCTCCCACCTTGTTACAGAACTGGTGACTCTGCTGGGGATTTAATAAAAGAGGGGTACCCTTAGGAATTAGATCACTTTAAATTGTTTGCCTTGTTTGCTTATATTATCTTGTTGGGATGCTCTTATGTGTGAAAGGTCCTAACCCGGATCTAGTGTACCATAGGTAAATGGAAATAGACCAAGGAAACTGTACGACGTATATCGATATGGTTGATCTGGTGGCCATAGTTAGTGTGACTTCTTGGTTGGTGTTTATGTTCCTTAAGTCAAGTTGAGGATAATATGAGGCTGCCATATGTTGTCAATGCACTAACTAACTTTTAGAACCCTAGTTATCCCATCTTGGCCTTTAGAAAGTAGTGAGGTAACCGGCTTTGGTGCAGACTGAGGTTGGTTGACACTCGATACTACGCTCATTGAGATTCTAAACTTGGAGGGTTTTGGTTGGCAAGTAAGTTGCCTTCTGAACAACCACCCTTGTGAAGGATCAATGATATTGAGATCCTTTAGAACCTGGTTACTTTTGTAGGACAGGATGAACCAACTAACTTCAGGGGAGGGTACTTACCTTTGAACCTCATGCAAGCCTTTAAACCTAGGGCTATTGTGTGACTTGTTTGTGTGTGCCACATGTTTGTGACTGAGCATAACATCATGACATCATCATGCATCATAAGCATAGCATTTTCACTAACCATTTCAAGGACCAAAGGATTTATCTTTGTTCTTTGTTGCAGGTCATGGCTTCTGCTCGTAGAAACACCATCAGGATCAACTTTGTAGGGATACCTGCTAAGCTTAAAGAGTTGGTTTCTCAAGTGTCTGATCACTCCCAGTTCATCAAGAGACATGGTCACCTATTGGATCTAGTCACTTCAGGGTTCAATGAAGACATGATGAGTGTTCTGTTTCAGTTCTTTGACCCTAAGCACCATTGCTTTACATTCCCTGACTATCAGCTGGTTCCTACCATGGAAGAGTTCTCTAAACTTCTGGGTATACCTGTTCTTGATCAAAGACCCTTCACAGGCTTGGAGAAGGAGCTTAAACCAGAGGTTATTGCTGCAGCTCTACATCTGAAGAAGACTGACATTGTTCTAGAAACGAGAAGCGGAGTTAAGGGTATTCTGGCCAAGGTGTTGATAGAGAAAGCTCAGGTGTTCTTGAAAGCTATGAGCTATGATGCTTTTGAGGAGATCTTAGCCTTGCTGATTTATGGCTTAGTATTGTTCCCCAATCCAGATCAGTTCATAGACGTTCATGCCATCAATATATTCCTGAGTCACAATCCAGTGCCTACATTGGTTGGAGACATCCTACATTCTCTTCATACTCGTACTACAAGGGCAAGAGGAACTTTGATGTGCTGCATACCTTTGCTTTCTAGGTGGTTTATTTCTCACCTTCCTCGCTCAGTAATGAAGAATGAGCAAGGGTTCAGATGGTCCAAGAGAATTATGTCACTCTCTCATTCAGACATTCATTGGTGCTCCAGATCTATGGAGAATGTCACCATTATTGACCGTTGTGGGGAGTTTCCTAATGTGCCACTTCTAGGCATAAGAGGAGGCATCACATAAACCCCTCTCTAGCTTTATGACAGTTTGGTTACGCTCGGAGCGATGGTCCACATGACATGTTGATTCAGGGCATTGTGTTTGATTACGACAACGATCTTCAAGGTTACCGTCAGAGATTCATACGAGCCTGGAGAAAAGTAAACAGGGTTGACAGCAAGACACTGGAGCCTAAGTACACTATCCCTATGGAGGCTTATCTCAGATGGGTGCGATCTCGTGCTCAGACTCTCATGATGCCATATCCTGCTGTCCTGCCAGTTACCATGGAACCTGTTGCTGAAGGAGACACAGCTTATACCATCCTTCACCCAGACATGCCTACTGATATGGAAGACTTGCAGAGATCATGGATCCAACTGAAGGAGCAAAGGGATACTTTCGAGGCTCATTACAAATCAAGCCAAGAAAGAGTCCTAGAACTAACAAAGCAACTTCACGAGGAACGGAATCTCAACTCATACCTCAACACAAAGAGGAAACGTCCATGGGAGACTTAAAACTCCATCTTTTGTACTTATTTCATTTCATTTCTGTAAGCCCAAGAGGCAAATCAAGTTTATTACTAATAAAAGTTTACCTTCGTGTTTGTTTAAGCAAATTTAAATCCTGCGGTCCTTGAAAACATTGCATATGCATTCACATATCATTTCATTGCATCACAAGTTTATAATTGTGCACAGGTTTCTCATCTTCTCGCTGTTTATTTCAGCAATGGCTCTTGAACAATCAGTTAAGGATCTCCAGGCACAAAATGCACAGTTCCAAGAGCTGATATTGAGCCTGTCCAAGGGGCAGGATGAATTGAAGGCACTGCTGGCCAAGAAGACTAAGAAGACTAGAAGGTCAGGTGGCCTGATCAACATGGGAAGAAGGTTCAAAGGTCTTGCTAAGACCAAAGAACCAGTTGAAGACTATGAATCTGAAGAATCTGAAAAAGAGGGAGGCAGTCTCCATAACACTATAGGGGACTCTGATTCTGAGGCTAATTACTATCATGAGCCTAATGAAGACAAATTCAAGATGCTGGTGGATAGAATGGATGCTATGGAGTTGCAGAAGTCATCTGGGCTAGATTTTGAAGATTTGAGTTTGATATCTGGGGTAGTCATACCCATTGGTTTCAAGGTTCCTACCTTTGTTGTTTATGATGGGGTCTCTTGTCCCAAGCTACATCTAAGGTCTTATGTCAGAAGAATTCAACCCCACACTGCTGATAAGAAGTTGTGGATCCACTTTTTCCAAGAGAGCTTATCTGGAGCTCAATTGGAGTGGTATTATCAATTGGAGAGTGTCAACATCAGGGATTGGAATGATCTTGCTGAGGCTTTCTATAAGCAGTATCAATACAATGCTGACTTAGCCCCCACTCGCATGCAGCTTCAGAGCATGTCTATGGGTGCCAAAGAAAGTTTCAAGGAGTATGCTCAAAAGTGGAGAGATTTAGCTGGAAGAGTTCAACCCCCTTTAACTGACCGGGAATTGGTTGATATGTTCATGTGTACGCTGAATGGTCCTTTTTACAGTCATCTCATTGGAAGCTCATCATCTGGCTTCACTGAGTTGATAATGACAGGAGAGCGAGTAGAAAATGGTATAAAGAATGGTAAGATCCAAGTGGGTACTTCTTCATCAGGTGCTGCAAAGAAGCCTCCCACTGGGAAGAAAGAATCCAATGCTGTTTATGGCCAACCTGATCGTAACAGAAAGCATCAGTCTGTGAGTGCAGTCCATATTTCAAATCCAACTCCTGCAACAACAGAGCAGCCACAGGGCAACCAACAGAGGGCTAGAAGGCAGTTCACAAAGATCAACATGTCAATGGCTCAGGCATTGCAACACTTGTTGAAGGCTGAACTTATTACTTTGAAAGAGGCTCCTCAGAATCCTAATGTTACCTCTTCCAGGTACAATCCCAATGCACGGTGTGCATACCATTCAAACTATCAGGGACATGATACTAATAACTGTTGGGTCTTGAAGAATAAAATTCAAGATATGATTGATGCTGGAGAGATTGAGTTTGATCCTCCGGGTACTCCAAATGTGATTATTGCTCCAATGCCAAATCACGAGAAGACTGTTAATGCCATTGATGAAGATTTACATATCCATGCAGTTGCTGAATTGACCACACCATTGTCTGTCATCAGAAAGAAGTTAGTACAAGCTGGGTTCTTTCCGGGTTGTCGTGAAGATTGTGTTTATTGTGAGTATAATCCAGATAAGTGTTGGAGGTTGAAGGACGGAATTCAACGTCTCATGAATAATTACACCATAGTGTTTGAAAGAAGACCACCTTCTGTGGAGAGTATGGTGGAGCATATTACTAAAGGTAAGAAGACTGAAGAGGTTGACATGGTTGATAAAGTACCGGTAAGGATCACTTCAAAGGGACCTATTAAAATCACCCATCAGGGTCCAATCAAGATTACTGCTGAAGGTCCTGTGAGAGTTGTTGCTGAAGCCAGAGTGGCTCCTATGGTCATAACCACTCCTGGCCCTATTCCGTGCACATCTGATAAAGCTGTGCCTTGGCACTATGGATCTGATGTTTACATCCATGGTGTTAAGCAAGAGCCCTTAGCTGATGTGCCTGTTGATGTTGACAATATTGCTGGATCTAGTAAGATCACACGTAGTGGAAGAGTCTTCTCACCTCCAGTTACTTCCAAGAATGCAGCTGCTCCTGCTGCTACTTCCACCACTGATGCTCGGGGCAAAGGTCCTGTTATTGAACCTATATCTACTGATGTGCCAGCTGCTGATGATCTTGCTAAGCAGATGGAAGAAGTATTGGAAATCATTCGCAAGAGTGATTATGACATTGTTGATCAGTTGGGGCATACTCCCTCAAAGATTTCTATGTTGTCCTTGTCGTTATGTTCTGAGGCTCATGCCAAAGCCTTGATCAAGTTTCTGAAGACTGCTCATGTACCCAATGCCATTTCTGTTGACCAGTTTGAGAATTGTGTTGCCCACCTGACCTATGATAATGGGTTAGGATTTTCTGATGCTGATTTGACCCCTGCCAAGAGGGATCATAACAGGGCCTTGCATATCTCAATTGAGTGCAGGGGCACTACCCTGTCACATGTATTGATAGAAAATGGTTCCTCTCTGAATGTGTTGCCCAAGGAAGTCCTGAATAAGCTGAGTCCTGAAGATGCTGTGCTGAAACCCAGCAATATTGTGGTGAAGGCTTTTGATGGTTATAGAAGAGTAGTGCATGGGGAAATTGATCTCCCAATCAAAGTTGGGTCTCAGGTTTTTAATGCTACATTTTTTGTGATGGATATTCGTCCTTCGTACTCTTGTCTGCTTGGTCGTCCCTGGATCCATGGGGCAGGTGTTGTAACCTCTACATTACATCAGAAGCTGAGATATCCGGTGGAAAGAAAGGTTGTTACTGTCTATGGAGAAGAAGAATACTTTGTCAGCCATGTGAATACCTTCAAGTATCTGGAAATGGAAGGTGAATACATTGAAACTCCGTGTCAGACATTTGAAGTGGTTCCCTGGATTGTTAATGATTATGTAGCTCCTCCGGTTGTCAAGAAAGTTCATGTGGTCACCAGAGTACCTCCAACAATGGCAATGGCCTCCCTCAACGATGCTAGAGCTGTGGTGGATGAAGGTGGTTGTACTATTTGGGGTCAGCTTCCTGATATCCCATACAAGTCTGACGAATTTGGTTTGGGTTTCACTGCAGAGTCCCAGAAGGCTGTTCGTCGTGCTCGTGCTGTTCGTATCACCAATCAAGGGGTTATGAAAGACCAGATCAATGCTGTGGGAGACTATGATGAAGACTACAATCTGGATGCTTGGATCTTTCCTACTGTGGGTGCTGGACTCAATAATTGGAAAGCTGAAGATGTTATCCCTATCTCCTTTAGTCAGGAGTAAATACTATTACTGTGTTGTTGCTTTTTAAGTTTGTAATTTCTTGAACAATTGAACTTTTAAGCCTTGTGCCTTACCCGGGGCACAATGGTGTGCTTGTTACGGGATGTCATTTCATTTGCATACTTCATTCAATAAAAATCAGTGGGCGTTTCGTTTTCGTAAATATTGTGTTCCTTGTCTTTCTTTTCTTTTATTTTTGTTTTATCAGCTATGTGTTCTTACACACACCCACATCACTAAAATGCAGATCCTTATCCACTTTGGATCCTGTTGATAACAGTTCTACTATTGCCAATTATAATTTCGAGAATCCGATCTATCAAACTGAAGACGGAAATGAGGACGATTGTGAAGTACCGGTAGAGCTTGCTAGGTTGTTACAACAAGAAGAGAAAGCCATACAGCCACATGAAGAGCCAGTCGAAGTTGTGAATCTGGGAACTGAAGAAAACAGGAAAGAGGTCAAGATAGGGGCTGATTTAGAGGATAGTGTCAAGAGCAGGTTGATTCAGATGTTACGTGACTATGTGGAAATCTTTGCCTGGTCCTATGAAGATATGCCAGGGTTGGATACAAACATTGTAGTTCACCGTTTACCAGTAAAAGAAGATTGTCGTCCAAAGAAGCAGAAAGTTCGTCGTATGCGTCCTGAAATGTCAGAGAAGATCAAAGCAGAGGTAATGAAACAGTTCAATGCAGGGTTCTTAGCAGTGACTTCTTATCCTCAGTGGGTTGCAAATGTGGTGCCGGTTCCTAAGAAAGATGGTAAGGTACGTATGTGTGTAGACTACAGGGATTTGAACAAAGCCAGCCCCAAAGATGACTTTCCACTTCCTCATATTGATGTTCTGGTAGACAACACCACTCAGCATAAGGTATTCTCTTTTATGGATGGTTTCTCTGGTTACAATCAAATCAAGATGGCTCCCGAAGATATGGAGAAGACAACATTTGTTACACAGTGGGGCACCTTTTGCTATAAGGTGATGCCATTTGGTTTGAAGAATGCAGGGGCAACATATCAGCGTGCTATGGTGGCTTTGTTTCATGATATGATTCATCATGAGATAGAAGTATATGTGGATGATATGATAGCCAGATCTCAGAATGAAGAGCAACATCTTGATCATTTGCATAAATTGTTTGAGAGGTTGAAGAAATACAAGTTGAGATTAAATCCGAACAAGTGTACTTTTGGAGTTAGATCTGGAAAGCTCCTGGGTTTCATTGTCAGTGGAAAAGGTATTGAAGTGGATCCTGCAAAAGTGAAAGCTATACGAGAGATGCCAGCTCCCCGTACTAAGAAGGAAGTTAGAGGTTTCTTGGGACGATTGAACTACATTGCAAGATTTATTTCCCAATTAACTGCCATCTGTGAGCCAATCTTCAAGTTGTTGAAGAAAGATCAGGTGATGGAATGGAATGATGAGTGCCAGACTGCCTTTGATGAAATCAAGAGATACTTGCTAGAACCTCCAATTTTGATGCCACCAGTTGATGGAAGACCCTTGATTATGTACTTAACAGTGTTAGACAACTCAATGGGGTGTGTGTTGGGGCAACATGACGAGTCTGGTCGAAAAGAGCAGGCAATATACTACCTTAGCAAAAAGTTTACCGACTGTGAAACAGGATACTCACTGCTCGAGAAAACTTGTTGCGCTTTGGCATGGGCTGCTCGCCGACTAAGACAGTATATGTTGACCCATACTACCTTATTGATTTCGAAGATGGATCCAATCAAGTACATATTTGAGAAACCTGCTCTCTCTGGAAGAATCGCAAGATGGCAAATGATATTGACAGAATATGACATACAGTATACTACTCAGAAGGCCATCAAAGGAAGTGTTGTTGCTGATCATTTGGCTCATCAAGCAGTAGATAATTACCAGTCAATGAGTTTTGAGTTCCCTGATGAAGATATTATGATTATTACCAAAGAACCTGGACAATATGACGGACCTGAACAAGGATCCCGATGGACTATGGTTTTTGATGGTGCCTCTAATGCACTTGGTAATGGTGTTGGTGTTGTGATTAGTTCCCCTGAAGGTTGTCATACCTCGATTACTGCCAGACTTTGTTTCTATTGTACCAATAACATGGCTGAGTATGAGGCATGTATCCTGGGTATTAAAGCTGCTATTGATATGAAGATTCAGTTCCTTGATGTGTATGGAGATTCAGCCCTGGTAGTTAGTCAGATCAAAGGAGATTGGGATACCAAGCATGATAACCTCATTCCTTACCGAGAGCATGTGTTGTCTTTAATCCCACATTTTGAAGAAATTACCTTTGGACATATTCCACGAAGAGAGAATCAGTTGGCAGATGCATTAGCTACCATGACATCTATGTTTGAGATCAGCTGGGATGATGAAGCTTCCAAGGTTACTATTGATAGATTTGAAAAGCCTGCATATTGCAATGAAATTGACACAAAAGGGACAGAGGAGAAACCTTGGTTCTATGAAGTGAAAAGATATCTTGAAGCTTAGGAGTTCCCTGAAGGGGCATCTGTCAAAGATAGGAAGTTTCTGAGAAGGTTTTCTGCTAAGTTCTTTTTGAGTAATGGGATTTTGTACAAGCGCAATCATGATTCAACTCTGCTTCGGTGTGTGGATAAGAAGGAAGCAATTGAGATTATGGAAGATATGCATGATGGAATTTTTGGCACCCATTCTAGTGGACATACTATGGCAAAGAAGATATTGAGAGCAGGTTACTATTGGTCTACCATGGAAGCTGATTGCTATCAACATTCCAGAACGTGTCACAAATGTCAAATATATGTTGATAAAGTACATATACCTCCATCACCATTGAATGTGTTGACTACTCCTTGGCCTTTTTCCATGTGGGGCATTGATATGATTGGTGAGATCAAGCCTACTGCTTCTAATGGGCATCGTTTCATCCTGGTTGCTATTGATTACTTCACGAAGTGGGTAGAGGCAGCTTCATTTGCATCTGTTACCAAGAATGTTGTGGCTCGATTCATTAAGAATAATCTCATATGTAGGTATGGCATCCCTGAAAGGATTATTACTGACAATGGCTCTAATCTGAACAACACTATGATTACTGATCTCTGCACGCAGTTCAAGATTAAGCATCACAACTCTTCTCCGTGTCGTCCAAAGATGAATGGGGCAGTTGAAGCTGCTAATAAGAACATCAAGAAGATTGTACAGAAGATGACTGTTACTTACAAGGATTGGCATGAGATGTTACCATTTGCTCTTCATGGTTATCGTACCACAATACGTACTTCAACAGGGGCAACCCCGTTCTCCTTAGTCTATGGTATGGAAGCAGTTCTGCCCATTGAAGTTCAGATTCCCTCCTTAAGAATTATGAAGGATGCAGGCTTGGATGAAGATGAGTGGATTCAGACTCGACTTTACCAGATAAATTTGATTGATGAGAAGAGGCTAGCAGCAGTTTGTCATGGCCAGATGTACCAGAAACGAATGATCAAAGCTTTTAACAAGAAGGTTAAGCCAAAGGTATATCAGGCTGGTGATTCGGTAATCAAGCGTATCATATTACCACAGGGTGATCCTAGGGGCAAGTGGACTCCAACATATGAAGGACCATTTGTAGTCAAGACAGTGTTCTCAGGAGGTGCCATGATACTCACTACTATGGATGGTGAAGATTTCCCACAGCCCGTAAATGCAGACATAGTTAAAAAATACTACGCATGAAAAGAGACCCACTAGGTTGACAGGCCTAGGCAAAAATAAGGGCATCCCGGCAAACCAAAAGGGTTTGGGCAAAAATTAGGGATATATATAAAAAGATGTACACCCGGCAAGTCGAAAACCTGAAAAGGCGGCTTGGGCAAAAAAGGGTATCCCGGTGGATTGAAAACCTGAAAGGGCAATCCAGGCAAAAGTTAGGGATTAGAGCGTATGACTATGTCTCGTTTGGATCACCCATGAAACTGCAACCAGTTGTGCTACTTACGCAAGTTTGAACAGATAAGGCTCAATCAAATTGTTTCCGTCTCAACAGCAGAAGATGAGATACTTGAAGATAATGGCAATAGTAGAATTGAAACTCAATAGGATCATTTCCCACATAGCTGATTCTCTTTGTTTTGTAAAATTTTATGACAAAATCCTCTTACTAGGGTTTATGTCTCCTTGTACAAACCTACCTATGTATAGGTCACTTTTTGATATAAATAAATTCCATCTTTTGAATCCAGATTTACTTTTACCCTATTTACATAAGCGAAACGTCCATTGGTTGTGTTTGAATGTATGTATGCTTTTGAATATGATTGATGTTTACAAGAAATGCATGTATGCTTAATATGATTGATGTTTATCAGAAATGCATGAAAATGCAGTAATAGTATTTACTAAGGACGAACGAGGGAAGGATTTCAACAAAGCTTTGTCGGTTCATCTATACAAAACAGCTACAAACCCTCAGTAAGACAAATCCATCTTCATAAAGTCACATCTCCCCTGGAATTTATATCCATCTCTTTTATCCTCATACGGATATTCGGGAATTTACTTTCCAATAAGGGTACGATGAATGAAGACGGGGGGCTATATCTACCCTACTATCAAACGAAGACGAAGGTTATGTATACCTTATTATTCCTAGCAAATGGGAGGTTATATATACCTTATTATCCCCAGCAGACGGGAGGTTATATGTACCTTGCTATCCCCAGCATACGGGAGGTTATATATGCCTTATTATCAAACAAGACGGGAACGAATTCCTCGTATTCTTCAGCAACGAATCGGGATATATTTTCCCTGGCCAGCAGTTGTTATACGAAGATATCCAGACGCTTCAGGCAGCATCATATCATACATATATCATTTACATCATACCATACATATACATAGATGCATAATACATTACTCAGGTGCATCATATCATACATGCATACATAATGCATAAACTAATATTATCATACAGAATGCTACCTTGTTTTCAGGTTAATTCTCCAGCAAACAGACTTGTGATTATCAGGACTGCTTTATCCTCCTGAAAGCATATCATCCATCAGGACTGCTTCATCCTCCTGAAAAACTTCTACTACATCAGGACTGCTTCATCCTCCTGAAAGCTTATTATCTCATCAGGATTGCTCTACCCTCCTGAAAGCATACTATCACCTCAGGATTGCTTTATCCTCCTGATAGCTCATCATTATCTCAGGATTGCTTCATCCTCCTGAAAGATTATTACCTCAGGATTGCTTTATCCTCCTGACAGCTTCCCATTATCTCAGGATTGCTTCATCCTCCTGAAAGATTATTTCCTCAGGATTGCTTTATCCTCCTGACAGCTTCTTATACCTCAGGATTGCTTTATCCTCCTGACAGCTCATCATCACCTCAGGGCTGCTTCATCCCCCTGATAGCTATTATCAATATCTCAGGACTGCTTTATCCTCCTGAAAACTATCATTTATACCATCATATTCTGGACTGCTTTATCCTCCAAGAAATGTACCTGAAGAACTTTTCTCCAAGTGGCATCTTTAAGCCCACTCAAGCATATTCAACTAGCCATCTGTATCACTTTATGCACTGGTGAGTGCAAATTTTTGGGCTTTTGTGTTCAATCCCCTTCAACCTTCCAGGTCACGACTGGCAAATATACCAATCTAACCCCTCAGGTTTCAGAAAATTGAACAGGGGCAGCTGTTGCACCCCAAAATTTGCCCTCACAATACAAGACTTTGTGTGCTAAGAAGGTTCACAAGGTTCACAAGATTCACAACACTTACAAGACCTTTCATGAGGTTCATGAAGTCTACAAGTCACTTTATGAGGTTCACAAGGTTCACAAAGATTCACAATGCTTTCAAGACCTTTCATGAGGTTCATGAAGTCCACAAGTCACTTTATGAGGTTCACAAGGTTCACAAGATTCACAATGTTTACAAGACCTTTCATGAGGTTCATGAAGTCTGCAAGTCACTTTATGAGGTTCACAAGGTTCACAAGATTCACAATGCTTTCAAGAACTTTCATGAGGTTCATGAAGTTTACAAGACACTTCATGAGGTTCACAAGACATTTCATGATGGTTCACAAGGTTCACAAAGTTCACAATTAGTCAGAAAAGTTGACAATTCCCTCAGACAATGCACCTCCTAAGCAGTGCATCCAAAACTAGGGTTTTGACTTTAATCAGGATAAATGAACTTGCAAGACTTCAAGTGAGATTCATAACATCTTATATGTGTGTAAGAACCCCCATGACAAGTTTCAAGACTTTTCTCAAAAGTTTGCTCAGTCAGATGATCAGATAAGTCAAAATCAGTCAAAGCAGTTAAAAAGTCAAACTGAGGTCAACTGTGGTCAAACCAAAGTCAAACTTCATGACTTTTTGCCAACATCAAGTATATGAAGTAAAATTAATCATTTGATCAAAGGTTGATCATGATTCATCAAGGAGATTTCAGATCATCAAGAATCAGGAGTTTCTAAATTAGGGTTTTCTCAGTAAAAGTCAACTGAACTTTGACCAGCCATAACTTTCACATGCTTCATCACCAAGTCTCTACTCAAATCCCATTTTGAAGGAAATTAAATTCTTTACAACTTTGTGTCTCACAAGCCAAGCCCAAAAATGCTTCATTTGGAAGGTATGAGCTAAGACATTATAGGTCCTTTTGAAAGTCAACAAAAAGTCAACAACTTCAAAAGGGCATAACTTGAGATTGGTAAATGATATGGACATGAAACCAGTGGGGTTGGTTAGAGGACTCTTCATGCTTTCCAAAATGTCCAAGAACACCCTCATAGCATTAAAATTGAAGGATGTGTGCCCTTGCAAAGTTGGGAAATTTTGGGTTGGTTTATGATGAAAATGGAGGTCTAAAACCAATTTCTTCCAAATGGGCTTGCCAAATGATGACCCAATCCACACTATGACTTCATGCACGACCCAAGTCAATAAAAATCATATTTTTTATTATTTCATTTTTATTTATTTTGATTTAATTCATTAAAAATCATTTTAAATAAAAATAAAATATAAAAGTCTAAGATTAAAATTGGTTTAAGCTTCTAGAAAATCATAAATGTGATTGGAATTGAAGTGGAAAGGAAATCATGAAGATTGGCCTAAAATAGCAAGTGTTCATACAAGAATATTTGATTTTTAAGGCATGATATTTTTGAATCTTTTTATATCAAATCTTCTACACAATGACCTAGTTTTTCAACCTCATTTGATCATTCTATAAGTACTTGACATAACCCTAACACAAGCCACGAATTTCACAGCCTCAAGGATAAGTTTCACACTTCAAAAATTCAAGCAAAAACTCAAATTCGGATTTGGAAAAACAAAGCATTTGAAGGTAATTTTAACACATAGTAATGATCCTTGGACATCATTGAGTGTAAACCAATACCTATTTGCATCCAAAACACTCCATATCGCATAAATCGAATGGTTCTTGTTCTTGAAATTTATTTTTTCGATTCTGACTTTTTATGCATTGCTAATGAATTTTGGTTGTGCTTTATTGTTTGTGAGGTTCTAAGGATTGATTCTGGACAAAAAACTTGAAGTTTCGTGACCTAATGTGCTTGCGGCCATTGTTAGGGTTTCAAGCACAATTTAGGGTTTTAGTGTTTAACAAATATAAATACATTCTAAAGACACAGGATGATTGCAAATGTTGTGAGGAACTCAAAGATGTCCTCAATTTCATGAAATTTTACTGTTTCATTAGTGTTTGAATTTCGCAGGTTTTTTGAGTGCAGGTAAAATCGCAGGTAGTTTCATAGCAAAATTCGCAGGTAATCCTACGAATCCAAGGTTGAAGATGAAGCTGGCCTGCGCGCGAAATTCATATTCAAATTATTGTTTTAAAATATAATGATTTGTCTCTGTTTATATTTCACAAGCCAACGCTTGTCCCAGTGGTAAGGCTAGCGTGTGTGTGGCTATATGACCTGTGTTCGAATCCTGGCTATGTACATTTTTTTCTTATTTTTCAGGATAATCATGAAGCTTAATATATTATGCTTTCTTGCCACTCCAATATCAGACGCGCTCATCTAGCTGGAATGGTTATGTACTTGTGTGTTTGTGTATAAGGTCCTGGGTTCGAATCCCCCAGGCCTTTTGGTTTTTTTCTTATTTTTGTGATTTTCCAGGATATTGCATAAAACAAATTGGGTCCATTCCTTTATCACATGCGCGCATGATAGCTTGGTGGTGGGTGTTGTTGCTGGCAAGCAGAGTGTCCTGGGTTCAAACCCCAGCCAGGTAAGTTCTTTTTCTTCTTTTTTCTTGTTTATTATTATATTTTAATTAATATGTTTATAATATGATTAAATAAATTTAAAATATATATATAATGTATATTATTATTTTCCCTATTATAATCTAAATTTTTTTTTATTTCATTAAATATCATTAGAAAAATAATTTAATCCTAATTTATTTTCTAAACATATAAAACCCTAATTTTCTAAAAAAACCCTAAAAATATATTTCTTTTCAAAACCCTAATTCTTGTTTATAATTTTAATTAGTAAAAATTTTAACCTTTAAATTTATAAATAATGGTATGATCACATTTTTTTTATTATGTACATATTTTATTTAATATAATTAAATTTTGTAAATACAATTATAATCAATCTTTTTTTTTTTGTAATTATTTCTATAATTCGTTTATAATCTAAATTTTATGTATAAATAATTTTTAAATATATGTTTAGAAATAATGGAATCTATGCTAATTTAATCTTGTAATTATAATATGTTTAAAATTAATTTAATTTTTATAATTTTGCATATAATTCAAAATTTTATAATAATTAATATAATTGTCCATATTTTCCTATTAATCTTGATTAATTGTTTATATTTTCTTATTAATCTCAAAATAATCATTTACATGAAATTTAATCTTTTAATTATTTCAATTGTTTATTTCATTATGTTTATATAATTATTACTAACCCCATTTATTTTAATTATTATTATTATTAATCATGTTTATTACTAACCTTATTTATTTTTAATTATTATCACTAACCCAATTAAATTGCTTATTTATTTTACTTATTATTTATATTTTGCTTATTTACTTATTTATTTATTATTGCTATTTATTTAAATTGCTTTATTATTATGTAATTGTTCCTGGATGTAATTTTCTTAAATATTTAAATTATTTATTTTTTATGCTATGGTTAGTAAATAGGGAGTGAAAACTATTTGTATTTAAAAATTAATTTAGATCATTTAAATTATAAGATAAATATAAAATTAAACACTCACACACGTAAGTCGATCTTTGATCGCCATCTCACTTTCTAGGGTTGCCTCTCAATGTCGCCTAATTAAAAGGTCAAGTAGGGTGTATAAAGCAAAAGTCCCTTAAAAGCAAAGTCATCTAGTCCCTTCATAATCAAAGATCAAGTCCCTTAAATGGTTGCCTTCGTAATGATTTTGTCCCTTTCGAATAATGATGGCAGTCCCTTCAAAATGCTTAATACACCCTACAGTTGCCTTTATAAACAGATGACCCTCACTTGTCCCATACATCCAAGGTAATGACTACCTATTCCTTAATAATAGGGATAGTTTTACCATTTAGAGGATTCAAGAACAGAAAGACTTAAACTTTAGGGTAGGTTCCTCATAGTTACTTGCTCACTACTTCAAAACAATTTCAAACATTTCACAATTTCAAACAATTTTCAAACTCAAGTTTTTTACGCATCCGCACATGGATCATTATCAAACTCTTATGAAAATTTCTATTCACACACTTCACATTTCAAAAAAAACAATTTAAAGTGAGCTAAGTAACTAAGAGCCCATGGATAACCATGGATGTAAAGGGTGCTAACACCTTCCCTTTACATAACCTACCCCCCCGGACCCAAAAATCTTTTAAAGGTCTTTCCTGTTCTTTTATGCCTTTCCTTTGGATAAAATAAAAGTCGGTGGCGACTCTTGCTATCCGCAACATTTAACTAAAGTCAGTTCTCCCACCGTGTTACAATTACAATACCAACTGTTGTTCTTAAACTCTGTGATGGAAGATGACGAAATGAAAACGCAAAATCCCCAATTGTGTGCTCTTGAATAAGACCCTGTTGACGATGTACAAGCTTTGTTTCAAATCCCAAACACCGGAGATATAAGGGAGATAGACCCTCGCTAACCTTTTTGAGCCTTGAAGTAGGAGTTTCTTTTTGCATGAAAAAAAACCCTAACATTTAACCCGGGGCAGGGTAGACATCAGCTAGTGGGACCGAGTGTTCATACTTTCACAAAGGAGTGTATCCAAGGAACCATCACTTATCATTGTACCAAATCAAGGGGTCCAAAGACCAAAAATCACAATGGTTATACTGATTCAGAAACCACAATGGTTATCCCTCATTAACTGAAAAGTGAGGCAGTCACAAACCCTTGCAAAATAATCAAGACAAGTAATGTCACACGATTTGTTCAAAAAAAATAAGAGAGAAAAAATGAATAAAAAGCCCGCTAAGTCGAAACTTGAAAACAAGCGACTTAGGCAAAAATTAGGGTATCCCGCTGGACTTCAAAGTAAAAAAAAAAATCAAAAGAATCAGTCCAGGCAGAACTTAGGGATAAGCAAAATAACGCAAAAATTGAAATGCAAAAAGGATTACACAAGAAAGATCCTTAAGCAAAAACAAAGTCATGTGATACAACCACAAAAGACAAGGACAATAGGGGTGATTGTTACTCCAACAACCTGATTGGAGCTTAAACTGTTCGTAACAATGATTCTTCAACCAACACAAAATCCTTTTAAGAGGTGGGCACTTGTGAAAACTAGCTGAACATAGGAATGGAAGGACATCACGAAGATGGGTGGGCACATATAAACTTCGAGCCTATGTCTTTTGTTTCTATAACCGTGAACCAAGCCACGATCTAACCTTTAAAAGTCATAACTGAAACAGGGTTAACTCGAGAGTGTACTACCATAAGATAGCGTTCCTGACTCCTATGAGTTGTGCTAAAAGATCTTTGTTGGTGCTACGTGTGCATGTTTTCTTTATAAAAAAAAGACATGTCGTATCTTAACCCGTGAGTCGCTCACAAAGGTTTGCGACATCTTTTCAATAAAAGCTTCGGGATTAACATGTGTTGCATTAGAATTTTCATTCTCAGAATAAAACGTTTTCTGCTTGCATACATTTGTTTGGCATCAAAGAAGTTCACATATGGAACCTCAATCTAGAAGCTTAATCTTGTCAAGTTGAGAAGGAGAAAACTTCTGAAGGACATTCATGTCAAGGGGCACTTTCCAAGAAACTCCATTGAATAGGGACTTTTCCAACCAGCCGGGTTAAATGCAGCTAATCCGGGGCAATAATGTCGATCTATCTCTTCAAAATTCTAGCCAAACTAGGCAATCACTTCGAGATTTAAATCTTTCACAGAGCAGTTAGCCTGGGCGTTTTTTCCAAAGCAAGGCTCGTACTAGGGCAGGTCACCCTAGAAGCACTAGAAGTTGCTATCTCCAGAAGACGGTTAATCAGATGCACCTATCCAAGGTTCAGATACTGGGGCAGAACACCTCGTGATGATGCAAGATCTTGGGGAAATTCCTTCATGGACCATACAGTTTGAGGTGGTTACTTCGAGATATTCAAGAGATTGAAAACACTGAAGCATTTCAGATGCCAGGTTTTCTGTAAAATCCTCTTGAGACAATCTTATAGTATGCAAGGCAGTTCCCAGAATGAATGTCTGATGATTGATCCCAGTAGGGTGCGGAAAGCGTGTTTCCCTGATCATAGAATTTCTCCCCAGTCATTATGGTTTCTTCATCTGATAATCACACACGGCTAAAGTCCAATAGTCATTGGCATCTTCAAGGTTAAAGTTCAATTTGTGTTGTCATCTCCTTAACCATGACCATTTGGCATCTATATGCGTCCAACCTCTCACTTTAGTTGAATGTGGCAATCTTCGCCTTGGTTTTCTTCGACCTTTGTGTCAATATTGATGTTTTCTTCGGCCCTTGAGTCGATATTGGTGTTTCCTTCGGCCCTTGAGTCGATATTGGTGTTTTCTTTGGCCCTTGAGTCGATATCATCGCTTCTATTTCTCGACCCTTGAGTCGATACCGTCACCGTTGTTTCTCGACCTTTGAGTTGATGTCATTGCTTGCACTGCCTCGGCCCTTGAGTCGATATCATTTCCTTCCTTTCCTTGGCCCTTGAGTCGATATCATTGCCTTCGTTTCCTCGGCCCTTGAGTCGATATCATTGCCTTCGTTTTCTCGGCCCTTGAGTCGATATTGTTGCTTTCGTTTCCTCGATCCTCGAGTCGATATTGTTGCCTTCGTTTCTTCGACCCTTGAGTCGATATTGTTGCTTTCGTTTCTTTGACCCTCGAGTTGATATTGTTGCTTTCGTGTCCTCAACCCCTGAGTCGATATTGTTGCTTTCGTGTCCTTGGCCATTGAGTCGATATTGTTGCTTTGTTTTCCTCGACCCTCGAGTCGACATTTCCTTATTTCCTCGACCCTCGAGTCGATATTGTTGCTTTCGTTTCCTCGACCCTCGAGTCGATATTGTTGCTTTTGTTTCCTCGACCCTCGAGTCGATATTGTCACTTTGTTACCTCGACCCTTGAGTCGATATTGTTGTTTCTTACGACCCTCGAATCGATATCATAGTCTTCACTTCTTCAAACCTTGAGTAGATACCCCTTTAGTCTATCATAAAAGCGAAGGTCAATCAATCATATCACCAAGGTTCAACCATACTTGGTTCATTTTTACCCGGGGCATATGTGCATATCCTTTTTGCTTACAGGTAACAGTCTACAGCTGGGCTCAAAAGTGAGATTGAAGTTTCTTCAGAAGTACGAGATGTTCTTCCCTTTTAACAATTGGTAGACCTATCCATGGTTCAGAACACGGTGCATAATATCTCATATGGGATATGAGGTTTTTCAGGAATCCTTGTGAGACAGATTATTTCACAATCCATGCAATATGGGGCAGTTATGTCAAGATTCGAAGAATCTCTCCGAGAGTTTGAAGACACTTGGGTATTTTGGATGCCATGTCTCCTGTAAAATTCTCTTGGATTGATCTTCAAGCAGTCAACTAGTCCAGAAATTGCAAGATGTCACTAGATGATATTCCCTTGCAAATTTGTTACTCTCCTCAACAAATCTTGGTTTGATCGCCTTATCCCGTGTCAACGGACCTATTGTGGATGGATCGCATGATACCATTCTCTTATCGGATCGCTTGATCTTGTTTGGGTTGCAAATCGCTCGATATTGCAACACCATTAAAGTCCATCGTCGTTGTGGCAAGCCAGTAGTCTCCTGGCGTCGTTTAAAAGACAATTCTTGGTTTTTGGATACTTGCCACCTTGCCAGGGTTTGTGGTAGTTCTGCTTTGGTTGGGTTTATTTTCCTTTTCTTTTATTCTTCAGCAAAGTGCAAATTTCAGGGTTATTTTTGGTATTCAACCACAGTTCATCTCGAATGGCCGACAATCGACTCTCTCGTCCTTTTCAGATTAACAGTTGCTTGAATAGGGGCAGCTGTAACACCTTAAATTTGCCCTCTCTTTTCCATAGCATCTAGCATATCATTCTTATATTGTGCACTGCATTAGCATAGAAATATGAAGCATAACTTCCATAGCATAGCAGAGTTGATTTAGCTAATGTCTCCCCAGCAAAGTCATCATTCTTTTGGCAGTTCAGAGCCTATGTGTTGTTAACATTCTCCCCAATAGAGGTGTTACTCCCCACAGAGATTTGAAAGATCAGATCAATGATTCTTTCCCACCAGAGTTGCTTGTTGTAACACCCCAAATTTGCCCTCTCTTTTCCATAGCATCTAGCATATCATTCTCATATTGTGCATTGCATTAGCATAGAAATATGAAGCATAACTTCCATAGCATAGCATAGGTTGGCAGTGTTCTAATTCAAGTGTCGTGATTCAGTTATATTTCGATTCAGATGGAAGTTTGACCTAATCTTGGTCAAACTATCGAGGGATCGCTTCAACTGCAAATTATTTGTGCTAGTGGTTTTTTCTCAGGCGATGCATAAGTTGAGATGTGCTGGGTGAGAGAGTTCTCTGGCTTATCAAGTTGTGATTCATAATGGTTCGTTTCAGTTGTGAGTGGTTCAGTGTTGGTTGCGTTCAGTTTATCAGAAATTTGTGCAAAGAAATTGAGATTGACTTTGGGCTAAAATTAGGCTTCCTATCCATAATCTTCATCATATCCACATTTTTATTTCTCAACCATAATCCATTTTTATTTTAAGCCTAACTAATTCACAATCACACCCAATTTAGTCGATTATCCATTTATTCAATCTTTATCCGATAACTCATATCACTTTTTAGAAATCCATTTCTAATTTTCTTTTATTTTAATATCCCATTTTATATTCCTTTTTTTAATTCATTTTCATACTCAATACTTTTTTTTCTTTTGTCTTAATTCATTTATTTAAGCCCACTCTCTAAAGAAACCCACTGCCAAAACATTACAGCAAAATAAAAAGAAAACTGACCCAAACAACCATTGGCCCATCCCCTTTTCTACACACTTTCATCAAGCCTAGCCAAGGATATTTACGCCAGCTGCTAAACTTCTTCCACTTGCAGCCAGCCATACGACCATCCCTTTGTGCATCAGCCCCACCTAAACACGCACAAAAAGCTAACATCACCGAAATTCTAGCCAGCTTCAAAACGACGTACCACTTTGCTTAAAAATGCAGAAGTTCAACACACTTAAGACGCACACTTTACGCAAGCAAAATACATCTTAATCGCATTCAAAACGTATACCAAATGCTCACAAAACTCACACCTAGAACATGCCTTCTTGAGAGGGTGCAAAAACAAAACTAACAAAAAATATAGAAAAAAGGATATCCAAAAAAAATTCAGAAGAAATGAGGGAATAACCAAGTTTGTTACAAAGAAACTAATTTATTCTTCATCTCAAAAAACGAATTCACTCCATCACCATAAGAGAACTGATTCATTCTTCTTCATCATCACGAAGAATTCTGAATCACCCTTCATAATCACAATTCCACCACCTTCATCGAAATTCATCATTACTTTCACATAAAAAAACAGAAAAGTCATTTGTCAATTTGGATCGAAAACTGAATGGAATTCATTGCATTCCTCCATCATCAGAACCGAGAGTAAATCGGACTCACTCTTCATGAAACATGAAAGTGGACTCATCTCTATCACGTCACCATAATCGAGTTTTCGTTCTTCGCCACACATAATACAGATCTCTTCATCATTCTTCTTCATCGCAGCAAGACTGATGCTCACCATCGTTATTCGTGGAGCACGGAAACGGGACAGCCTCAAAGTATCCTCGTCGTCCATCAATCGGAAGCATCATCGTCATCGCTAGGATTTGTCATCCTCATCGTCATCATCATCGATATGCTCCTATATGTAACCAACGCAAACCACGACGTCGAAGGTTGCTGAACCATTTACTTCTTCATTTGTTTATCATAGTCGTTATGAGTCCGCCTTTCCGAGAGAGTCGATCCGTTGGTTTGAGGGTTTTGGTTGAGGAATAATTTCAGATTCGTGTGTGGAGGTGTTTTTAACTGGTGTTGGATGCGAAGCTGTTGGCGTTCAGAGGTTTTTCGGCGAAGTAACGACGATGCAAGGTTGAAGAAGAGGTGTCAGCGCCAGTTTGTTGTTGAAGAAGGTGATGAATAGTGTTGTAGTGAGAGAGTTAGAGAGCCATGAGTTGCTGAGTTAGTTTAAACTTTGTTTTCATTTTGTGTTGATTTTAATTGTTAAAAGAAGTATAAGATTAGATTATTAGGTTTTGTGTGTAACGAGGAGATAGGATAAGACAATGGAGATTTTCTTTGGTCTTGTCCATACCGGCGGTGACACTTGTCACCGTCCGGTAGGACCTGCGTTTCTAGTTCCATTGCACGCCCGTCCACCATAACTTTATACTCCCTGCATTTTTAACCGCACGATGAGATTACCAGGAGGAATCCATCAGATCAACGTCCCTGCTTCAGTCAACAGGTTGACCACATCACCACCATAGTCCCTCAACTTGCCATGCGTGTTGGGCCTCCCTCCACCTTGCTACCAACACCCCCTTCGCAGTCCAATTCCTCTTTTTTAACTACTTTTATTACTAGATGCACCCCTTCCCCTTGTTCCTTTTTTTAAAATTTCTTTTCACTTAGTTTCATTTTAATTCATTAAAAATACGAAAAAAATTTAGAAAATTCCCAAAAAAATATTTTAACATCATAACTCATTTTAGAATTTTGTCATACTTTTATTTTCTGATTTTATTAATGTCCCTTTTCTATTCCGAATTTTCTTTTAATTTCTTTTTCATTTAATCTCCATATTAACGCATTAACTTGTAGATTTTATTTCTTCCGCCTCGATTAATATTTTGACTCTGTTATTTTTGCATAATTTCATTGACTTAGAAAAGTGCATAAAAATATTTTTGTCATATTTTAAACCTCATTTTATCCATAGTTTTGTAAGTCATGTTTGTGTGATTCCTCTATTTGTTCCTAAGTGACTTTGTGCAATCTTTTGGTAGAGTTGAATTTTGAATTTTTGAGAGCTATTTTGACGCATTGTTTGCTACTAGTTGTTGACTTTAGAAATTTAATTTCATAATTTTCTCATGTTCGTTGCTATTTGTTTGGTGCCTTACTTCTTAGGTAGCTTTTCGTGCCTCTTTCTTCCCTCCTTCTAACATAGTTTGAGGAAGGCATTTATGCCATCCTATTAGGTTTTCTTGGTCTTCGTTTTAGGTCACCTATAGGGTTTAGGTACTGACTTTTTGATTGTGTTTGGTTTGTGTAACACGGTGGGAGAACTGACTTTAGTTATGTTGCGGATAGCAAGAGTCGCCACCGACTTTTATTTTATCCAAAGGAAAGGCATAAAAGAACAGGAAAGACCTTTTAAAAGATTTTTGGGTCCGGGGGGTAGGTTATGTAAAGGGAAGGTGTTAGCACCCTTTACATCCATGGTTATCCATGGGCTCTTAGTTACTTAGCTCACTTTGAATTGTTTTTGAAAATGTGAAGTGTGTGAATAGAAATTTTCATAAGAGTTTGATAATGATCCATGTATGGATGCGTAAAAAACTTGTGTTTGAAAATTGTTTGAAATTGTGAAGTATTTGAAAAGTTTTTGAATAGTGAGCAAGTAACTATGAGGAACCTACCCTAATTTTTAAGTCTTTTTGTTCTTTATCCTTGGAATGGTAAGACTATCCCTATTGTAAACACCCCAAATTTGCCCTCACCCATTCACACCATGGCTTGTGATCTTTTCATATACATAAACACAATCATATCATCTCATATCTCATTTTTGGTTCACTGCATAGATTCAAAGTCATCTGCACCTAGGGTTTGTGATCTGAGCAATCCAAGAGCTTCTTGAGCCACTCCAAAGGCCATCAATCACTTCAAAGGGGTTCATGTGTGTTCTTATATCTTATTACATCCTTTCAAAGTCAAAAATGCAAAAGGATCACAAGAACTGGGATTGGTGTGGATGCAGAGCCAGGTTTAACTGCACAGTTGACCTAAAATTAGGGTTTTGGTTTCAGAGGCCATAACTCCAAGTTTTTTGGTCATTCTTGTTTCCATTGGTCTCTATATGGTATAGGGAGTATGCATATCAATTTTCATGAAGAAATTCCATGGGGAAGTCATCTGATCAAGAGTTGACTTTTCAGACAAGTCAGTGTGAAATCAGGGCATCTGAGGCCCCCAATGACCCAACCAAGGGGTGATCTTCATCATTTTGAGTGTATATGATCTTTATTTGATCATGGAAGAAGGTTGAAGTTCACAAAATTCAAGAATTACAAGTTTTTGCAAAGTTGACTTTTTAGGGCATGGTTGACTTTTCAAGAATATGTCATTTTATGCCATTTTTCAAGCCTTGCTTTTTGATCCAAAAATGCTTCAAATGAAAAAACTTTGGTCATGAAAGTTGTAGGATACATTTTTCCCTTTTCAAAAAGTACAAGAACATGACTTAATTCATTTTGGATCAAAAGTTATGGTGTGACAAAGTTGGCAAAAATCACTAATTTTCAAGATATGCCTCAAATGAGAAACTTGCAAGAACTTTGTACCAAGGCATTTGTGACTTCTAGTTCACATAAAACCAATGCACAAACATCACATGTGACCTAAAAATCAGATTTGAACCAAAAGATCACATGTTCATGGTTGGCAAGGCAAGGGATTTTCATGAAGTTTCAAAAGGAACCAACTTGCAAAACCACTCATCACACTTCACCAACTAGTTGTCTTGGCTGCTGAACCTTCCTAGAATCACTCACACACCATGCTGCGCCAGCCCACACCCTTGTACCAAGCTAGAACTTAGCCCATGCCTCTCTTACCAAAAGGTTGACAATTTGCAAAAGTGGACTTACCTATCACAGCAGGCCAGGTCACATCATCTGACCAATGGGATTATTTTATACTATCCATTTGCTAGCCATTTGACATAAGGAGCAAGGCTGAAACACACAAGAACTCCCCATTCACAAAAACACTTCCTCAAGCATTTCTCTTCGAATCTCTCTACACAACACACAAACACAAAAACCATTTTCATAGATCAACTCACCTTGCTTCACTGAGCCAAAACCAACAAGATTTAGGCCTGAATCAAGCAAGAACACCATTCCTCCATTTTCACTCTCAGAAGCAAAACCATTCGAATCTCTCTCCACAAGTCACAAACACATAAGTAAACTTCATAAACCTTTTCAACATCCCTTCCTGATCAAAAAGCACCCTTCAAAGCAACCCAAAGCTCAAAGAATCAGAAACACGATTCTTACACCATCCTGAACAGAACTTGCTCCAACCTTCAAACCAGCCACCACAAACTCTTTCCAAGCATTGAAAGCTTCTCAGGAGGTCAAGAGGAGTTGATTGCAAGCAAGAAACTAGCCAGAAAGTGCCAGGAGTCAAAGCTTCGATTCAGGTAGCCTTGGAATTTCATTTTTCCAGAACTCTCTCTTCTTGTTTCTAAAATGATCCTTATGTTCCCCTGAGTGCATTGAACCTTTTATTTTTGAAAATGATTGAGTTTTGAGGTTGTATGCTTGATCTGAAAGTTTGCCCGAAAATTTGTTCTTGCTTGTTTCTCTTGATTCAGTGGAAATAAATGGGGTTTAAGCTAGGGTTTGGGTTTAATGATGTTCAGGGATGAAATCTGGAGAGTTTGGTGATGATTTGATGCGTATTCAGTGAGATAGTGGTTTTGACTTGCCGGAGAAGACGACCGGAACAGTGTTCCGGTCGCCTGAAAGTCATTAGGGTTTGTTTAATTAGGGTTAAGTGTAATTAAGCCAGTTTGAATGTAGGCCGTCCAGATGCGCGCCTAGTCAACTCCCGCGCGTGTAACTTTGAATTCAGGCCCTTGGATCAGCTGACTTCTCCCATAATTCATTTATTTTCATTTTATTTTCATATTTTTCTCATTTGTTTTACATAATTTGTTAAAAATAGCAAAATGGTTTTAAAAATTATGAAACTTTTTCTCAAGAGTTTCACTAATTTTTAAAACACAAAAATATTTTTATTTTCATTTTTAGCATTTAAAAAGTATTTTTAAATATTTAAAAGTTTATTTTTAATTGATTAATGGAAATTAATTTATTAAAAATACTTTTAGGTATTTAAAAATCACCAAAAAATTCATGAAATGTTCTAAAACATTTAGAAACATTGTCCAACCTTCAAACCAAATTTATTTTTTGATCTTGATGCATTTTAAGAATTTCTCATTGAATAAAAATCATTTTTGTGCATTATTTTGATCCAAAGTTCAAAAAATCATTTCTGCCTATCCATGAAGAGTTGGACATTGATTCTTTTTGCATTGCATTGTGTTTAGCATGTAGTTTGTGGGATTAAATGGCCATGATTTGATCTTTCATTTCCAATTTGTTTGACATTTCTTTTGTTTGGAAACCCTAAAACCCTAGCAAACTTGTAAAAACCATAACTTGAGATTGGTTAGGAGTTGAGACCTCTCCTTTGGGCATTGGTTTAGTATAGGATTAGGGGTCCTTTGAGTGGCATTTTCAATTTTTTATCTTAGGTTTTGCTTCTGTTTTTTATTTTTGTTTGATGTATGGTTCATAAACCCTAATTTGGGCTTCCATATGCATCCATCTTGCATTCTCTTGCATAACATGACTTGCCATGACATTTCAAGCATACATTTGATCCATTTGATATCATAAGACATATTGAAAGCATGTTTGATCATTGAACCATGTATTTTCCATGTTGTATGCCATGTGCACTTCATAACTTTTCATGTATGTTCATGGTTCCTAACTTGCTTCATTTGCATTCATGAACTTGTATGATCATTCCCATGTGCTGCCTCATGTTTGTAGCATCTCATAGCATCATTTACATCATGTAAATGCCTATGGTTTTGTTTCTCATCATGTCATCTCATCCCATTTTGCATTGCATTGCATTCCTTTTCTAACCTTTCAGGTGGTAAGTGACTTTGAGAAGTGAATTTGCCTTCACTTCTCATACTTTCTTCTCACCTCTCTCTTGCATCCATGCTGCATTTTTGATATGTGTTTGAGTTTGAGCTTGCTCATTTTTCTTCTTCCCACTTTCTTTCTCCAAGTGACTTGACTTCTTGAATGAAGCAAGTCACTTTGCTTCTCTTGATCCTTTCATTTGCTTCCTGGTGGTTCCATTGAAGATTGTTCTTGCAAACCTCACAAACCTTAGGAACAACCAAGCATGACAATGATTAGGGTTTTGATTAGTCTCCCCTCTTAGTTTTACCTTTGTGTCTCTTTTGAGTCTTCTCTCCTCACCTCATAATCAGGGACTAAACCCTAAAGGCTTTAAGGCTTTGTGATTAAGCTTATGCCTGCATCCTTCTCTTAGGATGGAGTGTATAACTTTAATCCTAAGTGTTAAACCCTTAATGTGTTTAAATCTCTTAATCAATCCACTTAATAATCATCAAGACATCACACTTGTAACTTGGGCCTTGCATTAGGGTTCTAATTCTTCCTTAACTGGTTAAGAAGGACTAACCCTATTGTTAATGGACAAGTCCCCCTCAAGTTGTCTTACAAACCCTAAAAAACACTTCATCATCATATCATTAAGTAAAATCCACTTAATCAAAGGCTTGTTTTGTCATGAGTTTAATCCCTAATCATGGATTAAGTTGAGGAGCTTTCCTCAGCTTAAACATTCTCATCTATTATCCTTCTATTAGGATGGTGTAATGAGTCTGTTTAATCCCTGATTATGGCTTAACCTCATTACTTAACACTAAACAAAAACCACAAAAACATCTAAATAATCACAAGTAGGTTAATGATCTTAATCCTACACCATGGTGTTTAAGTGTGAGAATCTGACTTCACACTTAAGGTATTCTCATTACCCCTAATCAGAGGGAGGATGTGATGAGTTTACTAAATCCACTGGTTTAGACTTAAGCTCATTAACTTATGACAAAATCCAAAAACAATAAAAGACTGAAAACACAAAAACAAACAATAATCGTCTCCTCCGGGATTCTTTTCTCATCTCATTCACTCACAAACGAGAACTTGCTTCTTCCGTCTAATGTAAGACAGTTCGCATCTGTGCTAGACAGATCATACACTTGAGCATAGGCAAGTAAGCAGTTCATCAGTCAATTCATCTTTCAGTCTCTTTGGGTCGAACTACGGTGTTCTGACTTCCTCATTGCACGAGAGGATACGTAGGCATAACTTAACGGTTATCGAACAAAAGTCTCTGTATATCCCCCCTCTTTCCAGCTTTATTCTTTAGCTTCATGATCTTGAGCATCTTATTCTTGTTCCTTACACTGACACTGTCCATATTACACACTTCACTTCTCTTACACTGACACCTGTACATCCTCTTCCAGCTCTTCTATACACAGATTGCACTGACACTACCCCTTTAAAACACAAATCTTTAAGCGTGGATCCCGTCGAGTACGACGGACAATCTGGGTGCTAATACCTTCCTAGGTTGTAACCAACCCCCTTTCTCAGTCTCTCTGGTTCGCAACCGTCTTATCCATCTTTTTCTAGGCCTATGCAGCATTGCCTTTCCTCCGGGATTAAAATGCCTAGCTGGCGACTCTATTCATCTCCAGTGAGTTCACGGCTGTGTGTTCTCATTGTTCCTCTTGCCGACCGTTCGCGTCTGTACCTTTATCTGGGCCCATTCCCATTTATCGGGAGCGACAGCTTGGCGACTCTGCTGGGGACCCTTATACTGCAACCAGGGCTTCTGGTTCTTTTTGTGGGTTCCTCCTAGCGCTTGATTGATTTGTGTTTACTGGGGTGTTATGTGCTTATTTGTGTTTGTATTTTTGTATTCATTTTTGCTTTATGTACAGTTGCTTTACTGCTTCCTTTATAGCTTTGCATTATCATACTGTCATACTGTGCTGCTGGCTGAATCTGTTTGTTTGCTTTGGTGGGTGGGTGTTCCATTGAGAGTTAAGGTCCTACACCTGGGACCTGAGTGACACCTAGGCTAGAGTGAATCATATTCTTTCCCATTCCATCTCGGTCTGGTGCGGGAATATGAAACACGGTTCAGATATGGGTTTCTTCTTTAGAACTCTGTGTTGCAGATTTCCTGCAATGCTAGGGCTATCTGGGAAGCCTGCTAAGTCTGGATGACCTTTAGTATTGACCTTCAGAAACTGAGGTGAATTAGAGGAGGAACTTTTATGGTTATTGTAAACACTGTACTTCTGGGTTAGAAGTGTTTACACTTCTCATAACTGATCCAAGTCTGAGGATCCTTGTTTTAGAACACCACCTGTGAGGGGGTTGGGCTGTTTACAGGTTTGCAGGTACCTTGACCTCAGAATACCCTGTTACTTTGACTTGATTAAGAATACTCCATGTTGGAACAGTTCTTGTGATTCTAAACCCTGGACATGTGGCTCTTTATTTGAGCCCCCCACCTTGGTTACTGGATTTATAGACCTCCATCTGGAATTCTTGAACATACTTGGACCTATATCAGAGTTTTTGATCAGATCCAGCTCAGTCACAGACCCTTGCATATCATTTGCATACATAACCATTGCATCATATTGACATTTGCTTATTTGTGTTTCAGGGTATCCATCTTCATTTTTGGTTTGGTTTTGGCCCTATCTTCAGTTTTCGACCCATCTTCATCAGCATCTGCTTCAGTTATCAGATACCTGCACCAGCCAACCAGTGGCCCATTCTTCAGTGTTATCATCAGCACTTGTCTCTACTCAGTCTCAGCATCATGGCTCCTAAAAAGAGCAACATCACCTACCACTTCTTCCAGCCAGAGCTATCTGACATCAGGAGGATTCAGACCCTGATCACTCCAGATCACATACCATTGTTCAGGGAACACTATGGGGATATACTTGATATGGTTATGGATCTGGACCCTTCACAGAGAAGCCTGATCCACACTTGCCTTCAATTTTATGATCCCCCACTGAGATGTTTCACTTTCCAAGACTTTCAGTTGGGCCCTCTATTGGAAGAATACTCATCATTGGTTGGTATGCCTATCAGGGGTGGAATCCCTTTCAACCCTGAGATGGTCTTTCCTGGTAATGGAGAAGTGGCAAAGGCTTTGCATCTGGAACCTGTTCTGATTGAGCAGCATATGACTTCTAAAGCTGGAATCCCTGGCTTCCATCTGGATTTCTTGATCTCTCAAGCTACCCTGAAAGCTTCTCTAGGAGAGTGGAAAGCTGTCTGTGCTTTATTGGCCTTGAGCATATATGGAATTGTATTGTTTGCAGATGAGCCTCGATTCATTAGCAAGAATGCAGTTCATTTATTCATTCTGAAGAACCCAGTGCCCACTTTATTGGGGGATCTCTATTACTCAGTGCATCAGAGGAATGAAAAGCAGAGGGGAAGATTAGTGAGGTGTTGTGCTCCATTGTTCATACTTGGCTTCTCAGGCATCTACCCAGGACAGATGCATTTTTGAACCCTCATCAGCAGAGAAACTGGGCTAAGAGACTCACTGCACTAACCTCAGCTGATATCAGGTGGTGCACCCAAAGCACCAAGGGCAGGGATATCATCACCAGCTGTGGGCATTTTCCCAATGTGCCCCTAATAGGAGTTAAGGGTAGTATTAATTACAACCCTCTACTGTTCAAAAGACAACTGGGCTATGCACTGGTCCACACTCCTAAGGCACAGGACTTGGTTGAGACTCTTTATTATGAGAACAAGCCTAATCTGGCTATTGTTAGGCAGGCTGCTTGGGCCTGGGATAATGTTCAAACCAAGGGAATAACCATTTTGGGGAAGTGCAGCAATGTGGCATCAGCACAATATTATGAATGGTCCCGTGCCAGGGCTCAATTCTCGGGAATGCCCTTTACCATAGAAGATATGCCTGGATCATCCTCAGCACCACCTCCTGCCACTGTCAGTTTAGAGGAGTTTGAGAGCTTGAAAGAAAGGAATGAGAAGTTGACTCAGGCTTTGCAGAAGACCCTCTGGGAGAGGAATGATGGTAGGTTGGATATTGAGAGGTTAGAGAAGCTGAGAGTGGAGCATCTGGTTAAGATTGAGAAGTCTGGGGATTATATCAAAAAGTCTAAGGCTGGAGAATAAATTCTGAAGAATGCTTGCAAAGAAGCCCAGTTCCAGAGAGCAAGGACAGACTTGTATCTGAAGGAGAGTCGGGCTAGGTGGGTCAGGATCACCGAGGCTCGTACTTTGGAGGACAAGAGAGTTCAAGACAAGATGGAGCAACTGGAAGCTAGTGCCAAAGAACAGCAGGAAGCCCTGGCAGCAGCCCAGAGGGAGATATCAGAGCTGAAGATCAAAGCTGGAGTGAAGAGGGCAAAGGACCAAGGCCAGCACAAGAAGCTAACAGCAGCTGTTACCACCCGGAACCTCCTCATCAGGAATCTCACGGAGCGTCCGGCTGATCCTGTGACCGAAGCACTTCTCAAGGAAGTTCGTGAGGATGAGTTTGGTCTTGGTGTTTGACCATTTGTTTGTTGTTGCTTTCATTCCATGTACTTTTATTTTCCTGTAATGTATTTTGACCCCTCAGAGGGCTTGTATTTGTAAACAAACTATGTACCATTTTGCTTTTGTAATATATGTATTAGTTTGTTCCATCCAAGTTTCACTTCGAAAGCAACATCAACAGCATCTTCAAGGGTCTGGAAGGGTCAAAACTGAATGCCAAGCCGGATGCCTTGAAAACAAATAAGCATACTGCATTGCATGCTAACCCCATTGTTTGTTTTGTAGGTTTTTGTTTTATTGTTGCTAACTCTGTTGTGATGTTCAGGAACTATTGCTCGGCGCCGGGTATTTCCCCTCAATCGTCCGCACCGTTACCCAACCCGTAACAACCTTCCAGGCATTCAAATGGATCAGATGCAGCAGGACCTTACTGAGGTCAGGAACCAAATGACCAACGAAAGGTTGGAAATGAGGAACCAGATGACTCAGTTTATGGAAGTGATGAACAACTTGGCTCAGAGCCAGGAAAGATTGAGGGCCATGGTGGAAAGGCAGAATCAAGAAGATCCACATATAGGAACTGCTGGCACAAGCAACAATGAAAGGGTCCAACCTCATGTTAACCCCCCTGTATTTGGCCCCCATCTTCATCCAGAGGTCAATATTCCTGCAAATGTTCAAGGGACTGCCACTGCAGCCAGGGTACTGCAAGAAGACCCCCAAGAGGATCAGTTCACAGTAATGGGTGCTGGGGAAGAAGCTTATGATAGAAGGCTGGATGAGATAGCTGAGAAATTGAGGTCCCTAGAATCTCAAAATTCTCTGGGTTTCGATGTCATGGACATGGGCTTGGTGGACGGGGTCAGGATCCCCCATAAGTTTAAGCCTCCTTGTTTTGAAAAATACAACGGGACTTCATGCCCCCGGACTCATTTACAATCATTTCTGGGAAGGCTGAAGGCCTATACTATGGACGAGAAGCTCTGGATGTTCTATTTTGAAGATAGCTTGACGGGAGCCTCAAGAGAATGGTACTCTCATCTGACGAGAGCAACTATCAGGTGTTGGAAGGACCTGGCAGAGGCCTTTATCAGACAGTATCAGTACAACTTAGACATGGCACCCAACAGGACCCTCCTAATGGGAATGTCACAGTCTTCGAGGGAAAGTTTCCGAGAATATGCCCAGAGATGGAGGCAATTGGCTGCTGCTGTTCAACCACCTATGTCTGAGAGGGAAATGGCAGATATGTTTATGAACACCCTCCAGGGAACATATATTGACAGGCTGGCTGCTTTCTCTTCCACTAGCTTTGCAGATGTTGTCATAGTAGGAGAGAGAATTGAGAGCCTGTTAAAAATGGGCAAGATATCTGACAACGGTGCAAGCTCGTCCAGCAGTACAAGAAAGCCTTTTGCGGGCCCGAGAAGAACTGGCGAGACCAATGCCATCCACACCAGCAGGGGCAGGCCCCAATATGTTCACAGATCAGTGGCAGCAGTCACCATTCCCGCTCCAGCTCATCCTCAACCAGTTTATCAACCTCCGCAACAAAACTATCAACAACAACCTCAGTACCATCAACAAGCTCCGAGAAATTACAACAACAGCAACACCAACAACAATAACCAGCAAAGGCCATTCCAACAGAGGCCTTCTCAAGCCAACATGGTAATCAATCCGATCCCTATGCCATATGCTACATTGCTGCCACAACTCCTGAAACTCAACCTAGTTGAGCTAAGGACGTTGGCACCTCCAGATCCCAACAGTCTACCCAGGAATTATGATTCCAACGCCAGATGTGCCTTCCATTCAAATGCACCTGGCCACAGTACAGAAAAGTGCAGAGCTTTGCACATGAAGGTACAAGACCTGGTAGACTCAAAAGCTCTGAATTTCGCACCACCACCTAATGTCAATAAGAACCCCATGCCAAACCACGGTGGTCCCAGGATTAATGCTATTGAAGAAGACAAGCCGTCTTATTTAATAACCAGTGTGGGTCAGATCCGGACACCGTTGGTAGAAATTAAGGCTCAGCTCCTCGAATGTCAAATGTTCCCGGGGTGTGAGTTGGGGTGTGCTTACTGCAATATTTCAGTCAATGGGTGCGATAACCTGAGGAATGGCATAGACGGTCTCATTCAGAGTGGCCAACTTCAGATCACCACATCATTTCCTACAAACCCAGCAATCTCATCAGCAACAATTCCAGAACCTCCTACAACTGCAACAACCATTGTTCCTGACAATTCTTCGGCTTCATCAACAAGTACTTCATCTATTATCTCAACTGATCAGTTATCAACATTTTTTTCTTCTACAACCTCAGCATCACTCCATTTTGAAACTCCTACAACAACAACACCCATCCTTCCAACAATGTCTCCTACAACATCAGCAACAAATCATGAAGATGTCTCAACTGTCACAATATTTTATGATCCTGAAAACAACTCCGCCTACAACTCAGAAGGTGCTGCTCCCATCAGAGCACCAGTCATAATTTGTTACGATCCGCAAACTATCATAATCCCTTCCGCAGCTGCAGTCAGTCCAATCACTATCACGGTGCCTGGACCAGTACCTTATGAAAGCAGCAATGCCATCCCGTGGCATTACGGCTCTGACCTGTACTGTGAAGGACAAAGAATCACTTTTGAATCATCAACCCCTGCACCACAAATTGACAATGTGGGAGGAGGCGGAGGCTTCACTCGAAGCGGACGTCTTTTCGCTCCACAAATTCAGAGACCCACTGCCGAAGCAGAAGCTGCTGCCAAGGCAAAAGGGAAAAGCTTGGTGCAGGAAGAGCAGACTGTTAAAGAAGCCTTGAAAACACCCTTTGACCAGGAGGTTGATGAGTTCATGCGAATCATCAAGAAGAGTGATTATAAAATAGTGGATCAGCTTCATCAGACGCCTTCCAAGATCTCAATCCTATCATTGCTTATGTGCTCCGAAGCCCATCGGAATGCACTACTCAAAGTCTTGCACGCAGCTTACGTGCCTGAAGAGATCACTGTCAATCAGCTGGAAGCTGTAGTTGGAAATGTCAATGCTAGTCACGGACTAGGGTTCACCAATACTGATTTGACTACGGAAGGTCGCAACCATAACAAAGCCTTGCACATAACCATGGAATGTAAAGGTGTAGTCCTTTCTCATGTGCTGGTAGACACGGGATCATCCCTCAATGTCTTACCTAAAAAGGCCCTGGTGAAGCTAGAATATGACGGATTGGCGTTAAGACCCAGCAACCTGGTGGTGAGAGCCTTTGATGGTTCAAAGAGATCGGTTCTGGGAGAGATTGAGTTGCCCATAACGATTGGCCCGCAGACCTTCAAAACGACCTTCTACGTGATGGATATACAGCCTGCCTACAGCTGTCTATTGGGTAGGCCATGGATTCACGCCGCTGGCGCCGTGACCTCTACCCTTCACCAGAAGTTAAAATATGAGTGGGAGGGTCAAATCGTTACGATCTGTGGAGAGGAGGATATTTTTGTCAGCCACCTGGCTACTTATAAATACATTGAGATGGATGGGGAGATCCATGAAACAATGAGTCAGGGGTTTGAGGCCTTGAACGTGAATGAAACATCTGCTGTGTCCGGTACTTCAATATCATCATACCAACAAGCCCGGAAGGTTGTTGAGGGAGGAAACGCCCAAGGCTGGGGCAAACTGTTATCGGTGGAGAAGAAAGAGGATAGATTTGGGTTGGGTTACAAACCAACTCAACAAGATCAAGCAGAGGCTGCGAAAGAGCCCAACTTTGTGAGTGGGGGTATGCTCACCCCTGATGCTGTCAACTGTTTGGAAGACGAGCTGGAAGAAGAACGCAACCTGGAAAGCTGGATTCGTCCAAAGATCCCGGGGAGCAGTATCTCAAACTGGTCTTCCCAGGAAATTATAAGAGTTACTCATGCAGAGTAATTATTATTTCCTGTATTTTTATAGCATGCATCAAAGTCTTGCATCTTGCCCAAGATGACAAGACTCATTTTGTAATCGGGCCATCTGTACTTTTTGTGCAACAAGATTAATCAATGAAATATCAGACATCTTTTTGCAAACGAGTCTTTTTCTTTTTCGCTCACTGTTTTTCCGTTTTTTCTTTTTGTACAAAAAAATAAATGGCAGTGTTTTCAAAATGACAACTTTATTTCACTTTTCTAAAACAAGATTAAAATCAAATCACTAAAATGAACAAACTGAACCCTTGCAGAGAGTGCCTTCTTGACAGCACCGACAACAGCACGGCTATGACTTCGTATGACTTTGACAATCCAATCAATCAAGCCGATGAAGGGGTTGAAGAAGAATATGAGCTTCCTGAAGAGCTAGCCAGGTTGTTAAGACAAGAGGAAAAGGTTATTACTCCTCACCAGGAGGAGGTTGAAGTGATTAATCTTGGTACAGATGAAGACGTGAAAGAGGTTAAAATCGGGGCCTGCTTACAAGACTCAGTGAAGAAACAACTGATTGACCTGCTTCAAGAATATGTGGATGTGTTTGCTTGGTCTTATCAAGATATGCCAGGGTTGGACACTGATATTGTTGTGCACAAGCTGCCTTTAAGAGAAGATTGTCCACCGGTCAAACAGAAGCTGCGTCGTACTCGTCCAGACATGGCTATGAAAATCAAGGAGGAGGTACAAAAGCAATGGGACGCCGGGTTCCTTGCTGTGACTAGCTATCCACCGTGGGTTGCTAATATAGTACCTGTGCCTAAAAAAGACGGCAAAGTAAGAATGTGTTTTGACTACCGGGATCTGAACAGAGCCAGCCCAAAAGATGACTTCCCATTACCTCACATTGACGTATTGGTGGATAACACGGCTCAGTTCTCGGTATTCTCCTTCATGGACGGATTTTCAGGGTACAATCAGATTAAAATGTCACCTGAAGACATGGAGAAGACAACCTTCATCACACCCTGGGGCACGTTCTGCTACAAGGTGATGCCATTCGGACTGAAGAATGCTGGTGCCACATATCAACGGGCTATGGTGACATTATTCCACGATATGATCCATAAAGAGATAGAATGTTATGTGGATGACATGATTGCCAAGTCCCTTACTGAAGAAGACCACCTGGTGAATCTACTGAAGTTATTCAAGCGTCTGAGGAAGTACCAATTAAAGCTGAACCCCAACAAGTGCACATTCGGGGTGAGATCTGGTAAGCTGCTGGGTTTTATTGTAAGCGAGAAAGGGATTGAAGTTGACCCTGATAAAGTCAAAGCCATCCAAGAGATGCCTGCACCGAAGACAGAGAAAGAAGTTCGAGGGTTCTTAGGTCGATTGAACTACATTTCAAGGTTCATATCTCACCTTACAGCAACCTGTGAACCCTTGTTCAAATTGTTAAGAAAAGAACAAACGGTCAGGTGGAATGAAGACTGTCAGAAGGCTTTTGACAAGATCAAGGAGTACTTACAAGAACCTCCAATCCTTATGCCTCCAGTTGAAGGAAGACCTCTGATCATGTACTTGACAGTATTAGAAGAGTCAATGGGGTGTGTGCTGGGCCAGCATGACGAGTCTGGTCGAAAAGAGTACGCAATATACTACCTAAGCAAAAAGTTTACCGACTGTGAACAACGTTATTCACTGCTCGAGAAAACTTGTTGTGCTTTAGCGTGGGCTGCTCGCCGACTGAGACAGTATATGTTAACTCACACTACCTTATTGATCTCAAAAATGGACCCAGTCAAGTACATTTTCGAGAAGCCAGCTCTTACTGGACGGGTTGCAAGATGGCAGATGATTCTCACAGAATATGACATTCAGTACACATCTCAGAAAGCCATCAAGGGCAGTGTATTGTCTGAATATCTTGCCGAGCAACCCATTGATGACTACCAGCCTATGAGATCTGACTTCCCTGATGAAGACATCATGTTCATAAAAGCAAAAGACCATGAAGAGCCTGTTCACACTGAAGGGCCTAACCCGGAAGAAGAATGGACTATGATGTTTGATGGGGCTGTTAACATGAATGGTCGTGGTGTTGGTGCAGTACTCATTACACCCAAAGGAGTTCACATGCCTTTCTCGGCAAAACTCACTTTCAACTGCACTAACAACGAAGCTGAATACGAAGCTTGCATTATGGGTCTTGAGGAAGCCATTGACCTCAGGATCAAGACATTGACTGTATTCGGAGATTCAGCTCTGGTAGTTAATCAAACCAATGGCAAATGGTACACACACCAGGATCATCTGATACCTTACAGGGATTATACAAGGAGGTTGTTGACTTTCTTTACAACAGTCAAGCTTGAGTATATCCCTCGGGACGAGAATCAGTTTGCAGATGCCCTTGCTACCATTTCATCCATGATCAAAGTTCAAGCTGCTAACTTTGTACCTCAGATTTCAGTGTCCAGACTCGACAGACCAGCATATGTGTTCGCAGCAGATGTTGTCAAGGATGGTAAGACTTGGTTCCATGACATTAAGTGCTTCTTGGAGGATCAAACATACCCACCTGGGGCATCTTCCAATGATAAGAAGACTTTGAGAAGGCTCGCTGGTAGTTTCTTTCTGAATACTGATGGTTCTCTATACAAAAGGAACTTTGATATGGTACTCCTCAGATGCGTTGATAAGACAGAAGCAGACTTGTTGATGCATGAAGTGCACGAAGGATCCTTTGGTACCCATGCAGGAGGGCATGCCATGGCTAAGAAATTGTTAAGATCAGGTTATTACTGGATCACAATGGATGCAGACTGTTGTGCCTATGCCAGGAAGTGCCACAAATGTCAGATCTACGCAGATAAGGTGCATGTGCCTCCCAATCCTTTGAACATAATGTCTTCACCATGGCCCTTTGCCATGTGGGGCATTGACATGATTGGCAAGATTGAGCCAACTGCTTCAAATGGCCACAGATTCATCCTGGTCTCCATTGATTATTTCACCAAGTGGGTTGAAGCAGCCTCATATGCAAACGTCACAAGGCAAGTGGTAGCCAGGTTTCTGAAAAGAGACATCATCTGTCGGTACGGAGTGCCCGAGCGAATCATTACTGATAATGGTTCCAATTTAAACAACAAAATGATGGCAGAACTGTGCCGGGACTTCAAGATCCAACATCACAATTCTTCTCCTTACAGGCCAAAGATGAATGGCGCTGTTGAGGCAGCGAATAAGAATATCAAGAAGATTGTGCAGAAGATGGTAGTCACTTACAAAGACTGGCATGAAATGCTACCGTTTGCCTTGCATGGGTACCGCACGTCAATCAGGACATCCACTGGGGCAACACCGTATCAACTTGTGTATGGTATGGAAGCAGTCCTACCTGTTGAAGTTGAATTACCCTCTCTACGGGTACTAATGGATGTTAAACTGAGTGAAGCAGAATGGGTTAGGTCCCGATACGAACAACTGAGCCTGATTGAAGAGAAAAGATTGGCTGCAATCTGTCATGGACAGTTGTATCAGAAAAGAATGAAGAAAGCCTTCGATCAGAAAGTCAGGCACCGGGAGTACCAAGTGGGAGATCTTGTGCTGAAGAGAATCCTCCCTCCGCATACAGACCACAGGGGCAAGTGGACTCCGAATTATGAAGGACCATTCGTGGTAAAGAAAGTTTTCTCTGGTGGAGCACTGATGCTCAACACCATGGATAGTGAAGATTTCCCATCCCCTGTGAATTCAGATGCAGTTAAAAAATACTTCGCATAAAAATGACCCGCTGGACACAAAAACAGAATGTAAGTCCAGGCAAAAATAGGGCATCCCGGCGAGTCAAAAACAAAATAAAAGACTCGGGCACAAATAAGGGAAAATAAACAAAAATGTACACTCGCTGAGTTGAAAAGCCGCATTGGACAGCTCAGGCAAAAATGGGTATCCCGATGGATTGAAAACCCGAAAGGGCGATCCATGCAAAATAAGGGAATAAGCGAACAACTGCACTCTGAATTCGTCTGTATCATCTACAACTTGGTAAACCTCGAAAGGATCAAGCTTCTTCCAGAATCAACATTCTTCAGAAAGCAAGATGAGAAGAGCGTCAAAAGTCATACGGGTCATAGTGAAGAGGAAGCTCCTCAAAGCGTCATCAACACTGCCAACATTTTGTTTCTCAATTTGCAACAGTCTCCTCATTTCAGGGGATATGTTCCTTTGACTGTATCTCGCCAATTCAGGGCATATGAATTAATAAAATCAGATTTTCAGTCATGTCTCGTTTTGTACATTTTATTTGCAAAAAAATGTCTGATGTCTTAAAAGAAAAAAACTGATTGCATAAGAATACAGATGCTTATCTTCAAATAAAAACATGCTTGCAGGAAATATGCTTACTCTCAGAAGTATCTAAGCTCCTATGACGGAATCCAGTAAAGGATACCTCGGGATTATCTTGTGCGTTTCTCTATCTTTTTCAGGATTGCAGGTATCCAGAACGCAACTTGGGGCATGAAAACTTTATCCCAGCAAGCTGGCAAATCCACACTCAATTTTAGCACCCAAAGTGCTCTCTCCCCAGTTGAGTTGCCTTTCATGACTCCCCCCAGCTGAGTTGGCCACTTATTACTTATCCCCATCAGAGTTGCCATGCATCACAGAAGGCGCCCATATCCCCGGCTGAGTCAAGGATCCACTTCAACAGAATTTCTAGGGAGGTCTTTCAGTGATTCCTCTCTTTCTCCCCAGCCGAGTTGCCATCTCGCCCTCAGCCGAGTATAAGAGTCAGGAAGTTATCTCCCCACAGAGTTCCAGCCTCTATCCAGAAGAGCCGCGCACGAAGGAATCACAACAGAGTGAAGAAAGCTTCTACAAACCCCAGCTGGGTCTCTCATTTATTGGAATGGGTCTCTCAGTGATCCGAATCCCCAAGCAGATACATCTCATCAGATCTACCAGTGATCTCATCCCCAGCTGGGATGTCCATTTCAAATGGATCGATCAAAGATTTTCGCAGCAACGGGATCCGAATCCCGGTTGGGTATCTTTGCATAATCATAGCATTTGCATCATATTCACCCACAAAGCGTAGCATTCCGTCCAATACGGAGCATTACGGAAAAAAATCAAACATATAACATAATCATAAGCCATGTTATGAACCAAACGCTTGTGAATAATGACAATCCGTCAGAATGCAGAATGTTTTCCCCAAAGTCCCCACCAGAGTCCCCAGCCAAAGCAGCTGCCTCACAATCCACAAACACCAGTATATACTCATTTTGACACCCGTCCGTGCCATCTTTCCCCAGTAAAGTCGCCTGAACACTCTTTACGAACAAGATCACCCGTATTACAGATACTTTATGACACCCATCTGTGTCATATCCCCAGCAGAAAGCCAAAGACGTCCTCTTTGCACTCACATACACTTACATATGACAATCCTTTGACACCCGTCCGTGTCATATCCCCAGCGCAGTCGCCTACACTTTGTATATCAGATACTTGTTTATATTACACTCTTCTCCTTTTGACACCCGTCCGTGTCAATCTCCCCAGCAGTTAAACACTCATCTGTACACCACTCCTCATACTTATACTGATACTCGTCCGTATCTTATACCACTTGCATATCCCCTCAGATTCAACACTAGTCCTTGTTCTTTGTTAACTCGTTGGTACTCGTCCGTACCATCACCTCAGAACATGCGTCAAGCGTTTGTTTCTACATGATACTCGTCCGTATCATAGTCTTAAGGATGCTCGTCCGCATCTTTAATACATACACTGTGTCAAAAACTTCTGTCTTCTTGAATATAGATGCTCGTCTGTGTCTAGTATTCCCCATAAGAATCCTCTCAGATTCAACACTCATCCGTGTTCTCTGTTAACCAGTTGATACTCGTCCGTATCATCATCTTTGAACACGCGTCAGTATTTGTTTCTACCCGATACTCGTCCGTATCGTAGTCTTAGGGATGCTCGTCCGCATCTTTAATCTATACACAATACCAAACACTTATACCTTTTGTTTCTTGGATATAAACACTCGTCCGTGTTTACTACTCCCCAGTAGATCGCCAACAAAGCAAATTCTCCTTCTTATCTGACACTCGTCCTGTGTCATGATAAAACCTGAGAGCAGCCGTACCCTGCTAGGTGGTCGTCCTCCACCTCTTGATGGTCGTCCTCCGTCATGCTCATCTGATGGCCGTCCCCATCGTTGATTTTAGCAGCCGTCCCCTGCTAGGTGGTCGTCCTCCACCCGTTGATGATCGTCCTTCATCATTTTATCCAATGGTCGTCCCCATTGTTGATTTCGGTTATCTGGCATTCGTCCTATGTCATGATAAACCATGAGAGCAGCCGTCCCCTGCTAGGTGGTCGTCCTCCACCTCTTGATGGTCGTCCTCCATCATGCTCATCCGATGGCCGTCCCCATCGTTTATTTTCGGCAGCCGTACCCTTCCAGGTGGTCGTCCTCCACCTTTGATGGTCGTCCCCATCATAATTCCTTTATTCCCCAACAGAGCAGTCGTCCCCTGCTAGGTGATCGTCCTTCACCTTTGATGGTCGTACCCCATCATCTGTTTATTTCATTTATTCTTTAACCCGATGGCCGTCCCCGTCGTGGTCCCTTTTCCTTTTCTTTTAGCCCGATGGCCGTCCCCATTGTCGGTTACCTTGCTTTATGAACTTGATGGCCGTCCCCGTCATGTTTCATTAATCCCCAGAGAATTTTACAGCTTTACCTTGATGGCCGTCCCCATCATAATATCTTATTTTTTCCCAGCTAGTCGGCCGTCCCCGTCTTGGCTTTACCTTTTATCCCCAGCATGTCGACCGTCCCCGTCATTGCTTTATTTTCCGCACTTTTCCCAGCATGTCGGCCGTCCCCGTCATTGCTTTATCTTCACACACTTTTCTCAACATGTCGGCCGTCCCCGTCATTGCTATTTACCCAGCAGTCGTCCTCTGCTCGACGGTCGTCCTCCGTCGCCCACACTTTACAATATACTTTATTTTCTTTTACAATCTATATCCCTTTTCTTCTTCATTTTGTGAGTGCAAATTTTGGACTGTCTTTGGTATTCAACCACAAGTTATCTAGCTTGCCTGTTAAGCCGTTGCTTACATCCTGCACAGCTAACTCATGTTTGAATAGGGGCAGCTGTAAACACCCCAAATTTTCTCTCACCAATTCACACCATGGCTTGTGATCTTTTCATATACATAAACACAATCATATCATCTCATATCTCATTTTTGGTTCACTGCATAGATTCAAAGTCATCTGCACCTAGGGTTTGTGATCTGAGCAATCCAAGAGCTTCTTGAGCCACTACAAAGGCCATCAATCACTTCAAAGGGGTTCATGTGTGTTCTTATATCTTATTACATCCTTTCAAAGTCAAAAATGCAAAAGGATCACAAGAACTGGGATTGGTGTGGATGCAGAGCCAGGTTTAACTGCACAGTTGACCTAAAATTAGGGTTTTGGTTTCAGAGGCCATAACTCCAATTTTTTTGGTCATTCTTGTTTCCATTGGTCTCTATATGGTATAGGGAGTATGCATATCAATTTTCATGAAGAAATTCCATGGGGAAGTCATCTGATCAAGAGTTGACTTTTCAGACAAGTCAGTGTGAAATCAGGGCATCTGAGGCCCCCAATGACCCAACCAAGGGGTGATCTTCATCATTTTGAGTGTATATTATCTTTATTTGATCATGGAAGAAGGTTGAAGTTCACAAAATTCAAGAATTACAAGTTTTTGCAAAGTTGACTTTTTAGGGCATGGTTGACTTTTCAAGAATATGTCATTTTATGCCATTTTTCAAGCCTTGCTTTTTGATCCAAAAATGCTTCAAATGAAAAAACTTTGGTCATGAAAGTTGTAGGATACATTTTTCCCTTTTCAAAAAGTACAAGAACATGACTTAATTCATTTTGGATCAAAAGTTATGGTGTGACAAAGTTGGCAAAAATCACTAATTTTCAAGATATGCCTCAAATGAGAAACTTGCAAGAACTTTGTACCAAGGCATTTGTGACTTCTAGTTCACATCAAACCAATGCACAAACATCACATGTGACCTAAAAATCAGATTTGAACCAAAAGATCACATGTTCATGGTTGGCAAGGCAAGGGATTTTCATGAAGTTTCAAAAGGAACCAACTTGCAAAACCACTCATCACACTTCACCAACTAGTTGTCTTGGCTGCTGAACCTTCCTAGCATCACTCACACACCATGCTGCGCCAGCCCACACCCTTGTACCAAGCTAGAACTTAGCCCATGCCTCTCTTACCAAAAGGTTGACAATTTGCAAAAGTGGACTTACCTATCACAGCAGGCCAGGTCACATCATCTGACCAATGGGATTATTTTATACTATCCATTTGCTAGCCATTTGACATAAGGAGCAAGGCTGAAACACACAAGAACTCCCCATTCACAAAAACACTTCCTCAAGCATTTCTCTTCGAATCTCTCTACACAACACACAAACACAAAAACCATTTTCATAGATCAACTCACCTTGCTTCACTGAGCCAAAACCAACAAGATTTAGGCCTGAATCAAGCAAGAACACCATTCCTCCATTTTCACTCTCAGAAGCAAAACCATTCGAATCTCTCTCCACAAGTCACAAACACATAAGTAAACTTCATAAACCTTTTCAACATCCCTTCCTGATCAAAAAGCACCCTTCAAAGCAACCCAAAGCTCAAAGAATCAGAAACACGATTCTTACACCATCCTGAACAGAACTTGCTCCAACCTTCAAACCAGCCACCACAAACTCTTTCCAAGCATTGAAAGCTTCTCAGGAGGTCAAGAGGAGTTGATTGCAAGCAAGAAACTAGCCAGAAAGTGCCAGGAGTCAAAGCTTCGATTCAGGTAGCCTTGGAATTTCATTTTTCCAGAACTCTCTCTTCTTGTTTCTAAAATGATCCTTATGTTCCCCTGAGTGCATTGAACCTTTTATTTTTGAAAATGATTGAGTTTTGAGGTTGTATGCTTGATCTGAAAGTTTGCCCGAAAATTTGTTCTTGCTTGTTTCTCTTGATTCAGTGGAAATAAATGGGGTTTAAGTTAGGGTTTGGGTTTAATGATGTTCAGGGATGAAATCTGGAGAGTTTGGTGATGATTTGATGCGTATTCAGTGAGATAGTGGTTTTGACTTGCCGGAGAAGACGACCGGAACAGTGTTCCGGTCGCCTGAAAGTCATTAGGGTTTGTTTAATTAGGGTTAAGTGTAATTAAGCCAGTTTGAATGTAGGCCGTCCAGATGCGCGCCTAGTCAACTCCCGCGCGTGTAACTTTGAATTCAGGCCCTTGGATCAGCTGACTTCTCCCATAATTCATTTATTTTCATTTTATTTTCATATTTTTCTCATTTGTTTTACATAATTTGTTAAAAATAGCAAAATGGTTTTAAAAATTATGAAACTTTTTCTCAAGAGTTTCACTAATTTTTAAAACACAAAAATATTTTTATTTTCATTTTTAGCATTTAAAAAGTATTTTTAAATATTTAAAAGTTTATTTTTAATTGATTAATGGAAATTAATTTATTAAAAATACTTTTAGGTATTTAAAAATCACCAAAAAATTCATGAAATGTTCTAAAACATTTAGAAACATTGTCCAACCTTCAAACCAAATTTATTTTTTGATCTTGATGCATTTTAAGAATTTCTCATTGAATAAAAATCATTTTTGTGCATTATTTTGATCCAAAGTTCAAAAAATCATTTCTGCCTATCCATGAAGAGTTGGACATTGATTCTTTTTGCATTGCATTGTGTTTAGCATGTAGTTTGTGGGATTAAATGGCCATGATTTGATCTTTCATTTCCAATTTGTTTGACATTTCTTTTGTTTGGAAACCCTAAAACCCTAGCAAACTTGTAAAAACCATAACTTGAGATTGGTTAGGAGTTGAGACCTCTCCTTTGGGCATTGGTTTAGTATAGGATTAGGGGTCCTTTGAGTGGAATTTTCAATTTTTTATCTTAGGTTTTGCTTCTGTTTTTGATTTTTGTTTGATGTATGGTTCATAAACCCTAATTTGGGCTTCCATATGCATCCATCTTGCATTCTCTTGCATAACATGACTTGCCATGACATTTCAAGCATCCATTTGATCCATTTGATATCATAAGACATATTGAAAGCATGTTTGATCATTGCACCATGTATTTGCCATGTTGTATGCCATGTGCACTTCATAACTTTTCATGTATGTTCATGGTTCCTAACTTGCTTCATTTGCATTCATGAACTTGTATGATCATTCCCATGTGCTGCCTCATGTTTGTAGCATCTCATAGCATCATTTTCATCATGTAAATGCCTCTGGTTTTGTTTCTCATCATGTCATCTCATCCCATTTTGCATTGCATTGCATTCCTTTTCTAACCTTTCAGGTGGTAAGTGACTTTGAGAAGTGAATTTGCCTTCACTTCTCATACTTTCTTCTCACCTCTCTCTTGCATCCATGCTGCATTTTGATATGTGTTTGAGTTTGAGCTTGCTCATTTTTCTTCTTCCCACTTTCTTTCTCCAAGTGACTTGACTTCTTGAATGAAGCAAGTCACTTTGCTTCTCTTGATCCTTTCATTTGCTTCCTGGTGGTTCCATTGAAGATTGTTCTTGCAAACCTCACAAACCTTAGGAACAACCAAGCATGACAATGATTAGGGTTTTGATTAGTCTCCCCTCTTAGTTTTACCTTTGTGTCTCTTTTGAGTCTTCTCTCCTCACCTCATAATCAGGGACTAAACCCTAAAGGCTTTAAGGCTTTGTGATTAAGCTTATGCCTGCATCCTTCTCTTAGGATGGAGTGTATAACTTTAATCTTAAGTGTTAAACCCTTAATGTGTTTAAATCTCTTAATCAATCCACTTAATAATCATCAAGACATCACACTTGTAACTTGGGCCTTGCATTAGGGTTCTAATTCTTCCTTAACTGGTTAAGAAGGACTAACCCTAGTGTTAATGGATAAGTCCCCCTCAAGTTGTCTTACAAACCCTAAAAAACACTTCATCATCATATCATTAAGTAAAATCCACTTAATCAAAGGCTTGTTTTGTCATGAGTTTAATCCCTAATCATGGATTAAGTTGAGGAGCTTTCCTCAGCTTAAACATTCTCATCTATTATCCTTCTATTAGGATGGTGTAATGAGTCTGTTTAATCCCTGATTATGGCTTAACCTCATTACTTAACACTAAACAAAAACCACAAAAACATCTAAATAATCACAAGTAGGTTAATGATCTTAATCCTACACCATGGTGTTTAAGTGTGAGAATCTGACTTCACACTTAAGGTATTCTCATTACCCCTAATCAGAGGGAGGATGTGATGAGTTTACTAAATCCACTGGTTTAGACTTAAGCTCATTAACTTATGACAAAATCCAAAAACAATAAAAGACTGAAAACACAAAAACAAACAATAATCGTCTCCTCCGGGATTCTTTTCTCATCTCATTCACTCACAAACGAGAACTTGCTTCTTCCGTCTAATGCAAGACAGTTCGCATCTGTGCCAGACAGATCATACACTTGAGCATAGGCAAGTAAGCAGTTCATCAGTCAATTCATCTTTCAGTCTCTTTGGGTCGAACTACGGTGTTCTGACTTCCTCATTGCACGAGAGGATACGTAGGCATAACTTAACGGTTATCGAACAAAAGTCTCTGTATATCCCCCCTCTTTCCAGCTTTATTCTTTAGCTTCATGATCTTGAGCATCTTATTCTTGTTCCTTACACTGACACTGTCCATATTACACACTTCACTTCTCTTACACTGACACCTGTACATCCTCTTCCAGCTCTTCTATACACAGATTGCACTGACACTACCCCTTTAAAACACAAATCTTTAAGCGTGGATCCCGTCGAGTACGACGGACAATCTGGGTGCTAATACCTTCCTAGGTTGTAACCAACCCCCTTTCTCAGTCTCTCTGGTTCGCAACCGTCTTATCCATCTTTTTCTAGGCCTATGCAGCATTGCCTTTCCTCCGGGATAAAATGCCTAGCTGGCGACTCTATTCATCTCCAGTGAGTTCACGGCTGTGTGTTCTCATTGTTCCTCTCGCCGACCGTTCGCGTCTGTACCTTTATCTGGGCCCATTCCCATTTATCGGGAGCGACACCTATTATTAAGGAATAGGTAGTCATTACCTTGGATGTAAGAGACATATGAAGGGACATCTGTTTATGTAGGCAACTGTAGGGTGTATTAAGCAATTTTGGAGGGACTGTCATCATTATTCGAAAGGGACAAGATCACTGTGAAGGGACTATATGACTTTACTTTGAGGGACTTTGCTTTATACACCCTACTTGACCTTTTTAAATAGGCAACAATGAGAGGTAACCTTAGAAAGTGAGATGGCGATCAAAGATCGACTTACGTGTGTGAGTGTTCAATTTATATTTATCTTTTAATTAAGTGATCTAAATTCAATTTTAAATATACATACATGTTACACTCCCTATTTTTACTAACCATGGCATAAAAAATAAATAATTTAAATATTACAAAAAATTACATCCAGGAGCAATTACAAAATAATAAAAGCAATTTAAAATAATAAGCAAAATAATAAATAAGCAAGAATAAATAAATATTTATAATAGGGGTTAGTGAAAATAATAATAATAATCACAATTTAAAAATAAAGGGGGTTAGTAAAAAAAACATCATAAGAACATAATTAAAAATAATAAGCAAAAAAAAAATAATAATTAAAAGATTAGATTTTAATATAAACAATTATTTAAATTTAAATAAAAAAAATATGGACAATTAAATAATTATTATAAAATTTTGAATTATATGCAAATTATAAAAATTAAATTAACTTTAAACATATTATGAAAATAAAATTATAAAATTATTTTAACAATTTTAATTATTCCTAAGCATACATTAACAATTATTTAAATGCCAAAATTAAGAATATAAACAATTTAGGTCATATTTACATATTATAAAAAAAAAATGGGATTAATTATGATTATATTTACAAAATTTAATAGAATATATACATAATTGAAAAAAATGATCATACAATTATATTTATAAATTTAAGGATTATAATAAAATTTTATTTACTAATTAAAATTATAAACAAGAATTAGGGTTTTTTAGGAAATATATTTTTAGGGTTTATAAAATAAATTAGGTTTTATGTACAAAAATTTTAAATATTAATTCAAATAAATTATACATATAATACACATATTAAAAAAAAGGAATTAGTTTTTTTAGAAAATATTTTAAGATTAACATTAGGTTTTTTTTTAAAAAAAAATTATAATTTTAATTAAATTAATATTAATAACAATCAAAACAAATAGAAAGAAAAAGTAAAAAGAAAACTTACCTGGCTGGGGTTTGAACCCAGCACCTTTGGTTTGCCAAGAACAAAACACACCACCAGGCCAGCATGCGCAGGCAGTACAAAGATGGATTGATTTGGTTTTATGCATTAACCTGAAAAATCACAAAAAAGGAAGAAAAACCAAAAGGCCTGGGGGGAATCGAACCCAGGACCTTTCAAGCAAACACACATACATGTTACCATTCCTGCTGGATGAGCGCATCTGCTAATGAAACAACCACAATTAATAATATTATAAAACAGCTCATTAAATGGAAAAATAAGAAAAAGATGGCATGGTTCAAGAATCGAACCCCTGACCCTTCAGCCACACGCGCGCCTACGCAACCAACTGAGCTAGCCAGTCATTTATGAAATAAAACAGCAAGCAATTCATAATATTTTAAAACAGAAATTCAAATTTGAAATTCGCGCCAGTCAGCTTCATCTTCAACCTTGAATTCGTAGGATTTCCTGCGAATTTTCCTGGGAAAATTCCTACGAATTCTCATGCGTTTTAAACCTGCGAATCCTGTATATCATCCTACAAGTAAAATTTCATCAAATTGAACCTGCAAACATGATCTATACAATGATTACAGTCCAAATATGAGTTCATTAGTTATTTATATTAGGTATTTCGTAAACCCCTAATTTTGAAGCTCTAACCCTAGTCATGGCCGTTTGCGATTCAAGCCATGAAGCTTTGATTTAATTGTCCAGAAACACTTTATACAACATCACAAACATGATTAAACAAACAAAATTCGTTAGAACGCATTGGATTAGTGAAATCGAAAAAAAATTATTCAAGAACAAACATGATTCGGTTTATGCCATATGAGTGGTTTTGGATGCAACCAAGTATTGGTTTTCACTCAATGATGTCTAATGATCATTGTTATGTCCTCAAATTACCTTCTAATGCCTTGTTTGATTGAAACCGAACGTGAGTTTTTGAGAGGTTTTTTGATTTGTGAAACTTACTCTTGGGAGGCAGCCAATTTGTGGCTTGTGTTAGGGTTGCACTATGTACTTATAGAACAATGTATTAGGTCAGAAAAATTGATCATTTGTGTGGAAGATTTGATCTAAAAAGATTCAAAATGATAAGCCTTTAAAACTCAAATATTTTTGTATAAACACCTTCTATTTTAGGCAAATCAACATGATCTTCTTTCCCCTTCAATTCCAATCATATTTATGATTTTCTAGAAGCTTAATCCAATTTAAATCTTAGACTTTTATATTTTATTTTTATTTAAAATGATTTTTAATGAATTAAATCAAAATAAATAAAAATAAAATAATAAAAAATCTGATTTTTATTGACTTGGGTCGTGCATGAAGTTATAGTATGGATTGGGTCATCATTTGGCAAGCCCATTTGGAAGAAATTGGTTTTAGACCTCCACTTTCTTCATAAACCAACCAAAAATTTCCCAACTTTGCAAGGGCATATATCCTTCAATTTTAATGCTATGAGGGTGTTCTTGGACATTTTGGAAAGCTTGAAGAGTCCTCTAACCAACCCCACTGGTTTCATGTTCATATCATTCACCATTCTCATGTTATGCCCTTTTGAAGTTGTTGACTTTTTGTTGACTTTCAAAAGGACCTATAATGTCTTAGCTCATACCTTCCAAATGAAACATTTTTGGGCTTGGCTTGTGAGACACAAAGTTGTAGAGAATTCAATTTCCTTCAAAATGGGCTTTGAGTGGAGACTTGGTGATGAAGCATGTGAAAGTTATGGCTGGTCAAAGTTCAGTTGACTTTTACTGAGAAAATCCTAATTTAGAAACTCCTGATTCTTGATGATCTGAAATCTCCTTGATGAATCATGATCAACCCTTGATCAAATGATGAATTTTACTTCATATAATTGATGTTGGCAAAAAATCATGAAGTTTGACTTTGGTTTGACCACAGTTGACCTCAGTTTGACTTTTCAACTACTTTGACTGATTTTGACTTATCTGATCATCTGACTGAGCAAACTTTTGAGAAAAGTCTTGAAACTTGTCATGGGGGTTCTTACACACATATAAGATGATATGAAGCTCACTTGAGGTCTTGGAAATCCATTTAGCCTGATTAAAGTCAAAACCCTAGTTTTGAATGCACTGCTTAGGAGGTGCATTGTCTGAGGGAATTGTCAACTCTTCTGACCAATTGTGAACTTTGTGAACCTTGTGAACCATCATAAAATGTCTTGTGAACCTGGTGAACCTCATGGGAGGTCTTGTGAACCTTGTTAACCTCATAAAGTGACTTGTAGACTTCATGAACCTCATGAAAGGTCTTGAAAGCATTGTGAATCTTGTGAACCTTATGAACCTCATAAAGTGACTTGTAGACTTCATGAACCTCATGAAAGGTCTTGTAAGTGTTGTGAATCTTGTGAACCTTGTGAACCTTCTTAGCACACAAAGTCTTGTATTGTGAGGGCAAATTTTGGGGTGCAACAGTTTGTGACTTTCATTTTTGGTTTGCGTATTGTTTGAATATTCTTATTTTCATCTTATGCTTGTGTGGTTCACTAACCTTTGTTTTTGTAGGGGCTCATGGTAAGTGAAGTGTGGATGATATCCACATTTTAAGTCTTCATCTCATCCTTTATTTTTGCTTTCTCATTTATCTTTGTGATGTGCCTTATGCCATCTTGTGATTCACTTTATCTCTCCCCTTTTAGAAACAACTTAATTTCTTTAGAGAAGTAAGTTATCTTCTAGCGTTTTCTTCTCCTTTATTCTTCTTCTTTCTTTTCTTTCCTTCTTCTTCATTAGGATAGAATTCAAACCACACTAACCTAGGACTCCCATGCATGATAACATTAGGAGTAGTCTTCCCCATTAGATTTTACCTTTGAGATCCTTTTGGTGCTCTCTCTCATCATCTTCAAACCTAACTTTAAGTCACTTTAATAAATGACGAGTCTTCTCATGTGACACGAGACTTTGCTATGAGATACTTGTACGCGTTCCGTTTCGGGGCGAGGTGTAGGATATCCCTCTTGGTCGATAGGTTTTAGCATGAGATTACTTCACAAAGAAAACATAAAAAAACACTTCTTAACCAAAAACCACAAAACACTTAATAAATGCCAATAGGTCAGCGTGTCTGAGCCTTCCTCTTAGGGACTAGATTTGGGGATTTCCTCCATATCTAGGTGTTCCTCTTGCGCATTCCATTTCGGGATGAGGTAAGAAGTACACATCCCATTGAGTAAGACTTAGGTACACTTACCTATGCAAAATTCAAAGCAAAAAACTCATAAAAAATACTGGACAAACAATAAGCGTCTCCTTCGGGACTTCTCTTCTCATCAACTTCACTCTTTACGTGTGAACTTGCTCCTACTTGTCATTTTGCAAGACGGTAACACACTCGTCATTCGATCCTCCTGCAACACTTGAGCATTGACATAGGAAGTTCAACTCTTAAGACACAAGCAATATTTTCCACCCCTAGTTAGGGGAACTACGACGACTCTGATCCTCATTGTCCAGATGAGGTACGTAGGCAGCGGGGTAGGGTCCGTTCGAGCACACTCTTTTATTTTCCCTACATTTTCCCCTTCTTTTCTTTTCTCCAGTTCCTTTTCTTTGCAGCATCTTGTCGCTCCTGGGATTTTCATCCTAGTACAAACGTGAAAGTGGCGCGGAAATGATAGAGTCACCAGCCAGGCATTTTTATCCCGAAGAAAGGGAAAGGTAATGCTACACAAACCTGAGGAAGAAGGAAAAGACGAGGCCTTGCGAACCAAAGATCTGGGTTCGGGAGTCGGTTACGACCTGGGAAGGTATTAGCACCCCAGACCGTCCTCCGTACCCGACGGGATCCACGCTTGCTTGTTTGCTTCAAAGGGTGAGAAAATAAATGTTGTCGAACAAAACTACTGACTGGAATGGGAATGGAAATGAGAAAGGGAACTGGAAATGAGAACAAAAAGAAAGAATGAGGAAAATGTAGGGAAAATAAAGAATGTGCTCGAACGGGCCCTACCCCGCTGCCTACGTACCTCATCGGGAAAATGAGGATCAGAGTCGACGTAGTTCGCCTAACTAAGGCGGGAACTATTTTTTTGTGTTTTTTAGGATGACGTTGCCATAGTTCTAGCTTAGGTGTTACCGGCTCTGACTCGAGGGTGTTTATCGTATCGTTGTTTGAACTGTCGAGGCAAGTCGCATTCGTCCGCAAAGAGTAAGAGATGAGAAGAGAAGACGCAATGTCTTTGTTGATTGTCTTTTATGAGAAGTGTTTTGGAGTTTATTGTTTGTGAAGATAGTCTCATGATTAGACTTGTACATCATGCTAGACAAACCCATATCATTCCAAGATGGAATGAATATGAGTGCCCCAAGGAATAAGGTTATGCACAAGAGACTATTTCAATCCTTTATTAAATGTCTTTTAAATTTTGTTTGAAGATGAGAGAAGAAGACTCAAATTGGAAAAAAGACAAAAACTAAGGGGGACTAAGACCAACCCTAAGTTATTTATTATGCACAAAAAGGAGATCCTAATAGTTTATGAGGTTTTCTAATCCTAAGGAGCAAAAGGAAAATAAAGAATAAAAAGGATGCAACTTACTTCCTAAGGAAGATAAGTTGATCCTAACAAAGGGGAAATCCTACCAATCACAAATATGGAAGGAAAAATGAATTAAATGCATAAAAGAAATGCATAAAAAATAAAAGGATAAGGTGTAAGGAAGCATACCTTGCCCTCCCTACAAAACAAATGTTAGTGTACATTTTTTATTTAAAATATTAAAGCAAACATACACTAATTAAATCCTAATGACCCTGGGACTCAATCTAAATTCTAGAAGACTAAAAGAATGCTAAAACAAAAATCCAGCACCTACTACAGCCCCTAATACACAAACAACTACCAAAACAATGCATAATACAAAGCAACTTTTTACAGCCAGCATGCAGCATGAAAAGGTAGGTGTAAAAAGTCAAATACAGCATGCATGCATAACAAACAACATGTATTTTACAGCACCTATATGCAAAGTCAGCTATGAAATGTAAAATTCAGATTTGATTATTTTCATTTTTTAATGCACAAACTCAATAAAACATGTACCAAATTCACCATGAACATGCATTTGAGCATATATCAACATACATAAATGAAAAAACATGAACATTTTTGAAGGATTATGCAAGAATGCATCACATGGTTGATTATGCAATAAGTAATGAAAAAATGTGCACATGAATATGGCATATGAACATGATGATCATTGATTATGAACATGCAATATGATAGCTCAACCAGAATGTCAAACTTAATGCAAAATTCATAATTGAATTGATGTAAATGATATGATCAAGCATGCAACCAAATGCAACCAAATGCACATACATACATGATTATGTGAAATGCAACATATCTTGATACAATGAAATGCAAAATGACTTAATGCAATGTGAAATATGTAAAAACAGAATGCAACATGATTATTCACATGCCAAATAATGCACAAACATAGCAACAAAATGCAAGAAACCAAGCTATACACAAAGGAACACCTAAATGTATAATACGCAACATGAACGGAAACGCGTCGAAACGACTCGAAATAGGGGAATGAGCTACTGGAAATGGCCCAAAAAATTCCCTAAAATCAATACCTAAACATGTATGAACATTAGAGGCACTAGAAACAAGGACTAAGCTATCAAATAAGCCAAGAATCCAAAATTCAACAGCGTTAACCGGTTAACCAAATGGTTAACCGGTTAACGGACCTAAAACTGCCCTGTTTTGTGGCCAAAACGCACACGTTAACCGGTTAACCAAATGGTTAACCGGTTAACACTGATCCAGAATGTGAAAAAAGCTAAGAAATAAGTGCTTTTGGCCACAAACTGACTTCTAATGATCCCTAACATACCTAGGAACATGTTAACCCTAATTTCTACTTAATTGGGGCTTATTTACACATGATAGAACCTATAACTATCAACACCTTAAATCCTAATCCATTAAAAATCATAAATCGCAAGCAACACATAACGGAAACGAAATTGATCACAAGCAAAACGAAAAGAAATTAAAGAACGCCAAAAGTAGCAAGATGAAGAGAATAACTTAAAGGATAAGTGATTTAGATCACCAACCTACGAAGCGGAGAAGTGCTTCGGTAAATGTTGCAAGAATCAGAGCTTGATCGAAGAGAAAACCAAGAAAACCGCGAATCGCAAAATAAATGCGTTCTTGATGCTTGAACCTTCGTGCGCTTCCGATAAGTCGAAACCTTCACCAAAAACAGTAGCTTCTTCTTCCACAATCCACAAAATCAGTGGAGGTTGGAGGCTAAGCTTCAAGATCTTCAAGTTTCAATGTGAAACTTGAAGAGCTTCTTCAAAAAGCTTTAGTGAAAAAGGGAAAATGGAGGGAAAGTGAGAGAGAAAAAGTGATTGTGAGAGAATGAAAAATTTGGAAACTTGTGGGAATGAAAATTATGAGAGAGTCCCCTTTGGTTTGGATGAAAATGGATTAAATATGGTTTAGGTTTGGGACCCAAAAATTATGCTTGGGATCCAAAATTATGGTTTGGTAATGAGGTTAGGATTTAGCAATGGAGTTAGGTTTGGAGAAGGAATATTCTAGAATGTTCCTTGGAATACTCTAGAAGGTTGTGGAACATGGTAGAAGCATCTAAGGGAAATGGAGTGGAATTGAAGTGGAAAAACAAGAGGGAAAGAATGAAAACAAGTGTGGAAAGAAAGTGGAAGGAAAAGGGAAAGAAAAGGGAGAGAAAGGTGAATTTTTCCCTTTTTGGTTGGTTAGTTTGGAAATGGTTTAAATTATTTTTGGGATATTATTTTCCTCTTGAACTCCAATGTTTGGCAAGCCACACACCTCATGCGTATGTAAGGGATGATGATTTATTTATTTTTCCAAATGCGATGCAATGATATGCGGAATGATGCCAGAATAAAGCGTAAATCGCTCGAGGTTGACGATAAATAAGAGGGCAAATTTTAGGGTGTTACACATCTTTCTTTCTTTCACCCTTTGAAACAGTTTCTTTGCAAGCGTGGATCCCGTCGGGTACGGTGGACGATCTGAGGTGCTAATACCTTCCCAGGTCGTAACCCACTCCCGAACCCAGTTCTCTTTGGTTCGTAGGACCTGTGTCCTTCCTTTATTTTCTTCGGTTTGTGCAACATTACCATTCTCGTTCCTTCGAGATAAAGATGCCTGGCTGGCGACTCTACCTCTTTCCGCGCCACTTTCGCGTTTGTACCATGATGGAAATCCAGGGAGCGACACTTGTTACCTTCCCCAGTAAGAGATTCTCTTTCCATCTTGCATATAGTAATCATCATTACATTGCATCCTCAAAAGCGTAGCATTTCCATTTCACATGGAGTATTACGCCATAAAAAATTCAAACATGCATGCGAAGCATAAGTCAGTTTTGGTTCCATACAATGGAAGTTTGAATCATTCCTCAAAAAGACAATGGCATCCACAAGAGTTTGTTCACTTCTTTCTTCAGCAGTTTCTTTAAAATCAAGTACTGGCGTCAGCGTCCGGCGGGATAGGGATCAGTTCGAATACATGATCTCCGTGAGGGACCGATGATCGCTTCAGATTGTTGGAGGACAGGAAGGGAAGATGACCCTCGTGGTTGTTGGCATCGTGATGGGTTATTCCACGGTTGTTGTGGTTGTCTCCATCACTGAGGATGATGGTGACAGATTCGTTCACAATCTCGTTGACTTGGGAAGCCATGAAGACGAAATAAGAGATAAAATTTGATTTTGTGTTGAAAAGAAAGGATCTTGTTCAAGAAAGATGGGGGAGTTGTTGATTCCCACAGACGGCACCACTATACAGAAATGATTCGGATAGGTCCTCGTGGCCTTTAGTTGGGGTTGCAACGATGTTTGTAGGAGAGGGGTGGTGTACCTTCTAGGTACTTCGACGCTTAAGTAAGTTTTAGGGTGAAGCAAACTAAAGCATTAAGAAAGTATGTAAGTGATTAGAATTGAATACATGATCCTCCAAAGGTGGAAGGCTTTTATAGGGGCATCTGGTCGAGATCTGCGGGCGCGTGGCCGTTGACTGAGTTCAATTGTTGTTCTGGATAGGCCGATGACATGTCCTACGCTAAATTGAGGCCCAATCCAGTATTCAACTGGGCACGAGCCCATTATGAGGTCAATAAGCATATGCTCGTTGCAAGAAAAGAGTCATTGGCATATAGCCGTTGGGGACTTCCCCCTCACACGCCATAATGCTTTCCACACGGCCAACTGCCCACCTGATTTACGAAGGCAGTTAGGCTTAGTTAAAGGCTACGCGTCCGCTTCTTACAGGAAAATGTCCCTATAAAAACCCTTCATCTTTGGAGGGTCATGTATTCAATTTCTAACCCTCTTTTGCTTATGCTTTAGTTGTCTCACTCTGAAACTTACTTGAGCGTCGGAGTACCTTTCAGGTACCCCACCCTTTCCTCCTACCAACATATCACAGTCCTAGCGGAAGACCACGAAGACCTGTTCAGATTCTTTCTGTACAACTGCCTCCAATATTTTGGGGGCAGTTAGTCGCGTGATAGACGTTAAACGTGTGTGGGAAAGATCCCCAACGACTATATTCTAATGTATTTATTTCTCAACTGTCATAAGGTCATGGATCGTTTGTTGGGCTTATGTCCAGAGTTAAACATGATTGAGCCTCAATTGGACGCATGGCACCTGCTAGGCCAGTCCAGAACACTTCTCATTCGTGAATTTGAGCAGAAGCGATTTAGATCAATTTATTCAGAAACTTGTAACGTTTCACGCTCAAGAGTCAGAATCAATTTTGTTTGCTAAAGATACACAATAACAAACCGTTAGGGTACCAAAATTGTTCTCACAGAAATACTGATTTGTTTTCATAAAAACTTAGAGATATAGATGAAAACCAAATCTTATTCTAAAACTCTACAACCCTAAAAAAAATAGTTGTTTGACACATTTTATAGTGTGTAAAATTATTCATATAGACTAATTATTCACGCGTTTATTTACTTAAATTAAAAAATAAAATAGTTTTTAAAGTTGAAATTGAAGTTTTTAAGAAATATTTTTAAAATTTCATTGGTGTTGAAACTCTTACATCTTGTAATTACGCCATTTAAAATATGAAACACGATATCTGTGTTAAAAAAAAGAGACAAATCAAAATTGTGTATTTTTATAAAGGATTTAATGGGAATGTACCGAAGAGTAAAACAGTTTTACACCGTCAGTGAATGATAACCGTTAGATTTTAAATTATATTTGATTTTTATTTTAAATATATTTAAAGTAATAATTATAAATGATTGTAATGAAGTGATTGTGTAAACAAATTTACACAGAAAGTGCATGACCATTAATCTCTTTTATAAATTGACAGATTAATTCTATAAGTCGGTGAAAATAGATATAAAATTGTAATTAAATTAAAATTCCATTAGACACAAATTACATATAAAAAAATTAAATTTTTTGTAAATTTAATAAAAATATAAAATAACAAATAGTTATATATATATATTTTTTAAATTGTGATTATTAAATTAATTAATATCCACATTTATTACAAAAGAAATTAAAAGTCAATAATAATATCTGTAAATAATATGTTCCCAAAAAGATTATAATCACAACGAAATTAATATTTTTTATGAAGAAATTATTATTAAAATTGAAATCACCAAATTAAAAAATGAACAGTAATTTTTTTAAAAATATTTTATGACTTTTTTTTTTATGAACCTACATTTCATGATATTATGTCTTGGTCAATTACTATTTAATAAGTTCAAACTTTGTGAATATAAAAAATTACTAACTTACGTTATACACCTATTCCTTAGTTAGTTTCAACTATAAATAAGACAACAACATTCACAAGAGTTAACAACAAAAACAATGGAAACCACATTCAAGTTCTTTATTTCCATTATCTTCTTTACCCTTGTTATCAAAGGTATATTCAAATTATGATTTTATTTTATTTATTATAAATTTTTATGTTTAACCCTAATTTTCATTTTCAGAATCTTGTAGTTGTGCATTGAACAGTCTTCAAATAGTCCAAGCAAAAACTGGTGGACTAGTACAAGGCAAACCTGTATGGATGGTATCAGTTATCAACAACTGTGATTGTGGACAAAGCCAAATATTGTTGTCTTGTAAAGGCTTTCAAACTGTGTTAGAAATTGATCCATTAACTCTTAAAGCGCAAGGTGATGACTGTCTCTTGTTTAATGGTCATCTCTTGAGTTATAAAGATGTCGATTCGTTTGCGTACGCATGGGATACGTCGTTTCCTTTTGCTCCTGTCAGTGCTGTTACAAGTCCTCCACCATGCCATAGCCCAAAATGAAAGACAAGTATATAGTAAAAAATATATAATGTGGATTTCAAAGGATTTAGGTTAGGAGCCACTGTGAGATTTTAGTTTTATATTTTATGTTGTTGATGTTTTAAAGTATTAAAAATAAGAGCTTTATATTATTTATTGTTTGAGTAGAGGAACTTTATATTCTTAAAATTATTATCGATATCGTTGTGTTAATATCAGTATTAACAGGATTGTTTATTTTGACGTGATAGTGTTTCATAGTTCCTAACATTTCAATGTTCATGTTAATGTGATTAGCCTCCCTTACTCAATCAATTTGCTTTTAGAAAAGAAAGAAGAAAAGAAAGGTCTCGAACTCCTCTGATCCGGATTTGGACAAATCCTAGTATTTCTAACATGGTTATCTTAATTAGGGCTTAAAATGAAAAGTCGTAGTTTCAAATTATACATCACTTTGCATAAGAAATTGGTACAATTAGAGTAATTATACATCAATGATGGTTTATTTTTAGTTGAAAATGAAATGTACACGGTAGTTACTCATGGAAATGCCTACTTGTGTAAATTGTGCAATGCCCATTTGTTATTTGGAATAATATGAAACATGGAAAATATCCCTAGTAGGCCTAATTTTAGGGCCCAAAATGTGATGCCTAATTTTAGTCATTATAGATCAATAATTATATTTGGAATGGTTCATTGCACCTTTACTATCTATCTTTTACTAAGATGAAAAATCGAAAAAATATTCCTTTTGTCTCATTCGGAGTTTGAAATTCGGACGAATCATAATAGAACAAACAACTTTCTTAGAAACACACCTAATACCAGTAAAAATATGTCTGGGAATTGAACTTCGGATACACCTTTCGTGTATTGGAATCCGAACAAACTCATTTAAATTATGCGGTCAATTTTTACTCCATATTCTCTTATAGCTAAAATTAGCTCTTAAAACATGAACAAACCTTTCAAAAGTATGAATTCAACATTCTTTCAAGCATTCGTTCAATTTCTACTCATTTTCATTCAAACTAAGTACTTTCATCAATTTCTACTCCTTTTCATTCAAGACAAGCACCATCATCTCTCACATTTGGTAAGTTTCATTCTTAATTTGTCCGGTTTTGATGCATGCAATTCCTTAATAGATTATAGTTAAGTTACATTAGGCTACATCCAATAGAAATATAGTTTTTCTCCTACTAGATTTGATTTAAGTTTTGAACTATTGAGGGTTAGGGTTCATGGTGGGATGATTTCTTTTCTGATTCATGAATTTCGAATTTCAAAATTTGAACCATGTATATGGATAACAAAATCTCAATTTCTAAAATGCAATAAAATAGTAACTAAAAAGCAAATTAATTTGCTTTTTAGTTACTATTTTATTGCATTTTAGTTGTTTTTACAAGTTTATCTTAGAGCACAATAGGTGCTTCATTTTGTTGTTTTAATGTATTTTTGTGTGATTAGTACTATCAAGCTGAGGCAAGACTGCAATAGTCTGCTGCAAGGAGCATAAGCTGAAGAAAGAAGATGGACTTAGAGAAAAAGGAAAATTAATAATGAAATCAGGTAGCTTCAAGGGAAAATGGAAATTGGAGGGAATCTTTATTGAGCGGAAAAGAGAAAAATATTTGAATGCAAAAAGGATAAGGTTTGATGGCACTAAAAGACAAAAAATGGTACAATAGTATGTTATGCAGACTGCACAGCGCCACATGCGCCTCTACTGTAGCAGTCTGCCGCATTACACATTGTCCCCCACCATTGTCTCCTTGTACATGTTTTCTTGTTAGCTAAGCAGGAGGAATGAAGTGTTGGTGCTAATTTCTAGTTGGGCTTGAAGTGATTTCCCTAAAACGTAGGCCCATGATCCAATGCAACACAAACCCTAACTCAAGTCTATATATAGGACCTTAAAAAGATTGAAGAGGAGGTTCAACAATTCCAAGAGAAAATACAAAAGATACAAAGTGTGAGGAAAATGGAGAGTTGATAGAGTTTTATTCTTCTCACCCAATCTTGTACATGTTGTTGGGTCTTGGCACGACTGGAAGCATCTCTTGAAGATTATCCATCTCAAGACATTTCCAAGCTACTCTAAGGTTTATATCTCTTTTTCATTATTTTTTTAGAGATGTTGCTTATGAGAACCATGCTTGTAGTTTGTACTTAGTTCATTATGAGCTAAACCTTTTGTAGTTTGTTCTTGTACACCCACTTGGTACCTATCACATTTGATCCTTCAGGACTTGGTACAAGATCCCAAACTTCATTCCTCTTGAATTGAGCTAGTTCCTCTTGGATAACATTGATCCATAATTCATCAGTTAATGCTTCTTTAACATTCTTTGTCTCTGTCTTTGACACAAAACAAGAGTTAAAGATTATCTCCCTTTATCTTGTAGTAACTCCTTTATCCAAATCTCCTATGATGAGGTCTTTAGGATGATCTTTCTGAATTCTGATAGAAGGACCTTTGTTGGTATGACTATCTTCAGGCTTAAAACTAGATGGTTGTTCATTAATTCTTCTGTCTTCAATTTCTGCTGAAGTTGCATTCTGGAATGTTTCAACATCATCCAGAATATCAACTTCTTTTTTTGAGTCTTGATCATCAATAATAACATTTATAGATTCCATCATTACTTTAGTTCTGGAGTTGTAGACTCTATAAGATCCGTTGTTGGTAAAGTATCCTAGAAATATTCCTTCATCACTCTTTGGATCTAATTTTCTTCTTTGTTCACGATCTTCCAGGATGTAGTATTTACTTCCAAAGACATGGAAGTATTTCATAGTAGGTTTTCTTCCTTTCCATAATTCATACAGAGTAGATGAAGTACCTTTCCTCAAGGTGACTCTGTTGTGAATGTAGCATGTAATATTCATTGCTTCAACCCAAAAATGATAAGGTAATTGTTTTGTATGTATCACTTCTCTAGTAATTTCCTGTATAGTCCTGTTGTTGCGTTCTACAATTCCATTTTTCTGAAGAGTAATGAGAGATGAGAATTCATGACTAATTCCTTCAGAGGAGCAAAATTCAGCAAACTTGGCATTCTCAAATTCCTTCCCATGATCACTTCTGATTCTAATGACATTGCTTTACTTTTCTCTTTGAAGTTTTTGACAGAGATCTCTGAAAACTTCAAAAGCTTCTGACTTTTCTCTGATGAAATTTATCCAAGTGTATCTTAAAAAGTCATCCACTAAAACATAAGCATATTTCTTTCCACCAAGGCTTTTTACCTGCATAGGTCTCATCAAATCCATGTGAAGAAGTTCTAAGACTCTTGAGGTGGTAAGATGTTGAATCTTCTGATGTGACATTTTAGTATGCTTTCCTACTTGGCATTCTCCACAAACTTTTCCTTCTTCAATTTTGAGCTTAGTAATCCCTCTGACAGCTTCCATGGATATGATTCTCTTCATACCTTTCTGATGCAAGTGTCCAGGTTTCTGATACCATAGTTTAACTTCATCTTCTTTGGCTAGCAAGCAAGAGGAGACATAACTTGATTCTTGAGATGCCCATAGATAACAATTATCCTTAAATCTGACTCCCTTCATGATTAATTATCCTTTATCATCTATAACAAGACATTCAGATTTGGAGAAGTTAACTTTCAATCCTTGATCACATAGTTGACTAATACTAATTAGATTGGCAGTCATCCCTTTTACAAGTAGCACATTGTAAAGTCTAGGCACCCCTGAGCAGTCTAGTTGTCAAATTCCCTTGATTTTACCTTTGGCTCCATCACCAAAAGTAACAAAACTAGTAGCATTAGGTCTCATATTTACCAGTAGATTTGTGACTCATGTCATATGTCTTAAACATCCACTGTCAAAATACCAGTCATTTTTAGCTGAAACTCTGAGAGAGGTATGTCTATCAAGCTATTGATACCAATCTTAGGAATCCATTGCTTTTTGACCTTAGGTATGTTCTGAATTAGAACACGCTAAGGGACAAGCTTAGGATATCCATGAAGTTTGAAACATTAAGGTTTCAAGTGACCAAACTTTCCACAGTAATGACACCTCAATTTATGGGAATTTCCTATTGTGTAGGCAACAAGTCTTCTTTTATGATGTTGAGATATCTGATTTAAAATCTTTGGTTTGAACTCAGAGCAAGCAAGATTTGAGACAAGTTCTTTTCTTTTGTCAAAACCTAGATGAGTCACATCTCCAGCTAACTTTCCAATTTGCAGAATCTCATCTAAAGTCTCTAAACCATTGTTCAACATTCTGACAGACATGGTCATTTGATCAAGTTGGGAGTTTAGTAATGTTACCTCATTTTCCAGCTTGGAGATGGTTTCCAAGTGCTTTTCCTTTCCATTCTCTAGTTATGATATGATTTTCTTCTATTCTTCTCCTTGTTGGCACACTTCTTCATTTTTGAGACACAGTTCTCCATAGAAAGTAGCTAACTCATCACATGTGACTTCATCATCCCCGAAGTCAGAATAATATCTCCCAGTTAGAGCAGTAGCATTCTTAACAGATTTTTCTTCAGCTTCACTTTTAGTGTCTTAATCTGACCAAGCCACAATAAGACATTTTTCTGATCTGATGTGCCCCTAACCTTCCCATCCATAACACTGAACTCCTTTTCCTTGAGAAGAGTTCTCTTCAGCTCTTGACTTTCTACCAGAATCATTTGACCTATTGATGTCATATGAGTTGTTCTTGACATTTGGTCTTGAATTCCTATCTATCTTTTGCATTACTATGTTGAATTGTCTCCCAAGAAGAACTATAGCATTAGATAGACCTTCCTCAGTATTCAAATCACATTCTTTTACTCCATCTCCAGTGTTGGAAGAAAATGCAATATTTTTGTTTTTCTTGTCAGATTTATCACTTATGTCAATCTCAAAAGTTTGAAGAGATCCAATAAGTTCATCTAATCTCATCATGCTAATGTCATGAGCTTCTTCTATGGATGTGACCTTCATGTTAAATCTCTTAGGTAGAGATCTGAGAGCTTTTATCACCAACTTTTCTTCATACATTGTTTCTCCAAGAGCACTTGAAACATTAGCTATTTCAAGGATATTCATATGAAAATCATAAATAGTTTCATCATCTTTCATCCTTAAGTTTTCAAATTTTGTGGTGAGCAGCTGAAGTCTTGACATCTTAACTTTGGAGGTACCTCCATGAGTAATTTTGAGAATATCCCAAGCATCTTTGGCAACAATGCAAGTATTGATCAATCTGAAGGTGTTTTTGTCAATTCCATTGAATATGACATTCAAGGCTTTAAAATTTCCCAGAGCAAGCTCATTTTATTCTTTAGATCAATCCTCTTCTGGCTTCAATTCTACAATATCATTCCCATCTTTGTCCTTAACAACAAAAATTTTCTATCCTCTCAGAACAACTTTCCAAGCCTTGTTATCCAAAGACTTTAAGAAGACAACCATCATTGATTTCCAGTAATCATAATTAGTTCCATCCAGAATGGGTGGTCTGTTCACAAACCCCACCTCTTTGTCCATTATACCAGAAAGTAACTTTCCTAGATCTCACCCAGATACAGAGCAGGATGTCTGCTCTACTACCAATTGAAATTTTGGTATCAGATACATGATGTCGAAGGCGATGTTACGATATTTGTAACGCCCCGATTCGATTTTCCCATTTTTGTTGGAGTCTTTTATTTTAATTGAGTAATAATTATTTGGTTTGTGAAATTAATATGATAATTGTTTTATTTGTGAAATTATCGTGGTGATATTTGATGTTGATGAATTAGTGTGATGATACGTCATGTTGTGAGATTTTACCGTTTTATGAATTTTCGGGTAAGAATTGGATAAGTGGGTATTTTAGACTTTTGTTAATTAGTGATAAGTTAGAATTAGTAGAATTGGTATTTTTGTGAGAGAAATGATATTTGGTTGGAGAGAGTAGAAAATAGAAAGAAAATATAAGAGAGTGAGAAAGAGTATAAGTTGGTAAGAAGAGAAAGAAAAGATAGAAAGAAAAAGAGAGAAGAGAAAAAAAAGAGAAAAGAGGGAAATTTGGAAAAGCTTCAAGATTGCTCCAAGGAATCGGAATAATCGGGTAAGGGTGATAAGCATTGTTATCTTAATATTGTGTATGATTATGTATGTGTTTGATTGGTTGAGTTTTGGTTTTAATGGAAGTTTAGAGAAGATGAATAGTTAGGGTTTGAGAGAAAATGTGAGAAATTTATGGATTAATCGGTTGGAAATCGTTATAGCCGAAGTATGATGTTAGATATATGTGGTTGATCATGATTGTATGAGTTTAGAGGAGTTTTGGAGTGGTTAAGGTTGACTGTTCGCAGCTGGTATTTTTCTGAAAATCGCAGTGGTCGCTCAGCGAGCTACCCCTCGCTCAGCGAAAGTTCCAGGGTGATTTTCGCTCAGCGAGCCTGGGAGGAATTTTTGGGTTTTTACGTTTTGTTTCATAACTTGAGTTTCGGGTATCCGTTTTTAGTGATCCTTATATCGATTCGAAGCTAAAAACAAGTAGAATCTAATGATGCTAAAATATGTAATTTTTACCCGACTTTTCCGATAAAGTGTAATTATGTTAATTAAGGAATTATGGGTTTGATTGTTGTGTTGTGGCCGTTTGGCAAGTAGATACATTGCTTAAATTAAATGCGAATGTATGCTAATTGTATGAGATGAATGCATAACTATATTGTGAATATGTATGCATTTTCAAGAATGTTGTGTGGCATTTTGCATGTAAGTATAATGTATGCATTCTTGTGTTGTGGGATTCTTTGTGAATCCATTGTAGCATCGTGTGCTCATGTGGAGTGTGAGCGATGACTACAACAAAATCGTGTGCCCATGTGGGGTGTGAGCAATCAGATTGTGTGCCCATGTGGGGTGTGAGCAATCCAAAAACATCGTGTGCCCATGTGGGGTGTGAGCGATGAGTGAATTATTCACATTGATTGTATGCCCGTGTGGGGTGTGAGCAATCAGATTGTGTGCCTGTGTGGAGTGTGAGAAATCCATAAAAACTGTGTACCCATATGGGGTGTGAGCAATGGGGAAGATCGTGTGCCCGACGGGGAGTTACTTTAGGTAACAAGCGATGATTTCATTTGGTTCTTGAGAGAACCTGCTGAAATGTTGAGTCGGTACCTGTTTCACCCCAAAATTTGCCCTCCAAAATCAATACAACCTCTCTCAATACTTCTAAATGATCACAAGGTCCTCAAGACTCTCAATTGGTCAAGAGGTATGGAAGTTTCCTCAGACAATGCCTCCTCCTAAGCCAAGTGTCCAAAACTAGGTTTTTGTGTTTCTTCAGGTTAAAATGAGTTTCAAGACCTCAAGTGAGCTTCATAACATCCCACATGTGTTCAAGAATCCCCATGTCAAGTTTCAAGGCTTTCCCAATAAGTTTGCCCAGTCAGATGATCAGATATGCAAAAATCAGTCAAAGTAGTTAAAAAGTCAAACTGAGGTCAACTGTTGTCAAACTAAAGTCAAACTTCAATATTTTTTGCCAACATCAAGCTTATGAAGTAAAATTCATCATTTTATCAAGGGTTGATCATGATTCATCAAGGAAGTTTCAGATCATCAAGAATCAGGAGTTTCTAAATTAGGGTTTTCTAAGGAAAAGTCAACTGAACTTTGACCAGACATAACTTTCACATGCTTCATCAAAAATTTCCCATCCAAAGCTCATTTTGAAGGAAATTGAATTCTCTACAACTTTTTGTCTCACAAGCCAAGCCTAAAAATGCTTCATTTGGAAGGTATGAGCTAAAACATTACATGTCATTTCAAAAGTCAACAAAAAGTCAACATCTTCCAAAGGGCATAATTTGAAATTGGTAAATGATATGGACATGAGAACAAAGATGTTGCTTATATCACTCTCTAAGCTTTCCAAAATGTCCAATAACACCTTCATAGCCTTAAAATTGAGGGATTTGTGCCTTGGCAAAGTTGGGAAATTTTTGAGGGGTATATTGAGCAAATGAGGTCTTAAAACCAATTTTTTCCAAATGAGCTTGCAATCTTGTGATCCAATCTTTACAATGACATCATGCACGACCCAATTACAAATATTTCTGATTTTTTATAATTTATTTATTATTTATTTGGATTTTATTCTTTAAAATTCAATTTAAATCAAAATAAAATATGAAAACTCAAATATTTGATTTGATTCTTCTTCTAGAAGCTCTTAAAGACCATTCAAGTTGATTTCATCTCATACAAATTCGTGCACATCCTTTGGAGTATGTAAAGATATGATTTTTCATCACATTTATGGTTGATCTTTCTTCACACTCAAGGTATCCATAAGCCCACAAAGTGAGATGTTTTTTTTTTTTGACCTAATTTGACTCTCCTATAACTAGACAACAAGAGCCTACACAAGAAGAGGAATTTTCGGCCTCCAAAGCACACGAACAATCTCAAAATTTTCCAAAGAAAACTCACAATCAGATTTCTTGTTGGAGATAGTTTCAATTAATTCTAAGCACACCAATCTCTTCCATGATGTTCATTGAACATGTTTCAATCATCAACAACATCCAAATCATTACCATTTGCATAAACCGAACCAAACTTGTTCATGTTTTGTTTTCTTTCGATTTCAATTATTTGTATGCTATTGATGAATTCTAACCATTTATTTTTGTTAGCAATGATGTTTAGATTGTTTCTGGGCAAAGAGATTGAAGAACCATGGCCAATCCGTAGAGATACCATTGTTAAGGTTCTTGGACCAAAATTAGGGTTTCTCAATTTAGCAACTATAAATTAATTCTAATACTGTAAATGAACTGTGTGATGGTTGTGAATCATGTCCATGTGATCAATTTGGCAAAATAATTTGTGTTTGATGTAATACATGATTCATAGGTTTTGAACGCAGGAAATTTCGCAGGAAAACTCCCATCAAAATTCGCAGGAAAACCTACAAAATCCTGAGGAAGGAGATGACTCTTCCGCGCGCAAATTGGTTTTTGAATTTGTTTTAATAATTTTATGTTATTTTGTTATATTATTATCACATGTGCGTGAGCGTCCTAGTGGCTGAGGCGTTTGGCTTATATTATGAAGGTCTTGGGTTCAAAACTGGGTGAGACCATTCTTTTTGTTTATTTTTCAAGATATTCATTAGGTTTACTATATAATTATTCATTGTTGTTTATGATCAGACGCGCCCCATGTGGCTTAATGGTAAAGGCTTGGCTTGGTAAAAGGAAGGGTTGGGGTTCGAATCCTGGTGTCTAACAATTTTTTTTCTTCCATTTTTCACTATATTTTGAGGACTTAACATATAAACAAATGTTGCTGGTTCTTATCACCAGTGCATGCACAGCTCAGTTGGTCATTCCTCTCTTCAATCAGGTTAGGGACCTGAGTTCAAATCCTAAGTCCACCCTTTTTCCTTATTTTCTTCTTTTTTTTTCTAATTTTCTTGTTTTTTAATTGAATTTAATTAATATAATTAAAATGTTTTCTAAATAAATAACCAATAATATTTTTATAAATTTTATATTTTCTAAAACTCATAATTATTTTCTTAATGTTTATTAATGGTATTATTTTTATACCAATATTTTTTATTTACAGAATATATATATATATATATATATATATATATATATATATATATATATATATATATATATATATATATATATATATATATATATATATATATATATATATATATATATATATATATATATATATATATATATATATTCTGTAAATAAAAAAAAAACTTATTTATTTTAATTAATTTCTTTAACTAACCCTAATTTTTTCTATCAACCCTAAAAAACTTAATTTATTTTTCTAAACCCTAATTAAGATTTTTTAATAATAACTTTTATTTTGTATAAATTTTTAATACTTTATCCCTTTATTATTATTATTAAATCCTATAAACTTATATTATTTTGAAAACTATAAAATCCTAACTTATTTATTTTCTTTAAAAATTCTAACTTCTCTTTTTATTTCTTCATTATTATTATTTTTTCTAATATTTATTATTATTGCTTTATTTATTATTATTGCTTTGTTTATTACTTATTTATATTTGCTTTGTTATTTATTATTTATCTTTCCGATTATATTGTAATTATCCCAAAGCCATATAATAATTTGTAGGTTTATTTTTCCGTCTTTTTTTTATTATAAATATTTATTGCGTGGTTAGTAAATAGGGTGTGGAAACTATTTGTATTTAATTTAATTTAGATAATTAATTTAAAAAGATAAATATTTGAAAATAAGCACTCACACACGTAAGTTGATCTTTGATCGCCATCTTGCACTTCCTAGGGTATTCCTCTTGGTTGCCTTTAAATATGGTCAAGTCCCTCGAATATAGGGGTGTCTTAAGCAAAGTCCCTTCAAATATAAATCATCATAGTCCCTACGGTTTAAAAGATCAAGTCCCTTCGAGGTTGCCTACGATAAAGATCTTGTCCCTTCGAATAAATGATGGTGGTCCCTACGAATTGCTAAAGACACCCCTAACTGTTGCCTTCTATGACCATACGATGACCCTACGTTTGTCCCTTAAACACATCCAAGGTAATGACTACCTATTCCTTAATAATAGGGATAGTCTTACCATTGAAAGAACATACGAGAACATGAAAGACTTAATCTAGGGTAGGTACCTCTTAGTTGCTTGCTCACATTTCAAATTACTTCTTACACCTCACTTTCTTAAACATTTTTCAAAACAAGGCTTTGTATACATCCATACGAGGATCATTACAAAGTACTTAGAAAATTTCTAATCACACACTACACTTTCCAAAAATAATTAAAGTGAGCTAAGTAACTAAGAGCCCATGGATAACCATGGATATAAAGGGTGCTAATACCTTCCCTTTATATAACCTACCCCCCGAACTCAAGTCTTTTCAAAACGGTCTTTCCTATTCTTTTATGTCCCTTCCTTATGGATAAAATAAAAGTCGGTGGCGACTTTTGCTATCTGAAACATTTATAGAAAGTCAGTTCTCCCACCGTGTAACAGAACTGGCGACTCTGCTGGGGACTTACTAAGTAAAAGAGGGTTACCCTTAGGAATTAGATCACTTAATTGTTTGCTTTGTTTGCTTTACTTTTCTGTTGGGCTTTTTGTGTGAAAGATCCTAACCCGGATCTAATGTACCCTAGGTAAATGGCAATAGACCAAGGAAACTGTACGGCGTATACCGATATGGTTGATCTGGTGGTCATAGTTAGTGTGACTTATCGGTTGATGCTTATGTTCCTTAAGTAAGTTAAGGATAATATGGGGCTGCCATATGTTGTCAATACATTAAATGACCTTTAGAACCCTAGTCATCCCATCTTGGCCTCTAGAAAGTAGTGAGATATCCGGCTTTGGAGAAGTCTAAAGTTGGTTGATACTCGATAATACGCTCATTGAGATCCTAAACTTTGAGGGTTTTGGTTGGCAAGTAAGTTGCCTACTGAACAACCACCCTTGGGAAGGATCAGTGATATTGAGATCCCTTAGAACCCGGTTACTTTTGTAGGACAGGATGAACCAACTAAACTCCAGGGGGGGTACTTACCTTTAAACCTCATTGCAAGCCTTCAAACCTAAGGGTATTGTGTGACTTGTTTGTGTGTGCCACATGTTTGTAATTGAGCATAACATCATAACATCATCATGCATCATAAGCATAGCATTTTCACTAACCATTTCAAGGACCAAAGGATTTATCTTTGTTCTTTGTTACAGGTCATAGATTCTGCTCGTAGGAATACTATCCGGATCAACTTTGTAGGAATACCTCCTAAGCTTAAGGAATTGGTCTCTCAAATTTCTGAAAATTGTCAATTCATCAAAAGGCATGGTCACCTACTGGATCTAGTCACTTCAAGGTTCAATGAAGACATGATGAGTGTCATATTTCAGTTCTTTGATCCTAAACATCATTGTTTCGCATTCCTTGACTATCAGCTGGTTCCTACAATGGAAGAATTCTCCAAACTACTGGGTTTACCTATCCTTGATCAGAGACCCTTCACAGGCTTAGAGAATGAACCTAAACCTGAAGTCATTGCTGCGGCCCTACATTTGAAGAAATCAGACATTGTCCTAGAAACGAGAAACGGAGTTAAGGGTATTCTTGCTAAGGTATTAATGGAGAAAGCTCAAGTGTTCTTGAAGGCTATGAGTTATGATGCCTTTGAGGATATCCTAGCCCTATTGATCTATGGCTTAGTGTTGTTCCCTAATCCAGACCAGTTCATAGACGTACACGCCATCAACATATTTCTGACTCACAACCCAGTGCCTACATTACTTGGAGACGTCTTACATTCTCTTCACACTCGTACTACGAAGGCGAGAGGAACTCTGATGTGCTGTATACCCTTATTGTCTAGGTGGTTTATTTCTCACCTTCCTCGATCAGTGATGAAGAATGAACAAGGGTTCAGGTGGTCTAAAAGGATTATGTCACTTTCTCATTCAGACATTCGTTGGTGCTCTCGATCTATGGAGAATGTTATTATCATTGACCGTTGTAGGGAATTCCCTAATGTGCCACTCCTTGATATAAGAGGAGGAATTACCTACAATCCTTCTTTAGCACTACGTCAGTTTGGTTATGCTCAGAGTAATGGTCCTCGTGACATGCTTATTCAGGGTATTGTGTTCGACTACAACAACGACCTTCAGGGTCACCATTAAAGGTTTATACGAGCTTGGAACAAGGTGAACAGGATTGACAACAACACTTTGGAGCCAAAGTATTTCATTCCTATGGAGCCTTATCTCATATGGGTTCGATCTCGTGCTCAGACTTTTATGATGCCATATCCTGTTGTTTTACCAGTCACTATGAATCCTGTTGCTGAATGAGATGTCCCTTTTACCATCCTTCATCCAGACATGCCCACTGATTTGGAAGAGTTGCAGAAGTCCTGGATTCAGTTGAAGGAGCAAAAGGATACTTTTGAGACTCATTTCAGAGCTGGTCAAGAAAGAATTCTGGAGCTAACCAGGCAACTTCACGAGGAGCAAAACCTCAACAAGTACCTCCACGCAAAGAGGAAGCGTCCATGGGAGACTTAAAACCCCATATGTTTATCTTTTGTATTTTTATTATTATTTCTTTGTAAGCCCAAGGGGCAAAACTTATATTAAGTATTTACTAATAAAATTTTGTTCTTGTTTTCGTTTAAACAAATTTAAATCATGCGGTCCTTGAAAACATTGCATATGCATATACATACCATAACATTGCATCACAGGTTTCTTATGAACATGTATCTTATCTTCTCGCTGTTTATTTCAGCAGAAATGGCTCTCGAACAAACTGTTAAGGATCTCCAGGCTCAGAACGCACAATTTCAAGGAATGATCCTGAACTTGTCCAAGGGACAAGATGAGCTGAAGATAATTCTGACTAAGAAGAAGAAGAAGACTAGAAAATCAGTGGGCCTTATCAACCTGGGTAGAAGATTTAGAGGACCTGTCAAGACAGAAGAAGAGGTTGAGAACCTGGATTCTGAAAATTCTGAGGGAGAAGGAGGTAGCCTTCATGACATTGTAGAAGATTCTGATTTTGAGGAGAACTATTATCATGATCCTGCTAGTGAGGAGAAGTATAAGATGTTGGTTGACAAAATGAATGATATAGAACTACAAAAGAATTATGGGTTTGACTTCGAAGATTTGAGTTTGATTTCTGGAGTCTCCATCCCTATAGGTTTCAATGTTCCTACTTTTGTGGTGTATGATGGTGTGTCTTGCCCAAAACTGCATTTAAGGTCTTATGTCAGAAGAATTCAACCCTATACTCCTGATAAGAAGTTATGGATACATTTCTTTCAAGAGAGTTTGTCTGGATCCCAACTGGAATGGTATTATCAACTTGAAAGTACCAATATTCGCAACTGGAATGATCTTGCTGAGGCTTTCTATAAGCAATATCAATACAATTCTGATTTAGCACCAACTCGCATGCAACTCCAAAGCATGTCCATGGATGCCAAAGAAAGTTTCAAGGAGTATGCTCAGAAATGGAGAGATCTGGCAAGTAGAGTTCAACCCCCTTTGACTGACAGGGAATTGGTTGATATGTTCATGAGTACGTTGACTGGTCCTTTCTATAGTCATCTCATTGGAAGCTCATCATCTGGCTTCACTGAGCTGATAATGACTGGAGAACATGTGGAAAGTGGGATACGAAGTGGAAAGATTCAGATAGTTGCTTCTTCAGGTGTTACTAAGAAGCCCCCTCCTGGGAAGAAAGAATCCAATGCTGTGTATAGCCAGCGTGGCCGTAATGATCGTAACCAATCTGTGGGAGCTGTTTTGATTTCTAATCCTACACCTCCACCACAAGAGCAACAACAGAATAATCATCCCAAGCCTAGGAGGCAGTTTACCAAGCTCAATATGTCATTGGCTCAGGCTTTGCAGCATATGTCGAAAGGAGAACTGATTACTTTGAAGGACCCACCACATAATATCAATACTTCCTCTTCCCGTTACAATCCCAATGCAAGGTGTGCATACCATTCTAATAGCCCTGGCCATGATACTAACAGTTGTTGGTCGTTGAAGAACAAAATTCAAGATATGATTGAGAATGGAGAAATTGAGTTTGACCCTCCAAAGACTCCTAATGTGATTACTGCTCCCATGCCCAAACATGAGAAGACTGTTAATGTTGTTGATGAGGTTGTTTATGTTCGTACTGTGGCTTAAATATCTACTCCTCTAGCTATTGTCAAGAAGAAACTTGTGCAAGCCGGTTTATTTCCGGGTTGCAGGGAAGATTGTTTTTACTGTGCCTATAAATCTGATAGTTGTTGGAGGTTGAGGTCAAGTATTCAACGCCTGATAAATAATTATATTATATTATTTGAGAGAACCCCTTCTATAGAGAGTCTGTGTGGAGGTTTGGCTCAAGATGTGAAATTTGAAGATGTGGCTATGGTTAACAAGATTCCTGTGAAGATTACTTCCAATGGTCCAGTGAGGATCACTTCTAAAGGTCTTGTGAAGATTACTGTTGAGCCAAAGGTGGCTCCAATGATTATTACTACTCCAGGTCCTATCCCATACACTTCTGACAAAGCTATACCCTGGAATTATGGTTCTGATGTTTATATACATGGTGTCAAACAAGAGCCTTTGACTGATGCACCTGTTACTGATGTTAATCTTGATGTGGACAATATTGCTGGATCCAGTAAGGTTACCAGGAGTGGAAGAATTTTCTCTCCAGAAGACACCTTAAAAGCTGCTTCTCCAGTTCATATCTCTAACGCTGGGCCAAATACTGAGGCTCGGGGCAAAGGACCATTGATTGAACCTGTTCAAGCTGAAGCACTAGTCAATGAAGATCTCTCCAAGCAGATGGAAGAAGTACTAAAGATCATCTGCAAGAGTGATTATGATGTTGTTGACCAGTTGGGGCATACTCCCTCCAAAATCTCCATGCTATCTCTGCTATTATGTTCTAAAGCCCATGCCAAGGCTTTAATCAAATTCCTGAAGGATGCTCATGTGCCATATGAAATCTCTGTGGACCAATTTGAAAATTGTGTTGCTCATCTAACTAGTGATAATGGCTTGGGTTTTAATGATGCTGATTTGACTCCTGCCGGTAGAAACCATAATAAAGCTCTGATGTCTCCATTGAGTGTAGGGGCACTACTCTGTCTCATGTATTGGTGGATAATGGTTCTTCATTAAATGTATTACCTAAGGAGGTTCTAGACAAGCTCAATTTGAATGATGTAGTGTTAAGGCCAAGTAATGTGGTGGTGAAGGCCTTTGATGGTTCAAGAAGAATGGTGCACGAAGAGGTGGATCTTCCAATTAAAGTAGGCTCTCAAGTTTTTTATTCCACTTTATATGTGATGGATATTCGTCCTGCGTACTCCTGTTTTCTTGGGCGCCCCTGGATCCATGGGGCAGGTGCTGTGACTTCCACTTTACATCAGAAGTTGAAATATCTGGTGAAAGGAAAGGTGGCCACTGTTTATGGGGAAGAAGAATACATGGTCAATCATGTGAACCCTTTTAAATATGTTAAGATGGAGGGTGAATTTATTGAGACTCCTTGCCAGATATTTGAAGTTGTTCCTTGGGTCGTTCCTGCTACTGAAGCTCCCCCTGTTGTCAAAAGAATTCATGTGATTACTAGAGTGCCTCCTACAATGGCCTACCTCAAAGATGCTAGAGTTGTGGTTGAAGAAGGTGGTTGTACTATTTGGGGTCAGCTTCCTAACATTCCTTACAAGTCTGACAATTTTGGTTTGGGTTTTACTGCAGAATCTCAGAAGGTTGTTCGTCGTGTTCGTGTTGCACGTATCACTCATGGAGGAATCATAAAAGACCAAGTCAATGTTGTGGAAGATTATGATGAAGGTTACAACCTGGACGATTGGATTTTTCCTACCATGGGGGATGGACTCAACAATTGGAAAGCTGAAGACGTTATTCCTATCTACTTTAGTCAGGAGTAAATGCTATTTCATTTTTCTAAATTTTTTTGTGTAACTTTGAACAATTAATTCCTTTTAAGCCTTGTGCCTTGCACGGGGCACAATGGTATGCTTGTTAGGGTTGTCATTTCATTTGCATATTTTCATTCAATAAAATCAATGGACGTTTCTCGCTTTTGTAAATATTTTTCTCTTTGTCTTTCTTTTACTTTTTCCTTTTATAAAAAAAAAAAGCTATGTGTTCTTACACACACCCACATCACTAAATGCAGATATTCACCCACTCTGGATCCTATTGATAACAATTATGCTATTGCCAATTATGACTTCGAAAATCCGATCTATCAAACCGAGGATGGAAAGGAGGAAGATTGTGAAGTACCTATAGAGTTGGCTAGATTACTACAGCAAGAAAAGAAAACTATACAACCACATGAGGAACCAATTGAAGTCGTGAACTTAGGAACCAAGGAAAATAGGAAAGAAATCAAGATAGGTGCTGAACTAGAAGATATTATCAAGGACAGTTTGATTCAGATGTTACATGACTATGTGGAAGTTTTTGCTTGGTCTTATGAAGATGTGCCAGGGTTGGATACAGATATTGTGGTTCACCGTCTACCAGTGAAAGAGGATTATCGTCCGATAAAACAGAAAGTCTGTCGTATGCGTCCAGATATGTCATAAAAGATTAAGGCAGAGGTGATGAAACAATTCAATGCAGGATTTCTAGCTGTTACTTCTTATCCACAATGGGTTGCAAACGTTGTGCCGGTGCCTAAGAAAGATGGTAAGGTTCGTATGTGTGTAGATTGCAGGGATTTGAATAGAGCCAGCCCAAAAGATGATGTTCCACTTCCACATATTTATGTTCTGGTAGACAACACTGCTCAGCATAAGGTATTCTCTTTTATGGATGGTTTCTCTAGGTATAATCAGATTAAGATGGCACCTGAAGATATGGAGAAGACTACATTTGTTACACAATGGGGCACTTTCTGCTATAAGGTAATGCCATTTGGTTTGAAGAATGCTGGGGCAACATATCAACGTGTTATGGTAGCTTTGTTCCATGATATGATTCACCATGAGATAGAGGTATATGTGGATGATATGATAGCCAGATCTCATAATGAAGAAGAGCACCTTGATCACCTGCACAAGTTGTTTGAAAGGTTGAAGAAATACAAGTTGAGGTTAAATCCAAACAAATGTACTTTTGGAGTTAGATCTGGTAAACTTCTGGGTTTTATTGTCAGTGGTAAAGGTATTGAAGTAGATCCTTCAAAGGTAAGAGTTATACAAGAGATGCCTGCTCCTCGTACTGAGAAAGAAGTTAGAGGTTTCCTGGGACGATTAAATTACATTGCAAGATTTATTTTCCAGTTGACTGCTACTTGTGAACCAATCTTCAAGTTGTTGAAGAAAGATCAAGTATTGGAATGGAATGATGAATGCCAGATAGCTTTTGATGAGATCAAAAGGTACCTACAGGAACCTCCTATATTGATGCCACCAGTTGAAGGAAGACCCTTGATTATGTATTTGACAGTGTTGGATAACTCAATGGGGTGTGTGCTGGGGCAACATGACGAGTCTGGTCGAAAAGAGCAGGCAATATAATACCTTAGCAAAAAGTTTACCGACTGTGAAACAAGATACTCACTGCTCGAGAAAACTTGTTGCGCTTTGGCATGGGCTGCTCGCCGACTAAGACAATATATGTTGACTCATACCACTTTATTGATTTCAAAAATGGATCAATCAAGTATATATTTGAGAAACCTGCTCTCTCCGGACGAATAGCAAGATGGCAAATGATCTTGACAAAATATGACATACAGTATACTACTCAGAAAGCAATCAAAGGAAGTGTAGTAGCTGACCATTTGGCTCATCAAGCAGTGGATGACTACCAATCTATGAATTTTGAGTTTCCAGATGAGGATATTATGATTGTTACTAAAGAACCTAGACAATATGAAGGACCTGGGAAAGGATCCTAATGGACTATGGTTTTTGATGGAGCTTCTAATGCGCTTGGTAATGGTGTTGGTGTTGTGATTATTTCTCCTAAAGGTTGTTATACACCAGTTATTGCAAAGCTTTGTTTTAAATGTACTAATAATATGGTTGAGTATGAAGCGTGCATCATGGGTATCAAGGTTGCTATTGAAATGAAGATCCAATTTTTGGATGTGTATGGAGATTCAGCCTTAGTAGTCAGTCAAGTTAAAGGAGATTGGGACACCAGGCATCCTAATCTTATCCCTTACAAAGAGCATGTTTTGTCTTTGATCCTGTATTTTGAAGATATTACTTTTGGGCATATTCCACGAGAAGAGAATCAGTTGGCAGATGCATTAGCTACCATGGCATCTATGTTTGAAATCAGTTGGGAGGATGAAGCTCCGAGAATTACTATTGATCGATTTGACAAACCTGTATACTGCAATTAAGTAGGTACTAAAGGAGTAGAAGAAAAGCCTTGGTTCCATGAAGTGAAGAGGTACCTTGAAGCTCAGGAGTTCCCTAAAGGGCATCTGTCAATGATAAGAAGTTTCTAAGGAGGTTTTCTGCTAAATTCTTCCTGAGTAATAGAGTTTTGTACAAGTGCAACCACGATTCAACTTTGCTTCGCTGTGTGGATAAGAAAGAAACAGTAGAGATTATGGAAGACATGCATGATGGGATCTTTGGTACTCACTCTAATGGGCATACAATGGCTAAGAAGATTCTGAGAGCAGGTTATTATTGGTCTACCATGGAAGTTGATTGCTATCAACACTCCAAAACTTGTCACAAATGCCAGATTTATGCTGATAAGGTTCATGTGCCTCCAGTTTCGTTAAATGTTCTAACTGCTCCATGGCCTTTTGCCATGTGGGGCATTGATATGATTGGTGAAATCAAACCTACTGCCTCTAATGGACATCGTTTCATCATTGTAGCTATTGATTACTTCACAAAATGGGTAGAGGCAGCTTCATTTGCTTCTGTTACTAAGAATGTTGTGGCTCGATTCATCAAATATAATCTTATATGCAGATATGGCATCCCTGAAAGGATTATCACAGATAATGGTACTAATTTGAACAACGCTATGATTACTGATCTCTGTACGCAATTTAAGATTAAACATCACAACTCTTCTCCATATCGTCCAAAGATGAATGGCGCAGTGGAAGCTGCCAACAAGAATATTAAGAAGATCTTGCAAAAGATGACAGTTACATATAAGGATTGGCATGAGATGTTACCATTTGCTCTTCATGGTTATCGTACCACCATGCGTACTTCAACAGGGGCAACCCCATTTTCCCTTGTCTATGGTATGGAAGCAGTTTTACCCATTGAAGTTCAGATTCCCTCTTTGAGAATTATGAAGGATGCAGGCTTGGATGAAGATGAATGGATTCAAACCCGACTCGACCAGATAAACTTGATTGATGAGAAGAGATTAGCAGTTGTTTGTCATGGTCAGATGTATCAGAAGCGAATGATTAAAGCCTTCAATAAGAAAGTTAGGCAGCAGGCGTATCATACTGGTGATTTGGTAATCAAGCGTATTATATTACCACAGGGTGATCCCAGGGGAAAATGGACTCCCACCTATGAAGGGCCATTTGTTGTTAAGAGAATATTTTATGGAGGTGCCATGATGCTTACCACTATGGATGGTGAAGATTTCCCTCAGCCTGTGAACGCATACATAGTTAAAAAATACTACGCATGAAAAGAGACCCGCTAGGTTGACTGGCCTAGGCAAAAATAAGGGCATCCCGACGAACCAAAAGGGTTCGAGCAAAAATTGGGGATATATATATATATATATAAAATGTGTACACCCGACAAGTCGAAAACCTGAAAAGGCGGCTTGGGCAAAAAAGGGTATCCCGGTGGATTGAAAACCTGAAAGGGCAATCCAGGCAAAAGTTAGGGATTAAAGCGTATGACTGTGTCTCGTTAGATCACCCATGCAACTTCTACTAGTTGTGTCATCTACGTCAAGTTCAACAGATACCGATCAGTCCAATCGTTTCCTCTCCGATAGCTGAAGATGAGATAATTGAAGATAATGGCAATAGCAAAGTTGAAACTCAATAGGGTCATGTACACATAACTAGTTTTTCCTTGTAAAAATTTCTTTGACGAATTCCTCTTACTAGGATTTTCGTCTCCGTATTAAAACATGTCTAGTTATAAGTATTTCTAAGAATAAGAAAAGTTTCATTTTTTATATTCAACTTTACTTTTCCTCCTTTATTCAACTTTACTTTTCCCTCTTTATTCAGCTTTACTTTTCCCCTTTTACTAAAGCGAAAAACGTCCATTGATTATGTTTGAATGAATATATGCTTTTGAATATGATTGATGTTTACCAGAAATGCATAAAATACAATAATAGCATTTACTAAGAACGAACGGAGGTAGGAATTCAACGAAGCTTCGTCGATTCATCCCCACAGAGTAACCTTTACGGATATCCTTACGGAATACTTCAATTAATATCTCATACTTCCAACTATACGAAGTCTTCAAGCAGTTTCATATCCTCCAAAAAATTAAGTCTCCCGGATCTATGTCCATCTCTTTTATCCTCAGTCAGGATTTTCAAGAACTTAATCCTTCAATAAGAAGTACGACGAACGAAAACGAGAAGGTTCTAAGTACGATGTTCTTAAAGCAAGACGGAAACGAAGTCTTCATACTCCTCAGCAACACATCAGGATTTATTTTCCCCAGCCAACAGTTGTTATATGAAGCTACTGATCAGCTTCCCGACATAATTCATTCGTACATACATCATATCATATCATATCAGGGCATACACATTCTCATAAAATGCTATCTTGCAGATTGTTATATATATCATTATATTTTGCACCCAACTAACCTTGTTTTTCAGGTAAATTCTCCAGCAGACAAACTTCATCAACAACTTACCTTGGGTCGTCGTTCATTCTTCCCAATGGTTATCCTATTACCTCGGGCTGTCGTTTATTCTTCCCGCAGGTTATCTCATTTTTGGGTCGTCGTTTATTCTTCCCAGAAATCAACTTACCTTGGGTCGTCATTCATTCTTCCCAATGGTTATCCTGTTACCTCGGGCCGTCGTTTATTCTTCCCGCAGGTTATCTCATTTTTGGGCCGTCGTTTATTCTTCCCAGAAATCAACTTACCTTGGGTCGTCGTTCATTCTTCCCAATGGTTATCCTGTTACCTCGGGCCGTCGTTTATTCTTCCCGCATGTTATCTCATTTTTGGGCCGTCGTTTATTCTTCCCAGAAATCAAATTACCTTGGGTCGTCGCTCATTTTTCCCAATGGTTATCCTGTTACCCCGGGTCGTCGTTTATTATTCCCGCAAGTTATCTCATTTTTGGGCCGTCGTTTATTCTTCCCAGAAATCAACTTACCTTGGGTCGTCGTTCAGTCTTCCCAATGGTTATCCTGTTACCTCGAGCCGTCATTTATTCTTCCCGCAGGTTATCTCATTTTTGGGTCGTCGTTTATTCTTCCCAGAAATCAACTTACCTTGGGTCGTCGTTCATTCTTCCCAATGGTTATCCTGTTACCTCGGGCCGTCGTTTATTCTTTCCAATGGTTATCTCATTTTTGGACCGTCGTTTATTCTTCCCAGAAATCAACTTACCTTGAGCCGTCGTTCATTCTTCCCAATGGTTACCCTGTTACCTCGGGCCGTCGTTTATTCTTCCCGCAGGTTATCTCATTTTGGGCCGTCATTTATTCGTCCCAAAAATGTCATCTCCATGTTTAAGAAGCATATCAGAAGACTTTTTATTCAAATAGCATCTTTAAGCCCATTCAAGCATTACAGTCAACCAACAATATCATTTTACACACCAGCAAGTGCAAATTTTTGGGTTTTTGTGTTCAATCCTCTTCAATCTTCAAGTCACGAATGGCGTACATGCCAATCTAACTCCTCAGATTCCAGAAAATTGAACAAGGGGCGGCTGTTGCACCCTAAAATTTTCCCTCCACAATCAATACAACCTCTCTCAATACTTCTAAATGATCACAAGGTCCTCAAGACTCTCAATTGGTCAAGAGGTATGAAAGTTTCCTCAGACAATGCCTCCTCCTAAGCCAAGTGTCCAAAACTAGGGTTTTGTGTTTCTTCAGGTTAAAATGAGTTTCAAGACCTTAAGTGAGCTTCATAACATCCCACATGTGTTCAAGAATCCCCATGTCAAGTTTCAAGGCTTTCCCAATAAGTTTGCCCAGTCAGATGAACAGATATGCAAAAATTAGTCAAAGCAGTTAAAAAGTCAAACTGAGGTCAACTGTGGTCAAACTAAAGTCAAACTTCAAGATTTTTTGCCAACATAAGTAAAATTCATCATTTGATCAAGGTTTGATCATGATTCATCAAGGAAGTTTCAGATCATCAAGAATCAGGAGTTTCTAAATTAGGGTTTTCTAAGGAAAAGTCAACTGAACTTTGAACGGCCTAACTTTCACATGCTCCATCAAAAATTTCCCATCCAAAGATCATTTTTAAGGAAATTAAATTCTATACAACTTTGTGTCTCACAAGCCAAGCCTAAAAATGCTTCATTTGGAAGGTATGAGCTAAAACATTACAGGTCATTTCAAAAGTCAACAAAAAGTTAACACTTTCCAAAGGGCATAATTTGAAATTGGTAAAAGATATGGACATGATACCAAATAGGTTGGTTAGAGGACTCTCTAAGATTTCCAAAATGTCCAAGAACACCTTCATAGCCTTAAAATTGAGGGATTTGTGCCTTGGCAAAGTTGGGAAATTTTTTAGGGGTATATTGAGCAAATGAGGTCTTAAAACCAATTTTTTCCAAATGGGCTTGCAATCTTGTGATTCAATCTTTACAATGACATCATGCACGACCCAATTAAAAATATTTCTGATTTTTTATAATTTATTTATTATTTATTTGGATTTTATTCTTTAAAATTCAATTTAAATCAAAATAAAATATGAAAACTCAAATATTTGATTTGATTCTTCTTCTAGAAGCTCTTAAAGACCATTCAAGTTGATTTGATCTCATAAAAATTCGTGCACATCCTTTGGAGTATGTAAAGATATGATTTTTCATCACATTTATGATTGATCTTTCTTCACACTTAAGGTATCCATAAGCCCACAAAGTGAGATATTTTTTTGACCTAATTTGACTCTCCTATAACTAGATAACAAGAGCCTACACAAGAAGAGGAATTTTCGGCCTCCAAAGCACAAGAAAAATCTCAAATTTTTCCAAAGAAAACTGACAATCGGATTTCTTGTTGGAGATAGTTTCAATGCATTATAAGCACACCAATCTCTTCCATGATGTTCATTGAACATGTTTCAATCATCAACAACATCCAAATCATTACCATTTGCATAAACCGAACCAAACTTGTTCATGTTTTGTTTTCTTTCGATTTCAATTATTTGTATGCTATTGATGAATTCTAACCATGTATTCTTGTTAGCAATGATGTTTAGATTGTTTCTGGACAAAGAGATTGAAGAACCATGGCCAATCCGTAGAGATACCATTGTTAGGGTTCTTGGACCAAAATTAGGGTTTCTCAATTTAGCAACTATAAATTAATTCTAATACTGTAAATGAACTATGTGATGGTTATGAATCATGTCCATGTGATCAATTTGGCAAAAAAATGTGTGTTTGATGTAATACATGATTCATAAGTTTTGAACGCAGGAAATTTCGCAGGAAAACTCCCATCAAAATTCGCAGGAAAACCTACAAAATCCTGAGGAAGGAGATAATTCTTCCGCGCGCAAATTCGTTTTTGAATTTGTTTTAATAATTTTATGTTATTTTGTTATATTATTATCACAGGTGCGTGAGCGTCCTAGTGGCTGAGGCGTTTGGCTTATATTATGAAGGTCTTGGGTTCAAAACTGGGTGAGACCATTCTTTTTTTTTTATTTTTTCAGATATTCATTAGGTTTACTATATAATTATTTATTGCTGTTTATAATCAGACGCGCCCCATGTGGCTTAATGGTAAAGGCTTGGCTTGGTAAAAGGAAGGGCTGGGGTTCGAATCTTGGTGTCTAACAATTTTTTTTCTTCCATTTTTCACTATATTTTGAGGACTTAACATATAAACAAATGTTGCTGGTTCTTATCACCAGTGCATGCGCATCTCAGTTGATCATTCCTCTCTTCAATCAGGTTAGGGACCTGAGTTCAAATCCCAGGTCCACCCTTTTTCCTTATTTTCTTCTTTTTTTTTCTAATTTTCTTGTTTTTTAATTGAATTTAATTAATATAATTAAAATGTTTTCTAAATAAATAACCAATAATATTTTTATAAATTTTATATTTTCTAAAACTCATAATTATTTTCTTAATGTTTATTAATGGTATTATTTTTTATAATATATTTGTATATAATTAATATATATATATATATATATATATATATATATATATATATATATATATATATATATATATATATATATATATATATATATATATATATATATATATATATATATTCTGTAAATAAAAAAACTTATTTATTTTAATTAATTTCTTTAACTAACCCTAATTTTTTCTATCAACCCTAAAAACTTAATTTATTTTTCTAAACCCTAATTAAGATATTTTTTATAATAACTTTTATTTTGTATAAATTTTTAATACTTTATCCCTTTATTATTATTATTATTAAATCCTATAAACTTATATTATTTTGAAAACTATAAAATTTTAACTTATTTATTTTCTTTAAAAATTCTAACTTCTCTTTTTATTTCTTTATTATTATTATTTTTTCTAATATTTATTATTATTGCTTTATTTATTATTATTGCTTTGTTTATTACTTATTTATATTTGCTTTGTTATTTATTATTTATCTTTCCGATTATATTGTAATTATCCCAAAGCCATGTAATAATTTGTAGGTTTATTTTTCCGTCTTTATTTTATTATAAATATTTATTGGGTGGTTAGTAAATAGGGTGTGAAAACTATTTGTATTTAATTTAATTTAGATAATTAATTTAAAAAGATAAATATTTGAAAATAAACACTCACACACGTAAGTCGATCTTTGATCGCCATCTTGCACTTCCTAGGGTATTCCTCTTGGTTGCCTTTAAATATGATTAAGTCCCTAGAATATAGGGGTGTCTTAAGCAAAGTCCCTTCGAATATAAATCATCATAGTCCCTACGGTTTAAAACATCAAGTCCCTTTGAGGTTGCCTACGATAAAGATCTTGTCCCTTCGAATAAATGATGGTAGTCCCTACGAATTGCTAAAGACATCCCTAACTGTTGCCTTCTATGACCATACAATGACCCTAAGCTTGTCCCTTAAACACATCCAAGGTAATGACTACCTATTCCTTAATAATAGGGATAGTCTTACCATTGAAAGAACATACGAGAACATGAAAGACTTAATATAGGGTAGGTACCTCTTAGTTGCTTGCTCACATTTCAAATTACTTCTTACACCTCACTTTCTTAAACATTTTTCAAAACAAGGCTTTGTATACATCCATACGAGGATCATTACAAAGTACTTAGAAAATTTCTAATCACACACTACACTTTCCAAAAACAATTAAAGTGAGCTAAGTAACTAAGAGCCCATGGATAACCATGGATATAAAGGGTGCTAATACCTTCCCTTTATATAACCTACCCCCCGAACTCAAGTCTTTTCAAAACGGTCTTTCCTGTTCTTTTATGTCCTTTCCTTATGGATAAAATAAAAGTCGGTAGCGACTCTTGCTATCCGCAACATTTATAGAAAGTCAGTTCTCCCACCATGTTATAGTATCGCATTTGCATTTGTATAGAGTCGTGTGTCGGTCTCTATGAGTTGCATCTTTATCATTTTAATTATGATATGCAGAAATAAACATGAATGTGTAAATGTTTATGTGGAGTATTATGGAGATGATAGTATGTGTGATGAAACATACTTGTTGGTATATATGCATGTTTGATATATGTATATGTATATGATTTATACATTTGTAATGTATATGTGTGATTAAACATAACTAGACATATGTTTATACAGAATGAATATAATTGAGGAATAAACATAAGTGATGTAAGTTTATGTGAATTGGTGCATGATGAACATGCTTGAATTGTGTATGTACACGTTGCGATGTGTATAGGTGATGGGGAATGAAATGTGTGGTGAGAATATGCTTTATGTGCATTTTATATGTTGAGATATATAATTATATGCAATATTATTATGATAATGTTTCTCACCCTTCTGCTGTTTTATGATGCTCAATGAGGCATTGCAGAGTAGGTTGTTGGATGATATTTATGTGAAGCTCGTCTTCTTCTTTTTGGTCGGCCGACTCTGATATGTAGCACCGGGTAGCTAGGATCGGCTTGATGCCTTTTGTGAATACATTTGTATATGTATTTTGATGTGAAATGTTTTATGTAAACATGAAGTATTTTGGTGATTCAAACTTGCAGATATATTTATGATAAGTATATAAGTTTGAAATTGTTATGTTTTGTTTCCGCTGTATAATGAATTGATGAATACGGGTGTAAGGGTGAAATCCTTGTGTATGTAAGTTACCCCGTTTGTTGCATATCTTTATTGAGCAGGTGTTGTATGTTTTCAATTTCAAGTATAATGTGGCATTGCTTTTTTATACCATGTTTAATTATACTCTGATGAAATTTTTAAATATGTGCCTAAGTGATTTTAAGTGATTATTTGAGGGTATAGAAAAGGGATGTTACAATATTACTATCTGAATATTAACAAGATAGAAACAATATAAAGAAAAACAATAATAACATAATAGATTGTTAACCCAGTTCGGTGCAAACTGACCTACTATGGGGACTACCAAGTCAGGAAGGAAATCCACTATTAGTAGTATCAATTCAAAGCCTAAATAGTCCCGGTTTACAACTTCTCACTTGAACCTACCCAATGCAACTTCTACCTAGAAATCAACATCTAGATATGAGAAATCACCATCCCACCCCTCCTCAATCACATACTGTGATAATCAAACAATTATTTCAAAGAAACAGAAGAACACTTCTTCCAAAACACAACACCCTGATCTGCTTAAAAGCTTCAATCAAGAACAAACACTCATGCTTAAAAGCTTAGAGTGAACATAATTACAACTAAAAAACAATCATATTCAAACATCTAGGTGATGTATGAATGACTCACAAATAAAACACACACGCACAAAAAACCTTAACACTCAAAAGCACTTAGCTTCACAAAAATACATAAATATTTCGTACGTAGTAATTAGGTTAAATATCCAATAATATAGAGTATTCTGAATGGGTATGGATCTGATCAGAAACCTTATCAAATAAGATCACATGATTTACTCCAAATCAAACATAAAAAAATCTTCAAATAATCTCTAAAAACTAACGCATATCAACTTCTGTAAATGACAACCAATCTCCCTTGATTTTCGTATATTCTGGAGCAAATCAAATGACTAAACACCCGCTAAAAAAAAGATAAATATTACAACATCTGATCTGACATTACAAAAGCCTGCATACCAAATGATCTTCAAGTATGTCAGGAAAATCTTACAAACATAAATTTTTTTTTTTTTTCTATATATACAGCAAAACCAATAACCTTAACTTATAAAAACGAAATGAAATCATATATAATTTTAAATGCGTCCAAAGAAATATTTAACACATGAAAAATATTTTATAATTTTCGAAGTATCCGGATGCACACATGAGATTATAAGCGAGCATTCCACAAATATAATAGGAATTAAGAAAGTTGACCGCATCTCATAAAACGAAAGAGTCCCGCAATCGGGCAAGACCGAATACAAATACGAAGGTCCGAATACAATCAAAGGGTTTTACACGGTTCTAAAAATACTGAAAATTCACCACCATTCCACACGCAACTGATAATCGGAGACACCGTTCCCTTCACTCGCCTCCACGATCCATCTGCAATTCCAAGAACCAGATCCAAGGTATGAACCTATTATCCCTATTTCCATTTTCACAATCACCGAATGAAGTTTCGTATTCACTCTTCCCAGCATCACTGATGAACAATTATAATTCGTTATCCTTGTACTTTGATCGTTGGTGAAGAAACGCATGGGGAATTATTACTCTGTGATGCTCTTATTGCATATCTCTCTTAATAATTTATTCTAAACTTGTTTATTTTGTTATTTTTGTTTCGATTAATGGATCTATGATGTTATTTTAAACTGCGTTATCTATCTGAAACCTGATCAGAGGAACTGAGGATGAACATGAACTATTACGCTGAGATCCAATTTGATATATAATCTGTAGAATTTCCGCGCTGCAACTGTTTGTTTTTGTTTAATTTGAATTTGACTAATATGAATACTAATTAACAATTAATCAATTACGAGAGTAATACATGATGAACTATTTTAGCACTCATATCAACTAATAACTAATTGCAAAACCAAACCTTTCTATGAAATTGGAAGTATATATAAATGTAAGTGCAATTGAAGTTGGATTCTGAAAACAAAGCATCTAAAATGTATTATGTGTTTGGTTTGGATGCGGAGAGAGCATACTCATGTGAAAATGATTCTTGTTTCTCCCCTTTCGCACTGAAACGATCATATGAATTACACGGTTTCTCGGATTGAGATATTTCTCCGTCAATGACTCTTTTTCTTTGGGCTTTGGGTTTTTGGAACTGGAGCCATCCAAGATAAATTATTTAGATAATGTATTTTTTTTTTTGTTGACAAAACAAGATGTTAGACTTTCATTTCAATTTTTTTGACATAAGTGTTATTATGATTTTGGAATATTCTTTAATACTATTTCATCCTTAAAGTTTTCTATACATATTAAAAATTTAATAATTTTATATTGAAATAATATAATAATTACAAGAAAGTTAATAGTATTTTATTAAATTGTCCTTAATTATTTGGAAGCTTTAATGCATTATAAATATAAAATGGAATATAATGTTATGTAAAAGTTGATTCAAAGTTTGTCAGATCATTGTCCTATTTATCTATTTGTCGATGAGTTGAATTGGTATCATAAACCTTTATGTGTGTTCGATTGTTTGTTTGGGTTATAAAGAGTTTGTCATTAAGAAATGGCGATTGTTCAATTTATCTGGACGAGGTGGGTTCGTTTTGAAGAAGAAATTTAAATTAATCAAAGGAAGTCTCAAGAAGTGACATTTAAACCATAAGAGGAATATTGTAGGGAGACCTAAAGTGGTCAAAGAGAGATTGTCGGCGCTTGATAGTAAGGGGGAGGTGGATGCATTTAGTGATCCAATAGAGGGAGGCAATTCGATGTGTCATCTCAAGTTTATTCACTATATAGATTGAATTGCAGTATCCATTAGCAGAAGGCTTGAGCGCTTTGGCTTAAAGATGGTAATACGACTTTAAAAAAATCACATGTTGATGTCGACTAGGAAAATGAGTAATTCTATTATTAGTTTAAATGTTAATGACATTCAAGTGGAGGGAATTCCAAGAGTTAGTGAAGTTGTTTCCAATTATTTTGAGAATCACGAATCACTTTAAGTCACAAATCAATTCTTTGTATTTATTTTAATTTTATCAAAATTGTATACATCCTTCTAATTTTGTTAATATATATGTTTACGACATGCAAAACGACTTCAATGTTAATTTCATTGCTTATATTAAAACATTTTAGTTTTGCAATTAGTAATTAGTTGATATGAGTGCTGAAATAGGTCATTTTGTATTACTCTTGTAATTGATTAATTATTAATTATTATTCATAGTAGTCAAGTTCAAATTTAAATTTTACGATGTGTGAAAAACCTTTTTTATGCTTAGACTAAGCTATGACATATTTTCATCTTTCAAATTTTGGTGATTTTGTTTATTTGTTGGACTAAGTAAGTAAGCCTTTGTTTATTGATTGAGACTTTTCATTCTTATTTATCTGATTATAAGATTACTCACTTCTTTTTGTATATTAAAGTATCCACGAATCTCGCCATTCAGTTCGCCTTTTGTCTAATTTACTTTAGGTACAAGTGTCATTTCATAATATATTCTAAGTTGTGTACTGAATTCTTTATAGCATTTTGCAGTTAAATAAGTCAAGAATAACAAAAGAGAAAATATGGTAATTTTGTTTTGTTTTTGGTATAAGCTATTCGAGAGAACGTACTAAAATAAGTTGGAAACAACTTGTGTATATACCATAGACTATTGCTATAAGTTCTCCCAAACACTCTGACCCGTGCTTATGTCATATAAGCTCAAATGAGGAGTTCATTAGTCAATCCAAACTAGGTTTAATATGATCATGTAGGCTACTTATTGAGATGGTCGGTTTATTTTAATCATCTTTGATGATATTCTTCCCCTACATGTATTTTTCATGACATCATGATTTATATTCGAAACTGATTTTTATCTCCTTGTTGCTTGCAGAGGGGATATGACTGTTTGAGATTTTTTAGAAATTTTTCTGAGTGCATTGCTATGGAGGTGTAGAGGATATCTATCTATCCACAATTAGATGCTCAGAATTCAACAATGAAGCGTTATGTTTACATCGATGATGATGAGTCATCTCATGATCTTTACTGTGATAATCGAATATCAAATAGAAAATATACTTTATTGAACTTTCTTCCAAAAAATTTATGGGAACAATTCAGGTAAACTTTCTTCTGATGCTGCTTATTACTCATTGTCATTACATTGCAAGTACGGCAACATTGATGCGCCCACATATGCATTTTTGCACACCTTCAAGTGTCTTAAGTGTGACATCATTTCCTGTAATATCTGTTTACTGATACTACAAAGGTTTGATCGCAAGGAGGGAAAATTCATTTGATTGGATCCTCTGTTTGGACATGCACCATATAGTTTGCCCTAGGGAAACATGATTTAAAAGAGTGAAGAAGATGTAAGTAAAAAATAAAACATTAGCCGTGTTTATAAATGTAAAGGATTAGAACAGTTTTAATTTGACATTAGTGGAACTCATGTCAGATTCTAGGGATTTAGCCTTATTTTTAATTTTTTTATATTGACCAATCTTCTTCGAGTGTTTTGAATGATTACAGCACATATTTTCCTTAAGAAAAAACTAGTTTTGCTTTGGTGGGAAATTTGTGTGTCAAATTTCTAATGAAATATAAATATTCTTTAACCCATCTGATTTTTCCCATTTTTTTCAGCCGATTCATGAATCAGTACTTTTTACTGATAGCTTGCCTGCAGTTATGGCCTCTCATTACTCCAGTAAATCCTGCCAGTACATGGGGTCCACTTATCTTTATTTTTGCAGTCTCTGCATCAAAAGAGGCATGGGATGATTACAATAGATATCTTTCAGACAAAAAGGCCAATCAGAAGGAAGTATGGGTTGTCAGGAAAGGTGTCAAAAAACTTGTAAGAACCATATTTTATTTTCTTAAATATATTTTTTTGTTTCTTAGCTTACTCGAGTAAATTTAATTTAGCTGAAAACAGAGCAACTCAGAAGTAAAACCAGTTAAAAAGAACTTAGCTTACGGTTTCTTGCGCTTGGTCTTCAATAACTATACTTCATTTTGTCTTTTAGTTTATAAAGGGATAATCTGTTGATTTATTTTGAAGATATTGTTACTCTTTCATTTCAGTATGATTTACCATGAGTTTAATCCAAGTCCTTTGCTTAAGCTATCTGTTAGGGTTTTTGAAATATAAGGAATTATGTATCGGTGTTTCCCTGTATCCATGTTGGAGGTAGTCAGAGTGGTGAGGTCTTTCTCATTTTAAATGATTATCGTGTTCTGTTTGATCGGTAAATCTAATTAGTTTTTGGTGGGGGTTTCATTGACGGTGTTGCAGATTCAAGCCCAGGATATTCATGTCGGTAATATAATATGGCTACGTGAAAATGATGAAGTGCCTTGTGACCTTGTTTTGATTGGCACATCTGATCCCCAAGGAGTTTGCTATGTAGAGGTAATTACGTCATGATTCATGCCAAAACTGGTCTTTTACTTGTGTGTGGCATTGCAGTAAACATTCCTCCCGTATTCTTCTTTTCTATTTCCTTTTTTTTTGAAAAAGAACAACACAATTCATTATGTACATTTCAACGACCTTATGATATGGCATTATGTTCAGACTTCCGCACTGGATGGTGAAACTGATTTAAAGACGCGGGTCATACCTTCTGCTTGCATGGGAATTGATGTTGAACTATTACACAAAATTAAGGCAAGATTTGATTTATTGTAGGAACTATATTTTGTAGAACTGTTTGAAGTTTACTATGGAGAGTAATTATGCAGGACCCACTTATTAATTACTCTTGTTCTTTGTGTGTGTGCATGTGTCTAGGGTGTAATTGAGTGTCCCAGTCCAGATAAAGACGTCAGAAGATTTGATGCAAACATGCGTTTGTACCCCCCTTTTATTGATAATGATGTATGCCCTTTAACCATTAAAAACACAATTCTTCAGTCATGTTACTTGAGAAATACTGAGTGGGCATGTGGAGTTGCTATCTATACAGGCAAGTCCATGTATTACATATTAAACTCTTAGAACCATATTCTTTTTCAGCAAGTTTGAATTTGTATCTGGTGTTTTGTTTTCTTCAGGAAATGAAACTAAATTGGGCATGAGTAGGGGTATCCCAGAACCAAAGCTCACTGCTATGGATGCCATGATCGACAAGTTGACTGGTGCTATATTTATATTCCAAATTGTTGTTGTATTGGTTCTTGGCATTGCGGGTAATGTTTGGAAGGACACAGAAGCAAGGAAAGTAAGTCACATTCCGGAACTCAATATCTTATCCAATTGTGTCAAATCCTATACTTGGTAGGATTTGTTAAGTCATTTTTGAGATCTTTGTAGTGCTTGCTATTTTATCCTTTCATATAGTTGTGCTTCCACGGAGTGAGCTCGCATCCTTTGCAATTTTTTAATTTTTGTTTCTAGTAAGACTAGGTTGGCTTGCTTGTTGCTTCCTTTCTGTTCCACGCTACATATATACTCAATTGTAAATTGAAGTCTTAATGAAGTTTATTATTTATTTATTTTTTAATTTTAATTTTAATTAATTAACTAATTTAAATTTTAGGATTTAATTATCATACTCCTTTGCTTCATTTTTCTTTTGTATCTTTCAAATATTTCCCCCCATTTTACGGCATTTAGACTTATGCCATGTTTCACTACCTGCTTGTAATTATTCTCTTGAAGTTCTCATGTTTTGAAATGTTATGTTTTAAAGTCATGTATATAGACCCTCATGTTCTTTTCCCTTTTCTTTTTCAAGCAATGGTATGTTCTTTACCCTCATGAAGGCCCTTGGTATGAGTTATTGGTAATCCCTTTGCGGTTCGAGCTTCTTTGTTCTATCATGATACCCATTTCAATTAAGGTGAGCCACTGGTAATAGGTTTTAGCATTGTATTCCATTTTATAGTTCAACATGCTTTTCATTTATATTCACATTTTAAAAGCATCCGTAGTAAAAAAATTAAGTCGTAGTTTTTTGCATGAAGAACATTGATGACCTTATTAACTGAATAAAAGGATGTCATCAAAACTTATGTTCGTATAGAAGTTATTATCTTGGAATAATGCTAATACCAGTTATTATTTAATTTTGGATTATTTTAAGTGTGACCATATCTAAGGTTGATACAGTCAACTGTTCCATCTCTGGCAGGTATCACTGGATTTAATGAAGAGCTTGTATGCAAAGTTTATTGACTGGGACCATCAAATGGTTGACCTAGAGACTAGCATTCCATCTCATGCAACAAAGTGAGTGGCTGAAGGATCCTGATTCCTAATAACTTTGATGAATTGGAGTTTTAAACACATTTTTTATAAGTTATGTTTGTCATATGTGACAGTACAGCGATAAGCGAGGACCTTGGACAAGTAGAGTACATTTTGACAGACAAAACAGGCACCCTGACTGAAAATAAGATGATATTTAGAAGATGCTGTATTAGTGGCATTTTCTATGGAAATGAGAGTGGAGATGCATTGAAAGGTGTGGTTGGTGAAACACTTTACTTGTATCAATGTTACATAATAACTGTATTAGAACCCTTTTTCATTACTGGAAAGAAATTGAAAAGAAATTTTAAGCTTACATGGTTAAGCAGCTACTACAATGCATTTCATCATTATTTGGTTCTGGTATATAAGTTATAACATAATATGGGAAACATTAATTAGCAGAGCTTGCCCTCATACTTAAGGCATTCAGATGGACTAGCATTATCTGGTCCAAACGTTTCCGTAATTCACCAGTCTTAGTTTTCTTATTTAAGAACCGTGTGATTAACGGAAGTACAATAATGGGTTTCTTGACTAATGGGCGTTAATATCATCTAACGCGGTCAAGATGGAACCCTAATTTTTGTAGAAATGCATTTATAGTGCATGGAGTGAATGTAGCACGGGAAAGTTTCTATAAATTATATATATTTATGCTTGTACTCATTGACATTTTTCTTTGGTCCCTGAATGTTGTGTGAAGATATTTGTTTTGGAATGCAAGTTTCCCTGCCCGATTAATGATCCTATGATATGCTATATGTTTTGGAATGCAAGTTTCCCTGCATGATTAATGACATCCTGTGATATGATATGCAGATGTAGAGCTTCTTAATGCTGTTTCCAGTGGTTCTTCTGATGCTGTACTATTTGTTACAATTATGGCGATATGTAATACTGTCATACCTACACGAAGGTGATTCTGCCTTCATCTTTGCTAGGCCACAGATATGATAACTGTCAAAACTGGCATATTTCTTAAGACAACTTTATTAAACCTTGAGAATAAACGTTTTAAATTTCATACTTGTTTCTGGTACTGTTCCACATAGCAAAACTGGAGATATCTTGTATAAGGCACAATCTCAGGATGAAGATGCTCTTGTTCAAGCTGCTGCTCAGCTGCATATGATTTTCTTCAATAAAAGTGGAAACATTCTTGGTATATTTTACATGCTATTTCTTTTGGAAACACAGCTAATTATTTGGCTACATGGGCTCATATAATCACGTTCTTTAAATATTTCAGAAGTCAAGTTCAACAGTACTATACTTCAGTATGAAGTCCTGGAGATCTTAGAGTTCACTTCTGATAGGAAAAGAATGTCAGTAGTGTTGAAAGATTGCCAAAATGGAAAGATCCTTCTCCTGTCAAAAGGAGCAGATGAGGCTATTCTTCCATATGCTCGTACTGGTTTGTTTTTTTGTTCTCTTTTTTGCTTAATTGTATTTTAAGAGAATCAAATATTATTTACATAGGGTGTTCCTTTCAATTTATATTACGACTGTTTGATAGTACCTTCTCCTACAACTTCATTATAATTTTCTTCTATTCGTATGAATCGGCACGATACTGGCTTAGAACCAGTTAAAGTGGTTTCAGACGAGTAGGAAGTGAGCTATCAAGATTTAACTCTCATGCCTTATTGTTAGAACTTGGAACCGCCTTGTTATATCCTTACCAGATACAGATGCTAAATGTTTCTCAGTTATTTTAATCTTTTTCCTTTTATTCCTTTCAATTTGACCAATATTACACGGGTTCCTGTTCCTTCTCTGTGACCTTGTTTACATGGATTGTGACAAACAGAGGGAATCTAATCCAAGTCCAATCAAATTTTATCATATAAGTTAGATTAATTTGATAGCTTTAAAACTGACGTAATTGATCACGGTTAAATGAAACCCAAAATTAAATATTTGATTTGGACTTCTAATCACTGCCTAACTTACCAATGAATTCCAATGTTTGTGTATCTGTCTATTCTATATCACGAGTGCACACGCACATGCACACGTGCACACCATTTGCAGTAACTATGCCTAACAAACTCTTATATTTTTGGTTATATTTTACATAACAATGCAATGCAAACAGTTCTTCATAAGTTGCAAAAATCAAATCTAGAGCAAACCGGTTAAGGTCAAATCATTATAATGGGTTTCTCATAAAACTTTGCTTTGATCTGTTGGGATTTTGTCCAAACTTTTCTGGTCAATTTTACTGATAAAAGTTTCAAAACTGAACTGAAACACCTAATGGAATACCTAGACTGTGATTACTCGGATGCCTCCATTTGTTGAGCAGTTATTTAGTTTTATAACTGACACCATTACTTACTGCAGGGCAGCAAACCCGTCACTTCATTGAAGCTGTGGAACAATATGCTCACTTGGGATTACGTACACTATGTTTGGCTTGGCGTGAGTTAAAGAAAGATGAATATCAAGATTGGTCTTTGATGTTTAAAGAAGCCAGTAGCACTTTGGTTGACAGGGAGGTAAAGAAGACACTTTACTGATTTTATATAATGTATAAGAACTCGTCTTCTTAGTTTAATATGCTTTACAGTGGAGAATAGCTGAGGTCTGCCAAAGAGTAGAACATGACTTGGAAATTCTTGGTGTTACGGCAATAGAAGATCGCTTACAGGTGAATATGCTGTAGTTGCTGATAGCAATCTATTTTTAGATAGTCCTTGCCTCTGTTTTTGTTATCTGATTTAAGATCATAATTATAAAATCCTATTATTTTACTGAACTTCTATCTATTTTAGATAGTTAAAGGGATAAAGGGAGAAAAGATTAAAGCAGGACATTGCCTTGTGTTTATGTGATGGCCATCATTTCTCTTTTATTTGATATCTTTCAGGATGGAGTTCCTGAAACAATAGAAACACTAAGGAAAGCTGGAATAAATTTTTGGATGCTAACAGGAGACAAACAGAATACTGCAATACAAATTGCCCTGTCATGTAATTTTATTTCCCCAGGTAGTGCACATTAGCGAACATGCAAACATTGTAGTTTTATTCTGTCTTGTAAATAGTACCCTTATTGTGTCTGTTCAATGAATCAAGCTGCATAAGAGTCTCAATATGATCTATGATTGCCCTACCATTCTCTTATTATATGTAGAAACAAGTGTTAACGTCAGAGATCTCCTTTTGTCTCATTTATTTGAGGAGAAGCTTATAAGTGGTAAACCTGTCTAATTCCTTAACCGTGCATGGCAGGGGTGGAGTAGATTTTTTAACCGGTGTAGTCAAATAGAATGATAGCATATATGAAATGATTAATTTAAAAATAAACTGTTTTAAAAATCAAATTACATATAAAATGAAGACATTATAAACTTTTGGGGTAATATACATACCCCCCTCAAAGAACACTTGGCCTTTCCCTGACTGATATGGTACTTGATATAGTTCCTTTGCATGATTACAAAAAGTTACTACCTATTAAATATCTTCAGAGCTTTTCACTATTCACCCTACCCCTTTATGAGTCAAGATCCTCTCCGTTTTTTTCTCACCATTTTCCCCATCACTAAAGTTGTGTGTAAATAACACATTTCTAAGAAATGTGACATATTAAGTATTTATGTGGATTTATACACAAAACTAGTAATCGAACTCTTCATTTCATTTAGAAAATGGAGAGGATCCCTACTCCCCCCTTTATACGTATTGGATACATGCTTTTTACTTGTCTGTCATCTTTATTAGTTTGTTTATTATTCCAAGGAATAATTTAATATATAAAACAGAAATTAAGTTTTTGAGACTGTTCTTATTTTGGGGAACCAACTCATTAAAAAATTCTGGCTTGAGTTTTGAAATTTTAAAGGGTCTAGGGTATGACAAAGGTGAGTTATGCTGTACTAAGCATCACAAGACAGTTTTTAAATCCAAATGAATTGAAGTTCAAGCGTCCAACTAATAGCACCAGGAAAAGTATACATTTGAATCCTTAATTCAAACCGTCTATTTGTAGTTCAAAAAATATCTAGAAAACCTTAAATGTTTTGAAAATATCACAAATTCTATCATGAATTGAAATTTCTGGTACACAGCTTGGGTTATCAACATAGATAAACACACTAGGTTCAACCTTAATTTACCTGAATGCCGCACTCGTAGTCCCATTTTTGAAGAGCTTGGATGTGTGTGGATGTTCACAATTTGCTTTAGTTTTTACTATTGTTCAATCAATGCCATGCATTTTTCTTTGGAGTTTTTTATTTTATTTTATTTATGGCTGTCATACTCCAGAGCCTTTTTCAATTTCCTCCCCTTTAAATTCATAGAACCGAAGGGACAGCTTCTACTAATTGATGGAAAAACAGAAGATGAAGTTTGTAGAAGTTTAGAAAGAGTGCTTCGTACAATGCGGATAACTACCTCAGAGCCCAAGGTACGCTTACTTTGTATCAATTTAGAATCCAGTGATTGGGAAGCTTCGCTTACTTGGTGTTCTTTTTCTTGTTCATTCTGTTTTTTGAGTTTTGTGGTTTGTTTTGGACCTTGGAAGATATGTTATTATTTGCTCATGGTACTCTTTCTCGTATTTACAAAATTTGTTTTCCAATCTTAAGTAATAATAAAATCTTGTGAAATGCTTCTTGTATTGTATGCATTCATTGCGGTGTTCGGAATAGAACATTCTTTTTAGTAAACAAGTATAATTCAGAGCAGGATAGTTTAAAAGGTTTTGATTTTGAAGTTAATCTTTTCATTGTTCTGCTCCATCAATCAGGATGTGGCTTTTGTTGTTGATGGATGGGCTCTTGAGATAGCACTTAAACACTACCGCAAAGCTTTCACTGAGCTGGCAGTATTGTCAAGGACTGCTATATGCTGTCGTGTGACACCGTCGCAAAAAGCACAGGTGTTTTTTTTACAAAGTACTGGTGTATAAAATTATGTTGCTCGGTCTTGTTTCAAGAAGCTATATTTTACGTTCATTTTTTCTAAGTTTCTATTCTCTTAGATTCTAGGCTTTTCCTATCTTAGTTCTATTTAATTAACTTATTATTAGAAGATGAAGGACAAGACAAGACCACTTTTTTTTTGTTTTCCTCTTGGTGGGGAACATAATATTTCTGTTTGTATTGTTTCTGTTAATTTATCAAAAGATTACGACACTGGTGTGACTTGTACACCACTATTTGATGCAGCTTGTACAGATATTAAAATCATGTGATTATAGAACATTGGCAATTGGCGATGGAGGAAATGATGTAAGGATGATACAACAAGCAGATATTGGTGTGGGCATAAGTGGCAGAGAAGGATTGCAGGCAGCAAGAGCAGCTGATTACAGCATTGGAAGTAAGCCTTTGTATATGGTTCAGTTTATGTTCCTGTAATGTATCAGAAATAACTTTTCCATGTTATTCTTACTAATTACAATAATTTGATCCAACACTCATTTGAAGGCTTATATTTTTCTTGGTTGCTTCTCTTTCTTGTTTTATCTGCACAACTACCAGATTTCAGTAATGATATTATGATTCTTTTGTTAATTTGCAGAGTTTAGATTCCTAAAGAGATTAATTTTGGTCCATGGCCGGTATTCATACAACCGCACAGCATTTCTCTCCCAATATTCATTCTATAAGTCTTTATTGATATGCTTCATCCAAATCTTGTGAGTTTTCTACCAACAATGGCCTTCCTTTTTCTTTTCATCATTAAACAGTAAACTATTTCGAATATTGTTGCATGTAGAAAAATATTCTGAATATTAAATCAATTGTTTTAAGAGTACAAGCACTGATCTTAATATATAGACAAGTTCTAACTATGGGTCTGATCAATGGGCCTAATACAAAAAAATCTAATAATAGTATTCATACATACACAACAATGTCCTAGCAAGAAGTCCAGGGTAATTGTTTATTACGAATTTCACAAAAACCAACACAAGTGGCTCCAAAAAAGGAAACATTTACAGCTTGTTGTTTTTCTTCTCTCTATCCTTTTGTGGTTGTTGTTTGATTACGAATGTTGCAATGCAAGTGAAGCACATTTCAATTTCTTTTATTCTCAAACTTGTAAGGTACTGACAAGTTATTGTATTTCAGTTTTTCATTTATTTCAGGCGTCTCTGGAACCAGCCTCTTCAACTCTGTTAGCTTGATGGCTTATAATGTTTTCTACACTAGTGTTCCTGTTCTGGTCAGTGTGCTTGACAAAGATCTTAGTGAGGAAACTGTGCTCCACCATCCTCAAATTTTATTCTACTGCCAAGCAGGAAGGTTTGCCATTTTTGCTGCTATGTTTCTCACTTTTTAAAATTCTGCCAAGCCTTCTCATTTTTTTAATATTGGTAGCTGCATTTTTTTGACAGCAATAGAAATTTATTACAGATGAAAATCCTTTTTTAACAAACCAAAGTGTAAAGATGTTATTTAAATTGCGCTGAATATAACAACTTCATTGGTGAACATCAAACTAACTATCAGTCTTGGAACAGGCTTCTAAATCCTAGTACATTTGCTGGATGGTTTGGGCGATCCCTCTTCCATGTAAGCATTGCCTATGAGCGTATTTATATAAATGATAACCAATATCTATAAATTACTGATTCTTAAGAATCTTATCATCTTGAGTTGTGAATTGTGATACGTTCCTTGAAAAATAGTAAAAGTGCTGTCCTAAATCTATTATTTAATTTTGGAAACATTTTATGGCAGCATTGTTCCTCATTGTTATTGATTGTCATTTGCAGGCAGTAGTTGTATTTATAATAAGCATACATTCATATGCCTACGATAAGAGTGAAATGGAAGAGGTTTCAATGGTTGCACTTTCCGGTTGTATATGGTTGCAGGCTTTTGTAATTACAATGGAGACCAAGTAAGCTTAAATATTAGTACATCTTTAGATGCTTTTCTGTTAGTAGTGAATTAGAAGAACTAGCTTATGTCTGTAGTTTCCTTTCTTAAAAGGAAATGATTTAAGCATCTCGAGAGAACTTGAAAAGATCAATTAGTTTGAAAGTATATGTTAGTTGCTTGAACCCGCTGGAAAAAATTATATGGTTTGATTGTTTGACCTATGTTTGATGCCTGCAGTTCATTTACAATATTGCAACATCTTGCTATATGGGGCAACTTGGCTGCCTTTTATGTCATCAACTGGATCTTTAGTGCTCTTCCTTCATCAGGGATGTATACAATTATGTTCCGGTTGTGTCGACAACCATCATATTGGATAACAATATTTGTAAGTACCTTTCTTCATCTTTTGCCATCAATGGAATGATCTTCACTCTCATTTTAACCTCTCTCTTTCTCTCCCATTTCTCCCTTCATGAAGAATGCATACATGATTTTGTTGTGTTTGTTCTTTACAAGTTTTTGTAAACAAAAAGCAAAGGGAAAATATAGTGACATTTTTTGTAACCAACTAAAAATGTAAACAACAAACATAGCAAACATAATCCCATTATTTCCTTGTTCTCGTTTCGTTTGTCAGTTCACGAGATTTCACAATTTAATCTTTTACGATGCAGCTCATGACTGCAGCTGGGATGGGTCCGATTCTAGCCATCAAGTACTTTAGATATACATATAAATCGAGCAAAATTAATCTACTTCAGCAGGCCGAACGCGTAGGAGGACCAATTTTGTCGCTCGCTACCATTGAGCCTCAGCTCAGATCTATGGAAAAAGATGTTTCTACCTTGTCAATAGCACAACCCAAAAACAGAAATCCTGTATTTGAACCTCTGCTATCAGATTCTCCAAATTCTACGAGAAGATCTTTCGGACCAGGAACACCATTTGATTTTTTTCAGCCACAGTCAAGATTATCATTTTCTAACTACACAAGAAATAGCAAGGACAAGTAAAATCAACAAGCTGTTGGAGGAGCTCTATATGCTGCAGCCAGCTTAATTTGTATATCATCCCTTTTTGACCAAGTAATACATTGTTAGTTCCTTGTTTACTGATATAATTACTGTAAATTGGCCCCTTCAAAATGTCTTTATATAATTGATGACATTAAAGATAAAAGGAAATAAATGCTCACTAATCTATAGATTAATATATCTTATTGTCTTGTAATTTTATTTGTATTATTTTTGTTTTCTAACTTCTGAAGGGACACAGATTTCACTGTTTCAGTCTCCAAAATTTTATCATAACAAATGTAAATGTACCGGTAATTTGAAATTCCCGATATATACATACCGGTAATTTCGGAAATTGTGAAATTTCTAGTTTACAATGAGTGCAAATTGTTATTTTTTTCATGCATTATTATTTTTAGAATATCTGATTCAATAAAAAAACTAGATAATATATACACCTAATAAAAACTGTGATACATACGAGAATACAAAAACAAAAGAAACCACGATGATTTCCTAACTTCATCCTTCTAGTGTCTAATGCGTTCCACATATGATGATTCTCATGCTTTTGCATCTTCAGTACAATTCTGTCTTCAACCATCAATGACGGGAGGCAATGGACAATCAAATTTCAACTTAATCTGAACCCAATGATTGTTGTTGACAAAACTACCAACAATGATTTTATGCCTGTTCGTATATATGTGTTGAATTAAGGCAAGAGGGAAAAATGTGATGTTAAGTCTCTTTGACCGAGACAAATACAATACTGTATCTATAAGTAATATGGTAACCCAAATTAGGAATCATCGTTCATTTATCAATACCATGCACATCCAAGTGTTCAACTCGTAACACATTCTTAACTGTAGAGATTGTGCCAAATAATAAATTGGAAAACAATTGAGGGTGTTGATGAACTTGAGTATCTAACTGGGTCTGAATCAAAAATCATGACCCTTCGCCCAATCTAAGTAAAGAAGCAATAGCTTGAAAACCACAATTTCCATTGTCACCCACATCAACAATATCATCAACGTATGTATGTAAGAAATCACGAAACTGAGAAAAGTAAATATCTCTCGAAGATACGGTGGACGATTGATTTCTAGCCGACATATTTGACGGTTGACTTCCACTTGATTTTGTACATGATCTCTTTGTAGTCTAACTTCCCCGCGAGCCCCCACCATATTCCCACTGTGAAGGATCACGATGCACATCACGCTCTTGACCCTTTCTGCTCTTCTTAACTCCCTTATTTGGCTTGTACTTCACCGATATTGGACAAATAGAAGTTGTGGATGAATGTGTTAGTTCCCGAACTTTTTTCATCAACACCCTCTAGCCTACAATATCCAAAGTACTGAAATATGTCTTCAACTCTTCATACTTTGCTTCTAATCCAATTGTGTACCACTTTATTCATGACTGGTATCATGCTCTTCAATGGGTAATTTCTTCTAAAAAAATATGAATTGGTTTTAAAGGAACAATATTTCATTATAATAAAGCAAAAAATTAAAGGGAAAAAATCTTATTATCTGACATATTATTAACTTTATCATTTGTTTTGCAAAAACTTAGTTGCACCTCTTCATCTTCAATTTATTTTCAAATGAAATGTTGTTTGATGGCTATATGATAGATTGGATTCTAAGCCATGGCAATGACTGACTTATTGTCAAAATGGATAGTTGCAACTTCTTGCTTCTCACCAAAGTCTTCAAGTATACTCTTTAACCACATTGCTTGTTGGGTAGCTAAGACAGCTGAAATATATCTAGCTTCTACAGAAGATTGAACAATAATTTATTATTTCTTTTAGTACATATCCAGAGGTAGGGGTGTTCAAAACCAAACCAACCCAATAGAAAACCGCAAACCAAACCAAACCAAACCGAAACCGCAAAAAAACCGCACTTGGTTTGGATGTATTTGGGCCATTATTTAACAAAACCGCGCGGTTTGGTTCGGTTTGCGGTTTGTATTTTGCAAACCGAACTAAACCAAACCAAACCGCATTATGTTACAACCCAGACTTCACTTATCCCACATCCAACCCAAAACTTAAATCTATTATGCCTTAACCATACAAATATTCTCTTAGTCACACTTAGGGTTTTAGTTTCAACATTCTCAAATCTCTTCGAGTAGTATCGCACATTCTTCTCATCATATTTGCTATGTACATCTCATCTCTTCTACTTTAATCTCTCTTATCTTATGTTCTTTCTTTTTCATATTCATCTTCTCCTTTTTTATATTATTGTTTTCTCATCCAATTATGTTTTTATCGCACCTTTCTTCTATAATATCACATATCTTATGATCTTTCTTTTTCATCTTCTATAATCTTTCCTATCCTCCATTTTTTCTTTTTATTGTAATATTTTTTATTGTAATATTTTTTATATTGTTTTATACTACTATTTATGTTTTTTATTCCACTTTGATCTAATCTTATTTTTGTATATTGAATGAGAATTTATTGTCTAAATATGATGAGTTTTGTTGCTATTTGATTATGTATGAATGACTAAATACAAAATTATGTTGTTCTCTATAGGTGTATGTATGACTCAATAAAAATATTATAAAAAACCGAACCAACTGAACCAATCCAAACCACATTGGTTTGGTTTGGTTTGGTTCGGTTTTATTTCTTAAAGTCAACCAAACCAAACCAAACCACATGCTTTTTTCTCTTGCGGTTCGGATGATTTTTTGTGTAAAAACCGCCCAAACCGCACCGCGAACACCCCTATCCAGAGGGGATTTTCATGTCATCCATACAACCTGTCCAATCATTATCGCAAAAATCAATTAACTTAGTTTCAACTTTATTGTCATATTTGATTCCATTGTCCAAGGTGCCCTATATATATATATATATATATATATATATATATATATATATATATATATATATATATATATATATATATATATATATATATATATATATATATATGTATATATCAACATCATTTTTTGTCGATCCTAGATATATATGCTTGGTTCGTTCATGAATCAAGAAAATAAACTTGTTGCAAATATGATATCATGTCTTGTACCAATGAGTTTAAATAGATTAACAACCAAACTTCTATAGTACTAGCATCATTCTTCTTTCCTCCATCTTCTTTATTTTATTTTTCATTCACCACTAAAGGTGTATCAGTTGGATGTTGGATTGCAACTATAACATTCCAAATTTCTTCAATATTTTCTCACCATAGTTATTTTGACAAATGAAGACTCTATCATCCTCATGGTGAATTTCAATTCCAAGAAAATGATGTAGCAAGCTCAAGTCATTCATATCAAATCATTCACATAAAGTGTAATAATTAAAATATCAACCATACGAAGTAATTATCGGTATTTCTATACCATGCTCTTGGTGTTTCAAGTCTCTTGTAGTTTAAGTGTCCAAGTCTCTTGTGCCATAGACAAGAGTATCCTTCTTCTCTAGACATCAAGTTGGTATGTTTCTGATTATTAAGAGAAAGTGTAAAGCTTTTTCTTTTAGTCATTTTTACAACAATAATAACTTTTTTTTTTTATAAAAAAATTCAAGTTTGCACTCTTGATTCTCAAATTGAAGAGAATAATCGTGCTCTAATAGTTTCTCATTGCTTAATAAATTTTCATCTAATTTAGGAATATAATGACTATCCTGAATTACCTTACCTCCTTGCTTTGTTGCATCTTTAATGCTTCTTTGCTTTCAACTTTAACATATTCTCCATTGCTCAGTTTAACTTTGGAGTCAAATGAGGGATCAACGTCAATGAAAGCATATTTATCTCCTTTTATATGATTTCTACACTACAAGAAAATTTGTCAATACCCAGGGCCAAAAATCCTCGGTAACAAGAAAAAGCCGTAGGAAAAGTAAATTACCGAGGGCTTACCAACAACTATAGGGCCCTCGGTAATTCGCTCCTCGGTAACGTCTATCGACAGCTAAATAAACTCACGATATTATCCACGGCTAAACCATGAATAGTTTGCGGGTAATAGATGATTAAATATTAAATTTTTTGTCTTATATTATCCACGACTAAGTCGTCAGTAAATTTACCGAGGGCTAAGCCGTCAGTAAATTTACCGAGGGCTAAGTCTTCGATAAGTTACTCAATTTTTGATATAACTTTACTGACGGTTAAGCCGTCAGTAGTATTATAGTTTTTTTAATCAAATATACCAATATTTGATCAATAGACCTATTTTATTAATATTTTCCCTGTTTGAAGACAATATGATTATTTTTTCATAACAACTTATAAATATTTTTTCATAACAACTTATAAATAAATAAAAACTCTTTTATGAATATTTTTTTCATATTATAAATCTACAAAACTCTTTTTTTAATCATGACCATAATTATATATAACCATTCAACAAACAAATCTCAAACCAAAACTCAAACCTTAATATCAATCAGATCTCAAAAAATATTTCATTCAACAAGTTTGATGTAAACAAGCTCAAACAAAACATAAAACAGGTTCAATCAAAATATAATGTGATTGTCAAAGTATTCTCATGAGTAAAATTAAAGCATAATATGATCTTATATGCTGCCAATAGAGTCATCATCACTGTCGGAGTCATCATCATAATCTGAATGACGACGACGACGTTTGTCACCTTTGATAGAAGCAACACTTTCAGCTAATTCCCTCAATTGTCTTTCCAAATCTTGTGTGCGTTTATTTGCCTTGCGACATTCCTCTCGCGCAGCTCGAGCATCTTCCTCTGCAGCATTTGCTCTCTCTTAAATTGTTGCCATTTGTGCAGCAATCTCAGCAGAAACTTGACCGCTACATGTAGATACACGTGACTGTTGGGTTAACGAGGAAACACCTGGTTTGTAATTCTTAGACAAGTCCCCAGCACCATAGAGACGTCCTCTAGTCTTGCCACCGGCAGCTTCAGCCCAAAAATTTAGCCGAGTTGTAGAATCAACTTCCTTAGGGCCACTGTTTGATGTCTCTCCTACTTGAGAGGCATGCTTTAGCTTCTCTGGAAATGTTTCCTGCTCAAAAAAAAAACTTAAACTTATATACATTACAATATTTTCATGATAGGAACTAACAGAACAATAATCATTTAATTTATTTTTTGAAAGTAGCAAAAACGGGAATTTCGACCAAAATCTATTTTAATTTCTTTAACAATTGACATATTTATTACATATTTAACATTAATCCTACCATATATATGATCATGATTCATAATATATGTAATTAATAGTTTTTTTTTAATAAGAGGGTCTAAGTTCAAAAGAAAATATTAACACAACATATTTATGTAACTTGTCCTTTTCAAGTAAATGGCATTAAAGATTTTATCCAAGCATACATCAAAATTTAGTAATTACACTTACATATGTCTTCTTTGATCTGTCGTCCACCCATGAGGAGTCCTTCTTTTTTGTATGAGTCCTTAAGAAGACCTCATCTAATGTGGGCTCTCTACCCAATTCCCGACGCTTATGCATTATAAAAATTTGATGTCAAATGTTAGGAAAAAATAAATTATGAGCTAAAGTTTAAGGAATCAAATGTTTAAAATGAATGACATACCATTCGTATGATGTGCTCATTTGTGGATATGGAGCCACCCGTATGGACAGATCCACCCTTAGCAGATGCCCGATTTTTCTTATTCCTGGCAGCTTTAACCTTATACTCTGGTGTTTCCCATTTAATTTTGAGCCCTTTCCAAGCACCCTCTCCCATCCAAGATGGACGTTCTTGTTTCTTCCTTGCCTCCATCAGAATCTCTGAGAGGCGCTTTGAGCCCTTGCTCTTAAAGATACTCTTGAGTTCAAACTCATCATCAGGCCGCCAAGCAACTATTTTCTGCAACATTTTAATAATAGACAAATTAAGAAGCAGCAGATTAGAAGACCAGGTCCAAACCTCAAAACCACAAGAAGAAAAAAAGCATAGCGAAAACAATAATCACATTCTAATTATAAAAGCTCTTTTGTTCTTTGAATTATTAATACTTAATTTTCCTTCCGTGCCCGAATCTGGAAAGCAAGTAGTAACATTTTTTTAAGTGCCTGAACATTTGGAGGGGAGGGAAAATTGTTTCTTCTCTCATTCCTTCTCTTCATAATTTTTCCATCAAAACAGAGACTTAGTGCTCAAGTTGAGATGTTAAAAATCTGTCAGCTGAAATCTTACATATCACAAGTCACAATAACACGGGTCCGCAAAGCATGGTCAGAGTCAACGGATCATTCTTTGAAATTCTGATTGGCTTCTTTTTATTTATGGCCAGCCACCACAATTGAACATTAAAACTATTGCAATGGCTTCTTTTTATTTATGGCCAGCCACCACATGATATTAATTAAATAATACAATTGAAATATAAACAATTAAGATTAAAACTATTGCAATGACAATATATTCATTCAATAAAAATTCATCAATTTACTATGTCATTATCGTGTTCGTGTGTTTATATAAGGAATATTTTACTATCACATCATTTAATATTTTTCAACTAATTATAAAAGCTTTTTTGTTCTTTGAATTGAATGTGTTTGTTATGTTGGTACCTGTTCTCAATGTGTTTGTTATGTTGGTACATGTTTCTTTAGGGAATTGAACTAACAATCTATATATTCAGTATTGATGTCAGCTATGTTTAATAGTTATTGAATTAAATTGTATTCTGGTACCTGTTTCTAGCACATATATAGCTATTTCCATTTGTTATGCCATGTTCATTTTAAATGCCAAATGTATATCATCATCAAAAGCTTTTTTCTAGCATAAAAACCTATAGATTCTAGTTCAAGTATTGCATTAACGTAACACAAGTTATTCAAAACTACTTCATGGTGTTTTTCAATTCCAAAACAAAATCATTGGTATCCATGGGTCAATGGAGTGATATTCTCTTTTATAAAACATAAAATAATAAATAAAAGTATAGAAATTGGAAAAACTAATCAAATTAACAAACTTATCCCAAATTTCATGAACATCCGATTCACCCTTTTATCTGGTATCTCCCTCCAACTAGCCCATGCCTTACGGAATTGTGACTCAATTACTTTGGTAAGGGCCCTCGAGGCCACCCTACACGGGTTCCACCTACACGCAAATTATAAACAAAATATTAAAATACATTATAGACACGTCAACATAAGTGATAAATTAACATAAAACAAATATGTACCCTCTCCCATGTGGAAAAATATAGGGCCTTCCATCAGTTGTCTTATAAATCTCTTGACAAGAGTTTCTTGATTCTTGCGCCAGATCATCACTGGTTTGCACATGTAGTGAACCTGATTGAGTGTTTGGATCCGACGTGTGTCGTGAACCTTGAGCTAATGAGGAAGGATCTCTGACACGTAAAGGTGATTTTGTTGCCTCATGTGGCCTAAAACATGGAGTTGGCACCATATTTATAGGTTGATCTTTTGGATTCTCATTGTCTTGTATCTCCGCATGCACTTGTCTAGCATCATGTTGTTCCACTTCCACTTGTCTTTCATCTTGTTGTTCCACATCCATCTGCTCCACATCATGTTGTTCTAGTTACAGTTTAGCCAAATTTGACATCCACACATCTACACTTTATTGACATCCACACATCTAGCCAAATTTGAAGCATATCCATCTGGCATCTTAAGCTCCTTTATCCATTTACAAACTTTTTTTGCCTCATCAGAAGAAAGACAGTAATTTGCCTTAGGTTTTGTCATCTTTCCATTGTTGTGTTTAATCAACTCTAAGTCACTACGTTGACAAATGATGGCCAAGTCCATTCTAGCTTTTTCATTGTCCTTTGTCTTGTTCTTAATATTCATGACTGTATTAAACACATTATCGAAGAAATTTTTCTCAATGTGCATCACGTCTAGATTGTGCCTTAATAAATTGTCTTTCCAATATGGAAGATCCCAAAATATGCTTCGTTTAGACCAATTATGGCTTTCTCCATATCCTTTTAATTTAGAAACTCGATTGTCTACAAGTTCCCAAAGATCACGAACCCAACAATATATTTCTTCTCCTGTCAATATAGAAGGTGGCTCTTCCTTCACAACTTTATTTTTTGTGAACCTTTTCTTACTTCTTCGAAAGGCATGATTATGTGGTAAGAACCTACGGTGACAATCAAACCACGAATTTTTTCCACCATATTCCAGTGTAAAAGCCTTATTTCCATCCATACACACTGGACATACCAACTTGCCTTGAGTACTCCACCCTGATAACATACCGTAAGCTGGAAAGTCATTAATTGTCCATATTAATGCTGCCTTCATTACAAAGTTTTGTTTAGTGGAGATATCATAAGTCAAATCCCCTTGATTCCACAAATTCTGAAGCTCGTCTATTAATGGTTGTAAGTACACATCAATGTGAGCTTTTGGATTATGTGGTCCTGGTATGAGGCATGTTAAAAACATAAATGGTTTAGTCATGCACAATTCAGGGGGGAGATTATATGGTGTCACAATCACAGGCCAACAAGAATACGGGGATGAAGATGCCTGGATGTATGGTGTAAAACCATCAGAACATAAACCTAGCCTCACATTTCTTGGTTCATTCGCAAAGTCCGGATGCATCTCATCAAAATTCTTCCAAGATTTACCATCAGAAGGATGACGTAAAACACATGAACTTGAATTATTATGATGATGCCATCTCATATCTTTTGCAGTTTCTATTGAGGCATACAATCTTTTTAACCTTGGAGTGATTGGCAAGTAGTACATTCTCTTAAGCGGAACGTCATTGTAATTACCCATCCCAGTCTTACGAGGAACATATCGTGGTTCATGACAAAACCTACACTCTTGATCTGTAATCGTATCTTTGTAGTACAACATGCACCCATTCACACAACAATCAATTTTTTGAGACTTCAAACCAAGCATAGACACCAACTTTTTTACTTGGTAGAAATTTTTTGGCAATGAATCCTTTGAAAGACACACTTCTAGAAGCATGTTTGCAAAGAAATCAATACATTTTTGAGGTATATTCCAATTTGTTTTGCAAGCCATAAGCTTCACACATACTGAAAGTTTCGATTCAGAAGCACCCTCATATAACGGTTGGTTTGCAGAAGTTAGCAGATCATAAAATTCTTGAGCTTCCTTATTTGGTGGCTCTTCATGATTGTCTTCCATATTAACATGTTCTCTATCAAGCTCATATTCATCGACATTATCTTCATTAATCCCCCCTTCCTCACCAACCTCGTTCTCCTTCCCCACATCCTCATTAACATTATATTTGTTATCGACATCCTTATCACCTTTGTTGCCCATTCTTCGAAAATCATAATCAGGCCCTAATGCATCCTCGACCATATGTTTCATTAATTCAAAATGGTCTTCATTATCCACATGTCTACTACTAATTGGTACATTTGTTGAGTCAATACTTGGGGCTTTTTCACCGTGATCTGTCCAATACCAATAATTTGGTTGGAATCCATATTTATACAAGTGAAATCTAACTTCACCTTCAGACAATACTGGCACGCACATGCACTTGTTACAAGGACATCTAATTCCACCATCGCGTTCAACATTAAGTTGCATTTTAGCCTTTTGTATGAACTCATCAACCCCGTTTACAAATGTTAGTTTCAACCCCCCTCTATGAGGATAATGCCTATCATATACCCAACTACGTTCTGGAGGGTAACGATCCATATACAATCACTTACTTTATCAATGACTTGAAGCTATCAAGACAGAAGAAATAAATTAAAAAATCAGCAATCTTATCTATAACTATATTTTAAAATTCAATTTCATCAACTACAAAAATTAACTGTGGAACATAACTTCCCACACAAAATTCTATGCAGTTACCAAATAGATAGTACAAGATAAGAGCATCTAACTATGTATACCTCTAGAAAAATTTACTTCCTAAAGTTATATACATACACAACTAATTTTTATTTTGGATTGAGTGGTAGTATATGTCTAAACTAGAAGTAAATCTATCATATCGTATATGGTATACTACCATAAGCTCTTAGAATGCATGGCAGAGATGTCATTTATCCAACTAAATCCTAACATCGCAAAATATATAAGGATTAAAATTACCTGAAGAATTCAAAAGCCAGTGAAAGCTATAGGCACCGTTAGAAATTCCAGGTATCTGTAGCACTACATTAACAAAAATATTTCTCATTTAATTATTATAGAAAATGTAAATAAAAATATTTATATTCTTTAATTTCAACTCTATATTTAATCATACAACTCAATAAATAAATGTCCATCTAGAACCTCAATTGTGAAGAGTTAGCAGAAGGTAACAACGATTTAGACAACAAAGTAGAAAATAATGGAGATTTGGATTATTCATAGGCTTTACAACCTTATCTAATTCACTTTAAATGTCTTTTCTAGTTGTTTCTGTTTTACAACCGTACACACAGTAAACAATATAAAAATATGAACATTTTTATCTCTCTTAAATTTTCAAAGATAATATATAAGTTAGTTATAATTTAATTTTGATAAAATAATCAAGTGTCTTATTTAGCCATAGTTTAATCATGATAAATTTGTATAATACACATTTTCAAAAACAATTATGATTATGTTCACAATTCAACAAAAAATGGTTAAAATGAAAGTAATCAAATGCAAATGATTTTGGAAAATCATTTTATTTTAATGGTGTTATATCATTATGTTTAGTTGAGAAATACATAAAAAAAAAATCATTTTCAATGTTCAAAAATGCAAGACCAATTATTAAACACCTTATCTTAGTAATGCAATATTTCCATATTTGACATAAACAACCACTCGTGGAAAATTAAATTATTGATAAACAAAAGGAATTATAGGAAGTGATGATGACCCACTTCTCTCCTAACAAACTTATTGCATTACAAACTTGGTAGTGCAAATAAAGTAAATCACACCAACTTTATCCAAACATGGCATTCAATCAAGCAAGAGAATTAATATGGAATGTTTTCATAAATTAAGCACTTTTTCACACATGAATTAACTTAATTATAGACATACATACTTGAAAAGAAAAGAAATGATCCTAATTTAGTTAGTTGTGATTTCGTGGATATACAAAGCAAACATCACCTTTTTCCAACTGTCCACTTATGAAAAAGACTTAGTGATGATAAACCTGAAAATAGCTTGGGTTGCAACAACACAACACACAACACACTACACTATAATCTATTCTATAATCTATAATCTACAATCTATTCTACAGCTTTTATTTTGATATCAACTAAAGCAACCAAAACATTAAGTACCACCATTTAATTCTGTTTTCAAAAAGCAACCTCAATATCAGTTTTAGCGTGCATCACTTAACAATGTGGTAGAATGTGTAAACTTTGTGTGTATGTCTTTGTTTTCTTGTTTCTTCTCACTACCAAAAATTAAATGTTGTGCTACATACTTTCTCATCAAGACGAATACGCAAAATTCATTTTATAACATATATGTAATTGCATGCACTATTAATTCGAATCATCATGACTAAGAAACCATGGTATAAAGCAAATCAGAGAAAAAGATAAATTTTGCAACAGTTAAAACACACAAAAACACCATTATAAATAAAAATAATAATTAAAAATCTTTTGAAAGTGAAAGACAATTTTTGTTTCTTCAGTGATCCACATGTTTGTCTCAATATGGAACCATTTCATCAACTTTTCTTCAACATAGACATCACTCACTTTATATGCATACATTTGGATTATAATAATTTTCCTTAATTCTGTAGAGAATGAAAGCTCTATATTTAGTGAATCAACTTGCATTTTATTCAAGATACTAAGGCTCATATATAGCCTTTAGTCATAACAGAAAAGGAACGTAAAAATTGGAATAACAGAAGCCATAACAAAACTGAAATGAATGACCTATTCTATCTCCTACAAACTAGGAACTTTATTTATTAACTAAAACAAACTCTAAGACTTATTCCAAACACTTAACGGTTCTTTCAAATTCTTGTCATTTCACAATTAAACTTTACTTTTTGAGATCATAATATTAAGAATATTGCAACAGAAACAAAGCTTCATTTCATAATATAATTGTATATAACCATATATCATAATATTATTGTATATATAATATATGTAAAATTCAAAACAACCTAACCCAACTCATAATTTTTCTGTTGTGATACTAATAATACTAATACTACCAAAATACTTGAGGGTTCAATGTTTGCAAAATCAGAAATATTCTATCAGAAATATTCAGATAGAATGTAACTTCTATGATACCAAACCTTAAAATTCAAAAATATTTAGTATACTATTGAGACATAAGACAATTCATTACACCAAGACAATTCCAAATAGCTCAAAAACCAGTTACAGTTTAGGCTTTAAACAATTCTACCACAATAAACAATTAAACTAGACCTTTGCCAAAACATGTTAGATGCACAACATAGAACACACAACCCCAATGATCTCAGATTTTTTCATATACCCTTTATTATTCATAAAACACAATGTCTCAAACTCCAAATATTAGAGGCATTCAAGGAGAAATGATAGATATGTTAAACTTGAGATTGGAGGACCCAAAATTAACAACAATTAACAATGAAAATAGAATAATAACATCTCTAAACTCTGTATCTAAAAAATCAATTGAAGAAAATGTCAATAGTACCCAAAATTAACAACTAACATTAACCATATCAAAGACAACAAAAAAACAAAGATTGATAATAATAACAAGAAATCGACTTGTTAAATTAGAAAGAAAAGTTATAAAATTAGGGTTTTGAAAATAAAAAGCAAAAAATAAAGTCTGAGAAGTGAGAAGTCAACTTACCAATTTGTGAAGAGTTAGGGCAGAAAACAATCGCAGTTGAGAGAAATTTGAAGGATGAGAGAAGTTTGAAGAAGATTGAGGGTTTGAAGCCGCTCTGCAGTTTGAAGAATGAGGGTTAATTTGAAGCCACTAGCTGAGAGAAATTGTTTCTCTTTGTAAAAAGAAATTGTTTCTCTTTGTAAATAGAAACTTTATTATACTGATTTTATAATTAAGATAATTTATCTAAAAAGTTTCTATTATCCTTAAAACTAAAAAGTTTCTCTTATACTTAAAGTTTTAAAAGTTTCTCTTTGTCGGTACTAATAATTTATCTATATAATAAAAAATTTATACTGACTTTATAATTAAAATAAAAAACTATATTATTATTATATCTAAACTTATTTGTTTTAAGTATAAGATTTTAAGTAATTTTTAGTACCTTTTAAAAATATCATTAGTTTTATTTTAATTTATATTAAAATAAAATATTATTGATTAATAGTATATATAAGTTTATAAGACTTTACCGAGGGTTTAACCGTGGGTAATTACCGACGGTGCAAAACCGTGGCTGCTTTCCATGGCTAAGCCGTGGGTAATGTTTAAAAAATATATAATTGATATTGTCTCTGATACTCATGAATTACCGACGGATAAACCCTCTATACCAAAAAAATTACCGACGACTACATGGCTGTGGGTAATTATCCGTGGGTATATACAACTTTTCTTGTAGTGTACACCCGATGTCCAAGTACCACATATTTTATACTCTTTAGTTGCTTTATAACAAGCAAAGAATAAGTCGGCTTCACTATTTTCTACTTCTGCAAATGATACATGCTACTGATTTTTTAAGTGACAATCTTTTTACATATGCATGAACCTTTTTCAATTATGACATTGAGGTTTGCCTTTGTTCCATCAATATTTCTTTTCATAATTGTTCTTCTTACAAATACAATTTCATTTATTTGAACCACCAAAATTTCCTCGTCCTTCATAGGTGCTTCTTCCTCTTCCACAAGAGTTTCCTCCTCTTCCTCGGCCTCTAACAAATTTTCCACCTCTAGAAGATCACTATTATTTTGGAATACTAATTTCTCATTATTTAGTTAAATGACAAGCTTTAATGAAACGCGCTTTCGAATGAATTTTCATTGCGTCGTGATGACCATTTTTCATAAGATCTAGGTGACCCCATCAACCTTTGGATAGTCATAGTTGACAAATCCTTAGTTGGGGACTGGCCTAACAAGTGCCCTATGCCTAATTGAGGCTCAATCCAGTATTCATCTGGGCATAAGCCCAATAAAAGACTAGCGAAGATATAACCGTGGTAAAATAGAGCCGTTGGCATATAGCCATTGGGGATCTCCCCACACACTCCATAACGCCTTTCATGCGGCCAACTTCCTTTCGGATTTACAGGAGGCAGTTAAACTCAGTCAAAGGCTACGCGCCCACAATCCACAAGCACATGCCCTTATAAATACCCTCCACCCTTGGAGGGCTAGGTATTTAATTCGAATCACCCAATTTCTTACGCTTTAGTTTGCCTTACACTGAAACTTACTTGAACGTCGAAGTACCTTGCAGGTACACCACCCCATTCCCGACAAACACCATCACAATCCCAACTGAAGGCCACGAAGATCTATCCAGATCATTTATGTATAGTGACGCTGTCCGTGGGAAACTAGAAGCTCCCCCATCTTTCGTGACCAAGATCCTTTCTTTTTTTCACCACGAGATCAAAGCTCATCTTTTTCTCGTCTTTATGGCTTCCCAGATCAATGAGATTGTGAAAGATACCCCTACCATCGTCATCAGCGACGAAGATAACATAGGCAACCATGGGATTACCCAACTCAATGTCAGTCACCACGAAGGACATCCTCCTTCCCCAACTTCAAACAATATGAAATAACCGTCTGTCACTCATGGCGACCCCGTGTTTGAACCAATCCTTGTCCTGTCGGACGCAGATGTTGGCACCCAGGCTCTTATCACCACCCACAATAGGGCAAACCTCGATCTCTTCCAACGGAGAAAATGCATACAAGTGCTCGAGGGTAACCATCGTTCCCCTTCACCATCCAGGAGACGTCGTTGCAAAGGTTCTCACACACGTCCTCGCCACTCTCGATCTCCTCTGTGAAATCTCAAAGTGAAAGATCCCAAACACCTTTATCCTCCTAGGGATCAAGATAGGCCTGAAGGATCATGTCCAGAAAGGGCCAAGAAACATACTCAATCTCCTCCCCGAAGGACAAGACGCTCGCTAGAAGATCAAGATCAGAGCAAGAAGTCCCGTTACAATGAAGACTGTCGTCCACATCAGCGTAGCAGGAGTCCTCGTCGAAGCAGATCTCTATACCCTTCGTCCGAAAGTAGCGACGACGAGGATCATCGTAGGTCGTTTAGCCGCGAAATTATGGAGACCCGCATCCCACATAGACTCGAAAAACCTCCTCCACTAGCCACCTACGATGGGACCACCGATCCCGATGATCACATCGAAAATATCAAGGCCATGCTCCACTATCACAACGTGGATGGTGCAATCAAATGTAGGCTTTTTCCTATAACCTTGTGAAAGGGCGCGATGTCGTGGTACAAGCACCTCCCCACAGGGTCCATCACGTCGTGGAAAGTCTTGAAGAGCCAGTTCACCAGGCATTTCACAGAACCTAGACGTCATCCGAAGTCTGAGGCCACTCTCGAAGGGATCATACAAGGTAAAGAAGAACCTCTGCAGGACTACATCGACAAATTCAACAAAGAGGCCGTTGAAGTGCACACTACTGACCACATGAAGCAATATATTTTGGAGAAGGGCATGCGTACTAATAGCGAATTTCGAAGAGCTCTGGGTATCGAACCTACCCAATCCCTCGTCGAGCTGCTCCACAAAGCCCAAGCGTACATCCAATACGAGGAAAAGGAGTCTGCATACAAAACACGAGATTCGAGAAATCAAGAGAACACGATAACTCATAAGAAGAAAGACGACGAGGCCCGCGAAAAACAAAGAGATGATCGTCCTTGTAAAAGTAAAGGCCATGTTTGGGGAAAGAGATGCGTCCAAGACAATTAAGACATATTTCCTGGTGATCGACTATCCGTCCCACTACTAATGCATCCTGGGGACGTCAACATTAGCCAAGCTCATCATCGTCCCATAAACGGTCCATCTAAATATGAATTATTACAGAGAAGGGCCACATGGATACTCTCCATGGAGACATTGAGGCAACGCGAAGGTGCTTTGAAGCAGCGGCCAGAGGCCAGACCGTGATAAAGACCGCACCAAAGAGCAACAAGCGCGCAAGAGACGAAGACTCTCCAACTGACGACGTTCAACCCGAGAAGAAGCCAACCCCTCAGATCAATATAATCGACCTCGACTCTCGCATCCCTGCAGACTCTGAGGACGAAATCTTTGCAGACAAATAATCTATTTTGTGTCCTTTTCCTGCAGGAGAATTTGAAGTTATAACCTTCGGAGACAATCCTGACAGAGGAGTTCGCATCGGCGCAGGATTTCCTGATGACGTCAAGAAGAAGTTGAAGCAATTCTTACGCAACAACGCAAACCTCTTTTCCTGGAGTGCCACTGATATGCTAGGTATTTCCCTTGAGATTACATGCCACAAGCTCGCCATCAACCCGTCAGCACGCGCATTTTCCCAATGTAGACGCAAGCAGTCCGAAGAAGAAACTTTAGCTGCTGAAAAATTAGTTAAGGACCTCCTAGAGGCCAATTTTGTAACTGATGTCAGGTACACAACCTGGCTCTCAAACACTGTACTTGTGAAAAAATCTAATGGGAAATGGCGCCTCTGCATTGACTACACTGATCTTAATCGGGCTTGCCCGAAAGATTCTTACCCTCTGCCCAACATAGACAAGTTGGTAGATAATTTTATGGGTTTTAAATTGCTATCCTTCATGGACGCATATTCTAAGTACAATGAAATACCCATGGCCGACAAAGATAAAAGGTACACCACGTTCATGACCCTAATGGAAAATTATTACTACAACGTAATGCCTTTCGGATTAAAGAACGCATGAGCCACATATCAATGCATGATGAACAAGGTTTTCCAGTCACAAATTGGGGACATGCTAGAAGTTTACATGGACGACATGATCGTCAAGTCCATCCAAGAGTCTGATCGCACTTCTCATCTCCGGAATGTGTTCGACCAGGCAAGGGAGTGAAAAATACGCTTTAACCCGGACAAGTGAACCTTTGATGTAAGAGCGGGCAAATTCCTCGGCTTTTATATTACAAAAAGAGGAATCGGGGCCAACCCCGACAAATGTCGCGCCTTCTTGGAATTTCCTACGCCTGACTTAAAGAAGTCAATCCAATCCTTAAACGGTATGCTCGCCTCCATATCTTGCTTTGTGGAAAAATCCGCTCAACATGCCTCACCCTTCTTCAAGCTGCTTCGCAAGGAAGCAACATTCAAATGGACAGAAGAATGCGAGAAGGCTCTGCAGCACCTCAAACGAGCATTATCGGAGCCCCCGGTTCTTTCTAGACCAACAACTGTAGAGATCCTCTACCTATATCTGTCTGTCAATACCAAAGCCATCAACGCAACTCTCATAAGAAAAGATCCTATCACGAGTAAAGTCTTGCAAGGGACAACGTTTAGATATCAGCAAATTGAGAAGGTCACCCTCGCGCTCGTAAATGTTGCCAGGAGACTATGACACTATTTATTGGCACACACCGTGGTCGTATAAACCGACAACCCATCAAGCAACTGTTAGCCCAACCATATATGGCAGGAAGAATGCTAAGGTGGTCTCTAGAGTTGTTTGATTTGATATACGTTACGAAATTAGGAAAGCTCTAAAAGCTCAAGCCCTGGTTGACTTCGTCGCTAAGATGACCCCAACAGAAAACACGCCAGAAAACACCCACAAGTGGGTCATCTACGTCAGAGGTGCATCTGGTCTGTTTGGAAGTGGGGCGGGGATCATCCTCGAGAATGAGGAAGGCTTCGTATCTCTAATCCTTTCTTTCTCGATATCTAACAACCAATTTGAGTACGAAGCCTTCATGGAAAGAATCCTCCTAACAAAGGACATGGGTGCCCAAGTGCTCAGGATCTACACTGATTCTCAGCTAGTCGCATCACAGGTCAAAGAGGAATACTAGGAGAAAAATGACCATCTGGTCGAATACCTGACGCTGGTACAATGAATGCTTGCAGACTTCAAGTCTTGGGATGTCCAGCATATCCCGCGCGAGCGTAACTCGCGAGCATATGTCCTATAAAAATTAGAAAGTATGCAAAAGAAAGGAGAAAACAAATTCGTAATCCAAGAAACACTTCCTCGACCTAGCATTGAAAAGCCCTGCGGTATCATCGACATCAACATCATAGGTAACAGCAGTTGCTGGATAACTCTTGTATTCCAATACTTGACAACTGGCGAGTTGCCCGAGGACAAGAAAGAGGCCAGTGCCACCAAACGCCATGCATCATCCTACATCCTTGTGGACGGCAGGATGTATCGTTGAAGATTCTCAATCCCTCTCCTAAAATTCATCGGGGAGGGAAGCGTATCCTACGTTTTGCACGAAATACACGAATGGATTAACACGCAGCACCTGGGTGGAAGGTCTTTGGTCCGAAAGGAATTAAGAGCAAGATACTACTGGCCAACCATGCAGAACGACGCCAGAGATCATGTAAAGAAGTGCGAAAAGTGCCAATGTCACGGGGTTATGCACATCGTGCCCCCCGTCATGCTCAAAACAATGTCATCACCATGGTCGTTCGCGCAATGGGGCATGGACATCCTCGGACCCTTCACGATGGGTTATTTCCAAAAAAAAAAATCTGATTATGGTCGTGGACTACTTTACTAAATGGATAGAAGCCGAGGCCCTGGCCAGAATCACTGTGTTTCACATTTTGCAATTTTACAAGAGGAACATCCTGACCAGATTCGGTGTACCCCAATCCCTTATCATGGACAACGGTACCCATTTCACGGACGTGAATTTTCAATACTTTGTCACCAAGACTGGAACCAAGCAACACTTCGCATCCGTCGAGCACCCCTAGAAAAATGGGCAGGCCGAAGCGGCCAACAGAGTCATTTTACAAGGCCTAAGACGAAGACATGGCGAGGCAAAGAACAGGTAGGTCGAAGAACTCCACAGCTTACTCTGGGCCTACCGGATCACTCCACATTCAACCATCGGAGAGACTCCATTCCGAATGACGTACGGGGTAGAAGCAGTCATCCCCGTGGAGATCAGAGAACCTTTTAGATGCACAGAGTTCTCTTTAGAGGAAGAACTCAATGACGAGGTACTAAGAGAGGAACTCAACTTGGTCAAGGAAATTTGTTCAGGGGAAACTCTCTGCGAATAGTCCCTAAAACAAAAAATCTCGTTGTGTTACGACATCCGGATCGTTAAACGAGAATTCCAAGTGGGCAGCCTTGTCCTGCGCAAAAACCAGAAAGATTTTCACGAAGGCAAGCTCGCGACCAACTGGGAAGGCCCATATCGCGTTAAGTTAAAAACAGGGGCATACTACCTCGAAGAACTGAATAGGGAACCATTTGCTCGACCATGGAACGTTGAAAAGCTTAAACAATATTACAGCTAAAAGTCTAGCCAAAGCGCGGAATAGTTGTCGGCTAATAAATCCCATCAACAGGGGAAGAAGTGTCTGACCACAGGGATGTATCATGGTATAAATACAACCCTCAATTTAAACATGCACAATCACTTTCCCATTATTCGGGAAACTGAATCTCCCAACGCGGACATCTCAAATGAGCTCCGCCATCGTCATACCAACGTGGCAGAACCCCAGCTCGCGATGGGAAAATTCTAAGCCTTAGGGAAAAAAAGAGACACAACAGCGTCCCCGATTCCCTCTAGAGAGAACAGATCTCACCCTTTGTCAAGTTCCATACACTGTTGAGTTTAACATTATCACGTCGAGCATTCACCTAGTTCTTTAACTTAAAATTATAAAAGCATACATACAATTTAAGTAACAATGCGTGAACAAGGCAAAAAGACCATAATATTATAAAAAAAATGCCGACCATAAGGTCAAACATTGTGTAGATGTTTTGATTGGCTATATTTTATGATAAAACTCTTGTGTGTTTCAGGATGTCATAAGGAATGTTATGACATGTGATTTAAGCATTATGCAGGTGTATACTGTGTTTGTGCAGCTGTTTGTTTTCAGGATGTCAAGACTGATATCATGACATCTGTAACTGGGCCTGAAGACCTAGTTGAATCCTAATTTGTGTGCGCATTTGCTGCCATTATTAATGAGATTTTATTGTGGTTTTAGCGCATTTGCTTCAGAAGGAAAAGGAGGATTCAATTTGGTTTTGTTATAGCAGAACATTTGTTCTTGCTATTTTTGTTCCTGTAATTTAGGAACTATTTATTCTGAATTGTGTGCAAGTTCAGCAGGCCCAATGCCCATTGGATTTTCTATTTAAAGCTTCTCAACCCTAGTGTGAATGTGTGGAAAATAAGGATTGTATTTTCAGTGTTTTTCACGTGTGTTAGTTTTTCTTGTGAGCCAAGTAATTGTCTTTTGATGATTGTTTTAGACTAGGTGTTCATTTGTATTTTGTCCACTCAAAGCTTTTAAGCAATGGTGTTTGTATTTGACTGAAGCTTTTAAGCAGGTCAAAGATTGTCTTGAAAAGTGTCTTCGTTTTCTTAGTATTGTTATTTAAGATCACTGTCTGTGATTGTGTAGGAAGTGAGAGAGGTCTCTTATCTAGGAGTTCCTAGGTAGAACTGTCATTGGGTAGGGATTAAGTGAAAAGATTGCAAACTATAGGTGTTTGTTGTGGATCTTTAAATTGATACTACTGATAGTGAAGTTCCTTCTTGGCTTGGTAGCCCCCAGAGTAGGTGTGATTGCACCGAACTGGGTTAACAACTTTCTGTGTATTTTATATTTTGACTTTGTCATTTACACTTTTATTGTTGTTAAGTGTCGTGACATCGTGTTTGACATTGTGTGGTTGTTGCCAAAATTTCAATTGGCATCAGAGCAGGCACCCTGCCTATTTTACTGGGAGAGATCTAGGGACAATATTCTAGTACCACAAACAAGGAAGAAGGATTTGGACGCATACCACCCATTCTGGATAGTTCTAACTATGATTACCAGAAACCTCGCATGATTGCCTTCTTAAAGTCTCTGAACAAGAAGGCTTGGAAAGTTGCAGATAGAGGATGGTATCATCCTACCATCACTGATAAAAATGGGAATATAACTTTGAAGCCCGAGGATGATTGGAGCAAAGAAGAGGAGGAGCTGGCACTATGGAATTCTAAAGCACTGAATGCCTTATTCAATGGCATTGATAAAAACATATTTAGACTTGTGCATCATTGTCAAAATGCCAAATAAGTTTGGAACATTATCCGAACCACCCATGAAGGAACCTCTAAAGTCAAGATATCAAGACTTCAGATGCTTACCACCAAATTTAAAAATCTGAGAATGAAGGAAGATGAGACTGTTCATGATTTTCACATGAACATTCTGGATATTGCTAATGCCTCAGGAGCCTTAGGAGAAAAGATGTATGATGAAAAGCTTGTGAGGAAAATTCTTAGATATCCGCCTAAGAGGTTTGCTATGAAGGTGACTACTATAGAATAAGCTTAGGACATTTGTAACATGAAGGTAAAAGACCTCATTGGATCCCTTCAGACTTTTGAAATGGGACTCAATGATGTGCCTGGAAAGAAGAACAAAAGCATAACTCTTGTGTCAAATACTGAAAAGGGGGCAGAAAAAAGTGAGATGGAGGATGAGGAAAGTATGAAAGATGTTGTTGCCATGATGGGAAGACAATTCAACAAGGTCACGAAGAGGATGAATTTTGGGTCAGGATCAAATGTCAAGAACACTGCTTCTGGCATCAGCAGATCAACTGAGTCAAACACAAAAGCTAAAGAGAAGTCAAGTAAAAATAAAAGATTTCAATGCCATGGGTGTTGTAGCACCCTAATTTTTGCCCAAAGTTTTCTTTGCATTTCATCTGCATCTTGCATACAAACAAGATCACACTAGTTGTTCGATTCTTTTCGGGTGTAGGTTTATATCTCACAGGGGATCAATGTTGTCTTTAATTTCTTTATTTGTTTATGTTTACTAACCATTAATTAAAATCCAAAAAAAATTAATGTACAAAAAAAATTTCCTGTAAATCGGAGTACCTTGCAGGTACACCACCTGCCTTCCCTACAAACACCATCACAATATCAGCTGAAGGTAACGAGGACCTGTCCAGATTATTTATGTACAAAACTAATTAAAATTTTATCCATAATTATTCAATCTTCAATTTTGTCTACAATATACTTCATTTGATTCACCAAAACAGTGAGTCTATTAAAGTACTCACTCAACCTTTCATTTTCTTTCAACTTTTCACTCTCAATTTTTTTTAGAGACATAAGTATGAATGTTCTCTCCTTAGAATCCCTTCAAACTCTTGTTGTAGAGTTTCCCGAGATTTTTTTTTAGCTCTCATAATTCTTGGAAAAATGATATTTGAAATTCCTATTTGAATCATTCTAAGAACTCTAACATCAATTATTTTTTTATTCTTCACTTTGTGCTATTGTGCATTCTGCTGCAGCTGCTGGTTCTCTATACCATTGTTTGACAAACTCCAAGGCATTCAAATATGTGAACAAAGACTTTATTTTTATTGCCCAAAAATCATAATTTTCTCCTTCAAATAAAGGAACTTGAACATTGATATAGAGCTAACGCTTGTTGAGACATTATTTGAGGAATACATGACTCTTCACCTTCAATCTCCTCTCACTCTTATATTTTTCTTTCTTTTCTTCATTGATCTGAAGCTCTGGTACCATATCATATTAAAGTTGAGGATTTATTAACACACCCCATAGATTTCTTAGATACCCAGTGAATTTCCAAAAATACCCCCTGTTTCCGGATTTGCAAATCAAGATGCACCTTTTTTTCTCAACGTTGATTTTTTTCGGATCTACACATCCGGACTCCAAATTTGAAAATAAATTGTTTCTGGATGTGCACATCCAAAAACAATTTAGTTGTGTTATCTCCAACGATTCTTCGTTAATCTATTTAAAGGACCAATCTCATTGTATACAATACACAAATGAAATAATACATAATCGTTCTCTCTTTCTCTCTTTCATTTATTCTCTATTTCTCTTTATTTTCAACTAATAAAAATAAGACCTCAATTCCCTGATTATCCTGTCAAGAAAATACGTCTTGATAATGCTGCAGAATTTTCATCTCAAGCATTTAATGAATATTGTTTGTCTATTGGAATTGACATTGAACATAGAGTAGCACACATTCATACACAAAATGGACTTGCATAATCATTTATCAAACGTATAAAATTAATTACTAGACCGCTTATTATGAGATGCAAACTCCCAGTTTCTGCTTGGGGGCATGCAATTTTAAATGATGCAACATTGATTCGCATCAGGCCAACGAGTTATCACACTTCTTCTCCTTTAGAACTAGTTTTTGGTAAAGAACATAATATTTGCCATCTAAGAATTTTTGGATGTGCGGTGTATGTGCCCATTTCTCTACCACAACGCACTAATATGGCTCCTCAAAGGAGGATGGGAATAAATGTTGGATATGAATCTCCATCTATTATAAAATACCTTGAACCAACAACAGGAGATTTATTTACTTCTCGTTTTGCTGATTGTCATTTTGATGAATCAAATTTTCCAGCATTAGGGGGAGAGAATAAGAAGCTAGAAAAAGAGATAAGTTGGAATGAATTATCATTTTCTCATCTTGATCCTCGAACAAAATAATGTGAACTAGAAGTTCAAAAGATAATTCAGTTGCAAAGCTTAGCAAATCAACTACCAAATGCATTCACTGATCCAAAAGGTGTGACTAAATCTTATATACCAGTTGCAAATGCTCCAATAAAAATGGATATCCATGTTGGATTATCTAATGAGTCTCAACCACATCTGAAGTGTGGCAGACCAATTGGTTTCAAAGATAAAAATCCTCGAATAAGAAAGGGAGCTAAAAATAAAGATGGTCCAAGTGAGGATATAGAAAATATACAATAATCTTCAGACATAATAAACATTTTATCTCAAGAAGAGATTGATACGGTACATGAAACTCATGAAAATAAAGAGATCTCAATAAATTATGTTCAAAATGAAATACAATGGAACCGACACGAAGTCGACATTGATGACATTTTTTCGTACAATATAACGCTAAATGTGATAAATGAAAACGTGGATCATGAACCAACGTCTATTAAAAATTGTAGACAGAGTGAGGATTGGCCAAAATAGAAAGATGTAATTGAAGCAAAATTAAACTCACTCCACAATAGACAAGTTTTTGGACCTGTAGTCTGAACACCTCAAGGTATGAAGCCAGTTGGTTACAAATGAGTTTTCATGCAAAAGCGAAATGAAAATAATGAAATTTTTAGATACAAAGCTTGACTCGTCGCTCAAGGATTTTGCAAAGACCTAGAATTGATTTTGATGAGACATACTCACTGTAACACGGTGGGAGAACTGACTTGGTCGTTTTTGTTTTAACAAAAACTATGTTGCGGATAGCAAGAGTTGCCACCAACTTTTATTTTATCCAATAAAGAAATGCATAAAAGAACAGGAAAGACCTTTGAAAAAGATTCTTGAATTTAAAGGGACAGATGTAGGGTCATTGTATGGTCATAGAAGGCAACATGTAAGGGTATCTTAGAAATTCGAAGGGACTATCATCATTTTTCTGTAGGGTCGTCGAGGGACGAGATCATTTATTCGTAGGCAACTCGAAGGGTCATCGAGGGACTATGATCTTTATATCGAAGGGACTTGATATTTTTATTCGTAGGCAACTTTGCTAAGACACCCCTATATTCGAGGGACTTGACCATGTTTGTAAGGCAACAAGAGGAGAAACCCTAGGAGTGAATGTGTGAAAAGTGTGTTGTATTCAATTATTCGATCTTGGATTAGTGTGATCTAAGGGTTGATTTTAATTAATCTTGCCATACAATCCTATTAATCATACATCTAGCAGTTTATAAGGTGCAAAAAGTAAAAACCCTAATTAAACTATTACAAAGCTATGGGAGAGTTACATAATTAGAAAACCCTTGCAGAAAATAAAGTGCGGAAAGAATAAAAATTCATACGCTATTACATCCCATAGGCAGTTACAATATTTAGGAAAATCGTACGAGAAAAGTAAATCTAGCTATTACAAGGCTTTGTGCATCCTATACAATTGTTCTAGGAATTATAAATGACAAAGAAAGTAAAATCGGGGAAAAAGAATTGGAGAGAGGGAAATATTTAATATTTGTTTAGTGAAAGTAATTAATTGATTTTTGGGATAATTATACGAAACCCCCTTGCCATTAGGGCGAGATTCGGTTTTGCCCCCCTGAAGTTTTTTTTTTATCAACTCCCCCTTATAAAATCAAAAATCATATTTCACCACCCCCTTTTACTTATCTACTGTTCATCATCTTCCCCAACCACTCTCCTTCATCCTCTCCGGAAAATTGAACTTGATGGCATCTCCAGCATCATAGTATCCACCAACCAGATCCTTGATTGCAGCAGAAATGAATCACAGATAAAATCAAGTAAATTTACTCCCATAAAACCCTTTTTCATCAAGATCCATACTCAACACTATCAGTCACATATCAAAATTGATTTTTGACAAAATTCACTTATCAAATTGAGCTAACATAAACCAAAAAAAGAAACTTTTTTCATCAAAAATTGGACCTCAAACTCATGTTTGACACAAAAAAGTGAATCACAAATCAAATCAAGCAATCAAGTAAAACAACATAAAAAACAAATTTTTAAATACCAGTTAACCCCTATAAAACAAAATGAAGAGAGATTTAGCATGAAAAGACAAAAGGGTAATCAGAAAATCATAAAAAAATTCTAACATTTTTGTGCATTGAAGAACATGAGAGCTTTATGAAGAGCAAGAGTATAATTATCCGGAGGAGGATGTTTATGATGATGCCGAGGAACAGTTTTAACAATAAGAAAAATCAAACCAGCAAGAGCAGTAGCACAGAGAATAGTCCCAACAGTCCAAACAAAGATCTTGCGGCTAACAATGATGCAACCCAGATCTACATACTTCTTCTTCTTCTTCTGTTCAGTAGGACCCAATAACCAACTCTGTTGAGTTTCATCTAAAGGACGAGATAACGCTGCTTTATCTAGCTCTTGAAGATTCCTACTACGATCTTCATCTGTTGCTTAGTCTGTTGCGTTGATCTCTAAGGGGCCTCCCCATGGATCTCTTCCGTACATACTCACATGCTTGTGTTGTTCTGTGAACTATGAAAATGGAAATGGAAATGGAAATGGAAATTCCACCGACAAAGATGATCTCAGTGAAGAAGAGAAATACACATTAATTATTGTTTGGTTTTTCTCTCTCTAAAAGTGGAGAGTGAGAAAGAAAGAGAAGTGAGAAATGTGAATGAAGTGAGATGATCTATAAGACCATTTGTGCTGGCTGGTTTTTAGCTGTCTTAGCATCTTATTCTTTTTATAAAAAAAATCTGTTTTTTTTATTTGAATTTATTTGAATTTGGTGATGAAGGAGAGGATGAAGGAGATTGGTTGGGGAAGATGATGAACAGTAGATAAGTAAAAGGGGGTGGTGAAATATGGTTTTTGATTTTATAAGGGGGAGTTGATAAAAAAAAAACTTCAGGGGGGCAAAACCGAATCTCGCCCTAATGGCAAGGGGGTTTCGTATAATTATCCCTTGATTTTTCTATGAATAATTTATTTTTATGAAAAAGAAAGAAATTTAAATCTAATTAATCATTAATTTAAATTTTTTTTTTTGCATTTTAGGATTTAAAAAAAGATTATTATTTTTATTATTATTTTTTAGTTAATTAGTTTCTACCTAAATCAGAAATAAATAAGAAATAATACAATTACAATAACGACGTTGGATCATTGAAAATTAACAAAAATTAAAATAACAGATAAATTGCTACCCCGTAACGGTCATCGCAAATTGAATAAAAAATAACAATGGCATGATAAAATTAAATTTAAAAAAAAAAGTGTAAATCGAAACGCGAATCGGTAAACGCTAAAGGTGAATTGTCATCATGCTAAACCGTCAGACGCGTGCAAAATCGAAATACAAGAATAAATACAGAACATCGCATATAAATCGATAAAATCCATCACTAGCTTGCTACACCCAAAGTGATCATCGCAATAGGATTGAAACAATGTACAAATCTAAATTAAAAAAAAAAATCCTAAAATAAAAGGAATTTTAATTTACAATAATAATGTTGCTAACAAAAAATTGCAATCATCGCCACTAGATCGGATCAACGTATGTGTCACGCCTCATATATACAGATATGCAAACACCGTATCGACACGATCCGATCAAGATAATATAATCAAAACCGAAATAAATAAAAAAACATCTCATGAACCAATATATATATATATATATATATATATATATATATATATATATATATATATATATATATATATATATATATATATATATATATATATATATGTGTGTGTGTGTGTGTAAAAAATGATCTGTATAAATTTATAAGAAAGAGTCACATGTTCAAATACGGCAGTAATGAAAATAAAAACATACAAATAACAAGCCTCTAATAAACAAGTATATATATATATATATATATATATATATATATATATATATATATATATATATATATATATATATATATATATATATATATATATATATATATATATATATATATATATATATATATATATATATATATATATATATATATATATATATATATATATATATATATATATATATATATATATATATATATATATATATATATATATGATAGAAAAGAACAAGCATGTGATAGTAAGAAATTATCAGCAGTTCTAATATGTGATCTTATTTTTTTTTTAACATCGTGGATGTATTTTTCTTTCCGGTGTCTTTTTTTTAGCAGCAACACATATAATAAACATTTATAGGACTAATTAGGGTTAATGCTAATTGAGCCTTAATGTTTATTTTGAAATCCAATATATTAATATAAGAAATTAAATAAAGTTTAATAAAAATAGTTAAAATTAAAATAAAAACTAATAAATCTATTTTTTTTATTCTAGACCCAATGTAAAAATAAACAGACTCAAAAAAATAAAAGTCGGGCGTCAAAATGCTCAAAAAAATAAAATGAACACATCGAAATAATCAGCGTGAAATAAACGACTCGGAAAAATACAACGTTTGGTCGGATTTTGAAATAAATATTATGATCGTTTAAACTGCTCAGACTGATCAACATACGACCAAAAATAGTCGTAAAAATATTTTTAGCATGTCAGATTAAACCACATAAATCGTAGATTTATATTACTAACATTTGCAAATTTTAAGTTTGACATTTTCCGTTTACTAATTTTAGGCACAGTTTGAAAATTAATTTGACCAGTCAGTCTGTAAATTCCGAGAAATTATTTCAGCTAATATTAAGACGAAATACATGTTATGCTATGAAGATGATGCAAATGAATGCGAAACAACAACAAAAAATTCGGTTATAATTAAAAATTAGAGGACAAATTTTGGGATACAACAGTTGCCCTTGTTCAATCTTCTTAGACCTGAGGAGTTAGATTGGTATGCGTGCCAGTTGTGATCTGAAGATAGAAGAGGATTGAACACTTAAACCCAAAAATTTACACTCGCCAATGTGCAAAGTAATATAGATTGTATTGCTTTAATGGGCTTGGAGATGTCATTCAGAGTATTTGGAGATGGGCTTATGTATGCCATCCAAAGTATCTGTTGATAGGAGTATCAGAATGTGTCTATGTTTGACTCTATCTGAATGTTGTTATTGAACTAAGTATCAAAACTAGATCTTCGTCTCGATCGTCTCTGAACTATCTCTGTGAGATATCCTGAACTAAGTATCAGAACTAGATCTTCGTTTCGATCGTCTCTGTACTGTCTCTGGAAAATATCCTTAACTGAGTATCAGAACTAGATATTCGTTTTGATCGTCTCTGAACTGTCTCTGTAGAATACCCTGAACTAAGCATCAGAACTAGATCTTCGTTTTGATTGTCTCTATACTGTCTTGGGAAAATATCAGAACTAAGTATCATAACTAGATCTTCGTCTTAATCGTCTCTGTACTGTCTCTGGAAAAAGAAAATCCTGAACTAAATATCAGAACTAGATCTTCATCTCGATCGTCTTTGAACCGTCTCGAGAAAATATCATAACTAAGCATCAGAACTAGATCTTCGTCTCGATCGTCTCTGTACTGTCTCTGGAAAAATATATATCATGAACTAAGTATCAGAACTAGATCTTTGTTTTGATCATCTCTGAACTATCTCTAGGAGTCGACAATGTTCCTCTGATCAAAAACTCTCCTGAAAAGGCAAAGTTAGTTTTATGCGAGGTCAATTGATGTATGTAATGCATGGCATGACGTTCTTAACGTAGATGAGAATGTCATATGCATTATGGATGTGTATGCCATAATATGTTGTGAATGATGTATGGATGAATTATGTAGTTGAAGCACATTAGTAGCTTCGTATAACAAAATGATAGATGGGGAAAATAAATCTATGAAGACATTGTTCCCGTCTTGTTTCAGAATATTGTACTTAGGATTTTTCGACTTCCGTTCGTCGTACTTTTTATTGAAAGATTAAATTCCTCAATACCATGAATGGTGATAAAAGAGACGAACATTCCCCTGAGAGATTTATTCGACTAAGCGTCAATTATTCTGAGGATATTAGGCAATGTAATGAGAGGAATGTGCTTTCGGACTGCGGTGGATCGTGTACGCCATGGGTAATGGTTAAGGATCTTGCAACTGAATTTGATCTGATTAGATTTGAAAAGAGAGCGTTGCCCCTAGCCGAGGATGATTTTTCCCAGAATGGAAGTGTTTGAAAAGAGCTTCCTCAAGAGAAATAAACGAGATGTCCCATAATAATATGCCTCTGGCATCGTGAACTCGGTAATGTTATCTCTGGCAATTCAGATGAGGAGACATGTCATTGTCTATTAAGCATCGTTGAATCTTGACCTGACTTCCCCATATGAATTTCACAATAACATGGCATGCCCCCTTTATTGGAAAATATTGATTGTTCCCCTTGTATACATTGGCTTTGATCCAACTGAGTCAGGCCCAGGAAGCAACTATGCCTGTCAGGAGGACTTTGGTTTATTGAATGTTCATCATGTAAGCTTCTCTATTGTCAAACACTTAGTTATATACAAACAATGATATTCAAAATGCAATGCTTATGTCCGTCTTGAAGTTTTGAAAAAGAATTATTTTAGCAAAAAAATGTTTGTAAAAATTGTGATATTAACTCAAGATTTATAATAAGCCCTAAAGGAGTCAGGATACCTTTTTGTAGCAGTACGCTTTCGAACTAACCATGCTTCAGTTAGGACTTTTAAAGGGTTGTAACATGGTCTGGTTCACGGTTTAAGAAACAAAGGATAAAGGCTCAAATTTTATTTGTACCCAACACATCCTTCGTGGTGTTCTTCAGTCCTATGTTCAGTTAACTTATGCATTGAGGCTCCAAAGAAGTTTGGAATTGTAACACTGACATTTGCGATGGTTCAGAAACCAGAAGTTTACTTGAAAAGCCAATCATATTTTTTTTTGTTGAGGATTTGTAGTGACCTCTTTTTCTTTTGTCTTTGTTATTCCTTCCTTTTTCCTGAACTGTTTGTTTCAAGATTACAGTCAGCGGGATGTCTCAATTTTTACTAAGTCTCCTTCATAGGTTTTGACTTAGTGAGCTTTTCTTTGATTGTCAGACTTAATGATTACAGGGAACCGTCATTAGTTGTGTATAAAAAGGACAACTGGCATAATTGAGTTAACCGAGGAACTACCTTACCAGAGGTTATGATTAAGGGTTTTAATTTGCGTGGGAATGAAAACTCCTACTTCATTAGCTCAAAAGGGTTGACTAGTGATTAACTTCATTGTATCTCCACTGCTTAGGAATCGAAACAATGCATGCACATCGTCAGCATAGTCTGTTCAAAAGCATACTATATGAAATTATGGTATCGTCTTTTTCATCCTCCCTCTAAAGGATTACTACTTTAACAAGAGTTAAATATCACAAAAGAGAATAAGAAGCATAATTTAAATATAGTGAAACGAATGGATTAATTCAAAACAAACATATGCAATGAATTAACGTGAAAACAAAAGTTTGACATAATAGTAAGTGTTTAAGCCAACAAAAGAAATTACAAATGAAAATTCAAATGTTCTCAAAGCCTCTTCCTCTAAACTTGTCACTCCAGATGTCTGAAAGCTTTATTGTTTGATGGACGATAGAAGAATTAAATATGGTCTTCTGGCGTAACCTCGAGGACTCCTTCATCAACCAGATCTTGAATATTATTCTTCAATGGCCAATAGTTATTAGTGTCATGTCTAGGACTATTAGAATGGTATGCACACCTTGCATTAGGATCGTAGTGAGGAGAGGAAGTAATGGGTTTCTGAGGAGGGTATTTCAAGGTAATCAACTTCATCTCCAATAAGATTGCAAAGTTTGCGACATTGGCATGTTGATTTTGATCAACTGTCTTTTATGTTCCTTGTGTTAAGAAGGATTAACCCTATAAGACCTTTTTCCTTTAATTGAAAGACTATCAGTAGTAAATTGTCTATTTCCATCTCTTATCCTCTTCTTCTTTTCGACCAAGTCAGCTTGTTTCACCGGAGGTTGACTGATGATTAAATTCCTGACTCCGTTGTCTTGAAGTTTATTGATGAAGACTCTCAGCTCTTCTTGCCCCTGGGCTAAGTTTTGGATAAGAGCCACCTGACCATTCATCTGGATTCTCATCTTTGCCATCTCGACTTGCAGTGGTTCCAACTGATCATCCTTGCTGTCTTCAGGATTCTTATTTTTCATGTCCTTAGTGAGGAAGGCTTTCAACTCTTCTTTTCCCTTGGAAAAATCCAGGATCACTTCTTGAAATTGAGTATTATGGGTTTGGAGATCTTTGACAGACTATTCGAGAGCCATTTCCACTGAAATAAACAACGAGAAGATAAGAAACCTGTCATGGAAACCTATTATGCGATGGTATGGCATGTAATGCATATGAAATGTTTTCAAGGAACACGTAGGATTTAAATTTGTTAAAGGAAAACAAAAACAAAACTCTTATTAGTAATTTTAAAATATAATTTCCCCTTGGGCTTACAATGAAGGAAAACAAAAAAGTTACAAAGAAAATAATCATTTGAGACTCAAGTCTCCCATGGACGCTTCCTCTTTGTGTTGAGATATATATTGAGGTTCCGCTCTTCATGAAGTTGCCTTGTTAGCTCTAACACTTTCTCTTTGCTAGCTTTGGACTGAGCCTCAAAAGTATCCCTTTGCTCCTTCAGTTGGATCCAAGATTTCTACAGCTCTTCCAGGTCAGTAGGCATGCCAGGATGAAGAATGGTGTAAAGAACATCTCCTTCAGAAAAAGGCTCAACAATCACCGGTAGAACAACAAGATATGGCATCATAAGATTTTAAGCATGAGACCGCATCCATCTGAGGTAAGGTTCCATAGGGATGTAGTATTTTGGTTTTAGAGTATTGTTGTTAATCTTGTTCACCATGCTCCAAGCACGTATAAACCTTTGACGGCAACCTCGAAGATTGTTGTCATAATCGAACACAATACCTTGAATAATCATGTCATGAGGACCATCACTCCGAGCATAACCAAATTGACATAGCGCCAAAGAAGGATTATAAGTAATGCCTCTCTTATACCAAGGAGTGGCACATTAGGGAACTCTCCACAGCGGTCGATAATAGTGATATTTTCTATAGATCGGGAACACCAATGAGTATTTGAATGAGAAAATGACATTATATTTCTAGACCACCTTAAACTTTGTTCATTCTTCATCACAGATCGAGGAAGGTGAGAAATAAACCACCTAGATAATAGAGGTATGCAACACATCATAATTCCATGCGCCTTTGTAGTACGCGTGTGAAGAGAGTGCAAAATATCTCCAAGCTAGATAGGCATATGATTATGAGTCAGAAATATATTGATTGCGTGCACATCTATGAATTCGTCCGGATTAGGGAACAACATCAAACCATAAATCAACAAGGCCAAGATCTCCTCAAAAGCATTGTAACTCATAGCATCCAAGAATACCTGAGCTCTCTCTATCAATACTTTAGCAAGGATACCCTTTACTCCACTTCTTGTTTCCAGTACAATGTCTGACTTCTTTAGATGTAAGGCTGTTGCAATAATTTCTGGTTTAGGCTCATTCTCTAAGCATGTGAATGGTTTTTGATTAAGAATAGGCACACAAAGTAGTTTGGAGAATTCTTCCATTGTAGGCACCAACTGATAATCGGGAAATGTGTAGCAGTGATGTTTAGGGTCAAAGAACTGGAACAAAACACTCATCATGTCTTCATTGAACCCGAAGTGTTCCTACGAGCGGAAGCCATAACCTGCAACAAAGAACAAAGATAAATTCTTTGGTCCTTGAAATGGTTAGTGAAAATGCTATGTTATGATTTCATGATGTTATGATGTTATGTCTAAAACAAGCATATGGCAAACACAAACAAGTCACACAGTGGCCTTAGGTTTAAGGGCTTGCATGAAGTTCATAGGTAAGTACCCTCCCACTGAAGTTTAGTTGGTTCAACATGTCCTAGCAATAATAACCGGGTTCTAAGGGATCTCAATATCACTGATTCTTCTGAAAGGTCGTAGTTCAGTGTGGCAACTGACTTACCCACCATAACATCCCAAGATTAGAATCTCAATGAGCGTAGCATTGAGTATCAACCAACTTTAGACTTCACCAAAGCCGGTTATCTCACTACTTTCTACTGGCCAAGACGGGTCAATTAGGGTTCTAAAGGGAAGTTAGTGTAAATGACACCATATGGAAACCTGATATTATCCTCAACTAACTTGAAGAACATCAGTACCAACCAAGATATCACATTAACTGTAGCCACCAAATCAACCATATTGGTATACGCCGTACAATTTCCTTGGTCTATTGCTACTTACCTAAGGTACACTAGATCCGAGTTAGGATCTTTCTCACAGTAGCCCCACAACAAGTACCCTTAAAAATAAAGCATACAATTCAAACAAATAAAGTGATCTAACTCTAAGGTAACCCTTTTTTTAAATAGGTATCCCCAGCAGAGTCGCCAGTTCTGTAACACGGTGGGAGAACTGATTTGGTCGTTTTTGTTTTCACAAAAACTATGTTGCGGATAGCAAGAGTCGCCACCGACTTTTATTTTATCCAATAAAGAAAGGCATAAATGAACAGGAAAGACCTTTGAAAAATATTTTGAGTTTGGGGGGTAAGTTATACAAAGGGACGTTGTTGACACCCTTTGTATCCATGGTTATCCACGGGCTCTTAATTGCTTAACTCACTTTACTTTGTTTGAAAGAAAATAGTGTAGTGTGTGATTAGAAATTATTTTCATAAACACTTTAACTTTGTAATGATTCTCGTATGAATGTATACAAAGTGTTTAGTTTGAAAGTATTTGAAAATGTGTGGTGTAAAGATTATTTTGAAAATTTGTGAGCAAGCACTTAAGAACTACTTACCCTAAATTGTAAGGTCTTTCTTGTTATTTTTTTCTTTAGGGATAGAACTGTCTTTACTATTAGTTAGTAAGTAGTCTTATCCTTGGATTTGAAGGGACAAGCGTAGGGTCATCGTATGGTCATAGAAGGCAACATGTAAGGGTATCTTAGCAATTTGAAGGTACTATCATCATTTTTCCGTAGGGTCATCGGGGGACGAGATCATTTATTTGTAGGCAACTCGAAGGGTCATCGAGGGACTATGATCTTTATATCGAAGGGACTTGATGATTTTTATTTGTAGGCAACTTTGTTAAGACACTCCTATATTCGAGTGACTTGACATGTTTGTAAGGCAACAAGAGGAGAAACCCTATGGGTGAATGTATGAAAAATGTGTTGTATTCAATTATTCGATCTTGGATTAGTGTGATCTAACAGTTGATTTTAATTAATCTTGCCATACAATCCTATTAATCATACATCTAGCAGTTTATAACGTGAAGAAAGTAAAAAACCCTAATTAAACTATTACAAGGCTTTGAGAGAGTTACATAATTAGAAAACCCTTGCAGAAAATAAAGTGTGGAAGAATAAAAATTCATACGCTATTACATCCCATAGACAGTTATAATATTTAGGAAAATCGTACGAGAAAAGTAAATCTAGCTATTACATGGCTTTGTGCATCCTATACAATTGTTCTAGGAATTATAAATGACAAAGAAAGTAAAATCGGGGAAAAAGAATTGGAGAGAGGGAAATATTTAATATTTGTTTAGTGAAAGTAATTAATTGATTTTTCTATGAATAATTTATTTTTATGAAAAAGAAAGAAATTTAAATCTAATTAATCATTAATTTAATTTTTTTTTTTTTTGTATTTTAGGATTTAAAAAAAGATTATTATTTTTTAGTTAATTAGTTTCTACCTAAATAAGAAATAATACAATTACAATAACGACGTTAGATCGTTGGGAATTAATAAAAATTAAAATAACAGATAAACTGCTACCGCGTAACGGTCATCGCAAATAGAATAAAAAATAACAATGGTATGATAAAATTAAATTAAATAAAAAAGTGTAAATCGAAACGCGAATCGGTAAGCGCTAAAGATGAATTGTCACCGTGTTAAACCGTCAGACGCGTGCAAAATCGAAATACAAGAATAAATACAGAACATCGCACATAAATTGATAAAATCCATCACTAGCTTGCTACACCCAAAGTGATCATCGCAATAGGATTGAAACATTGTACAGATCTAAATTTAAAAAAAAAAACTAAAATAAAAGGAATTTTAATTTACAATAATAATGTGTGTGTGTGTAAAATATGGATCAATATAAATTTTTAAGAACGAGTCACATGTTCAAATACGACAATAATGAAAGTAAAAAACATACAAATAAAAATAACAAGCCTCTAAATAAACAAGAATATATATATATATATATATATATATATATATATATATATATATATATATATATATATATATATATATATATATATATATATATATATATATATATATATATATATATATATATATATATATATATATATATATATATATATATATATATATATATATATATATATATATGATCTTAAGTGATAGTAAGAAATTAGCAGCAGTACTAATATGTGATCTTACTTTTTTTTTAACGCCGCAGAAGTATTTTTCTTTTCGGTCTCTTCTTTTTTTTTTAGCAGCAACACACATAGTAAGTATTTATAGGACTAATTAGGGTTAATGCCAATTGGGTCTTAATGTTTATTTTGAAACCCAATAATATATTAATATAAGAAATTAAATAAAGTTTAATAAAAATAGTTAAAATTAAAATAAAAACTAATAAACATATTTTTTTTATTCTAGACCAAGTGTAAAAACAAACGGACTCAAAAAAAATAAAAGTCGAGCGTCAAAATGCTCGAAAAAATAAAATGAACACATCGAAGTAATCAGCGCGAAATAAAAGACTCGGAAAAATACAGAGTTTGGTCGGATTTTGAATTAAAAATTATGACCGTTTAAATTGCTCAGACTGATCAACATACGGTCAAAAATAGTCGTAAAAATATTTTTAGCATGTCATATTAAACCACATAAACCGTAGATTAATATTACTAACATTTGCAAATTTTAAGTTTGACATTTTTCGTTTACTGATTTTAGGCACAATTTAAAAATTAATTTGTCAAATTTGTCTGTAAATTTCGAGAAATTATTTCGGCTAATATTAAGACCAAATACATGCTATGCTATGAAGATGATGCAAATGAATGTGAAACAGCAACAAAAAAGTCTGTTAGAATTAAAAATCAGAGGGTAAATTTTGGGGTACAACACTCACATATAATGGATACAAGCACTTTTCGATATTTAATAAGCCTTGTAGCACATGAAAGGCTTAATTTTCACATGATGGATGTTGTAACGACTTATTTGTATGGTTCACTTAATAGTGAAATTTACACGAAACTCCCTGAAGGGTTCAATGTACCAAATGCACATAATTTCGAATCTCGCGATAACTACTCCATAAAATTGAACAAACCTCTCTATGGGCTGAAACAATCTGGACGCATGTGGTATAACCGTCTTAGTGAATATTTGCTTAAAGAAGGATATACAAATAACTCCATTTGTCCTTGTATTTTTATAAAAAGACCAGGAAAAGAATTTACAATAATAGTTGTTTATGTTAATGACATAAATATTATTGGAACTCCTGAAAAGCTTCCAAAAGCTATGAATTGCTTAAAGAAAGAGTTTGAGATGAATGACCTAGGAAAGACAAAATTATGTAAGTTTATAAATTGAGCATTTGGACAATGAAATATTTGTACATCAAGAAGACTATATATAAAAGGTGTTAAAACGCTTCTACATGGACAAATGTCACCCGTTGTCTACTCCAATGATTGTTAGATCATTAGATGTAGAGAAAGATCCTTTCAGGCCTCGAGAAAAGGATGAAGAATTGCTTGGTCTTGAAGTACCATATCTTAGTGCGATTGAAGCACTAATGTACCTTGCTAATTATACACGTCCTGATATATCATTTACAATTAATCTATTAGCAAGATACAATTCTTCACCTACACGAAGACATTGGAACAAAGTCAAACATATACTTCGTTATCTTAAAGGTGCAATAGACATGAGTATGTTTTATACCAAAGTATCCAAAATCGAATTAACAGGTTATGCAGATGTAGGTTACTTGTCAGATCCTCACAATGGTAGATCACAAACAGGTTACTTGCTTACATGTGGTGGTACAACAATTTCATGGAGATGAGTGAAACAAACAATAACAACAACTTCATCTAATCATGTAGAACTTTTAGCACTACATGAGGCAAGACGAAAATATGTTTGGTTGAGATCCTTAATCCAACACATACAAAATACTTGTGGTTTGTCTTCAGGAAAAATAAATACAACGACCATATATGAAGATAATATTGCATGCATCGCTCAACTGAAAGATGGTTACATAAAAGTAGACCGAACAAAACATAGTTATCCAAAGTTCTTTTTCACTCATGATCTTCAGAAGAACAATGATATAAACATCCAACAAATTTGTTCATGTGACAATCTTGCAGACTTTTTCACAAAGTCACTCCCAAGTAGTAGTTTTAATCAACTAGTATAAAAGATTGATCTTCATCATTGAAGAAATAATCGTTCAGATGAGGGATATTGTAAAAGGATATTGTACTCTTTTTCCTTCACTAGATTTTTTCTAGTAAGGTTTTAACGAGGCGTATCCAAAACAAACATCCAAAGGGGAGTGTTATGAATAATTGGATGATTTGTCCATCAATAACTTCTTTCCTTATTTAATCAATTTGTATTTATTATAATATATACATGATATCTTATAAATAAGATCAATCTTATTGTATATGATACACAAATGAAATAATATATAATCATTTTTAAGTAATATATTATCTTTTATAAATACTATAATGTATTTTTAAATATTATACATATCTAAATTGTATAGAATAATACTCAAATATTTAAAATAAAATAAACTAATATTAAATATGAGAAAAAAATGTTGATTATATTAATGTATAATATTTAAAATAGAAATATTGAATAAAATTTAGTGTGGTGAGAAAAACTAATATGTTATTTTGGAATAAGACAATATGAATATTAATATAATTTTTTAAAATTTATATCCATATGGGCATAATAGATAGCAGATTTTTTAGAGCTGAGCTAAAAACCCTAAAAAATATGAATTTCAATTTTAAGACTCAAGTCCTATGATTTTTTGGACCTGGCGGACCGGTACACGTGGGCTACCTATTTTTTTTACATACAGCTTCTAATATGAATATGAATATCTGTCAACTAGTTACTGTGTCAGTGGTCCTTCCAATAATTTATTTTATGTAAAACCTCTTTCACATATCTAGACATTTTTCACTTTTATGATAATATATGATTATTATCAAATTTAAGAAATAAAGGACACATGATAAAACTTTGAAAAACCCGTGATAGAGTGTAAGGCATTATTAAAGAATCTATCTGCTTCATTTGTACAAAGTAACCATTATAAGGTTAACCAACATTCATACTCAATAGGGAAAAAGTTTTAAATTCATCAGATATATCGTCATTTGTCCAGTTGTTATATTTATTACTTTTCCAGCTGTATTCATATTGCATTCCAGCCATCTTTTTCCATAACCATTCTTTATATGTCTTGCTTTGCTTTTCTATCATTCAAGGCCAACAGTTTTCATACTAGCTCCAGAAGTAGTCTGGTTTCATTTTTGCAATTTTGAAGCAACTTGGAGTTAAGAAAAAGTGATAGATCTTGAAAAATAGAAGTGTAAATCTCGTTTGAGGTATGAGAATCTTGAGGAAAAAAAAAGTTGTTTATGGTGTTTGGAATGAGTTCTTATTATGTCCATCTGCTTTGTTTTGAAAAATACTTACATTTGAGGTTATGAATCTTTGAAAAGAATGTTTTAAATTGTTCTGATGATGTATTTTGCAGATGAGTTTGATATATTATTATCAAACTCTCTTGGAGGACTATCAAGATACAATGTTGATTGGAGTATTTCATGCTATGAGATTAGGACATGTCCGGTGCAGCAGCAAACGGAAAATCATTTCATCCTACATGTCCATTTAGCTCTAATGCCAACAGGTAAAAGAAATTAGTATTGACAACACTTGTTAATTAGTGTCCATGCATATTAGTATTCGTCCATGTAGTACAAACACCTCTGAAAAAATGCATATATATTAATGTCGTGGTGTCAGTGTTGAGGTCATATTCGGAGTGTCAGTAGGTATTTGCTTGATTTTAATTGATATTTGAGAAATAATTGGTTATTTATGGAGATTTATATATATATATATATATATATATATATATATATATATATATATATATATATATATATATATATATGTGATTGACAAACTTGTTTTTCAGGATCTCACTGTCTCGATGTTAGTTTTCACAACTAAGTGATCCAGAATGGTTGATAGAGCAAAGGGAAAGAGAAGTTGACATCATTCAAGAATGGATGGTACAACATAAATTTTAGTGTACCCTTCAAGTCGAAAAGTGACAGAAATAATATGGAGTAAAAGACAATCTATTGGATCCGAAGATGATAGTAAATTTTAAGTGAAGAGTTTTTATTGGATTTGACTAAAAGGAAAGAAAAACAAAGTGTCAATTTATAGGATATAAATTTTAAGCATCACTCTCCTATTTTTCTTCTCTTTCTTTCTACTCTCTCATTTCCATTTGGTTTTTATGACTCTATAATTGGATACATTTTTTCTGAATAATAATCTTAATGTCAACTTATTTTGCAATTGAGATCATGGTTCCATTGAAACCCAAAAGAGAGAGAAATGAAAATGAAAATATGATTAGTAAATTACAGAATTTTGGAAGAAGTTTTTCTTCTCTTAAATAACTAATATTGATACATACTAGTACTCACTTTCTTGATTGTTATGGATAAGGATATAAGGATTATATTCTATCTAATAATTTTGATTACATTACTTTCTTTCCCTCACAAGTGTCTACCTAGGCAACAACAACAACAAAAAAATTGGACAATATTTAAGAAAAAAAACTAAGTATCACCCAAACCTAACATGTTTCTTCTTGTGTTGTAAAGTTAATTTGTTTATCAACTAATTCTAGGATCCCAAAATCTCCATTTAAATGCAAATTTTGTTCATCAACTCCAATAGCTATGTTAAGATCCAAAGAGATGCATGGTTTTTTCTCCTCCAACAACTTATAAACATATGAAGAACTTGTTTCATCACAACTGAAAATAACAATAGCATCCTTGAGAGATAGAGATTCACCACCACCACAAGGAAGTGTTATACTTCCATTTTCAATTGCTTTTCTAATACCCTTTTGAGTAAAGTAATCAACTTGCTCAAAATCTTCCATGTAGAACACCCTATGAGGATTCTCATTCACTGCTTCACCAAATCTTTGCATGTAGCTACTACCAAACTCATCTCTTAGCCTTTTCTTTTTGGATTCCTCACAAGAGAAACTACTTATACCAATGGTGACAAAGTCATTGTAAGAGCCAAAAACAACTTTTGCTAGCTCTTTTGAGATTAACTCTTTAGCTTGAGAATCATCACCAAGAAACAACATCCATGTTTCTTGTTTACCATCTCTCTTCACTAAGTAGTTATCTTTGTCTCCTCCTTTTCTCATTCCTGACCTACAAAGAAGAACAGTGCTTGCAATCTCTTTGGTTAATGTTTTCTTTTGGTTTGGAACCTTTTTCTCTAATGCATCACATAAAATCTTCATATTCTCATCATTGAGTTCATTCAACATTTGTGAGGTGTTCAAACCATCAACTTCTTCACATGAAGAAGATGAGCTGGGGCTAGAGTTTGGATCTGAGAAAAAGTCTTGCTTAGGGACACTTTGTGGCATGAACATTATTAAATTTCCTTCATAGCAATCATCACTGATGTTCTCATTCTCAGTCTCAGTGTATAACTCACATTCTTTATTCCATTGCTTAGCATTTTTCTGATTCACAAGACAAAAATATAGAGATTAGAACATTAGTTTCAAGATTTTTAATTGCCTAATAATACTTTATAACGGTTTTAAATTGCGGTTGCGGTCGCGGATATGGTCCCGGTTGCAGGATTTGCAATTGCGGTCATTGTGGTTGTTGCATTGCAAATAATGCTATTTCTAATAGCGGTCGGATGCATGGTTTTATTTCACACCGCAATTGCAGACCGATGCAGTTATAGAGACTACTGCATCAAATATTGCGGCTATTGGAGTTGCGGACTGCAATTTAAAACCATGCTTCTAATAACTAAACTAAACATGGTTATGCTAACAAACCTGATTTTCCATTGTTTGAACTCTCTCTTCCTTGAAATTTTGGAGCCATGTTGGCAAAACTTGATGCTTGCTCACTTTGACTCCATCTTCAAAAGATTCATCTTTGAACTTCACTTTGCTTCTCTCCTGAGCTTGAAAATTACTGAAACAATGTAAACCGGTTAAAAGAGATATAACAACATTAAGTCATGTTTGGATAAACAACTTAATTAAGCTCTAATACCATAATTGCTTGTAAAATAAGTTACCTATCAAGACTTAAAGTAAGGTTGAGGCTTCCAACACAAGTTGTAAAATGGTCTATAGTACCATCAAGTTGATTAAAAGATCTAGATGAGGACACATCATTTACACCATGAAGTTTTGGCTTATAAGTGTTGCTAATAAGTGCTTGTTCAACCTTGGTTTTAACAAAAGTGCTAGAGAAACCAGCTTCTCTCATAACTCTACTGATACAAGGATCATCAAGAATAGATATTATCAACTGTCCAACCTCAATCTTCAAGGCTAAGATACACTGTTGCTGGCTCTCAACAGAAGTAGCGCGGCGCTGGTGTCCTTGCGCGCGTTTGAACGTTGCAATCAACGAATTTGAAAGAGAAGGAGATGAATATTGAGGACTACTCAAAAGAGGACTTGATATCGTCGATGTCGGCAAACGGTTGAGCGAGACATTGAAGCAAATCTCCAGTGCTTTGAATTGGAGAGGATGAGAATGGCATTGGAGACATGCTTTGTGGAGAAGACTAGTGGGATCTGAAAGCATGATAGTTGCAAGATGAAGAGGAGTCACTTGTGAATGACCTCTTCTTGTTGCTAGATTAATAGCTTGTTTAACAAGAAACTCAGTCTCTTGTGTTAGAGCTTGTAACTGTGTGCTGCAAATTCTTAATCTCATCTCTTCACAGTTTTGGTTCAATGAAGTTTATTATAAATTTGTAGATAGATATATGCATATTGAGTTTAGTTTTGTGCCTTTCTTGTAAGTGAGGGAAGTTTTGGCTTTTGCATGTGATGTGATGTGAAGAAACTTTTTCTTTCTCTCACTTGATCTGATATACATAAAGTTGTATGGATTATCAAAAGCTGTTTATGTGGAAGTATTAAAAATGTTGCAAAGCAACAAACTTTGAACACAAGGAATGGAATAATTGCTTTTGGCATGAATAAGCTCAAAACTTGATGATGGAAAGAGAAAAAGAGAAGGGTATGTAATGTAAGCTGCCAATAACAAGGTAATGAGAAAAAAGAGAAGAGGAAGGGCTGTCTGTTTGAATGGAGAGTGGCTGCCTTTTCTTTTTGTATAATCTCGAGGAGAGGAGAGGGAATAATCTTTGAATGATTGATAGAGTAAGATCCACTAAATCAAATTTTGAAAAAGGGGTTTATATGAAACCAATGTCTTGAAATAGATCTCTCTTGTACTAACTCAATACAAAAATTAGCTTTAGTGAACATTTTACTATATCTAAAAGGATTGTTTTCAATTGCTTAAATATTTGTTTCTATTTAAAATAGATAACTCAAAATCATAATTGTTTCTATCTAGAAACATCAACTCATTAGGATATAATTATATAATGTTGACCATCATGAACAGTTGGATCAAGAATAATTCAAAAACACGATTTAAAATGAGTTAAAAGGAAAACTACATATGATCTCATAAATTTTTCTTTAAGAATACACTCAATCAAGGTGTTAATTAAAGAACGATTTATATAACGAAGGTCGTTAGTTGATATAACAAGTAATATTGTTACATATTTTTTATATGATGTCTAGAAAAAAATATTGTAAACCAATCAATCAAACCAAACCAAACCGGTTAGTTTGATTTGGTTCTATTTTTTAAAAACTCTAAAAATCGAACCAAACCAAACTGAAGGAGATATCATCGGTTTTGATACTTTTTTGGCTAAAAACCGGTCCTAACTGAACCGATTATACCCCTAATAAATACTATCACAAAATACAATAAAAATATATATTTAAAATATTTTTCAATTGTTGTTCCATAACATTATCATATATGTTCTATCAAGTTTTGTTGAAGGTGTCGATGAATTTTTTTATCACGAACATCAAAACTTCTATATAGGAACTCTTGAAAATCAATATTAGAATCATTCGGCAATATTGTCGCATTATTACTCAAATGATCATAAGAAAAATCAAATTTTCCACCATATGTTGCACATTCATCTTCAACAATCATTTTGTGTAATATGATGCATGTATTCATTATGCACTAGAGTGTGTCTAAGTGTCAAGATCGTGTTGGGTTATGTATGATCGCAAATCGGAATTGAAGAACCCCAAATTCTCATTCAATATTCTTTGTTGTCCCTTCTTGTTGAGCAAATAATTTTCGCTTATCCCCTTCTGGCATCGGGATACTTTTTACAAACATGGCTCATTCAAGATAAATATCATCTTATAGATAATAGTCCTTGTTGTATTCAGTACGATTGATTGTATAATGAACCTCGGGAACCCATCCTCGCAGAACATCGTTGAAGACATTGGATTTGAGTTATGGTGTGAATTTGAGATAAAATGTGTATTTCCAAAATATGGGTTATTTTGTTGATTTGGAATAGAATGGGGGCTACCACCATTTTGCATAAAATTATACCAAGAGATATGTTGATCGGAATCCATGTATAAATAAATGTGTAGAAGAAAATAATTAAAATGAAATAAAATTAATAGTTCAAAATTAGATTAATTGTAAATGAAAATTATAATAAAATTAATAATCTATTTATGAAATTGAAAAATATTATTGTTAATCTTTTTTACAAGTAATTAATGTTACCGTTAATATTTTTTACATGTAGCAAAATATTACCATTGGACTTCAATTTTTCTTTCGATTAATATCCAAAATATTTTAGTAGAACTTCTTTCAATTAATAGCCAATAGGCATTGTAATTTTTTATTTTGAATCGATAATTCAGCTGACATTTAAAAACAGTCACAAGCTAAACAACATTATTAAATTAGCGGACGACAATTTGCAGCAAATATGCATGTAAGGATGTCAGTTTGTATCTGTTAGTAGAGATCCATGTGGGGATTTTTCCATTCAGGACCCCAAAGATGGGGAATATCACCCAGTGGGGATGGGGATGGGGAGAAAAATTCTCCTGATAACACCTCGGGGACGGGGACAGGGAATACATCCTCTGCCCCACGGGGTCTCCGCCCCGCTTATTATTTTAATATAATTAATTTAATATATAATTTATATTTTACATTAGATTTTTCAGTCATTTCCTTTAGGTTTATTTTAAAAAATAAATAAATATTAATGTATTCATTAAGAGAGAGAGATAAATGTAGATATTAAGATCCTAAAAAAGTTGAAGTCGGGTCCGACCCAATGTATAGGCCAGCTAGGCAATTGCCTAGGGCCTCAAAATTTCTTCTAAAGATAAATAATATAGGGTAAATTTTGTTGTCTAGAGATTCAAAACTTTATTTTATACCAGTCATTAGCGTAATGTTAATGCTCACATATTATCTCTATTTTCTTTCATCAAATGAATAGAAATAAATACATTTCACACTATACATATGACATTTAATAAGTATTTTATTTAGTTACTATTATTTTACTCTAATTTTAATTCTCTAACCTCTACTTTATACAATTGTTTTTCACCATCCAATTATTCGACCTTAATAATACACTAATTGTTATATTTTATCAATGATTACATTAATATTACATATTGTTATATAACAATGTTAATTTTTTTTTTAATACACTAATAATTATCTATTAATATTATCTATTGTTATATAACAACATGTAATACAGTTTTTTTAATCTATATTATCTATTGTTATATAACAATGTTAATTATTTTTATAACTATTGCATATAAAACAAAAATTTAAAGTTGAAATTAATTAAATTTTATTTTAATATAAGAAAATGTCACAATAGAAATTAATTAAATTAATTTTATCAGTGATTGAAAAAATATATATTAAATTGAATTGATTAAAATATTATGTATTTTAAATATTTATGAATTAAAATTTTAATTAATAATATAATTATTAATTTATCATTATAATAAAAAGTATCATTATTTTATGTCCAATTAATAATTTTAATAAAAAATATAACTGTGAGATACTAGTATTTTCAATAATAAAATAAATATGAAATATTTGTAGTTTTTTTATTTTTATAAAAAATATAGATATTTTAAAAAAATAAACAATCTATTATTTATTTTTAAGGGGTAAATCAAAACTCACATATATTACCGGGGATAAATGACGACTAAGTAAAAAAAAAAAAAATAATAATAATAATAATAATAAAACTCTTCAAATCCTACATTTGACAAATTTCACATATTTCAAGTATTTATAGTTGAGGTAATATATTTATGGTGTGCTCAAGAGCTAGAGAAATTTCGCAAATAGAGAGAATAATGTCAATAATCATTGTTAGCACATTAGGTTTCTAACTTGAACAACCTCTTTAAGCATGAAAAAGTCATTTCAAACCATGGAAACAAAAGATTATTTTTCTTAACAGTGAAAACAGTTGCCACTATTTTGACTAAGCACACATTAGTTGAGACAAAATAGTTTATCCATCTGAAAAAGATAAAAAGGCTAGAGAATTATTTACATGGCATGATAAATATACTATTGATCATAGTTTCCTTATACAAGTATTTTTCTAACAATAAACATTGTTATGTAGCTGCAAAATCACTCACTATTGATCATACTTGATACAAGTAGAAATATTGTCCACAGATGAAGTGAATGATTGAAGCTCTAACTGATCAGTTCTAGACACAAAGTCTGTTATTGACGTACAAGAAACCGATACATAAACTCCAGTAGGTCTCACTTCAGGTAATTCCATCAAAAGTTCATTTCGATTCAAAAAAATATGCACAACTTTCCTCATCTTTGGCCTAAACAATGAATCTGGATGCAAACATGCCAATCCAACCATCAAACCTCTTTTAGCTTCTTCCACATCATAACAATCTTTCAGTTGTTGATCAACGCACTCAAGAATTCGATTCTGAGCATGTGAATTCCATACATAATCCACCAAACTATTATCTTCCATTACCCTTTTCGACCTTTTCCCGCAAATGACTTCAAGTATAACCATACCAAAACTATAAACATCTGATTCAGGTGTTGCTTTTCCTGTGAAGCCTATTTCGGGCGCTAGATAGCCTGGTGTTCCGGCTAAATTTGTAGTTACTGAGTCTTCGTTTTTTAGTAACCTTGCGAGTCCGAAATCGCCTAAATGAGCATTGTAATTAGAATCAAGCATTATGTTATTAGGCTTAACATCTCGGTGAACTACTGGATTTCCACATTCTTCATGAAGGTAAAGTAATGCTGATGCTAATCCTGTTAATATCTTGTGCCTTGTTTGCCAATCTAGAATATCCTTGCCTATGAAGTGATCAAGGCTTCCGTTTTGCATGTAATCGTAAACTAATAGAAGGTTTTTGCCTTCATTGCACCAGCCTTGGAGTTGGACTAAGTTTTTGTGTCGAAGACGGCCGATGGTACATATTTCGGCTAAGAACTCTCTTTCACCTGTTTAGACCATCAAAACAAAATGGACAATAGTATAAGAAAACAATGATCAATGATAGTGCATTGTTAGTAATGTTTGATTTGATATTTTTTCGAATACAAGTTTCAACCCCTCAGAAATACGGATATCGGACCTGATGCACGGTGGCTCAACAATTGATTTAAGATAGGTTTTGATACCATATTAGTTTTTTGACCAGACTAAATGACGCTTAGATTTTCAAGTTCTATTTATGCTATATTTCTACGCGACGTGGAACTTGATGTTTTTTCAGGTTTGCGATTTTCATGTCATAACTTTTAACCGGTTACGAGAACATACCTTGCTTAGAGGTTGCTGAAATTTTCTTTACTGCGATGTTTTTTCCATTTTCCACCATGAACCCTTTATAAACACTTCCAAACCCACCTCTTCCCACAAGATTTTCTTTGCTGAATTTACAAGTAGCTTTTGACAGTTCCTTGTAACCAAACATCTTAGGCGCGTCCGCAGCTGTCCTCGATAGGCTTTCGATGTCCACATTCCGGTCACCCTTCTCATATCTTTTCATCCAAGCTTCCCAAATAACAGAAAGTAAACTAACTAACACAAGAACTGGTAAAACAATTATCAACACAAACTTGATTTTTCCAATAGCGCTGTGTTTAACAGAAAGAACGGGCAATGGCACGGATGTGAAAAACCAATTTAGAATTTGATGAGTTTCGGGAAAAGTCTTGCCGGTTGAGGCTGTAAAACCAACATAAACTGAACTTGGAATTATATCAGGTAAATGAACTGTATGGTTGAGAACACTCTTTAATTGGCTATTTGAGTATCCGATCGAGACCGAAATCATTTTAGTCCAGCCATTATAATCAACTTTAACGATAACGTTTCGTCCACTTTTAAGATTAACATTAGTGCTATTGATACTACTAAAAGCAATTGGATTTGTGATACTTGTTGTGACTATACCGATGTGATTTCCATCTGGATCAAATTCATTCATGAATGTGTCTAACTCCACACCTATCTGTCGAAAACCCTCATCTGCACGACAGCAACCATTTAAGTTAAGATTAAGAAAACAGAACTTCGAAAAAGTTATATTTTGCATAATTAAGTTTACCTTGTGTAGACCTGTCAAACATGCCAAGATAAGAACCATAGCTATCATTTGGAGAAGGCCTGTTATCTTGTGCAAATACTAGTGCAATTCCATCACCCGAGCTGGTCGAGTTTTTCAAGAACGGCGTGATCCTAAGAGTGAAAGTAGTAGTGATAATTGCCGGCCAAACATGAACTGGATGAGGGTACAGAACCCTTCCTACTTTGTTAGCTATGTCCGATGTCCCAAACATAGAACCAGAACTGTTGCTTTGTTGTGTCTCTGGCTCCGGTGTGAGACTTATATAACCACTTCCTGAAGTAGCTGAACCCATACAAAGCAATTCACCATTGCTGCAACTTTCAGGACTAAAAGAAATAAAGGAGAATGTAGTTGGACTATTTACAGTGCTTGTTGTAGCTGTTAGAGTTATGATTTGCAAGGTAAAGAGAAATAAGAATATGAACATGGTTGTGGTAGAGAGCTCAAAAGTCAGCCCAAAACACCTTAGTTTTAATCCTATTTTGTTCATTGTAAGCGTGTATATATGTTTATATAGTGGTTATTATTATATGTTTTGTGTTTTGAATGTTGTGTTGTATTTTAGTTTGATGCTGATCTTGATTTGAGAATCAAATATATGCGAGTTGTTGATTTATTAGATGTGTTGGCAAGTTGCTTTTCATATGAGACAAGTTTAAGAATAGACAAGGATCATGGATGCTCCTTTGGAATATGCATCAGTTTGTCTTTTTATGAATGTTTGACCCTCAACTGGTTTTTCTCACACATATTTATCAGACATTAAATAACCATTATTTCAAGAGATTATTGAAAGACCAAAATACAGCACAACATCAATATCATAAATTGTAAAGTAGTAACTTTTTATTATCTCACTCTCTTAAGTACACAAGGAACCTTACAACAGTTTTGACCATTGGTGCAAAGAAAACAAAGCAGTATTAACAATAATATCACATTTTATTTGAAAGCCACATTTCTGTTTGTGTTCACTTGTTTGTTACATTATCTTAAGTTATGACGAGCACCATAGTGTAAGTTGCACCACAATTGACCAGAAGGGATGAGCTGAGATGGTTTAGTAGTCTCTACATCCTTGACCGATAGCGGTTCAAGCTAGCTTCAATTGACCCATGTGGCTCGTCCGTTGGTAAATACACATCGTCGTTAAACTGCATAACAACAAGTACATTTGACAGTTTTATTGATGCCATGGTAGTATGAAAAACTTATTTCTTTCAGAGAATAGAATCAATACCTTTACAATCTGACCGTCTTTGTTTGAGAGATTCACTGGTATGAAATGAATATTTGGCATCTTTAGTTGAATAGAAGCTATGTCAGGAAACCTGAAGCATAGCATTTAATTGTGAGTCGCAACATGACTATAGCATATCATATACATCAAAATTGTCTTTCTATTTTTCTCTCTCATTCAACAGATACGTAGATAGATTAACGCAGACACGGAGAGGGAAGGACAGAGAGAAACCTGTTAATCGTCGCCTTTGCCATCTGGTAGAGAGTGCTTTGAACTGATGGACTATAGACTCCTTCCTTTGGAGGTCCAAAAAATGTGTCGAGCAGAACTCTTTTCACAGCCAGGTACTTGTCAGTAAAATAAAGGGGCTTCTGAGGGACGCTATTTACTGATTCATATGAATACCTACAGCCACATTCAATTTAGAAACATGAATTCAACTTTCCAAGCTAGAGAAATATGTAATCTTATGACTCGTTTACATAGCTTACAGGAAGCCAACTTAGATAGTACTTCTTGTTTACTGAAATTTGCTAAGACAAGTGTCGGAAAAAGAAATTACCTCCACAGGGCAGTTATTTCTGTTGCCAGCATCCTTTCGCGTGTGTCAGGAAGTACTGTGTACTTATCTCTTATAAAACCCTCAAAACCAGACTGCTCACAAGTTACAACAAATCCAAAAGAAAATCAGCTTGCATGTTCATAGTATGAAGCAAACTCTGAAACTGTAAAGTTTCATAATAGGAGAAATAATATTATATCTAGTAGTACTTCAGATTTCTTTATAAAATGATGAGACATGTTTGACAAGTAGAATGGTATTATTTCTGCCTACCTCCCAATGCCGCAAAAATCGCTATTCTCAAATGATAAGATCACAAGATACCTCAGAAACTAACACATTTACTAAGTTGCTGAAAATACAACTATAAATGTGAATCTATCATTACCAAGGAAGAAATTTTATAGACTGACAAAAGGGCATACGAAAAGACATTTGGAAAAAAAAACTACAAAGACAATTAAAGCACAAGTTCGTTTTATATATTGCAATCTTACCTTGGTTGTCTTCAACACTGACAATCCTTCAACACCAGAAGTCAATTGCAGTGAACCAGACTTTTTTACTATTGCCTCTGTCGTATGCTTCTCAGATCCAAGTTTGAAACCTTGCAAAAAAAAAAAAATAAAGGACTTGAGGATGGAAAAGAAACAAAACATCAGTATATATTTACAACTGAAAATTTCATGTATATGGTTTTTCTAACAAAAGATCCTTAAGTGAATAGTATAACTGAAAAATAGTTACTTCAAATCAATAGTGCCAATAATATATGCACAAGTTTGGACAAAATAATAGATAGCTCAAACTATCACCAAAAATTTTCAGATTCTATAAAAATAGAAACTTGAGCTGTAAGTGTAACAAAAATCAAGTACAATAGCTAACAAAGAACCTCTACACAGAATGTAATATCTACATACACCTCCTGAAACAAGCAATATTCAAGCACACAATAGTTTGACTAACCATGTTGATGAGGTTGACCATCGACGCTAACTCGCTCCCATGGTTTCTCAACAATTTTTACAATAGCAGTAGTAACCTGCAGAAAAACCAAGAGTTTCCTTTTGTTCTTCGAAGTAATGATTGTAAAAGAAAACAGAGCAAGATAACAAAGCAAAAAATAACAAAAGTATGAAAAATCTTGAAATTGATATTAAATTATGAATTTTTAAGTCACCAACCTGCGTATAAAATGATGTGAAATGTTTGGCTAGTAGAATGGCAAAATCCTCCACAGAAAGTATTTCCGAACATTCCTTTGCTTTTGCATATACCTAATTACACATCAATCCAAAATTCAAAATTTATGTGAAGCTATATGATAGAGAATGAAAATGATGTGGCAGCAGATAACATATTACATTAATATCTCTCTAACCACACAGACATTTTCTGTTTTGTATAAATTCATTTTAACAGAAACATGTCCTAGAACCAGGGTTCTCAATCCCGGTGCGGGAGAGTGGACGGCCTGCTGTTGAAGTATTAAGGAGCAGGATTATCGATCCCGGTGGAAGTCTTATGGAGCAGAAACTCCAGATTTGCAATATTGGCTGTTAAATTATTTAGTTTGACTTGTCGTGCTTCCGGATGTGAGCGCTACTAGAGCATGTTTGAGCATATAAGTATTATTTTTAACTAAGATATTAAGTATCTTACATTAAAGTATTATTAACTAATACTTCAAATTATTGTATTAGAAATTTATTCTAAGATAAATAAATTTGAGATCAATGCTTTCTATGTTTGAATTTTAATATAGTAGTACTCAGTATTTGAATTTTAAAATGTGATGGTTTTGAATTTGATTAAGAGTTGTTGAATTTGATAAGAGTTTTTGATTAAGCCTTTTACTTCGATATTGATTTTATAAATCTTTTTACAGGTATAGTTATTATTCATATAATTAATCCAAAAAATAGTCAAATAAAAATTATCCCGCTATCATGCTATCCTATTTTTGGGGTCGGTTGCTCCGATATCTGGGATTTTGATAACTCTGCCTAGAACAAGAAACTAGAAATTAAACTTGTATGCATGATTTAACCTCACAACTTTCAAACTTAGACAAATTAGTTTCTTTGAAAAGGGTGTATTGAAAATAATAGCAATAATTAAGCATTTGCAATATGGATTTTAATCAATTTATCTCATAACAATATTTATATTCATATAGTTTAAAAGTATAAGGGCTTGATATCAAAGATTTTTTTATATTGATCCACAAAAATTATTTAAATAAACAAGTCAGATCAATCTTGAAAAAAATAAAATAAACAATAATATCCTGGAAACAAAATAACCAGAAAATGAAAATGCAAAACAGTTAAATCTGCAAACTTAACAAATCCAAATCTCATACCAACTTTTCACAATAATCTGAAACACTTAAAATCAGCTTAATACTAAAAATCATTAAAAAAATCATGAAAATAAGAAAGATGAGTAAGTTACAGTGTTCTTCATGGTATCAGTAGCGACGATATCGGAATTATCATCGCGAATGTAGGAATTGACGCAATCGGAAAGGAGGTTGATGCCGACACGCCACTCAACAACGAACTGTTGTTGACCGTCTTTGCTCTTCCAAACGCGAGCTACTCTCACTCGCTCTTTTCCGTGACTCTGTTCGAATTCAAACCCTTCCACGTTTTTCGCCATTGATGCTTTTTTCTTTCTTTCGGTTTTTCTACGATTAGCTTAGTGACTTATCGTGAGTCATGATATCGTTTTATTTATAAGAGTAATATTATAACAAACCAACAAAAATATTTATACAAAAACATAAAAACTATTTAAAGTTTTTAATCACTTACTATTAATGTATGTAGTCTTAACATTATCAGTATTAAATATAATCTTTATATTTATTTAAGTAGTTAATTTTTTTTCACAATCATTAACCGGACTAATTAATCTGATCAATTGGACTAATTAATATAATAATCGATCAATTCTGATATCATAAACAATTTTAAAATCAAATGGTTTCAACCTCCATTCAATCGTAATTATAAAGATTTAACTATCACCATCTCTAACGATCGAAGAATATATCTTTTAAAAATCAAAAAATCAAAATGTTATATTTGAATATCACTAAACAAACTAAGAATTAATGATGCCTCTGTCCCTATCATCCTATTCGTACTTTAGGGTTAGGACAATGACTTTCCTGAAGAGGACTGAATGGTATTTGCTGGTTTACTGTCATTTCTGTGTGCGGCTTGGCATTACATTACTGTCCCAAAAATTAAGTTTTTTTTTTAAATGCCAACAACTTTGAGAGTATATATGTCAAATATTTCTTGAAAGATTATAATTTTTATCGAATTTTTCTTTTTTTTTATTATAAAAGATTATAATTTTTTGTTTCTGTAAAAAAAATTTAAAAACAATGTGCTTAAAATTTTTTATTTTTCTAATTTATTGTTATTTTTATATTACACTTAGGAGTTAAAAAGAATTTTTATTAAAAAATCTAAATTTTATAAAGAGAAATATATATATATATATATATATATATATATATATATATATATATATATATATATATATATATATATATATATATATATATATATATATATATATATATATATATATACACGCCATGCCATGTCAAATACAAGAGAAAATGTGGTGATTAATACAGTCAGATTGGTAGAACTGAATTAAACATTCCAAACAATGTTTGATTGATCAATCAATAAATTACAATTTTTTTTTTTTTTTTAATTTCAATTGCATATTACAAATTTTGTTTCTAGTGAAAGTGGTATTATATTTAAATTTGATCTCAAATCAAGTGATGCCTTTTATATTGTCACATTTAACAAGATACATGAATTATGAATTGAGAATTACAACTCTCCCTCGATCACTTGATTATAAAGGCTATTTCTATTGATATACTATGCTATTTTATCTTCTATTTTTTTCATTTATCTTCTCTTCCTCACCTTCTTTTGTTCTAGCATTGTTTAATAAAAAAAAAATGGGCATGAAAACCTTTTACAGATTTCACATCTACTTTTTCTCGGTTATAAATCTTCCAAAATCTATGAAGAATTAATCAATATTGATGAACAAGATTCTTGCACGACGAAAATTAAAAGAAAAAATAAGAAGAAAAATATTAGGATTTATGGATGAAGAAAAAGAATATTCTGCAGAGACCTCTCTGCTCACAAATTGTGGAAAAACTTATATTTTACTTTGTAACTGCAAATCTGTGAATACAATGAGTTTGAAATGAATATAAAATTAGGGTTACTCCCTATTTTTAGATTTATGTTAACTTGAGCTACAAGCTAAAAGCACAAAACTATAAAAACACAAAATACACATTTTGGAACTAAATCAAATTTATCTATTTTAGATTTAAATCAAATATGACACAGGGAATTATACTTTCAACACACCACCTAATTCATTGTGTCTAAGACATTTACATTCATCATAGACCTTAGCTTCTTGAATACCTCGACCTACACCCCCTTCATCTTGATATTTGCAATCTGATTCTTAGTTCTGCAGTGATCCATATTCATTTTTCCTTCTGACACCTGCTCTCGAAGATAATGGAACCTCATTTCGATGTGTTTGCTTCTGTCATGCGCTATTGGTCTTCTCCAGATTGATAGTTGACATGTTGTCGATCTTCATGGTAATTGCTCCATGACTCTGTGATGTAATCTCTTCGACAAGATTCACCATCTATGTTGCTTGACATGCACAAAGAGAAGGAACTGTGTATTTTGCTTTGCATGATGACTGTAACATGGTGGGAGAACTGACTTGGGCGTTTTTGTTTCCAAAAACTATGTTGCGGATAGCAAGAGTCACCACCGACTTTTATTTTATCCAATAAAGAAAAGGAATAAAAGAAAAGGAATAAAAGAAAAGGAAAGACCTTTAAAAAGATTTGAGTTCAGGGGGTAAGTTATACAAAAGGAAGGTGTTAGCACCCTCTGTATCCATGGTTATCCATGGGCTCTTAATTACTTAGCTCACTTTTAATGATGTTAGAACATCCTCTTAATCTTTAGTTTTTTAACAAACATCATAGTTTATATAAAAGAGGTGACATATGTTAGCTTCAAAAATAAAATTGCTAAGAGATTTCTCTGTGCAAACTAACTAACTACTTGAGTTTATGACAATTTTCCTCAGTTGATTGCTTTGTCGGAGGAAAATAATAGCATACAATTGAATGTAATAATATAAGTTGTTTGAATATCAATGAGATGAAATAATAAATAGCCATCCAGTCCCTCTGAATCTGAAGTGAATCCATTGTCTATTACTTCAAAATAAAACTCAAGTTGTAATAGTAAAAGATATATATTTTAAGAACACATATTTTAAAACTCAAGTTGTAATAGTAAAATCTATATAGTTTGGATTGCAGTGTCATGTGGTGAATGTTTGCAATTGATTTGTTTTGATTTCTGCTTTTGAATTCTCGTTGTAGTTGCATGCCCGCGCTTTAATTCTGGATTTCGTGATTCGTCCGTGTAGGCCTGTTTTGTGAGGGAGTGTCAGCTAGATTTAGTGGTGTTACTTTTAGTTTTTCTGTTAGCTGGGTGTTCTTTTCCAATTGTTATTGTTGCTCTGGTGTGTGACAGTTTGGCATCCTTTGGGTCTTATTTTGTTTGCAGTTGTCAGTATATCTTCTTTTTGTTATAACACATGTTTTTTGTTTTTGCATGAAGTCAGTGGATATAACAGAGTATGCACAAGGTCAAGATGAAACTCGTAAAGAAACATTGTCAACACTTTGGATTATTTTCACTAAAATCGGTAAAGGAAAAAATGGAGTTGAAAGAGCTGCATGAAATTTTTGTAGTACTGATTTTGCCATCGGAAAAAACCCAAAGTCTGGTCAAAGTTATGGAACTTCACATCTAAGTCGTCATGTATTTATTTGTAAGAGTTAGCAGTTGAGCCTTCTTAGTCTAGAGGAATCGTCAAGCCTATCCCCAATCAACCAAAACACACACCGTGAATTACTTGGAGAAGCAATTATTTTACATGATCTTCCTTTTAGCTTTGTCGAGTATGAAAAAATTAGAGTTTGGGTGAAATATTTGAATCCATGTGTTGAAATGATATCTAGGAATACCTTGATGTCAAATATTGAAAAAATATATGATAAAGAAAGGATCAAGCTTTAGTAAATCGTGGGTAGGATTCCAAATAAAATTTGTCTAACATTAGATGTTTGGACAACATCTACTTGTGAAGGTTATATTTGTTTGACTGCTCATTTTGTTGATGAAAATTGGAAGTTAGTTAGTTGTGTTCTTAACTTTCTTCGAATGAAGCCCCCCACACGGGTATTGCATTGGAAACTACTTTATTTGATTGCTTGAAACAATGAGGAATAGATAAGAAAATATTTACTATTATGCTGGATAACGCCTCTGCCAATGACAACATGCAAGACCAATTGAAAACTGATCTTCGAGTGCAAGGATATTTAATGTGTGATGGTGAATTTTTCCATATCCGTTGTTCGGCCCATGTACTCAACTTAATTGTCCAAGAGGGTTAAAAAATTGCTAGTGAAGCCCTCCATAAAATTAGAGAGAGTGTCAAGCATGTTAAAGGATCTGATGGAATGATGCTTAAGTTTAAAGATTGTGTCGAGGATGCAGGAATAAATGTTAGTGGTGGCTTAAGATTTGATGTATCTACTAGATTGAATAACACTTATTTGATGCTTGAAAGTGTTTTGTAATATAGAAAAGCTTTTGAGTTTTATAAGGTGGCCTATAGAAGTTATAAATATTGTCCATCTGATGAGGAATGGGAAAAGGGGAAAGGATTTGTGAGTTTTTAGAACCTTTTTATGAAATTAGCAATTTGATTTCTGGTTCATCTTATCCAACTGCAAATATGTATTTCATGCAAGTGTGGAAAGTCGAATGCATTTTAGAAAAACATCAAAAAAAAAAGTGTTGATAAGGTGATAAGAGATATGTCTAATCAGATGAAAGTAAAATTTGACAAGTACTGGAAAAATTATAGTGTTGTGCTTGTATTTGGAGTTATTCTTGATCCACGCTTAAAGGATAAATTTTTGAAGTTTTGCTACAATACACTTGTGCTTGCATTTATTATTATATTTGGTTCTTGAATCATAGCTCTCAAATTGTTTTAGTGCTATAAATTGGTTGTTTTGTGAATGCTTCATGTATGTGTCTTTTGAAAAATCTATTTGCTTTTATTGTTTTGGAAGTGAAAAGTCTATCTTGCAGGATTTTAAAATATGGAACTCAATTGAGAGTAGCTTTGCCCCTGGAAAGAGTGAATTAGATATATACTTTGACGAAGAATTATTAGACCTCAATGAAGAACACTCAGAAGATTTTGATGTACTTCATTATTGGAAGTTTAATGAGAAAAAGTTTTTGATACTCTCCATAATGGCACATGATATTTTTCGCATTCCTATCACGACTGTAGCTTCAGAGTCTTCTTTTAGTATCAGTGGACATGTTCTTACTAAATACAGAAGTTCTACTCTTCCGGAACACATTCAAATGTTAATTTGTACTCGGAGCTAGTTGCATGGATTTTCTGAAAATATAAATGGTAATAATACTTTGTATTTAATTTTTTTTTTTTTTTATGTTTATGATATTCTAATGTCATTGTTGCACCTAAGTATGATTTATTGTGTTTTTAAGACAGGGAATATATCAACACTAATGATGAAGACAACACCGCGGTGACAATGACTTAACACATTAGGATTGCAAGATTGAAGAGGAGAACTAATTTTAGTGTCATATACTTTATTGTGTTTGTTGAATTTATGTTTTCATATTTTTTGTTGGATTAATGTCTTTGTTTTTGTGATATTTGGTTCATGTTTGTATTGATTTTCTTCAATTACGAATGTCAAGAGTATTGACATATATATTTCAAATATATGTTTATGAATTGTAATGGTTTAGTTGTAAGGGAAAAATGATATTTTTTCTTTTTGAAAACATATGTTTACAGGATATTTTTTTCAAAATTGAGATGCATAATATTGTTGTTGAAGAAAGAATATAAAATTCTATTTTTTTAAGTTTTTTTTTAATTTTTGGATTTTTTTTAAAGTTGTTTTTTTTTAATTTTTGGATTTTTTTTAAATTTTTTTTTAAGTTGTTTTTTATTTTTAGAATTTTTTTTAATAGAATTTTTTTAATTTTTTTTGTTGAAAAAACTTTTTGTAAATTTTTTATTTTTAAATTTTTTAAATTTTTTGAATTTGTTTATACTTTTTTTTTTAAAAAGTATTTATTTAAAAGTTATTTTTAATTTTTTGATTTATTTTATTTTATAAAATTAAGTTTTTTTATTTTTTTTGGGCTTTAAGCTTTTAAATTTTGGATCCTTCTAACTTTGGGTCTATGAATTTGAGGACTCATTATTATTAAACTTTTTTAGGTCCCTTTCTCGTTATTTCCATGTTGCTCTTAAACAACGATACATATCGAATGCCATTAATGTTATCACTGTAGACGGATCTTTGGTTGAGGAACCAGTAGCCATCAAGAACGCAGCTCATGAATTTTTCAAAGCTATATTCCAAAAGGAGTTGTCTGCTAGACCGAGTATGAATTTTTCTAAGGTACGAAAACTTAATGAGGGAGACAAAATCAAACTTGTTGTTGATTTCACTAGTGTGGAAATTAAAGAGGCGGTCTTTGATTGTGATATCTCAAAAGCTCCCGAACCTGACGGCTTTAGGGATGGCAAAAATATCCATACCCGCGGATATTCGTAGATAATATTTGTCATGGGTACGAGGCAGATAACTTAATAGATATCTCCGGATAAAATAAATAGATATTTAAATACCCGTTTAATAATGAATATGGATACGGGTTTAATGATATCCATGTTCGCGGATATCTGTATCTGTTAATAAATTATAATAATTACTTAAATATTAGTTTATTATACTTTGTTTTTTCATCTTCTAAAGTACTAGCCTTCTCATATATATTTTTTTGAAGTTTTCTCTAAAGAAAATCTTTTACATTTCATACAAATCATATTAGTCATTTCATATTTAAGTTTTTTTTTTTACTTCACACCTCACTTCAACAATTTAATTCGACCGTCCAACCGACCATTTTCTCTGTCTAACCAGTGTCTTCCTTTCAACTCCTCAGTCGTCCGCTCTTTAACCATAACTCACAATCACAATATCTTTCATTTTTTTTGTAAAAATGAAATGTATGAATAATATGTTTAATTTAAAATGAAGGAAATTAAGGTGATAACATTTTGTTCTTTAAATAAGAGATATTTGTATGGATGTTATCTAATAATAACTTCTTGTATCTTTAAAAGAAGTTGGAAAAAAATTTTAAAAAAATTAGAAAAAAATGTTATCCATGGATATCTGTAAATATCCACGGAAATCTTAAAACCCGCAGATTATCCGTTAACGGATACCCGCGTGAATATGGGGAGGATATGGATATCATATTTATCTAACGGGACGGACACGGATGTCATACTATCCGTCCCCATGGATATCCATTTACTCTTTTGGCTTCTTTAAAACTTGTTGGGACTTTGTTGGTGAAGATTTTATCAGATGTGTCATGCATTTCTCGAATACAAGTTACATGCCCAAGAACTTTTCTTCTTTCGTTGCCCTTATTCCTAAAGTCAGCAACCCACTTCATTTTGGGGATTTCAGGCCGATTACTCTCGTTAGTTGTGTATCTAAAGCCATCTCCAAGTTATTATCCAAAAGACTTGATCTTATTATTCCTAGGCTGGTTTCGCCGTCTCAAATGGCCTTTATTGCAAATATGAATATTTTGGACGGTGTTCTTACTGCTAACGAAATCATCGACTTAGCAAAAAGAGATAAGAGACAATGCCTAATCCTCAAAGTCGATTTTGCTAAAGCCTATGAATGCATAGAATAGAACTTCCTTGTCCAAGTTTTGTCGACAATGAATTTTGGATCTAGATGGATCAAGTGGATCAAAGAATCAGTGTGCTCTAGTTTTATTTCGGTCTTAATTAATGGTAGCCCGTCAAGGGATTTTCAAGCGGAAAGGGGGCTGAAGCAGGGAGATCCATTAGCTCCGTTTTTATTCGTGTTGGTGGCCGAAATGTTAGTTGTATTGGTTTATAAAGCAAAGATTGTTCATATGCTTTCCGATTTCACCATTTTTGAAGGATCGTCGATCGAGTTGCTCCAGTTTGCCGTCGACACTTTGTTATTTAGTAATGGATCTTATTCTGACTTATGGGCTTTCAAGTCCGTGTTACGTGGGTTCAAATTAATATCAGGGCTGAAAATCAATTTTTTTAGGAGTTGTATTTTCGGAGTTGAATTAGACAAAGGTTTCCTAAATGCAGCTACAACTTTTCTTCGTTGTAAGACAAGTATTCTTCCATTCAAATTCTTAGGCTTAACTATAAGTGGAAACCAAAGAAATGCTTCTTTTTGGAATAAGATTTTATACTGCCTTAAAGGGAGATTAAATTCTTATACGGGAGACATCTTTCGATGGGAGACCGAGTCACTCTCATTAACTATGTGCTAACTAATACACCTATTTATTTCTTATCGTTTTACAAAGCGCCGAAAAAGGTTGTGAAAGCAATCATAGCAATCCAAAGGCGGTTTTTATGGTCCGAAATACAAAATTGTAATACTCTAGCTTGAGTTAAGTGGCGTGACTTATGCAGGCCCAAAGCCGAAGGAGGATTGGGAATTAAACACATTGGTTCATTTAATATAGCTCTTCTTTCAAAATGGTTTTGGAAGTTTCTTTCCAAGGGGATGAAATTTGGCGTCCTTTGTTGATCGGGAGATACGGGAATTTGAATAAATGGGTTCATGACTTCGAGTGTGCTCCTTATCCGTCAAAAGCCTCTATATGGATAAGAGATTTGTTGAATACCATGTTTTCCTCTTCGAATTTCTCGTTCTCTTTGTGTGTGAAACCGATTTTGGGCAACAAGAATTCGGTTTCTTTTTGGAATTCCCTTTGGTGTGGGGATTTGTCTGCTAGACTAGTCTTTCCTATTGTTTATGAAGCTGATGCCAACAAAATATGTTTCGTGGGCGAGGCAGGTTCGTGGTTGAATGTCGTTTGGACTTGGGATTATGAAGCCTTAGGCCTGAACTTTGGTGCAGTCATTGCTGAAGTGCTGCAAAAAGTTTTCAATTGCTGCAGGGAACATCAACTGCAGCAGGACAGTCCGAACAAGTGGATGGGGTTGCCGAACAGTGATGCATCATTTTCCGTTTCATCAGCATACAAAGTTTTCTCCTCTCGGCAACCTTCCGCTCCGTTATCGGAAGCGGTTAGTCTTTTCTTAAAGGTTGTTTGGATTACTAAGGTACCTCTGAAAATCAAAGTTTTTGTTTGGAGGCTCGCTTGGGATCGTCTTCCGACGCGTAGTAATTTGGGAATTCGCGGAATTCTCGATAATGTTGAAAAAAAGGTTTGTGCTCTTTGCAATCTAACAGAAGAGTCAGCTTTCCATTTTTTTATTCCTTGTTCGAAGACTTCGAATCTTTGGAAGAAAATTCTCACTTGGTGGGGCCTTAACCCGATAGAAGCGGACTCGGTGAGTAAACATATTCTCTTATGGTTTCTATCTATGACGAACAAGGCCAAGGATGACATGAAGTGTTTCATTTGGTTGGTGACCGTTTGGGGCATTTGGAATGCTCGTAATAATACTATATTCAACGATGTCACATTTGATATTGACGGTCTTTTCTTTCACATTGTCATTCTATCTTGGAGATGATTGGAGATAGGTCGGAATAATTACACCTTATACGAATGGATGAATCATCCACTTGATTTTTTGTAGGATTAAAAAAATTATTTTGTAAATTAATACAAGATATATATTTTTAAATCAGAACTTTAAAAAAAAATGAAAATTTAAAGGAATAAATTGTTATATTACCTGAATGCGATATATATATATATATATATATATATATATATATATATATATATATATATATATATATATATATATATATATATATATATATATATAATACTAACAGATATGAGCCTTAAATTAAGGTAAAAACTTAAATCAACATATTAGACACACAAAATATATCATATTTTCTATTCTATTGTTGCACACAAGATTTGGTTACCATGTAATATTTCAAAATAAATGGTCTCCTTCGGAAACCAATTTTTCTGTAACTAAAACCTACATTCACATCCAAGAAATTATAACTAAACTTTACCGTGGCAGAAACTAGATTTTCTATACACATGAACTAAACACTATCATTGTCCATCAATCAGGCTGATTTTCCTCTTGCCAAAACCAATAAAGATTACCTGAAAAATAGAAAAAAAATCTAAAGATAAAATAGTAAAATGACTAAGCTTTGTCAAAGCTTAAGTATAAGTTATGTCAAAGTTTTGCCAAAATCACATGGCTAAGCTTCGCTGCAACTTTAACAAAACCCATACTGAATTCAAGTATCCAAAAGACTTGCTACTTTATCTAACTTGCACCACTAACAAATTAAAAGATAGATAGGGCAAAGACATATTGTGTTACAGAACATCTTGACAGTCTGTATCTCTATCAACCACACAAAAAAACTATACTTATATTATCACAAAGGAAATTAAGTGGTTTAACTTAAGTCAGTGCAATTCACATTATTAAGGGTCTTTAATCTTTGTTTGGTACTACTCCAATCGATTCGGATAATGTTTCCCAATACAGATAAAATTGGATTGGAAGGGTAAGGTTACAAATGCGCTGCAATCAGCAATCTAAGACAGCAGCTATTGGATTGAGACCAGAGGACTAGAAAAACGGACTTGATATTTGGATAGTCAATACAATGTTATGCTAATTGCATGGATTTGCTGCCAATACTAAATGGAAGTACATCAAACTAAAAAATCAATTTTGCTATGATAATTCAGACAAAGGGTGGTGTAACTTACTGTCTTTGGTGACCAGTGACCATTTTCTCTCATTCACACACACTTATTTACTTCACTAAAAGTATATTCTCTCTCAATTCAGACAATCAAAATCCATCTGTGTACTTTATTCCTATCAGGTTTAAACAAAGTTTAAAGGACCTCAACTCAATTTTGAATAACCAGAACACCAAAATTAATAATGAAATATTTCCAAAAAAAGATGAACAATAAATAGAACTCTAAATCACCAAATTTAGACACTAAAAATTCCAAAAGCATAATTTCTTTTAATGAAAAGTAAAAGTTTCTGTACTCACCAAGCAAGCTTCAATCCTTGAAAATGACTTCATCAGCTATATCCATCAACAGCCCGAGACATTCCGGCGAGAATTTCCTCGCAAAGAAATACGAGTAGCTCGAATTGGATCGCCTCAGCTCCCGAACAAGCTCCGGAGAAACCTCGGCCGGAGTATAAAGATGGGGATGTCCATCCCAACAATCAGTCCAGTTAACTCTCGTAAGTGTATAACCAGTGCAGCCATTTGGATCCTCCATTGACAAAAGAGTTGGAAAGTAATGTTCTTCTGGATAACACGAATACACATTTATACAAGGAATCTGAAATTTCTTCCATAGTTTTTGTTCGCCCACCACAAACTTTGCATGTTTCCGGTTCAGCGTGAAGAACTGCGAACCCACGCGAAAATTCTCAAACACAATTTCCGGCAACATTGCATTTTCACCGCGAGCATTATACCTGTCATTGAGATTCGGATCATCGGAGAGAATCTCAATGAAACTGGGGTATGGATACGTAAAGTTGTTATAGTTAGTGAAACTCTGTAATAACTTTAACTGATTTGTAAATAGAGAGTTATAAACGAATTGAAACGACAAGAGCGGGATACAATGTTGGGAGATTAAGGTAAAGTACTGGTTGAGCGGATCATCTAAGAGGGCAGACGCCAGGAGACGTCTGGCCGCGGAGATGAGTGTTGGGGAAGCTCGTTGTGTTATTTGAGAAGGGATGAAACGGTTATGGAAAACGCCGCCGGGTGAGGCGACGGAGGAAGTGGGGTCGGCGTGGATGTAGATGTTGAAGAGATGGTTGTTACCAGCGAAGAATTTTTCCCATAAAGGTGCGAAGGAGAGGTTTGAGTTAGTGAGGAAGAGGAAAGCGATTTTGGGTTTAGGGTTTGTGAGGGTGGAAAGGTGGTTTGTTGTGTGGGTGGCGCGGTGGAAGAGGGAGAGGTCAGCGGCGGAGACGGCGGCGGGGGAGGTGGATGAGGAGGAGAAAGGGGAGTAAATTTGGAAGATGATCTGTTGTGAGAAAAAGAAGAGGAGAAGGAGAGAGAGGATGAGAGCTGAGGAGACAAGAATGGGTGATGACAACATTGGATTCGATAATGTTTTTGTTGGGTTTAGTGGGTTTTGTTGGGACAGTTTTCAGAGAATAAAATATAAAAGGAATGAATGTAGTAGAGTGTTGGAGAGTGGAAAAGGAAGATGAAAGGACAAAGGGTTTATTTGGGATTTTTTATTTTGTGTGTTGTTTTTTCCGTATTTTAAGATTGTTATGAGTTTTGATGGAACAAATTTTGCTAATTAGATAAATTGAGTCAATATGATTGCGTAATAATCTTTCGTCAGATTTTATTTAAATTTGGTCGGATTTTATTTATATTTAAGGTTTTTATTTTGTCGTATACGTAGTACTCTATAAACTATTGTCAGAAAAAAAAATCAGAATAGAATATGGCTCACATACGTAACCAAGAAGGGCCACAAAACTAAAAACAAAAATGATATTCCTACTTCGTAAACAGAATTTTTTTTATGAATAACATAATTTAATAAAAAAATCTGAAATAACTTAGTTTTTAGGGTATTTATCAAAAAGAAAATACTTAATAGTAAGAAAATGTGAAAACAAGAAATGTAAGAATAAATCTCAATCATTCATTATCACTACTATCTCATGATCCCTATTAAAAAGAAGTTAAATTTAAAATCAATTTAAAATTAACCTCTAAAATAGTGACATGTATGCGTTCTTACATTTCTTCTTCAAATTTATTCGTATTAAATAACATTGCTCTTATCAAAATGACGTAGTTTTACGAGGATTCGCTAATCTAATTGTCGAAAGTATGATTTTTTTTAAGAAAATCACATTCATTCGTCAATCAAGTTGGCTAATATGTGTAATCAATTTTTTTTAAACTCATACTCTATGTCGTCAATCCAATTGGGGAATGAACACAATATTTTTTGAAAAATCACACTCATTCGTCAATCCAATTAGCGAATGAACACAAAATTAAAAAAAATAAAACATTTTCGTCTATCTAATTGGCGAATGAACACAATTTTTTTTTTTGAAAAATCGCATTCATTCATCAATCCAATTGGCGAATGAACACAAAATAAAAAAAATCATGTTTTCGCCAATCAGAATGGCAAATGAGTGTGATTTTTTTAAAAAATACTTTATGTTTTTGCCAATTGACGAATCATCCTAAAACTACGTCATTTTGGTAAATACCCTCAAAATTAGGTTATTTTAGCAGTTTTTTTGTTAAACTATGTTATTCATAAAATAAATTTTCATAAACATATATTTATTTCATTCGATTAAATAATAAAATATTAATAAACTTTTGACTAATTTTTAGTTTAGATTTTTCCATATAAACAGGAATAATCAGTATTTTTTTTACTAAAATTGAATAGGGACAAAACTGTTTAAAAAAAATGGGGATAAAAACAATGAGTTTAGTAAAAGAAGAGGACAAAAATTGTAATTTAGGATAAACTCTTTTTTTAACATAAATTTTATTTTATTTAGATTAAAAGATAATAATATAAAAATGTATGAGTAATCAAACTTCATAATTTTATTAATCAACTTTATATATTTTATATTTTATTAATTAATTTTATTTATTGTTAAAAAATCTTTTTAATATATGAACATTTCAACTTTATAATTTTATCAATCAATTTTTTTAATTTCCATTAATAAACTTTATTAAAAATAATACTTTTTATATTTAAATATTTATTAACAAACTTTATGATTTTATCAATCAACTTTTTATATTTTATTAATCAATTTATTTCACAATTTAAAATCACAATTCACGAATACTAATCACAAATACATTTTTTATGATTCATAAATATATTTTCATTTAAAAAAAAAAACATGTTTCACTATATAAATATAATGAACAGTATATATGATATACATATTTGATATCAAAATGAATATAGAAATAACATTTTAGAACTAGAAAATACTAATTATACTAATTAATTTATCTTTTGTAAAAGTAGTTAATATTAGATAATTGATAAATAATAACTTACTCCCTTCGGTTTCATATATAAGCAAATTTATAACAACAAAAAAACGTCATTTAAGAAAAATGTTTGAATACATTTAAATTTTATACTCTTTCTAATTTTATCCCTACTTTTTGCTTTGGAAATAGTTAAAAACATAAATTTGTAAAAAAAGTAGGGATATATTTTGAATAATAACATTTAATATAATAAATATATGACTTTTGCTTATATTTTAATACCTTAATTTTTTAAAAAAAAATTGCTTATATATGAGACCAGAGGGAGTATACTAATTGATAATAGATATTCCCTCCGTCTCATATTATTTGTCACATTTGATCATTTCACACATATTAAGAAACAATACTCCCTCTGTCTCATAAAAAATGTCATATTTGAGCAATGCGCAGTTCTTAAAAAAATGATTAGATGTGTTGATTTTGATGAAAAAACTAATGTCATTTACTAGAATACTCCTATTAAATGTAGGTAAAAAAGTAATTGAATAAAGTGAAAGTTAATGAATAGGGATATTGTAGTTGAAAAATAATAATAAATGTTGTATTGGTAATGTAAATAGACAATTATTTTGAGACAAAGAAAAAGTGCAGATGGGACATTGTTTATGAGACAGAGCGAGTAATAAATAAAAGAGAGAGAATTACCAAATTATCCTAATTACCTATTGGTGTATTCAAATTAGCATTAATATTAAGTGAAAAAACAATTAATTAAGAGTATTTATTAGAGGATACAATTGGAAGATTAAATATAAAAATGTCTTGGTAATCTAAAGTGACAAGTATTTTGGGATAATTTTTTTTCCTGAAATGTGACAATTATTTTGGGACGGAGGGAGTAATTTATAATTAATACTTCATAATTGATGAATTAGGATAAACTAAAAACTAGAAGCTTAAACTAAAAACTACAAAACTAAAAACTAAATAACACTTACTAAACATAAGTTTTTATAAAGTAAAATATAATTTGTCTTGATAAGGAGGTGTGGTGGGAATTGGAACGCTATAAAAGGAATGAATGAGCCAATTAAGAAATTAATTGAGAGACATGTCATATATTCATCCAAAATCTTAAGATTTTAGGTGAATATATTGTGTCTCCCTTATTTGTGTGTTACTCTTGATCCAATGTGAATACTCCTCATGATGACCCAATAGTGGTATCAAGGTCGATGGTTCAATTAAGAAACCAGTTTCTTGTATCGAAAGTCTTTCTGATAATGTGGTGGTCAGACGGCGTGTTCCGTTGCAGTGCCTGCAACAGCGATACAAGTGTGTATGGATGAAAGAACTTCAGTTTCAACAAGAACATAGTGGATTCACTCACACTTGAGGGGGAGATTGTTGTGTACAAGTGTGAGTTAGAAGTCCCATATTGCTTAGAAAAGTGGAGGTCGGACATTTTATAAGTGAGAGGACTCATATGCATATCACCTTAAGGTTTTGGGTAAACATGTGATGTCTCTTTCATTTGTGTGTTGCTCTTGATCCAATTTGGATGCTCCTCGTAATGACCAAACATAATCATCTTGAATCTTGAAGTGACTTGTGTGTTGGAGTGTTATATATGTGGTGCCATATATGGGAATCAACTTCTAATTCCTACAATTTCCACGAAGAATCGTGTTCGCTTCACAAACTCTATCATACTAACTCATATATTCCAAATCTGGATTATGGTGGTTCAGATCCAAATCTTTGATAAACTAGCTTACAACCTCCTCGGGGCACCGAGTTGAGGGCGAATAAACCTTTGATTCTTGTGTTTTCCTTCCTTTCCTTTCGCGGCCTTCTCATATTTCAAAATCGATAAATGTTCGAAGGCGAACGTAAAAATCTATCGCAGTTAATTCGATCTACTACCGCTTCGATTCTAGTCTATCGGATACGAGATCTGCGATTTCCTCGAGAACTCCGTAAATTAGCTATAAAAGATTATCACACAAGAATAGAGTTGCATTGTAGTCTAAAGGTAACTTTTACAAAGACCAGACTATGAGTAAGCTCAGAAGCCATTTCCATCTCATCCCCCTCAAGGAGATTCTTGACGAAGGATAAATCTGACAATGAGACAATAACAACAACCTCATTAGGTGTGCGAAGAAGTCAGAAAGAGAAAAGTTTTGGCAAATTTATGATATGAGTCCCCTCCCTGAAAATAACACCCTCGGCGACACGAGTCCGCTTTGGAGAAGCCTCGTCCCAAAAGAGATTATTGTCCTTTATCCCGAGCTCTTTTGGTTGAAACCAGAGGCAAAGTTCGTTCCTCCACTATTAAAGTGGTCGTGTCGTCCATGATATTCAGCTCGTATATAGGAGCCAAAGTGTTTACATCTGGGATAAGAGTAGGGGCAAAAACATAAGTATCAATATTCGTCGCAGCTCGAATACCTTGGGCATTTCCAAAGGGGTAAGATATATTCAGCTTTCTTGCTTTGTCCATGTTATCTTCAAAATGAAATCACGCGTGTGAAAAAAACACGAAGACTCTGCTCTCATCGAAATTCATCCTCATCTCCTCAAGATTAACTAAACTCAATATGGCATGTGTGTCGAATTGTGTTTTCCTCACTTCGGTATGAGGCATCTCACAAGGACTGAACCCTTCCTCATAATCGAGTTTCTGAAACCAAAATTACATTTTATATTTCTTGTTACCTCATCTGGAGAAAGATAATTCTATTGGGTACAATAGGAGCCAACATCATGGTTAAAGTTGATCTTAGACTATTACCTTAGATACAAAACCCGGTAGTATTGAGGAGAATCGGTGTGGCGTAGTAAAAATCAGAATGAGTTGCAGGGGTGAGAGGTTTCACCAAGAGGAAACATTTAAAGAAATCGTCCCCATCAAGAGTAAATGAGCCAAACCAAAGGATGTCCGGGTGAAGTTGAAGAAGTCCTTGGTTAGTAAAGTTATCCAAAGACATACGCTTCAGACAAAAAAGATATAAAAAAATAAGTTGAGAGACGACTCCCGATATTTATACTTAGCACACAGTTGAAAGACCCTTAAATTTGCCTAAAACCCCATATAAATATCGGAAGGACCAACTTTTAAATGCTTTAGGACGACCATTTAAAAATCATAAAAATGAATTCGAAGCTATACTCTTGTAAATAAGCACTCGTGAAATAGGATCATGCAATCATCGAAAGAACTGCATATCATTTTCTCTCTTGGTACCGGATGAACTGACCACTCCAAAAGGTCATCAATTGCAATATCAACATCTCTTAGGATGATCTCAGTGCTCATAACTAAGGATTTGCCAACTACTTTTACATCTACCCAATCATACATCGGTGCAGTGTGGAGCCAAGACCTTTGATCAGGGGGTTCAAGATTCTTTTTTATTAATATTTTTTTCAAATATAAAGTTTTCACTCCATTAAAAAAATTTCATTTTAATTCCTTATTTAAATTATCAAATATACAATTTTATAATATATATTTATTTATTTTAATTTTTTATTTAAATTATCAAGTCTACAATTTTATCTTTTTTATTTAAATGTAGATTGTTGTAAATTCGAATTCGCATAATCAAATGTTTCATAATAAATATTTACTAAATTAATTTAAGATAATAAATTATAGTATCTAATATTTAGAAATCTTTAGATAAATAAAAAATAGGAAATAAAAAAATTGTAATAAGTAAAATAAAATTAATTTAGTTTTTTTAGGATTAAAGGTTAAATAAATATATTTTAGGAAGCTCAAAATGAAAATTTATATTAAAGATAAAGAATTAATTTTTCATATAACTTTTTATATACATTTATTATCCTAAAATATATTAATGGACCTATCATAGATCCTCATTTCTTATCCTAGTGCAAAAAGGTTAATTTATAAATAAAAGTAGGTAGTAGTCACTCTAGACTTTTAGTACTAAATCACCAAATATAAACAAAGATATGTCAATCACTACAACTTCAGCTTCAGCTTCAACTTCAACTCAGGCATAAAAAAAAACACAACATGCAAAAGTGATCAACTTTAAATTATTGGTGCAAAATTAAATTATTGAGGGGTTCAAAATAGAATAAACTAAGATTATTAGTTGTATTATGGAAAACTCAGGGATGCAGTTGAACCCTCTCATCCATGAGTAGCTCCGCCACTGCATCTGTGCACTCGACTAATGTCGGAGGATCAAATTCTCCAACACATCGGCATCGCTAGGCTTGCAACCTAAGGTCCGCAGGCGAGTCTGAATGGAATCTAAATCAAGGTCCCTCCTTTGCATATTGACTTGTATGTCCTCTTCTGACAAGGTATGAGGGGACAAAGGGACCTCAACGCGATTGGTTATCTTATCAGTATTTGATATACGGACATCTAACAACCCAAAAGAATACGTTTATCATTGCGGGAAAGATTTCAAACATCCCTTAAGACCTAAAATATCCATATATGGTTATAACCTCTGGTCATATGTGATCGTTGCTAAAAGAATGGTGAAGAGAATTAGAGGATGACCTATATGAGATGCCCACTTCATAATCACTAATTGAGTAAGCATTATTGTGGTTCATTTTGACGAGATAAAATAGAAGATGCTGAAAAGCTTGAGTGAGAATGATACCTTTTAAATAAGATTAAATTTGTCATTTACTGACCAAGGTCCAATCGACCAAGATCCAATCCATCAAAGACTGACTCTAATCAACTTGAATATAAAAATGGTTACACGCAATGGAGAGTTTGACAATCTCAGAACTCCAATTACACTTTACTCATCTTGAATTTTGGCGTCGTTGTCATGCAAGTCTATTATTATCAAACTACTATTGAAGACCACTATTATCAACCTCTCTTTATTTCAAGTTCTTTCACGAAGCTGAACTACCCATTTTTGTTTTTCGAAAGGAACAATATATATGAGATGATATACATTGAAGGATAAGAATAATTTTATTTTTTAAATAATAAGAATATAAATTGAAGAAAAGTTAATAAAATAAAACTTACAAATTCAAAAACTACTTCAAATAGTTTTTAAAAAAATTATAAAATTTAAAAAACTACAAACTAAAAATTAAATAATACTCCAAACAAAACACTTTTTTTATCAAGTTGACCGAAAAATTAAAAACTAAAAGCTTATTTTCTGATCTTAAAAATACAAACTTAAATATATATATATATATATATATATATATATATATATATATATATATATATATATATATATATATATATATATATATATATATATATATATATATATATATATATATATATATATATATATATCACTGGTAAACTAGCCGCTGTCTTAAAGGAATAAAATAAACTTAGAATAAGAAACATTTGTTATGAAATGAGTGTGTATATTTAGGATATACTAGAAGTAGAGTAAAATTGAAGAAAATGTTGTATGAGGCTATGAGGATAAGAACAAGTGATTTATTTGTACCAAATGAATGGCTAGGCTGGAAAGGTGGTGGACAGTGGGAAATGTCCAAATGGATGGGTAGTGATGGGGACTGATGGCGGCATTTTAACATTTTAACAAAATTTTCTGTTAACTTCACTGTCATTAAGGTGAGCACTTCCATACGTATTCACTTCAAAGGATATTGGTATGGACAAACCCTTGACATTTTGGAATTTAATTTTAAAGTCTGGTATTTTGTTGTTTTTGTTTCAAATGTAGGGTAAAAAAATCTATGTTTAGTGTGAGATTATTCAACATTTTAAAAGTATTCTATTTGTTTCATATTTCTTAACGTGTCTTCTTAGAATACAAGTTTACATGATTTGACATTTAATTGATATTTCTATACAGACAATTCAAAGGATGAAGTATGATTGGTTTTCAATTTTTATATTTGTATTGTTATGAATTGTTATCTATACATATCAAAAAGTTGGATAGGGTTATTCATAAAATAAATTAATATAAATTGTATTAAAAATCTACAAAACTTAATTATCAAATAAATAATTAAATATAATAAAATGATATGATATTAGTTGATTGGTTAAAGATACACTACCCAACTTTTTGTAGTTGATAGAAAAATTGTCTCTTTTCTATTAATCATTTCGCCTCTATTGATATCATATTTAATAAATTGTAAATTGTTATATTATGTCTCAAGTCACTGGATTATCAAGAGCTTCAATTCATTCACCTCTTACCACTTGAGATGCACAAAGAGAGAGAAAAAAAGATAGGTGAGGAAGAACATGTGTCAATCGTAAGGGTGAACTAGTCACATCCTCAGCATCACATCATCTGTCACGCTACTTAGTGGAGCAGGATCATGTAGGTCATTACTAAGATTATAACCTCAATGCCTAACCTATTTTGCTATTCACGTCTTGTAATATTTAGGTCATGGGTCATCCATCACGCGACAGAAGAGATCAATGTCGTGTAAGTGATACAAAATAATTTAGCCTCGAGACCTGTGTTGAGTATGCCATGTTGGAAAGTGGTGTCTGTAACGCCCAAATATTTAATTAATTCTTTAAATGAATATTTAATTATTTATTTGTGTTTATTCTGTTGGTTTTGTGTTGTGGTTAATTAAGTTATTAAATCGGAGTATTAAGTCGGAAAGTTGTGGAAATAATATTAGAATTAATATTATTGTTGTTGGAGTGGGTTAGAATTCGTATTTGAGTTAGCAATTAGAGGGGTGTGTAAACACCCAAAATTTGCCCTCTCTCTTTCTCACACTTTGACTTATGATCCCTCATACTGCATAGCATATCCTCACATCTCACATTGCATATTTTTCCTTCAGCAACTCATTGCATAGTTGCGTAGCTACGGTTTGTGATCAAATGAATCTTAGAAGTGGTTTGAGCTATCTCAGAGGCCATGAAGCATGCCAAGAGGGTCCATGAGTGTTCTATGATCATATTATACCTCCAAGTTTGCTTTGAAGTCACAAAATCTCAGAGGATTGCACAACTACCCATGTAGGCTTAGGGTTTCTTGCACAAATGACTAGAAATTAGGGTTTTGGGTTTGAGGCCCTTACACTCAAAAATTTTGGCCATTCTTGATTCTATTGGTCTATGTATGTTATAAGGGGCATGTGTATCAAATTTGAAGCAAAAATTCCTTGTGGAAGTCATTTGATCAAATGGTAACTTGTTGTGCAAGAAAAGTCAGAATCAGGGCATCTGAGGCCACCAACAAGGGTTCCAAATGGTCATCTTCATCAATTTTAGGTCCTATGATCTTTATTTGGTCTTAGAAATGTTTGGAAGTTCACAAGATTGAAGAATTTTGAGCCATTTGAAAATTTTCCATTTTTGGACATGACTTGTAATGAAAACTTTCCATTTTGGGAAAGATCTCCAACCTCTTCTTTCTTGATCAAAAAGGCATCAAATGAATTTTCTTCAAACATGAAAGTTGTAGATTGGATCTTTCCATTTTCAAAAAGTACAAGAATTCCTCTTGATTCATCCTAGAACTCAAGTTATGATGGATCAAAGTTGGGAAAAATCTTGTAATTTTCAAGTTCATGTCAAAGAGGGAAATGTGCAAAATGGTATTTCAGGCCTTTATGTGACCTCTAATCCACTCAAATACATCATGCCATGATCAAACAACTTCTAAAGATCAGAATTGGCCCAAGAACCAAGGGTTTTCATGCCTTGCTTCTCAAGAAATGCCAAAGTTGTGAAATTGCAAAAACCATACAAACTCTTGAATCAAGCATCACAGCTCATAAAAATTGATCCAATGGTGCTCCTTGAACTTAGTTGAGGCAACCCAAGACCTCAAATCACTTATGTCCTAGTGTTGCACCCCAAAATTTGCCCTCACAATACAAGACTTTGTGTACTAAGAAGGTTCACAAGGTTCACAAGATTCACAACACTTACAAGACCTTTCATGAGGTTCATGAAGTTTACAAGTCACTTTATGAGGTTCACAAGATTCACAATGCTTACAAAACCTTTCATGAGGTTCATGAAGTCTACAAGTCACTTTATGAGGTTCACAAGGTTCACAAGACCTCCCATGAGGTTCATAAGGTTCACAAGACATCTTATGATGGTTCACAAGGTTCACAAAGTCCACAAATAGTCAGAAGATTTGACAACTCCCTCAGACAATGCACCTCCTAAGCAGTGCATCCAAAACTAGGGTTTTGACTTTAATCAGGCTAAATGAATTTCCAAGGCTTCAAGTGGGCTTCATAACATCTTATATGTGTTTAAGAATCCCTATGACAAATTTCAAGACTTTTCCCAAAGTTTTGCTCAGTCAGATGATCAGGTAAGTCAAAATCAGTCAAAGTAGTTAAAAAGTCAAACTGAGGTCAACTGTGGTCAAACCAAAGTCAAACTTCATGATTTTTTGCCAACATCAAGTATATGAAGTAAAATTCATCATATGATCAAGGGTTTATCATGATTCATCAAGGAGATTTCAGATCATTAAGAATCAGGAGTTTCTAAATTAGGGTTTCCTTAGTAAAAGTCAACTAAACTTTGACCAGCCATAACTTTCACATGCTTCATAACCAAGTCTCCATCAAAAGCTCATTTTGAAGGAAATTGAATTCTCTACAACTTTGTGTCTCACAAGCCAAGCCCAAAAATGCTTCATTTGGAAGGTATGAGCTAAGAAATTATAGGTCCTTTTGAAAGTCAACAAAAAGTCAACAACTTCAAAAGGGCATAACTTGAGAATGGCAAATGATATGGACATGAAACCAGTGGGGTTGGTTAGAGGACTCTTCAAGCTTTCCAAAATGTCCAAGAACACCCTCATAGCATTAAAATTGAAGGATGTGTGCCCTTGCAAAGTTGGGAAATTTTTGGTTGGTTTATGAAGAAAATGGAGGTTTAAAACTAATTTTTTCTAAATGGGCTTGCCATATGATGACCCAATCCACACCAAGACATCTTGCACGAAATTAACTTAATATTTTCATTATTTTATTTATTTTATTTTTATTTATTATAATTTTTTATATTAAAAATCATTTTAAATTCAAATAAAATATAAAATAGTGAAGATTTAAAATTATTTTGCTTCTAGAATGTCATAAATGATATTTTGATCTAATTGATACAAGAGTTATGAAAATCATCCCAAAATAGCAAGGCAAGATCAAGATATTTCAAGTTTTAAAACCAAATATTTTTCAATCTTAAAAGGTCCAAATATCCACAAGTTTGTGAGAGCTCTTAACCTAATTTCATTCACTCCTATATATACAACATGAGGCAGCTTCAAATGGACGATTTTTAGAGCCTCATAAACCATCTTCAAACTTCACAAAATCACTTGAAAAACTCCAATTCGGTTTCTTACTTAGAAGCACTCTCAAAGTTTTTTAAAGGTTGCATTGGTTTCCTTGAGTATCACCGAAGATAACCTGATCATTATCATTGTCCAAAACATGCCTAAATGCATAACCCGAAATCAATTTCCTCTTAAAATTTCAAATTTTCGATTTCATATGTTTATGTATTATAAATTGTTTTTGACCATTGATAATTGCTTGTGAAGGTATTTGGAACGTTTCTGTATGCTTGGATTGAATTTTTATTGCAGATTAAGGAATCCACCATGGCTAGGGTTTCGGCCTCTTGATTGGGGTTTCATGATAAACCAAATATAAATAATTTCTAAGAACATAGGAAGATTGTAGGTGCTTTGAGGATCATGTTTCACTAATCAATTTGTAAAAATTTTACTGTTTTGTTGATGTTTAAGATTCGTAGGTTCTGTACATGATAAAATTCGCAGGAAAATTCGTGGTAAAATTCGTAGCAAGATTCGCAAGTCAGGAGGTTGAAGATGAAGCAGCTTTGGCGCGAAATCAGAATTCAAAATTTGACTTATTTTTATAATATATGTTTGTTAGTTTATTCACAGATAAGGCGCTTGGCTCAGTTGGTGAAGTGTTGATGGTTATAGTCATCAGGGCGTGGGTTCGAGTCCAGCCCTCATCATTTTTTTTCTTTTCTCAATTATTTCACTTGCTTTACAATATGATGGATGTTTGGTGGTTCCATATCACCAGCTGCGTGCGCAGCCCAGTGGCAATGTCTTCTTCCAGGTATTGGGAGGTCCTGGGTTCAAAACCAGGCCTCCCTTCTTTTTTCTTTCTCTCTTTATTTTTCTTTGTTTAATTATTATTATTATTTTTCTTAATTAAAATTAGTAAATAATTAAGTTGTAAACCTAATTTTTTTTTTATTCTAAAATCTTCATAAACCCTAATTCATCTTTATTAATTCTAATAAATTTTTTTTTATTATTATCATATAAATGTTATTTTATTTTATCATATAATTTAAAAATAATTCTAATTTGTAAATAATTAAGTTAACCCTAATTTTTTTAATCCATAATTTTCTTTTAAATCTTTAATTTATTTTTATATATAAACCTTCATCATATGTATATATTATATAAATTGTTTATAATCTTATATATAAATATGCTTAATATTAAAATTTTGTTAATTATAATTAAATTCCATAAATTGTTTATAATTTAAATTTTTGTATGTGAATATGTTTAAAAATTAATTTATTTTTATAATATGTAAATATGACATAAATTGTTTATTTTTGCATAATTTTTATAGTTAAAAATGGATAATTTAATTTTTGTGAATATAATTATATGGTTATTCAATTATAATTAATCCTATTTTCATAATATATATATATATATTCTATAATGTGTTCATAATTTAATTCTTGCATGTAAATAATTTTTAATATATGTTTAAAAAATAATTAAAACTTGTTAATTTAATATATTTTGTTTTCATAATATGTTTATAATTAACTTAACTTTTATAGCATTTAAGACTTTATGATAATTAATTGTTTATATTCTTAATCTTAAATAATAATTGTTCATAAAAATTTGATCTTTTAATTATTATGCTAATATTCTTATTTATTTTATCATTAATGCTATTTATTTTCATATCTATTTTTATTATTACTAACCCCATTTATAGATATTGTGATTTATTATTATTATTATTACTAACCCCATTAAATTTGATATTATTTTTATTATTATTATTTTCACTAACCCAATTATAATTATTTATTTATTTTGCTATTTATTTAAATTGCTTTTATTATTATTATTGTAATTGCTCCTGGATGTAATATTTTGTAATGTTTAAATATTTATTTTTATGCCATGGTTAGTAAAAATAGGGAGTGTAAACATGTATGTTATTTAAAATTAATTTAGATCACTTAATTCAAAAAAAAAATATTTAAAATTGTACACTCACACACGTAAGTCGATCTTTGTTCGCCATCTCACTTCCTTAGGGATACCTCTCATCGTTGCCTAATTAAAAGGTCAAGTAGGGTGTATAAAGCAAAAGTCCCTCAAAATAAAGTCATCTAGTCCCTTAATAATAAAAGATCAAGTCCCTTTTCGAATGTTGCCTTCATAATGATCTTGTCCCTTTCGAATAAAGATGACAGTCCCTCCAAAATTGCTTAATACACCCTACAGTTGCCTATATAAACAAATGTCCCTTTACTTGTCCCACACATCCAAGGTAATGACTACCTATTCCTTAATAATAGGGATAGTCTTACCACTTAAAGGATTCAAGAACAGAAAGACTTAAACTTTAGGGTAGGTTCCTCATAGTTACTTGCTCACTAATCAAAAATTTCTCAAACACTTCACAATTTTAAACAATTTTCAAACACAAGTTTTTTACGCATCCGTACATGGATCATTATTAAACTCTTATGAAAATTTCTATTCACACACTTCACATTTTCAAAAACAATTCAAAGTGAGCTAAGCAACTAAGAGCCCATGGATAACCATGGATGTAAAGGGTGCTAACACCTTCCCTTTACATAACCTACCCCCCGGACCCAAAAATCTTTTAAAAGGTCTTTCCTGTTCTTTTATGCCTTTCCTTTGGATAAAATAAAAGTCGGTGGCGACTCTTGCTATCCGCAACATAACTAAAGTCAGTTCTCCCACCGTGTTACACCTAGCTCATACCTCAAGTACACAAACTTTTGACTTTTTGCATTTCAAACCATACCAATCCCACAGTGCCACAACAACTCCTCTGACCAATGGCAATTGTTTATAGGAACCCTAAGCTTCATAAAACACAACACTTCAAGCCTTGAAACAACCCAAGCATCAGATTGCACAAAATCCCCCAAAAACTTCTTCTCTTCGATTCTCACTACTCAGCCATCAAACATCCAAAATTCTTTCACCATTCAATCACACATAACACAAAGAACACATCCCACCCCCCACCATGGCCTGAAACACCACATACAAGAACTTCATTTTCTGCCATATCAGAACTGCAACTTCAAAAATAGCCACTATAAGCTTCATCCAAGCATCTTATTAGCACAAGGGGGACCAATGGAGTTGGTTTGCACCAAGGAAAGGCTCAGAAAGCTCCAGTTTGAAGAACTCCAGCTCAGGTATAGCTCAAGAACATTTTTTTTAGAACTCCTTTTTCTTGTTATAATATGAATCTATATGTTATGTTGATCACCATGATGTGTTTAGAATTGAAAATGGTTGAGAAATGAGTGTGTATTGATGTTCTGAAATTTTGCCCGTGAAATATGTTTGCTTAGATTTGCTTGATTCATGAAGTTTAAATGATGTTTGATGATTGATTTTGATTGTATGATGCATGGGGAGTGTTTCTGGGCAGTTATTTTAGCTTGGGGTGACCTGTAGAAGAAACTAGGGTTGGAGCTCGTCGGAGAAGATGACCGGAGCTTATCTCCGGTCACCTGAGAGTCATTAGGGCTAATTAGGGTTTAAGTCTCCAGATCGATTGTGAGCCTTAGGATCTATTTTTAATTAGTGTACGAACGGTCCAGATAATTCACTTAACCCTAATTTTAATTTATTAACTTAATTATAATTAATTAACTCAGTTTAAACCTCAGCGATTGGATAGCGCGCGAAGCATAAGTTTGAACCACAACCTTTAGATCTTCATACCTCAGGTCTTGGTGACTTGCAATCCTGGCCCTTTATCCATCCTCCACGCAATCTGGGCCTCTCTTTGTGTTTACTTTTCTTTTTTTGTTTTATATATTTCATTTTATTTCACATATTTTTTTAAAATAGCAAATTAATTTCTAAAAATCTGATTTTTTGCAATCTCACTTTAAATAATTTTAAAAACCCAAAAACATTTTCATTTTTTATTTTTTAATTAAAAATCTATTTTTAAATCATTTAATTGTATTATTTAATTAATTAATTCATTTTAATTAATTAAAAATACTTTTAGGTATTTAAAAATCACCAAAAAAATCATGAAGCATTCTTACATATTTAGAACAATCTACAAACTCATTTTACAAATTTCTTTTAGGGTTTGATCATGTTTTGACAAATAACCATGAATTAGGGTTTCCAAATTTCTTATTTTTCTAACCCTAACTTCAAAAATTCATTTCTGATCAACCAAGATGAGTTTGTGTATGGTTCTTTTTGCATTCTTTCATACTTTGCATGTGGTATCTAGGGAATTTAACTCATATTTTTGCATTGCATTTTCTATCTGTTTGGCATTTTTCATGAAGAAGTACCCAAAACCCTAGCCTAACTTAGAAAAACCATAACTTGACTTTGGTATAGCTTCTGACTTCCACCATTAGGGAGTGATCTTATGTGTGTTTGGGGTTCATTTGGTTGCAATTTAAATTTTTTATCAAGTGTTTTGCTTCTGTTTTGATCATATGCATTTCATACTTTCTTAAAACCCTAATATGCCATGTTCATTTGCATTCATCTTTGCATACCTTCATCATGTGAACTTGTCATGACATCTCATGCATTTGTATGTCATCTTAGACACCTTAGGCCATGTGAGAACATTGGTTGATCATTATTGCATTCATTTGGTATGTTTTGCATCCATCACATCGTATGTATGTTCATGTGCTCTTAAGCTTCTAACATGCTTTTCTTTGCATCTCATCTCTTGTATGGTCATACATAAGCATTGTACATGTCTTTGCATCATTTCATAACACATTTGCATTGTGTTTACACTTCTGGTTTGATCATTGCATCTTCATTTGCTTTATTTCCTTTTGTTTCATGTCTTATGCATTCACACTAACCATTTCAGGGGCTTCAGGTAAGTTATTTAGGATGTGGGTTTGCCTCCACATCCCACCTCTTCTTATCTTTTCATTTGCATTTTTATTTGTCTTTGAAGTGAGTTTGACTCACTTGTGCTCTCTCTTGCTCCTTTCTTTCTCTTAGGTTACTTAACTTCTTCAAGAAGTAAGTAACCTATTCTCCTTTCTCCTCTCTTTTCATCTGCTTCTTCTTCCTTGGTGGCCATTTGAAGACCTTTATTTATGCCTCACAAACCATAGGAACATCCAAGCATGATAATTTTAGGGTTGTACATAGTCTCCCCTAGTTTTTACCTTTGAGTCTCCTTGAGTCTCTGCTTCTCATCTCATAATCAAGGCTAAACCGTTAAAGTTTTAAGACTCTGAATTAGGGTTATGCATGTATCCTTATCTTAGGATGGAGTGTATAAATTTATTACTTAGTGTTAAACCTTTAAGTTATTTACACCCTCTAATCAAAACACCTAATAATCATTAAGACTTAAGCTTGTAACTTGGGCCTTATATTAGGGTTACATCTCTGCCTATTGGTTCAGAGGGACTAACCCTAGTGTTTAATGGACAAGTCCCCCCCAGGTTTAGTCTTACAAACATAAAATTCATTTCTTAATCTCACCTTTAATTAAAATCCACTTTAATAAAGGCTTTTTATATAATGATTTTAATCCCTAACCATGGATTAAGTTGAGGTATCTTCCTCATCTTAAGTGTCCTCATTTATTATCCTTCTCTTAGGATGGTGTAATGAGTCCACCAATCCGTGATTAGAGGTTAAACTCATTACTTAACACAAAATAAAAATCCAAAAACACTTAATAATCACAAGTAGGTTAATGATCTTAATCCTGCATCATTAGGGTAATTAAGTTGAGATTTTCATCTCATGCTTAAGTAGACTCATTATCCCTAATCAGAGGTGATATAATGAGTTTGCAAACCCTTGATTAAGGCTTAAGCTCATTATCCTATGCAAAACACCAAAAACAATAAAAAAACTAAAAACACAAAAACAAATAATAAACGTCTCCTCCGGGATTCTTTTCTCATCACACTCACTCTGAAAACGAGAACTCGCTTCTTCCGTCTAATGCAAGACAGTTAGCACTCGAGCCAGACGAGTCATACACTTGAGCATAAACAAGCAAGCAGTTCATAACAAAATCATCCCGGTCTCTCTGAGTCGATCTGAGTCGAACTATGGTGTTCTGACTTCCTCATTGCACGAGAGGATACGTAGGCATAACATAACGGTTATCGAACAAAAGTATCTTTGTTTCCCCCCTCTCCTCCTCCAAGTTCTTTTTCCTCAACCTCAGTTTTGAGCATTCACTTTCTTTTTACACTGACACTCTGTACATCCATTCCTCCCTAGTCTTTTAAACACAGTTTAGCATATACATTATCCCCTTTTAAACACAATCAGGTATGCGTGGATCCCGTCAAGTACGACGGACGATCTGGGTGCTAATATTTTCCTAGGTCATAACCTACCCCCTTACCCAGTCTCTTTGGTTCGCAACCGTCTTATCCATATCTTTCTAGGTTTATGCAGCATTACCTTTCCTTCGGGATAAAAATGTCTAGCTGGCGACTCTATTCAACCTCAACCTCCAACATCACCGACGGTTCGCATTTGCACCGGGATGAAAATTCGGGGAGCGACAGCTTGGCGACTCTGCTGGGGATCCTTTGCAACCAGGGCTTCTGGTTCTCTTGTGGGTTTCTCCTAGTGCTTGTTTGTTTGTGTTTATTGGGGGTGTTATGTGCTATTTGTGTTTATGTTTTTGCTTTATTTATTGCTTCCTGTACAACTTTATTTATTGCATTTACTTTATCGCTTTCATTTACTGCTTTTTGCATTTCATTTATTACTATCATATCATTGTGCTGGATTTCTGGTTTGCTTTGGTGGGTGGGGTATTCCAGTGAGAAAGGCTCAACACAAAGGCATGAGTGACACATAGGATTATAGTGATTTTATATTATTTCCCATTCCATTTCGGTCTGGTGTGGGAATATGAAAACACGGTTCAAACATGGGTTTCATTTTGAGAACTCTGTGCTACGGATTTCCTGTAGTACTTGGGCTATCTGGGAAGCCTACTAAGTCTGGATGACCTTTTTAGATGACCTTCAGCATCTAAGGTGAATTAGAGGATGATCCTTTATGATTAGGGTAAACATTGTACCTCCGGGTTAGAAGTGTTTACACTTCTCATAATAAATCTGAATCTGAGGATCCTTGTTCTAGAACAATACCTGTGAGTGAGTTGGATTGTTTAGAGGTGATAACGAGAAAACGTATCGATTATATTGCTAGTTTTCATTGGCGTTTTATCGAATAATTACCGTTTTAACACTCGATTTCTCGAGTTTTTCTTACCGTTTTGCAGGTACACCATTATGTGGAGCTAAATCATGAATCAAGAGAAAAAGGAACAAAATCGGTCATAAAAAGATGAAGAAATGAAGCTTCCTGAAAAACTGCATATTTTGCAGCAGTCACGACCGTCACAAGGGTGTCACGACCGTGACACCCCAAAATGAAGCCTCACGACCGTGAGAGAAGTGTCACGACCGTGACAACGTATATTCTAGGTTTTTGACCAAGGCAACGTGAAGGCAGTACGTGAAGAAGTGGTTTCCTAAATTTTTGCCACTACCTACATTTTCTCCACAAAAATAGCAAGGCCCATTCCAATTGAAGTCCAAAAATCCAGCCCAATTGAAGTTCTATAAATAGCATCAAGTTCATGAAGAATGTACAGAGCATTTTTCTATTCAATTTCCTGCGGAAGCTCTGCCGAACTGATTTACGACCCGTTCTTATTTTCTGCATTATTTTTCTATTTTATTGTATCCAACCCCACCATATAACAATTTCCAACATCAGGAAATTGTTATACGTTATTTATTTATTTTTTTCTAAGCCTTCAGCATTCGTTTATTTTTGATTTCGCCAACTCCGAGCTTTCCGATCTGTGGAAGAAGGAGTCTGCTCTGATATTGTTAACCAGGTTTTATTTATATTGCAATTTAATTATTTATGATGTTTATTTATCTTCCTGCCATGAATATTTATTTGTTTAATTTTCTGTCTCTGTCTGGTTCAACATCGATGAGTAGCTAAATACCTTAGGGCGGTATGTAGTTAGAACAAACTTAACCGGTAAAATATAACCATAGGCTAAAAAATAGTCAATCACTTAACATTCTGGCTGACACTTTTTAAGTAAAAAGACCTTTTTGTTACGAGAGTAAGAAAAGAGTATTAGGTTAGGTCAAGACCACGAGAGTGTGAGATTTTAACCAGATAGCTAAAGTTAGGCATTTAAATTAAACACAGCGAGAGCGCTTTAAGATAAATTAGAATTACTTAGGTTCCAAAAATTACCTCTAAACACTTATGGGCTAGCGAGAGCAGGCATAGGGCTTTAGGGATAAGATCTGATATAAGACCACGAGAGTGTGAGTTGAGGGTATTTAAACTAGTAATCTCTACCGAATAGATTAAGTGAACATCTTAAATAAGCCTAGGTTAGATTGACCCACCTAAGTTAATATAATTACATACCGACCGCCTTAGAATTACTTAATTAAAAACTTAAATTTTACTCCGCCTTTAATAGTCTTAAAAACCAACAAAAAATCGTGACAACCATTCGCCTTAGCTAAACTAGAAAGTTCATCTAGCACTAAGTAACCATAGAATCCCTGTGGATCGATAATCTTAAATATTACTTCGATAGGCTGTGCACTTGTAGTAAGATACCGCTAGACGCATAAGTAGACACGTCTTTAGCCCATCAAGTTTTTGGCGCCGTTGCCGGGGATTCCTTAATTTAGTTACTAGTGCACTTAGGTAGCATTGTCTAGACTAAGGTATCAACTATTTAATTTAATTTAATTTCCGAGTGTATGCCAAGTACTCGCTCTAAAAGCGAAGACTTGCAACCTCTAATCCCTGAATCGGAACGCTTCTTACACGTAAGAAGACGTATATTCGATTACGAAAAAATTTACAGTATTCCAGATCTTCAATCAGATCCGCCTAAACCAGTCGTAACATCAAAGGACGCAGAGATGGCTGAAGAACAAACTCATCCACTCAAGTATTACGCCAGTCCTTCGCAAGCTGAACCGCATTCAAGCATTGCAGCACCGGCTATCAACCGAAACGATTTCGAACTAAAACCTTCATTGATATCAGCCGTGCAACAAAATCAATTCGCCGGAAATCCTACCGAGGATCCGAATCTTCATCTTTCGATCTTTGTGCAATATGCAGATACTGTAAAAGCCAATGGAGTTACCCAAGAAGCTATTAGACTACGTTTATTTCCTTTCTCGCTTCGAGACAGAGCAAGAGCTTGGCTTCAATCTCTGCCTTCGAACTCAGTAACTACGTGGGAGGAACTTAAGAGAGTTTTCTTGAACAGATATTTTCCACCTAGCAAGACAGCTATGCTGAGAGCTCAGATCAACGGATTTAAGCAAAGAGAAAGTGAATCATTATTCGAAGCTTGGGAACGCTATAAAGATCTGTTGAGACTTTGTCCACATCATGGATTAATAGAATGGATGGTCATCCATACCTTCTATAATGGACTCTTGTATAATACAAGAATGACAATTGACGCTGCCGCGGGCGGTGCACTGATGGATAAAGAATATAATGATGCCTATGCACTTATCGAAAGTATGGCTCAAAATCATTACCTTTGGGGAAGCGAGAGAGTCGCAACTGAGAAACCAACAAAGGGAGGTATGTACGAAGTAAGTAGTATGGACCAAGTCAATGCAAAGTTTGACCAACTAAGCCAAAAGATCGACAACTTGGCCATAACACCAACAGCCAACGTGGCTGCAGTAACACCTAACTGTGATTTATGTGGAGTTTCAGGACACGAAGTTTCTGATTGTCAACTATTGACAGGAACTCCCACGGATCAAGTGAATTATGCTCAAGGAAACCCTTACTCAAACACATATAACCCAGGTTGGAAGAATCATCCGAACTTCTCCTATAAGAATAACAACGCTTTATACGCGCCAGGTCAAGCACCAGCTACATCACCAGGATATCAAAAGACTGCTCCTAGTATCCCTAGAAAATCGAACCTTGAGTTGATGATGGAGAACTTTATAGCTAACCAATCTCAGACAAACAAGGACTTTTTAAACCAAAACATTCACACTAATGAGCAGATTAAACAATTAGTGAGCAAAGTAGATGCATTAGCTACACATAACAAAATGCTGGAAACTCAGATTTCACAAGTAGCTCAACAACAAGCACCTACTGCTGCACCAGCTGGAGTGTTCCCTGGACAACCTCAACCTAATCCGAAAGGACATGCTAACGCTGTGATATTAAGAAGTGGCAAGGAACTTGACGGACCTACCGATCCAAGACTTGACAATCCAGCCATGTACCAACAACCGGATAAACCGACTGAAGTGGTGAATGATCCAGAAGAAAAGGAAGCTGAAAATCAAAAGGTAGTGGAGAAAGAACAACCTTATGTGCCTCCACCACCCTATAAACCACCAATTCCGTACCCTCAAAGATTAATAAATTCCAAGACGACGGGTCAATTTAAGAAATTTGTTGAACTTCTGAAACAGTTGAATATTACTATTCCGTTTACAGAAGCAATCACTCAAATACCCTCGTATGCTAAGTTTTTAAAAGAAATCTTATCCAATAAGAAAAAGATAGAGGATAACGGAACAGTTACACTTACTGCCGAGTGTAGCGCTATAATTCAAAATAAAATGCCTCCTAAGCTAAAAGATCCAGGAAGTTTCTCTATACCCTGTGTAATAGGAAAATTCGTCATTGACAAAGCTCTATGCGATTTAGGAGCCAGTATCAGTGTTATGCCCTTAACGATTTGCAAAAGGCTAGACATGGGAGACCTGAGACCAACTAAAATGTTTGTTCAACTAGCCGATCGCTCTGTTAAATATCCTGTAGGCATACTAGAAAACGTCCCAGTACGTATAGGACAATTCTATATCCCTACTGACTTTATAATCATGGACATCTCTGAGGACTCCACTACACCTATCATACTAGGAAGACCATTCTTAGCCACTGCTGGAGCTATAATAGATGTAAAAAGAGGAAAGCTAACCTTTGAAGTAGGTGAAGAGAAAGTTGAATTTATTTTAACACAATTCTTACAATCACCAGCTATAGAGGATACATGCTATCTATTGGACGTAATTGACGAATGTGTAAGAGAAATGGAACTAAAAGAGACCACTTATTCTGAAATAATGAAAATTCAAATCCCTCCGATTTTCGAAGATGATAATTGGCGTAAACCATATCAGGACGATAGTCTAAGCGAAAGTTTAGCACTTACACCGGATCCCATGCCAAGTAAAGATAAACCTACATTAGGATTAAAAACTTTACCTCATAACCTAAGGTACGAATTCTTAGACGTTGAATGTAAAAGACCAGTTATAATAAATTCCAGTTTAGGAACCATAGAAACAAAGAAACTTTTAGATGTTTTGAAGAAATATCCAACTGCATTAGGATATAACATATCTGATCTCAAAGGAATATGTCCTTCAGTTTGTATGCATCGTATTCTGCTAGAAGAAGATTGCAGAACCTCCAGAGAATCTCAAAGAAGAATTAACCCAACCCTTAGCACCGTAGTAAAAGAAGAAGTTAAAAAATTACTAGATGCCGGAATAATTTATCCAATCTCTGATAGCGAATGGGTTAGTCCAATACATGTAGTGCCAAAGAAAGGAGGTATCACTGTTGTGAAGAACGCTCAAGGCGAATCGATATCGCAAAGAGTAGTGACGGGATATAGAGTGTGCATAGATTATCGTAAACTAAACAAAGCCACTCGAAAAGATCACTTCCCACTACCTTTTATAGATCAAATGTTAGAACGATTAGCCAAGCATTCCTACTTCTGTTATCTTGACGGTTACTCAGGATTTTTCCAAATCCCTATCCATCCAGATGATCAAGAGAAAACTACATTCACATGCCCTTATGGAACGTTCGCCTATAGACGAATGCCCTTTGGATTATGCAACGCTCCTGCAACCTTTCAAAGATGTATGAAGTCAATCTTCGCAGATTTTATAGACAACATCATAGAAGTGTTCATGGACGACTTCTCTGTATGTGGGCAAAGTTTTGAAGGATGTTTATCAAACTTAGAAATGGTATTAGAAAGATGTGTAAAAGTAAACCTCGTGCTTAACTGGGAGAAATGTCACTTTATGGTCAACGAAGGAATCGTATTAGGTCATGTAATATCAGACAAGGGAATTGAAGTTGATAAAGCTAAGATTGAAGTAATAAAAGATCTTCAACCCCCTAAAACCGTTCGAGAAATACGAAGCTTTTTAGGACACGCCGGTTTCTACCGATGATTCATCAAAGATTTCTCGAAAATCACTAAACCTCTTACTGGTTTATTAATGAAAGACGCTGAGTTCATATTCAACGAAGATTGTCTTAAAGCATTCGAAACTCTAAAAACAGCCCTTATCACCGCACCAATCATGCAACCCCCTGACTGGAGATTACCTTTTGAAATCATGTGCGATGCGAGTGACTATGCTGTAGGCGCAGTTCTAGGCCAGAGAAAGGAAAAGAAACTTCATGCGATCTACTATGCCAGTAGAACCTTGGATTCTGCCCAGATGAACTACGCCACTACCGAAAAAGAATTGTTAGCAGTTGTCTTTGCGCTTGACAAATTCCGTTCTTACCTTGTTGGAGCGAAAATAATCATTTACACAGACCATGCTGCTATCCGATATCTATTAACTAAAAAAGATGCTAAACCAAGACTCTTAAGATGGATTTTACTTTTACAAGAGTTTGATCTAGAAATAAAAGATAAGAAAGGTACTGAAAACGTCGTAGCGGACCATTTATCTAAAATAGAAGGTATTAAACCTGAACAAGTGCCGATTAACGATGATTTTCCGTATGAACAGCTGATAGCACAATTAGGAAGCGACCTAGCTCGGTTAGATATAAATGAACCAGAATCCGTGGAAACAATCTAGACAACTGTAGGACTGCCATGGTACGCTGACATTGTCAACTACCTAGCCGCGGGAGCTCTTCCACCCGATCTAACCTATCAGCAGAAAAATAAATTCTTTCATAATCTGAAACATTACTATTGGGATGAACCATTATTGTTCAAAAGAGGACCAGATGGAATCTTTCGCCGATGTATTCCCGAAGAAGAAATAGAAGATGTCATTGCTCAATGCCATTCATCTCCTTATGGTGGACATGCAAGTACTTCCAAAACTTGTGCAAAAATCTTGCAAGCCGGCTTATTCTGGCCTAATCTATGGAAGGATGTCCACATCGCTGTTATAAATTGCGATCGGTGTCAACGCACTGGCAATATTTCAAGAAGAGATGAAATGCCTCAAAAAGGAATATTAGAAGTAGAAATCTTTGACGTCTGGGGAATAGATTTCATGGGACCATTCCCATCATCTTTCGGTAATAATTACATACTCGTAGCCGTTGATTATGTTTCGAAATGGATTGAAGCCATAGCTTCTCCTACAAACGATACGCGAGTAGTAATAAAGCTTTTCAAAAATATAATCTTTCCCAGATTTGGTGTGCCTAGACTCGTCATAAGTGACGGTGGCTCGCACTTCATCTCAAAAATATTTGACAAGTTACTATCTAAGTATGGAGTAAGACACCGTGTGGCTACACCATATCATCCACAAACAAGTGGACAAGTCGAAGTCTCAAACAGAGAAATTAAACAAATCTTAGAAAAGAATGTCGCCATATCTCGGAAAGATTGGTCATCTAAACTTAATGAAGCTTTATGGGCTTATAGGACCGCTTACAAGACGCCCATAGGTACTACACCTTTCAAACTCGTTTATGGAAAATCTTGTCACCTACCAGTAGAACTAGAACACAAAGCTTATTGGGCGATTAGAACTCTCAATATAAACTATAATGCTGCAGGAGAAAAGCGAATCCTAGACATTAACGAATTAGAAGAATTAAGGTTAGATGCTTACGAGAATGCTAAGATATATAAAGAAAGAACTAAGCGATGGCATGATAAACGCCTATCTAGGAAAGAATTTAGTGTGGGAGACGTAGTACTCCTCTTTAATTCAAGACTTAGGCTCTTTCCTGGAAAATTAAAATCTAGATGGTCAGGACCCTTTGAAATAATTAAAGTATTCCCGAGTGGAGCAATAGAAATTAAGGGTAGGAATAGTGAACCATTCATAGTAAACGGACAACGTTTAAAACATTATCATAAAGTTGAAAATAAAGATTATGCGAATAATCTAAAGCTTTTAGAGTTGTCCACTAATTCCCCTGATTAATCTAAACTTAAGCATTACGTCAGGCTTTAGACGATAAAAACAGCGCTTAGTGGGAGGCAACCCATTTACTTATCAAATTATTTAAATTATTCTCTATTGTTTTACTATTTGTTTTGTCATTTTATAGTTTATTTTATATTACTATTATTGCCATTACATTATGCATTTCATTTTCTTATTTTTACCTTAAATCACTTTTTACAGATTTTCTAAAAGTCTTTTCCACTTTCCTTCTTCTCCTGATTTGTTTCCTCCATATTTGCACTTACCATGGCTAACCAACCAATTAACCATATGGAAACCAAATTTAGAGGTAGGAACCAAAGAATGAAATTTGAAGAATTATCACAGAAGCAAATGGATTTGACCCTGTACCCGGATGATCGGACTATGGAAACCTTAGGAATACATGATAGCATTATGTACTTGCTTAACCGACTCGGATGGGAGAATTCATTGATCCAACATAAGTTTGTGACCTACCGCGAGCTCACCCTTGAGTTCCTTAGCTCCTTAATTTACTTACCTGAGCGCGGTTTTGGATTTAGGAAAGGATTTATTAGTTTCCGCCTGTTTGGAATAGAATATGACTTTAACCATAAAGAACTAGCTGACTTGTTAGGATTCCCTAGTGGACCATTTGCTTTTACTACCACACAGGTAGAATTGATGGATATTGAGCTAGATTTCTTTTGGGGAACTTTAACCGGAAACTACCACCCTGAACCAAATGGCATGAATAATGATGAGATCCATAATCCTGCCCTCCGTTACTTCCATAAATTCCTAGCCCACACATTCTTTGGAAAAGAAGAAAACATTACCGGAGTTTCTAAAGATGAAATATTTATTATGTCATGTTTTACTAATGGACAGCCTGTTAATGGTGTGCCTTTCATGATGCAAACCTTCACCCGTATCCAAGAAGAACCTGAATTACCTATCTTAGTAGGAGGTCTTGTAACCATGATTGCTGATGCTTTAGGACTTAGGTACCAATTGCACAGGTGCAACCGTTTAGGTAGCATCCGTCCTATGGATCTTAACTTCTGCTTCAATAGACATATCATAAGGAATTTAGGACATCCACCTTTTGAGTACTTAATCCGGAACGAGGTAGTAACCCAGTTCACATTGCCTAACCATGCTAGAGTAAGTGTTCACAATAAGGTAACTGGCTTTATGAGTTAAACCCACCTGATTATCCACCCACTCCTGAAACACCTCAGTCTTACAAGATAAAAGATGATACAATGACCGATGTCGAAACTGACCCTGAGACGCCTCCTGGTTACCATGACATTGGCCACACTGAAGAAGTTTATGAAACCCCTGAAGTGAATCACGGAGATTATGCTAACAACTTACAAAACATCATGAACACTCTCAATGCCTACCAAACTGACATTAACTTATTTAAAGAAGACATTAAAAGCATGCGATTGGATATTATAGGATTGACTGACATAACCTGCGAACAGTTCTATCACTTGAATTCCGCCATCGAAGACTTGAAGAAACGCTTTTGATAAATGTTATAAGTGATTTAGTTTATTTTCTCATTGTTTTCATTTCTAGTTAGATTTATTTTTCGCAACAATTTCTTATCGTTTTTCCATTTATGTAATTTCATTTTCAAGTACTTTATGCAATGAATCTTTAATTCCAAAATTTCTCCATTTTTAGCAATTTATGTGTTTTTCATTCTATGCACTTTTATGCTTGCATTTATTCATTATATATACAAATCTCTCATGCCTTGCAAGTTATTGAAGTACTGTGTTGAACATTTATACTATGTGGTGTTTATAAATTAATATGAGAGTTAGTGAGGAAAATACATTGATATAAATTATGTGAAACAAGTGAGAAAACGTTTTTCTGGAAATTATTTCAAGTTTGCAAGTCTCACGGTCGTCACTGCCCTTCACGATCGTGACACGCTCATTTTGAGTGTCACAACCGTCGTACCCCTGTCACGACCGTGACGACCCTTATACCAGAATTCGTGAGAAACAGAACTGTTTCTCTTCGTGCCCCTTCTTCTTCTCCTCCATAACTTCCTAAGAAACTACCCATCTTCTTCTTAACCTCCGTAACCCCCCATTTACCATTTTTAATCTCATTAACCACCCATTATCACAACCTACTACATTCTCACTCTCCATTATTTATCCCGAATCAATTTTTTCTCTCATTTTATCAATTTTTCACAAAAACTTCAAAAATCTTCATTCTTCACTCTAAGCTCTTGCAAGCAATGGATTCTATCACTTTTAGAGAAGGTGATGCTGGAGAAACTCAGAGAGAACGATTTCTCCGATTCCAAAACCGCGGTGTGCAACCTACGCGTTACATTGACACTGTGTGTTTGAGGGAACTCGGAATGCTAGCCAGTGTTACGAACCTGCTCCAAAAAGTCGGGCTCTAGGACCTTTGCAGTCAACCTCAGCCAACCTTCGAACTTCTGACACTGGAGTTCTTAAGTTCCTTCAGTTACATCACCGGCACCGGTTCTTTGAGTCAGCTCACCGGTTTTGCAAAATTCAGATTGCATGGCCAAGAGTTCAACCTCTCGCAAGACAGGATCGCCGAGTTGTTAGGCTTCCATCACGGAACTGAAGCTCACCGTCGCGTGCCCGATAATTTCAGTGAACAAGCTTTCACTCTCTGGCACGACTTAACAAACACCCGTGCATCCGCCTTCCAAAGCCTCAACGCCACTCACATTCATAATCCGGCCATCCGCTACTTCCACCGAGTCATTTGCAACACCATCTTCGCTCGAGAGAGCAACCATAAGCTCAACTCTAAGGAGCTTCTATTCTTGCATTGTGCTCTTAATGACGAGCCGATCAATGCTGCCCCTTTCATGCTTTACCACATCCAGGCCATTGCACACAGAGGCTCCACCCCGTTCTTCATAGGCGGCATCGTCACCACCCTCGCCATTCAGTTGGGGCTTGGTGACGCGATTGCTAATCAGCCTCATCTAGCCGCAGAATACCTTACCAAGAGTTATTGCAGGTCCGCTCACCTGATTGCGCAGCGAGAGGATGGCAGGTATAGCCCTGTTGTCCATGGCACCATATTTCACCATATCACTCTGTCGTCCCGCGACCGCATCGACCCATCCAGCCGAGCCAACTGGCTCTTTGCTCTACCTGATGCTGCAGACCACGCTCTTATCCATGATCAGGCAGATCTCCCTGCGGATGAGATGCAGGACGCTATGGATGCAGGTGAGCCTGTCCAGGATATACCAGAGACATCTACCCAACAGCCTCCTGCACAGGACATCACACTTGAGGACGTCCTCCGTGCGATTCATCAGTAGAACCAGATGAATGTCGCACTGGAGCGAAGGCATAAGGAGCAGTACGACGCTTTGCTCGGCACTATTGCAGCGAACCAGGCAGCTACTAATGAGAGATTTGACGCGATTTTTGGCGAGTTAGCAGCCTTGCGTATAGACATCACTGGGACCACCAGCACCGGTTCTGATCCTGAAGCGACCCCTCCCAGACGCTGCTCCCGTACCAGAAGCCGACCCCGCGGTCCTCAGCAGCCATAGTTTTAGTTTTTCTTCTGTTTGTTTTTAGTTTTTGTCGTTTGTACTGTACTTTAACCGCATTTATATCACAACATTGAGGACAATGTCTGATATAGTGTGGGAGAGGTACCTTTCATTTCCGTATTTTTCCCTTTTCGCATTTTTCCATTTCGTTGTATTTTCAATTCCATTGTATTTTCCCTTTAGTAAGTTAATGAAGCGTGCAAAAAATCTTTATGACATTTCTTTAGTTTCAAACTTTCCCGTTTAGCCATAACCGAAAAATTTTAATTATTCGCATTACCCGACTTACCTACGAAATCGTAAATAGGAAACCGAGAACGATTAAACAAGACCAATACAATCTTGACAACTTTGACTTCCTACTTAAGAGAATCCATCTCCGATTACCATTACGAGTACACTTCTAGTTTCAGTTCGAAAGTAACCCCAAGTAGTTTATACTAGCAGTCAGCACCGTCTGAACACAAACCACGTGGGGAGCCGATGAATATAAGCGTTTGATGCCTAATCAATAATGATCCTTCATATCTCGATGCAAAATGAAAAGAAATTGCACCAAAGTACACGGTCGCATATAAGAAACGAGAAATATGAGAAGGAGTCCATTGCGGGTTGGTTCAGAGGTACTGGTTCTGAACTCGGTAGGGCGTGCTACGGCTCGATCCCCCACAACCTCCAATTCGGATACAAAATGTAGGGTTACCACACTCGTGTACCAGACCCCGTGCTTAAAAAGGATCAAAGTCGCTAACCGGCTACTCCACTACGTGCGTGCTAAGGCAAAGGGCTTAATGTGATTGCGCTAGAATGAAACCGGGCGAAATAAGATCGAAAAACTTTAGGTGAAATCGTAAAGTAATTGCCGATTGGCTCATTTAACGGGAAGTCGACGACATAGCTCGTTGCTTGTGTCATTAGTGTATCGGTAATGTTCTATCAAAGTATCGGATCATCCGACAAAAACGATCCCTCGTTTGATTTGTTAGGAGTATGCGTGAATAACATCTTGTCCGCCGATTTTCAACCGACTATTTGCTTGAGGACAAGCAAAGGTTTAAGTTTGGGGAAGTTTGATAACGAGAAAACGTATCGATTATATTGCTAGTTTTCATTGGCGTTTTATCGAATAATTACCGTTTTAACACTCGATTTCTCGAGTTTTTCTTACCGTTTTGCAGGTACACCATTATGTGGAGCTAAATCATGAATCAAGAGAAAAAGGAACAAAATCGGTCATAAAAAGATGAAGAAATGAAGCTTCCTGAAAAACTGCATATTTTGCAGCAGTCACGACCGTCACAAGGGTGTCACGACCGTGACACCCCAAAATGAAGCCTCACGACCGTGAGAGAAGTGTCACGACCGTGACAACGTATATTCTAGGTTTTTGACCAAGGCAACGTGAAGGCAGTACGTGAAGAAGTGGTTTCCTAAATTTTTGCCACTACCTACATTTTCTCCACAAAAATAGCAAGGCCCATTCCAATTGAAGTCCAAAAATCCAGCCCAATTGAAGTTCTATAAATAGCATCAAGTTCATGAAGAATGTACAGAGCATTTTTCTATTCAATTTCCTGCGGAAGCTCTGCCGAACTGATTTACGACCCGTTCTTATTTTCTGCGTTATTTTTCTGTTTTATTGTATCCAACCCCGCCATATAACAATTTCCAACATCAGGAAATTGTTATACGTTATTTATTTATTTTTCTAAGCCTTCAGCATTCGTTTATTTTTGATTTCGCCAACTCCGAGCTTTCCGATCTGTGGAAGAAGGAGTCTGCTCTGATATTGTTAACCAGGTTTTATTTATATTGCAATTTAATTATTTATGATGTTTATTTATCTTCCTGCCATGAATATTTATTTGTTTAATTTTCTGTCTCTGTCTGGTTCAACATCGATGAGTAGCTAAATACCTTAGGGCGGTATGTAGTTAGAACAAACTTAACCGGTAAAATATAACCATAGGCTAAAAAATAGTCAATCACTTAACATTCTGGCTGACACTTTTTAAGTAAAAAGACCTTTTTGTTACGAGAGTAAGAAAAGAGTATTAGGTTAGGTCAAGACCACGAGAGTGTGAGATTTTAACCAGATAGCTAAAGTTAGGCATTTAAATTAAACACAGCGAGAGCGCTTTAAGATAAATTAGAATTACTTAGGTTCCAAAAATTACCTCTAAACACTTATGGGCTAGCGAGAGCAGGCATAGGGCTTTAGGGATAAGATCTGATATAAGACCACGAGAGTGTGAGTTGAGGGTATTTAAACTAGTAATCTCTACCGAATAGATTAAGTGAACATCTTAAATAAGCCTAGGTTAGATTGACCCACCTAAGTTAATATAATTACATACCGACCGCCTTAGAATTACTTAATTAAAAACTTAAATTTTACTCCGCCTTTAATAGTCTTAAAAACCAACAAAAAATCGTGACAACCATTCGCCTTAGCTAAACTAGAAAGTTCATCTAGCACTAAGTAACCATAGAATCCCTGTGGATCGATAATCTTAAATATTACTTCGATAGGCTGTGCACTTGCAGTAAGATACCGCTAGACGCATAAGTAGACACGTCTTTAGCCCATCAAGAGGTTTGCAGGAACCCTTGACCTCAACATACCTTGCTACTGGAATATGTTATTAAGGTTATTCTATTTTGGACTAGTTCTTTGAAACCCTGGATTATTGACTCTTTATTTGAGTCCCCCACCTGGTTACTGGTTCTCAGACTTCCATCTGAAACTCTAAACACTCATAGATCTTGACAAGAGCAACAAATAATCCAGCACATCATCACAAACCCTTGCATATCATAATCATACATTATATTGCATCATTTAACATTTTTCTATTTTTTTACAGGGTATCCATCTTCATTTGGTTTGGTTTTGACTGTTCTTCCGCTCAGCTTATCTGCTTCAGCTATCTTCTTCAGCTATCTTCTTCAGCTATCTTCTTCAGTTGTCCTCTTCAGTTGTCTCCTTCAGCATACATTTTCAGCATGGATTCAACAAGGAAAAGCAACATCACTTACCATTTCTTTGCGTATCCTCTAGCAGGCATCAGGCAGATACATGCCCTTATCACCCCTGATCATGTTCCCTTATTCAGAGAGCACTATGGTGGAATCCTGGACATGATCATGGACTTGGACACATTACAGAGGAGCATGATTCACACCTGTCTTCAGTTTTATGACCCTCCTCTCCGCTGCTTCATTTTCCCAGATTTTCAAATAGGACCTTTACTGGAAGAATACTCTATGCTATTGGGTGTCCCTATAAAAAGAGGAATTCCTTTCAATCCTGAAATGACTCCTCCAAAGAATGAAGACATAGCCAAAGCATTACATCTGGAAGTAATTGTCATTGATGAACTCATGACTTCCAAGGCTAGAATCCCAGACTTCCATCTGGATTTCTTGATCACTCAAGCTACAAAGCATGCCGTAGTAAGGAATTGGGAAACTGTATGTGCTCTCCTGGCTCTCAGCATTTATGGTATCATCTTGTTTGCAGACGAGCCTAAGTTTATAAGCAAAAATGCCATTCACATCTTCATGCTAAAGAACCCGGTTCCTACCTTATTGGGAGACTTCTACTACTCAGTTCATCAAAGGAATGAGAAACAGAGAGGCAGACTAGTAAGATGTTGTGCACCTCACTTTTACAGTTGGTTGATGAAGCATATGCCGAAGATGGAAGCTTTATTGAACCCACATCAGATAAGGAATTGGGCTAAGAGGATGATTGCCCTTACTTCAGAAGATATCAGATGGTATACGCAGAATACCAAGGGCCGAGACATAATAACAAGTTGTGGGCAATACCCAAATGTGCCACTTATTGGATTAAAGGGTTGCATCAATTACAATCCTTTACTTTTCAAGAGACAGTTGGGGTATGCCTTGATACATCCACCTAGGGAGCAAGACTTAGCAAAGTCTCTTTATTGTGTTGTTCAGAACAACCATACCAGTATCCGACAAGCAGCCTGGGATTGAGACCACATACAGACTAAAGGAACTGCTATTTTAGGGAAGTGCAACAACATAGATTCTGCTCAGTACACTGAATGGTCACACATCAGAGGACAAATTACCTGTATGCCATTCACCCTGGAAGATGTACCAGGGCCATCAGCAGTTGAGCCCATAGCTACAGTAAACCTGGAAGAGTTTAAAAAATTAAAGGAAAGGAATGCCCAACTAGCTGAAGCTTTGAAGAAGACCCTTTGGGAAAGGAATGATGGTCGTCTAGACATTGAGAGGTTAGATAAGTTGCGTATCGAGCATGTAACCAAAATTTAGAAGACTGAAGACTTCATCAGGAAAGCCCGAGCAGGAGAACTTGTATTGAATAATGCATGCAAGGAAGCAAAGATTCAAAGGGCAAGAGCCGAGCATTATCTGGAGGAGAGTCAGGATAGATGGGTCAGGATAACTGAGGCTCGTCTGAAAGAAGACCAGAAGATGCAAGCCAAGATAGAGCAGTTAGAGTCTAATGAGAAAAGAAGCCAAGAAGCACTGCTAGCAGCTCAGAAGGAGATCTCATAATTGAAACTCCGGGAAGGGTTAAAGAGATCCAAAGAACAGGACAAGTATTAGAAGATGAAAAATTCCATTGCAACCAGAAACCTTCTCATCAAGACCATTACAGAACACCCAGTTGGACCAGTAACTGATGCTCTCCTGAAAGAAGTCAGGGAGGATGCTTTTGGACTGGATGTCTGATTTTCTTTACTTGTATCTATTTGGTTGTACTTTAGCTCACCTTGGTGATTTTTTTTTGTATTCTTGAATTTGATTGTATTTTGATTCACCATGGGATTTTGTTTGTAATTCATGAATTATTTGTATTCTGGCATTGCCACTTGTATTGTTATGGTTATGTATTAGATTTTCTTATGGACTTCGTTTGCTTCAACATCTTCATCCCCCAGGGGTCTGGAAGGTCAAAACCAAAAAAACAAACCGGATACCCTCGAAATACAAATAGGCATATTGCATTGCATTCTGACATACCTTTTGTTTTTGTAGGTGATTTTGTTGTTGTCTTCTCACTTTGTTGATTGTTTCAGGAAATATTGCTCGCAGGAGGGTCTTTCCCGTCAATCGCATCCACAGATATCCAACTCGACACAACCTTCTGAGTCTACAAATGGATCAGCTACAACAGGAACTGACAGACGTGGGGACTCAGATGACTGATGTAAGAACAGAGGTGAGGACCCAGATGAATCAATTCATGGTTGTGATGACTGGACAGGCACAAACCCAAGAGAGATTGAGGGAGTTAGTCGAGCGGAAAACTCCAGAAGATAACCATGCAGGTACTGGAGGTACTAGCGATAATGAGCGCGAGCAGCCACGAACGACTCCAGTAGTTTTTGGACCTCACAACAATCATGAAGTTAATATCCTTGGGAATGGCCAGAGGAACACTGGAGATCGTATTCTACAAGAAGACCCTCAGGATGAGCAGTTTACAATGTTGGGTGCTGGGGCAGATGAAGCTTATGATCGTCGTCTGGACGAGATATCTGAGAAGCTGAGATCCATGGAATCCCATAACTCTTTGGGATTCGATGTAATGGATATGGGCTTAGTGGAAGGGGTAAGGATTCCTCACAAGTTCAAACCCCCGTGTTTTGAAAAGTATAACGGTACCTCCTGTCCTCGTACCCATTTGCAATCTTTTCTGGGAAGATTAAAAGCATATACCATGGATGAGAAACTGTGGATGTTTTACTTCGAAGACAGTTTAACCGGGGCATCCAGAGAGTGGTATTCACACTTGTCGAGGGCTACTGTCAGGAACTGGAAAAATTTAGCCGAGGCCTTTATACGCCAATATCAGTACAACCTGGATATGGCACCCAACAGGACCCTCTTGATGGGTATGTCTCAGTCCTCGAGAGAAAGTTTTCGCGAATACTCTCAAAGGTGGAGACAACTCGTTGCTGTTGTCCAGCCATCTATATCTGAAAGGGAGATGGATTATATGTTCATGAATACCTTGCAAGGGACCTACATTGATAGACTTGCTGTTTTCTCTTCCACTAGCTTTGTTGATGTGGTCATAGCGGGAGAGAGAATTGAAAGTTTGCTGAAGATGGGCAAGATTTTTGATAATGGTGCTAGCTCCAGCAATGCAAAGAAACCCTTCTCAAGACCTCGAATGACAGGGGAAACCAATGCAATACATGTTAATAGAGGTGGACCCCAGTACTTGCAAAGATCAGTAGCTGCAGTCACCATCCCTACTCCAGCACCTCAGAAACAACAATATCCTCAACAACAACAAAGATCTTACAACAACAACAAAAACCAACAACAACGTGTTTTCCAACAAAGGCCTTCTCAAATTAATAGGGTGATCGATCCCATCCCGATGTCCTATGCAGCCTTACTCCCGCAGCTATTGAAGCTTAACCTGACTGAACTGAGAACTTTGGCTCCACCAGATCCTCTGAATCTGCCAAGAAATTATGATGTCAACACCATATGTGCTTTTCACTCCAATGCACCTGGTCATTCCACAGAGAAGTGTAAGGTCCTACACATGAAAGTCCAATATCCTATTGACTCCAAAGCTTTGAATTTTGCACCCCCACCAAATGTCACAAAGAATCCAATACCAAACCATGGTGAGCTGAGGATTAATGCTATTGAGGAGGACCAACCAACAATTCTGATTGACGACGTTGCAAGTATTCAAACGCCACTGGCCGAAGTGAAAGCTCAGTTATTGAAGTGCCAAGTGTTTCCGGGTTGTGAGGCCCGTTGTGAAGCTTGCAAAGCTTCTACCAATGGTTGTGCAAATCTGAAGAGCGGTATCGGCAGTCTTATCAAAGAAGGCATTCTATAGATCACATCAACAGTTCCATATTCTACAAAGGCAACAAAAATCTCTTCTACAACACCAGCAAACATTATCCCAACAGAATCGACTACAACAACAACAAACATTAGTGACGACATCTCAACGGTTACCATCTATTATGATCCAGCGACGATCCATGTTCCGGATTCTCTCAACAACAACTTTCAGCAACACCCTCATCAACAAATCCCTGCACCTGCACCATCTTTAATTATACCTCCTGTCACCATTTATTATGAACCACAGACTATCACAACTCCCTCTTCTACTGCAATTAGTTTGGTGACCATCACGTTGCTTGGACCAATTCCTTATGATAACAACAATGTCGTGCCTTAGCATTATGGTTCAAATCTTTACTGTCATGGAAAGAAGATCACTCCTGACTCCTCAATTTCTACACCACAAATTGACAATGTCGGGGGAGGCGGATGCTTCACTCGAAGCAGACGTCTCTTCGCTTCACAGTTTCCCAGAGTTAATGCTGAAGCAGAAACTGCTGCCAAAGCAAAAGGCAAAAGTGTGGTGCCAGAAGAACCTGCTGCAAAAGAAACTCAGAAGACACCCTTTGATCAGGATGTAGATGAGTTTATGAGTATTATCAAAAGAAGTGACTACAAAGTTGTGGATCAGCTCCACCAAACACCCTCCAAGATCTCCATAGTATCTCTGCTCATGTGTTCCGAGGCTCACCGGAATGCACTACTCAAAGTCTTGCACGCAGCTTATGTGCCTGAAGAGATCACGATCAATCAGTTAGAAACGGTGGTCGCAAATGTCAATACTAGTCATGGACTAGGTTTCACCAATGCTGACCTGACTACGGAGGGGCGTAATTACAACAAGGCTTTGCATATCACTTTGGAATGTAAAGGTGTTATACTTTATCATGTCCTTGTTGATACCGACTCATCACTCAATGTGTTGCCAAAGAAAGCTTTAGTCAAGCTGGAGTAAGATGGTCTTGCACACCGTCCGAGAAACCTAGTTGTCAGAGCTTTTGATGGTTCTAAGAGATCAGTTCTTGGAGAGATTGAGATGCCCGTGGTAATTGGTCCACAAGTTTTCAAAACTATCTTCTACGTGATGGACATACAGCCTGTCTACAGCTGTTTGTTGGGTCGACCCTGGATCCATGCTGCTGGCGCGGTAACATCGACCCTTCACCAGAAGTTAAAATATGAGTAGGAAGGCCAAATTATCACCATCTGTGGAGAAGAAGACATCTTCGTCAGTCACTTGGCTATGTATAAATACATAGAGATGGATGGGGAGATCCATGAAACCATGAGTCAGGGTTTCGAAGCTTTGAACATCAATGAAGCCACCACTGAGGTGTTTGCTGCATCCCAAGAGGAAAGGATGGGCACCTCAATTGCTTCCTATAAACAGGCTCGGAAGGTTGTGGAAGAAGGGAATGCCCAAGGATGGGTCAAGCTGCTGAAAGTGGAGATGAAAGAAGACAAATTTGGTTTGGGTTACAGACCATCCCGACAAGTTCCAGGGGAGGCTGCTGAAGCTCCTAAGTTCATAAGTGGGGGAATGTTGACCCCATATGCTGTCAACACTTTGGAAGACGAGGCTGAGAGCGACTACAACCTGGAAAGTTGGATTCGTCCAAGAGTCCCGGGCCAACAAGTCCTCAATTGGTCTTCCTAGGAAATTATAAGGGTTACTGCTGTAGAGTAATTATTATTTCATGTTTTAAGCATGCATCAAAGTCCTGCATCTTGCCCAAGATGTTTGGACTCATTTTGTAATAGGGCCATATGTATTTTGTGCAAATTGAATATTAATGAACAATGGGCATCTTTTTGCAAATAATCTTTTTCGCTCCCTGTCTTTTCATTTTTGTTATTTTCGCACAAAACAATAAATGACAATGTTTTTTTCCATAATAACTTCGTTCACTTTTTCTAAACAAGATAAAATCAATCACTAAAATGAACCAAATCTCAACCCTTGCAGAGATAACCCTCCAGATTGCACCGACAACGACACTGCTATGACCTTGTGTGACTTCGACAATCCGATTAATCAGGCAGATGAAGGGGTTGAAGAAGACTACGGTTTACCTGAAGAGTTAGACAGTTTATTGAGACAAGAGGAAAAGGTGATTGCGCTTAATCAGGAGGAGGTTGAGACTATCAATCTTGGTACCGAGGAAGATATGAAAGAAGTGAAGATTGGAGCCAGTCTCTAAGCTCGAGTAAAAGAACAACTTATCAGTATGTTGCGAGAATATGTCGATGTGTTCGCTTGGTCCTATCAAGATATGTCGGGTTTGGATACAGATATTGTCATGTACAAGCTGCCATTGAAAGAGGATTGTCCACCAGTTAAACAAAAGTTGCGCCGTACTCGTCTAGACATGGCCATGAAAATCAAAGAAGAAGTACAAAAGCATTGGGATGCCGGTTTTCTTGCTGTAACTAGTTACCCGCCTTGGGTTGCTAACATTGTACCTGTACCTAAGAAATATGGCAAGGTGCGTATGTGTGTTGATTACCGGGATCTGAACAGAGCAAGCCCGAAAGATGACTTCCCATTACCTCACATTGAGGTATTGGTGGATAACACAACTCAATTCTCGGTCTTTTCCTTCATGGACGGATTTTCTGGATACAATTAGATCAAGATGTCACCTGAAGATATGGAAAAGACAACCTTCATCACACCATGGGGCACGTTCTGCTACAAAGTAATGCCGTTTGGTTTAAAGAACGCTGGTGCAATATATCAACATGATATGGTAACATTATTCCACGATATGATCCACAAAGAAATCGAGTGCTACGTGGATGACATGACTGCCAAGTCCCAAACAGAGGAAGAGCATTTGGTAAACCTGTTGAAATTGTTCAAGCGTCTGAGGAACTATCAATTAAGGTTGAACCCCAACAAATGCACATTTGGGGTGTATTCTGGTAAGTTGTTGGGTTTTATTGTAAGCGGAAAAGGAATTAAGGTTGATCTCGACAAAGTTAAAGCAATTTAGGAAATGCCTGCACCTAAGACTGAGGAAGAAGTTAGAGGTTTCTTAGGTAGATTGAATTACATTTCAAGGTTCATATCTCATCTCACCACAACCTGTGAACCCTTGTTCAAACTACTAAGAAAGGAACAAACAATCAGGTGGAACGATGACTGTCAGAAAGCTTTTGACAAGATCAAAGAGTATCTGCAAGAACCTCCAATTCTCATGCCTCCAGTTGAAGGAAGACCTCTAATAATGTACCTGACAATATTAGATGAATCAATGGGGTGTGTATTGGGCCAGCATGACGAGTCTGGTCGAAAAAAGTATGCAATATACTACCTAAGCAAAAAGTTTACCGACTGTGAACAACGTTATTCACTGCTCGAGAAAACTTGATGTGCTTTAGCGTGGGCTGCTCGCCGACTAAGACAGTATATGTTGACTCATACTACCTTGTTGATCTCAAAGATGGACCCAGTCAAGTACATATTTGAGAAGCCAACACTTACCGGAAGGGTTGCAAGGTGGCAAATGACTCTAGCAGAATATGATATTCAGTACACCTCTCAGAAAGCCATCAAGGGCAGTGTATTGTCTTACTATCTGGCTGAGCAACCCATTGATGACTACCAGCCTATGATATTTGATTTCCCTGATGAGGACATCATGTTTGTAAAGTCAAAAGATTGTGAAGAGCCTATTCACACTGAAGGGCCTGATCCAGAAGAAGCATGGACTATGATGTTCGATGGGGCAGTTAATTGTAATGGTCGTGGAGTTGGTGCAGTGCTTATTACACCCAAAGGAGTCCATATGCCTTTCTCAGCAAAGCTTACCTTTGCATGCACTAAAAATGAAGCAGAATACGAAGCTTGTATCATGGGTCTTGAAGAAGCCATTGACCTCAGGATCAAAACCTTGAATGTATTCGGAGATTCGGCTTTGGTAATCAACCAAACTAATGGCAAGTGGTATACTCATCAAGAGCATCTGGTTCCATACCTTGACTATACGAGGAGATTGTTAACTTTCTTCACAACAGTCAAGCTTGAATACATCTCTCGAGATGAGAATCAGTTTGCAGACGCCTTGGCCACTATTTCATCTATGATCAAAGTACAGACTACTAACTATGTACCTCAGATTTTAGTATCCAGACTAGACCGACCGACATATGTCTTCTCTGTGGACACTGTCCTTGACAACAAACCTTGGTTCCACGACATCAAATGCTTTTTGGAGACTCATACGTACCCTCCTGGGGCATCATCTAATGATAAAAAGACATTAAGAAGGCTAGCCGACAGTTTCTTCCTCAATACTGATGGCTCCTTGTACAAGCGAAACTTCGACATGGTCTTGCTCAGATGTGTTGACAAGAAGAAAGCAGAGATGTTGATGCACGAAGTACATGAGGGTTCTTTCGGTACCCATTGTTGCACCCCAAAATTTGCCATCACAATACAAGATTTTGTGTGCTTATGAGGTTCACAAGGTTCATAAGACCTTTCATGAGGTTCATGAAGTTTACAAGACACTTTATGAGGTTCACAAGGTTCACAAGACCTTTCATGAAGATCATGAAGTTTACCAGACATTTTATGAGGTCCACAAGGTTCACAAGACATCTTATGAGGTTCACAAGGTTCACAAAGTTCATCATGGGTCAGAAGATTTGACAAATCCCTCAGGCAAGGCATTCTCCTAAGCAGTGCATCCAAAACTAGGGTTTTGACTTTAATCAGGCTAAATGGACTTCCAAGACTTCAAGTGAGCTTCATAACATCTTATATGTGTCTAATAATCCCCATGACAAATTTAAGAACTTTTCTCAAAGGTTTGCTCAGTCAAATGATCAGATAAGTCAAAGTTAGTTTAGTAGTTAAAAAGTCAAACTGAGGTCAACTGTGGTCAAACCAAAGTCAAACTTCATGATTTTTTGTCAACATCAAGTATATGAAGTAAAATTCATCATTTGATCAAGGGTTGATCATGATTCATCAAGGATATTTCAGATCATCAAGAATCAGAGGTTTCTAAATTAGGGTTTCCTTAGGAAAAGTCAACTGAACTTTGACCAGCCATAACTTTCACATGCTTCATCACATTTTTCCCATCCAAAGCTCATTTTGAAGGAAATTGAATTCTCTACAACTTTGTGTCTCACAAGCCAATCCCAAAAATTCTTCATTTGGAAGGTATGAGCTAAGACATTATAGGTCCTTTTAAAAGTCAACAAAAAGTCAACAACTTCAAAAGGGCATAACTTGAGAATGGTAAAAGATATGGGCATGAAACCAATGGGGTTGGTTAGAGTATTCTTTAAGCTTTCCAAAATGTCCAAGAGCACCCTCATAGCATTAAAATTGAAGGATTTGTGCCCTTGCAAAGTTGGGAAATTTTTGGGAGGTTTATGAAGCAAATAGGGCTTTAAAACCAATTTCTTCCAAATGGGCTTGCAATTTTGTGATCCAAACTTCAAACATGACATCATGCACGACCCAATCCTCATTTATTCAGATTTTTATTATTTTTATTTTATTTATTTTTATTTTATTCATTTAAAATCATTTTAAATCAAAATAAAATATGAAAATTGAATATTTAAAAGTGATTCTTCTTCTAGAAACTCTTAATGACCATTTAAGTTGATTCAAAACCATCCAAATTCGTGCTAAGACATTATAGCATGAAAATATTTGATTTTTTGACTAATTTGGCAAGGAGATTTCTTCACACTCAAGGTATCCATCAAAGCCCATAAATCCATGTTATTTTGACCTAATTCCATTCCTCTATAAGTATACAAACTACACAAATGCATAGGACGAAAAAATTCAGCCTCCAAGCATAGAACCAAAGTCACAAAATCTCAAAGAAAAGTGAGCATCGAATTTTCATTTAGAGACTATTTTAAAGCAAGCTGAAGGTCTAAACATGTTTCTTGATTATCATTGATGCAATTTGAATGCTTTACATCATCAAAAACGCATCTAAAAGCATAATCCGAATTCTCACTCTTTCATGGTTTTTTAATTTTGCGTTTTCATAGATTAACCAATATTAAATTGTTTTTGAATACTGATTTGTGTTTGTGACATTGCAAGGATTGTTTCTGGGCAATTAATTGAAGAAATCGTGGCCATATGTGTAGAAACCGAAAGCTAGGGTTCTTGAGATTTTTTTTTTGGGAACACGTGATTAAGTTGATTTCTGTTAAAATTAATGTGATATTTGTGTTCATAGACCTCATGTTAGTCAATTAGGACCATTAAAACTGTTTGATTCATTGTATATTGGAAGTTTGATTTATGCAGGTTTTTAGTGACGAACATAATCTGTCACTATAGGCTATAGCGACGGAAAACTGTCACTATAACCTAAACAGACGGCTGGAGGTTGAAGAAGGTTCATGGCGCGAAAATTGGATTTAAATATTTGACTTATTTTATTATGTTTTGTTTATGTTTAATTATCAGAAACGCTGCTTGGCTCAATTGGTAAGGGAACGCATATGTGAAGCAAAGGTCAGGGGATCGAATCTGGTCTCCAACATTTTTTGGCCTCAAATTCATTTATCTCATGATCTCACAATATAAGGATCAGCTTGCCATTATACATCACAAGCGCGCGGTAGCTCAGGTGGTTTTGGGAGTTCTTCAACCAAGTAAAGGACATGGGTTCAAATCCCAGGTCCTGATTTTTTAGTACTTAGCTTGTTTTTCATGTATTTACATTTTATGGTCTTATATTTTTAATATAATTCAATTAAAATAATTTCTAACATAAATAATAAATAATATTTCTTAAAATCTCATATTTCAAAAATATATAATTTATTTTCTCAAACTTTTCTTTATGTTCATATTTATTAATATGTATATATTATTATTATATGTTTATTTCTTTTTTTTAATAGTCAAATTAATATTATAAATTAAACCATAAATCCTAATCCTATTTTCTAAAATTCATAACCCTAATCTTCTAAAAAACTAAAATATTTTTTATAAACCCTAATTATAGATATTAATTTATTTATTATAACTTTTAATAAACTTTAATAATATGTATATATTTAGTAATTGGTTTGTAATTATTATTTAAATGTAAATAATTTTTTTAGTGTATGCTTAAAAATAATTAAAGTTTTGTAAATATAATTTATTTTCATAATATGTTTATAATTAACCTAATTTCTATAATTTATATATAATTTAAAATTTTATGATAATTAGTATATAATTGTTTATATTTTCTTCTTAATCTTAAAAAGTAATTGTTTATAAAAATTGAACTTTTAATTATTATGCTTATTAATTATATTTATTACATATGATATTTATTTTTTCACTAACCCCATTTATATATTGTGATTTATTATTATTATTTTTACTAACCCAATTATATTATTATTATTTATTTTTGCTTATTTATTTAATTTGTTTTAATTATTATTATTATGTAATTGTCTCCTGGATGTAATATTTTAATAGTAATATTTAATATTTATTTTAAATGCTATGGTTAGTAAAATAGGGAGTGAAACATGTTTGTATTGTAAAATCAATTTAGATCACTAATTTAAAAGATAAATATTTAAAATTGTACACTCACACACGTAAGTCGATCTTTGATCGCCATCTCACTTCCTTAAGGATACCTCTCATGTTGCCTAAACAAAAGGTCAAGTAGGGTGTATAAAGCAAAGTCCCTCATCTCACATCATCTAGTCCCTAAACAGATAAAAAGATCAAGTCCCTTCGAATGTTGCCTTCATAATGATATTGTCCCTTTTGAATAAAGATGATAAGTCCCTTCGAATTGCTTATACACCCCACAGTTGCCTAAATAACAATGTCCCTTCACTTGTCCCTCACATCCAAGGTAATGACTACCTATTCCTTAATAATAGGGATAGTCTTACCATTTAAAGGATTCAAGAACAGAAAAGACTTAACTTAGGGTAGGTTCCTCTTAGATACTTGCTCACTCTTCAAAACAATTTCAAACACTTCACACTTCAAACAATTTTCAAAACAAAGGTTTTTTACGCATCCGTACATGGATCATTATGAAACTCTTAAGAAAATTTTTTATTCACACACTTCACATTTCAAAAACATTTTAAAGTGAGCTAAGTAACTAAGAGCCCATGGATAACCATGGATGTAAAGGGTGCTAATACCTTCCCTTTACATAACCTACCCCCCGGACCCAAAAATCTTTTAAAAGGTCTTCCCTGTTCTTTTATGCCTTTCCTTTGGATAAAATAAAAGTCGGTGGCGACTCTTGCTATCCGCAACATAACTAAAGTCAGTTCTCCCACCGTGTTACAGAACTGGCGACTCTGCTGGGGATTTAATATTAAAGAGGGGTACCCTTAGGAATTAGATCACTTTAAAATTGTTTGCCTTGTTTGCTTTATACTTACTTGTTGGGCTCTTATGTGTGAAAGATCCTAACCCGGATCTAGTGTACCTTAGGTAAATGGCAATAGACCAAGGAAACTGTACGGCGTATACCGATATGATTGATCTGGTGGCCATAGTTAATGTGACTTCTTGGTTGGTGCTTATGTTCCTTAAGTCGAGTTGAGGATAATATGAGGCTGCCATATGTTGTCAATGCACTAACTAACTTTTAGAACCCTAGTTATCCCATCTTGGCCTTTAGAAAGTAGTGAGATAGCCGGCTTTGGTGCAGACTGAAGTTGGTTGATACTCGATACTACGCTCATTGAGATCTTAAACTTGGAGGGTTTTGGTTGGCAAGTAAGTTGCCTTCTGAACAACCACCCTTGTGAAGGATCAATGATATTGAGATCCCTTAGAACCTGGTTACTTTTGTAGGACAGGATGAACCAACTAACTTCAGGGGAGGGTACTTACCTTTGAACCTCATGCAAGCCTTTAAACCTAGGGCTATTGTGTGACTTGTTTGTGTGTGCCACATGTTTGTGATTGAGCATAACATCATAACATCATCATACATCATAAGCATAGCATTTTCACTAACCATTTCAAGGACCAAAGGATTTATCTTTGTTCTTTGTTGCAGGTCATGGCTTCTGCTTGTAGAAACACTATCAGGATCAACTTTGTAGGGATACCTTCTAAGCTTAAAGAGTTGGTTTCTCAAGTGTCTGATCATTCCCAGTTCATCAAGAGACATGGTCACCTACTGGATCTAGTCACCTCAGGGTTCAATGAGGACATGATGAGTGTCCTATTTTAGTTCTTTGATCCTAAGCACCATTGCTTCACATTCCCTGACTATCAGCTGGTTCCTACAATGGAAGAGTTCTCTAAATTTCTGGGTATACATGTTCTTGATCAAAGACCCTTCACAGGATTGGAGAAGGAGCTTAAACCAGAGGTTATTGCTGCAGCTCTACATCTGAAGAAGTCTGACATTGTTCTAGAAACGAGAAGCGGAGTTAAGGGTATTCTTGCCAAGGTGTTGATAGAGAAGGCTCAAGTGTTCTTGAAAGCTATGAGCTATGATGCTTTTGAGGAGATCTTAGCCTTGTTGATATATGGCTTAATGTTGTTCCCCAATCCTGATCAGTTCATAGACGTTCATGCCATCAACATATTCCTGAGTCACAATCCAGTGCCTACATTGCTTGGAGACATCCTGCATTCTCTTCATACTCGTACTACAAGGGCAAGAGGAACTTTGATGTGCTGCATACCTTTATTGTCTAAGTGGTTTATTTCTCACCTTCCTCGCTCAGTAATGAAGAATGAACAAGGGTTCAGGTGGTCTAAAAGGATCATGTCACTCTCGCATTCAGATATTCATTGGTGCTCCAGATCTATGGAGAATGTCACCATCATTGACCGTTGTGGGGAGTTTCCTAATGTGCCACTTCTAGGCATAAGAGGAGGCATCACCTACAACCCCTCTCTAGCTTTACGACAGTTTGGTTACGCTCGGAGTGATGGCCCACATGACATGTTGATTCAGGGCATTGTATTTGACTACGACAACGATCTGCAAGGTTACCGTCAGAGATTCATACGAGCATGGGGAAAAGTGAACAAGGTTGACAGCAAGACTCTGGAGCCTAAGTACACTATTCCTATGGAAGCTTATCTCAGATGGGTGTGATCTCGTGCTCAGACTCTCATGATGCCATATCCTGCTATCCTGCCAGTTACCATGGAACCTGTTGCTGAAGGAGATACTTCTTATACCATCCTTCACCCAGACATGCCTACTGACATGGAAGACTTACAGAGATCCTGGATCCGGTTGAAGGAGCAAAGGGATACTTTCGAGGCTCATTACAAAGCAAGCCAAGAAAGAATCCTGGAACTAACAAAGCAACTTCACGAGAAACGGAATCTCAACTCATACCTCAACACAAAGAGGAAACGTCCATGGGAGACTTAAAACCCCATCTCTTGTATTTATTTTATTTCATTTTCTGTAAGCCCAAGAGGCAAAACAAATTTATTTTTTATCTTCTTTAAGCAAATTTAAGTCCTGCGGTCCTTGAAAACATTGCATATACATTCATATATCATATCACTGCATCACAGGTTTCTTGTGCACAGGTATCTTATCTTCTCGCTGTTTATTTCAGCAAGAAATGGCTCTTGAACAAACAGTCAAAGATCTCCAGGCTCAGAATGCACAATTCCAAGAGATGATTCTGAACTTGTCCAAGGGACAAGATGAGTTGTAGGCACTTCTGGCTAAGAAGAAGAATCCTGAGGACAACAAGGATGATCAACTGGAACAATTACAAGCTGAGATGACAGAAATGAGGATCCAGATGAATGACCAGGTGGCTCTTATTCAAAGTTTAGCTCAGGGGCAAGAAGAGCTAAGAACCTTTGTCCACAAACTTCAAAGTAATGGAGTCAGGAATCTAATTGTCAGTCAACCTCCATTAAAACAAGCTGACTTGGTTGAAAGGAGGAGTAGAATAAAAGAAGGTAAGAGACAGGTTGCCACTGATTGTTCTTCAGTTGAAGAAGAAAGATCTGATAAGGTTAATCCACCTCAACACTAGGAATGTAGAAGGTAGTTTATCAAATTCAGCACTCCAATGTCACAAGTTCTGCAATGCTTGTTGGAGATGAAGCTAATTTCCTTGAAAAATCCTCCTCAAAATCCTAATACTGCCTCTCCTTACTACAATTCCAAGGAAAGGTGTGAGTATCACTCCGACAGTCCTGGACATGATACTAATAGTTGTTGGACATTGAAGAAAAAGATTCAAGACCTGATTGACGAAGGAATCCTAGAGGTTACTCCAGAAGGTCAAATTGAGTTCTACTATCGTCCATCAAACATCGAAGCTGCAAGACAAGTTGCCCAAAGTAGCAAGAAAGGAAGACCACCTATTCCTGTTGAGATATGGGGCACCTTGGGACATCCAAGTGGTAAATTTGATTTCATGGTGAAGTATACTGCTCCTCAAAGTTCACAGATTGCAATTGAAGACATTCAGCCAACTGGATGGGACAACATTTGAATTTTCATTTGTAATTTCTTTGTTTTGTTTAAACACTTACTATTATGTTAAACTTTTGTTTTCATTAATGCATTGCATATGTTTGTCTTGAATTAATCCATTCGTTTCACTATATTTTAAAACTATGCTTCTTATCTTTATCTTGTGATATTTAACTCATGATAAAGCTATAAGACTGTAGAGGGAGGATGACGAAAACAATACCATAATATTAGGCAGTATGCTTTTGAACAGACTATGCTGACGATGTACAGGCATTGTTTCAATTCCTAAACAGTGGAGATATAAGGAAGTTAATCCCTAGTCAACCCTTTTGAGCCTATGAAGTAGGAGTTTTTATTCTCGCACAAATTAAAACCTTTATTCATAACCTGGGGCAGGGTAGTTACTCAGTTAACTCAAATATGCCAATTATTTGTGTTGTACACAACTAATGATGGTTCTCTGTAATCATTAAACCTGACAATCAATATCTAGCAAAAGAAAAACCCACTAAGTCAAAACCTATGAAGGAGACTTAAAAAAAAAAAATTAAGACATCCTGCTGACCGTAACCTTGAAATAAACAGTTCAGGCAAAAGAAGGGATAACAAAGTTAAAAGAAAAAGGAGGTCACTATGAATCCTCAACAAAGAAAGGTGACTGAATGTTCAAATAAATTTTTGGTTTCTGACCCATCTCAATTGTCAGTGTTACAATTCCAAATTCCTTTGAGCCTCAATGCATGAGTTAACTGAGCATAGGACTGAAGAACATCATGAAGATTGGGTTGGGTACAAATAAATTTGAGCCTTTATCATTTGTTTCTTAAACCGTGAACCAGGCCACGTTATAACCCTTTAAAAGTCCTAACTGAAGCATGGTTAGTTCGAAAGCGTACTGCTACAAAAAGGTATCCTGACTCCTTTAGGGCTTATTATAAAACTTGAGTTAATATCATAGTTGTCACAAAAACTGCTTTTCTAAAATAACTCTTTTTCAAAACTTCAAGACAGACATAAGCATTGCATTTTTTAATATATTTGTTTGCATATACCTGAGTGTTTGATAAACAGAGAAACTTACAAGATGAATGTTCAATAAACCAAAGTCCTTCCGATGAACAAAGTTGCTTCCTGGATCAAAGTCCATGTATACAAAGGGGCATGGTCATTATCTCCCAATCAAGGGGGCAGGCCATGATACTTCCTAACTCATTTGGGGCAATCAGGACAGAATTCAACTATGTTTAAGTAGCCAGGGGCAAATCTCCTCATCTATCTAAATTACCAAGGGTAGCATTACAGAGTTCATAATGCCCGGGGCATAGTCACTGTTTCCAAATCAAAGGGGCATACATAGTTACTGTTCAATTCATTCAGGGCAATCAGGTCCAGATCCAACAGTGCTTAATAGCCAGGACAGCTTTCCTCATGTATTTGAATTACCAAGGGTATGTAACACGGTGGGAGAACTGACTTTAGTTATGTTGCGGATAGCAAGAGTCGCCACCGACTTTTATTTTATCCAAAGGAAAGGCATAAAAGAACAGGAAAGACCTTTTTAAAAGATTTTTGGGTCCGGGGGGTAGGTTATGTAAAGGGAAGGTGTTAGCACCCTTTACATCCATGGTTATCCATGGGCTCTTAGTTACTTAGCTCACTTTAAAATGTTTTTGAAATGTGAAGTGTGTGAATAAAATTTTCTTAAGAGTTTGATAATGATCCATGTACGGATGCGTAAAAAACCTTTGTTTTGAAAATTTGTTTGAAAGTGTGAAGTGTTTGAAATTGTTTTTGAAGAGTGAGCAAGTAACTATGAGGAACCTACCCTAAGTTTAAGTCTTTTCTGTTCTTGGATCCTTTAAGTGGTAAGACTATCCCTATTATTAAGGAATAGGTAGTCATTACCTTGGATGTGAGGGACAAGTGAAGGGACATCTGTTTATGTTGGCAACTGTGGGGTGTATAAGCAATTTTGGAGGGACTATCATCTTTATTCGAAAGGGACAAGATCATTACGTAGGCAACATTCGAAAGGGACTTGATCTTTTATTTGTTAAGGGACTAGATGACTTTACTTTGAGGGACTTTTGCTTTATACACCCTACTTGACCTTTTTTATTAGGCAACATGAGAGGTATCCCTAAGGAAGTGAGATGGCGATCAAAGATCGACTTACGTGTGTGAGTGTACAATTTTAATATTTATCTTTAAATTTAAATGATCTAAATTAATTTTAAATTACAAGTATGTTTACACTCCCTATTTATTAACCATAGCATAAAATATAAACATTATTAATATTACACCAAGGAACAATTACATAATTATAACAAAAGCAATTTAAATAAATAAGCAAAATATTAAATAATAATAATAATAATTGGGTTAGTGAAAATAATAAAGATAATACTAAATTAAATGGGGTTCGTAATAATCATATAAACATAATTAATAATAATAATGAAATAAACAAGAATATTATAATAAACAAAATTTTTAAAGGTTAATAAGAAAATATGAACAATTATTATAGAATTTTAAGTTATATGTAAATTATAAAATTAATTATAAACATATTATGAAAATAGATTATAATTAGCAATTTTTAAACATATAATAAAATTATTTTCATGCAAAATTAAATTCTAAACAAATTATGTCATATTATCATATTAAGAATTTTAACTTTTAAACATATTTACATACAAAAATTTAAACTATAAACAATTTATACATTAATTAAATTAAGAATTTTTAACTAAATTATGAATATAATATATACAAATAATAGTATTAAATAAATAGAAGAAGAAAAATTAGGGTTTGAGAAAAATATGTTTTTTAGGGTTTATAAAAATAAATTAGGTTTTATATGCAAAAAATGTTAAATATTAATCTAATTATACAAATAAATTATATATATACATATTAATAAAAAGAAATTAGTTTTAGAAAATATTATTATTATTATTTTAGAAATTGTTTTTATAACATATAATATTTACATATTCATTTAAATATATTTGCATATTAATCATATAAATAATATTCAATAATAAATAACTAATAAAATAAATAAAACAGCATTAAAAAAACTTACCTGGGCTGGGGATTGAACCCAGCCCCTTTGCCTCCAAGAAACTCCAGCCAGCAACAACAACCACTAGGCCAACGCGCGCCTGATGCCAAGGGAAGGAGAGAAGTTGGTTTTATGCCTTGTTCCTGAAAATCAAAGAAAAAGAAAGAAAAAACAAAAGGCCTGGGGGGATCGAACCCAGGACCTTCAAACATCACACAAACACCTTAACCATTCCAGCTGGGAGAGCGCACCTGTCAACATAGCAACTATAATACATAATATATTATACCTAACAATTAAACTGAAAAAACAAGAAAAAATTGGGAAGCCAGGATTCGAACCCAGGCCTATAAGCATCACACGCGCACACTTCACCACTGGGACAAGCACAACGCTTGTGAAATAAAAACAGAAACAAAACATAAAATATTAAAACAAATTTCAAATTCCAGAATGCGCGCGCTGGGTCTTCTTCTCCAAATTTCCTACGAAATTTCATACGAATTTTGCTGCAATGTTTCCTGCGAGTTTCAAAATACAAGAACCTACGAAATTGGACAAGCATCAAAACAGTAAAATTTCTCAACAATAATCAGTGTTTCATAATCCCCAAGGTCCATAGAATTGTTCTACTTTCTTAGAATTCATTTATATTAGGTTTACAACAAAACCCCAATTCCATGGCCGAAACCCTAACAATGGTGGTTCTTTGATCCTGCATCGAAAACCAAATTGAATTGTCCAGAAACGTTCACAAGCTTAACACAAACACAAATCCAGAGTCAAATTCAATTTATTTTACATGTATGTATGAAAACGAAAAAAAAATAAATGTGTCAATATTTGAATTCGGTTTGAGATGTTCATGAGGTTATTGATGCATATGAGCATTGGTACATGATCAGTGAAGTCCAGGGATCATTCTCATGTCCTTAAAATACCTTCAAATACCTTGTGTAGTGGAAACCGAATTTGACTTTTGTGAGGTTTTTGAAAATATGAACTTACTCTTAGGAGGCTGGAAATCGTCTTCTATCATTAGGTTTAAGTTATGTACTTATAGTATGATGATTCTAGGTCAAAATAATTGATCATTATGTGTAAGATTTGATTAGAAAAGATTCAAAAAGATAAGGCTTTAAAATTCAAATATTCTTGTATGAACACCTTCTATTTCAAGCCAATCACCATGATTCTCTTACCACTTTGATACCAATCACCTTTATGAATTTCTAGAAGCTCAATCCCTTTTAAATCTTTGACTTTTCTATTTTATTTTAATTTAAAATGATTTTAAATGAATTAAATCAAAATAAATAAAATAAAATGATAAAAAAATCTGATTTTTAGAGACTTGGGTCGTGCATGAGGTAATGGTATGAATTGGTTCATCATATGGCAAGCCCATTTAGAAAAAATTGGTTTTAAACCTCCATTTTCTTCATAAACCAACCAAAAATTTCCCAACTTTGCAAGGGCACACATCCTTCAATTTTAATGCTATGAGGGTGTTCTTGGACATTTTGGAAAGCTTGAAGAGTCCTATAACCAACCCCACTGGTTTCATGTTCATATCATTTACCATTCTCAAGTTATGCCCTTTTGAAGTTGTTGACTTTTTGTTGACTTTCAAAAGGACCTATAATGTCTTAGCTCATACCTTCCAAATGAAGCATTTTTGGGCTTGGCTTGTGAGACACAAAGTTGTAGAGAATTAAATTTCCTTCAAAATGAGCTTTGGATGGAGACTTGGTGATGAAGCATGTGAAAGTTATAGCTGGTCAAAGTTCAGTTGACTTTTACTGATGAAACCCTAATTTAGAAACCCCTGATTCTTGATGATCTGAAACCTCCTTGATGAATCATGATCAACCCTTGATCAAATGATGAATTTTACTTCATATACTTGATGTTGGCAAAAAATAATGAAGTTTGACTTTGGTTTGACCACAGTTGACCTCAGTTTGACTTTTTAACTGCTTTGACTGATTTTGACTTATCTGATCATCTGACTGAGCAAACCTCTGAGAAAAGTCTTGAAACTTGTCATGGGGGTTATTACACACATATAAGATGTTATGAAGCTCACTTGAAGTCTTGGAAGTTCATTTAGCCTGATTAAAGCCAAAACCCTAGTTTTGGATGCACTGCTTAGGAGGTGCATTGTCTGAGGGAATTGTCAAATCTTCTGACTATTTGTGAACTTTGTGAACCTTGTGAACCATCATAAGATGTCTTGTGAACCTTGTGAACCTCATGGAAGGTCTCGTAAGTATTGTAAACCTTGTAAAGGTCTTGTGAACCTTGTGAACCTTCTTAGCACACAAAGTCTTGTATTGTGAGGGCAAATTTTGGGGTGCAACAGCTGCCCCTGTTCAATTTTCTGAAACCTGAGGGGTTAGATTGGTATATTTGCCAGTCGTGACCTGGAAGGTTGAAGGGGATTGAACATAAAAGCCCAAAAATTTGCACTCACCAGTGCATAGAGTGATACATATGATTAGTTGAATATGCTTGAGTGGGCTTAAAGATGCCTCTTGGAGAAAAATTCTTCAGGTACATTTCTTGGAGGATAAAGCAGTCCAAAATATGAAGGTATAATGATAGCTTTCAGGAAGATAAACAACTTCCCGAGGTAATGATATGCTTTCAGAAAGATAAACAACATTCTGAGGTAATAATATGCTTTCAGGAAGATAACAACGTCCTGAGGTAATGATATGCTTTCAGGAAGATAACAACGTCCTGAGGGAATGATATGCTTTCATAAAGATAAACAACATTCTGAGGTAATAATATGCTTTCAGGAAGATAAACAACGTCCTGAGGAAGTGGTAACCTTTGGGAAGATAACAACGGCCCAAGGTAATAATATGCTTTCAGGAGGATAAACAACATCCTGAGGAAGTGGTAACTTTTGGGAAGATAAACAACGGCCCAAGGTAATAATATGCTTTCAGGAGGATAAACAACATCCTGAGGAAGTGATGATAGCTTTCAGGAAGATAAACAACGTCCCGAGGAGATAATATGCTTTCAGGAGGATAAACAACGTCCTGAGGTATAAGAAGCTTTCAGGAGGATAAACAACGTCCTGAGGAAATGATAACTTTTGGGAAGATAAACAACGGCCCAATAGTCACAACTTGTTGATGAAATTTGCCTGCTGGAGAATTAACCTAAAAACAAGGTAGCATCCTGTATGGTAATATTAGTTTATGCATTATGTATGCATGGATGGTATGATGCACTTAAGTAATGTACTATGTATCTATGTATATGTATGTTATGATGTAAATGATGTATGTATGATATGATGCTGCCTGAAGCGTCTGGATATCTTCGTATAACAACTGCTGGCCAGGGAAAATAAATCCTGATTCGTTGCTGAAGAATATGAGGAACTTGTTCCCATCTTGTTTGATAATGTATTATACATAACCTCCCGTCTTCGTTTGATAGTAGGGTATATATAACCTCCCGTCTTCGTTTGATAATATGGTATATATAACCTCCCGTCTGCTGGGGATAGCAAGGTATACATAACCTCCCGTTTTCGTTCGATAGTAGGGTATATATATACTCTCCCATCTTCGTTCGTCGTACACCTATTGGAAAGTAAATTCCCATATATCCGTATGAGGATAAAAGAGATGGATATAAATTCCAGGGGAAATTTGACTTTATGAAGATGGATTTGCCCTACTGAGGGTTTGTAATTGTTTTGTAGAGATGAACCGGCGAAGCTTCGTTGAAATCCTTCCCTCGTTCATCCTTAGTAAATACTATTACTGCATTTTCATGCATTTCTGGTAAACATCAATCATATTAAGCATACATGCATTTCTGGTAAACATCAATCATATTCAAAAGCATACATACATTCAAACACAACCAATGGACGTTTCGCTTATGTAAATAGGGTAAAAGTAAATCTGGATTCAAAAATGGAATTTTATTTATATCAAATAGTGACCTATACATAGGTAGGTTTGTACAAGGAGACATAAACCCTAGTAAGAGGATTTTGTCATAAAGATTTTACAAAACGAAGAAAATCAGCTATGTGGGAAATAACCCTATTGAGTTTCAATTCTACTATTGCCATTATCTTCAAGTATCTCATCTTCTGCTGTTGAGACAAAAACGATTGGATTGAGCTTTATCTGTTCGAGCACTGAGTAAGTAACACAACGGGTTGCAGTTTTATGGGTGATCCAAACGAGACATAGTCATACGCTTTAATCCCTAACTTTTGCCTGGATTGCCCTTTCAGGTTTTCAATCCATCGGGATACCCTTTTTTGCCCAAGCCGCCTTTTCAGGTTTTCGACTTGCCGGGTGTACATCTTTTTATATATGTCCCTAATTTTTGCCCAAACCCTTTTGGTTTGCCGGGATGCCCTTATTTTTGCCTAGGCCTGTCAACCTAGCGGGTCTCTTTTTATGCGTAGTATTTTTTAACTATGTCTGCGTTTACAGGCTGCGGGAAGTCTTCACCATCCATAGTAGTAAGTATCATAGCACCTCCTGAAAACACTGTTTTGACCACAAATGGTCCTTCGTATGTAGGAGTCCACTTGCCCCTAGGATCACCCTGTGGTAATATGATACGCTTGATTACCAAGTCACCAACCTGATATACCTTTGGCTTAACCTTGTTAAAAGCTTTGATCATCCGTTTCTGGTACATCTGGCCATGACAAACTGCTGCTAGCCTCTTCTCATCAATCAAATTTATCTGGTCAAGTCGAGTCTGAATCCACTCATCTTCATCCAAGCCTGCATCCTGCATAATTCTTAAGGAGGGAATCTGAACTTCAATGGGCAGAACTGCTTCCATACCATAGACTAAGGAGAATAGGGTTGCCCCTGTTGAAGTACGTATGGTGGTACGATAACCATGAAGAGCAAATGGTAACATCTCATGCCAATCCTTGTAGGTAACAGTCATTTTCTGTACAATCTTCTTAATATTCTTATTAGCAGCTTCAACTGCCCCATTCATCTTTGGACGATACGGAGAAGAGTTGTGATGCTTAATCTTGAACTGCGTGCAGAGATTAGTAATCATAGTGTTGTTTAGATTAGAGCCATTGTCAGTAATAATCCTTTCAGGGATACCATACCTACATATGAGATTGTTCTTAATGAATCGAGCCACAACATTCTTAGTAACAGATGCAAATGAAGTTGCCTCCACCCACTTGGTGAAGTAATCAATAGCAACCAGGATGAAACGATGCCCATTAGAAGCAGTAGGCTTGATTTCACCAATCATATCAATGCCCCACATGGCAAAAGGCCAAGGAGCAGTCAACACATTCAATGGTGATGGAGGTATGTGTACTTTATCAGCATAAATTTGACACTTGTGACATATTCTGGAGTGCTGATAGCAGTCAGCTTCCATGGTAGACCAATAGTAACCTGCTCTCAAAATCTTCTTTGCCATAGTATGACCACTAGAATGAGTGCCAAAGATTCCATCATGCATATCTTCCATAATCTCAGTTGCTTTCTTCTTATCCACACAACGAAGCAAAGTTGAATCATGATTGCGCTTGTACAAAATCCCATTACTCAAAAAGAATTTAGCAGAAAACCTTCTCAGAAACTTCCTATCTTTGACAGATGCCCCTTCAGGGAACTCCTGAGCTTCAAGATATCTTTTTACTTCATAAAACCAAGGTTTCTCCTCTGCTTCTTCAGTACCAATCTCATTGCAGTATGCAGGCTTCTCAAATCTATCAATGGTAATCTTGGGAGCTTCATCATCCCAGCTGATCTTAAACATAGATGCCATGGTGGCTAATGCATCTGCCAACTGATTCTCTCTCCGTGGAATATGTCCAAAGGTAATCTCTTTAAAATATGGGATTAAAGACAACACATGCTCTCTGTAAGGAATGAGATTATCATGCTTGGTATCCCAATCTCCTTTAATCTGACTTACTACCAGGGATGAATCTCCATACACATCAAGGAACTGAATCTTCATATCAATAGCAGCTTTAATACCCAGGATACATGCCTCATACTCAGCCATGTTATTAGTACAATAAAAACACAATCTTGCAGTAATCGGGGTATGACAACCTTCAGGGGAACTAATCACAACACCAACACCATTACCAAGTGCATTAGAGGCACCATCAAAAACCATAGTCCATTGGGATCCTTGTTCAGGTCCGTCATATTGTCCAGGTTCTTTGGTAATAATCATAATGTCTTCATCAGGGAACTCAAAACTCATTGACTGGTAATCATCTACTGCTTGGTGAGCCAAATGATCAGCCACAACACTTCCTTTAATAGCCTTCTGAGTAGTATACTGTATGTCATATTCTGTCAAGATCATTTGCCATCTTGCAATCCTTCCGGAGAGAGCAGGTTTCTTAAATATGTACTTGATTGGATCCATCTTCGAAATCAATAAGGTAGTATGAGTCAACATATACTGTCTTAGTCGGCGAGCAGCCCATGCCAAAGCGCAGCAAGTTTTCTCGAGCAGTGAGTATCTTGTTTCACAGTCGGTAAACTTTTTGCTAAGGTAGTATATTGCCTGCTCTTTTCAACCAGACTCGTCATGTTGCCCCAAGACACACCCCATTGAGTTGTCTAACACTGTTAAGTACATAATCAAGGGTCTTCCATCAACTGGTGGCATCAAAATTGGTGGTTCCAGCAGATATCTCTTGATTTCATCAAAGGCAATCTGGCACTCATCATTCCATTCCATCACCTGATCTTTCTTCAACAACTTGAAGATTGGCTCACAGATGGCAGTTAATTGGGAAATAAATCTTGCAATGTAATTCAATCGTCCCAAGAAACCTCTAACCTCATTCTCAGTACGGGGAGCTGGCATCTCTCGTATAACTTTCACTTTTGCAGGATCCACTTCAATACCTTTTCCACTGACGATGAAACCCAGGAGCTTACCAGACCTAACTCCAAAAGTACACTTGTTTGGGTTCAATCTCAACTTGTATTTCTTCAACCTCTCAAAAAACTTATGAAGATGATCAAGATGTTGCTCTTCATTCTGGGACCTGGCTATCATATCATCCACATACACTTCTATCTCATGATCCTTAATCTTCTCTGACATTTCAGGACGCATGCGACGAACCTTCTGCTTCTTTGGACGACAATCTTCTTTTACTGGTAAACGGTGAACCACAATATCTGTATCTAACCCTGGCATATCTTCATAAGACCAAGCAAAGATCTCCACATAGTCACGTAACATCTGAATCAATCTGCTCTTGACACTATCCTCTAATTCAGCCCCTATCTTGACTTCTTTCCTGTTTTCTTCAGTTCCCAGATTCACAACTTCGACTGGCTCTTCATGTGGCTGTATAGCTTTCTCTTTTTGTTGTAACAACCTAGCAAGCTCTACAGGTACCTCACAATCGTCCTCATTTCCGTCTTCAGCTTGATAGATCGGATTCTCGAAATTATAATTGGCAATAGTAGAACTGTTATCAACAGGATCCAGAGTGGATGAGGATCTGCATTTTAGTGATGTGGGTGTGTGTAAGAACACATAGCTGATAAAGGTAATAAAATAAAAGAAAGACAAGGAACACAATATTTACGAAAACGAAACGTCCACTGATTTTTATTGAATGAAGTATGCAAATGAAATGACATCCCGTAACAAGCACACCATTGTGCCCCGGGTAAGGCACAAGGCTTAAGAGTTCAATTGTTCAAGAAATTACAAACTTAAAAGCAACAACACAGTAATAGTATTTACTCCTGACTAAAGGAGATAGGAATAACATCTTCAGCTTTCCAGTTGTTGAGCCCAACACCCACAGTAGGAAAAATCCAAGCGTCCAAGTTGTAGTCTTCATCATAGTCACCCACAACATTGATCTGGTTCTTCATAACCCCTTGATTGGTGATACGAACAACATGAGCACGACGAACAGCCTTCTGGGACTCTGCAGTGAAACCCAAACCAAATTTGTCAGACTTGTAAGGGATATCGGGAAGCTGACCCCAAATAGTACAACCACCTTCATCCACCATAGCTCTAGCATCTTTAAGGGAGGCCATTGTTGGAGGTACTCTGGTGACCATAGGAACTTTCTTGGCAACAGGAGGGGCTTCATAATCATTAACAATCCAAGGAACCACTTCAAATGTCTGACACGGAGTTTCAACATATTCACCTTCCACTTCCAGATACTTGAAGGTGTTCACATGGCTGACAAAATATTCTTCCTCTCCATAGACAGTAACAACCTTTCCTTCTACCGGGTATCTCAGCTTCTGATGTAATGTAGAGGTTACAGCACCTGCCCCATGGATCCAGGGACGACCAAGCAAACAAGAGTACGAAGGACGAATATCCATCACATAAAATGTAGCATTAAAAACCTGGGAACCAACTTTGATTGGGAGATCAATTTCTCCATGCACCACTCTTCTCGAACCATCAAAAGCCTTCACCACTATGTTACTGGGCTTCAGCACAGCATCTTCAGGGCTCAGCTTATTTAGAACTTCTTTGGGCAACACATTCAGAGAGGAACCATTGTCTATCAATACATGTGACAGGGTAGTGCCCCTGCATTCAATTGAGATATGCAGAGCCCTGTTATGATCTCTCTTGGCAGGAGTCAAATCAGCATCAGAGAAACCCAACCCATTATCATAGGTCAAGTGGGCAACACAATTCTCAAACTGGTCAACAAAAATTGCATTGGGTACATGAGCAGTCTTTAGAAACTTAATCAAAGCTTTGGCATGAGCTTCAGAACATAACAACAAAGACAGCATGGAAATCTTGGAGGGAGTGTGCCCCAACTGATCAACAATGTCATAATCACTCTTACGAATGATCTTCAATACTTCTTCCATCTGCTTAGCAAGATCATCAGCAGCTGGCACATCAGTAGGTATAGGTTCAAGAACAGGACCTTTGCCCCGAGCATCAGTGGTGGAGGTAGCAGCTGGAGTAACTGCATTCTTGGAAGTAACTGGAGGAGAGAAGACTCTTCCACTTCGTGTGATCTTACTAGACCCAGCAATATTATCAACATCAACAGGCACATCAGCTAAGGGTTCCTGCTTAACACCATGGATATAAACATCAGACCCATAATGCCAAGGCACAGCTTTATCAGACGTATACGGAATAGGACCCGGAGTGGTAATGACCATAGGAGCCACTCTGGCTTCAGCAACAATCTTCACAGGGCCTTCAGCAGTAATCTTAATTGGACCCTTATGAGTGATTTTAACAGGTCCCTTAGAAGTGATCCTTACCGGCACTTTGTCAACCATATCAACCTCTTCAGTCCTACTACCTTTAGTAATATAATCCACCATACTCTCTACAAACGATGGAGTCCTCTCAAACACTATGGTATATTTATCCATGAGACGTTGAATTCCATCTCTCAATCTCCAACAACTATCCGGCTTATAGGTACAATACAAACAATCTTCACGACAACCTGGAAAGAACCCAGCTTGCACTAACTTCTTCTTGATAACAGAAAATGGTGTGGTCAACTCTGCAACTGAATAGATATGTAAATCTTCATCAATTGCATTGACAGTCTTCTCATGATTTGGCATGGGAGCAGTAATCACATTTGGAGTACCCGGAGGGTCAAACTCAATCTCTCCAGCCTCAATCATATCTTGAATTTTGTTCTTCAAGACCCAGCAGCTATTAGTATCATGTCCCTGACAGTTCGAATGATATGCACATCGTGCATTGGGATTGTACTTGGGAGAGGTAACATTGGGATTCTGAGGAGCTTCTTTTAGAGTAATAAGTTCAGCCTTCAACAAGTGTTGCAATGCCTGAGCCATTGACATGTTGATCATAGTGAACTGCCTTCTAGCCCTCTGTTGGTTGCCCTATGGCTGCTCTGGTGTTGTAGGAGTTGTATTTGAAATATGAACTGCACTCACAGACTGATGCCTTCTATTACGATCAGGTTGACCATAAACAGCATTGGATTCTTTCTTCCCAGTGGGAGGCTTCTTTGCAGCACCTGATGAAGAAGTACCCACTTGGATTTTGCCACTCTTTATACCATTTTCCACGCGCTCTCCTGTCATTATCAACTCAGTGAAGCCAGATGATGAGCTTCCAATGAGATGACTGTAAAAAGGACCATTCAGCGTACACATGAACATATCAACCAATTCCCTGTCAGTTAAAGGGGGTTGTACTCTTCCAGCTAAATCTCTCCACTTCTGAGCATACTCCTTGAAACTTTCTTTGGCACCCATGGACATGCTTTGCAGTTGCATGCGAGTGGGAGCTAAATCAGCATTGTATTGATACTGCTTATAGAAAGCTTCAGCAAGATCATTCCAATCCCTGATGTTGACACTCTCCAACTGATAATACCACTCCAATTGAGCTCCAGATAAGCTCTCTTGGAAGAAATGGATCCATAACTTTTTATCAGCAGTGTGAGGTTGGATTCTTCTGACATAAGACCTCAAATGCAGCTTGGGACAAGAGACCCCATCATAAACAACAAAAGTAGGAACCTTGAAACCAATGGGTATGACCACCCCAGATATCAGACTCAAATCTTCAAAATCCAGCCCAGAAGACTTCTGTAACTCCATTGCATCCATTCTATCCACCAGCATCTTGAATTTGTCTTCATTAGGCTCATGGTAGTAATTAACCTCAGAATCAGAGTCCCCCATAGTGTTGTGGAGACTGCCTCCCTCTTTTTCAGACTCTTCAGACTCATAGTCTTCAACTGGTTCTTTGGTCTTGGCAAGACCTTTGAACCTTCTTCCCATGTTGATCAGGCCACCTGACCTTCTAGTCTTCTTAGTCTTCTTGGCCAGCAGCGTCTTCAATTCATCCTGACCCTTGGTCAGGTTCAGGATCAGCTCTTGGAACTGTGCATTTTGTGCCTGGAGATCCTTAACTGTTTGTTCAAGAGCCATTGCTGAAATAAACAACGAGAAGATAAGAAACCTGTGCACAATTATAAACCTGTGATGCAATGAAATAATATGTGAATGTATATGCAATGTTTTCAAGGACCGCATGATTTAAATTTGCTTAAACAAACAAGAAGGTAAACTTTTATTAGTAATAAATTTGTTTTGCCTCTTGGGCTTACAGAAAATGAAATGTAATAAATACGAAGGATGGGGTTTTAAGTCTCCCATGGACGTTTCCTCTTTGTGTTGAGGTATGAGTTGAGATTCTTCTCCTCGTGAAGTTGCTTTGTTAGTTCCAGGATTCTTTCTTGGCTTGCTTTGTAATGAGCCTCGAAAGTATCCCTTTGCTCCTTCAACTGGATCCAGGATATCTGTAAGTCTTCCATGTCAGTAGGCATGTCTGGGTGAAGGATGGTATAAGTAGTATCTCCTTCAGCAACAGGTTCCATGGTAATTGGCAGGATAGCAGGATATGGCATCATGAGAGTCTGAGCACGAGATCGCACCCATCTGAGATAAGCCTCCAAAGGGATAGTGTACTTAGGCTCCAGAGTCTTGCTGTCAACCCTGTTTACTTTTCCCCAGGCTCGTATGAATCTCTGACGGTAACCTTGAAGATCGTTGTCGTAATCAAACACAATGCCCTGAATCAACATGTCATGTGGACCATCACTCCGAGCGTAACCAAACTGTCGTAAAGCTAAAGAGGGGTTGTAGGTGATGCCTCCTCTTATGCCTAGAAGTGGCACATTAGGGAATTCCCCACAACGATCAATGATAGTGACATTCTCCATAGATCTGGAGCACCAATGGATATCTGAATGCGAGAGTGACATGATCCTTTTGGACCACCTGAACCCTTGCTCATTCTTCATTACTGAGCGAGGAAGGTGAGAAATAAACCACCTAGAAAGCAAAGGTATGCAGCACATCAAAGTTCCTCTTGCCCTTGTAGTACGAGTATGAAGAGAATGTAGGATGTCTCCAAGCAATGTAGGTACTGGATTGTGACTCAGGAATATGTTGATGGCATAAACGTCTATGAACTGATCTGGATTGGGGAACAACACTAAGCCATAAATTAGCAAGGCTAAGATCTCCTCAAAAGCATCATAGCTCATGGCCTTCAAGAACATCCGAGCTTTCTCTATCAACACCTTGGCAAGAATACCCTTAACTCCGCTTCTCATTTCTAGAACAATGTCAGACTTCTTCAGATGTAGAGCTGCAGCAATAACCTCTGGTTTAAGCTCCTTCTCCAAGCATGTGAAGGGTCTTTGATCAAGAACAGGTATACCCAGAAGTTTAGAGAACTCTTCCATTGTAGGAACCAGCTGATAGTCAGGGAATGTAAAGCAATGGTGCTTAGGGTCAAAGAACTGAAACAGAACACTTATCATGTCTTCATTGAACCCTGAAGTGACTAGATCCAATAGGTGACCATGTCTCTTGATGAACTGGGAGTGATCAGACACTTGAGAAACCAACTCTTTAAGCTTAGCAGGTATGCCCACAAAGTTGATCCTGATGGTGTTTCTACGAGCAGAAGCCATGACCTGCAACAAAGAACAAAGATAAATCCTTTGGTCCTTGAAATGGTTAGTGAAAATGATATGCTTATGATGCATGATGATGTCATGATGTTATGATCAATCACAAACATGTGGCACACACAAACAAGTCACACAATAGCCCTAGGTTTAAAGGCTTGCATGAGGTTCAAAGGTAAGTACCCTCCCCTGAAGTTTAGTTGGTTCATCCTGTCCTATGAAAGTAACCAGGTTCTAAGGGATCTCAATATCATTGATCCTTCACAAGGGTGGTTGTTCAGTAGGCAACTTACTTGCCAACCAAAACCCTCCAAATTTAGAATCTCAATGAGCGTAGTATCGAGTATCAACCAACTTCAGTCTGCACCAAAGCCGGTTATCTCACTACTTTTCTAAAGGCCAAGATGGGATAACTAGGGTTCTAAAAGTTAGTTAGTGCATTGACAACATGTGGCAGCCTCATATTATCCTCAACTCGACTTAAGGAACATAAGCACCAACCAAGAAGTCACACTAACTATGGCCACCAGATCAACCATATCGGTATACGCCGTACAGTTTCCTTGGTCTATTGCCATTTACCTAAGGTACACTAGATCCGGGTTAGGATCTTTCACACATAAAGCCCAACAAGTAATATAAAGCAAACAAGGCAAACAATTTAAAGTGATCTAATTCCTAAGGGTACCCCTCTTTTATTAAATCCCCAGCAGAGTCGCCAGTTCTGTAACACGGTGGGAGAACTGACTTTAGTTATGTTGCGGATAGCAAGAGTCGCCACCGACTTTTATTTTATCCAAAGGAAAGGCATAAAAGAACAGGAAAGACCTTTTTAAAAGATTTTTGGGTCCGGGGGGTAGGTTATGTAAAGGGAAGGTGTTAGCACCCTTTACATCCATGGTTATCCATGGGCTCTTAGTTACTTAGCTCACTTTAAAATGTTTTTGAAATGTGAAGTGTGTGAATAGAAATTTTCTTAAGAGTTTGATAATGATCCATGTACGGATGCGTAAAAAACCTTTGTTTTGAAAATTTGTTTGAAAGTGTGAAGTGTTTGAAATTGTTTTTGAAGAGTGAGCAAGTAACTATGAGGAACCTACCCTAAGTTTAAGTCTTTTCTGTTCTTGGATCCTTTAAGTGGTAAGACTATCCCTATTATTAAGGAATAGGTAGTCATTACCTTGGATGTGAGGGACAAGTGAAGGGACATCTGTTTATGTTGGCAACTGTGGGGTGTATAAGCAATTTTGGAGGGACTATCATCTTTATTCGAAAGGGACAAGATCATTACGTAGGCAACATTCGAAAGGGACTTGATCTTTTATTTGTTAAGGGACTAGATGACTTTACTTTGAGGGACTTTTGCTTTATACACCCTACTTGACCTTTTTGATTAGGCAACATGAGAGGTATCCCTAAGGAAGTGAGATGGCGATCAAAGATCGACTTACGTGTGTGAGTGTACAATTTTAATATTTATCTTTAAATTTAAATGATCTAAATTAATTTTAAATTACAAGTATGTTTACACTCCCTATTTATTAACCATAGCATAAAATATAAACATTATTAATATTACACCAAGGAACAATTACATAATTATAACAAAAGCAATTTAAATAAATAAGCAAAATATTAAATAATAATAATAATAATTGGGTTAGTGAAAATAATAAAGATAATACTAAATTAAATGGGGTTAGTAATAATCATATAAACATAATTAATAATAATAATGAAATAAACAAGAATATTATAATAAACAAAATTTTTAAAGGTTAATAAGAAAATATGAACAATTATTATAGAATTTTAAGTTATATGTAAATTATAAAATTAATTATAAACATATTATGAAAATAGATTATAATTAGCAATTTTTAAACATATAATAAAATTATTTTCATGCAAAATTAAATTCTAAACAAATTATGTCATATTATCATATTAAGAATTTTAACTTTTAAACATATTTACATACAAAAATTTAAACTATAAACAATTTATACATTAATTAAATTAAGAATTTTTAACTAAATTATGAATATAATATATACAAATAATAGTATTAAATAAATAGAAGAAGAAAAATTAGGGTTTGAGAAAAATATGTTTTTTAGGGTTTATAAAAATAAATTAGGTTTTATATGCAAAAAATGTTAAATATTAATCTAATTATACAAATAAATTATATATATACATATTAATAAAAAGAAATTAGTTTTAGAAAATATTATTATTATTATTTTAGAAATTGTTTTTATAACATATAATATTTACATATTCATTTAAATATATTTGCATATTAATCATATAAATAATATTCAATAATAAATAACTAATAAAATAAATAAAACAGCATTAAAAAAACTTACCTGGGCTGGGGATTGAACCCAGCCCCTTTGCCTCCAAGAAACTCCAGCCAGCAACAACAACCACTAGGCCAACGCGCGCCTGATGCCAAGGGAAGGAGAGAAGTTGGTTTTATGCCTTGTTCCTGAAAATCAAAGAAAAAGAAAGAAAAAACAAAAGGCCTGGGGGGATCGAACCCAGGACCTTCAAACATCACACAAACACCTTAACCATTCCAGCTGGGAGAGCGCACCTGTCAACATAGCAACTATAATACATAATATATTATACCTAACAATTAAACTGAAAAAACAAGAAAAAATTGGGAAGCCAGGATTCGAACCCAGGCCTATAAGCATCACACGCGCACACTTCACCACTGGGACAAGCACAACGCTTGTGAAATAAAAACAGAAACAAAACATAAAATATTAAAACAAATTTCAAATTCCAGAATGCGCGCGCTGGGTCTTCTTCTCCAAATTTCCTACGAAATTTCATACGAATTTTGCTGCAATGTTTCCTGCGAGTTTCAAAATACAAGAACCTACGAAATTGGACAAGCATCAAAACAGTAAAATTTCTCAACAATAATCAGTGTTTCATAATCCCCAAGGTCTATAGAATTGTTCTACTTTCTTAGAATTCATTTATATTAGGTTTACAACAAAACCCCAATTCCATGGCCGAAACCCTAACAATGGTGGTTCTTTGATCCTGCATCGAAAACCAAATTGAATTGTCCAGAAACGTTCACAAGCTTAACACAAACACAAATCCAGAGTCAAATTCAATTTATTTTACATGTATGTATGAAAACGAAAAAAACATAAATGTGTCAATATTTGAATTCGGTTTGAGATGTTCATGAGGTTATTGATGCATATGAGCATTGGTACATGATCAGTGAAGTCCAGGGATCATTCTCATGTCCTTAAAATACCTTCAAATACCTTGTGTAGTGGAAACCGAATTTGACTTTTGTGAGGTTTTTGAAAATATGAACTTACTCTTAGGAGGCTGGAAATCGTCTTCTATCATTAGGTTTAAGTTATGTACTTATAGTATGATGATTCTAGGTCAAAATAATTGATCATTATGTGTAAGATTTGATTAGAAAAGATTCAAAAAGATAAGGCTTTAAAATTCAAATATTCTTGTATGAACACCTTCTATTTCAAGCCAATCACCATGATTCTCTTACCACTTTGATACCAATCACCTTTATGAATTTCTAGAAGCTCAATCCCTTTTAAATCTTTGACTTTTCTATTTTATTTTAATTTAAAATGATTTTAAATGAATTAAATCAAAATAAATAAAATAAAATGATAAAAAATCTGATTTTTAGAGACTTGGGTCGTGCATGAGGTAATGGTATGAATTGGGTCATCATATGGCAAGCCCATTTAGAAAAAATTGGTTTTAAACCTCCATTTTCTTCATAAACCAACCAAAAATTTCCCAACTTTGCAAGGGCACACATCCTTCAATTTTAATGCTATGAGGGTGTTCTTGGACATTTTGGAAAGCTTGAAGAGTCCTCTAACCAACCCCACTGGTTTAATGTTCATATCATTTACCATTCTCAAGTTATGCCCTTTTGAAGTTGTTGACTTTTTGTTGACTTTCAAAAGGACCTATAATGTCTTAGCTCATACCTTCCAAATGAAGCATTTTTGGGCTTGGCTTGTGAGACACAAAGTTGTAGAGAATTAAATTTCCTTCAAAATGAGCTTTGTATGGAGACTTGGTGATGAAGCATGTGAAAGTTATAGCTGGTCAAAGTTCAGTTGACTTTTACTGATGAAACCCTAATTTAGAAACCCCTGATTCTTGATGATCTGAAACCTCCTTGATGAATCATGATCAACCCTTGATCAAATGATGAATTTTACTCCATATACTTGATGTTGACAAAAAATCATGAAGTTTGACTTTGGTTTGACCACAGTTGACCTCAGTTTGACTTTTTAACTGCTTTGACTGATTTTGACTTATCTGATCATCTGACTGAGCAAACCTCTGAGAAAAGTCTTGAAACTTGTCATGGGGGTTCTTACACACATATAAGATGTTATGAAGCTCACTTGAAGTCTTGGAAGTTCATTTAGCCTGATTAAAGCCAAAACCCTAGTTTTGGATGCACTGCTTAGGAGGTGCATTGTCTGAGGGAATTGTCAAATCTTCTGACTATTTGTGAACTTTGTGAACCTTGTGAACCATCATAAGATGTCTTGTGAACCTTGTGAACCTCATGGAAGGTCTCGTAAGTATTGTAAACCTTGTAAAGGTCTTGTGAACCTTGTGAACCTTCTTAGCACACAAAGTCTTGTATTGTGAGGGCAAATTTTGGGGTGCAACAGCTGCCCCTGTTCAATTTTCTGAAACCTGAGGGGTTAGATTGGTATATTTGCCAGTCGTGACCTGGAAGGTTGAAGGGGATTGAACATAAAAGCCCAAAAATTTGCACTCACCAGTGCATAGAGTGATACATATGATTAGTTGAATATGCTTGAGTGGGCTTAAAGATGCCTCTTGGAGAAAAATTCTTCAGGTACATTTCTTGGAGGATAAAGCAGTCCAAAATATGAAGGTATAATGATAGCTTTCAGGAAGATAAACAACGTCCCGAGGTAATGATATGCTTTCAGAAAGATAAACAACATTCTGAGGTAATAATATGCTTTCAGGAAGATAACAACGTCCTGAGGTAATGATATGCTTTCAGGAAGATAACAACGTCCTGAGGGAATGATATGCTTTCAGAAAGATAAACAACATTCTGAGGTAATAATATGCTTTCAGGAAGATAAACAACGTCCTGAGGAAGTGGTAACCTTTGGGAAGATAACAACGGCCCAAGGTAATAATATGCTTTCAGGAGGATAAACAACATCCTGAGGAAGTGGTAACTTTTGGGAAGATAAACAACGGCCCAAGGTAATAATATGCTTTCAGGAGGATAAACAACATCCTGAGGAAGTGATGATAGCTTTCAGGAAGATAAACAACGTCCCGAGGAGATAATATGCTTTCAGGAGGATAAACAACGTCCTGAGGTATAAGAAGCTTTCAGGAGGATAAACAACGTCCTGAGGAAATGATAACTTTTGGGAAGATAAACAACGGCCCAATAGTCACAACTTGTTGATGAAATTTGCCTGCTGGAGAATTAACCTAAAAACAAGGTAGCATCCTGTATGGTAATATTAGTTTATGCATTATGTATGCATGGATGGTATGATGCACTTAAGTAATGTACTATGTATCTATGTATATGTATGTTATGATGTAAATGATGTATGTATGATATGATGCTGCCTGAAGCGTCTGGATATCTTCGTATAACAACTGCTGGCCAAGGAAAATAAATCCTGATTCGTTGCTGAAGAATATGAGGAACTTGTTCCCATCTTGTTTGATAATGTATTATACATAACCTCCCGTCTTCGTTTGATAGTAGGGTATATATAACCTCCCGTCTTCGTTTGATAATATGGTATATATAACCTCCCGTCTGCTGGGGATAGCAAGGTATACATAACCTCCCGTTTTCGTTCGATAGTAGGGTATATATACTCTCCCGTCTTCGTTCGTCGTACTCCTATTGGAAAGTAAATTCCTATATATCCGTATGAGGATAAAAGAGATGGATATAAATTCCAGGGGAAATTTGACTTTATGAAGATGGATTTGCCCTACTGAGGGTTTGTAATTGTTTTGTAGAGATGAACCGGCGAAGCTTCGTTGAAATCCTTCCCTCGTTCATCCTTAGTAAATACTATTACTGCATTTTCATGCATTTCTGGTAAACATCAATCATATTAAGCATACATGCATTTCTGGTAAACATCAATCATATTCAAAAGCATACATACATTCAAACACAACCAATGGACGTTTCACTTATGTAAATAGGGTAAAAGTAAATCTGGATTCAAAAATGGAATTTTATTTATATCAAATAGTGACCTATACATAGGTAGGTTTGTACAAGGAGACATAAACCCTAGTAAGAGGATTTTGTCATAAAGATTTTACAAAACGAAGAAAATCAGCTATGTGGGAAATAACCCTATTGAGTTTCAATTCTACTATTGCCATTATCTTCAAGTATCTCATCTTCTGCTGTTGAGACAAAAACGATTGGATTGAGCTTTATCTGTTCGAGCACTGAGTAAGTAACACAACGGGTTGCAGTTTTATGGGTGATCCAAACGAGACATAGTCATACGCTTTAATCCCTAACTTTTGCCTGGATTGCCCTTTCAGGTTTTCAATCCACCGGGATACCCTTTTTTGCCCAAGCCGCCTTTTCAGGTTTTCGACTTGCCGGGTGTACATCTTTTTATATATGTCCCTAATTTTTGCCCAAACCCTTTTGGTTTGCCGGGATGCCCTTATTTTTGCCTAGGCCTGTCAACCTAGCGGGTCTCTTTTTATGTGTAGTATTTTTTAACTATGTCTGCGTTTACAGGCTGCGGGAAGTCTTCACCATCCATAGTAGTAAGTATCATAGCACCTCCTGAAAACACTGTTTTGACCACAAATGGTCCTTCGTATGTAGGAGTCCACTTGCCCCTAGGATCACCCTGTGGTAATATGATACGCTTGATTACCAAGTCACCAGCCTGATATACCTTTGGCTTAACCTTCTTGTTAAAAGCTTTGATCATCCGTTTCTGGTACATCTGGCCATGACAAACTGCTGCTAGCCTCTTCTCATCAATCAAATTTATCTGGTCAAGTCGAGTCTGAATCCACTCATCTTCATCCAAGCCTGCATCCTGCATAATTCTTAAGGAGGGAATCTGAACTTCAATGGGCAGAACTGCTTCCATACCATAGACTAAGGAGAATAGGGTTGCCCCTGTTGAAGTACGTATGGTGGTACGATAACCATGAAGAGCAATGGTAACATCTCATGCCAATCCTTGTAGGTAACAGTCATTTTCTGTACAATCTTCTTAATATTCTTATTAGCAGCTTCAACTGCCCCATTCATCTTTGGACGATACGGAGAAGAGTTGTGATGCTTAATCTTGAACTGCGTGCAGAGATTAGTAATCATAGTGTTGTTTAGATTAGAGCCATTGTCAGTAATAATCCTTTCAGGGATACCATACCTACATATGAGATTGTTCTTAATGAATCGAGCCACAACATTCTTAGTAACAGATGCAAATGAAGTTGCCTTCACCCACTTGGTGAAGTAATCAATAGCAACCAGGATGAAACGATGCCCATTAGAAGCAGTAGGCTTGATTTCACCAATCATATCAATGCCCCACATGGCAAAAGGCCAAGGAGCAGTCAACACATTCAATGGTGATGGAGGTATGTGTACTTTATCAGCATAAATTTGACACTTGTGACATATTCTGGAGTGCTGATAGCAGTCAGCTTCCATGGTAGACCAATAGTAACCTGCTCTCAAAATCTTCTTTGCCATAGTATGACCACTAGAATGAGTGCCAAATATTCCATCATGCATATCTTCCATAATCTCAGTTGCTTTCTTCTTATCCACACAACGAAGCAAAGTTGAATCATGATTGCGCTTGTACAAAATCCCATTACTCAAAAAGAATTTAGCAGAAAACCTTCTCAGAAACTTCCTATCTTTGACAGATGCCCCTTCAGGGAACTCCTGAGCTTCAAGATATCTTTTTACTTCATAAAACCAAGGTTTCTCCTCTGCTTCTTCAGTACCAATCTCATTGCAGTATGCAGGCTTCTCAAATCTATCAATGGTAATCTTGGGAGCTTCATCATCCCAGCTGATCTTAAACATAGATGCCATGGTGGCTAATGCATCTTCCAACTAATTCTCTCTCCGTGGAATATGTCCAAAGGTAATCTCTTTAAAATATGGGATTAAAGACAACACATGCTCTCTGTAAGGAATGAGATTATCATGCTTGGTATCCCAATCTCCTTTAATCTGACTTACTACCAGGGATGAATCTCCATACACATCAAGGAACTGAATCTTCATATCAATAGCAGCTTTAATACCCAGGATACATGCCTCATACTCAGCCATGTTATTAGTACAATAAAAACACAATCTTGCAGTAATCGGGGTATGACAACCTTCAGGGGAACTAATCACAACACCAACACCATTACCAAGTGCATTAGAGGCACCATCAAAAACCATAGTCCATCGGGATCCTTGTTCAGGTCCGTCATATTGTCCAGGTTCTTTGGTAATAATCATAATGTCTTCATCAGGGAACTCAAAACTCATTGACTGGTAATCATCTACTGCTTGGTGAGCCAAATGATCAGCCACAACACTTCCTTTAATAGCCTTCTGAGTAGTATACTGTATGTCATATTCTGTCAAGATCATTTGCCATCTTGCAATCCTTCAGGAGAGAGCAGGTTTCTTAAATATGTACTTGATTGGATCCATCTTCGAAATCAATAAGGTAGTATGAGTCAACATATACTGTCTTAGTCGGCGAGCAGCCCATGCCAAAGCGCAGCAAGTTTTCTCAAGCAGTGAGTATCTTGTTTCACAGTCGGTAAACTTTTTGCTAAGGTAGTATATTGCCTGCTCTTTTCAACCAGACTCGTCATGTTGCCCCAAGACACACCCCATTGAGTTGTCTAACACTGTTAAGTACATAATCAAGGGTCTTCCATCAACTGGTGGCATCAAAATTGGTGGTTCCAGCAGATATCTCTTGATTTCATCAAAGGCAATCTGGCACTCATCATTCCATTCCATCACCTGATCTTTCTTCAACAACTTGAAGATTGGCTCACAGATGGCAGTTAATTGGGAAATAAATCTTGCAATGTAATTCAATCGTCCCAAGAAACCTCTAACCTCATTCTCAGTACGGGGAGCTGGCATCTCTCGTATAGCTTTCACTTTTGCAGGATCCACTTCAATACCTTTTCCACTGACGATGAAACCCAGGAGCTTACCAGACCTAACTCCAAAAGTACACTTGTTTGGGTTCAATCTCAACTTGTATTTCTTCAACCTCTCAAACAACTTATGAAGATGATCAAGATGTTGCTCTTCATTCTGGGACCTGGCTATCATATCATCCACATACACTTCTATCTCATGATCCTTAATCTTCTCTGACATTTCAGGACGCATGCGACGAACCTTCTGCTTCTTTGGACGACAATCTTCTTTTACTGGTAAACGGTGAACCACAATATCTGTATCCAACCCTGGCATATCTTCATAAGACCAAGCAAAGATCTCCACATAGTCACGTAACATCTGAATCAATCTGCTCTTGACACTATCCTCTAATTCAACCCCTATCTTGACTTCTTTCCTGTTTTCTTCAGTTCCCAGATTCACAACTTCGACTGGCTCTTCATGTGGCTGTATAGCTTTCTCTTTTTGTTGTAACAACCTAGCAAGCTCTACAGGTACCTCACAATCGTCCTCATTTCCGTCTTCAGCTTGATAGATCGGATTCTCGAAATTATAATTGGCAATAGTAGAACTGTTATCAACAGGATCCAGAGTGGATGAGGATCTGCATTTTAGTGATGTGGGTGTGTGTAAGAACACATAGCTGATAAAGGTAATAAAATAAAAGAAAGACAAGGAACACAATATTTACGAAAACGAAACGTCCACTGATTTTTATTGAATGAAGTATGCAAATGAAATGACATCCCGTAACAAGCACACCATTGTGCCCCGGGTAAGGCACAAGGCTTAAGAGTTCAATTGTTCAAGAAATTACAAACTTAAAAGCAACAACACAGTAATAGTATTTACTCCTGACTAAAGGAGATAGGAATAACATCTTCAGCTTTCCAGTTGTTGAGCCCAACACCCACAGTAGGAAAAATCCAAGCGTCCAAGTTGTAGTCTTCATCATAGTCACCCACAACATTGATCTGGTTCTTCATAACCCCTTGATTGGTGATACAAACAGCATGAGCACGACGAACAGCCTTCTGGGACTCTGCAGTGAAACCCAAACCAAATTTGTCAGACTTGTAAGGGATATCGGGAAGCTGACCCCAAATAGTACAACCACCTTCATCCACCATAGCTCTAGCATCTTTAAGGGAGGCCATTGTTGGAGGTACTCTGGTGACCACAGGAACTTTCTTGGCAACAGGAGGGGCTTCATAATCATTAACAATCCAAGGAACCACTTCAAATGTCTGACACCGAGTTTCAACATATTCACCTTCCACTTTCAGATACTTGAAGGTGTTCACATGGCTGACAAAATATTCTTCCTCTCCATAGACAGTAACAACCTTTCCTTCTACCGGGTATCTCAGCTTCTGATGTAATGTAGAGGTTACAACACCTGCCCCATGGATCCAGGGACGACCAAGCAAACAAGAGTACAAAGGACGAATATCCATCACATAAAATGTAGCATTAAAAACCTGGGAACCAACTTTGATTGGGAGATCAATTTCTCCATGCACCACTCTTCTCGAACCATCAAAAGCCTTCACCACTATGTTACTGGGCTTCAGCACAACATCTTCAGGGCTCAGCTTATTTAGAACTTCTTTGGGCAACACATTCAGAGAGGAACCATTGTCTATCAATACATGTGACAGGGTAGTGCCCCTACATTCAATTGAGATATGCAGAGCCCTGCTATGATCTCTCTTGGCAGGAGTCAAATCAGCATCAGAGAAACCCAACCCATTATCATAGGTCAAGTGGGCAACACAATTCTCAAACTGGTCAACAGAAATTGCATTGGGTACATGAGCAGTCTTTAGAAACTTAATCAAAGCTTTGGCATGAGCTTCAGAACATAACAACAAAGACAACATGGAAATCTTGGAGGGAGTGTGCCCCAACTGATCAACAATGTCATAATCACTCTTACGAATGATCTTCAATACTTCTTCCATCTGCTTAGCAAGATCATCAGCAGCTGGCACATCAGTAGGTATAGGTTCAAGAACAGGACCTTTGCCCCGAGCATCAGTGGTGGAGGTAGCAGCTGGAGTAACTGCATTCTTGGAAGTAACTGGAGGAGAGAAGACTCTTCCACTTCGTGTGATCTTACTAGACCCAGCAATATTATCAACATCAACAGGCACATCAGCTAAGGGTTCCTGCTTAACACCATGGATATAAACATCAGACCCATAATGCCAAGGCACAGCTTTATCAGACGTATACGGAATAGGACCCGGAGTGGTAATGACCATAGGAGCCACTCTGGCTTCAGCAACAATCTTCACAGGGCCTTCAGCAGTAATCTTAATTGGACCCTTATGAGTGATTTTAACAGGTCCCTTAGAAGTGATCCTTACCGGCACTTTGTCAACCATATCAACCTCTTCAGTCCTACTACCTTTAGTAATATGATCCACCATACTCTCTACAGACGATGGAGTCCTCTCAAACACTATGGTATATTTATCCATGAGACGTTGAATTCCATCTCTCAATCTCCAGCAACTATCCAGCTTATAGGTACAATACAAACAATCTTCACGACAACCTGGAAAGAACCCAGCTTGCACTAACTTCTTCTTGATAACAGAAAATGGTGTGGTCAACTCTGCAACTGAATAGATATGTAAATCTTCATCAATTGCATTGACAGTCTTCTCATGATTTGGCATGGGAGCAGTAATCACATTTGGAGTACCCGGAGGGTCAAACTCAATCTCTCCAGCCTCAATCATATCTTGAATTTTGTTCTTCAAGACCCAGCAGCTATTAGTATCATGTCCCTGACAGTTCGAATGATATGCACATCGTGCATTGGGATTGTACCTGGGAGAGGTAACATTGGGATTCTGAGGAGCTTCTTTTAGAGTAATAAGTTCAGCCTTCAACAAGTGTTGCAATGCCTGAGCCATTGACATGTTGATCATAGTGAACTGCCTTCTATCCCTCTGTTGGTTGCCCTGTGGCTGCTCTGGTGTTGTAGGAGTTGTATTTGAAATATGAACTGCACTCACAGACTGATGCCTTCTATTACGATCAGGTTGACCATAAACAGCATTGGATTCTTTCTTCCCAGTGGGAGGCTTCTTTGCAGCACCTGATGAAGAAGTACCCACTTGGATTTTGCCACTCTTTATACCATTTTCCACGCGCTCTCCTGTCATTATCAACTCAGTGAAGCCAGATGATGAGCTTCCAATGAGATGACTGTAAAAAGGACCATTCAGCGTACACATGAACATATCAACCAATTCCCTGTCAGTTAAAGGGGGTTGTACTCTTCCAGCTAAATCTCTCCACTTCTGAGCATACTCCTTGAAACTTTCTTTGGCACCCATGGACATGCTTTGCAGTTGCATGCGAGTGGGAGCTAAATCAGCATTGTATTGATACTGCTTATAGAAAGCTTCAGCAAGATCATTCCAATCCCTGATGTTGACACTCTCCAACTGATAATACCACTCCAATTGAGCTCCAGATAAGCTCTCTTGGAAGAAATGGATCCATAACTTTTTATCAGCAGTGTGAGGTTGGATTCTTCTGACATAAGACCTCAAATGCAGCTTGGGACAAGAGACCCCATCATAAACAACAAAAGTAGGAACCTTGAAACCAATGGGTATGACCACCCCAGATATCAGACTCAAATCTTCAAAATCCAGCCCAGAAGACTTCTGTAACTCCATTGCATCCATTCTATCCACCAGCATCTTGAATTTGTCTTCATTAGGCTCATGGTAGTAATTAACCTCAGAATCAGAGTCCCCCATAGTGTTGTGGAGACTGCCTCCCTCTTTTTCAGACTCTTCAGACTCATAGTCTTCAACTGGTTCTTTGGTCTTGGCAAGACCTTTGAACCTTCTTCCCATGTTGATCAGGCCACCTGACCTTCTAGTCTTCTTAGTCTTCTTGGCCAGCAGCGTCTTCAATTCATCCTGACCCTTGGTCAGGTTCAGGATCAGCTCTTGGAACTGTGCATTTTGTGCCTGGAGATCCTTAACTGTTTGTTCAAGAGCCATTGCTGAAATAAACAACGAGAAGATAAGAAACCTGTGCACAATTATAAACCTGTGATGTAATGAAATAATATGTGAATGTATATGCAATGTTTTCAAGGACCGCATGATTTAAATTTGCTTAAACAAACAAGAAGGTAAACTTTTATTAGTAATAAATTTGTTTTGCCTCTTGGGCTTACAGAAAATGAAATGTAATAAATACGAAGGATGGGGTTTTAAGTCTCCCATGGACGTTTCCTCTTTGTGTTGAGGTATGAGTTGAGATTCTGTTCCTCGTGAAGTTGCTTTGTTAGTTCCAGGATTCTTTCTTGGCTTGCTTTGTAATGAGCCTCGAAAGTATCCCTTTGCTCCTTCAACTGGATCCAGGATCTCTGTAAGTCTTCCATGTCAGTAGGCATGTCTGGGTGAAGGATGGTATAAGTAGTATCTCCTTCAGCAACAGGTTCCATGGTAACTGGCAGGATAGCAGGATATGGCATCATGAGAGTCTGAGCACGAGATCACACCCATCTGAGATAAGCCTCCAAAGGGATAGTGTACTTAGGCTCCAGAGTCTTGCTGTCAACCCTGTTTACTTTTCCCCAGGCTCGTATGAATCTCTGACGGTAACCTTGAAGATCGTTGTCGTAATCAAACACAATGCCCTGAATCAACATGTCATGTGGACCATCACTCCGAGCGTAACCAAACTGTCGTAAAGCTAAAGAGGGGTTGTAGGTGATGCCTCCTCTTATGCCTAGAAGTGGCACATTAGGGAATTCCCCACAACGATCAATGATAGTGACATTCTCCATAGATCTGGAGCACCAATGGATATCTGAATGCGAGAGTGACATGATCCTTTTGGACCACCTGAACCCTTGCTCATTCTTCATTACTGAGCGAGGAAGGTGAGAAATAAACCACCTAGAAAGCAAAGGTATGCAGCACATCAAAGTTCCTCTTGCCCTTGTAGTACGAGTATGAAGAGAATGTAGGATGTCTCCAAGCAATGTAGGTACTGGATTGTGACTCAGGAATATGTTGATGGCATAAACGTCTATGAACTGATCTGGATTGGGGAACAACACTAAGCCATAAATTAGCAAGGCTAAGATCTCCTCAAAAGCATCATAGCTCATGGCCTTCAAGAACATCCGAGCTTTCTCTATCAACACCTTGGCAAGAATACCCTTAACTCCGCTTCTCATTTCTAGAACAATGTCAGACTTCTTCAGATGTAGAGCTGCAGCAATAACCTCTGGTTTAAGCTCCTTCTCCAAGCATGTGAAGGGTCTTTGATCAAGAACAGGTATACCCAGAAGTTTAGAGAACTCTTCCATTGTAGGAACCAGCTGATAGTCAGGGAATGTAAAGCAATGGTGCTTAGGGTCAAAGAACTGAAACAGAACACTTATCATGTCTTCATTGAACCCTGAAGTGACTAGATCCAATAGGTGACCATGTCTCTTGATGAACTGGGAGTGATCAGACACTTGAGAAACCAACTCTTTAAGCTTAGCAGGTATGCCCACAAAGTTGATCCTGATGGTGTTTCTACGAGTAGAAGCCATGACCTGCAACAAAGAACAAAGATAAATCCTTTGGTCCTTGAAATGGTTAGTGAAAATGATATGCTTATGATGCATGATGATGTCATGATGTTATGATCAATCACAAACATGTGGCACACACAAACAAGTCACACAATAGCCCTAGGTTTAAAGGCTTGCATGAGGTTCAAAGGTAAGTACCCTCCCCTGAAGTTTAGTTGGTTCATCCTGTCCTATGAAAGTAACCAGGTTCTAAGGGATCTCAATATCATTGATCCTTCACAAGGGTGGTTGTTCAGTAGGCAACTTACTTGCCAACCAAAACCCTCCAAATTTAGAATCTCAATGAGCGTAGTATCGAGTATCAACCAACTTCAGTCTGCACAAAAGCCGGTTATCTCACTACTTTTCTAAAGGCCAAGATGGGATAACTAGGGTTCTAAAAGTTAGTTAGTGCATTGACAACATGTGGCAGCCTCATATTATCCTCAACTCGACTTAAGGAACATAAGCACCAACCAAGAAGTCACACTAACTATGGCCACCAGATCAACCATATCGGTATACGCCGTACAGTTTCCTTGGTCTATTGCCATTTACCTAAGGTACACTAGATCCGGGTTAGGATCTTTCACACATAAAGCCCAACAAGTAATATAAAGCAAACAAGGCAAACAATTTAAAGTGATCTAATTCCTAAGGGTACCCCTCTTTTATTAAATCCCCAGCAGAGTCGCCAGTTCTGTAACACGGTGGGAGAACTGACTTTAGTTATGTTGCGGATAGCAAGAGTCGCCACCGACTTTTATTTTATCCAAAGGAAAGGCATAAAAGAACAGGAAAGACCTTTTTAAAAGATTTTTGGGTCCGGGGGGTAGGTTATGTAAAGGGAAGGTGTTAGCACCCTTTACATCCATGGTTATCCATGGGCTCTTAGTTACTTAGCTCACTTTAAAATGTTTTTGAAATGTGAAGTGTGTGAATAGAAATTTTCTTAAGAGTTTGATAATGATCCATGTACGGATGCGTAAAAAACCTTTGTTTTGAAAATTTGTTTGAAAGTGTGAAGTGTTTGAAATTGTTTTTGAAGAGTGAGCAAGTAACTATGAGGAACCTACCCTAAGTTTAAGTCTTTTCTGTTCTTGGATCCTTTAAGTGGTAAGACTATCCCTATTATTAAGGAATAGGTAGTCATTACCTTGGATGTGAGGGACAAGTGAAGGGACATCTGTTTATGTTGGCAACTGTGGGGTGTATAAGCAATTTTGGAGGGACTATCATCTTTATTCGAAAGGGACAAGATCATTACGTAGGCAACATTCGAAAGGGACTTGATCTTTTATTTATTAAGGGACTAGATGACTTTACTTTGAGGGACTTTTGCTTTATACACCCTACTTGACCTTTTTGATTAGGCAACATGAGAGGTATCCCTAAGGAAGTGAGATGGCGATCAAAGATCGACTTACGTGTGTGAGTGTACAATTTTAATATTTATCTTTAAATTTAAATGATCTAAATTAATTTTAAATTACAAGTATGTTTACACTCCCTATTTATTAACCATAGCATAAAATATAAACATTATTAATATTACACCAAGGAACAATTACATAATTATAACAAAAGCAATTTAAATAAATAAGCAAAATATTAAATAATAATAATAATAATTGGGTTAGTGAAAATAATAAAGATAATACTAAATTAAATGGGGTTAGTAATAATCATATAAACATAATTAATAATAATAATGAAATAAACAAGAATATTATAATAAACAAAATTTTTAAAGGTTAATAAGAAAATATGAACAATTATTATAGAATTTTAAGTTATATGTAAATTATAAAATTAATTATAAACATATTATGAAAATAGATTATAATTAGCAATTTTTAAACATATAATAAAATTATTTTCATGCAAAATTAAATTCTAAACAAATTATGTCATATTATCATATTAAGAATTTTAACTTTTAAACATATTTACATACAAAAATTTAAACTATAAACAATTTATACATTAATTAAATTAAGAATTTTTAACTAAATTATGAATATAATATATACAAATAATAGTATTAAATAAATAGAAGAAGAAAAATTAGGGTTTGAGAAAAATATGTTTTTTAGGGTTTATAAAAATAAATTAGGTTTTATATGCAAAAAATGTTAAATATTAATCTAATTATACAAATAAATTATATATATACATATTAATAAAAAGAAATTAGTTTTAGAAAATATTATTATTATTATTTTAGAAATTGTTTTTATAACATATAATATTTACATATTCATTTAAATATATTTGCATATTAATCATATAAATAATATTCAATAATAAATAACTAATAAAATAAATAAAACAGCATTAAAAAAACTTACCTGGGCTGGGGATTGAACCCAGCCCCTTTGCCTCCAAGAAACTCCAGCCAGCAACAACAACCACTAGGCCAACGCGCGCCTGATGCCAAGGGAAGGAGAGAAGTTGGTTTTATGCCTTGTTCCTGAAAATCAAAGAAAAAGAAAGAAAAAACAAAAGGCCTGGGGGGATCGAACCCAGGACCTTCAAACATCACACAAACACCTTAACCATTCCAGCTGGGAGAGCGCACCTGTCAACATAGCAACTATAATACATAATATATTATACCTAACAATTAAACTGAAAAAACAAGAAAAAATTGGGAAGCCAGGATTCGAACCCAGGCCTATAAGCATCACACGCGCACACTTCACCACTGGGACAAGCACAACGCTTGTGAAATAAAAACAGAAACAAAACATAAAATATTAAAACAAATTTCAAATTCCAGAATGCGCGCGCTGGGTCTTCTTCTCCAAATTTCCTACGAAATTTCATACGAATTTTGCTGCAATGTTTCCTGCGAGTTTCAAAATACAAGAACCTACGAAATTGGACAAGCATCAAAACAGTAAAATTTCTCAACAATAATCAGTGTTTCATAATCCCCAAGGTCCATAGAATTGTTCTACTTTCTTAGAATTCATTTATATTAGGTTTACAACAAAACCCCAATTCCATGGCCGAAACCCTAACAATGGTGGTTCTTTGATCCTGCATCGAAAACCAAATTGAATTGTCCAGAAACGTTCACAAGCTTAACACAAACACAAATCCAGAGTCAAATTCAATTTATTTTACATGTATGTATGAAAACGAAAAAAACATAAATGTGTCAATATTTGAATTCGGTTTGAGATGTTCATGAGGTTATTGATGCATATGAGCATTGGTACATGATCAGTGAAGTCCAGGGATCATTCTCATGTCCTTAAAATACCTTCAAATACCTTGTGTAGTGGAAACCGAATTTGACTTTTGTGAGGTTTTTGAAAATATGAACTTACTCTTAGGAGGCTGGAAATCGTCTTCTATCATTAGGTTTAAGTTATGTACTTATAGTATGATGATTCTAGGTCAAAATAATTGATCATTATGTGTAAGATTTGATTATAAAAGATTCAAAAAGATAAGGCTTTAAAATTCAAATATTCTTGTATGAACACCTTCTATTTCAAGCCAATCACCATGATTCTCTTACCCCTTTGATACCAATCACCTTTATGAATTTCTAGAAGCTCAATCCCTTTTAAATCTTTGACTTTTCTATTTTATTTTAATTTAAAATGATTTTAAATGAATTAAATCAAAATAAATAAAATAAAATGATAAAAAATCTGATTTTTAGAGACTTGGGTCGTGCATGAGGTAATGGTATGAATTGGGTCATCATATGGCAAGCCCATTTAGAAAAAATTGGTTTTAAACCTCCATTTTCTTCATAAACCAACCAAAAATTTCCCAACTTTGCAAGGGAACACATCCTTCAATTTTAATGCTATGAGGGTGTTATTGGACATTTTGGAAAGCTTGAAGAGTCCTCTAACCAACCCCACTGGTTTCATGTTCATATCATTTACCATTCTCAAGTTATGCCCTTTTGAAGTTGTTGACTTTTTGTTGACTTTCAAAAGGACCTATAATGTCTTAGCTCATACCTTCCAAATGAAGCATTTTTGGGCTTGGCTTGTGAGACACAAAGTTGTAGAGAATTAAATTTCCTTCAAAATGAGCTTTGGATGGATACTTGGTGATGAAGCATGTGAAAGCTATAGCTGGTCAAAGTTCAGTTGACTTTTACTGATGAAACCCTAATTTAGAAACCCCTGATTCTTGATGATCTGAAACCTCCTTGATGAATCATGATCAACCCTTGATCAAATGATGAATTTTACTTCATATACTTGATGTTGGCAAAAAATCATGAAGTTTGACTTTGGTTTGACCACAGTTGACCTCAGTTTGACTTTTTAACTGCTTTGACTTATTTTGACTTATCTGATCATCTGACTGAGCAAACCTCTGAGAAAAGTCTTGAAACTTGTCATGGGGGTTCTTACACACATATAAGATGTTATGAAGCTCACTTGAAGTCTTGGAAGTTCATTTATCCTGATTAAAGCCAAAACCCTAGTTTTGGATGCACTGCTTAGGAGGTGCATTGTCTGAGAGAATTGTCAAATCTTCTGACTATTTGTGAACTTTGTGAACCTTGTGAACCATCATAAGATGTCTTGTGAACCTTGTGAACCTCATGGAAGGTATTGTAAGTATTGTAAACCTTGTAAAGGTCTTGTGAACCTTGTGAACCTTCTTAGCACACAAAGTCTTGTATTGTGAGGGCAAATTTTGGGGTGCAACAGGGTAACATTATAAAGTTCATGATGTCAGGGGCATATTATTTTGAGGCACTCTGTTTATTTCTCTTGAGGTAACTACATTCAGATACTTCCATTATGGTATAATTCATCCTCAACCAAGGGGCAATGCTTTCTCTTCAAATCTAATACCCGGAGCGTATATGGTCCATCACAATTTGAAGACACATTCCTCTCATTGTGTTACCTTGATATTGGATTCTCAGCTGAAACCATGATGGAAATTAATTACGCCAGTAGTATCAGATGGTGTCAGTATCATGTCTTCAGATCCAGCTATGAGGATTTCTGGGAAGGTATTCAGGAAAGTTAAAAATTTCAGGAGCTCCAAATACAATTGGTTATACACTCTCGAAGTTGAAACGATTCTGTTTTCAAGTTCAGCTTTACTTTTCCCTCTGAATCCAGATTTACTTTTACCCTATTTACATAAGCGAAACGTCCATTGGTTGTGTTTGAATGTATGTATGCTTTTGAATATGATTGATGTTTACCAGAAATGCATGAAAATGCAGTAATAGTATTTACTAAGGACGAACGAGGGAAGGAATTCAACGAAGCTTCGCCGGTTCATCCCCACGAGACAGCTACAAGTCCCCTAGTAAGGCAAATCCATCTTCATAAATACTTCAAGTTACATCTCCCCTGGAATTTATATCCATCTCTTTTATCCTCATACGGATAGTCGGGAATTTATTTTTCCAATAAGAGTACGACGAACGAAGACGGGAGGTTATGTATACCTTACTATCGAACGAAAACGGGAGGTTACTATCGGACGAAGACAGGAGGTTATATATACCTTACTATCAAACGAAGACAGGAGGTTATATATACTATATTATCAAACAAGACGGGAACGAGTTCCTCATATTCTCCAGCAATGAATCGGAATTTATTTTCCCTGGCCAGCAGTTGTTATACGAAGATATCCAGACGCTTCAAGCTGCATGATGCATACATACATCATTTACATTACATCATAACATACATATACATAAATACATAATACATTACTTAAGTGCATCATATTATACATGCATACATAATGCATAAGCTAATATTATCATACAGAATGTTATAATCTTGTTTTTCAAATTAATTCTCCAGCAGACAGACTTCATCAACAACTTGTGACCTTGGGCCGTTGTCTATCTTCCCAAAGGTTACCTTATTACCTCAGAACGTTGTTTATCCTTCTGAAAGCATATCATGACTATTGGGCCGTTGTTTATCTTCCCAAAGGTTACCTCATTACCTCAGGACGTTGTTTATCCTCCTGAAAGCATATTATTACCTTGGGCCGTTGTTTATCTTCCCAAAGGTTACATCATTTCCTCAGGACGTTGTTTATCTTCCTGCAAGCATATCATTACCTCAGGACGTTGTTTATCCTCCTGAAAGCATATTATTACCTCAGGACGTTGTTTATCCTCCTGAAAGCATATCAGTACCTTGGACCGTTGTTTATCTTCCCAAAGGTTACCTTATTTCCTCAGGACGTTGTTTATCCTCCTGAAAGCATATCATGACTATTGGGCCGTTGTTTATCTTCCCAAAAGTTATACTTTCCTCGGGACTTTGTTTATCCTCCTGAAAGCATATCAAGACTTTGGGTCGTTGTTTATCTTCCCAAAGGTTACATTATTTCCTCAGGACGTTGTTTATCTTCCTGAAAGCTATCATCATCACCTCAGGACGTTGTTTATCTTCCTGAAAGCTATCATCATTACCTCAGGACGTTTTTTATCTTCCTGCAAGCATATCATTACCTTAGGACGTTGTTTATCCTCCTGAAAGCATATTATTACCTCAGGACGTTGTTTATCCTCCTGAAAGCATATCAGTACCTTGGGCCGTTGTTTATCTTCCCAAAGGATACCTCATTTCCTCAGGACGTTGTTTATCCTCCTGAAAGCATATCATGACTATTGGGCCGTTGTTTATCTTCCCAAAAGTTATACTTTCCTCGGGACGTTGTTTATCCTCCTGAAAGCATATCAAGACTTTGGGCCGTTGTTTATCTTCCCAAAGGTTACATTATTTCCTCAGGACGTTGTTTATCTTCCTGAAAGCTATCATCATCACCTCAAGACGTTGTTAATCTTCCTGAAAGCTATCATCATTACCTCAGGACGTTGTTTATCCTCCTGAAAGCATATCATTACCTCAGGACGTTGTTTATCCTCCTAAAAGCATATCATTACCTCAGGACGCTGTTTATCCTCCTGAAAGCTATCATTATATCTTCATACTTTGGATTACCTTATCCTCCAAGAAATGTATCTGAAGAACTTTTCTCCAAGTGGCATCTTTAAGCCCACTCAAGCATATACAACTAGTCATCATTACCACTCTACGCACCGGTGAGTTCAAATTTTTGGGCTTTTGTGTTCAATCCCCTTCAACCTTCCAGGTCACAACTGGCAAATATACCAATCTAAACCCTCAGGTTTCAGAAAATTGAACAGGGGCAGCTGTTGCACCCCAAAATTTGCCCTCACAATACAAGACTTTGTGTGCTTATGAGGTTCACAAGACCTTTCATGAGGTTCATGAAGTTTACAAGACACTTTATGAGGTTCACAAGGTTCACAAGACCTTTCATGAAGATCATGAAGTTTACCAGACATTTTATGAGGTCCACAAGGTTCAAAAGACATCTTATGAGGTTCACAAGGTTCACAAAGTTCATCATGGGTCAGAAGATTTGACAAATCCCTCAGGCAAGGCATTCTCCTAAGCAGTGCATCCAAAACTAGGGTTTTGACTTTAATCAGGCTAAATGGACTTCCAAGACTTCAAGTGAGCTTCATAACATCTTATATGTGTCTAATAATCCCCATGACAAATTTCAGAACTTTTCTCAAAGGTTTGCTCAGTCAAATGATCAGATAAGTCAAAGTCAGTTTAGTAGTTAAAAAGTCAAACTGAGGTCAACTGTGGTCAAACCAAAGTCAAACTTCATGATTTTTTGTCAACATCAAGTATATGAAGTAAAATTCATCATTTGATCAAGGGTTGATCATGATTCATCAAGGATATTTCAGATCATCAAGAATCAGAGGTTTCTAAATTAGGGTTTCCTCAGGAAAAGTCAACTGAACTTTGACCAGCCATAACTTTCACATGCTTCATCACATTTTTCCCATCCAAAGCTCATTTTGAAGGAAATTGAATTCTCTACAACTTTGTGTCTCACAAGCCAATCCCAAAAATTCTTCATTTGGAAGGTATGAGCTAAGACATTATAGGTCCTTTTAAAAGTCAACAAAAAGTCAACAACTTCAAAAGGGCATAACTTGAGAATGGTAAAAGATATGGGCATGAAACCAATGGGGTTGGTTAGAGTATTCTTTAAGCTTTCCAAAATATCCAAGATCACCCTCATAGCATTAAAATTGAAGGATTTGTGCCCTTGCAAAGTTGGGAAATTTTTGGGAGGTTTATGAAGCAAATAGGGCTTTAAAACCAATTTCTTCCAAATGGGCTTGCAATTTTGTGATCCAAACTTCAAACATGACATCATGCACGACCCAATCCTCATTTATTCAGATTTTTATTATTTTTATTTTATTTATTTTTATTTTATTCATTTAAAATCATTTTAAATCAAAATAAAATATGAAAATTGAATATTTAAAAGTGATTCTTCTTCTAGAAACTCTTAATGACCATTTAAGTTGATTCAAAACCATCCAAATTCGTGCTAAGACATTATAGCATGAAAATATTTGATTTTTTGACTAATTTGGCAAGGAGATTTCTTCACACTCAAGGTATCCATCAAAGCCCATAAATCCATGTTATTTTGACCTAATTCTATTCCTCTATAAGTATACAAACTACACAAATGCATAGGGACGAAAAAATTCAGCCTCCAAGCATAGAACCAAAGTCACAAAATCTCAAAGAAAAGTGAGCATCGAATTTTCATTTAGAGACTATTTTAAAGCAAGCTGAAGGTCTAAACATGTTTCTTGATTATCATTGATGCAATTTGAATGCTTTACATCATCAAAAACGCATCTAAAAGCATAATCCGAATTCTCACTCTTTCATGGTTTTTTAATTTTGCGTTTTCATAGATTAACCAATATTAAATTGTTTTTGAATACTGATTTGTGTTTGTGACATTGCAAGGATTGTTTCTGGGCAATTAATTGAAGAAATCGTGGCCATATGTGTAGAAACCGAAAGCTAGGGTTCTTGAGATTTTTTTTTGGGAACACGTGATTAAGTTGATTTCTGTTAAAATTAATGTGATATTTGTGTTCATAGACCTCATGTTAGTCAATTAGGACCATTAAAACTGTTTGATTCATTGTATATTGGAAGTTTGATTTATGCAGGTTTTTAGTGACGAACATAATCTGTCACTATAGGCTATAGCGACGGAAAACTGTCACTATAACCTAAACAGACGGCTGGAGGTTGAAGAAGGTTCATGGCGCGAAAATTGGATTTAAATATTTGACTTATTTTATTATGTTTTGTTTATGTTTAATTATCAGAAACGCTGCTTGGCTCAATTGGTAAGGGAACGCATATGTGAAGCAAAGGTCAGGGGATCGAATCTGGTCTCCAACATTTTTTGGCCTCAAATTCATTTATCTCATGATCTCACAATATAAGGATCAGCTTGCAATTATACATCACAAGCGCGCGGTAGCTCAGGTGGTTTTGGGAGTTCTTCAACCAAGTAAAGGACCTGGGTTCAAATCCCAGGTCCTGATTTTTTAGTACTTAGTTTGTTTTTCATGTATTTACATTTTATGGTCTTATATTTTTAATATAATTCAATTAAAATAATTTCTAACATAAATAATAAATAATATTTCTTAAAATCTCATATTTCAAAAATATATAATTTATTTTCTCAAACTTTTCTTTATGTTCATATTTATTAATATGTATATATTATTATTATATGTTTATTTCTTTTTTTTAATAGTCAAATTAATATTATAAATTAAACCATAAATCCTAATCCTATTTTCTAAAATTCATAACCCTAATCTTCTAAAAAACTAAAATATTTTTTATAAACCCTAATTATAGATATTAATTTATTTATTATAACTTTTAATAAACTTTAATAATATGTATATATTTAGTAATTGGTTTGTAATTATTATTTAAATGTAAATAATTTTTTTAGTGTATGCTTAAAAATAATTAAAGTTTTGTAAATATAATTTATTTTCATAATATGTTTATAATTAACCTAATTTCTATAATTTATATATAATTTAAAATTTTATGATAATTAGTATATAATTGTTTATATTTTCTTCTTAATCTTAAAAAGTAATTGTTTATAAAAATTGAACTTTTAATTATTATGCTTATTAATTATATTTATTACATATGATATTTATTTTTTCACTAACCCCATTTATATATTGTGATTTATTATTATTATTTTTACTAACCCAATTATATTATTATTATTTATTTTTGCTTATTTATTTAATTTGTTTTAATTATTATTATTATGTAATTGTCTCCTGGATGTAATATTTTAATAGTAATATTTAATATTTATTTTAAATGCTATGGTTAGTAAAATAGGGAGTGAAACATGTTTGTATTGTAAAATCAATTTAGATCACTAATTTAAAAGATAAATATTTAAAATTGTACACTCACACACGTAAGTCGATCTTTGATCGCCATCTCACTTCCTTAAGGATACCTCTCATGTTGCCTAAACAAAAGGTCAAGTAGGGTGTATAAAGCAAAGTCCCTCATCTCACATCATCTAGTCCCTAAACAGATAAAAAGATCAAGTCCCTTCGAATGTTGCCTTCATAATGATCTTGTCACTTGCTCAATTATCAAAAAGTTTCTCAAACACTTCACAAATTTCAAACAATTTTCAAACACAAGTTTTTTACGCATCCGTACATGGATCATTATGAAACTCTTAAGAAATTTTTTTATTCACACACTTCACATTTCAAAAACATTTTAAAGTGAGCTAAGTAACTAAGAGCCCATGGATAACCATGGATGTAAAGGGTGCTAATACCTTCCCTTTACATAACCTACCCCCCGGACCCAAAAATCTTTTAAAAGGTCTTTCCTGTTCTTTTATGCCTTTCCTTTTGATAAAATAAAAGTCGGTGGCGACTCTTGCTATCCGCAACATAACTAAAGTCAGTTCTCCCACCGTGTTACACCCATGCCGGAGGACATGAAATGGCGAAGAAGTTGTTGAGATCAGGTTACTATTGGATCACAATGGATGCAGACTGTTGTGCCTATGCCAGAAAATGCCATAAATGCCAAATCTACGCAGACAAAGTGCATGTTCCTCCAAATCCTTTGAATGTATTGTATTCACCCTGGCCCTTCGCCATGTGGGGCATTGATATGATTGGAAAGATCAAACCAATTGCTTCAAATGGTCACAGATTCATCCTGGTAGCCATTGATTACTTCACCAAATGGGTCGAAGCAGCTTCATACGCAAATGTCACCAGGCAAGTGGTAGCCCGATTTCTGAAAAGGGATATCATTGGTCGATATGGAGTTCCTGAGCGAATCATTACTGATAATTTTTCAAACCTTAACAACAAGATGATGGTAGAACTGTGCCGAGACTTCAAAATTCAACATCACAACTCGTCTCCTTACAGGCCGAAGATGAATGACGCTGTTGAGGCGGCTAACAAGAACATTAAGAAGATTGTGCAAAAGATGGTAATCACATACAAAGATTAACATGAAATGTTACCATTCACCTTGCATGGGTACCGAACTTCCATCAGAACATCTACCGGGGCAACACCTTATCAGCTTGTATATGGTATGGAAGCAGTCCTACCTGTTGAAGTTGAATTACCCTCCCTGCGGGTAATGATGGATATAAAACTGGACAAAGCAGAATGGGTCTGATCTCGTTATAACCAACTGAGCCTGATTGAAGAAAAGAGATTAACAACTATCTGTCATGGTCAGTTATATCAAAAACGGATAAGAAAGCCTTCAATCAAAAAGTCAGACCTCAGGAGTATCAAGTGGGAGAGCTTGTACTGAAAAGGATCCTTCTTCCTCATACATACCATAGGGGCAAGTGGACACCAAAATATGAAGGTACCTATGTGATAACTAAAGTCTTCTCGGACGGAGCACTGATGCTCGCAACCATGGATGGTGAAGACTTCGCGTCTCCTGTGAATTCAGATGCAATTAAAAAATACTTCGCATAAATGAACCGCTGGACATAGAAACAGAATGTAAGTCAAGACAAAATAGGGCATCCCGGCGAGTAAAAAACAGAATAAAAGACTCAGGCAAAAATAAGGGGAAAATTAAAAAAAAATATGTACAACTGTATTCTGAATGGGTTGAAAACCCGAAAGGGCGATCCACGCAAAATCAGGGAAAAAGCGAACAACTGCATTCTGAATTCGTCTGTATTACTCACATAACATGGCAAGCTTCGAAATGACAAAGCGTCGGTCATAATCAACTTTCTTCAAAAAGCAAGATAAGAAGAGCGTTCAGGTCATACAGGTCATAACAAAAGGAAGATTGAAGCATCAACTTCAGCATTGCCAAATAGGACTTTTACTTTCTCAATTTTGTAGAAATCTCCTCATTTCAGGGATTAGCTTATTCACTATAATTGCCTATTCAGGGCACACAAATCAATAAAGTCAAATATTCATTCACACTTTGTTTTGTACCTTTTTGTTTTGTTTGCAAAATGTCCAAAGTTCGTAATACAACATTTGCATGAAAAGCATATAAGCCATTTTCAATAAATGCTTGCAGGAAATATGTGCTCTTAAGCGAATATAACTCCTATGACGGAATCCGGTTGAGGATACCTCAGGGCACTTATGTGTTTCCTTTGTTTGACAGGTTGCAGGTACTCAAGGCAGACCGCCTTTCACAGTATGGGGCATGTCAGGCATTACATCCCCAGCCAAGTCGGAAGTCACATCATTAGAAGGACTACTCGACGAAAGTATTCCCCCACGAAGTTCTTTATCCCCTCAGAGTGTCCCCATAAAGCTGATCCTCCGACAGATTACTTCCCAGAAGTTCTCTCCTCCCCCAAGCAGGATCTCCAAGGCAATGCCTAAATCACCCTCCCCCAGCGAGTTGCCAGATTTTATCATCCTCCAGCATTGGATCCCCACAGAGTTCTTCCCCCAGAGTTCTCCAGAGAGATCGTGCAGTGATCCTTTCTCCCCACAGATTGCCCAGTGATTCGTTCTCCCAGCAGATTTCATATCTCGGATCTCGCTTCTCTCATTTGCATAATCATAGTATTCACACCATCTCTCCCCAAACAGAGCGTAGCATTCCGTCTAATACGGAGCATTACGGCCAAAATCAAACATTTGCATGATCATAAGTCGGGTTCGAGCCAGTCACCTGCAAATACCAAAATCGCTCCTCCAGCAATATGCAAAAACTTATCCCCTGCAGATAAAAGACAAAATATCCTTTTGCATTCTCGATACAAATACTTGTACATACTTATACAAAATCCTTCTGATACTCGTCCATATCCTACTTATACATAAGTTTTTGATACTCGTTCGTATCTTATGCATCTCCCCAACAGATCAACACTCGTCCGTGTTCTTTGTTCAAAATGTTGATACTCGTCCGTATCATCACTCCTTAAGCATGTGTCGTTGTTTGTTTCTATCCATGCGCGTCCGTATCGTGGTCCTGAGGATACCCATCTGTATCTTTAATCTATACACATTTTCGAAATACTTATACCACTTTACTTTTAGGGCTTAAACACTCGTCCATGTTTATCTATCCCCAGAAGTCGCCAACAAGACAAATTTCTATCCGACATTCGTCCTATGTCGCGATAATCCAGAGCAGTCGTCCCCTGTTAGGTGATCGTCCTTCACCTCTTGATGACCTTCCCTCATCATTTATTTTGATGATCATCCCTCATCATTCATCTGATGGTCGTCCCCATCGTTGATCCTTTTTTATCCGGCATTCGTACTATGTCGAGATAATCCACAATAGAGCAGTTGTCCCCTGCTAGGTGATCGTCCTTCACCTCTTGATGACCGTACCTCATCATTCGTCCGATGGTCGTCCCCATCGTCGATCTTTTTGTCCAGCATTCATCCTATGTCACGATAATCCAGAGCAGCCGTCCCCTGCTAGGTGATCGTCCTTCACCTCTTGATGACCGTCCCTCATCATTTATTTTGATGACCGTTGTTACACCCCAAAATTTCCCTCCCCTAGTCAAGGCATTGTGTTATAAGGTGTCCCAATAGGTTCATAAGGTTCACAAGGTATCCCAAGAGGTTCACAAGGTTCACAAGGTTAACAATTAGTCAGAAAGTTTGACAATTTCCTCAAACAAAGCATCCTCCTAAGCAATGCATCCAAAACTAGGGTTTTGGATTTCATCAGGATAAATGGACTTTCAAGGCCTCAAGTGAGCTTTATAACATCCTACATGTCTTCAATAATCCCTATGTCAAGTTTCAAGGCTTTCCCAAAAGGTTTGCTCAGTCAGATGCTCAGATATGCAAAAATCAGTCAAAGTGGTTAAAAAGTCAAACTGAGGTCAACTATGGTCAAATCAAAGTCAAACTTCATGATTTTTTGCCAACATCAATTTTATGAAGTAAAATTCATCATTTGATCAAGGGTTGATCATGATTCATCAAGGAGATTTCAGATCATCAAGAATCAGGAGTTTCTAAATTAGGGTTTTCACAGGAAAAGTCAACTGAACTTTGACCAGCCATAACTTTCACATGATTCATCAAAAATTTCCCATATAAAGCTCATTTTTAAGTAAATTGAATTCTCTACAACTTTGTGTCTCACAAGCCAAGCCTAAAAATGCTTCATTTGGAAGGTATGAGCCAAAACATTACAGGTTATTTCAAAAGTCAACAAAAAGTCAACATCGTCCAAAGGGAATTGAAAATGGTAAGGGATATGGACATGAGACCAAAGAGGTTGGTTAGAGGACTCTCTAAGCTTTCCAAAATGTCCAAGAACACCTTCATAGCCTTAAAATTGAGGGATTTATGCCTTTGCAAAGTTGGGAAATTTTTGAGAGGTATATTGAGCAAATGGGGTCTTAAAACCAATTCTTTCCACATGGGCTTGCAATTTTGTGATCCAATCTTTACCATGACATCATGCACGACCCAATTCTCATTTATTCAGATTTTTATAATTTATTTTATATTTATTTTGATTTTATTCATTAAAATTCAATTTAAATAAAAATAAATTATGAAAACTCAATATTTAAATGTGATTCTTCTTCTAGAAACTGTTAAAGACCAATTAAATTGATTTGATCACATACAAATTCATGCTAAGACAATTGGGCATGAATATATTTGATTTTTTAACCAATTTGGCAAGAAGATTTCTTCACACCCAAGTCATCAAAAAGCCCACAAAACCACATGTTTTTTTTTACCTAAATGGATTCCATATAAATACACAAACCTAATACCAGTGGGAGGACACAAATTTTTGCAGCCAATACCAAGAATCAGTTTCAAAAAATATCAAGGAAAAGTGGTAAATCGTTTTTGGACCTAGAAGCTTTTACAAAGCTTTTTCAAGATTGCATTAGCATCTCTGATCATCACTGAACATAAAACAACCATCAATATCATCCAATTCACCCGAAATTGCATATATCGATTGAGTTCATGTTTTTATTTTTTTTATTTTTGGTTTCGGTTATATGGTTATGTTTAATCCAATTTGATTGTGCAATGTTGTTTAGAATGATGCTTGGAATGTTTCCGGGCAGTTAATTTAAGGAATCGTGGCCGTATGGGGTTAGAATCATAAATTAGGGTTCTTGAAGATTTCTTTTGGGGGCGCATGATTGGATCAATTTTTGTTAAAATTAATATGATATTTGCGTTCAAGGACCTCATATTAGTTAATTTGAACCATTAAAATTGGTTGATTCATTGTATTTTATATGTTTGACTTGTGCAGGGTTTTAGTGACGAAAAAAATCTGTCACTATAAGTTATAGCGACGGAAAACCGTAACTATAGCCTAAGCAGACGGCTGGAGATAGACGATGAAGTGTGGCGCGAAAATCCAGTTTTAAATATTTGTTTTATTTTATTATTTTTCTTTTAGGTTATAATGTCAAAGTACGCTGATAGCTCAGCTGGTAAGGCACGCGTGTGTGCAAACATGAGAACCTGGGTTCGATTCTGGCTGGAGGCGTTTTTTTTTGCTTTGGTTTATTTCTTTTGCAGGTTGAAAATATAATGAATTTGTTACATAAAGGTATCACCAGCGTGCGCTGGCCTGGTTGGTTTTGTGCTACATATTTGAGGTAAAGGACCTGGGTTCAAATCCCAGGTCCTATCTTTTTAGTCAAATTCCCACTTTTCTTTCTTATTTTCTAATAATTGTTATTATTAACTTTATTTTAATTAACTTATTAAATATAAACAATGAAAATAATTTTTCATTATAAACCTTAATTTGTTTAGAACTTCATTTTTTTAAACTTTAATTTTTGTAAATAATTAAATTTATTTTTATTATTAATAATTAACTAATTAAATTTATATTTTCTTATTAATTTCTAATTAACCCTAAATTATTCCTCTAATTAAATTTCTAATCTTGTTTATTATTTATTTTTTCTCTAACCTTATTATTATTACTAATTGCTTTATTATTCTTGCTATTATTATATTTATTATTATTTATTTTTACCCGATTATTATGTATTTGCCCATAAGCCTTGTAATAGCTTAGGAATTATTTATTTTCTTTTGCCTTTTAATTTTTGCTTTTATTTTATGATAATTTGCGTGGTTAGTAATTTAGGGCGTGGTAAAGACTAATTGAATTAATATTGAACTTAGATAGTTAATTCAAAAAGATAAAATATTTGAAAATAAACACTCACACACGTAAGTCGATCTAAGATCGCCATCTTGCACTTCCTAGGGTATTCCTCTTGGTTGCCTTTATATGGTTAAGTCCCTCGAATATAGGGGTGTCTTAAGCAAAGTTCCTTCACTTATAAAATCATCAAGTCCCTACAGATTTAAAAGATCAAGTCCCTTCGAGGTTGCCTACAGAATAATGATCTTGTCCCTTCGAATAAATGATGATAGTCCCTACGAATTGCCAAAGACATCCCTTAAGTTGCTTTCTATGACCATACGATGACCCCATGCTTGTCCCTTAAAAAATCTAAGGTAATGACTACCTATTCCTTAATAATAGGGATAGTCTTACCCTTGAAAGGACATATAAGAACATGAATGACTTAGTCTAGGGTAGGTACCTCATAGTTATTTGCTCACTCTTCAAAAATACTTTTCACACCTCACAATATTTTCAAAACATTTTCAAACAAGGCTTTGTATACATCCATACGAGGATCATTACAAAGTACTTAGAAAATTTCTAATCACACACTGCACTTTCCAAAAACAATTAAAGTGAGCTAAGTAACTAAGAGCCCATGGATAACCATGGATATAAAGGGTGCTAACACCTTCCATTTATATAACCTACCCTCTAACTCAAGTATTTTAAAAATAGGTCTTTCCTGTTCTTTTATGTCCTTTCCACTTGGATAAAATAAAAGTCGGTGGCGACTCTTGGTATCCGCTACATGACTAAAAGTCAGTTCTCCCACCGTGTTACAACCGTACCTCATCATTTATTTTGATGACCATCCCTCATCATGTTATCTGATGGTCGTCCCCATTGTTGATTGTCTTATCCAACATTTGTCCTATGTTGTGATATCTTTTAACAGTCGTCCCCTTCTAGGTGATCGTCCTTCACCTTTTGATGATCGTCCCTCATCATTGATTTATTTATTCTTCACCCGATGGTCGTCCCCGTCGTGTGTAAACACCCCAAATTTGCCCTCACCTTTTCTCACACCATGGCTTGTGATCTTTCATTTTTATGCATAAGCATACCATCTCATATTGCATATTTGTTTCATCTGCATAGTTTCATTTCATTTGCATCTAGGGTTTGTGATCTGAGCAATCCAAGAAGTGATCTGAGCCATCCCAAAGGTCTTGAAGCTTTCCAAGAGGGTCTATGAGTGGACCATGATCATAGTATACTCCCTTAAGTTTATAAAAGTCAAGGGATCACAAAGAATGGCAAAGGCATAGAGGCAGACTGAAGATTTCCTGCACAAATGACCTAAAATTAGGGTTTTGGTTTCAGAGGCCTTAATCCCAAATTTTTTGGTCATTCTTGTTTCTAATGGTCTTAATATGTTATAAGGATCATGTGTGCCAAGTTTGATGAAGAATTTCAATGTGGAAGTCATCTGATCATTGGGTAACTTCTTGAGCAAGTAAAGTCAAAATCAGGGCATCTGGGGCCTCCATCAAGGGTACCAAAGGGTTATCATCATCATTTTGAGTCTCTATGATCTTTATTTGATCTTATAAGGGGTTAGAAGTTCACAAAGTTGAAGAATTTTGAGCCAAATGCAAACTTGCTATTTTTTGAAATGACTTGTTATGGAAACTTTCCATTTTGGGAAAGATATTCAACCTATTCTTTCATGACCAAAAATGCTTCAAATGAAAAATTATTGGACATGAAAGTTGTAGATTATGTTTTCCCATTTTCAAAAAGTACAAGAACATATCTTGACTCATCCTAGAACTCAAGATATGGCCTTTCAAAGTTGGCAAAAATCCTATAATTTTCAAGTGTGCACCAAAGAGGGAATTTTGCAAATTCACTTGCCAAGCCATTTCATGACCTCTAATCAACTTCTATGTACCATAACATGTCAAAGCAACTTCAAAACATCAGAATTGGCCTAAGACTGCATGGATTTCATGGCTTGATTCACAAGAAATCTCAAAATGGCAATTATGCATAAAGCTTGCAAACACTTGAATCAAAGGCTGCAGATCATCCCAAACCATCCCATGGTTCTCCTTGAAGCTGGCTGAGGCAGGACACCCCTCAAAACCAGCTCTGACTCAGCCCATACTTGTGGTACCACAATGTTATACCCCAAAATATTCCCTCCCACAATCAAGAAAATATCTCTCAAGACTTCTAAATGATCATAAGCTTCTCAAGATTCTCAATTGATCAAGAAGTGTGGAAGTTTCCCAGACAATGCCTCTTCCTAGACAAAGTGTCCAAAACTAGGGTTTTGAGTTTCCTCAGATTGAAATGATTTTCAAGGCCTCAAGTGAGATTTATAACATCACACATGTATTCAAGAATCCCCATGGCAAGTTTCAAGGCTTTCCCAATAATTTTGACCAGTCAGATGATCATATATGCAAAAATCAGTCAAAGTAGTTAAAAAGTCAAACTGAGGTCAACTGTGGTCAAATCAAAGTCAAACTTCAAGATTTTTTGCCAACATCAAGTTTATGAAGTAAAATTCATCATTTGATCAAGGATTTATCATGATTCATCAAGGAAGTTTCAGATCATCAAGAATCAGGAGTTTCTAAATTAGGGTTTTCTTAAGAAAAGTCAACTGAACTTTGACCGGCCATAACTTTCACATGCTTCATCAAAAATTTCCCATCCTAAGCTCATTTTGAAAGAAATTTAATTCTCTACAACTTTATGTCTCACAAGCCAAGCCTAAAAATGCTTCATTTGGAAGGTATGAGCAAAAACATTACAGGTCATTTCAAAAGTCAACAAAAAGTCAACATCTTCCAAATGGCATAATTTGAAAATGGTAAAAGATACGGACATGAGACCAAAGATGTTTGTTAGAAGACTCTTTAAGTTTTGCAAAATATCCAAGAACACCTTCATAGCCTTAAAATTGAAGGATTTTGCCTTGTCAAAGTTGAGAGATTTTTTAGGGGTGTATAAAGAAAATAAGGCCTTAAAACCAATTTTTTTCCAAATGGGCCTATCATTTTGCAATCCAATCTTTATGATGACATAAAGCACGACCCAAAACCAAAGAGTTCTGATTTTTATTATTTATTTATTATTTATTTGGATTTTATTCATTAAAATTCAATTTAAATATAAATTAAATATGAAAAATCAAATAATAGTCAAGATATTTGATTGGAAATCATTTAAATCATATTTGGAATGATTGGAAGTCAATTGAAATCAGATTGGATCAAAAATAGCAAGGTATCATTTGATTTTTCTCACATTTATGATCATGGTTTCCTTCACACTCAAGTTATCTCATAAGCCCACAAATCCATAAGTTTTTTGACCTAAATTCAATCCTTATAAGTACATGAACTCAACACAAGCATTGGGGACGAAATTTGCAGCCAAGAACACTAAGAACAACCTCAAAAATTTCAAGGAAAAAATGGCAATCGGATTTTCACTTAGAGGCAATCTCAAAGTAATTTGAAGGTTTAAACATGATACTTGAACATCCTTGATGTTATCCCAACCCTCATTTGCATCCAAATCATGATAAAATCCATGAACCGATTCTCCCTTATTCTTGCTTTTGAAATTTTCGATTCTTATGTTTTATGCATCATATGCTAATTTTAATGATTGTTTTATGTTTAGAGTAAGTCAAGCAAACTTTCTGGACAGTTTTGACAAGGTGCCATGGCTTAGAACCCGATCGGCCATTGTTAGGGTTTTATGACCTAAATTGGGGATTCACGATTTGACAAATATAAATGAATTTTAAAAACGTAAATGAACTGTAAATTGTATGGGGATTATGTTGGTGTGTTCAATTTTTGGAAATTTTGCAGATTTCGTGGTGATTGATGAGAACCTAGGAAAACCTATGAATCTGGATTTGCAGGTGAAATCGCAGGAAAAAACGCATGAGAATTCATAGGAAATTTGGAGTGGATGACTCTTTTGGCGCGAGTCTGAATTTTGAAATTTGGACTTATTTTATTAATTATTCTTAGTGTTTAATTTCACAAAGACGCAGATGGCCTGGTGGTGTTGACGCGTGTGTGTGGAACCAAGGACCTAGGTTCGAGTCTGGCTAGAACCAATTTTTTTTTGTTACTTATTGATTTGATTAGGTTTAATGTATAATCATTGTTGCCCAATACATTGACACATGCGCGCTTTAGCTCAGATGGTTGGCATGCTTGTTGTGGGAGCTGGGAGTCCTGGGTTCGACCACAGGCTCCAGCAGGTAATTATTCTACCCTTTTTTTTTAATTATTTTACAATTTTTATATATATTATTATCATTATTATTATTATATCAAATTAATATTAATCAAGATTCTTTTTATTTTAAACAAATAAAAAAACTTAATTATTTTCTATATATAATTATAACTCAAATTTTATTTTTTGTATATAATATTATTCTAAAATATTTTCGTAAATAAATATTAACTATTTTAATTATTTATTTAAACACTTATATTATTTTTGTAAATATCTAATTAAATTTCTTATTTTTATAAATAAATTGTATAACTATTTTTCTATAATCTTTTTCTATTTTAAAATTCTAAATGTTGTATATAATTAAATCTTAATGTAATTTCACTTAAAATATTTTCATAATAACTTCATTTTTCTTTTTAATTTCTTTATACCTATTTTTTTCAAAACCCTAATTTCTTTATACCTATTTCTTTTCAAACCTTATTTTCTTATTATAATTAATTATACTTAATAAATTCTAAGTAACCCTTAAATATATTTTTTTTTAATTTCTTTATTATTATTGCTTTGCTAATTTATACTTATATTATTATTATTGCTTTATTTATTTACTGCTTTTTGATAATTATGTTGTATCTCTCCCAAAGCCTTATAATAGCTTGTACATTTCTTTTCTCGTCCTTATTTCCTTTATAAATATTTAACTGCGTGGTTAGTAAATAGGGTGTGAAAACCTAAATGTGATTAAATAAAATTAGATAATTAATTAAAAAAGATTAAATATTTGAACAATAACACTCACACACGCAAGTCGATCTTTGATGGCCATCTTGCACTTCCTAGGGTATTCCTCTTGGTTGCCTTTAAATATGGTCAAGTCCCTCGAAAGTGGGGTGTCTAAAAAGCAATGTCCCTTAATAGAAAAATCATCAAGTCCCTTCCAGTTTAAAAGGTCAAGTCCCTATGAGGTTGCCTACGATATAATGACCTTGTCCCTTCGAATAAATGATGATAGTCCCTACGAATTGCTAAAGGCGCCCCTACCTGTTGCCTTCTATAACCATACGATGACCCTACGCCTATCCTTAATAAAATCCAAGGTAATGACTACTTATTCCTTAATAATAGGGATAATCTTTCCCTTGAAAGAACATATAAGAACATGAATGACTTAGCCTAGGGTAGGTACCTCCTAACCCGGATCTATTGTACCCTAGGTAAATGACAATAAAGGAAATTGTACAGCGTATACCGATATGGTTGATCTGGTGGCCATAGTTAGTGTGAATTCTTGGTTGGTGCCTATGTTCCTTAAGTAAGTTAAGGATAATATGGGGCTGCCATATGTTGTCAATACACTAATTGACTTTTAGAACCCTAGTTATCCCATCTTGGCCTTTAGAAAGTAGTGAGATATCCGGCTTTGGTGAAGACTGAAGTTGGTTGATACTCGATACTACGCTCATTGAGATCTTAAACTTGGAGGGTTTTGATTGGCAAGTAAGTTACCTACTGAACAACCACCCTTGGGAAGGGTCAGTGATATTGAGATCCCTTAGAACCTGGTTACTTTTGTAGGATTTGATGAACCAACTAAACTTCAGGGGAGGGTACTTACCTTTAAACCTCATGCAAGCCTTTAAACATAGGGCTATTGTGTGACTTGTTTGTGTGTGCCACATGTTTGTGATTGAGCATAACATCATAACATCATCATGACATCATAAGCATAACATTTTCACTAACCATTTCAAGGACCAAAGGATTTATCTTTGTTCTTTGTTGCAGGTCATGGCTTCTGCTCATAGGAATACTATCCGGATCAACTTTGTAGGAATACCTTCTAAGCTTAAAGAATTGGTCTCTCAAGTTTCTGAAAACTCCCAATTCATCAAGAAGCGTGGTCACCTACTAGATCTAGTCACTTCAGGGTTCAATGAAGACATGATGAGTGTCCTATTTCAGTTCTTTGATCCTAAACATCATTGTTTCACATTCCCCGACTATCAGCTGGTTCCTACAATTGAGGAATTCTCCAAACTATTGGGTATACCTATCCTTGATCAGAGACTCTTCATAGGCTTAGAGAAAGAGCCTAAACCTGAAGTCATTGTTGCAGTCCTACATCTGAAGAAATCAGACATTGTCCTAGAAACGAGAAGCGGAGTTAAGGGTATTCTTGCTAAAGTATTGATGAAGAAAGCTCAAGTGTTCTTGAAGGCTATGAGTTATGATGCTTTTGAGGAGATATTAGCCCTATTGATCTATGGCTTAGTATTGTTCCCTAATCCAGACCAGTTCATAGACGTACACGCTATCAACATATTTCTGACTCGCAACCCAGTGCCTACATTACTTGGAGACATCTTACATTCTCTTCACACTCGTACTACAAAAATGATAGGGACTCTGATGTGCTGCATACCTTTATTGTCTAGGTAGTTTATTTCTCACCTTCCTCGATTAGTGATGAAGAATGAATAAGGGTTAAGGTGATCTAAGAGAATTATGTCACTTTCTCATTCAGACATTCATTGGTACTCCCGATCTATGGAGAATGTTACTATCATTGACCATTATGGGGAGTTCCCTAATATGCCACTTCTAGGCATAAGAGGGGTCATTACCTACAACCATTCTTTAACACTACGTCAGTTTGGTTATGCTCAGAGTAATGGTCCTCATGACATGCTTATTCAGGGTATTGTGTTCGACTACAACAACGATCCTCATGGTTACCGTCAAAGGTTTGTACGAGCTTGGAACAAGGTAAATAAGATTGATAGTAAGACTTTGGAGCCAAAGTATTCTATTCCTATGGAGCCTTATCTCAGATGGGTGCGATCTCGTGCTCAGACTCTTATGATGCTATATCCTGTTGTTCTACCAATCATTATGGAGCATGTTGCTGAAGGAGATGTTCCTTATACCATCCTTCATCCGGACATGCCCACTGATTTGGAAGAGTTGCAGAAGTCCTGGATTCAGTTGCGGGAGCAAAGGGATACTTTTGAGACTCATTTCAGAACTAGTCAAGAAAGAATTATGGAGCTGACAAGGCAACTTCATGAGGAGTAAAACCTAAACAAGTACCTCCACACAAAGAGGAAACATTCATGGGAGACTTAAAACCCCATATATTTATCTTTTGTACTTTATTGTTATTTCTTTGTAAGCCCAAGGGGCAAAACTTATATTAAGTATTTACTAATAAAATTTTGTTTTTTGTTTTCTTTAAAAAAAATTAAATCTTGCGGTCCTTGAAAACATTGCATAAGCATATACATATCATATCATTACATCACATGTATCTTATCTTCTCGCTGTTTATTTCAGCAGAAATGGCTCTCGAACAAACTGTTAAGGATCTCCAGACTCAGAATGCACAATTTCAAGAAATGATTCTGAACTTGTCCAGGGGACAAGATGAGCTGAAGGAACTTTTGACCAAGAAAAAGAAGAAGACTAGAAAATCAGTGGGATTCATCAACCTAGGTAGAAGATTCAGAGGTCCCGTCAAGACAGAGGAAGAGGTTAAGAGTCTTGAGTCTGAAAATTCTGAGAGAGAAGGAGGCAGTCTCCATGATACTGTGGAAGATTCTGATTCTGAGGAGAACTATTATCATGATCCTAGTTGTGAAGAGAAGTATAAGATGCTGGTAGACAGAATGAATGCTATGGAACTACAAAAGAATTATGGGTTTGACTTTGAAGATTTGAGTTTGATTTCTGGAGTCTCCATCCCTATGGGTTTCAAGGTTCCTACATTTGTGGTGTATGATGGTGTGTCTTGCCCAAAACTGCATTTAAGGTCTTATGTCAGAAGAATTCAACCCCATACTCCTGATAAGAAGTTATGGATACATTTATTTCAAGAGAGTTTGTTTGGATCCCAACTGGAATGGTATTATCAACTGGAGAGTACCAATATTCGCAACTGGAATGATCTTGCTGAGGCTTTCTATAAGCAGTACCAATACAATTCTGATTTAGCACCAACTCGCATGCAGCTCCAAAGCATGTCCATGGATGCCAAAGAAATTTTCAAGGAGTATCCTCAGAAATGGAGAGATCTGGCAAGTAGAGTTCAACCCCCTTTGACTGACAGGGAATTAGTTGATATGTTCATGAGTACGTTGACTGGTCCTTTCTATAGTCATCTCATTGGAAGCTCATCATCTGGCTTCACTGAGCTGATAATGACTGGAGAACAAGTGGAAAGTGGGATACGAAGTGGAAAAATTCAGATAGTTGCCTCTTTAAGTATCACCAAGAAGCCCCCTCATGGGAAGAAGGAATCCAATGCTGTGTATGGCCAGCATAGTTGTAATGATCGTAACCAATCTGTGGGATATGTTTTGATTTCTAATCCTACACCTCCACTACAAGAGCAGCAACAGAATAGTCATCCCAAGCCTAGGAGGAAATTTACCAAGCTCAATATGTCATTGGCTCAGGCTTTGCAGCATATGTTGAAAGGAGAATTGATTACTTTGAAGGACCCATCATAGAATATCAATACTTCCTCTTCTCGTTACAATCCCAATGCAAGGTGTGCATACCATTCTAATAGCCCTGGCTATGATACTAACAGTTGCTGGTCATTGAAAAACAAAATTCAGGATATGATTGAGAATGGAGAAATTGAGTTCGACCCTCCGGAAAATCCTAATGTGATTACTGCTCCTATGCCTAAACATGAGAAGACTGTTAATGTTGTTGATGAGGTTGTTTATGTTCGTATTGTGGCTGAAATAACTACTCCTTTAGCTATTGTCAAGAAGAAACTTGTGCAAGCCGATTTATTTCCGGGTTGCAGGGAAGATTGTTTTTACTGTGCCTATAAACATGATAGTTGTTGGAGGTTGAGGTCAGGTATTCAACGCCTGATAGATAACTATACTATACTGTTTGAGAGGACCCCTTCTATAGAAATTATGTGTGGATGTTTGGCTCAAGATTTGAAAGTTGAAGATGTGGATATGGTTAACAAGATTCCTGTGAAGATTACTTCCAATGGTCTAGTGAGGATCACTTCTAAGGGTCCTGTAAAGATTACTGCTGAGCCAAAGGTGGCTCCAATGATTATTACTACTCCTGGTCCTATCCCATATACCTCTGACAAGGCTATACCCTGGAATTATGGTTCTGATGTTTATATCCATGGTGTCAAACAAGATCCTTTGACTAATGCACCTATTACTGATGTTAATCTTGACGTGGACAATATTGTTGGATCCAGTAAGTTTACCAGGAGTGGAAGAATTTTCTCTCCAAAAGACACCTCAAAGACTGCTGCTACTCCAGTTCATATCTCTAACTTTGGGCCAAGTACTGAGGCTCGGGGCAAAGGACCATTGATTGAACCTGTTCAAGCTGAGGCACCAGTTAGTGAAGATCTCTCTAAGCAAATGGAAGAAGTACTGAAGATCATCCGCAAGAGTGATTATGATGTTGTTGACCAGTTGGGGCATACTCCCTCCAAAATTTCCATGTTATCTCTGCTATTGTGTTCTGAAGCCCATGCCAAGGCTTTAATCAAATTCCTGAAGACTGCTCATGTGCCACATGAAATCTCTGTAGACCAGTTTGAAAATTGTGTTGCTCATCTAACTAGTGATAATGGTTTGGGTTTTACTGATGCTGATCTGACTCCTGGTAAAAGAAACCATAACAGAGCTTTGCACGTCTCCATTGAGTGTAAGAGCACTACTTTGTCTCATGTATTGGTGGATAATGGTTCTTCGTTGAATGTATTACCTAAGGAGGTTCTAGACAAACTCAACTTGAAGGATGTAGTGTTAAGACCAAGTAATGTGGTGGTGAGGGCCTTTGATGGTTCAAGAAGAATGGTGCATGAAAAGGTGGATCTTCCAATCAAAGTAGGCTCTCAAGTCTTTGATTCCACTTTCTATGTGATGGATATTCGTCCTGCGTACTCCTGTTTGCTTGGGCGCCCCTGGATCCATGGGGTAGGTGTTGTGACTTCCACTTTACATCAGAATTTGAAATATCCGGTGAAAGGAAAGATTGCCACTGTTTATGGTGAAGAAGAATACATGGTCAGTCATGTGAATACTTTTAAATATGTTGAGATGGAGGGTGAATTTTTTGAGACTCCTTGCCAGATATTTGAAGTGGTTCCTCAAGTCGTTCCTACTACTGAAGCTCTCACTATTGTTAAAAGAGTTCATGTGATTACCAGAGTGCCTCCTACAATGGCCTCCCTCAAAGATGTTAGAGCTGTGGTTGAAGAAGAATCTCAGAAGGCTGTTCATCGAGCTCGTGCTGCTCGTATCACTCATGGAGGAATCATAAAGGACCAAGTCAATGATGTGGAAGATTATGATGAAGGTTACAACCTGGACGATTGGATTTTTCCTACCATGGGGGATGGACTCAACAATTGGAAGGCTGAAGACGTTATTCCTATCTCCTTTAGTCAGGAGTAAATGCTATTTCATTTTTCTAAATTTATTTTTTGTAACTTTGAATAATTAAATACTTTTAAGCCTTGTGCCTTGCCCGGGGTACAATGGTATGTTTGTTAGGGTTGTAATTTCATTTGCATATTTTCATTCAATAAAATCAATGGACGTTTTTCGCTTTCGTAAATATTACGCTCTTTGTCTTTCTTTTACTTTTTCCTTTTATAAAAAAAAAACTATGTGTTCTTACACACACCCACGTCACTAAAATGCAGATCTTCATCCACTCTGGATCCTATTGATAACAATTCTGCTATTTCCAATTATGACTTCAAGAATCCGATCTATCAAGACGAGGATGGAAATGAGGAAGATTGTGAAGTACCCGTAGAGTTGGATAGATTACTACAACAAGAAGAGAAAACTATACAACCACATGAAGAACCAATCAAAGTTGTGAACTTAGGAACCGAGGAAAACAGGAAAGAGATCAAGATAGGTGATGAGCTGGAGGATGGTGTCAAGAACAGGTTGATTTAGATGTTACATGACTATGTGGAAATTTTTGCTTGGTCTTATGAAGATATGTTGGGGCTGGATACAAATATTGTGGTTCACCGTCTACCAGTGAAAGAGGATTTTCGTCCAATAAAACATAAAGTTCGTCGTATGCATCCTGATATGTCAGAAAAGATTATGGCAGAGGTGATGAAACAATTCAATGCAGGGTTTTTAGCTGTTACTTCTTATCCTCGGTGGGTTGCAAACGTGGTGCCGGTGCCTAAGAAAGATGGTAAAGTATGCATGTGTGTAGATTACAGGGATTTGAACAGAGCCAACCCCAAAGATGACTTTCCACTTCCACATATTGATGTTCTGGTAGACAACACTGCTCAACATAAGGTATTCTCTTTTATGGATGGTTTCTCTGGGTATAATCCGATTAAGATGGCACCTGAAGATATGGAGAAGACTACATTTGTTACACAATGGGGCACTTTCTGCTATAAGGTAATGCCATTTGGTTTGAAGAATGCTGGGGCAACATATCAGCGTGCTATGGTAGCTTTTTTCCATGATATGATTCACCATGAGATAAAGGTATATGTGGATGATATGATAGCCAGATATCAGAATAAAGAAAAGCATCTTGATCACCTGCAGAAGTTGTTTGAGAGGTTGAAGAAATACAAGTTGAGGTTAAATCCAAACAAGTGTACTTTCGGAGTTAGATCTGGTAAATTTCTGGGTTTTATTGTCAGTGGTAAAGGTATTGAAGTAGATCCTGCAAAGGTAAAAGCTATACAAGAGATGCCTGCTCCTCGTACTGAGAAAGAAGTTAGAGGTTTCCTGGGACGACTGAATTACATTGCAAGATTTATTTTCCAGTTGACTGCTACTTGTGAACCAATCTTCAAGTTGTTGAAGAAAGATCAAGTATTGGAATGGAATGACGAATGCCAGGTAGCTTTTGATGAGATCAAAAAGTACCTACAAGAACCTCCTATATTGATGCCTCCAGTTGAAGGAATACCCTTGATTATTGTAGCACCCATATAATATATATCTAGAATAATATCATACAGAGTTAATTTTTGATACTGACACCATCATAAATTCCTACTAGTATGATTCACATTCTTGTCCAATTCTAAAAACAATAAAAACTATGGCACAAGACATGGAAATCATACTAAAACAAAAGCTAAGAACAATACAATATCCATTATTGTACAAAGATAAGGAAATACACAGCGGAAGACTAAACTAAGCTTCACTTGAAACATCCCGAGCATAGCTCCACTTGTAAATCAAACCTGCAAAAAGGAACCTGAAAAGCAACAACAATAGTGGAGTGAGATAACAACATCTCAGTGGGTTCCCTATCTTAGAGTTCCCTCGGCTCTAAAAGGTTCGATTCCTAGAATCTCAAATACTCACCGTATACTCACTCACGAAACAGAACCAAGTGGAACCAAAGTCCACATGTACCACCACAATAGATATAGAGAATGAAACATCTACCTCAAGTCCTTACGGATGCTTCCCGTGGGACTCAATGTAATACCCACCTCAAGACTTACTCAAGACGTTACGGAGGATTCGACATAACACTCTCTTCGATCCTTACAGATGCTCTTGCGAAACACAAAGTAACCACAAAGAGACTTACTCAAGATCGTCGCATAGATAATGTAGCTCTCACCTTAAGTCCTTACGGGTACTTTGCATGGGACTAAGATCAACCCATCTCAAGATTTATCCAAGACCTTACGGAGGATTCGATGCCTACATATCTCGATTCAACACTCACGTCGAAATAACCGGTTCCTCAAGTCCTTACGGATGCTCTTGCGAAACACAAAGTAACCACAAAGAGACTTACTCAAGACTTCCCGCGCAAACCAGTGTAGTACTCACCTCAAACCCTTACGGATGCTTCCCGTGGGACTCAGAATAACCCACCTCAAGACTTACTCAAGGCCTTACAGAGGATTCGTAACATACACACCTCAAGTCCTTACGGATGCTTCTCGTGGGACTAAACATCACCCACCTAAAGACTTACTCAAGACTTTACGGAGGACCCAGGCAATACACACCTCTAGCCCTTACGGATGCTTCACGTGGGACTCAACATTACCCACCTCAAGACTTACACAAGACTATTACGGAGGATCTAGTGTATAGCACGCTAGTGGTTCATTCAATCTTGGGTGAACCTAGCCATTCACACGAGTTACTTCATCTAACAAGTCGAGTTACAAACTAGGCCACACTATAGGTTCAAGATAAGGTTTTCCTCACTCTTCTCCTATTGATGCTTTTAATCATATAGTTTTCATTTATATAACTCTAACTCTTATAGTTTAATCATTACTATTAAAGAATCCTCACCATAAACTCATTGTCTTTTCTTCCGTTCGATTCTCACAATGATCGCATGCCTCAATTCTCAATCGAGCCTCAAAGGCTAATACCCAAATTCCTCAATTTTACATAATTATGGTTTATCGGAAAAGTCGGGTAAAAGTCGGGTATAATTAACATTTTTCGGCTTTATTAGTTAGCAAATGTTTTAAGCTTTACAACGATATGCGGAACGCAATAATCGGACCGACGGATCACAACTTATGAATTAAACACCAAAAACTCAACCTACAGGTCTCGCTGAACGAAGCCCAGCTCGCTGAGCGAAAATCTTCCTGGAACTCTCGCTGAGCGAGGAACAGCTCGCTGAGCGAGCTATACCAGTCCAGAAAATTCCAGCTTACGGGAAAATCCCTTATCCATGCCAAAACCATTCAAAACATCAACAATTCCAGCAAAACATAATCAAACATGCTTATATTCATAGTGTGGGTGTATTAGTCGAGTTTTAATCGAGTTTTAACCGTTTAATCTTTCAATTTCCAAGATTTCTACAAAACCCTAAAACTCAATATCTCTACCAAAACTCAAAAGAAAAGTTTCTAACTAAGAACCCACCTTGCAATTGACGAGGAGGTTGGTGAAGATGAAGATTTGACGAAGAAATGGCGATGATCCGAGCATTTTCCTCTCTTAGGGTTTCTTCCTCTTCTTCTCTTCTCTTATCCCTTTCTTTCTCTTCTTTTTCCTTCTTTCTCTTTTCTTTTTCTTACCAACTTTATTTCCTTTCTTTTCTCTTTTATAATACATAATTTGTTTCTCTTTCTCTTAAAAACCAAACAATATATATCATACCAATACACGATAGTTAGTATACTAACGAGTCCAATTTGAGAATATTCAGAATATATCTCAGAGTCAGATAATACTTAATTTGTCCTAATTAATATTATCCATGGTGTTTAATTGAATATGGGGTATTACATCCTCCCCTCCTTGAATTGAAATTCGTCCTCGAATTTCCTTTACTAATCCACAACGATAGTTACAACATTATCTTAGATCCATTCTCATCCTTAATTATCTTAAATATCCGAACATGTTCAAATCCAATTTGACTTCACAGCTCAAAGATCCTCGTTTCACAATAAAATCAAACCTCGCGTCCTTACTCATATGCTTGTTTCCAATATCGGGTTAACTTTCAATATATTATTTCCGCAACTTATCCGTTGCTTCATGCAAAACACTAAGTCTCATTTTTCCCTCAGAGAAACACACCATGCAAATTCTTCTCATTGCATCACAATACAAAACATAACACTACGGCTTACCTCGACAAGGTTCCACAAGGTATCTTGGTGAGATCCTTTCCTTGTACAATTTCCCAACAAAAGCATCCTATTAAGATCCTCCAATCACTAACGCTATAACAAAAGTTGTCAAAGACTCTCTCACCAATTTCCCCTAGTCTTACGCCTAAACGATAACCATTCACATCGGGCGTTTCATTCCTTCGGTATCTTACCATAGACAATCCACTTAGAATAAAATTCTCTTACTTCGACACTTATAAATAAATCTCTTCAAATTCTCATAATCTGACTGAACTCTTTTATCTGTCTCCCCCCATTATGCTTTCAAAGCCTAATAGTGGAGAATACCATGAATTCTCAAGCAATACCAAATAGTTGGTAGTCTGCGGAGAACTCTCGTACCCACTGGAGCTCTCACCAACCAATAGAATAAGAACTTGCAAACCTATAACGATAGAACAATTCACTTGTCTACTATACAAATGCCAACATTGGTCCAAACTCCCTAATAACAAAGATGCAGGGTTTTACTGCTGCAAATGCAACCAATACCATTCCAATTCCATTCGAAACTCGAAACCATCTATCCAATTAGATTTAACCAATCATACCATGATTACAATGCTTCATATCAATTCTCTTTACAAAATTCTATTCAGTCAAGATTTCTGTTGACACAAGGGCTCCATCAATAACAATGCAGTCACGCCACATAACTTACAATAACCCGTGAGTCACCAATACCAAACTCAAATCATCCTTAGTACACTTGCGGGTTTCCACAACACTTGCCTTTTTCATACAATATTCTACTTACTCACCTTTTAGGATCACACAAAACCTATCATTCAACTCCACCTCTCTCAAAGATATTGTTTCTTAAACAATCCAATTATATGCTTATATTTGGAACATTCACCTTTCACTCTTACCCGGAAGGTAACTTAAGGATCCATATCCTTGAGTAAGACTCAACTGTGCACATCTGGTATTACTCTCTTGGAGTCTATAACTGATGTTAACGATACTAAAACAGACCAATTGTTCATCTCTTATCCACTCAAAATTCAGATCATTTACTGTCCACCAAAAATCATGCTCAAAAGAAAAGTCCAACACTTTGTCCACTGACGCTTGGTACGGAAACCAAGACGGACTTACCGCTCAGAAATTATGATTCTTTAATGTTCCCACCAAGATCATGTGTCTACCGATTAATTATTCAAGGTTAAACGATCAAACACAACTAAACTTGTTTTTCTTGCTAGCAAACAATCCATCTCGAATTTACCAATCCAAACCACACTAAACTGCAATATGATTTTCACTCTCGACGTCCCGTCATGAGCACAACACTCGCTGTTCGCAACTCGAGATAACACAAAATCGGCACAACATAGAGATCACAACTCCAACAAGCAGTGAAGTATATCTACCATTCCGTTATTGTCACACCACGAATACTCAACGGAACAATTCGATCCCAAACTTACAAGGACATTATTAGGGAACGACAAGGACAACATCAAAGGTTTTAGCTACAAGCTAATGCTTGGTTCATCCATAAACAAAACCAACGCATAATCTTTATCGGATAAAACAAGGCAAAACAAAATACATTTTATCTCTAGTATACAACCTTCTCCCCTTTCTCTCTAATTCCTTGCAAGGATTAGTATCAAAAACAACATTCATAGTCTCATCGTGGCATAATCCCATTACTTCAATTATTCCAAAACATAACAACGATAACCGGTCACTACCAGGAGGTAGTTGATCGCTCAGTACGACTTTACGACTCTAGTAGCTGAAAGAGGTTTAGAAACACAATTCTATAACCGGGTACTATCCAGAGAACAATCTGATTACTCAACGCAGAAGCAACCTTTTGGTATTCATTGTTACTTAAGTTTCCTAATTCATTCCAGTCGCAGCCAAAGGTCACAACCATCACCAACAGATGATTCCAACCAACTGATGTTGAAAGAAAGACAACGGTGAGTTGTGGTTAGCGGGTATCGTCTTCATCAATCCAAGCAATAGGTTTCTACAAACCAGATTACAAATTCATCTGATACATGAGCAAAAGTCCAGTGCAAGGTGATGACCATTCGACTTGACCTCCACAACTACTTTCTTTACATCAAAATCTTTCTTAACCAAGTCAATAACATCCCTAGGAAATCCCTTCCATTCACCATTCTCGTAGACCAACAAACTCGTTCAGGACGTTCACTTCTTCTGAAAAATTCATATAATACCAAATTAATGACTGTCCAAAACAAGTCTCTGAATTCGTAGGTTTGCCTTATACTTATTCAATCTCATTCGTTGACAATCTTGTCCTTGACGATACAGGTGATGTCTATAGAGGTAACACTGATCGCAGAGTTCTATTCAGACATGTAGCATTATCCAGAAGTATGCTTTCGCTTCAGTGGGACTCAGACTCCATTTAATGCCTTCTCATACCGTATTAACTTTATGCTTTGCAGTAACGTTTCTCATTTTCAAATGTAATCCATCTTACTAGAGATTCTTCCAAATTCCACGTGCTTATTTCGTCGCTTATCACAACTTCATCAAGTTCGTACTTCATACACCTCACATCACTAATTAAAGCCTATTATTCCTCCGATATCATACTCTATACCATTCCTTGGGTCACTACACGATTCCAAATTAATCCCTTACTAAAATATAACACCTTGATGCATTACTCTAGAATTTGTCTCCTTGCTCATAATCGAAAACATTATCACAATCTTCTACCCATCCGTGAGGTATTATACGAATACACTCCTTGAAGTACACTCGCTCATCTAAGATGTCACTACGGCCTTAGAACGGAGACACTAATAATCAAATCATTCCCTAACTTACGTCACACGTTCCATAAAGCATCTTCTCCCTTTGTGGAATGAAACTTTTCAACACTTTTGTCCATACCAGTGACCAACATTGATCCACCAGTGGCTTTACTTATTTCGTGGGACACTGACCACTCATCCTGTAGATACTGGTATCCCTCGAGCATTATCCATTCCAAAGGATTTTTTTTAAATAACATACTACTCTGCAACTCCATGTTACAGGAAGTAGAACTCTTATGAAGACTCCAACTGAGCTGACAAAAGCTCATCTACTAACTCTTGGCTTGAGCCCACCCTCACAGCACAAGTTGCAACAACACTTCGGAGTCCTCATGGTCTCATTACCATGATCCTACCTACCACATACATAGTACTAGGCTGATCAGACCCATTACTACATAATATGATATTAAGAATCATGTTGGCCGTACACACTTAAGAGGCAGGAAAGATTTACTTATGATGTTTCAAGGCTAGGTCGAGGATACGACCTACTCTGATACCAACTGTAGCACCCATATAATATATATCTAGAATAATATCATACAAAGTTAATTTTTGGTACTGACACCATCATAAATTCCTACTAGTATGATTCACATTCTTGTCCAATTCTAAAAACAATAAAAACAATGGCACAAGACATGGAAATCATACTAAAATAAAATCTAAGAACAATACAATATCCATTATTGTACAAAGATAAGGAAATACACAGCGGAAGACTAAACTAAGCTTCACTTGAAACATCCTGAGCATAGCTCCACTTGTAAATCAAACCTGCAAAAAGGAACCTGAAAAGCAACAACATTAGTGGGGTGAGATAACAACATCTCAGTGGGTTCCCTATCTTAGAGTTCCCTCGACTCTAAAAGGTTCGATTCCTAGAATCTCAAATACTCACAGTTTCCTCACTCACGAAATGGAAACAAGTGGTACCAAAGTCCACATGTACCGCCACAATAGATATAGAGAATGACACATCTACCTCAAGTCCTTACGGATGCTTCCCATGGGACTCAATGTAATACCCACCTCAAGACTTACTCAAGACCTTACGGAGGATTCAACATAACACTTTCTTCGATCCTTACGGATGCTCTTGCGAAACACAAAGTAACCACAAAGAGACTTACTCAAGATCGTCGCATAGATAATGTAGCTCTCACCTCAAGTCCTTACGGGTACTTCACATGGGACTAAGAACAACCCATCTCAAGATTTATCCAAGACCTTACGGAGGATTCGATGCCTACATATCTCGATTCAACACTCACGTCGAAATAACCGGTTCCTCAAGTCCTTACAGATGCTTTTGCGAAACACAAAGTAACCACAAAGAGACTTACTCAAGACTTCCCACGCAAACCAGTGTGGTACTCACCTCAAACCCTTACGGATGCTTCCCGTGGGACTCAGAATAACCCACCTCAAGACTTACTCAAGGCCTTACAGAGGATTCATAACATACACACCTCAAGTCCTTACTGATGCTTCTCGTCGGACTAAACATCACCCATCTCAAGACTTACTCAATATTTTACGAAGGACCCGTGCAATACACCCCTCTAGCCCATACGGATGCTTCACGTGGGACTCAACATTACCCACCTCAAGACTTACACAAGACTATTACGGAGGATCTAGTGTATAACACGCTAGTGGTTCATACAATCTAGGGTGAACCTAGCCATTCACACGAGTTACTTTATCTAACAATTCGAGTTACAAACTAGGACACACTATAGGTTCAAGATAAAGTTTTCCTCACTCTTCTACAATTGATGCTTTTAATCATATCGTTTTCATATATATAACTCTAACTCTTATAGTTTAATCATTACTATTAAACAATCCTCACCATAAACTCATTGTCTTTTCTTCCATTCGATTCTCACAATGATCGCATGCCTCAATTCTCAATCGAGCCTCAAAGGCTAATACCCAAATTCCTTAATTTTACATAATTACGGTTTATCGGAAAAGTCTGGTATAATTAACATTTTTCGGCTTTATTAGTTAGCAAATGTTTTCAGCTTTACAATGATATGCGGAACGCAATAATCGGACCGACGTATCACAACTTATGAATTAAACACCAAAAACTCAACCTACAGGTCTCGCTGAGCGAAGCCCAGCTCGCTGAGCGAAAATCTTCCTGGAAATCTCGCTGAGCGAGGGACAGCTCGCTGAGCGAGCTATACCAGTCCAGGAAATTCCAACTTATGGGAAAATCCCTTCTCCATGCCAAAACCATTCAAAACATCAACAATTCCAGCAAAACATAATCAAACATGCTTATATTCATAGTGTGAGTGTTTTAGTCGAGTTTTAATCGAGTTTTAACCGTTTAATCTTTCAATTTCCAAGATTTCTACAAAACCCCAAAACTCAATATCTCTACCAAAACTCAAAAGAAAAGTTTCAAACTAAGAACCCACCTTGCAATCGACGAGGAGGTTGGTGAAGATGAAGATTTGATGAAGAAATGACGATGATCCGAGCATTTTCCTCTCTTAGGGTTTCTTCCTCTTCTTCTCTTCTCTTATCCCTTTCTTTCTCTTCTTTTTCCTTCTTTCTCTTTTCTTTTTCTTACCAAATTTCTTTCCTTTCTTTTCTCTTTTATAATACATAACTTGTTTCTCTTTCTCTTAAAAACCAAACAATGTATATCATACCAATACACGATAGTCAGTATACTAACGTGTCCAATTTGAGAATATTCAGAATATATCTCAAAGTCAGATAATACTTAATTAGTCCTAATTAATATTATCCAGGGTGTTTAATTAAATACGGGGTATTACAATTATGTACTTGACAGTATTGGATAACTCAATGGGGTGTGTGTTGGGGCAACATGACGAGTCTGGTCGAAAATAGCAGGCAATATATTACCTTAGCAAAAAGTTTACCGACTGTGAAACAAGATACTCATTGCTCGAGAAAACTTGCTGCGCTTTGGCATGGGCTGCTCGCCGACTAAGACAGTATATGTTGACTCATACCACCTTATTGATTTCAAAAATGGATCCAATCAAGTATATATTTGAGAAACCTGCTCTCTCCGGACGAATAGCAAGATGGAAAATGATCTTGATAGAATATGACATACAATATACTACTCAGAAAGCAATCAAAGAAAGTGTAATAGCTGACCATTTGGCTCATCAAGCAGTTGATGATTATCAATCTATGAATTTTGAGTTTCCAGATGAGGATATTATGATTGTTACTAAAGAACCTAGACAATATGAAGGACCTGGACAAGGATCCCGATGGATTATGGTTTTCGATGGAGATTATCTCTCCTAAAGGTTGTTTTACACCAGTTACTGCAAAGCTTTGTTTTAAATGTACCAACAATATGACTGAGTATGAAGCATGCATCATGGGTATCAAGGTTGCTATTGAGATGAAGATCCAATTTTTGAATGTATATGGATATTCAGCCCCGGTAGTTAGTCAAGTTAAAGGAGATTGGGACACCAGGCATCCTAATATCATCCCTTACAGAGAACATGTTTTGTCTTTGATCTCGTACTTTGAAGAGATTACCTTTGGACATATTCCACGAGAAGAGAATCAGTTGGCAGATGCATTAGCTACCATGGCATCTATGTTCGAAATCAGTTGGGATGATAAAGCTCCGAGAATTACTATTGATCGATTTTATAAACCTGCATACTGCAATGAAGTGGGTACTGAAGGAGTAGAAGAAAAGCTTTGGTTCCATGAAGTGAAGAGGTATCTTGAAGCTCAGGAGTTCCCTGAAGGGGCATCTGTCAATGATAAGAAGTTTCTGAGGAGGTTTTCTGCTAAATTCTTCCTAAGTAATGGAATTTTGTACAAGCGCAACCACGATTCAACTTTGCTTCATTGTGTGGATAAGAAAGAAGCAGTAGAGATTATGGAAGACATGCATGATGGGATCTTTGGTGCTCATTCTAGTGGGCATACTATGGCTAAGAAGATTCTGAGAGCAGGTTATTATTGGTCTACCATGGAAGCTGATTGCTATCAACATTCCAAAACTTGTCACAAATGCCAGATTTATGCTGATAAGATTCATGTGCCTCCAGTTCCGTTGAATGTTCTAACTACTCCATGGCCTTTTGCCATGTGGGGCATTGATATGATTGGTGAGATCAAACCTACTGCTTCCAATGGACATTGTTTCATCCTTGTGGCTATTGATTACTTCACAAAAAGGAGGCAACTTCATTTGCTTCTGTTACCAAGAATGTTGTGGCTCGATTCATCAAGTATAATCTTATATGCAGATATGGCATCCCGGAAAGGATTATCACAAATAATGGTACTAATCTGAACAACACTATGATTACTGATCTCTGCACGCAGTTCAAGATTAAACATCATAATTCTTCTCCATATCGTCCAAAGATGAATGGCGCAGTGGAAGCCGCCAACAAGAATATTAAGAAGATCTTGCAAAAGATGACAGTTACATATAAGGATTGGCATGAGATGTTGCCATTTGCTCTTCATGGTTATCGTACCACCATACGTACTTCAACTGGGGCAACCTCATTTTCCCTTGTCTATGGTATGGAAGCAGTTTTACCCATTGAAGTTCAGATTCCCTCTTTGAGAATTATGAAGGATGCAGGCTTGGATGAAGATGAATGGATTCAGACTTGACTTGACCAGATAAACTTGATTGATGAGAAAAGACTAGCAGCTGTTTGTCATGGTCAGATGTATCAAAAACGTATGATTAAAGCCTTCAATAAGTAAGTTAGGCAGCAAGTGTATTAGGCTGGTGATTTGGTAATCAAGCGTATTATATTACCACAGGGTGATCCCAGGGGAAAATGGACCTCCACCTATGAAGGGCCATTTTTTGTTAAGAGAATATTTTCTGGAGGTGCCATGATGCTTACCACTATGGATGGTGAAGATTTCCCGCAGTCTGTGAACGCAGACATAGTTAAAAAATACTACGCATGAAAAGAGACCCGCTAGGTTGACTGGCCTAGGAAAAAATAAGGGCATCTCGGCGAACCAAATGGGTTCGGGCAAAAATTAGGGATATATATATAAAAATATGTACACCCGGCAAGTCGAAAACCTAAAAAGGCGGCTTGGACAAAAAAGGGTATCCCGGTGGATTGAAAACCTGAAAGGGAAATCCAGGCAAAATTTAGGGATTAAAGCGTATGACTATGTCTCGTTGGAGCACCCATGCAACCTATACTAGTTGTGTTGTCTATGTCAAGTTCAACAGATACCGATCAGTCCAATCGTTTCTTCTCCGATATCTGAAGAAGAGATAATTGAAGATAATGGCAATAGCAAAGTTGAAACTCAATAGGATTATTTACACATAACTATTTTTCCTTTTAAAAATTTCTTTGACGAATTCCTCTTACTAGGATTTCCGTCTCCGTGTTAAAACCTGCCTATTTCTAAAATAAATAAAACTCCATTTTCGTATTCAGCTTTACTTTTCCCTCTTTATCCAGCTTTACTTTTTCCCTTTTTACTAAAGCGAAAAACATCCATTGATTATGTTTGAATGTATATATGCCTTTGAATATGATTGATGTTTACCAGAAATGCATAAAATACAATAGTAGCATTTACAAAGAACGAACGGAGGTAGGAATTCAACGAAGCTTCGCCGGTTCATCCCCACGGAGTAATCTTTACGGATATCCTTATGGAATACCTCAAGTAATAGCTTACACTTCTAGCTTGACGAAGTCTCTAAGCGGTTTCATATCCTCTGAAGAATTGATACTTAATTACATAAGTCTCCCGGATCTATGTCCATCTCTTTTATCCTCAGTCAGGATATTCAGGAACTTAATCCTTCAATAAAAAGTACGACGAGCGAAAACGGAAATTCCTAAGTACGATATTCTTAAATAAGACGGGAACAAAGTCTTCATACTCCTCAACAACGAATCAGGATTTATTTTCCCCAGTCGGCAGTTACTTCACGAAGCTACGCTTTAGCTACATAGTTCATTCATACATACATCATATCATATCATATCATATTATACGCATCCTCATAAAATATTATCTTGCAGAATGTTATATACATCATTATATTTGCACCAAACTAACCTTGTTTTTCAGGTTAATTCTCCAGCAGGTAAACTTCATCAACAACTTACCTTGGGCTGTCGTTTATTCTTCCCAAAGGTTATCTTGTTACCTCTGGTCGTCGTTTATTCTTCCCGAAGGCTATCTCATTTTGGGTCGTCGTTTATTCTTCCCAAAATCCATATTGATACCTTGAGCCGTCGTTTATTCTTCCCAAAGGTTATCTTGTTACCTCGGGTCGTCGTTTATTCTTCCCGAAGGTTATCTCATTTTTGATCGTCGTTTATTCTTCCCAAAAACCATATTGATACCTTGGGTCGTCGTTTATTCTTCCCAAAGATTATCTTGTTACCTCGGGCCGTCGTTTATTCTTCCCGAAGGTTATCTCATTTTGGGCCGTCGTTTATTCTTCCCAAAAACCATATTGATACCTTGGGCCGTCGTTTATTCTTCCCAAAGGTTATCTTACTACCTCGGGCCTTCGTTTATTCTTCCTGAAGGTTATCTCATTTTTTGGACCGTCGTTTATTCTTCCAAAAAAAATTTATCTTCATATTTGGGATTGCTTCCCTCTCAAAGAAACATATCTGAAGACTTTTTCTCCAAATGGCATCTTTAAGCCCATTCAAGCATCACAACCAATCAACAGTATCATTATACGCACCGACGAGTACAAATTTTTGGGCTTTTGTGTTCAATCCTCTTCAACCTTCAAGTCACGAATGGAGTACATGCCAATCTAACTCAGATTTCAGAAAATTGAACAGGGGCAACTGTTATACCCCAAAATTTTCCCTCCCACAATCAAGACAATATCTCCCAAGACTTCTAAATGATCATAAGCTTCTCAAGATTCTCAATTGATCAAGAAGTGTGGAAGTTTCCCCAAACAATGCCTCCTCCTATTATTATTAGTACTATATTATTATTTCTCTATATTTTTATTTTACCTATTCTATTATTATTATTATTAGTAGTAGTAGTACTACTGTTATTATTATTCTAAAAGTTTCCATGAGTCACAACATTACACTAGTCACACAAACTGTACGAAAGACAATTTTTCTGCATAACAAATTTCACAAGACCCACTCAATTTCATTCCACAACACTCCCACAATTCAACCAATTCCACTCAAAAAGAATACAACTCATAATTTTCAATCCTATCCTAATTTTATCACCAATATCCATTCTACCACTTTCTCAATCTCCTCTATATAACAACACCAATTCTCTTCATAAAACAAGCTTGAAATCCTCAAAAACCTCTGCAAAAATCTAAGAATCAAGCTTCAGCGAAAATACAAAAAAATCTAACTCGTTCTTAATCTCTGTTTTCCAAAAACACCAACCATAAACAAATTTTTTCTGCAAGAATCCAGCAAATAAACCGCATCCTGTTTTTCATCCCTTCGCTACTCTAAAACAACATTTCATCACACTCTCAAAACCCTTCTGCAAAACCTCAGGAGAAAAAAAAAACAAAATCACCCTGCATCCTTACTTCAACCATTAACCCTTCAAATCTCACACTTCATCTCCCCGAACCAAACACATATTCACCTTCCATATCACCACCACCAAAATCCGAAAAGACAACGAAACCAAAAAAACCAAGCTGAGATTCGTAAATACACAGACTGAAACCTTTCCAAAATCTCGATCCGAAAACTGCCATGAACGCACCAACCTGAAACCAAAACAAACCATCGCAAATATGCGTGAGAGTGAGACCCAAAATGAATCAAACGCAGCAACCAGATATGCGTGAGCAACTGCGAGTCAGAGTTGGACCCTATCACCATCCACGCCACCCAAAACACCAATCTGCCGTGAAAATCACAGACCGAATCGGAACCCACCGTGAACATTCAAAATCGCCGCCATTGAATCGCGAGTGAGAGCGTGAGATACCAAAATGGAGAGTCGCGAGCGAGTTGATGCCGTGATTCCAAAAACGATCGTCGTCGTGAGAAAGGAGACACAAACAGTCGTCACGATTCACTTGTTGAGGGTGGGTTTCAGACGACTTTTTTCAATCTGGTTTTGAATCGCATTTTTGTGATGAAGCATTCTCTTATTATTTATTTTTTGTTATGTCCCTGAACCGTGGTTTTTAGGGAATGCATCTTACACTGCTGTGTTTTTAATTTTTATTTTTTTTATGTTTCTGATAATGTTTGTTGTTGGGTCCTAAGCCCATCTGATTCTCACTACTCACACCACACCAAATCCAACGCAACACCCCTTTATTATTTCTTTTTTAATTTTTATTATTTTTTTAAGAATCATTTCTTTTATTTCTAATTCCTATAATTTCTTTCTTTTGTTATTTACTGATAATCTTTTGATTTTTTTTTAAAAAAATGTTAAAAGAAGGGGTGTTTTATTTATTTATTTTATTGTATTGTATTTGACTTTTGGGGCCAATGATATATCAAAAAAATTAAGTTGGTTTCGATTTCATTAAATCGGAAAACTTGATTAATATGAGGCCAAATTAGTTTAGTTTATTTAGTTTATTACTTTATTTCAATTAATTTTCTTTTTTGGCAATTCATTTAGCTTATTTTATTTTATTGTTTATTTATCGTTTTATGGTCGATGAACATCCAAATAGTCTTGAGATTCGTCGCTAGCTGACTCGACATCTCGACTAATGATGAGACCACTTTATTTAATTTATTTACTTTATTTTATTTTTCGCATTTTATTTCAATACCGACGCTCAACTCCTTATAGAATGTTTCTAAAACTTTGAATTTGTTCTAAGCAAGTCAACGAGACACATTTCGCCGCATCCGAATAAAATGGTTCAATGCCTCTGAATAGTTTAGTACACTGCACACACGCTTCCTCTTGGAAAAACTACAATGATACCCTTTATTTCTCGCAATCCCGTGTAACTTACATGTATCCCTCTCCCATTCCTTTGTACGTATTTTATTTTCCGCGCTTATCGAATTCATTCGCGAACCCTTCGTCCAACACCAAGCGGTTTCACTCGCACACTCGCACATTTCATTCGGTTATGGTTTCGTATTACTAGGAGCACCCCTAGGGACTAGGAATCGAATCCACCTAACTAACTCAAACAATAAATCTACATCTGTATTTACCTGTAAGTCGACTGCTTCGCGCATCGCCATCAAACAAAAAAAAACCAAAACGTTACTTTTAGAACCGAATCCTTGATCCAAACATCAAGCGATCTTAGATTAATAAAACACCTAACAACTATCGAAACAAGGTGAAAAATACAAGTGTTGGATCTCCGATGCTTTTCTTCAAGTGTTTAAACACGAGGCATCTGCTTCAGGTGTGAGCAATTGACGCCTGATAAAATCAACCAACTAACCAACCTTAGAACCACGAACTACGAGGCTCTGACTTTCCCATTTCACAAGGGAATACGTAGGCACACGGATCTTACTCCTTGCCGAGCACCCTAGGAAGCTAACCACCCATTTCCCCTCTAATACTAACCTTAATTTAGAATCGTATCACATTTTATTTCTGCTTTTAATTCTGTAAACACCCCAAATTTGCCCTCACCCATTCACACCATGGCTTGTGATCATTTCATATGCATAAACTCAATCATAGCATCTCAATTTACATTTTTGATTCACTGCATAGTTTTCAAGGCATCTGCACCTAGGGTTTGTGATCTGAGCAACCTCAGAGCATCTTGAGCCATTCCAAAGGCAACCAATCAACTCAAAGGGGTCCATGTGTGTTCTTATATCATATTTCACCTCCTCAAAGTCAAAAATGCAGAGGAATCACAAGAACTAGGGTTTGAGTGGATGCAGAGCCAGGTTGAACTACACAGTTGACTGAAAATTAGGGTTTTGGTTTCAGAGGCCATAACTCCAAATTTTTTGGTCATTCTTGTTTCCATTGATCTTTTTATGGTATAGGGAGTATGCATATCAATTTTCATGAAGAAATTCCATGGGGAAGTCATCTGATCAAGAGTTGACTTTTCAGACAAGTCAGTGCAAAATCAGGGCATCTGAGGCCCCCAATGACCCAACCAATGGGTGATCTTCATCATTTTGAGTGTATATGGTCTTTATTTGATCATGGAAGAAGATTGAAGTTCATAAAATCAAGAATTTAGGGTTTTTGCAAATTTTGACTTTTTGGGCATAGCTGACTTTTCAAGAATGCATCATTTTATGTCATTTTTCAAGCCTTGATTCATGATCCAAAAATGCTTCAAATGGAAAAACTTTGGTCATAAAAGTTGTAGATCTCATCTTTCCCTTTTCAAAAAGTACAAGAACATGATCAAACTCTTCTTGAATCAAAAGTTATGGTGTGGCAAAGTTGGCAAAAATCACTAAAATTCAAGTTATGCACCAAGTGGAAATTTTGCAAAACCTTGAACCAATGCATTTTATAACTTCTAATTGACTTCAAACCAGTATGCAAACATTCTACAAGTCACAAAATTCAGAATGAACTAGGCATTGCTCATGTTTCATGACTTTTGGAACAAGAAAATCACATGTGAACCAAGTTACAACAAGTTGCAAAACCACTCATTCCACTTCCTACAACTTATGACATTGGATGCTGACTTTGGCTAGCCTCTCACCTCACCCTTTGCTGCGCAGCCCATGCCATGTACTTGCCTAGATCATGAGCCATGCTTCTCTTACACAATTTTTGACTTTTTGCAAAAGGCAACTTACCAATCAATAAAGCACATGTCAAATCAACTGACCAATGAGAGAGAGTCATATGGACAATTTGCAAGCAAAGCATAGCATAAGGCAAGGCTGAAAACACTTCATTCACAACATTCACAAAATCCCTTCACATTGCAAAAGCCTTCGAATTTCTCTATACAGCCTGAAAACACTCAAACTAACTTCACCATCCAACTCAACACACTTCATAGACAAGAAACCACCCAAAGCATAAGCCTGAAACAGCCAGAAAACTCCATTGCCATTTCTCACTCCATTCTGCAGATTCATTTGAATCCCTCTCCCTAGCCCACAAACAGCCAAACAAACACCATAGACCTTCTCCATTCACCCTCAGGATCATAAACAACCCCTCACCATGACCTGAAAGTGCCTATTTCACCATTGCCATTTCTGACCAAGCTTGAACAGAAGCTTTCGAAACTCATCAACCAGCCAACTTAAACTCCTTTTGAGTATTCAAACATCTTCTGGGGACCAAGTGGAGTAGTTTGCATTGAAGGAAGTGGTCAGAAAGTCTTCAAACTGAAAGCTTCAGATCTCAGGTAGCTCGAAAATTATTTTTCCAGAAATCATTTTTCTTGTTACAAACTTGTTCATTGTGTTGTCCTGATCATCCTGATGTTCTTAGTTTTTGAAATGGTGATGATTTGAGTATTTAATTTGACTCTGAAACTGGTTTGCCCTAAAAATGTTTGCCTTCGATTCATGTGATTGATGAAGAATAAATTTGTTTGGGGTTAGGGTTTTGATTCAGGAGGTCATGGGGTTCATTTCTATGTGCTTAGTTTTCATTTTAGTCACGTTTTTAGGAAGTTTGAAGTTTTCAGGGGAGGAGGTCACCGGAGAAGACGACCGGAGCTCGTCTCCGGTGACCTGAAAGTGTTTAATTATTAATTAGGGTTAGGGCACTGAGTTTGAACGTGATCCATTGGATTCCATTTCCCGCGCGTGAATAGAAGGCCAGGATCTTTTCATTAAGTCTTAATTATGAATTATTATTTAATTAATCAGGATTAGGCTAGTTTGAATTGTGACCCTTAGATCACGCGCCAAGTCAACCATCTCCTCCCCAGATTGCATCCCAGCCCCTCATTCTGTTTACTTTCATTTTTATTTAATTTTAATTCATTTCTTTCTCATTTTATTTGCACCATTTATTAAAAATAGTAAAAAATGTCTAAAAATTATGAAACTTTTTCTCATGAGTTTCAATAATTTTTAAGACCCAAAAATATTTTTATTTTTTATTTTTATCATTAAAAAGTATTTTTAAATATTTAAAAGATTATTTTTAATTGATTAATGAAAATTAATTTATTAAAAATACTTTTAGGTATTTAAAAATCACCAAAAAATTCATGAAATGTTCTAAGACATTTAGAAACATTGTCCAACCTTCAAACCAAATTTCTTTTTTGATCTTGATGCATTTTAAGAATTTTTCATTGAATTAAATCATATTTTGTGCATTATTTTGATCATAAGTTCCAAAAATCATTTCTGCCTATTGGTGAAGGTTGTGACATTGATTCTTTTTGCTTTGTCTTGTGTTTAACATGTATTTTCAAGGATAAAAAGGCCATGAATTGTTCTTACATTTTCAAATTGTTTGGCATTTGTTTTGTTAAGAACCCCCTAAAAACCCTAATAACTTGCAAAAATCATAACTTGAGTTTGATTGAGAGTTGAGAGCTCCCCTTTGGGCAGTGGTTCATCATAGGCCTAGGGTTTCTTTGGGTAGCATTTTCCCTTTTTTATCATGAGGTTTGCTTCTGTTTTTGGTTTGTGTTTGATGTTTGATCCATAAACCCTAATTTGGGCTTTCTTTTGCATCCTTCTTGCATTCCCTTGCATAACATGACTTGCCTTTGCATTTTGTGCATGCCTATGATTCATTTGACATCTTAAGACATGTAGAAAGCATCATTGATCATTGCATTGCATATTTGACATGTCATTTGTCTTGTATGCTTCATAACTTTTCATGCTTGTTCATGCTCCTTAACTTGCATCATTTGCATTCATGATCTTGTATGAACATCCCCATTGTCTTGCCTCATGTTTGCAACACCTCATAACATCATAATCATCATCAACATGCTTCTGGTTTTGCTTAGCATCATATCATTTCATCTCATCTTGCATTACATTGCATTTCTTTCTAACATTTCAGGTGGTAAGTAAACTTGAGAAGTGGATTTGCCTTCACTTCTCATAACTTTTCTTTTCATCTCTCTTGCATCCATTGCTGCATTCTTATTTGTGTTTGAGTTTGAGCTTGCTCATTCTTCTTCCTCCCACTTTCTTTCTCCAAGTTACTTGACTTCTTGAATGAAGCAAGTCATTTTGCTTCTCTTGATCCTGTTCATCTGCTTCCTGGTGGCTCCTTTGAAGATTGTTCTTGGAAACCTCACAAACCTTAGGACCAACCAAGCATGACAATGAATTAGGGTTTTGATTAGTTCCCCCCATAGTTTTACCTTTGTGTCTCTCTTTGAGTCTCCTCTTCTCACCTCATAATCAGGGACTAAACCCTAAAGGCTTTAAGACTTTGTGCTTAGGGTTATGCCTGCATCCTTCTCTTAGGATGGAGTGTATAACTTTAATCCTAAGTATTAAACCCTTAAGGTGTTTAAATCTCTTAATCAATTCACTTAATAAATATCAAGACATTACACTTGTAACTTGGGCCTTGCATTAGGGTTCTAATTCTTCCTTAAGTGGTTAAGAAGGACTAACCCTAGTGTTAATGGACAAGTCCCCCTCAAGTTGTCTTACAAACCATAAAAATCACTTCATCATCTTATCATTAACTAAAATCCACTTAATAAAGGCGTTGTTTTGTCATGGGTTTAATCCCTAATCATGGATTAAGTTGAGGAGTTTTTCTCAACTTAAACATCCTCATCTATTATCCTTCTTTTAGGATAGTGTAATGGGTCTGTTTAATCCTTGATTATGGCTTAACCTCATTACTCAACACTAAACAAAAACACCAAAAACACCTAAATAATCACAAATAGGTTAATGATCTTAATCCTGCATCAAAGGTGATTAAGTGTGAGAATCTGACTTCACACTTAAGGTACTCTCATTACCCCTGATCAGAGGGAAGATGTGATGAGTTTATTAAATCCATTGGTTTAGGCTTAAGCTCATTATCTTATGACAATCTTCAAAAAGCAATAAAAGACTGAAAACTCAAAAACAAACAACAATCGTCTCCTCCGGGATTCTTTTCTCATCATCTTCACTCACAAACGAGAACTCGCTTCTTCCGTCTAATGCAAGACAGTAAGCACCTGAGCCAGACAGGTCATACACTTGAGCATAGGCAAGCAAGCAGTTCACAAGTCATTTCACCTTTCAGTCTCTTTGGGTCGAACTACGGTGTTCTGACTTCCTCATTGCACGAGAGGATACGTAGGCATAACTTAACAGTTATCGAACAAAAGTCTCTGTATATTCCCCCTCCTCCCAGCTTCATTCTTAAGCCTCATTGTCATGAGCATTTCACCTCTTTCTCTTTTACACTGACACATCATTATACACTTCACTTCCTTTACACTGACACCTGTACATTCCTTTCCAGCTATTTCATACACAGATTGCACTGACACTACCCCTTTAAAACACAAATCTTTTAAGCGTGGATCCCGTCGAGTACGGCGGACAATCTGGGTGCTAATACCTTCCCAGGTTGTAACCAACCCCCTTTCTCAGTCTCTCTGGTTCGCAAACCGTCTTATCCATCTTTTTCTAGGCTTATGCAGCATTGCCTTTCCTCCGGGATAAAAATGCCTAGCTGGCGACTCTATTCATTCTCCAGTGAGTTCACGGCTGTGTGTTCTCACTGTTCCCTTCGCCGACCGTTCGCGTCTGTACCTTCATCTGACCCTGTGTCACTTGTCGGGAGCGACAGCTTGGCGACTCTGCTGGGGAAACCTTATATTGCAACCAGGGCTTCTGGTTCTTTTTGTGGGTTCCTCCTAGCGCTTGATTGATTTGTGTTTACTGGGGTGTTATGTGCTTATTTGTGTTTGTATATTTGTTTTATTTTTACTGCTTTATGTACAGTTGCTTTATTGCTTTCTTTATTGCTTTTGTATATATCATACTGTCATGCTGCTGGCTGGATCTGGTTTTTCTTTGGTGGGTGGGTGTTCCATTGAGAGTTGAGGTCCTATACCTGGGACCTGAGTGACACCTAGGCTAGAGTGAATCATATTCTTTCCCATTCCATTTCGGTCTGGTGCGGGAATATGAAACACGGTTCAGATATGGGTTTCTTCTTGAGAACTCTGTGTTGCAGATTTCCTGCAATGCTAGGGCCATCTAGGAAGCCTGCTAAGTCTGGATGACCTTTTAGTACTGACCTTCAGAAACTGAGGTGAATTAGAGGAGGAATTGTTATGGTTATTGTAAACAATGTACCTCCGAGTTAGAAGTGTTTACACTTCTCATAACTGATCCAAGTCTGAGGATCCTTGTTCTAGATCACTACCTGTGAGGGGGTTGGGCTGTTTACAGGTTTGCAGGTACCTTGACCTCAGAATACCCTGTTACTTTGACTTTGTTAAGAGTACTCCATGTTGGACAGTTCTTGTGATTCTAAAACCCTGGACATGTGGCTCTTTATTTGAGTCCCCCCACCCTGGTTACTGGATTTATAGACCTCCATCTGGAATTCTTGAACACACATGGATCTATACCAAGGCAGTTAATCAGATCCAGCTCAGTCACAAACCCTTGCATTTCATTTTGCATACATACTCATTGCATCATATTAACATGTGCTTATTTGTGTTTCAGGGTATCCATTTTCATCTGGTTTTGGTTTTGACCCCATCTGTTATATTGACCTATCTCCATCAGCACTTGCTTCAGCTTGTCAGCCATATACTTCAGTTACTTGCACCAGCCAATCAGTGGCTCATTCTTTCAGCATCTTCATCAGCACTCTACTCAGTCCTCAGCATCATGGCTCCAAAGAAAAGCAACATCACCTATCATTTCTTCCAACCAGACTTATCAGACATCAGGAGGATCCAAACCCTGATCACTCCAGATCATATACCCTTGTTCAGAGAGAGTTATGGAGATATACTGGACATGGTTATGGATCTGGACCCTTCACAAATGAGCCTCATCCACACCTGCATTCAGTTTTATGATCCCCCATTGAGATGTTTCACCTTTCAAGACTTTCAGTTGGGTCCTCTTTTGGAAGAATACTCATATTTGGTTGGTTTGCCTATCAAGAGAGAAGTCCCATTCAACCCTGAAATGGTCTTTCCCAGCAATGGAGAGATAGCAAAAGCGTTGCACCTGGAGCCTGTTTTGATTGAACAGCATATGACCTCTAAGGCTGGGATCCCTGGTTTTCATCTTGACTTCCTGATTTCTCAAGCTAGTTTGAAGGCCTCCTTGGGGGATTGGAAAGCTGTTTGTGCTCTGTTGGCCTTAAGTGTATATGGAATTGTGTTGTTTGCAGATGAGCCTCGATTCATCAGCAAGAATGCAATCCACTTGTTCATCCTGAAGAACCCAGTGCCAACTTTACTGGGTGATCTTTATTACTCAGTCCATCAGAGAAATGAGAAGCAGAGGGGAAGGTTAGTGAGGATTTGTGCTCCATTATTTCATGCTTGGCTTCTCAGGCATCTACCCAGGACAGATGCATTTCTCAATCCTCATCAGCAAAGCAACTGGGCTAAGAGACTCATTGTCCTAACTTCAGCAGATATCAGATGGTGTACTCAGAGCACCAAGGGCAGAGACATGATCACCAGCTGTGGGCACTTTCCCAATGTGCCTTTGATAGGAGTTAAGGGAAGTATCAACTACAACCCTTTGTTGTTCAGGAGGCAATTGGGCTATGCACTGGTTCATATTCCTAGGGAACAAGACTTGGTGGAGACCCTCTACTGTGAGAACAAGATTAGTCTGGCAACTGTTAGGCAGGCTGCCTGGGCCTGGGATCATGTTCAGACTAAGGGAATCACTATTCTGGGGAAGTGCAATAATGTGGCATCAGTCCAATATTATGAGTGGTCCCATGCTAGGGCCCAATTCTCTGGAATGCCCTTTACCATAGAAGATATGCCTGAGTCATCTTCAGCACCACCCCCTGCCACTATTAGTTTGGAAGAGTTTGAGAGCTTGAAGGAAAGAAATGAGAAGTTAACTCAAGCCTTGCAGAAGACCCTCCGGGAGAGGAGTGAAGGTGTGAGGGAGATTGAGAGATTGGAGAAATTGAGGGTGGAACACTTGACCAAGATTGAGAAGTCTGGAGATTATATCAACAAATCCAAAGCTGGTGAACAGATTCTGAAGAATGCTTGTAAAGAAGCCCAGTTTCAGAGAGCAAGAACAGACTTGTATTTGAAAGAGAGTCAGGCCAGGTGGGTCCGGATCACTGAGGCCCGTACTCTAGAAGACAAGAGAGTTCAAGACAAGATGGAGCAGATGGAAAAAGCCCTGGCAGCAGCCCAGGAGGAAATATCAGAGCTGAAAATCAAAGCAGGAGTAAAGAGGTCTAAGGACCAAAGTCAGAGCAAGAAGTTGACTGCAGCTGTTGCAACAAGAAACCTTCTCATCAGAAGTCTTACGGAGCATCCGGCTGATCCTGTGACCGAAGCACTTCTCAAGGAAGTTCGTGAGGATGAGTTTGGCCTTGGAGTTTGATCATTTGCTTGTTGTTGTTCCTTTCCATGTACCTTTGCTTTTTTGTGATGTATTTTGGCCCCTTTGAGGGTTTGTGTTGTAAAATGAACAAATTGTATTATTTCACCTTTGTAATATATTTGTGTTGGGGTTCACATCAAAAGCAACTTCAACAGCATCATCTTCAAGGGTCTGGAAGGGTCAAAACTGAAGGCCAAACCGGATACCTTGAGAACAAATAAGCATAACTGCATTGCATGCTAACCTTTTATTTGTTTTGTAGGGTTTTGTTTTGTTGTTGCTAACCTCTGTTGTGAATCTCAGGAATTATTGCTCGCCGCCGGGTATTTCCTCTCAACAGGCCTCACAGGTACCCAACTAGAAACAACCTTCCGGGAATTCAGATGGATCAGATGCAACAAGACCTTACGGAGGTCAGAAACCAGATGGCAAACGAAAGGTTAGAGATGAGAACGCAGATGACGCAGTTCATGGAAGTTATGAACAACATGGCTCAGAGCCAGGAGAGACTGAGGGCCATGGTGGAGAGGCAAAATCAAGAGGAGCCTCATGTAGGAACTGCAGGCACCAGTAATAATGAAAGGGTGCAACCACATGTTACCCCCCCTGTGTTTGGCCCACATCTACATCCTGAGATTAACGTTCCTGCAAATGTTCAAGGAACAGCCACTGCAGCCAGAGTACTTCAAGAAGACCCTCAAGAAGACCAGTATACAGTAATGGGTGCCGGAGAAGAAACTTATGATAGACGATTGGAAGAGATAGCTGAGAAGTTGAGATCACTGGAATCTCAAAACTCTTTGGGGTTTGACGTCATGGACATGGGTTTGGTAGAAGGGGTCAGGATTCCCCACAAGTTCAAGCCTCCATGTTTCGAAAAGTATAATGGGACTTCATGCCCTCGGACTCATTTGCAATCATTTCTGGGAAGGCTGAAGGCCTATACAATGGATGAGAAACTGTGGATGTTCTATTTTGAAGATAGCTTGACTGGAGCATCGAGGGAATGGTATTCCCATTTGACAAGAGCAACTATAAGATGCTGGAAGGACCTGGCAGAGGCCTTCATCAGACAGTATCAGTATAATCTAGACATGGCACCCAACAGGACCCTCCTAATGGGAATGTCACAGTCTTCGAGGGAGAGCTTCAGAGAATATGCTCAAAGATGGAGGCAATTGGCTGCTGCCGTTCAACCACCAATGTCTGAGAGGGAGATGGCAGACATGTTTATGAACACTCTTCAGGGAACGTATATTGACAGGTTAGCTGCTTTCTCTTCCACCAGCTTCGCAGATGTTGTCATAGCTGGGGAGAGAATTGAAAGCCTGTTAAAAATGGGAAAGATCTCAGACAACGGTGCAAGCTCGTCCAGTAGTACAAGAAAGCCTTTTGCAGGCCCGAGAAGAACTGGCGAGACCAATGCCATCCACACCAACAGGGGTAGGCCCCAATATGTTCAAAGGTCAATAGCAGCAGTCACTATCCCTGCTCCAGCTCATCCTCAGCCAGTCTATCAACCTCCTCAACAAAACTTCCAACAACAACCTCAGTATCATCAGAATCAGTATCCTCCAAGGAACTTCAACAACAATGCCAACAACAACAATCAACAGAGGCCATTCCAACAAAGGCCATCCCAGGCTAACCGAGTGATCGACCCGATCCCAATGTCGTATGCTGCTTTGCTGCCACAACTTCTGAAACTCAACCTAGTTGAGCTAAGAACGTTGGCACCTCCGGATCCCAGCAGTCTACCAAGAAACTATGACTCCAATGCTAGGTGTGCTTTCCATTCAAACGCACCTGGTCACAGTACAGAAAAATGCAGGGCTCTGCATATGAAGGTACAAGACTTGGTAGACTCCAAGGCTCTGAATTTTGCACCTCCGCCCAATGTCAATAAAAACCCAATGCCAAACCATGGTGGTCCTCGAATTAACGCTATTGAAGAAGACCAACCGTCTTATTTAATAACAAGTGTGGATCAGATCCGGACACCATTGGTGGAAATCAAAGCTCAACTCCGTGAAAACAATATATTTCCGGGGTGTGAACTAGGGTGCCCATACTGCAATATTTCATGGAATGGGTGTGAAGATTTAAGGAATGGCATTGACGGCCTTATTCAGAGTGGCTTGCTACAGATCACTACATCATTTCCGACAAATCCGGCAACTTCATCAACAACGGTTTCAGACACTCCTACAAATACAGCAACTATTGTTCCCGACAATTCATCAGCACCATCAACAAGTACTTCACCTGTCCTCCCAAATGATCAGTTTTCAACAGTTTCTCCTGCTACAACTTCAGCTTCATTCCATTTCGACTCTCCATCAGCAACAACAACAGTCCTTCCAACGGAACCTCCTACAACACCAGCAATCAATCACGAAGATGTCTCTACTGTTACCATATTCTATGATCCTGAAAATAACTCCGCTTACCATTCAGAAGGTGCTGCTCCCACCAGAGCACCAGTTACAATCTTCTATGATCCACAGACAATTACAGTCCCTTCAGCAGCAGCAATCAGTCCAGTCACTGTCACGGTGCCTGGACCAGTACCATATGAAAGCAATAGGGCCATCCCTTGGCACTATGGCTCTGACGTGTACTGCGAAGGAAAAAGAATCACTCTGGAAACATCAGCACCTGCACCACAAGTAGATAATGTGGGGGGAGGCGGAGGCTTCACTCGAAGCGGACGTCTCTTTGCTCCACCAATTCAAAAACCTACTGCCGAAGCAGAAGCTGCTGCCAAGGCAAAAGGAAAAGGCCCGGTGCAGGAAGATCCAGCTGCCAAAGAAGCCCTGAAGACTCCATTTGATCAGGAAGTTGATGAGTTCATGCGGATCATCAAAAAGAGTGATTATAAAATTGTGGATCAACTTCACCAGACGCCATCCAAAATCTCCATCCTCTCGCTGCTTATGTGCTCCGAAGCCCATCGGAATGCACTACTTAAAGTCCTGCACGCAGCTTACGTGCCTGAGGAGATTACTGTCAACCAATTGGAAACCGTGGTTGGTAATGTTACTGCTAGCAATGGGCTAGGGTTTACCAATTTTGACTTGACAGCGGATGGCCGCAACCACAACAAAGCCTTGCACATAACCCTGGAATGCAAAGGAGCTGTCCTTTCTCATGTGCTGGTGGACACAGGTTCTTCCCTGAATGTCTTACCAAAGAAGGCTCTGGTGAAGCTTGAATATGATGGATTGGCATTGAGACCCAGCAACCTGGTGGTAAGAGCCTTTGATGGTTCTAAGAGATCGGTTCTGGGAGAGATTGAGCTGCCTGTGACAATTGGCCCGCAGACCTTTAAAACTATCTTTTATGTGATGGACATTCAGCCCGCCTACAGCTGTTTGTTGGGTAGACCCTGGATTCACGCCGCCGGCGCAATAACGTCTACCCTTCACCAAAAGTTAAAATTTGAGTGGGAAGGCCAAGTTGTCACAATCTGTGGAGAGGAGGACATTTTTGTTAGCCACCTGGCTACTTATAAATACATTGAAATGGATGGAGAGATCCATGAAACAATGAGCCAAGGTTTTGAAACCTTGAACGTCAATGAAGCATCTGCTGTATCTGGTACTCCAATGTCATCTTACCAACAAGCCCGGAAGGTTGTTGAAGAAGGAACCGCCCAAGGCTGGGGCAAGATTTTAGCTGTGGAGGAGAAGAAGGACAAGTTTGGGTTGGGTTACAAACCAACTCAACATCAAGCAAAGGCTGCTGCAGAGCCTGGTTTTGTCAGTGGGGGGATGCTTACCCCCGATGCTATCAACTGTCTGGAAGACGAGCTGGAAGAGGAGCGCAATCTGGAGAATTGGATTCGTCCGAAGATCCCGGGGAGCAGTGTCTCGAACTGGTCTTCCCAGGAAATTATAAGAGTTACTCATGCAGAGTAATTATTATTTCCTGTATTTTTATAGCATGCATCCAAGTCTTGCATCTTGCCCAAGATGACAAGACTCATTTTGTAACCAGGGCCATCTGTACTTTTGTGCAAACAAGATTAAATTAATGAAATATCAGACGTCTTTTTGCGAACGAGTCTTTTTCTTTTCTGCTCACTGTTTTTCCATTTTTCTTTTTGTACAAAAATAAATGGCGGTGTTTTCAAAATGATAACTTCATTTCACTTTTTCCAAAGCAAGATTAAAATCAATCACTAAAATGAACAAACTTAACCCTTGCAGAGAGTGCCTTCCTGACAGCACCGACAACAGCACAGTTATGACATCGTATGACTTTGACAATCCAATCAATCAAGCTGATGAAGGGGTTGATGAAGAATATGAGCTTCCTGAAGAGCTAGCCAGGTTGTTAAGACAGGAGGAAAAGGTTATTACTCCTCACCAGGAGGAGATTGAAGTGATCAATCTTGGTACGGAAGAAAATGTGAAAGAAGTTAAAATCGGGGCCTGCCTGCAAGACTCAGTGAAGAGACAGCTGATAGATCTACTTCAAGAGTATGTTGATGTGTTTGCTTGGTCGTATCAAGATATGCCAGGGTTGGATACCGACATTGTTGTGCACAAGCTGCCTTTGAGAGAAGAATGCCCTCCAGTCAAACAGAAGCTGCGCCGAACTCGCCCAGACATGGCTATGAAAATCAAGGAAGAGGTACAAAAGCAGTGGGACGCCGGGTTCCTTGCTGTGACTAGCTACCCGCCGTGGGTTGCTAATATTGTGCCTGTGCCTAAGAAGGATGGCAAAGTAAGAATGTGTGTTGACTACCGGGATCTGAACAGAGCCAGCCCGAAAGACGACTTCCCATTACCCCACATTGATGTATTGGTGGATAATACGGCTCAGTTCTCGGTATTCTCCTTCATGGATGGATTTTCAGGATATAATCAGATCAAGATGTCACCTGAAGACATGGAGAAGACAACATTCATTACACCCTGGGGCACGTTCTGTTACAAAGTGATGCCATTCGGACTGAAGAATGCTGGTGCCACATATCAACGGGCTATGGTGACATTATTCCACGATATGATCCACAAAGAAATAGAATGTTATGTGGATGATATGATCGCCAAGTCCCTTACAGAGGAAGATCACCTGGTAAATCTGCTCAAGTTATTCAAGCGTCTGAGGAAGTATCAACTGAAGTTGAACCCCAACAAATGCACATTCGGGGTGCGATCCGGTAAATTGCTGGGCTTTATTGTAAGCGAGAAAGGGATTGAGGTTGACCCTGATAAAGTCAAGGCTATCCAAGAAATGCCTGCACCGAAAACTGAGAAAGAAGTTCGAGGGTTCTTAGGTCGATTGAACTACATTTCGCGGTTCATATCTCACCTCACAGCAACCTGTGAACCCTTGTTCAAGCTTTTAAGAAAGGAACAAACGGTCAGGTGGAACGAAGATTGCCAGAAGGCTTTTTGACAAGATCAAAGAATATCTGCAAGAACCTCCAATCCTTATGCCTCCAGTTGAAGGAAGACCTCTGATTATGTACTTGACAGTATTAGAAGAGTCAATGGGGTGTGTGTTGGGCCAGCATGACGAGTCTGGTCGAAAAGAGTATGCAATATACTACCTAAGCAAAAAGTTTACCGACTGTGAACAGCGTTATTCACTGCTCGAGAAAACTTGCTATGCTTTAGCGTGGGCTGCTCGCCGACTGAGACAGTATATGTTGACCCACACTACCTTATTAATCTCAAAAATGGATCCAGTTAAGTACATTTTCGAGAAGCCAGCTCTTACCGGACGGGTTGCAAGATGGCAGATGATTCTCACAGAATACGACATACAGTACACATCTCAGAAAGCCATAAAGGGCAGTGTACTATCTGAATATCTGGCTGAGCAACCTATTGATGACTACCAGCCTATGAGGTTTGACTTCCCTGATGAAGACATCATGTTCATTAAAGCAAAAGATCATGAAGAGCCTGTTCACACTGAAGGGCCCGACCCGGAAGAAGAATGGACTATGATGTTTGATGGGGCTGTTAACATGAATGGTCGTGGTGTTGGTGCAGTACTCATTACACCCAAAGGAGTTCACATGCCTTTCTCGGCAAAACTCACTTTCAACTGCACTAACAACGAAGCTGAATACGAAGCTTGCATTATGGGTCTTGAGGAAGCCATTGACCTCAGGATCAAGACATTGACCGTATTCGGAGATTCAGCTTTGGTAGTCAATCAAACCAACGGGAAATGGTACACCCACCAAGATCATCTGATACCTTACAGGGATTATACAAGAAGGTTATTGACTTTCTTCACAACAGTCAAGCTTGAGTATATCCCTCGGGACGAGAATCAGTTTGCAGATGCTCTTGCTACCATTTCATCCATGATCAAAGTTCAAGCTGCTAACTTTGTACCTCAGATTTCAGTGTCTAGACTTGATAGACGAACATATGTATTTGCAGCAGATGTTGTAAAAGACGATAAGCCTTGGTTCCATGACATTAAGTGCTTCTTGGAGGATCAGACATACCCACCTGGGGCATCTTCCAATGATAAGAAGACCTTGAGAAGGCTTGCTGGTAGCTTCTTTCTGAACACTGATGGGTCTTTATACAAGAGGAACTTTGACATGGTACTCCTCAGATGTGTTGACAAGACGGAAGCAGATTTGTTGATGCATGAAGTGCATGAAGGATCTTTTGGTACCCACGCAGGAGGGCATGCCATGGCTAAGAAATTGCTAAGATCAGGATATTACTGGATCACAATGGATGCAGACTGTTGTGCTTACGCCAGAAAATGCCATAAATGCCAGATCTATGCGGATAAGGTGCATGTGCCTCCCAATCCTTTGAACATCATGTCTTCACCATGGCCCTTTGCCATGTGGGGCATTGATATGATCGGCAAGATTGAGCCAACTGCTTCAAACGGCCACAGATTCATCCTGGTCGCCATCGACTATTTCACCAAGTGGGTTGAAGCAGCCTCATATGCTAATGTTACAAGACAAGTGGTAGCCAGATTTCTGAAGAGAGATATCATCTGTCGGTATGGAGTGCCCGAGCGAATCATTACTGATAATGGTTCCAACTTAAACAACAAGATGATGGCAGAGCTGTGCCGGGACTTCAAGATCCAACATCACAACTCTTCTCCTTACAGGCCAAAGATGAACGGCGCTGTTGAGGCAGCAAATAAGAATATCAAGAAGATTGTGCAGAAGATGGTAATCACCTACAAAGACTGGCACGAAATGCTACCATTTGCCTTGCATGGGTACCGCACATCAATCAGAACATCCACTGGGGCAACACCGTATCAGCTTGTATATGGTATGGAAGCAGTCCTGCCTGTTGAAGTTGAATTACCCTCCTTACGGGTATTGATGGATGTTAAACTGAGTGAAGCAGAATGGGTTCGGTCCCGATACGAACAACTGAGTCTGATTGAAGAGAAAAGATTGGCTGCAATCTGTCATGGGCAGCTATATCAGAAAAGAATGAAGAAAGCCTTCGATCAGAAAGTCAGGCACCGAGAGTACCAGGTGGGAGATCTTGTGCTGAAAAGAATCCTCCCTCCTCATACAGACCACAGGGGCAAATGGACTCCGAATTATGAAGGACCATTCGTTGTAAAGAAAGTTTTCTCTGGTGGAGCACTGATGCTCAGCACCATGGATGGTGAAGACTTCCCGTCCCCTGTGAATTCAGATGCAGTTAAAAAATACTTCGCATAAAATGACCCGCTGGACATAAAAACAGAATGTAAGTCCAGGCAAAAATAGGGCATCCCGGCGAGTCAAAAACAGAATAAAAGACTCGGGCAAAAGTAAGGGAAATAAATAAAAAATGTACACCCGCTGAGTTGAAAAGCCACATTGGACAGCTCAGGCAAAAATGGGTATCCCGATGGATTGAAAACCCGAAAGGGCGATCCATGCAAAATAAGGGAATAAGCGAACAACTGCATTCTGAATTCGTCTGTATTATATACAACTTGGTAAGCTCCAAAGGATCAAGCTTCAATCAGAATCAACTCTCTCCAGAAAGCAAGACAAGAAGAACGTCATTGTCATACGAGTCATAGCAGAAGAGGAAGCTCCTTGAAAGCGTCGTCGACACCGCCAGCATTTGTTTTCTCAATTTGTAACAATCTCCTCATTTCAGGAGATATGTTTCTTTGACTATATCTTTGCCAATTCAGGGCACATGAATTAATAAAATCAGATTTTCAGTCATGTTTCGTTTTTTACATTTACGTTTTGCAAAGAGTCGTCTGATATCTCTAAAAATACAATTGCATAAGTACAGATGCATTTCTCTAAAGATGAAAACACATGCTTACAGGGAATGTGATTATTCTCGAAAGTACTTAACTCCTATGACGGAATCCGGTAAGGGATACCTCGGGACCTTTTGTACGTTCCATTATCTTTGCAGGATTGCAGGTATCCAGAACGCAACCAGGGGCATGCAGGTTACGTCTCAGCAAGTAGGCGAATCATTATCAACTCGGTCTATCTTCCACATGGCACTAGAAGGTGCCCATTTCCCCAGCGGAGCTGCCAAATCAGCATACACTCAATCTCAGCATCCGAGATGCTCTATCCCCAGCTGAGTTGCTCCCCATTGCTCTCCCCAGCTGAGTTGCCTCTCAATTCCCCAGCCGAGTGGCCATTCTTCCTCAACAGAATACAGAAATCAGGGAATCATCTCCCCACAGAGCTTCAAGCCTTTATTCAGAAGAGTAACGCACGGAGAAGTCACAACAGAGTACATAAAGCTTCTACAAACCCCAGCTGGGTCCCGTATCATCAAGGTTATGTCAACCAGTGACATATATCCCCGAGCAGATACACCATTGGATCTACCAGTGATCTCATACCCAGCTGGGATGTCCGTTTCAAGCAGATCGACCAGAGATCTTCGCGGCAGCGGGATCCGAATCCCGTATCTGTGCCCCTTTGCATAATCATAGCATTCGCATCATATTCACCCCCAGAGCGTAGCATTCCGTCTAATACGGAGCATTACGGCAAAAATCAAATGTATAGCATAATCATAAGTCATGTTGTGAATTGAACGCTTGTGACTAGTGACCATTCATCAGAATACAGATTACTTTCCCCGGAATCCCCATCAGAGTCCCAGCGAAAGCAGTTGCCTCATAATCGCAAACACCAGTATATACACCTTTTTGGCACCCGTCCGTGTCATCCTTCCCCAAACAGGTCGCCTGAATATACTCAACAAACAAATCACCCGTACTACAGATACATCCTGACACCCTTCCGTGTCATATCCCAGCAGAAAGCCAAAGACATCCTCTTTGCACTCACTCTTTCTTGACACCCGTCCGTGTCGTATCCCCAGCGCAGTCACCTAGATACTTGTTAATATTATACTTTTCTCTTTTGACACTCGTCCGTGTCACCCCCCCCAGCAGATAAACACTCATCTATACAATACAATACTCAATACTCATGGTACACTTATACAGATACTCGTCCGTATCTTGTATACATCATCACTCATAACCCCACAGATTCGGCAGTAGTCCTTGTTCTTTGTTAACCAGTTGGTACTCGTCCGTACCACCATCTCAGAACATTGCGTCTAGTGTTTGTTTCTACATGATACTCGTCCGTATCATAGTCTCAAGGATGCTCGTCCGCATCTTTAATCCATACACCGTGTCAAACACCTTTGTCTTCTTGAATATAGATACTCGTCCGTGTCTATTACTCCCCAGAAGAATCCTTTCAGATGCAACACTTGTCCGTGTCCTTAGTTAACCAGTTGATACTCGTCCGTATCATCATCTCTGAACATGTGTCAGTTTGTTTCTACATGATACTCGTCCGTATCATAGTCTTAAGGGTGCTCGTCCGCATTTTTAATCTATACACAATACCAAACACTTATACCTTTTGTTTCTTGGATGTAAACGCTCGTCCGTGTTTACTACTCCCCAGTAGATTGCCAACAAATTTTCTTTTTATCTAACCTTTGAGAGCAGCCGTACCCTGCTGAGTGGTCGTCCTCCACTTCTTGATGGTCGTCCTCCATCATGCTCATCCGATGGCCGTTCCCATCGTTGATTTTAGCAGCCGTCCCCTGCTAGGTGGTCGTCCTCCACCTTTTGATGATCGTCCTTCATCACTTTATCCAATGGCCGTCCCCATTGTTGATTTTGGTTATCTAACACTCGTCCTGTGCTATGATAAACCTCGAGAGCAGCCGTCCCCTGCTGAGTGGTCGTCCTCCACTTCTTGATGGTCGTCCTCCATCTTGCTCGTCCGATGGCCGTCCCCATCGTTGACCTTTTCTATCCGATGGCCGTCCCCATCGTTGATATTTTCGGCAGCCGTACCCTGCCAGGTGGTCGTCCTCCACCTTTGATGGCCGTCCCCATCATATTTCTTTTATACCCAACAGAGCAGTCGTCCCCTGCTAGGTGATCGTCCTTCACCTTTGATGGCCGTACCCCATCATCTGTTTATTTCATTCATTCTTTAACCCGATGGCCGTCCCCGTCGTGGTCCCTTTTCTTTTTAGCCCGATGGCCGTCCCCATCGTTGGTTACTTTACCTTTATGAACTTGATGGCCGTCCCCGTCATGTTTCATTAATCCTCAGAATTTTGCAGCTTTATCTTGATGGCCGTCCCCATCATGATATTTTATTTTCCCCAGCTAGTCGGCCGTCCCCGTCTTAGCTTTACCTTTTATCCCCAGCATGTCGGCCGTCCCCGTCATTGCTTTATACACTTTACCAGCATGTCGGCCGTCCCCGTCATCGCTTTGCTTCACATACCACCTTACCCAGCAGTCGTCCTCTGCTCGACGGTCGTCCTCCGTCGCCCATACTTTACGATATACTTTGTTTTGCTCTTACAATCTATATCCCTTTTCTTTTTCATTCTGTGAGTGCAAATTTTGGACTGTCTTTGGTATTCAACCACAAGTTATCTTGTTTGGCCTGTTAAGCCGTCGCTTACAACCTGCACAGCTAACTCATGTTTGAATAGGGGCAGCTGTAAACACCCCAAATTTGCCCTCACCCATTCACACCATGGCTTGTGATCATTTCATATGCATAAACTCAATCATAGCATCTCAATTTACATTTTTGATTCACTGCATAGTTTTCAAGGCATCTGCACCTAGGGTTTGTGATCTGAGCAACCTCAGAGCATCTTGAGCCATTCCAAAGGCAACCAATCAACTCAAAGGGGTCCATGTGTGTTCTTATATCATATTTCACCTCCTCAAAGTCAAAAATGCAGAGGAATCACAAGAACTAGGGTTTGAGTGGATGCAGAGCCAGGTTGAACTACACAGTTGACTGAAAATTAGGGTTTTGGTTTCAGAGGCCATAACTCCAAATTTTTTGGTCATTCTTGTTTCCATTGATCTTTTTATGGTATAGGGAGTATGCATATCAATTTTCATGAAGAAATTCCATGGGGAAGTCATCTGATCAAGAGTTGACTTTTCAGACAAGTCAGTGCAAAATCAGGGCATCTGAGGCCCCCAATGACCCAACCAATGGGTGATCTTCATCATTTTGAGTGTATATGGTCTTTATTTGATCATGGAAGAAGATTGAAGTTCATAAAATCAAGAATTTAGGGTTTTTGCAAATTTTGACTTTTTGGGCATAGCTGACTTTTCAAGAATGCATCATTTTATGTCATTTTTCAAGCCTTGATTCATGATCCAAAAATGCTTCAAATGGAAAAACTTTGGTCATAAAAGTTGTAGATCTCATCTTTCCCTTTTCAAAAAGTACAAGAACATGATCAAACTCTTCTTGAATCAAAAGTTATGGTGTGGCAAAGTTGGCAAAAATCACTAAAATTCAAGTTATGCACCAAGTGGAAATTTTGCAAAACCTTGAACCAATGCATTTTATAACTTCTAATTGACTTCAAACCAGTATGCAAACATTCTACAAGTCACAAAATTCAGAATGAACTAGGCATTGCTCATGTTTCATGACTTTTGGAACAAGAAAATCACATGTGAACCAAGTTACAACAAGTTGCAAAACCACTCATTCCACTTCCTACAACTTATGACATTGGATGCTGACTTTGGCTAGCCTCTCACCTCACCCTTTGCTGCGCAGCCCATGCCATGTACTTGCCTAGATCATGAGCCATGCTTCTCTTACACAATTTTTGACTTTTTGCAAAAGGCAACTTACCAATCAATAAAGCACATGTCAAATCAACTGACCAATGAGAGAGAGTCATATGGACAATTTGCAAGCAAAGCATAGCATAAGGCAAGGCTGAAAACACTTCATTCACAACATTCACAAAATCCCTTCACATTGCAAAAGCCTTCGAATTTCTCTATACAGCCTGAAAACACTCAAACTAACTTCACCATCCAACTCAACACACTTCATAGACAAGAAACCACCCAAAGCATAAGCCTGAAACAGCCAGAAAACTCCATTGCCATCTCTCACTCCATTCTGCAGATTCATTCGAATCCCTCTCCCTAGCCCACAAACAGCCAAACAAACACCATAGACCTTCTCCATTCACCCTCAGGATCATAAACAACCCCTCACCATGACCTGAAAGTGCCTATTTCACCATTGCCATTTCTGACCAAGCTTGAACAGAAGCTTTCGAAACTCATCAACCAGCCAACTTAAACTCCTTTTGAGTATTCAAACATCTTCTGGGGACCAAGTGGAGTAGTTTGCATTGAAGGAAGTGGTCAGAAAGTCTTCAAACTGAAAGCTTCAGATCTCAGGTAGCTCGAAAATTATTTTTCCAGAAATCATTTTTCTTGTTACAAACTTGTTCATTGTGTTGTCCTGATCATCCTGATGTTCTTAGTTTTTGAAATGGTGATGATTTGAGTATTTAATTTGACTCTGAAACTGGTTTGCCCTAAAAATGTTTGCCTACGATTCATGTGATTGATGAAGAATAAATTTGTTTGGGGTTAGGGTTTTGATTCAGGAGGTCATGGGGTTCATTTCTATGTGCTTAGTTTTCATTTTAGTCACGTTTTTAGGAAGTTTGAAGTTTTCAGGGGAGGAGGTCACCGGAGAAGACGACCGGAGCTCGTCTCCGGTGACCTGAAAGTGTTTAATTATTAATTAGGGTTAGGGCACTGAGTTTGAACGTGAGCCATTGGATTCCATTTCCCGCGCGTGAATAGAAGGCCAGGATCTTTTCATTAAGTCTTAATTATGAATTATTATTTAATTAATCAGGATTAGGCTAGTTTGAATTGTGACCCTTAGATCACGCGCCAAGTCAACCATCTCCTCCCCAGATTGCATCCCAGCCCCTCATTCTGTTTACTTTCATTTTTATTTAATTATAATTCATTTCTTTCTCATTTTATTTGCACCATTTATTAAAAATAGTAAAAAATGTCTAAAAATTATGAAACTTTTTCTCATGAGTTTCAATAATTTTTAAGACCCAAAAATATTTTTATTTTTTATTTTTATCATTAAAAAGTATTTTTAAATATTTAAAAGATTATTTTTAATTGATTAATGAAAATTAATTTATTAAAAATACTTTTAGGTATTTAAAAATCACCAAAAAATTCATGAAATGTTCTAAGACATTTAGAAACATTGTCCAACCTTCAAACCAAATTTCTTTTTTGATCTTGATGCATTTTAAGAATTTTTCATTGAATTAAATCATATTTTGTGCATTATTTTGATCATAAGTTCCAAAAATCATTTCTGCCTATTGGTGAAGGTTGTGACATTGATTCTTTTTGCTTTGTCTTGTGTTTAACATGTATTTTCAAGGATAAAAAGGCCATGAATTGTTCTTACATTTTCAAATTGTTTGGCATTTGTTTTGTTAAGAACCCCTAAAAACCCTAATAACTTGCAAAAATCATAACTTGAGTTTGATTGAGAGTTGAGAGCTCCCCTTTGGGCAGTGGTTCATCATAGGCCTAGGGTTTCTTTGGGTAGAATTTTCCCTTTTTTATCATGAGGTTTGCTTATGTTTTTGGTTTGTGTTTGATGTTTGATCCATAAACCCTAATTTGGGCTTTCTTTTGCATCCTTCTTGCATTCCCTTGCATAACATGACTTGCCTTTGCATTTTGTGCATGCCTATGATTCATTTGACATCTTAAGACATGTAGAAAGCATCATTGATCATTGCATTGCATATTTGCCATGTCATTTGTCTTGTATGCTTCATAACTTTTCATGCTTGTTCATGCTCCTTAACTTGCATCATTTGCATTCATGATCTTGTATGAACATCCCCATTGTCTTGCCTCATGTTTGCAGCACCTCATAACATCATAATCATCATCAACATGCTTCTGGTTTTGCTTAGCATCATATCATTTCATCTCATCTTGCATTACATTGCATTTCTTTCTAACATTTCAGGTGGTAAGTAAACTTGAGAAGTGGATTTGCCTTCACTTCTCATAACTTTTCTTTTCATCTCTCTTGCATCCATTGCTGCATTCTTATTTGTGTTTGAGTTTGAGCTTGCTCATTCTTCTTCCTCCCACTTTCTTTCTCCAAGTGACTTGACTTCTTGAATGAAGCAAGTCATTTTGCTTCTCTTGATCCTGTTCATCTGCTTCCTGGTGGCTCCTTTGAAGATTGTTCTTGGAAACCTCACAAACCTTAGGACCAACCAAGCATGACAATGAATTAGGGTTTTGATTAGTTCCCCCCATAGTTTTACCTTTGTGTCTCTCTTTGAGTCTCCTCTTCTCACCTCATAATCAGGGACTAAACCCTAAAGGCTTTAAGACTTTGTGCTTAGGGTTATGCCTGCATCCTTCTCTTAGGATGGAGTGTATAACTTTAATCCTAAGTATTAAACCCTTAAGGTGTTTAAATCTCTTAATCAATTCACTTAATAAATATCAAGACATTACACTTGTAACTTGGGCCTTGCATTAGGGTTCTAATTCTTCCTTAAGTGGTTAAGAAGGACTAACCCTAGTGTTAATGGACAAGTCCCCCTCAAGTTGTCTTACAAACCATAAAAATCACTTCATCATCTTATCATTAACTAAAATCCACTTAATAAAGGCGTTGTTTTGTCATGGGTTTAATCCCTAATCATGGATTAAGTTGAGGAGTTTTTCTCAACTTAAACATCCTCATCTATTATCCTTCTTTTAGGATAGTGTAATGGGTCTGTTTAATCCTTGATTATGGCTTAACCTCATTACTCAACACTAAACAAAAACACCAAAAACACCTAAATAATCACAAATAGGTTAATGATCTTAATCCTGCATCAAAGGTGATTAAGTGTGAGAATCTGACTTCACACTTAAGGTACTCTCATTACCCCTGATCAGAGGGAAGATGTGATGAGTTTATTAAATCCATTGGTTTAGGCTTAAGCTCATTATCTTATGACAATCTTCAAAAAGCAATAAAAGACTGAAAACTCAAAAACAAACAACAATCGTCTCCTCCGGGATTCTTTTCTCATCATCTTCACTCACAAACGAGAACTCGCTTCTTCCGTCTAATGCAAGACAGTAAGCACCTGAGCCAGACAGGTCATACACTTGAGCATAGGCAAGCAAGCAGTTCACAAGTCATTTCACCTTTCAGTCTCTTTGGGTCGAACTACGGTGTTCTGACTTCCTCATTGCACGAGAGGATACGTAGGCATAACTTAACAGTTATCGAACAAAAGTCTCTGTATATTCCCCCTCCTCCCAGCTTCATTCTTAAGCCTCATTGTCATGAGCATTTCACCTCTTTCTCTTTTACACTGACACATCATTATACACTTCACTTCCTTTACACTGACACCTGTACATTCCTTTCCAGCTATTTCATACACAGATTGCACTGACACTACCCCTTTAAAACACAAATCTTTTAAGCGTGGATCCCGTCGAGTACGGCGGACAATCTGGGTGCTAATACCTTCCCAGGTTGTAACCAACCCCCTTTCTCAGTCTCTCTGGTTCGCAAACCGTCTTATCCATCTTTTTCTAGGCTTATGCAGCATTGCCTTTCCTCCGGGATAAAAATGCCTAGCTGGCGACTCTATTCATTCTCCAGTGAGTTCACGGCTGTGTGTTCTCACTGTTCCCTTCGCCGACCGTTCGCGTCTGTACCTTCATCTGACCCTGTGTCACTTGTCGGGAGCGACAAATTCGAAGAAGATAAATGACATTCTTTAAGACATTCAATCACAAATCAAACTAAGAGGTCCCGTTGAGTACAACAGACATAAGGGGTGCTAATACCTTCCCCTTACGGAATCGACTCACGAACTCAAAATTTGGTTTCAAAGACCAGGCCCTATCCGTTTTCAAAAATAGGTTTCTCGATATTTTCCTCTTCCTAATATTTGGAATAAAAAGTTCGGTGGCGACTTTGTTGATTATTTTAATTTTTTCCCGCGACACTCCTTTCCGCCGCGAGGTCATATTTTTCGGGGTGCGACAATAAGCGATGAAGTAGTCCAAAGTTATATCAATTTGATAATCTCCACTCGATTAGGCTCTCTTGGATTATCAATGTCATGATGAGTAATCATACATGACATTATTTTCCGAACTTGAGTTGATCATACTGAGGACCGTAGAACCCTTAACCCATCCAAGCCAATTTAGGAACGTAGTGCGAAAACTATCTGGGTGTAAACCTAAGGTGGTTTTCACGCGATACTACACTCGGACGAGGTCTATTTTAATAATGTTATCGTTTGGGGAGTAATCCAACATACCGATGATATTCTAAAGATGGTTGTTAACTCCGGACACTTCTGTTAGCACCCTTTTGGTTTTCTGCAGGTACAATGAAGACAAAACCTTAGTACTTACCTGTGTGGGTTGGTGTTCTGTTACATTGATTTCTTGCTCGTGACTCGGAGCCTAGACCCGTGTGCTTTGTGTGATCTTGTTTGTGGTTGTTGCATACATGCACTCTGTTGCACCCCAAAATTTGCCCTCACAATACAAGACTTTGTGTTCTAAGAAGGTTCACAAGGTTCACAAGTTCTCCAACACTTGCATAACCTTTCATGAGGTTCATGAAGTCTACAAGTTACTTTATGAAAGTTCACAAGGTTCACAAGTTCCACAATGCTTTCAAAAGCTTTCATGAGGTTCATGAAGTCTACAAGTCACTTCTTGAAGGTTCACAAGGTTCACAAGTTTCTCTACATTTACAAGACCTTTCTTGAGGTTCATGAAGTCCACAAGTTACTTCTTGAAGGTTCACAAGGTTCACAAGTTACACAATGGTTACAAAGCTTTCCTGAGGTTTATGAGGTCTACCAAAGCCACTTAATGAGGTTCACAAGGTTCACAAGCTTCACAATACCCCTCATGAGTATCACAAGACATTTTATGAAGGTTCACAAGGTTCACAAAGTTCACAATTGGTCAAAGAAGTTGACAATTCCCTCAGACAATGCATCTCCTAAGCAGTGCATCCAAAACTAGGGTTTTGACTTTAATCAGGCTAAATGGACTTCCAATACCTCAAGTGAGTTTCATAACATCGTATATGTGTGTAAGAACCCCCATGACAAGTTTCAAGACTTTTCTTAAAAGTTTGCTCAGTCAGATGATCAGATAAGTCAAAATCAGTCAATACAGTTAAAAAGTCAAACTGAGGTCAACTGTGGTCAAACCAAAGTCAAAATTCATGATTTTTTGCCAACATCAAGTATATGAAGTAAAATTCATCATTTGATCAAGGGTTGATCATGATTCATCAAGGAGATTCCAGATCATCAATAACCAGGAGTTTCTAAATTAGGGTTTCCTTAGTAAAAGTCAACTGAACTTTGACCAGGCATAACTTTCACATACTTCATCACCAAGTCTCCATCCAAAGCTCATTTTGAAGTAAATTTAATTCTCTACAACTTTGATGTTGAAAGTTAATCCCAAAAATGCTTCATTTGAAAGATATGATCTAAGACATTATAGGTCATTTCAAAAGTCAACAAAAAGTCAACAACTTCAAAAGGGCATAACTTGAGATTGGTAAATGATATGGACCTGAAACCAATGGGGTTGTTTAAAGGACTCTTCAAGCTTTCCAAAAAGTCCAAGAACACCCTCATACCTTTAAAATTGAGGGAGATGTGCCTTTGCAAAGTTAGGAAATTTTGTGATAGTTTATGTTGAAAATGGAGGTTCAAAATCATTTCTTTCCAAATGGGCTGCCCAAATTGTGACCCAATCCACTTCATAATAGCTTGCACGAAATTTCCATAATATTTTCATAATTTTTATTTTATTTAATTAATTTATTATGATTTTTTATTCTTAAAATCATTTTAAATTTTAAATAAAATATTAAATATGAAGATTTAATTGGTTTGTTGATTCTAGAAAGTCATAAAGTCAATATAGAACAAATTGATGCAAGAATTATATGAATTGGCTTAAAATAGAAGGCATTGGTACAAAATATTGAACTTTCATGGCATGATCTTTCTTAATCTTTTTAAATCAATTCTTCCACAAAATTAATCAATGTTTTGACCTAGAATGATCCACATATATATACATAACACAAACCCTAGCCTCATTCACGATTTCCACAGCCCAAGAGTAAGTTCACCATTGTTCAAAAACCTCTCCACAAGTCACATTCGGATTCTTGGATTTAAGCCGTTTGAAGGTAAAGCAAGCACATAGCAAGCTTCCTGGGACTTCTCTGATCATGAACCATCACTCATATGCATCTCATGTGCATCATATTGCTCTACCCGAACTCATCTTTGTCTTAAAATAAATTTTTTCGATTCCATTGATATACGTATTATAAATTGTTTTTGATGGTTGATATGTGTTTATTTTGATCCCTAGAACAATTCTGGACAACTCAATTGGATTTTCGTGACCTAATAAGGATTCGGCCATTGTTAGGGTTTAGCTCTTGAAGTTAGGGCTTGATGATTCAATGAATTTAAATAAATTCTAAGAACATGGAAGTGTTCCATGAGACCTAAGGATCATAAAACTGTAACCAATTTGATGAATCGTTACTGTTTGGTGAGAGTTTGATTTTCGCAGGTCAAGAAGCTTGAAGAATTCGCAGGAAAACTCCCAGCTATTTTCATAGCAAAATTTGCAGTGCTGGAGGTAGGGGATGACCTCCTCCCGCGCGTTTGAAAAATTCAAATGTAAACTAAATATTTTATCTTTTGTTGTTGGATTGTCTATCACACGCGCATGTGTGCTTCAGTGGTAAGGCCTGCAGGTTTGTTGGATGATGGCATGGGTTCGAATCTGGCCTGTACCATTCTTTTTGTTCTATTTTTTCAGGATAAAAGAAGATATAATATATTATGCATTAAGGCCCTTCAGCTAACAGATTGGCTCTTCCAGCCGGGTGGTGAAGCGCGCGTTTGAAAGCATAAAGGTCCTGGGATCAAATCCCACCCCAGGCCTTTTGGTTTTTTTTTATTTTTCTGGATTTTGCATCATAAGGAACAAAACAAATTTCTGTCTCTCATCTCTTGCCTGCGCGCCAGTGGCCTAGTGGTTGTTATGCTTGCTGGAAATCAAGCTGGCCTGGGTTCAAACCCCAGCCAGGTAAGTTTCCATATTTTTTTTCCCTTTATTTGTTCTTTTAAGCACTATAATATTAAAATTAAATATATATCATATATGTTTCTAAAACAATAAAAATAATCATAAAATATGTATGTTATCTTTCTTTAAAAATATATTTTTTAAATTATGTTTCATTATTTTTGTATATATAAATTAGAATAAATTTTGTATATAGCTAAGTCCTATTTTTTTTATAAACCCTAAAAAAATATAAAACCCTAATCTTATAAAATTCTAAAAATATTTTTTTTAATACAAATCTAATCCTATTTTTTTTTTCAATGTTATTTTCTAATATAATTATTATATATGTATGTTTACTATAATTCTTATAAATTTTGTAAATATACTTATAAACATTTTTTTTTATAACTTTTGTTTAGAAATAATTGTGTTTATAATAATTGGATTTTTGTAGTAACTTTATAATTAAAATATAACCTAATAATTTGTAAATTAAAATAATTGTTCATTCATAGTTGTTTTTTTGTTTATATTAAAAATTGTTAATTTCTTATTATAATATTTTGATTAATTTTATTTATTCTTATTTACTAACCATATTATTATTTATTATTATATTTTTATATTTCTAACCTTGTTTATTATTTCTAAATTATTATTATTATTTTATTGTTGCTAACCCCCTAATTATAATTTGCTTATTTATTTATTTATTATTTATATCTTGCTATTATATTTATTTATTTGCTATTTATTTTTATAATTATTATGTAAATGCTCCTGGATGTAAATTTGTAATTATTTTAATTATTTTTGCTATGGTTAGTAATTAGGGAGTGTAAACAACATGTATGCAATATTAAAATAAATTTAGATAATTTTTAATATAAGATAATTAAATTAAACACGTCACACACGTAAGTCGATTTTAATCGCCGTCTCACTTTCTAAGGTTATCCCTCAAGTTGCCTACGAATAATGGTTAAATGGGGTGTATAAAGCAAGTCCCTCGAAAGAAAATCATCAAAGTCCCTTATGGTTGCCTTTACGAATCGAGTCCCTTTCGAATAAATGATGATAGTCCCTTATATGTGCTTATTACACCCCACCATGGCCTTCAAAATCAGAATGTCCCTCATATGTCCCTTAACATCCAAGGTAATGACTACCTACTCCTTAATAGTAGGGATAGTCTTACCAAGGAAAGGATAAAGAATAAGAAAGACCTTAAACATTAGGGTAGGTTACTCCTAGGTACTTGCTCACTTCAAAAAATATTCAAACACTTAACAATTTTAAACAAATTTTCAAACAAGTTTTCTACACATCCGTACATGGATTATTATTAAACTATTCTGAAAGTTTTTTTTTTCTATTCACACACTACACTTTCAAAAACAATTCAAAAGTGAGCTAAGTAACTAAGAGCCCATGGATAACCATGGATGTAAAGGGTGCTAACACCTTCCCTTTACATAACCTACCCCCCGGGCCCGAAAATATCTCTTAAGGTCTTTCCTGTTCTTTTATACCCTTTCCTTTTGGATAAAATAAAAGTCGGTGGCGACTCTTGCTATCCGCAACATAACTAAAGTCAGTTCTCCCACCGTGTTACACACTCATACATTCATAAGCATTGTTCTTGAGATTTCAAGGGACTCATAAGATACTATTGCAAAATTTTAGATGTCTATGGTTATGAACTTTGAAAGAAGGAACACAAAGAAGTACAACTTCAAGAATCCTAGTCTAGTAAAGTTGAGAAAGCTAGGAGCATTGGTGGTTGACACCCAGGAGTTCCGGAAATGTTATGGGAAGCTCTTGATTATCTTGGATACCGATGTACCAGAGGGGATTCTCCCTAGCTTAGCCCAGTTTTATGATTCGTTGCATCATTGTTTCACCTTTCCTGATTATCAGCTTGTACCGACCTTAGAGGAGTACTCTCATTGGATAGGTTTACCTATTTTGGACAAGGAATTTATTTTCAGTGGTTTAGAGAAGGAGCTTACGACCAAAGTCATCGCCAAGGCCCTTTTCCTCAAAGAGTCTGATCTTAGTGGGAAGTTTCTTCCAAAATGGAGTGTTCGTGGTATTAATGCCAAGTTCTTAATGGGGAAAGCTTCTACTTCTCTTACTTTGGGTCATAAGGATGCATTTGAGGCTATTCTTGCTTTTCTCATTTATGAGATTGTATTGTTTCCTAACTTAGATGGTATTGTGGACGAGAGTTCCATTCAGATTTTCTTGAAGAGAAATCTGGTACCTACTTTGATTGGAGACATGTATCATGCCTTTCATTATATGACCTCCAAAGGTGATGGAGAGATTGTGTGTTGTGCACCTCTTCTCTATAGGAAGTTTATTTCGTACCTACCAAAGTCCGACGTCTTCAAGGATAATAGAGAGAAGCGAAAATGGTCTCAAAGGATCATGTCTCTTTCTCATAAGGATATGACTTGGTATTGTTCCTATTATGATACTGGAGTGCTTATTGACAGTTGTGGAAAATTTCCTAACGTACCTCTTCTTGGTACACGTGGGGGAATTAGTTACAACCCTATTCTTGCTAGGCGACAATTGGGATAATGTTTGAAGGACATACCAAACAATCTTTCCTTATCCATATTCTTCTTTCTTAATGGTGCAGATCATGTAGAGATGAAGAAAAGGATTGTTTATTCTTGGCATGCAGTTCATCGGAAAGAAAATGGTCAATTGGGAAGACAACACCTTGCTCCCTCCGAGTGTTACATCCAGTGGGTTCGATCTAGGGCTTCCAAGCTCAAGATTCCTTATCCACCCGATGAGCCTTTGTTTCCTATACTACCATTGTCTACTTTTCTTCCTCCCGTTGATGAGAAATTTGCTCTTCAAGAAGAATTGGACAAGATGAAGAAAGATAAAGAAGAATGGCTACTTGAGAAGATGACGATGCAAGAGCAACTGAAAGAGAAAGATGATCTCATTGAGTTACTTGAGCGACGTGTTACGAAGAGGCCTAGAGAGGATTTATTTTCCTCTAGTACACCATCTACTATTTTCTCCTACATCCGGCGCTTGGAAGGCTATTGTTGACCAGTTGGTGAAGGATAAGGAAGATATGGAGAATCGGTACAAGAAAGAGATTAAGAGGATTCACATGAAATACCAATCGGGATTTGGATCTTCTTCAGATGTGATCCTCTAGGCCTAGTTTACTTTTTCTCTCATGTATTAGTATTGTTGAGGCTTGTACTTCGCTTGTAATCCTTACTTTAATTTTAATGAGATTGAGTTTTTAAGTACTTCAAAAAGTGTTTCTTTTATACGCATACTATGCATCATGCCCGCATTGGTCTTGCTTTTTGAGAGTTGTACAAGGATATTATGTTGTTTCTTGGTCTTCATTTAGTTCTCCTGTCAAGCTGACTCACAAGGTTGATACTCGAGCTAATCGGAAGAAGATGTCGGAAGCCTTACAACAAGAAAATCGCGAGCTGTGCGAGAAAGTGACATATCTGAAGGATAGCTTGGAAAGAGTTACTTCCATGATGGAAAGCTTAGTGGCTGCTCAGATTCAGCCACCCCTCCTCCTAATTCTTCGTTTCAGAATACAGTCATCTCTGAGATTGTCACTACATCGATCCCTGCTGAAGTTGTCCTTTCTCCTCGCTACCGCATGCCTCCTGGTCAACCGTGGGGTATGCCTGCTAATTTCACTCCCGCTGGTTATCATCCTCCTCCTCCTCCTGAGACTGCTGCATTTAATACTCTTTAGCCAGTAATGACTACATCATCGCCTGTGACGCACACTACTCCGCACCATGATGAAGTGATTTACCATGCTGAACCTAGTGAAGGTGTTGGTGTAACTGAAAGGCTTGATGATTTTCAAGGCCTTTTTGTTGAGTTACAGAGAGAGATGAGAGCCTTGAAGCACAAAGATTTGTTTGGTAAAGATGCTTATGATCTCTGTTTGGTTCCAAATGTCAAGGTCACGTACAAGTTCAGGTTGCCTGAGTTCGAGAAGTATAAGGGTAACACTTGTCCTCTGAGTCATTTGACTATGTATGCTAGGAAGGTGTCTGCTCAGACAGGTAACAATCAATTGTTGATTCATTATTTCTAAGATAGTTTGACTGGTGCAGCCATGAGATGGTACATGAGCTTGTATAGTAGCCAAATCCATACTTTCAATGATTTAGGAGAGGCTTTTGTTAGGCAATACAAGTATAATGTTGATATGGCACCGGACAGAGATCAGCTTCGTGTTATGTCCTAGAAGGACAAAGAAACTTTCAAAGAATATGTGTAGAGATGGTGCGAGCTAGCAACTCAGATTGTTCCTCCTCTGGAAGAGAAAGAGATGACGAAGATCTTTTTGAATACTTTAGGTTCTTTCTACTATGAGAAAATGATTGCAAGTGCTCCTTCTGATTTCACTGAAATGGTGAGTATGGGGATGCGTTTAGAAGAAGGTGTCCGTGAGGGACAGTTGAACAAAGAGAGTAGTAATGGCTCGAGCTCTAAGAGGTTCAACTTCAGTAAGAATAAGGAAAGTGAGACTAATATTGTGTCTCGTGAAAGTTCCATAAGACCGCGTGGTCGTGAGATCGTCATCATCAGCGTGTAGCTTCTGTAACTCCGATGATTAATGTGACTCCAACTGTGCCAGCAGCTCCAAAGTATCAGTCTCGTTATCAACAGCCGTCTGTGCAACAGAGTGGAAATCAACAGGGTCTTGCTAAGCCGAATTTTGATCCCATTCCAATGTTGTATGCATATTTGCTTCCATCTTTGATTGCAAAGAATCTTGTGCAAACACGTTCTCCACCTCTAATTCCAGAATCTATTCCATGGTGGTATAAGCCAGAAGCTCACTGTGCTTTTCATCAAGGTGCCCCAGGGCACGATATTGAGAATTGTTATCCATTAAAGTTTGAAGTGCAGAAATTGATAAAGAGCAATTTTCTGTCTTTCAATGATGTTAATCTGAATGTGAAGACGAATCCGCTTCCGAATCATGATAATACGTCCCGTAAACATGGTGGATGGTTGTCCTGGTTTGTTCAAGATTTATGAGGTCTGTCATATTCGAAGGTCTTTGGTTGAGATGCATGCTTTCTTAAGTGAATATCATGATATTGATCACGATTATGATAGTTGCTGCATTTGCTCGGTGAACCCCCGTGGTTGTGTGATTGTTAAGAGAGACATTCAAAATATGATGGATGATAAATTGATTGAAGTGACAGTGAAAAAAGATGAGTATGATAATGAAGTGAATGTTATTGTACCTCAGTTCAATATTCCTGAGAAGGTTGTTCCTGAGAAGGTGGTTATTTCTTTTGATAACCGCAAAAATGTTGTTACTCCTTTGGTGATCAATTTGCCTGGTCCAATGCCATATGAGTCTGATAATGTTGTTCTGAACTGGTATAATGCTACAATCATAGAAAATGGTAAGGAAGTTCCTATTCCTTCTCCAAAGTCCGTGGTTAACATTGCTGATGTGACAAAAGTTACTCGAAGTGGTAAAATTTATGCTCCAGATCCTCTGAAAAGAGCTGAAGATTCAAATGCGAGTAAGCAGATTGAGGATAGTGTTATTCGGTCAGATGTCAGATTGAAAGATAGTGAAGATGAGGTGTTGAAATTGATAAAGAAGAGAGAGTACAATATTACTGAGAAATTGTTTCATACTCCGTCAAAGATATAAATTTTATCACTCTTGATGTGCTCTAAGGCTCATAGACAGTCTTTGTAGAAGATTCTTGATCAAGCTTATGTTGACCATGATGTGACTATTGATCAGTTTGATAGTATTGTGGCTAATATCATATCGTGCAACAATCTGAGTTTCTGTGATGACGATTTTCCTTAAGAAGGAAGGAACCATAATTTGGCTCTGCATATTTCAGGAAATTGTCAGGAAGATGCTATGTCTAAGGTGTTGGTTGATACCAGATCTTCTCTGAATGTAATGTCGAAATTGACTTTGTCAAGGCTTGCGTACCAGGGTGCTCCCATGAGGCATAGTGGGATTATTGTGAAAGTTTTGACTGATCGAAGAAGACTGTGATTGGTGAAGTTGATCTTCCTATTTTAATTGGACCGTTTATATCCCAGATTACTTTTCAGGTAATGGATATACGTCCCACTTACAATTGTCTCCTTGGAAGACCCTGGATTCATGAGGCAGGAGCTGTGACATCTACTCTCCATCAGAAGCTCAAGTTTGTAAAAGATGGGAAGTTAGTAACTATTAGCGGTGAACAGGTGATGCTGGTGAGCAATTTGTCATCTTTCTCTTATATTGATGCTGAAGAAAAGGTGGGAACCTTATTCCAGGCTCTTTCTGTTGTTGATAATGCTGCTAAGAAGAATGTTATGCCAATGTCTTCTCTCATGGATGCTTTGCGTGTGCTTGAAACTGGTCGATCTAACGGTTGGGGACGAGTTATTGATACTATTGACAACAAAGAAGGATTTGGTATTGGTTTTGCACCAGGTGTGGCTCTCAATGACCCGAAGACTATCCAGGAAGGATTCCGAAGTACTAGGTTTATCAACAATCATTCTGCTGCTGCTATCATTGAAGATGATGAAAATGAAGAAATGCCTAACTTTGTTACGCACAAAAAGATTTGCAAGAACTGGATTGTTGTTGGTGTTCCTTCTATTGTTCATACTTAAAAGTAATTTGTTTTATTTTCTTTCAAAAATCCTTTCACTTTGCCCAAGGTGAAAGTGATGTTTGTCGGGCTTTGTTTCAAATTTTATCATCATCAATAAAATGTTATTTTGTTACTTCCATATGAGTTTTTCCTTTTTTGCTTTATTCTGAAAAATGGTAACATAAAAACCCCAAAATAATAATAACCATTGTTTATCTGCATGATGTTTGCGCTTTTGTTCATACTCTAAAGTATAAAATAAAATCATTGTGTAGATTGATTGATAAACTCATTGAAACCAATGATCCTATGCCCACTCCCAACTTTGAATTCCCTGTGTTTGAAGCTGAGGAAAAGGATGTTGAAGAGATTCCTAATGAGATTTATCGGTTACTTGAGCACGAGGAGAAGGTTATTCAGCCTCATGGAGAGTCTATAGAGATGGTTAATTTAGGTTCTGAAGATGATAAGAGAGAAGTCAAAGTTGGAGCATTTCTTGGTCCTGATGTTAAGAAGAGGATGGTTGAGCTTCTTAGTGAATATGTTGATGTGTTTGCTTGGTCCTATCAGGACATGCCGGGTCTTGATACTAATATTGTGGAGCATAGATTGCCGTTGAAGCCTGAATGTCCACCTGTGAAGCAAAAGTTGAGAAGAACTCATCTTGATATGGAAGTAAAGATCAAAGAGGAGGTTCAAAGACAGATTGATGCAGGTTTTCTTGTGATGTCTAATTATCCTCAATGGGTGGCCAATATTTTGCATGTTCCAAAGAAAGACGGAAAAGTCCGAATGTGTGTTGATTAGAGATATTTGAATAAAGTCAGTCCAAAAGATGATTTTCCATTTCCACACATTCATGTGTTGGTAGATAATACGGCTAAGTTTGATGTGTTCTCTTTTATGGATGGATTTTCAGGTTATAATCAAATAAAGATGGCACCCGAGGACACAAAAAAGACCATATTTATTACACCATGGGGAACATTCTGCTATAGAGTGATGCCCTATGGATTGAAGAATACTGGTGCAACATACCAAAGAGTTATGACCACGCTTTTCCATGATATGATGCACAAAGAAATTGAAGTGTATGTTGATGATATGATCGCTAAGTCGAAGACTGAAGAGGATCATGTTGAACATTTGCTGAAGTTGTTTCAGAGGTTAAGGAAGTTTAAGCTTCGTTTGAATCCGAACAAGTGCAAGTTTGGTGTACATTCTGGAAAGTTGTTAGGTTTCATTGTCAGCAAAATACGCATTGAAGTTAATCCTGATAAAGTGAAAGCTATTCGGGAAATGCCTGCTCCAAGAACTGAAAAGCAAGTAAGAGGATTCTTGGGCCGTTTGAATTATATTTCGAGGTTTATCTCTCACATGAGTGCCACTTGTGCTCCGATCTTCAAGTTGCTTCGAAAAGACCAAGGTTGTGTCTGGACAGATGATTGTCAGAAGGCGTTTGAAAGTATCAAAGAATATCTGCTTGAACCTCCTATTTTGTCTCCTCCGGTGGAAGGTAGACCATTGATTATGTACTTGACTGTGTTGGAAGATTCCATGGGTTGTGTGTTTTGTTAGCGAGATGAATATGGAAGAAAAGAATATGTAATTTACTACTTGAGTAAGAAATTAACTGATTATGAGTCTCGGTACTCCATGCTTGAAAAAACTTGTTGTTGCTTAGCTTGGGCTGCAAAGCGTCTTCGCCTGTATATTCTGAATCATACAACTTGGTTGATCTCTAAGATGGATCCAATCAAGTATATCTTTGAAAAGACTGCTTTGACTGGGAGGATTGCTCGTTGGTAAATAATGTTGTCAGAATATGATATCGAGTACCGAGCTCAAAAAGCTATAAAAGGTAGTATCTTGGCTGACTATTTGGCACATCAACCGATTGATGATTACCAGCCTGTCAAGTTTGATTTTCCAGATGAGGATGTGATGTTTTTGAAGATGAAAGATTATGATGAACCTTTGATTGAGGAAGGGCCGGAGCCTGGATCCCGATGGGGTTTAGTTTTTGATGGTGCTATAAATGCACGCGGAAGAGGAATTAGGGCAATAATCATTACTCCCAATGGTTCACATATTCCTTTTGCTGCAAGGTTGACTTTTCCTTGTACCAATAATGAAGCTGAATATGAAGCATGTATTATGGGTCTTGAGGAAGCTATTGATCTGAGGATTAAGCATCTTGATGTGTATGGAGATTCTGCCTTGGTAATCAATCAGATCAAGGGTAAGTGGGTAACTCATCAACCCAACTTGATCCCTTATAGAGATTATGCTAGGAGGATATCAACTTTCTTCACTAAAGTTGAGTTTCATTATGTGCCTCGTGATGAAAATCAGATGGCAGATGCTTTAGCAACTATAGCCTTTATGATAAAGGTGCACTAGTGGAATGATGTTCCCATGATCAGAGTGATGCGGCTTGAAAGACCAACTCATGTGTTTGCAGTTGAAGAGGTCCGTGATGACAAGCCTTGGTATCATGATATTAAATGTTTTCTCCAGAGTCAGAAATACCCACTTGGGGCATCCGATAAAGATAAGAGGACTTTGAGGAGATTGGCAGGAAATTTCTTCCTGAATGGAAATATGCTTTATAAGAGGAATTTTGACATGGTCTTGCTCAGATGCGTGGATAGACACGAAGCAGACATGTTAATGAAAGAAATTCATGAAGGATCTTTTGGTACTCATGCTAGTGGGAATGAAATGGCTAAAAAGATGTTGAGAGTAGGTTACTATTGACTAACAATGGAATCTGATTGTTGCAAGTATGTGAAAAAGTGCCATAAGTGCCAAGTGTATGTTGACAAGATTCATGTGCCACCAACTCATCTCAATGTAATTTCTTCCCCGTAGCCTTTCTCTATGTGGGGAATTGACATGATTGGCATGATTGAACCCAAGGCTTCGAATGGACATCGTTTTATTATTGTGGCAATTGACTACTTCACCAAGTGGGTGGAAGCAGCATCATATGCCAATGTGACCAAGCAAGTTGTGGTTCGGTTTATCAAGAATAACATTATATGAAGATATGGTGTTCCGAATAGAATCATTACTAATAATGAATAGGGCTGTTGAAGCTGCAAATAAGAATATTAAGAAGATCATTCAAAATATGGTTGTGACATATAAGGACTGGCATGAGATGCTCCATTTTGCTTTGCATGGGTATCGTACATTTGTCCGCACTTCAACAGGGGCAACCCCTTTCTCACTTGTTTATGGTACAGAAGCAGTGTTCCCCGTTGAGGTTGAGATCCCATCAATGAGAGTTCTAATGGAAGCCAAGTTGACTGAAGCTGAATGGTGTCAGAGTAGATTTGATCAGTTGAATTTGATTGAGGAAAAGAGAATAACAGCTTTGTGTTATGGTCGGTTGTACCAACAAAGAATGAAGAAAGCTTTTGACAAAGAGGTCAAACCTCGTGTATTCAGAGAAGGCGACCTCGTGCTCAAAAAGATCCAGTCTTTCATTACAGATTCTCGGGGCAAGTGGACTCCGAACTATGATGGCCCATATGTTGTCAAGAAAGCCTTCTCTGGCGGTTCATTATTTCTTGCAACTATGGATGGTGAGGAGATTACTTGACCTGTGAATGTGGATGCAGTCAAGATATAATTCTCCTAAAAAAAATAAAATAACAGCTTGCTAAGTTGAAAATCCGAAAGGGCGGCTTAGGAAAAAATGAGCGTCTCGGTGGATTGAAAACCTGAAAGGGCGGTCCAGGCAAAAATTAGAGACATAAACAGAAATAATTATCCCGGTAGATTGAAAACCCGAAAGGGAAATATAGGCAAAAGTTAGGGATCATGGCAAGCAACTGCATTGAGAGACTGGATCACTTGTAGTAATCAAGGATTTCAGATTCTATTCCTCAGAAGAATTGCCTATCAAAGATTCTTACTCATTCACCCTTGACTGAAGTTTCGGACACAGTGGAGTTCAAAGTTGATAGGGAGAATAGCAATCATAGTATTTCAATGTAGCCCTTTTCCATGTATTTACCATTTTTCAAACTTGTAATGATCCAAGGAGTCATGTCATTTGCTGACTATCATTCTATCAATGAATTTGAGCTTATATCCAATTATTTGAAATTCTTTATGTTGTTTCTATTTACAAAATTTCAGTTTATTGTTGATGATGATTTTTGAAACAAATTTAATAGATTTAATCTTTGAAGATTATAAAATCATTTTTCTTTTGAGATGAGAACAAAGAAAGGATATCAATAGTGATTCCAGGGATGGTAAATTCCATGTGTGTGTAACTCGTCTCTCCCAAAATAGGGTTGGTTATGATTGTGACCTTACGGAACTCCTGAATAGTCATGGCATGTGATATTAATGATGTTTTGTGACCCATCTGCATGGGCGGGGATTGTAAATGCTCCTAATTTTGTTCCCTTCCCCCAGAAGAGTTGTTGGAAGAGATATCCTAGAAAATCCTCGGCTGAGTTTTGATCTCTTACTCAGCAGTTGACCTTTGACTTAAGAAGAATTCGGAATCCCCAACCGAGTCCTTGCTCCTCAGCATGAGTTAGTTACATCCCTTAGCAGAAGTATTGATATAGCAATCAGTTTAGAGGTTTTCTTTCACCCGTTGATGGATATTTATTTAAAATCCCTCGTAACTGTGTTTTTGCTATGATGTCAATTTCTACTATCCCCACATGGGTCGAAAAGTCAAAAAAATTGGTAACGATTGATCTCCATAGATCCCCAGTAGGTCGGCGTGTGATGGTTTCCAGCAGATTTCTATTTTATCTTCAACAAGTTTTACACTCTTTCCCCAAGCAGAACAAGAGTGACATAACTCCTTCCCCAAGTAGAGCAAGAGTGGCATGACTCTTTCCCCGAATGGAGCAGTAATAGTATGATGATTATTCCAGGTAGGAGTTTTATTAAGAACACTTTTATCTTCAGCAAGGACCGTGGAAGCTTTCCCCATCCCCGACAGATTATTATGTTTCCTCAGCAAGGTGGTATTCCTATGCAGAGTTGATGTTTGATTGGAATTTCTGGTAGATCTTTATTTTGTTTCCCCAAACAAAGTTATGGAGATATTTATCCCCACCATAGTTTAACAGAAATTTTTCCCTCCATCCCAAAATGTGGAAGATTTTGTTGTTGTTGAAGTGTCTCTGACATGTTGTCCTCTTAGAGTGGAATTTCTGGTGTTATCCTCTATGGATTCTTGAAGATTGCTTTGTGGATTGGAACCCTAGCATTTGTTTTCCCCAGTCTGAGTTATGCCTTGTAGCAGGATTTTATTCCTCCAATGGCTTTAGACGTTCCTCTGCAGGATTGCGACTTAAATCTCCAGCATGGTTCCTAGCCTTGTTGCCCTGATTAGCCGAGTATCTGATTGTTGTGGTGTTTATGTCACCCGTTGCTTATCTTTATGTCTGTTTTATCAACATATTCATACGCACATTTATACGCATAAGCATAGCATCATTTGCTTGCATTCTTGCATTTATCTTAGGTCCCCACTCTTTGGTGTGATCTTTCCCCACAGAGTGTGTGTATTGTCTTCCTCTCAAGTTTAGAGTGTCGACCATTAAGAGGAAATTGTTGATCCTTTCTATTTCCCTACTGAGTTTGTTTCTCATGGATGATTTTGATTCAGTTTCCTCCCCAGTTTATTATCTGGATGGAATTTCCCCAGTTGAGATATTTCCTCCTCGGGATGAGTCTTATTTGACTGTTTCTCTCCAATTTGTTCTTGGATTGAATTTTGATCCCTTTTGATGAGTTAATAGTTGCTTTGGAATTAAGCTATCATTGTTTGATAGTGGGAAATAATTTCCCCAGCTTGAGTATGTTACTTTGGAATTAAGCTATCCATTATTCGATAGTGGGTAACGTTACCAAGCTAATCAAGCTCTTTTGCTTGCACTCCTACCCAGTAAATTCGGTAGTCGATAGTTCTTCTTTCTACCCAGTAAAAAGGTAATAGAAGTTGTATCCCTTTGCTTATACGCCTACCTAGTAAATCCGGTAGTTGAGATTTTTTCTACCTAGTAAAATGGTAGTGGAGGTTATCCCTCTTTGTTTTGCTCCTATCCAGTAAATCGATATTTGAGCCCATTATTTTCATATCTCCTACCCAGTAAACTGGTAGTTGATGATTCTTTTCCCAGTCGGTATTCCTCCATCTTTGGACTCGAATATTTTGATTGGTTATTATTGCCTGGCAGAGTGTTTACTCTTCCTCGGTGAATCTTTTACTTTGATTATATCATTGAACTATTCCTCATGTCGAGTCAGCTATCTAGTGATTTATTTTCCTGGTAACTCTTCTGGTGTCTATCGTTTTCCCCAACGAGTCTTTTCTTCTGTGTCCCCAAGCTTTCATTTTCCTTTTGTGGTCGTATGTTCCCCACAGAGATCTTGGGTTTGCATATCTTATCATATCATGTTCTCTTAGGACAAAAATTTGGGTTTTATGTATTTAAGTCTCTCCCATCTTGCAGAGACGAAGATGTCAATCTTCATATCTTCAGATTGAAGAAACTTAAATAGGGGCAGCTGTTGCACCCTAATTTTTGCCCTAAGTTTTCTTTTCATTTTCATCTGCATCTTGCATACAAACAAGATCGCACTGGTTGCTCGGTTCTTCTTGGGTTAGGTTTATGCCTCGCAGGGGATCAATGTTGCCTTTATTTACTTTATTTGTTTATGTTTAGTAACCATTAATTAAAATCCAAAAATATTTTGTTTCCTTTTACTAACCTTTTTCAGGAAGAGGAACCATTGAAAATGCCAAAAATAACAGTCCTGCAGCTCGAGTAAAATTCATAGACAAAAGTCGAAGTTGATCCGCAAATAATTCAAATTTATCTGATCAAGGATTTTTCAAGTTAATTGATTCATTCAAAGGATTTCCAAGGTTCGTGTGTTTATTTTCATGCTTTCTTTGACGTACAAAAAGAATCGGGCCACAACAACCAAGCAATCACCTTTGAATAAAATATTCAAATTTTGCCTTGGTTACCCGTTTAACCATATGCGTTAACCGGTTAACTAGTGTGAAAATTGAATATTTTATTCAAATTCAGCACCCTTAGATCATTGATTTAATTGGAATATTCTAGATCCATTGGTTTCTGATTTCTCTACATCACTTTGATTATTTCCTACCATAAACCCTCACTAATCACCACTCTTTTCCATTTCCCACCAAAATTGCAATTACCAAGCCTAATTTTAATTACCAAAGCAAGCTCCATTCCACCAAATTCCCATACCTAAAGTCTTTAAATAGAACCATAATTTCATTCATTCACCAAGCTTTTGATAGCCATAAAACCTCTTGCAAAATACTTCCCCAACACCAAAATTCTCCAAAGCTCACTTTCTTTCTTTTGAAGTTACCAAGAATTCACATTGAATTCTTGACTAACTTGAGATAAAACTTCATCCTTTCCTTCTTTTGTTCATCAATTTCAGTAGATCTAAGCTTGATTTGGTCCAATTTGAAGAAGTGCTATTGGTAATTCTTCTCACTCCATAAACCCACTTTCACCATCAACTTTCAAGATGTAGATCTTTGGTGCCTTTGTTTCTAGATCCTTTGGATCTTTATTTGTTGTTTGATTGTAGGGATTTCACTGTATTTTGGTTTTGAAATTCATGCAAATTCAGATCATGATCACCAAATGTTTAAAAAGGGTGTTGGAAAAGGATCAAATGTTGAATTTCTGCAGATTTTCTGCTGCTAGTTCAGCATTAACCGATTAACCATATGCATTAATCGGTTAACGCAAGTCATAATTGAATTTTTGGCTTGTTTTAAGCCACTTTTTGGTTCCTCTTTCTTCTTCTTCCTCCTCCTTTTATTTTTACCTTGGGAATCATTTTTGGGAGTGATTTCTCCTTAATTTCAATGAACTTTGGGTGTAGATTAGAGTAGTTAATGTTCATTAATTCAAAACTACCTTTTAGTGGATTATTCAATTCATCTAAGATAATTTGCGTTAGTGATACATTTTCATGCTTGAATCCATTGAGATGAGTGATTGAACTTAAGGATGGAAAAAATACCACGAGTGCGGCTCAATTTGGTATTCACCTTTAGTTTAGTGTGGTATTGCGTCCGGATAGCGATTTACATATTGTTTATCTCGCATGCATTAGCACTAACATTATGCACCTTAATTGGTGGTGGCCGACCTCATTTGTAGGGTAATTACTTCGTAAATTACTCGGCGATTGCTTAACATAGACCTAAATTTGTTCCTAAATTCGGAATAAAAATCTAATTTGGTACTTGCACTTTCATGGACCGGATCTCTTGTTGATCGTGTAATCCCAAAGTGGTTAATCATATTGCATTAAGAATCGAGACTTATGAATGTTTAATGCGTAGGTGTTTTGGGTCTCTCAATCGCCTTTCAAATTTCATTGAATTCGGTTCGGTTTGCCTTGATTAATCACTATAGTGTAAGATGCTAAGCGGATCCGGTTGCCTTTCGATTTTGATTGCTCTCTTTGGTTGTGGTTGATAAGTTCACCATGCCATTATTATTATGTAAATATTATTATACTATTATTATTATTATTATTATTATTATTATTTTAGATTCTTGCACTTTAATTGCTTTTGCTACTAACACTTAAATTCTTGCACTTTTATTGCTTTTATTTTATTATGCTTTATTCATCCATATCATGTTTATTATTTGCTCTTATTATTGTTTTGTTGATTTTCCTTTTGTCCATTTGGACACAAAAATATTAATAAAGGATTGAACTTCTAAAAAACTTGTGACTTTAATTTGTGGATTATTGGTTACTATCATTGGCTTTGGAATGAAGATTTGGACTTAGATTCTTAGGACACGCTTCCTTTGCCTTGATCTTCATGAAGTTGGAATTTTCCTTTATTTGGCCATTTGCTAGCTTATAAGGATGTAACTCTTATGCTCATAATTTGAAGTATCATCAAGTTTGGTTAGATCTTTCTTCCATTATCTTCTTATTTTATTTTTTTAGGATAGTCCCTTCATCTCCTCCCCTTCTTTAATTTTCAAAATCTTCTCCCTTTTTCAAAGGATTCCTTCTTTTTAAATCATCACCTCTTTAATAAACAAAAACTTTGACTTTTGTCAAGTGGCTTTTACTCTTTTTCTTTTCTTTTAAAATCAATGAATCTAATCATATTGACCCTAATTCAAAAAAAAATAAAAAGAATCAAACTCATTCAAGTTGTTTTGTGCCTTTGTGCACTTTTGTGTATTTTCTTTAAAAGAGTGTCGATTATGAGTCATTATTCTTTAGTCGGGTGCAAGTCTCTCAATCTCCATGGTTGTAGTTTTATGTAATTGAGTCTTTTGTCATTCGTGGGGGTTTAGTGGCATACTCGTTGATTTTATCCGAGTTTGTGCCATCCCCATAATGATGTATGAGTCCATGCCTTCATTCTCATGGTAGTTTGTTTGGCCATCCACTTGAAGATGATAAATTCTCTTCACTTAATAAAATTAATTACAACACACCCCTTTTTTTCACTATTTGTACCACAAACTACGGGGTTTTGATTTTACATTGCACTTTGTGGGTATGTAGGCATGAGCTGGTGAACCTCTCCAAACACAAAAAATATTAAAAATAATAATAATTCTTTTCTCATCCCCCCACTCACATTTTACAAACCATTTTCAAACCAAAAGCAGTAAATTTTTCAAAGGGCTCCCGTGGAGTACCATAGACATTTTGGGTGCGTAAAACCTTCTCATTGTGTAACCTATCCCCTTACCTGTTTCTTTGTTGTGTTTCTTTAGCTTTTTGCTTTTAGATTCATTAGGATTTATTCGCTCTTTTTTCCTTTTCCTCTTGGAATAAAATAAAAGCGTGGTGGCGACTCTATTTATTTTGAGTTAAACTAATTAATAGTTTACACTCATGATTTTACCGCTACACCTAGTAACCTTACTAGTTCCAACAATATTGTCGACATCAGGATTAATATCTGTAGCAAGTGTATCAGTCAGAGGCCCTTGCTTGATACCATGGATATAAACATCAGACCCATAGTTCCAAGGGATAGCCTTGTCAGAAGAATATGGAATTGGACCAGGAGTAGTAATAATCATGGGAGCAACCTTTTGCTCAACAGTGATATTCACAGGACCTTTAGAGGTGATCCTCACAGGACCCTAAGAGGTGATCTTCACAGGAGTACCAGTAATCACATACACATCTTCAAGCTTCAGATCTTGGGATAGGCCTTCACATAAGCTTTCTACAGAAGGAGTCTTCTCAAACAATATGGTACGGTTGTCCATTAAATGCTGAATACCTTCTTTCAGCTTCCAACAATCATTAGGTTGAGAGGCACAATAAAATAGTCTTTATTGCAACCCAGAAATAAACCGGCTTGCTACAACTTCTTCTTGATAATGTATAGAGGAGTAGTCAAATCAGTTACCGTAGAAACATAAGAAACATCATTAATAGCATTAACAATCTTCTCATGCTTGGGCATAGGAGCAGTAATCACATTAGGAGTCTCAGGAGGATCAAACTCAATTTCTCCAGCATCAATCATATCCTGGATCTTATTCTTCAAAGTCCAACAATTATTAGTACCATGGCCTGGGCAGTTGGAGTGATATGCACATCTTGCATTGGGATTGAAACGAGGAGAGGTAGTATTGAGATTATGAGGAGGATCCCTCAAAGTAATCAATTCTCCTTTCAACATATGCTGCAGAGCTTGAGCCAACGACATATTGATCTTTATAAATTACCTCCTAGGCTTAGGCTGACTATTTTGTTGCTGATCTTGTGGTGTAGGTGCAGGATTAGAGACGAGGACTTCTCCCACAGATTGGTTATTCCTGTTACGACCCTGTTGGCCATACACATCATTAGATTATTTCTTCCCATTAGATGGCTTCTTGGTAGTACTTGAAGAGGCAACCACTTGTATCTTACCACTTCGTATTCCATTCTCCACGTGTTCTCCAGTCATTATGAGCTCAGTGAAACCAGATGATGAACTTCCAATGAGATGACTGTAGAAAGGACCCGTCAATGTACTCATAAACATATCAACCAACTCCTGTTCAGTCAAAGGAGGTTGAACTCTGCTTGCAAGATCTCTCCACTTATGGGCATACTCCATGAAACTTTCTTTAGAACCCATAGACATGCTTTGGAGTTGCATGCGAGTTGGTGCTAAATCAGAGTTATATTGGTATTGCCTATAGAAGGCCTCAACAAGATCATTCCAAGTACAAATATTGATACTCTCCAGTTGATAGTACCATTCCAATTGAGCCCTTGATAAACTCTCTTGAAATAAATGAATCCACAACTTCCTGTCAGTAGTATGTGGTTGGATTCTCCGGACATAGGACCTCAGATGCAGCTTAGGACATGACACACCATCATACACCACAAAAGTAGGAACCTTGAAACCAACAGGAATAACAACCCCAGAAATTAAACTCAGATCTTCAAAGTCTAGCACATGAGTCTTTTGTAATTCCATAGCATTCACACTGTCCTCCAGCAACTTATACTTCTCATCACCAGTTGAATCATGATAATATTCTCCTCATAATCAGAATTCACAGCAGTACCATGTTGACTTCCTTCATCTTTTGTAGACATTTTATCTCCAGGGTTTTCAACCTCATCATCTGTCTTGATTGAAGCTCTGAATCTTCTTCCCAAATTGATGAAGCCAACTTGTTTCTTGGCCTTCTTCTTTTTCTTGGTCAGGAGTGCTTTCAGCTCTTCTTGCCCCTGTGACAAGTTCAGGATCATCTCTTGAAACTGGGCATTCTGAATCTGAAGATCTTTGACAGATTATTCGAGAGTCATTTCTACTGAAATAAACAGCGAGAAGATGAGAAACCTGTTGTGAAAACCTGTTATGAAATGATATGGTATGTAGATGCATATGCAATGTTTTCAAGGACCGCAGAATTTAAATTTGTTAAAATAAACAAAAACAAAACTCTTATTAGTAGGCTTGAAATAATATTGCCCCTTGGGCTTACAAATTAAAACGAATAAAATTTATAAAGAAAATATAACATATGGGAATTAAGTCTCCCATGGACGCTTCCTCTTTATGTTGAGGTAGGTGTTGAGACTCCGATCCTCGTGAAGTTGCTTTGTCAGCTCCAACACTCTTTCTTGGCTAATCATGAATTGGGCTTCAAAGGTATCTCTTTGTTCCTTCAGTTGGATCCAAGACTTATGCAGCTCTTCCAAATCAGTGGGCATATCTGGATGAAGGATGGTATAAGGAACATCTCCTTCAGCAACAGGCTCCATAGTAATCAGTAGAACAACAAGATATGGCATCATAAGAGTCTGAGCACGAGACCGTACCCATCTGAGGTAAGGTTCCATAGGAATGAAGTACTTTGGTTCCAGAGTCTTGCTATCAACCTTGTTCACTTTACCCCAAGCTCGTATAAACCTTTGACGGTAACCTTGAAGATCATTGTCGTAGTCAAACACAATACCCTGAATAAGCATGTCATGAGGACCATTACTCCGAGCATAACCAAACTGACGTAGAGCTAAAGAAGGGTTGTAAGTAATGCCCCCTCTTATGCCAAGGAGTGGCACATTAGAGAATTCCCCACAACGGTCAATGATAGTGATATTTTCCATAGATCGGGAACACCAGTGTATATCTGAATGAGAGAGTGACATCATCCTCTTAGAGCACCTTATCCCTTATTCATTCTTCATCATAGATCGAGGAAGGTGAGAAATAAACCACCTAGATAGTAAAGGTATGCAACACATCATAGTTCCTCTCGCTTTCGTAGTACGGGTGTGAAGAGAGTGTAAGATATCTCCAAGTAATGTAGGCACTGGATTGTGAGTCAGAAATATGTTGATGGCGTGTACATCTATGAACTAGTCTGGATTGGGGAATAGTACCAACCCATAAATAAGCAAAGCTAGGATCTCCTCAGAAGCATCGTAACTCATAGTATCCAAGAACACCTGAGCTTTCTCTATCAATACTTTGGAAAGGATACCCTTAACCCTACTTCTTGTTTCTAGGATAATGTCTGATTTCTTCAAATGTAGGGCTGCAACAATGACTTCAGGTTTAGGCTCTTTTTCTAAGCATGTGAAGGATTTCTGATCAAGGATAGGTACCCCAAGTATCTTGGAGAATTCTTCCATTGTATGCACCAGCTGATAATCGGGGAACGTGAAACAATGATGTTTAGGATCAAAGAACTAGAATAGGACACTCATCATATCTTTATCAAACCCGGAGGTAACCAAGTCAAGTAGATAACCATGCTTCTTGATGAACTGGGAGCTTTCAGGAAGTTTTGAGACCAAATCCTTAAGCTTGAGAGGTATCCCTACAAAGTTGATCCATATAGTGTTCCTACGAGTGGAAGTCATAACCTGCAACAAAGAACAAAAATAAATCCTTTGGTCCTTGAAATGGTTAGTGAGAATGCTATGCTTATGATGTCATGATGTTATGATGTTATGTTCAATCACAAACATGTGACACACACAAACAAGTAACAAAATAGCCCTAGGTTTAGAGGCTTGCATGAGGTTTAAAGGAAAGTACCCTCCCCTGAAGTTTAGTTGGTTCATCATGTCCTACAAAAGTAACCAGGTTCTAAGGGATCTCAATATCACTGATCCTTCTCAAGGGTTGTTATTCAGTAGGCAACTTATTTTCCAACCAAAACCCCCCAAGATTAGGATCTCAATGAGCGTAGCATCGAGTATCAACCAACTTTAGACTTCTCCAAAGCAGGCTATCTCACTACTTTCTAAAGGCCAAGATGAGTCAATTAAGGTTCTAAAGGGTAGTTAGTGTTAATGACAACGTATGGAAGCCCCATATTATCCTCAACTTACTTAAGGAACATAAGCACCAACCAAGAAGTCACACTAACTATGGCCACCAGATCATCCATATCGGTATACGCCGTACAGTTTCCTTGGTCTATTTCCATTTACCTAAGGTACACTAGATCCGGGTTAGGATCTTTCACACATAAGCCCAACTGAAAAATATAAATCAAGCAAGTCAAACAATAAGTGATCCTAATTCCTAAGGTAACCCCTCTTTAAGTAGTCCCCAGCAGAGACGCCAGTTCTGTAACACGGTGGGAGAATTGATTTTCTATATATGTTGCGGATAGCAAGAGTCGCCACCGACTTTTATTTTATCCATATGAAAAGGGCATAAAAGAACATGAAAGACTTACTTTTAAAGACTTGAGTTCGGGGGTAGGTTATATAAAGGGAAGGTGTAAGCACCCTTTGTATCCATGGTTATCCATGGGCTCTTAGTTACTTAGCTCACTTATTTGTTTGAAAAAGGAAAGTGTAGTGTGTATTTAGAAATTTGTCTAAGTACTTTGTAATGATCCTCGTATGGTTGTATACAAAGCCTTGTTTTTGAAGATATTTGAAAAGAGTGAGGTGTGAAAAGTATTTTTGAAATGTGAGCAAGTAACTAAGAGGTACCTACCCTAGACTAGTCTTTCATGTTCTTTTATTTCTTTCAATGGTAAGATTGTCCCTACTATTAAGGAGTAGGTAGTTATTACCTTGGATTTGTTTGAGGGACGGGCGTAGGGTCATCGTATGGTCAATGAAGGCAACTTAAGGGGTGTCTTTAGCAATTCGAAGGGACTATCATCATATTTACCGAAGGGACAAGATCACTATATCATAGGCAACCTCGTAGGGACTTGATCTTTCTGAAGGGACCATGATGACTTTATTCTGTAGGGCCTTTGCTTTTTAAGACACCCCCCATTTTCGAGGGACTTGACCATATTTAAGAAGGCAACCAGGGGGGGTAACACTAGGAGGTGTAGATGGCGATCGTAAGACGATCGACTTACGTGTGTGAGTGATTATATTCAAATATTTATCTTATTTTTTAATTGTCTAAGTCCAATTTATTTTCAATTAAGTTTTTTGCACTCCCTATTATTACTAACCATGTAAATTAAATAAATAAATAAAATACGGAAAATAAAATAAAAACCTACGCTATTACACGGCTTTAGGGCAATTACATAATAATATGAGCGAAAAAAATAAATTACATAAAATACAACCTATACAATTTTTCTAAGTAATTAAATAAGAAAAAAATAAATAAATAAGATAAACAAAGAACATTATTCCAAATAATTAAATAAAGTAAAAATAGAATAATTAGGGTTAGAAGAAAAAGATTAGGGTTTAAACAAAAATTAGGTTAGAATTAAGGTTTTAATGAAAAAAGATTTCTTTAAGAAAATTGTAGGCTTATATATAAAATAAGTTTTATTTTAATTCATAAGAATATAGTAGAACCAAAAGAGATAGATTATATAAAAAAAAGGTTTATAAAAATATAAGTTAAAAAAAGTTTTATTTTATTTAATAGAAATTATTTTAATAATAACAGTAAGGAAATTCAAAGAAAATAGATAATTTGATGAAAAAAGAGAAAATAACCCAAAATGTGTTTGGGTCAAGGGTTGAACCATTGCCCTTGCCTTCACTAGTCAAACCTTCAGCCATTAGGGCACCGTGCGCATGTGAAAGAATTAGAGCAATACTTATATATAAAATAAAAATAAAGAATATAAGAAAAATTAAAGCCAAAACGCCTGAGGCAGGATTTGAATTGTTGCCCTCAGGATAACCAAGTAAATCCCTTGCCACTTGAGTCAACGCGCACTGATGAACAATATTTGGGCACAAAACATAATATATTAAGTTGCAAACAAATAAAAACAAAATAATAAAAGATGGGGGACCTGGGATCGAACTCAGGTCTTAATGCTCAATACACACGCATTCTGGCCACTTGGCCATTCAACCTTTTGTGAAATAAAATACAAATAATAAAATAAAATAGAAAAACTTAATTTTGAATTTTCCAATTGGTGCCATCAGCTTCATCTTCTTCCTCCCTCCCTACGAATTTTCCTGCGAAATCTTCTACGATTTTTCCTGTGAATCTAGTTTTGCATGAAAAACTAGGTTTCCTCATAGATCATGATACCTGCAATATTTTCTCAAATTGAACACATCATTATGTTCCCCACATCAAATATAGTTTATTTAAGTGATTAAGATTCATTTATATTTGTTAAATCGTGAATCCCCAATTGAGGGCATAAAACCCTAACAATGGCGTAAGAAGCATTTAGCCATGAAACTTGGAATAGATTTCCCAGAAACCATCCCTATAACACTACAAACACAAACCAACAATCAAATATCATTTATAATGCAGGAATCATGTGAATCGAAGGAAGAAAAAAAAAGAGGCAAAAACGAAATCAGTTTGTCATCAACAATGATATTTTGATGCTAATGATAATGTGAGCATGTTTAGGAAGCCTCCAGGAACGTTTTTGTGTGTGTTCAAACCTTTTGTCAACACCCTAAATCAAGAAATTTGAATCTCACTTTTCTTGATTTTTTTAAATGTGATAATGCCTCTTTTTCCTCTGACAATTCGTTCATTTGCTTGTGTTAGGTTTGTGTATATGTAATGAATAAAATTAGGTTAAATTTTGGGCTTTGTCTTCATGGATTTTGGTTATTTGTTCATGAAGAAACAATCACTCATAATTGTAAAAAAAAATCAAATATCCTCTTACTATCTTTGCCTTGCACGAATTTGGATAGCATCCAATCACTTTAAATATTGTGTAAATGCTTCTAGAACAAAGATTTGATCCATTATTTGATTTTTTATATTTTATTTATATGAAAATTGAATTTTAATAAATAAAATCCAAAATAATATAAAATAAATTATAAAAATCAGGATAAATGGTCATTGGGTCGTTCATGACTTTATCTTTGAGTTTGGGTTGCAATTTCATGGGCCCATTTGAAAAAGAATGAAGTTATGGCCTTTTTTTCTTCTTACACCCCTTAAAAATCAACCAACTTTGACAAAGCACAACTTCCTCAATTTTAATGCTATGAAGGTGATATTGGACTTTTTAGAAAGATTAGAGTGTCCTCTAACCAACCTTTTTGGTCCCTTGTCCATATCTTTTACCATTTTCAAATTATGAGCTTTGGAAAAATTGACTTTCAAAAGGACCTATAATGTTTTAGCTCATACCTTCCAAATGAAGCATTTTTAGGATTGGCTTGTGAGACACAAAGTTGTAGAGAGTTAAATTTCCTTCAAAATGAGCTTTGGATGAGAAATTTTTGATGAAGTATGTGAAAGTTATGGCTGGTCAAAGTTCAGTTGACTTTTACTATGAAAATCCTAATTTAGAAACTTCTTGATTCTTGATGATCTAATATTTCCTTGATGAATCATGATCAAACCTTGATCAAATGATGAATTTCAGCTCATAATCTTGATGTTGACAAAAAATCTTGAAGTTTGACTTTAAGTTGACCATAGTTGACTTTTTTTTGCCAAGTTAACTGATGTTTGGATTCCTGAGCCTCTGACTAGTCAAACTTATTGGGAAAGCTTTGAAATTTGACACGGGGATTCTTTAAGGTATGTGGGATGTTATGAAGCTCACTTGAGGCCTTGGAAGTCCATTTAGTTTGGAGAAATTCAAAACCCTAGTTTTAGACCTATTGTTTAGGAGGAAGCTTTGTTTGATGAAACTTTCAATCCTTTTGACCAATTGAGAACCTTGTGAATATTGAGAATTCTTGAGATACATTGCTTTGGTTGTGGGAGGGCAAATTTTGGGGTACAACAGTTCCCATGTCACCTCTTAAGACCTTCTCACAATATATCGCTAGAGATAAGTTTTATGAGAAAGAAGTTGTTGATTCTCTATGTGATAAAGTGAGGCAAGCATTAAACAAATTGTTTGAAAGATATAGGTTTTTCTTAAGTAAATGTCAGGTCGAAAGTGTTGCACAAGAAATAGAACTATCAAAATTTGTTACATCTTCTGATCATATGGATGATCAATTTGAGAAGGGTATAGATCAAGATCCAAATTTAAATAAAAATAAAGTAAATTTGTATCTCATGAAGACCGGGAAAAAGAGAAGTCTGAATTATGATATCTTTAATTTGTGGAAAGTAAATTCCACCAAATACCTTACTCTTGGTATAATGGTTAGAGATGTTTTGACTATTCCAATATCTATTGTTAATGGTGTAAGTGGGTCAGAAAAAACAAATTAATTCAATAATTTAAACCAAAGCAAACCAAATCGAAAAAATTGACTGTTTCTGGTGTGAATCTGATTAATAGATGTCTTTAAAAATAAAATTGTGTTTTTAACCCTTGTTCATTCTTTTTGGATCCTTATTCAAATCATTTCTATCATATATTATGTTTTATTTTTCATTGACCTAGAATAATCTGAATATTATGTTGTGCTAGAAACATTAATTTCACTATCCGAAAACCTCTTTGGCACAAAAATTTCACGATTTTCCCATTTATTTGGATCTCTGCCAATAATCCAAGCATTAACCAAAACTTGTGCATCTTTGGAATAATATAGTCACCAATTTCAATATTGTCGGCCTTGATTTAGTTATAAATGAATTCACTTCTCTTCATTTGCCTCCCACTGATATGATTTTTAATTTTTTTTGTCTCTAGTTTTAAACCATACCAATTATTGACAAGAAAAGCTAACTAATTTATAGAACACCCCGAGTTGTACAAAGAAAGACATGATTATAGAAAGACATGATTATAGTTACGCGTCCAAACAAAATGATACCGGCAGTGATGTTGCTGGTGCGATACAGAGACGGGTGCAACTGGCCAATTCATGCTAGTGTTTTAGAAAACAAGAACTTCGCTGTATCTGGAGATTACATTAATGTGATGTTAGTGGCATAATTTACATCAATTTGTGAAATATATTGTATGAACATGTTGTAATGGCTAGAAGGTAATTGTACTTTATTATTAGGCTATCTTTATGAGGATGATATTTAGAATATTGTTTCATTTAACAGTTTGTGTGGACTTCATCATTGAACTTGGATGGCATTGAAATCACAATCTAGTTTGTGTGGACTTCATCATTGAACTTGGAATGCATTGAAATGACAATCTGTCTTGGTGAAATCGGAATTGTGTAGGAAATCGGAATTGTGTAGCTTGTAATCAAACTGTTGATAATCATAATGTCTAACATTTATTACAAAAAGGTTGAAGAAACTTGGTTATGTTTGAATAACTTGTTATTTGGTAGTGTTATTTGATAGTATATGAATGACTTGTTAATCGCTTATTGTTGACTAAAAACAACAAAAATATAGTAAAAACCAAACCACTTGAAATACGTGGTGGAGGAATCGAAGCATGCGATGGAGGAATCAGAGCAATTGGTGGAAGGTGAGGCTAACGATTCTTGTTACGATCAAAGGTTGAGGAATTTGTAGTGGATGCTGAGGATTTACAGTCGAATCCTGTAGACCTTAGATCATTGTAGAACGCTTTCAATTTAATTGAAACAATTCTAACGCATCAGACCATCCAGACAACACTATGAACACCATTATACTTGGCTACATGCCATGCTTCACGACAATACAGTTGCATTTTAGTAGTGATGGGTTAATAAAATTGTTATTTCTCCCCCCTAATCTTTCTGTAAAACCACAAAATTACACTATAATAATCATGTAAAATACTCTTCTGCAACTTAGTCGTTCATAAGTACGTGAAGGATTTAGGATCATATTTCCTAAAAAATGGTAAATGTGTTATACTAGTATAGGAATGAACCACGTTTAAGGTAGTTCATGTTTTACAAAACCCACTTGTGCCAACAATCAAAGTTGTAGATCTGAAAAAATTCTATCTAAAATTATACTTCATTCAATTGGCACATGTTTGAAAAAAAGTAAAATGAATCTATCTTTATCTTTTTTATAACATAAAAGGGAGAAGCCACACCCTTGATAATAGGGGGGATATTTGAAACTTCCAGAATGGAAAATTTGGATAAGAATCAGACTGTAGTGTTGAATCCTTGTGATTTACTACTGTCTATATCCCTAGAATCCAAAACTTGAGTTTTTTTTCTTTCAATGAAGTTACTATTTTAATTTGGAAGATCACGAGTGTATGGATGCATCCATAATATGTTTGCAATTCGAATCCTTTGTCAAGTGCTTATCAGATACAACGGATAGAACATTTTGACACAAGTTGGAGTAGAGGCAAAAGCAAATTCCTCATACAATCGGCTAATCGAAGTTGAGAAATAAAAGGTAAGGTTGTCCTTTAACTAACACAGCTTTTAAGCCTCAAAATAATTAAGGTGAAAAAGAGCACAGGAAAATTTTTACAAGTTAGACCCTGTAGGAAACATATACACATTCCCCAGCCACTCGAAGCACCATCTCCAACTAAAGCAAAGTGAAAATCTCACAATGGGTGAACCGGGCCATAGAAAACATTTAAGTATATACCTATACCTATACTTTCTATACAAAACCCAACCCAAAATCTTATGTACCGAATGACAAAGGAATATAAAATCAACCTTCAAAACATCTAAAGTTGCTCCGGTGTAAATGTGTTTGAATCACTATTCAAGGCTATACTAGTCACCTCCTCAACTGAACAGAAAAATGGATTGGGACAGACTACTCAGAAGGAGATATACAGCTTCACTGTGCTTTTTCCTACCACGAGAAAGCTTTAACTGCCGCCGGACATTGTACTACCAAATTGACTGGTCAAGATGATACAAGCTTTCCTCTAGTTGTAGATTTTTATTGGTTTATCAAATGCATGACGATTCTGCAAATTGAAAAAAAAATATTATAGGCTTTTAAAATCCACAATGAAGTTAATTCCAGAGACATGACAATCATCTGTATTGCCATTATATATTTTGAGCTAACATGGCCCAAAGTGCATAGATTAAACTCAATTACCAATTATTGAGGCTAATAATGGTTATCCTCCTTTTCTTTTAATTAAGAACAAAAGTTTTGAATGGGGAAGGGATTCCACGTTCATGTTAAAATTGTCTTGCATGGTAAGGGGAAGAACATTTGGGAGATATGACATCAGCAAAGTGCTGGAAAGTGTAGGCAATATATTGCATGATTCATGTCTTGATGTGTTTAAATGAGTTTTTCCTCTTCGGTTATTTTTAAGTGCAAAACATACCTACTAACTAATTGTCATCTACAACATATATCTTCTTCATGACAAGGCTTATATTATACCTCAATGGTTTCCTGATAATGTTTTACCTGATTGGCTGTATATGATCTTCTTGGTGAATTGTCTGTGTGCTCCAGTCCAAGATATTGCTCCCATGCGCCATATATGTCCCTCCTCTAAGAAAGCAAATAGTAGTACAGCGTATTATTAAATCTAGTAATTAAAAATAGCCGACTCCTATTTTCATGAACAGCATCTCAAGCACAACTAAAAGATGTAATTACAGAGCAGAGAGAAATGCCAATACCTGAAACCGACTGGATATAATGTCTGAATCTTGAAGGTACTCAGGACGACCAAGTGAAACAAACGCAAACTTCCACTGCATGGAAACAGACAGAAGCAATACTTTAATAATCATTATTGAAAAACTAAAAGATTATTTGCAGCTGCCTGGAATATGAGATGGAAACAATTTTTCAAAGTCACTAGACATAAAAGTAATCATGCGGGCCTGATGTGTTGAGATTTACAACATGAAGTTTATATAGATATCATAAATATTCTTAAAGCTAATAACAGGCTGAACAACTTCGAGAGCTTACAAGTCTATTGTACACAATTAACTAACATGGGTGTTGGAATTTCCGCTTTCATTACGGTTCCCCCTAATCGCCTAAATTGTGGCATTTGGCTTGCCTTCATTGCAGCCTCCAACACCTTCATTGTATTGGGGTTGAAGGGGTGAATTAGTCTCACATTGCTTAGAGATATGGTATATGTGGTATTTATTAATGAGAGCAATCCTCACCTTACAAGCCGGTTTTGCAAGGATGAGTTAGGCCCAACCCACACATTCTAAGATGGTATCAGAGCCTATCCTAGATCATTTGTCGGGCTTCCCACATTGCCCACGCTTCGGAATCATGGAGGTCAGGGCGTAAGGGGTGTGTTGGAATTTCCGCCTTCATTGTGGTCCGCCTCTAATTGCCTAAATTAGAGGCATTTGGCTCGCAATTATTGCAGACACCAACACCTTCAATGTGTTGGGTTTGAAGGGGTGAATTTAGTCCCACGTTACTTAGAGATATGGTTTGTGTATTTTTTATTAGTGGGGCAATTCTCACCTTACAAGCCGATCTTGCAAGGATGAATTAGGCCCAACCCACATTCTAAGAATGGGGATGGTTGTATCAGAATGGAAAACATAATAATTGGAGCAGATAAATCAATCACATTTAAAATATTTACCTTTAAAAACTCCTCATTTGGAACTTGTAACTTCTTTTGTACCCGCAATTTGACTTCAGCTAATGTCTCACCCTCGCGGATAACCAAGAAGAACGGATCTCCAAAGTTCTGAACATGCTGATATTCCAAAGACCCCCCAATACAAAATATTAGAAAATTTTGGAGGTAGTAACAAACTTCAATTTGTTGAAGACGAATATTATTTTACACAGATTTTGAGCACTAAACAAATAAATTATACACATACAAAGCATTTAGTCTTACCATCTGATTTTGAGCAGTGTCTTTCAAAAAATGATAAACATGTATCATCCGATCATGAGGGCCAAGGTTTTTCTCGTCTTCCGGAATCTGCGGCAACAAAAACCCATGTAAAATGTTTAGAAAAAAACTAATTAGGAGAATAATAAAAGGAGGGAGAAAGTATGACATCATACCGTTGCAGAAAAAATGGCATTGATGATAGACTAAAGACACAATTGGAAAAAAGAGACTGATGGGAGTATGTATGAAAACTAAAATATTTAAGAAACCAAATATTTAGTTCTAAAATGTGCAATGAATCTAAGAATGCAATGCTATGACATTTATAATAGCTTTTAGTTTAGTATAATTCTGACCTTTTTTACCATGCCATATGTTCTATACATAAAACAAATACTTGCTACATTCATAATGTATAATGTTTTAGCTTGTCACATGTTAAATGTTATATATGTTGATTTCATTTAAATTTATGTTCTGGTTATTGTGCTGCATCATAAGTACTCACTAAGCACAGAATTTCCCCAACTTGGACTGGTCACCCTAAGTTTTTTTTTCATTTATAATAAAATGTTATGTTCTAAAAATCAAATCATCTAATCCAAAGCAATACCATCTTTAACCAGATTGGATCTGTTCAAATTTAATATAGAAAATCCAAACTGCAACTTGTTTTTATTTGTTGATATATGCATAATAAGTATTATTATTGACTGTGATATTATCTAAACAAATAATATTTATAATGCATATCTCAACACTATTTTTAGATGGGATGACTTTTGGCTTAAAATTGATCCAGACCGCAGTGCAAATTCTTTTTTAAAACACATTTAAATGTTTGATGGATAGGAAATATAAGGAATATCATGTAAACGTTTGATGGATAGGAAATATAAGGAAGATCAAGTAATGGTTCCTAGGAAACTGCAAAAGCTCTAAAGCCAAATATGACCAAGCGCTACACGCTGAAAAATAGAGTATCGTGAGACAATTTGATAGCCATGAAAAGGATTCTAAATGTATAATAGTAGAGTCCAAAGCATTAGAGAAACATGGAGGACAGTTTAGTTTATAGCACATTAAAGTTTAAGAGTGTCGGATGAAATGGTTAGAGAAATAATGCAGCTTATATTACAAAAAATGGTTTAATATGATTTGGGCATCTGTCATTTCCAATATGTCTAGTCCAGATTCTGACAACAAAACAATTTATTAATATAAAGCAGCATATGGTTACCTCTTCTGCTCGTAATGTCCAATAATGATCATTAATATTCTCAATATTTTCATTGACATGGAAAATCTGCAATAGATGGATCATACAATATCATGAGAATTACCAAAAACCTGATACATCTTCACAATCATTTTTCATTATTAAGAAACAATAAAAACAGCAGCATATAACTGATATTATACGAAAATATGCATTAAGTTATAGATGATAAGATCTCTAAAATAAAAGGCACCAATTAGGTTGTGAGGTGAATTGAGACCACAAAGAAAAATTCAATATAAACATATAAATTATCATAGTTTATGCAAGCTCTTTGAACTAGTACAGTATTTGCTCAAACAATATTTGAAGGTGTCATTTTCCATGTACTCAAGCCATCCATCAATATATCTTTACCTCTATTTATCTGACTTAATCCAAAGCTCAAGCTGATTCATCCTCAATTCCACCAAGTCAGACTTGGAATTATGTAAATCTCACACAAGCACCACCTTAGAGATGAACTCCTTCTGGTATGTTATGGTGTATTTGGTCATGGCTGTAAAGGTAGTATAGCAAGAAGCATTTTGTTATGTGTTTTAAGTAGTCATGTTTTAAGTATAGTTGACTCCTGTTTCCATCACTACAATCAGCAACATCAAACACATGTGCCTTTTGATTCTCATAGCTTAAATGGGTTACCAGATTATTCTACCCTGGTTCACAACCTCCTAGTGGTACTCAACTTGGTCCTCCTCCTATGGGCCCAACAATACATGGATCAGAACTCAACAGTAGCACATCCAGGACAGATGCGATATCCTCCACTAAATGCTATGATTACCAACACGGTACTTAATACCAACACTGTCCGGTTTCTAACTCTAGTGTCTCCTTTCGTGTCACAAATAATTCCGAGTACATACAGCAATATATGACTTTTGAAGGCTGTGGTAAAAAACAGTTGTCGATAGCGGTCCATGGTGGAGAGCCAAAATCCCGCCATTCCGGATTATGGTAGAAAAACCAGCAATATCAACCGTTTACCATTGCTGGGAGCCGAAAACCGCCATGTATATCCGCCATGGCAGATATTAGGTAACACTGGGTAAAACAGCAGTTTTGGATTCTAACCACTCCCCATTGTGTGTGTGAGATAAACACTGTTTATCTAGTTCATCTAGTAAAGGCTTAAGCATGACAGCTGGCAAAGTACTCTCTTCATAGAATTACGAGGAGCAAACTACTTCCCTGAATTAATAGAATTGGATCCTGAATTGAAGGGATTAGTTCCTGATTTCAACTAACAGAATTTAATAGAAAGTAACCGCATGACAGTTTGGCACATACACCAACTGTCATGTTTAAACCATTACTAGATGAACTAGGTAACTAGTGTTTATCTCTAACAGTGTAGTGGAAAGAAAGCGTAGATACTGTGGATTTAGGTCTTGTAGTCTTGAGCCATGCACCATTCCCTCTTATTCTCTCAGTGAAACCTTCTACCCAGCCACCAAACATGTCTCCATTCGCCTTATTCAACCCTTACTTGATGTAAATTCTTTCTTAAATACATTTCTCAATGAAGAAGTCTACATAGATAAGTCTCAAGGCTTCACTTCCAGTGATGCTACCATAGTCTGCCACCTGAGTTGTTTACATATTTATGTTAATAAATATCATCATTGGGAGCTCATCCTCTTAGATTCAGACCATTACTCAGAAAGCTGCATAAAGTGTTTTTGCTCAAACAACTTGGCAACCTGGACTATTTTATGGGAGTTGAAGTCAAAATATTAGAAACTGAGAAAAGCATGAAAATAGAGAAGAGATATAGGAGAGAGAAGAGAGAGTTAGTTAGATCTAACTGAATCTGATTTAAGTTCTCAAAGCTAGTTACACTGATTGTGTGACTCAGTATTTATAGCCAAACCTAACAGTGCTGACTCATCACAGTTAGTTACATCAGTCATACTCAATGGCTGGCTGTTAAATATATTTTGCCATATCTCAAGAGTACTCTGCATTATGGCCTGCAACTTGTTTTTTCCTTTCTGCATCAACATCTCTCCTTCACTGGATTTTGCGATGCAGATAGGCTTGTTGGTCTTGGTGATTGCAAGTCCATTTCAGGATCGGCAATGGTTCTAATGCTGAAACACGTTATTGTTGTCAAGCTCAAACCACTGTTGAACTGTTGTGGATTTAGACACTCCTTCCCTGCCCTTATTATCCTCTATAGCAACTAGTGTGTTGTTTCCTATAAAGCATAAACTCACGGACACTTCGACGCCGATAATATCAAAAAGATAGGACACCGACACCACTACATATATGATATTATTTGATCTTTATTTAACAATCTATTATTAAAAGAATAAAAAATATTCTAATCAGAATTAATGTTATTAATTCTTCATTGATGCTCCAATACATCTTTTAACATTTATAGATGCGTGAGTAAAAAATATTCTAATCAGAACTGATGTTATTAATTCTTCATTGATGCTCGAATACATGTTTTAACATTTATAGATGCATGAGATTTGTCCAAAAAAATGTATGTGTGTTGAAGCAAAGAAAAAACAATTTTTTCAGCACTTGTCTGAAGTGTCGAACACCGCCAAGTGTCAGACACCGCCTACTCCTAAAGGTGTCCATGCTTCATAGGTTGTTTCCAAGACCCAAAATCCAATTCTATATGCCCGCACTAAACACATGAAGATTGATATATATTCTTGTTCATGAAGGAGTTTTGGGAAAGCAGTTGCAAGTTTTCTAGGATCTGATTAGAAGGCCGCTATGAAGCACGGACACGATACGAGTATGGGATACGATACGTATCCGATACAGCGATACGTTATAAATTAAAAAAGACTAGATACGATACGTTTAAGATACACACATAAAAATATAGTAATAAGAATTTATTTGAAATATTTTAGATGAATAAAAGTGATAATTATATATAGTTATAAAATTTTATTAGTGAAAAAACAGGAAGGTATGAAGAAGAAAGTAAACGTAGTAGTTGCAGAGAAAAAGTTGAAAAGAAAATTATATTTAATATGAATTAAATTTAAAATATTGAAAATTAATATGAAATGATGGGAATTATACAGTTCTTGTAAAATGGTAAGTTTCGAAGGAATTAAATAGGGTATTAATGAATGACCATTAAAAAATTAAAAAGAATGAAAAGTCATTAAAAAAGAAAAGAATCGGTTAAAAATTGAAAAGTCACGTATTGGAGGCGTATCGCCGCCGTATCTGAATTTTTCTATTTATTTTTTTAAATAAATTAATTCGGATACTCCTTCGATACGTATCGGCGCCGTATCGGAGCGTATCGGCGTATCGGTACGTATCAGATACGATTCGGCTGAGTTTTTGAAGTATCCGTGCTTCATAGGAAGGCTGACATTCTAAGAAAATCTGATCCTCTGCTAAATTTCTAGAATTCAGGAACAAGTTCAACGAGGATACCCTTCCTTCTCCAGCTCATCCACTCTGATCTTGTGCACGGTGTGAATATAGGTTGGCTGCTCTTAACAGCACGTAAAAGTGCCAACTATGTGTTGCAACTGTTTGTAGAGGGTATCAAAGGGGCGCCTGAGGGAAGATAAGTAAATCTTAAAATTCATGAAACTGATTTTAGAGTTAGTTACTGAAGGTATCAAAGGGCACCTGAGGGAAGATAAGTAAATCTTAAAATTCATGTAACTTGAATCTCAAGCTTCAATAATTTATAAGCAAATACTTTAAACAGTCTTTTCTGAGTTTTCACAATGTTGACCTTTAGCATTTAATTGCATTAAGATAGGGTTATTATTAATTTAAATGACACTAACGGTCATTTTAAAACCATCTCTGGAGGATTTTAACTTGTCCCTCGAGATTTCAAGGTCAAACACTTTACCTTTGGCATTTAATTGCATCAAGAAAGGGTTATTAACTTCGACAATAATGGTCCCTTTAAAACCATCTCTGGAGGATTTTAACTTGTCCCTCGAGATTACTAGGTCAAACACTTTAGGGCCCAGTTTGGAAGTAGTGCTATACTAATCGCATTAAGAGCAGGTTAAACTATCTAACTATTACTAATCGTGTCCCAATCCAACACTTGGCCCTTTACTAATCTTGGATCGCCTGAGTGCTTGTCCCTATTAGAGGTGTGTGGCTTGCAAGAACACCATATGAATCCATTTTTCACCTCATAAAGACAGTGAACCATCAACTAACCAACTATAGGAAATCATGTTTACTGATAATGGCCCAATGCAAGTATTTCAAAGTAAAATTCAAAATCTATATATAATGTTCACCTTATAGATCTTGTGATTGAATACTTCAAGCAACCTAAGTTCCGCTTCAGGATGTGATAATTCTACCTGTTTCAGAGGGAAAATAAATTGGTTAGAAATTACCATTAATGACAGCAGTCACAATTGTAAGCACAATAACACAAGAAAACAACCCTAAACAATATTTTTTTCCATTAAAAATATGGTTGTATCGGTATCAGAAACAGAAAGGAGTTAAAAAATGATGGATGAAAAGAAATCCACAGTCCAGAAAATAAAACATAAGCAAATACACATATACAATAGTTTTATTAAGCTAATCAGCAAAAAAAACAAAATAATCAAATAAAACTACACTTTACAATAGGATTTTGTTAATTTTCTTATTATTTACACTTGAAAAGGAACATGAGAATTCGATCCAACAAATGAGGATGAGCTCAATCCATCCACAGCAAAAATACTACAATTTTATTCCGTAGGTAGGTCACATCAATGAAAAAATAAACAAGGCAATTTCGGTCTCAAAACTACACATAACATGCATATCAAGAGGAACCATTGAACTTGAAGCTCTAAAGCATGCATCCTCAATGTTAAGACGCATTTGATATGTGTTAGTGCATACAGGATATGCACTGAAGTTGCTGTTCTAAAAACAATGAATTGGGCACACCTTGTGTACTTGAGTACTTGAACAAAACAAAGTCATGGATTGGACTTTCTAGTTTTCTCTTTTGGTTTATGAGAGCAGAAGTTGTAACCAAATCATTTACCTTCCAAAGCATCAACTAGTGTCTTCTCCTAAGAAATCAAAGTTAGATCGGCTATGGTATGATTATGAGATGTTCATTCCAATGATAAAGATGAACATTGTTCTTATTTGACTTTATAATTTAGCCCACTCAGGGTGGGTAAAACAGTTTGATGTCAAAAAATGCTTTCTTATGATGGCTCATCTAGGATTTGGTCTAACAAGTAAACAGACAAAATGTGAAGATTGAGGAAGACTTAATATGAACTAAAACAGAAAACCCAAGTCTTGTTTGGAAGAGTTACAAAATCAATGGTGTCCCGAGCTACAAGCACAGCCAAAGAACTAAATGCAATTCTTGTTTATGTTGATAATTCGATTAAGAGACAATTTCCTAAGGGAGTTTAATTCGAAGGATCCTTGGAAAACCCAAGTATTTTTTTCGAAGGATCCACTGGCTTATGTGTACTAATTCTCAAGAGGTCCTCGGGTTAAATATTTTGGAACATGTTTGGTGAATATGACATGTAAGCTCTAGTTTGAAGTAGTGTCATCATTATTTGATGTACATATTCCTTAGCTGTGCAGAATCCCAGATTGGTGCTAATTAGGATTGAAATAAACAATCATATCAATTAGGCATTTACTGTAATCATAGAATACAATCAATATATACAGTCAGCTATGCTCTGAGTTAGACACAGAAATCTCAAACTCTAATAAAACATAATACAAGAAAAAACTACTAATCTAAATATTGGATTACACAGGCAAACCCAAAAAGTGTCTAAATGTGTGAACAAAATCTGTCTGCCTACAAATCATGAGAATTACTGCTGTACCTTTGATTTTAGATCATTAGGATTAGGACTAATGTAATTAATTAGTTATTATTTCCTGTTTTTACTGTAATTAGAATTAGCATTTATGGGAAAATTAACTCCCCTGATTTCTAGGACAGATTTCCCTTTCAAATTCTGCCTAATGTATTCTATAAATACTGCTATGTAATTCTCATAAAGTACAAGGAAAATATAAAGTATATTTCTACATGGTATCAGAGCACGATCTGAACCATCCCTAACCTAGCGCCGCCAAACTATGGAGGATCCTAAATCTGATGAATCGCTCAAAGTGGAGACTGGATCATTTCCGACCAGTTCACACGAAGGGATCACTCACCTCATCACAGGCCATAAATTAAATGGTCAAAACTATACCCAATGGGTAAGGTCAGTCAAGATCTTCCTCGAAGGAAAAGGAAGGGAAGGCTACACCACGGGAGAGTCTAAATGTCCTGCGGAAGGAGACAAAAATTTTCAGAAATGGAAACTTGAGAACAGCCAAGTAATGTCATGGCTGCTCAATACCATGAAAAATGAAATTGGTGAAAATTTCATGTTCTATGACACTGCAAAAGAGATATGGGATGCAGTGAAGGAAACGTACTCAAATGTTGACAATACATCTGTCGTATTTGAGATAAAAAGCATTCTTCATGACCTTCGACAAGGAGAATCTTCTGTTACCGAGTATTTTAACATACTTAACAAACACTGGCAGCAACTGGACATATATGAAGAGGTTACATGGTGTTGTACAGAAGATAAAAAGAAGTATAAGGAATTGGTGGAAAAAGATAGGATTTACAAATTCCTATTGGGACTAAACAAGGACCTAGATGAAGTTCGTGGAAGGATCCTTGGAACCAAACCACTTCTCAAAATTCGAGAAGCCTTTTCAGAAGTGAGAAGGGAAGAAAGCAGGAGGAAAATCATGTTGGGGACACCCAACTCAGTTCCGTACAGCGAGAGCTCTGCAATGGCAGCAAGGGGAAATCAGCCTCGACCATCACAAAAGAAAAACCGGCCCTGGTGTGATCACTGCAAGAGACCAGGCCACACAAAGGAAACATGTTGGATCATACATGGAAAACCTTCGGAGGCAAAATTGTTCAAAGGCAAGGAGGGCAGAGGTAACACAGCATTTAACAACCAAGAAGCTGAGGTATACTCTAACTCATCTCCTTTTAGCAAAGAACAAATGGAGGCTCTTCAAAAACTCCTTCAGCAAACTATGTTAACAGTAGAAAAAGGTGGTACTGCTGTAGTGGCTCAAAGAGGTAATTATTTACATGCTCTAAACACTAGTAAAGAAAAAACAAAATCATGGATTGTTGACTCAGGGGCCTCAGATCACATGACTGGAGATTTCACCTTGTTTAATAGTTATTCTCCATGTCCCTATAACTATAATGTTCGAATAGCCGATGGTACACATTCTAAGGTCATGGGTAAAGGATCAATTATAATTTCACAAAATATTACTCTTGACTCTGTTTTGTATGTGCCTACACTTGATTGTAACTTGCTGTCCATTAGCAAGATTACAAGAGATTTGAAATGTGTTACTAAATTCTTCCCTAACTTGTGTGAATTTCAGATTTTGGAGTCGGGGAAGACGATTGGCAATGCTGAAGAGTGTGTTGGACTCTACTTCCTCCAAGTGGAAAAATCAGAGAAAAAACTCAATAATAACTATCATGTTGCAGCTGCAGTTTCAAATGATAATAATTCTGTAATGATGTGGCACTATAGATTAGGCCACCCAAATTTCATGTACTTGGAAAAGATTTTTCCCTCGTTATTCAATAAAAACAAGGAACGTTTTCAATGTGAAATCTGTCAATTGTCTAAACATACCCGAAACCATTACCCACCCCAATCCTATAAACCATCCAAACCTTTTTCATTAATTCATAGTGATGTATGGGGACCATCACGAGTCCACAACATTACTGGCTCGAGATGGTTTGTCACCTTTATTGATGATCACACACGTGTTACATGGGTGTTTCTAATGAAGGAAAAATCAGAAGTAGGGAGAATATTTGAAATTTATCATAAGATGGTACAAACACAATTTCAAAGCAATATTCAGATACTTAGAACGGACAATGGTCGTGAGTATTACAACCTTGCTCTAAATTCCTATCTTCAAAAGGTTGGAATTGTTCACCAAAGTTCGTGTGTGGACACTCCCCAACAAAATGGAGTAGCAGAAAGGAAGAATAGACACCTTTTGGAAGTGACTAGATCAATCATGTTGGCCACAAATGTCCCACAACACTTTTGGGGAGAAGCTGTCCTTTCAGCAACTCACCTTATAAATCGAATGCCCTCCCGTATCCTTAACTTTAAGACCCCACTCTCCACACTTCAAAACCTATTTCCAACCAGCAAAATCTTTTCCTCTATTCCATTAAAAATATTTGGATGCTCAACTTTTGTCCATAACCTCAGCCCTCACCGAAGCAAATTAGACCCAAAATCCATCAAATGCATTTTTCTTGGTTACTCTCCTCACCAAAAGGGTTATAGGTGTTACTCTCCCCATACCAAAAAATTTTACCACACTATGGATGTAACCTTCTTTGAAAATCAGCCCTATTACACCAAAACTGGTATTCAGGGGGAGCAATCATACATACATCGTATTGAAAATTCAGAATACCAACTTTTGCCTCTTGAACTAACCGAACATGGAAAAATCTTACCAGACCAAACCGATAACACTCAATCAGCCGAACCTATGCCTAAACCAGCTGAAAAATTACTAAACCAAACCTCTAACATTCAGCCGAGTGAAAGGACAACAGAAGCTGTAACGGAAACCGGACCAATTATAGTCTCGACCACACCTCAACGGAATTGTGATACAAAAACAGATAACTGGAAGGTTTATAAAAGGAGGAGGAAGGAAGTAGAGTCAAGTATAGCTCCAATGCAAGGCCATGAGTCCAACCAAGCTCTAGAAAATGAAGTTCCCACAGGTAATATTCTCCCTAACTCTGAACATATTGTTACAAATACAGCAGATATGGATATTCCTATTGCTATGAGAAAAGGGGTTAGAACATGCACCAAACACCCTATTGAAAAATATATCTCCTATGGAAAACTATCACAAAGTTACAGGTCCTTTGTAGCAGCTGTTGACAACATAGAAATTCCAAATAATATTCAAGAAGCACTGCAGAAAGCTGAATGGGCAGCAGCTGTAACAGAAGAAGTTCAAGCACTTGTAAGAAGTGGCACATGGGAGATCACCACTATACCAGAAGGGAAGAAAGCAGTAGGATGCAAGTGGATATTTTCAATTAAGTACAATGCTGATGGGAGTATAAATAGGTACAAAGCTCGGTTGGTTGCTAAGGGGTTCACACAATCATATGGGGTGGATTATGAGGAGACTTTTGCACCTGTTGCGAAGCTCAATTCTGTTCGGGTTCTACTATCTCTGGCAGCAAATCTAGATTGGCCCCTACACCAACTAGACATAAAGAATGCATTTCTAAATGGTGAGTTAGAAGAAGAGGTATATATGAAAATTCCTCCAGGACTTGAATCACCCGGGACCTCCAACATGGTGTGTCGACTTCGAAAATCTCTATATGGCCTCAAACAATCACCAAGGGCATGGTTTGACAGACTAACAAAAGTTGTCAAGCAAGATGGCTTTGTTCAATGTCAAACAGACCATACTATGTTTGTCAAGCACTCTTTGGATGGGAAGATAGCTTTGTTTATTGTCTATGTGGATGATATCGTAATTACGGGAGATGATGATGAACAAGTCAACCAGTTAAAGAAACTTCTAGCCAAAGAATTTGAAGTCAAAGACTTAGGACAGCTCAAGTATTTTCTAGGGATGGAAATTGCACGGACAAAGAATGGTATTTCAGTTTCTCAAAGGAAGTACACTTTGGATTTACTTCAAGAAACAGGTATGCTTGGATGCAAAGCTGCCAATACTCCAATAGAACAAATAAAAAGGAGTGAAGATGAGAATATACCAGCTAATAAAGATAGATACCAAAGTCTAGTTGGAAAACTAATCTATCTAACTCACACCAGACCAGACATTGGTTTTGCTGTAAGCATGGCTAGTCGTTATATGTCAAATCCAACTGAAACTAACATGAGAAATGTTAACAGAATTCTCCAGTACCTAAAAGGTACGCCAGGTCGAGGACTCTATTTTCAAAAGAACTCAAACAGAGGTATTGAAGTCTACACTGATTCAGATTGGGCAGGATGTTTATCTGACAGGAAATCGACTACAGGCTACTGCACATTTGTATGGGGTAATATGGTAACTTGGAGAAGCAAGAAACAGTCTGTTGTGGCTAGGAGTAGCGCAGAAGCAGAATTCAGAGCTATGTCACAAGGTATTTGTGAAGGAATTTGGCTTAAGCGAATGCTAGGTGAAATCAAAATTCCTACCAAACATCCTATGAAGATATTATGTGATAACAAGGCTGCTATAAGCATTGCGAAGAACCCAGTTCAGCATGATAGAACAAAGCATGTAGAGATAGACCGACACTTCATCAAGGAGAAAATTGATCATGGAATTATAAGTGTTAACCATATTCCATCATGCCAGCAAACTGCAGATATTCTAACAAAAGCCCTTCCAAGGAACATATACGAGAATATCAGATCCAATCTGGGTATGATAGACATCTACCACCCAGATTGAGGGGGAGTGTGGAATAATCAATACAGAATCAAATGATTCTGTTTGTACAGCTCATTAGGATTAGGACTAATGTAATTAATTAGTTATTATTTCCTGTTTTTACTGTAATTAGAATTAGCATTTATGGGAAAATTAACTCCCCTGATTTCTAGGACAGATTTCCCTTTCAAATTCTGCCTAATGTATTCTATAAATACTGCTATGTAATTCTCATAAAGTACAAGGAAAATATAAAGTATATTTCTACATTACTGCTGTACCTTTGATTTTAGATCATTAATTACATCTGCCACAGTACTATGCTTCGGTAATCTAATTATCATCACCTGAACAGACAAAAACTTGTTTAGAAGTATAAAAACTAATGAAGTATAAGCAACCACCGACAGTACTAACTTCATCCTTTGCATCATGATGGAAAGCAATCTTGAGCGTTTTTAGGCATTGCAATTCAGGCAGAGGAATATCCAATACTTCATAGTATAGAACATCAGTAGCCTAGGAAAAAGAACAAACCAGTTATAAGTCCATTCGACACTACGGATGGATTCTAAAATGCAACTGCATCTTCTATTAAAAAAGTGCTGCAATCAGTAACCTGATTGTAGTGAACCAGCATGTCAGACAAATGATCCACTCCTCGGTACTTGATAGGTTGTGGTTTAGGTTGCTGGGAGTAGCAATTATGAGATGTGAGTCTGATTTTAGAAGGATCATTCAAACCAAGATGTTGAGAGACCCTTTCTACAACATCGTCATAAGTGTGAAGCTTTGACCTAGATGATGACAGAGCAGAAATGAAATACAAGAGATAAGCTAGATTAACATAAAATGATTAAAAAAACTAAAAGAATATGTTCAACAGAAACTAACAGCTCAAGACTGAACTCGTCCTCCTTGGGTTTCTCCAAAAACCTAAAGCGAACAACCTGCACATCAAAGCAAAGTAATTAATTGAGAAGGGCTTGAAATAGTTGGCTAAACGGAACTAGTACCCAAAATGCAAGATTATTTCAAGTACATTTGATGTCTAATCGTTGCAAGGGGATGTAGAATCAAATCAAACACACGGCGCCATGTAACGCAGTTCATTATGAACCACAAGTAAAATGCAAGACGGCCCCAAAAGGAGCCATGTAACGCAGTTCATTATGAACCACAAGTAAAATGCAAGACGGACCCAAAAGGAGACATAACTCTGCATATTCAATGCTAGTAGAAACAGACTATTGTCGTACTTAAATGTAATTCTAGTTCATCTGAAATGGGTACTCAACTTTGGATATACATCACACAGTAAGGAAACCTAAAGAAACAGTCACAAGAAATCCCCATTGGAAATATATGCATAGAAAACAAACTTCCACTGAATCAGAATTTTAGATAGGGGGTCTGAGCATGTTGAGATAGTCATATTATGGAGATAAAGTTCATCATTGAGTAACTAACTAATACTGGGAAAAGATGTCAAGTTGTGCTGATATGATTGCTAAAAGAACTAGGGTGGTTTAGGAATAACTAAATGAGTACTCCTGGCGTAGTACTCTAGATGGTTAAGATTATAATAGGTTGTGAGATGAAAATATCCTAAGAACTTTTTTATTGGCTATTCTCCAACTCAGAAGGGGCATGTGGGTTTTGACCCAAACCAAACAAAGTTTTTGTAATGGATGTTACTATTGATGAAAATTTTCATATCATACATTATTCACAAAAAAATCCAACGGTGGAGAGATTACCATTCTAAATGTATATGTGGACGATATTATCCTCACAGGAGATGACATAGTTGAGATGATAAGATTGATGATATATCTTACCAAAGAATTTGAGTTCAAAGATTTAGGTGCACTTAAATACTTTTTTAGCACAAAAGTTGCTCGCTCAAAGAAAAAAATTGTAGTTTCTCAAAGAAAGTACATCGTAGAACTCTTGGAGGAAACCAGAACGAGTAGGTGTAGACCAGTAGATACCTCCATGGAACTAAATGCAAAACTTAGGGGAAAAGGTAGTTCCCGGTTGATATTGTGGGATACCGGAAATTAGTAGGCAAACTTAATTATCTAGCTGACAGTGGACCTGCCATAAGCTTTTATGTGGATATTGCAAGTAAATTCATGCATTTTCCATGTGAAGGTAACTTATCCATCCTGAAAAAAATGTTTGTACTTTAGGATCTAGATTGGGCAGGTTCTGTTACATGCAGAAAATCCACTACCGGATATCGTGCTTATCTCTGGGGAAATAGAGTCACTTAGAGAAGTAAGAAACAAGGTATTGTTGTTCATAGTAGTGTAATTCCCCATTCTTGACTCACATCTGGTGGCTCTTCATTCATGTTTCCGACTCACATCTGGTGGCTTTTCATTCACATTCAGGTTTGTAGATTCCCTATTCTTGATTTTTTTCCACTTCTAATTTTTCTCTGTATTCTTCCCTTCTTCCTACCACATTTGGCCACCAAGAAAAAGGTTTTCTCCATCTTGACAGTCCGCCTCTGCCCTCATAATCGATGCTAGGTCAACATTCTGTATGGACCAAATTAGTGATTTGTCTTGCTCTGTCTTCACCACTAAATCATTATAACTCCATTTTTATCTTTTTTCTGGTTCTTGCTGGCCCAGACCTTCATGTTTCTTGTTTTTGCTCTTCTGACCTCCATCCTCTCAATTGTTTCCTGGTTCTACACCCACCTTTGCAAATGATTTCATGTGCAAAGTCTTCTGCAACTATTGCAGGCTTGCTCTTTGCCTGTCAATTCAAGCAGGGCCTCTTTCATTACAGTTAGCGATCTTAGAATTTCATCCATTTTGGTTTTGTTTTTATTAATCATTTCATCCATCTTGGTTGAGTTTTTAATAATCACTGCTAAATTTTATCCATTTCTGGCAATGCTAGCACTCTCTCGAAGATCCAGCAAGTTGGAACAATTATGAGGAAACCTTCTTTTGGTAGATGAAAGTCTTAGAATATGGATTGGGTCTAACTCAACCTTACATAACCGGCTTGTAAGGTGAGGATTGTTCTCACTTGTAAACATATGTTCAGGCCAAATCTTATCTCATGTGGGACTCTTAACACACACACACTCATGCCCAACACTAATGGACCTGGTGCATTGTGATAGAAACTAGTACCAAACAATGAAATTTAATAGTAATTACAATTAAGAAATTTGAGTGTCCCGGTTTTCTTTCAAAAATTAAATGGTTCTCTCTTTCAAGAATTAAAGTGCTTGGTCTCTCCCTCCCAAATTACCTCTTCCAATTTTCAGGATAACCCTCAAACTTATTATTTTCTTATTTTAGTAACACACCAAATAACTGCTACTAATCGTTAATATTAAAAAAGGAAACTGCTAATAAAGTTTGTAACTTAGTAACTATCTGAGAATAGAAACTGTCACGTCTAGTTCTGGTTCCTAGTAATTATTAAGGTCTAACACATTGATATAAATAGTGGGTGGGTCGATAGTGGAAACCTAATAGCAGGTGGCTTAACGGATCTTAGATAAGCTCTGAAACCATCTTAGAATTTGGACTTGACCTAACCCAACCTTATGTTCAGGCCATATGTGGGACTTTTGTTGATTTTACTTGCTAATTCTAATTCTAATAATAATCTCAAATCCTAATAATAAATATTTGGATTTGCACATATTTTACCCGATGTGGGACTTTTGTTGGATATTACTTGCTAATTCTAATCCTAATAATAATCACAAATCCTGATAATAAATATTTGGATTTGATTCTTTGATTCTAACACTCCGCTTCACACTAAAGATTACAAAGCTTTAAGCTTTTTACAATGGATGGAAGTATTATAGAGAAAATATAAACTTCAGAACTGTAGCCAAAAAATTGTAGAATTGCCGGAGGTGATTGAAGCAAAAGGAAGTTGTGCACTTCAAGGTTTCTGAAGGAGGCTATGGTGGTTTTAGGGAATGAGTCTCACCAAAGAAGCAATTGGTCGAAGCACAATTGGTTGCAGAGAGAAACGCATCATTGGAAAAGAGAATAGCTGGATGAAGCATAGTGAACATGCACAAGATAGCAGAACATAAATGCCGACCAATTAAGAGTGAATGACAGCAGAAGAAATTTTGAACTCGCCGGAAGGATGGCAAAGAATTTTAAGACTTGTCGAAAGGATGACAAAAATATGATCATGATGTGGCTGCTCCAATGACGGTGTAGCTCAGGTAGCTGGACTGGCGACAACAGTATGATCACGATGTGTCATTGAGGGATCCACCAGAGAAAAAGATGTGTCATTGCGAAAATCCATAAAATGGTCTTCTGAAATAAATAACATACTGTTTAAGAGGCTTGTGGAAAAGAGATGCTGAAGCGCTGGAAAAGTATGGAAGCTTGACGGAAATCATTTTTAGCTACATGATCAGAACCTTCTCTAATACCATGTTGAATTATGATGTTTAGCTACATGATCAGAATCTTCTCTGATCCAATGTTGAATTTGTGATTTACTATGTCTAAATCAGACTACACTCACCTCTATTTATAATAGCATATAGAATAAATATTAACAGAAAGAATTCCCAAAACTAGGCAGAATTGAATAAGCAGAGAAATATTTCTATGAAAGATTGAGAAATGATAAAGGAGAGTTACTACCCTAATTACAAATTTTACAATGACCAATGTACCTCTCCAACTCCATAATTCCCCTATTTATATAAACACTTGTCTAACTAAACAAATAACTAACTACCCTCTAACCAATTCTCTCAATTCTAACTCCCAACAGATACAGGTCACAGAAGTTTCTGCACAACAATTACACTAATTATTTTGCATTGCAACGCATGCTTCCTAGAGCATGGAGACAGAATTTGAGAAAACAATGTCTCAAAAGTTAAATATTAGAGAAAAAATGAGATTAAAGGCTAATTTAACTAGTACTATACATACTTGACGGTTTTGCACATAATCAAAGAATGAATAAACATCCGGATAGCAATATCGCTGTTCTTCGCCAGCTTGAAGGATCTTCTGGAAGCAAATAATATCACCATCCTCTAGCTGCTCAAAGCACAATCATGAAAACAAAAAATTACAACTTTAACTGAAAACATTGGCTGATATAAATCTAAAGCCAAATAATAAACACCTGCAGCAAAAATAAGAAATATAAAACACGTAACATTCTCAAAACCACTGGAAACCCAAGATACAGTAAGCTGCCAATAATTTATACCTGATTATCACGAAAAGTGCACTTCTTGTCAACAAGTTCACACATGATTTTAGGATCAAATTTTATTTCCTGAATATGCACAGCAGAAAGTAAGTAGTGTCGCACTTGTATTGATATTACCATCATGGAGGATAATTATAAATGAGATGCAGATTGACTAACCTCATACAGATCAATTTCTTGATCCGGAGCAAATCCAGCCATTTCATTTAGTTTCATCAATATATCTGCTGGTTTTCTGCTACCCATCACAAAAAGCCTCCCAACATACCTGAGGAAACAAAAGGAAATGAATTTTTATTAATTAATGTACTTTCAATCCTTTCAGTGCTGCCAAATCGTCGCCATGGCACTACCATCGTGTTATGACATGGGAATACTGCGCCAGCCACCATAGGCTGCATCCTTATTCCATAGGCCTCAACTTAATATTTATATTAAGGATTTTTAGCTGGCTGTCATAATCCGTCAATGATAACATTGGTCCTAATTGGAATTGGTAAAAGCACTTACCGAAGCTTCTCAGTTGAAGGTTCATAAAGTTTAAAGAATAGCAACAACTCCTCTTTCAACTTTTCAGGAGGAGGAATAGGGCGCAAATCCTAATTCATTGTGTAAGGCATAAATAACAAATCCATGTCAGCAGTGACTCAGTTGGAGAGGGAAACAAAAATACTAATAATAACTACCACACTATCAGAAAGACGAAATGACAGAAAAAAATTACCTGCCCCTTTTCTATTTCCAAAAATAGCCTCAACTCTGCATTATTTGCCTTGTTGGAAGTTTCTCTTAACTGACCAACCTACAATTATAAAAATGACATGTCACAACTCACAAGTCATGATTAGGAAGGTAACCATTCAATATACGCACACAAAAAATGTTGACTCTCGCTCTCTTATTTATGTTTACTTATTGTTATTTAGATTTTATAGTGAAATTTATCAATTACTATTATTGAAACCTTTAATCATGTCATTTTCAATGAAATATTGTAAGAATGTGTATTCATCATTTTAAGAGTTTGAGGGCAGAATAAAAAAAATCTGATAATATTAAAACATTTATGTTTAAGGACAGACTGGACACAAACATGTTACGACATGGACAAATATACCGTTAAGTAACAATCTTAGAATTAGGATTAGGCCTAACTCAACCTTACGAAATCAGCTTGTAAGGTAAGGATTGTCCCCACTTATAAACATATATGTTCACACCCAAAACTATTGGGTTTGGTGGGTTCCCCAATAGCGGAAATTTGATAGCAGGCGGTCTAACGGATCTTAGACAGACTCTGATACCATTTTAGAATTTGAATTGGGTTTAACTCAACCTTACCAAACTAGCTTGTAAGGTGAGGATTGTCTCCACTTATAAACATATGTTCAGGCCATTATCTCATTCGATGTGGGATTCTTACCAAACAAAATTTAAAAAAGTTTATAGTAACAATGCGTTTGGATTGGCCTATGAACAACTTAATTGGGTTCATCTACAGATACAATAATTTGTTAAGGTATTTGGGAGTGCTTATGGAACAGCTTATGATATCCCATAAGTTGTTTGGTTCTAGATAATTTGAATTAGCTCTTCAGGATGGCTTACTAGAAAAGTTTATTGCTTATATAAAAATAGTTCAACCATGTTTTTCATTTCACTATAGAAATAACTTATACACAAGAACTTACTCGTCCTATAAAAACTTAGGTAAGTTGTTTATCCAAATAATTCCATTGTATACATAATAAAATGTTAATTTATCAAATTATTATGGTATCCCAAACTGTATTGGAATATGATAGCTATCTGTTAGTTAAGGGTTTATAAGTAGCAAACCTGCAATTAGTAAAATAACTTGGGGAATAAGAAAGAGCTAATGGTACAACAACTAAATATATCAAATATAGTAATTAACAAAGAATAAGTCTAAAATGAAAATAATGGAAGTAGGATTATTAGTAAGGAAAAGCTTGAAGATTATAAATAGTAGGAGGGAAATGGGAATCAAATCATCTATGTATTTATGATAGAAATGGGACCTTAGGACAGAGATCTGCAATAAGAAAATTAGGGGAAATTTCCTCTATTTTTTCCAATAAATGACCAGGTTACTATTACGAACAACATGACCCAGTTACTATTATAAGTGCCAGGGCTTCTTTGAAAGTCTGATACTAAATCTCAATAAATTACCAGGTCCCAATTACTATTTTACAATAAGCACAACATGACACAGTTCTAGGAAAATATTAGGAATTTATCTACATTTTGTTATTTATTAATAGACTTGTGGCTGTGGCCCAATTTTTGCAAGCAACTGCAAAAATATCATATTCGTCAAAAAAACGAGGTCAAAAATACTACTGAGGTTATCATAACTAACATCAAACTCATTCAGACTTGCCAGCCACCCTGCTATTTATGAAACAAAATAGAAATTCTTTGATCTACTTACTGACTGTGTTTCTTCCTGAGCTGTCACAGGCCTACTTGGCCGATAAGTGTGGTTTTGACGTTTTGCCCACAGCCAAAAGCGTTGGTGCTCAACTGGTATGCCAAACTCTTTTGCAACTTCTTCCTGATCAAAGATTTATTATAAGAAAGATGTGAAATAATTTCAAATCATAATTAGTTTTGTAGAACATCTAAAGCTAAATAGATCATTCAACAATATCACGGGATGATGAAGTAACCAACAAACGTGACACTATGATGTAATATAGTACTTATTCTTGAAAGAAGGTTACGGCATTAAAGCAATAGAAGCTTGTAGCTACTTAAGCTGCTGACAGGAACAGACTAGCCATGTTTGGACAAACTTCAATCAGAAATCTAACTACAAACAATGCTCCTAAATATTATTATGCTTTGATTAGACCTTTGGTCCTACCAAGCAGAAAGCTGATAAAAGATTGCACACTAATAGTCTAATACATTTACTATAGTATTGTAGAAAATATATATCAGGAATCTAGATGTAAATGATATGTGAAAACAGCAGATTAGAAACAATTTTATGAATACAAACATTGCTCTTGAACTTGTGTCAAATGCTATAAATAGATGGAAATGTGTAAAATTTTCAAAATTACAGGCAATACTAAATGAAGGATTGAAAATCCTAAAACCTATAAAACAAAATTAAGACAGATGTTGCATGAATCCAACAAAATAACAGCAAAATATAGATATGGAAGCAATAGGAAACTAGAAATGTAAAGTTGAAAACAACACAGAAGAACAAAAGAAATGCAACAGAGTAAAAATAAAGAAAATTTAACATGGATCACTAAAACAGGCTACTTCCATAGACAAACTAACGGCAAAAACTGCATGTGTGAATATGGACGCACAACAAAGATCAACAGAGAAGTCAATTAAAAAATAAAATAAAAAAAGATCATCAGAGAAATTACAAATTTCTCTCATTCATTATTCCCTCCAGAAGGATCTCTCAATCTCACAGAACTTCTATATCTTGATCAGACAGAAGATCCAGAATGGTTTTCTTTCACTCCTTCACCTTTAGTTCAACAAATGACAAAAGGACACGCTCATACAATGGCAATAATTACAAGGAAATGTTTGCTCTAATGGCAAAGATGAACCAATTACTAGTGGAAAAATGGTCTATAGGGTTTGAGATGAAGGACATTGGACAACCCAAATATTTCTTGGGGATTAAAATTGGCTAATCAAAATAAGGCATTTCTCACTACCCAAAACAAGCATGTAATTGTTTTTTTGCAGAAAGCAAGCAAGCTTCGATTCAAACCAGATGTTTCTCAATTCCTATCGGGCATAATATAAAAAAGATAGGGCACAAAAAGGAGATTGCCAATATTAACAAGGTCAAATATCAGAGACTGATGCAGAGGTTCATTTACTTGATACACACTAAGATAGGCATAAGCTCGCTCTAGCCAGAATGTGATTTTTCTTCGGTTGTCACTAGTCACTGTCTTTTACAATCCATATTTAGTTAGTGCCTTGGCAAATCAAAAGCTGTTCACTTTGTAGATAATGCTTTTTAGATATCTTTTATTTTAAGGGAAGATAATGCTTGCGTTAATAAAATTGCTTGTGGCATTGCTCATTTCGATTTTCAGTAGAGGGACTCCCTTCCCCACTCTTAGAATTTGGGTTGGACCTAACTCATCTCTACAAAACTGACTGATAAGGTGAGGGTTGCCCAAGTTTATAAACACTACATAGAGCATATCTCTAAGCAATGTGGGACTAAATCCACCCCTTCAAATCCAACACAATGTAGGTGTTGGAGGCTGCAATGAAGGTAAACCAAATACCGTAATTAGGCTACTAGGGGCGAACTGCAATGAAGGTGGAAATTATAACACCCACTTCTTTTCCCGCAATACATTACATCTCAAACTATAGGTTCCAGTTCAGAGCTCTTGATCCTTTTCATGGATTTTGGTTTTATTTCCCCCATGTTTTTGGTACTTCTTTTCTCTATTTTTAATAAATTAAGGCTGCGAAAAAATTGATTGATAGGTATTTGGGTGCCAATAGAGTTGAAATTTATCTATTTTACAGTGATGCCTTGACACTTCATTTTTGCTTAGATTAAAAAAAGTACAATAGCTCTATTCAAGATGATTGGACAAAACAAAACACGAATAGATAGACTGATAGTTCATCAGGGAAAACTAGATGGGGGGTTTATAATAAAGTGGCCTAGATCCCTTCTGAGCGCCAAATTAGTAGGTGTTAAAACAAAGGACTTGCAACCAGTGTTATCAAATTGCCCCGCCATGGCCTCTATGGCGAATTTACATGGCGGTTTTTGGGCTCGCCGCACTGGAAAATATTGGCCGCTGTTGCGGGTTTTTCCGCCATCAGCCTCAATAACGGCTCCACAAAGCAGGCTGATATGGCGGGATTTTGCCTCTCCGCCATGGACCACCATCCGCCATTGACAACACTGCTTGCAACAAATGGTATTAGGATATAAAACAAAGGAGAAATGGAGTGGTTAAGAGTTGTTAGAGAAATTAGTTAGTACGGTATGTGGTTGTTCAGCCTGTTAGCAAGTCTTTAAATAGCCCTTCAATTGGTAGAGGGAGAGGATATCTCTAAATAATTGAGTTTCCTGTTCTTGCTCTATACAAATTTTTGTTTTCTTAATTTCCTTTTATACCAATTGATCCTTGTTCAATGAGGATTTCCGAGCTCAAAGGGAAAATCCTAACAGATGGACTGAACCAACTTATTAACAAATTGGGAATGATAGATATTCATTAACTAACTTGAAGGGCAATCTTTCTAATATGTAATTACTGTTATAGGCACGCGTTATGTAATTATTAGCATTTGTGATATGGCCGGATAAACAGGCACATTAGTTGGATGAGAGAAAATAAATGCATAAGATGGCGAAACCATAAACTCCTTTTATATAGGCGCTCAATGCATTAAAAACAAATAAATATATGAGATACTATTCATATTTACATTATAAAATATGCCGATAAAATAAACTAAATAATAATTATGAAGATCCAAATCATATTTTCTATATAATCCAACAAATTAAAGATTGTAGACAATTACATAATAAAACCATAGGTCATACCTTGAAAATTACAAAGGGTGTCTGTTTTTGGATGCGAAAACTTCGCACTTTATCATGATCCACAAGATCAAAGAACATGTCCTTTCCAATTTGTTCATACAGATCCTCGTCACGGGCAATCTGGGGCCAAAGATGAAAAAAATAATAGTACACATTAACTTAAGATCTCATATCAATACTGTACAAAGCACCCAAAGGAATAAACAATAATGATAAAGAGAAAGAGAGAGCTAGAGTTGTAACCTTTACTATGGTATACAAATGAGCCTCAGCCTTCTCCTTCTTCTTCTTCTCCTTTTCCTCTTGTTCTTTCTTTAATCTTATCTAAAATATGTTGTTGAAATGGATACATTTTATGTTGAAAATACAAAATAAAAATCATATGAAATCAGTGAATCGAAGCTTACTCGGAGGTGTTTGGCAATGTCCTTTTCATCCACATTACAAATAATCTTATCCTTGTCACTTTCACGTACATAGACAAGCATATATGCATTTGAGTACTTCGTAAATTTAAAAGGAGAGTTGTTGAACCCAGGATTTGTATGAGGTAACTGTCAAAAACAAAAAATAAAATAAAGCAAATAGAAACAAACATGAAATTGTCAAAAAAAACAAAATAGACAAAACAGCAAATACCAAAAACAAAATATTAGAGAGAAGCCAAACAAATGTAAATAGAATATTACCTCTTCTTCACCACCATACTGCTCTTCTAAAGCCCTGTTTGTATCTTCTTTTGTTACTCGTTCATCATCAAATTTAAACCTGAAACAAGCAATTCCCATTTTCTTTTCAAATTTAAAAGCAGGAATAATATATATATATATATATATATATATATATATATATATATATATATATATATATATATATATATATATATATATATATATATATATATATATATATATATATAGTTTAAAACTGAATAATATATTTCAAGTATGTTAAAATTACAATAACTAATCTCTTTATATAAGACTATTCCAATCTAATGGGCCTAACTAATGGACTAAACCCGGATATAAATTACTACTAACAGATTTATTATCACAATAAAGTCTCATTGGTTCATCACTCCTTATCTTCAAATCTTCTAAATATCATTTTCAACCAAAGTAGTTCACATAACCCTTGTGTCATTATTCTGAATTTTGCTTCAGCGCTAGATCTAAATACAACACTTTGTTTTTTATTCTTCCAAGTCACTGCTCTGAATTTTGCTTCAGCGCTAGATCTAAATACAACACTTTGTTTTTTATTCTTCCAAGTCACAAGATTCCCACCCAGAAAAGTATAATATCATGTAGCTGATCTTCTATTCACAACTGACCCGGCATAGTCAACATCACTATATGTTTCATGAGCGCAACTTGTAAATATTGCACAATTCGGAGCGCAACTTGTAAATGAATCTCCTTTGGTTACTGCTAAATTGGCTGACTACGCTTACAGCAAAAGTAGCAAAAGTAACATCTGGTCTAATATGTGGTAGGTATATAAGTTTTCCAACTAATCTTTGATACATTCCCTTATCAACCAGAATATTTTCTTTTGTGTTCCCCAAATTTACACTTGGATAAATTGGTGTACTTACAGGCTTGCATTTTGTCTTACCCGTCTCTGGTAGAAGATCTATAATGTATTTTTGTTGAGATATGAAGATTCCTTTCTTAGAGTGGGTAACTTCAATTTCCAGAAAGTACTTCAATTTTTCCAAGGTCTTAATCTCAAACTCCTTGGCTAAGTGTTCGCCTAACAATTGTTGCTCCTTCTCATCATCACATGTTATTATAATGTCATCCACATACACTACTAAAATTGTTACTTTGGTGATCTCCTTGACTTTGTTTAAAGCCCAAACCCATCATAACTTTAGTGAATCTTCCAAACCATGTTTGTGGTGATTGCTTTAGCCCATATAAAACCTTTTGCACACAATTTTGGTAGTAGTAAGAGTTCACAGTATTCCTCTTCATCAAGTTCTCCATGAAGGAAGCATTTTTCCCATCAATTTGATGTAAATTCCATTTGTAATTAGCTGCTAAAGATAATATCACTCTTACGGTATTCATTTTAGCAACCGGAGCAAATGTCTCTATATACCATCTACTTCATACGTTTAGGTGAATCCTTTGGCAACCAATCTTGGCTTGTATATCTCAATAGATCCATTATCAATGTATTTTACATTGTACACCCTAAATCTTTCCATTTGGAAGAGAAACCAATTCTCAAGTATTGCTCTTATTCAGTACCTCCATCTCCAAGTCCATGGCTTGTTTTCATTTCTTGTCGAACAATGCCTCAGATAAAGAGTTAGCTATCATCATAGTGCTTAGACTTATGACGAATGTTTTATGAATGGGTGAAAAATGTTGAAAACTTAGTTGGATATAGGGTAAAGTGGCATTTTAGTAAATTTTTTGGTATCTTTTCGAAGGGCAATTGGAAGATTATACTGGTAGTATTGAGTTGAATTATGTTTAAACGTCGAGAGAAGTTACCTCAAGTAATGTCAGATTGGATTCTTAGATATGATTAGATTCAGGAATGTTCTTCTTTCTTGTATATACTAAATTCTTTCCAAATCTTACATCAATTTCAACATTTCCATTTTTTCTAGAATCAAGTTCAGTCTCAACATTGTCATCACTAGTTTCAGTCTCAACTTCTGGTTCGAAAGTAAAGTCGGGAAGTAGAGAAAACTCATCTTCCTTACTTATATTATCCCTCTAAAGATGAGTTTGAAGGAAGTTACTTTCTTGTTCATGGAAGGTGACATCTCGAGAGACAGAGTATTTATGAGATGGTGGATAATAACATTTGTAACCCTTTTAGGTAGAAGAGTATCCTATAAAGACACATTTTAACTCTCTAGGAAAGTTTTCCTCCACCATCATTATGGCTAGGGACAAATCATGTCCACCCAAAAATTCTAGAGGTCAGATTACTTGAAGTAGACACATCGGGATAGGAGGATAAGACTTCCATAGGAGTTTTGGAAGCAAGGATAGTAGAGAGTAAACGAATAATGAAATACAATGCGGTTAACACGATCTCGCCCCAATATTTCTTATGGACTTTATTTTGTAATATCAAAGCATGTGTTTGGTCTAACAAGTGCCCATTCTTTTTTCTCAACAATCCCATTTTGTTAAGGGATTTTAACACAAGACTCGTGAAAATACCTTTTTTTTGACAAAAAGAATTAAGATCGTGGTTAAAGTAATCTTTGACACTATCGGACCAAATTCCCTTGATACTCACACCAAATTGAATATCCCTTTGCCGAGCTACGGTTATAAGGGTACTTTCTACAGTGTGTATTTTTTTTGTTGGTAGGACATGGTGAATAAGTAGAAAAGTGTGTAGGTAAAGGACAAGTGATCAGTGGCTCCAGAATCCAATATCCAATATTGGTTAAAGGGTTTATCTAAGACATTAAATCCAAAAGAAAATTGAGATTTACCAAGAGGAAGTGAAAACGGAAACGTACTTGAATGTACAAACATAGAAGTACTTCTGTAACTTACAAATGATGGATCTCAACCTCTCTACTTCGTCTTTGTTGAGTTTAACCAATTCTCCTTATGACATATTGATGGATGTCATGCGAATGTGTTTGACTCAATAGAATAAAAAAGAACCAGTAAACTAGTCGTAAAGAGGCCTGCAACGTTCAATTGAACTTGATGGATGTCATGCGAATGTGTTTGTAGGGTGAAGATTGCCTCCACTTATAAGGACATGTTTAATCAATATATTATCTGACGTAGAACTCTTAACAACCCCCCCCCCCCCCACATCCAAGACTAGACATCTGGAGCGTGGAAATAAATGGTGGGTGGCCCGATAGCGAAAACTTAATAGCAGTAGCCCACCGAGTCCTAAACCTGACTCTGATATCATGTTTAAAATTGAATAATGCAATGTTTGTAGAATCGCGAGTTGACTCGCAAAAACGGACGAGTTAACGTCCCAAACTCATGCTGACGTGGTGGCGAACTCGGAGACCCAAACTCGGTAAACTCGTCCGAGTTCAGAAAGTTGACTCGTTCCTGTGTTTAGGCGGCTGCGCTTCAGATTTCAAGGGTTTTTTTAGAAAAAAATCCTAACTATGTGAAATGGGTCGTTTTGGGTCATTAATGAGGATTAAATTCTGATTTATTTTATTTTTACTAATTAGGAATGTGTAAAGACAACATTAAATCATTCTATTTTTTCAAGAAAAATTTACGTATGGTATCATGGAACAAATATACGGTTAGAAATTATTGCAACATAAATTCCAAATCTCTCATTCAAGTTTCCTCATCCTCTCTTTCACAATTTAGAGAATTACATATAACGATTTTATGATTATGAATGTGAACTTATTTTGTTTTATATATTATGATTTTTTAGCATGTGTATGTAATTATACATATAAAAATATATTTTTTCAGTAGTAGAATCTTACGATCCGTGTTACGATTCTCGAGTTACGTTTTCTGAAACCTCTACCGATTCTACTTAAACTCTCGAGTTTTTAAACATTGGAATAATGTATTTAAGTATGTTAAAATTACAAGCACTAATCTCTTTTTATAAGACTATTCTAATCTTATAGGCCTAACTAATGGACTAAAAGTCCGAATACAAATTACTACAAACAGTAGTAAAAATAACTTATTTACAACAAATATATTAAGATTCACCACCCCACAGCAGTTTATATAAATACATCAAATTGTCAATTCAGGCTACAAGGATAGTCATTAGCATTGCAGCACTATGTACAGAAACCATAAAAATGATGAAACTTTTGCCACCTAATCTAGATAACTGACAGTTTTTCGCAATATTATTTCAAGTAACAGTAGAAAAGGATATTGAATTCTGTGAACCAAGTCAATTTGATAAGAGAGAACCAGTCATTTTAAAATGGATGTCAGCAAAGTTGTTAACTAGGCAATATAACGACACTATACTGCTATATATCATAATTTGGATAAACTGCTATTGTTCTGTGTATGCTATTTAGTATACATAATCTCATGAAAAAATAAAAAGTGCACAGCAGTTATAATCTCAAAAATATAGATTTCAAGAAAAAAAATAATGTGCACAACAGTTATAAAATGATAAGTACGATAAAAGATATCATTATTTAAAAGATTCCCGTAAACCGGTACATACCACTGATTTGAAAGAGTCGGACGTATATATGCATAGTAGTGACCACCATGAACTCCACCACTGTGAACCAAAACACTGCAAACAAATAAATCAGAAAGGTCCACCCACACATAGACTCGAAAACAACAAAAAGCTATTAGTTACTGCGAGATATTGTAAATTTTTTTTAAAATTACTCATTATACTCATATCCTACAATAAGTAGATTCAGTTTTGGTCATGAACAAATAGGCCAATTATAAAGTTACTCAATGCAAAATTCAACCAAGTGGCTATGTAGCCTCAAGCTTTAATTAGTGTCAGCAAAGCCCACAGACACTATCAACCTTCCACACCCCCTCATTCCATCACTACAAATATATTTCATGACTAGTCACAGATGACTAATATATACAATCCTGATTTTTTTCTATTACTTCATGAGCACACTGTGTTTGGCTATTCATTACTGCCTTATTTGGATTGGTGGAATAGGTTGAAGTACCATAGAATCCAGGATACCCAGTCCAATTAAGAACCAACTATCCCAAAATGTATGTTATTGGTTGAAGATGCATGAAGGCTTCAATAGATCTCTTAATACACCCCCTCACTCAAACCTTTTAAGCTAAAAGCACAAACAATGTACTAATCAATTTTCACTATATGCGGGTTCAAGGTTAATTTAGAAGAATGGAGGAAGCGACTATTGAAACCCAAATATAATTGCCATGGAGGTTCCAATACCAGGTAAGGAAGCAACTATCACAAAAGATTATGCCATCAAGTAAGAGTAAATGAATGGTTTTTATCACATCTCGGAATTCTAAACAAATCCATTAATTAATATGTCGTCACCGTAATCTATAAAGACCATGTCAAAAATCGTCATGTAGATGCCAACAATAATGATGAAAGTCCATTATTCTTAAGACTATGTCTTGTAGGGATGAGTCGGTGTTGCCAGATATCAGCCATGACAGAGCCATGGAGAATATTGGTGGCAGGTTTTTGGCTCTCCGCCTTCAATAAGACTGTTGAGTTAGGCATAACACATGTTCTAAGATGGTATCAAATCTGATCCCAGAAGTCCTTGGATCGTAACCAGACTTTGATGCCATGTTAGTTAGAATTCTATATTCATAGATGTTGAGAGAAAGAAATCTCAACTCAGTTTCTCTACTTTTCTGTTTTTGTATTCACTGGTTGCAAATTACAAGGACTGTGGTCCATTCATAGATTCACAAGACTAACTAAATCTGTTAGTTAGTTTCCTGGATTTTAGGGATTAATTAGGCTTAGCAAGTATGCTGTCCACCTAGTGCGCAGTAGTTACAGTACAGTAGAACCAGGGTTCTAGAACTTACTAAAGTCAGTTCTTTTAATAGGATTAGTTAGACAGTATGTCTATAAATAGGAGAACAAAAAGGTTAGAGAATATCTTTTGAATATTGTAATTGTGAATCATAGAGTATTCTCTTTTGTGAAGGGGAAATCCTTGAGGAGAGAATGTCAATAAAATTGTTATTTCTTTGGAATCCGATTCTTGAGTTCCTAACAATTGGTCCAACCAACCACTATGACGCCAAGCGCCATGAAAAATTGTATGATCTCCATAAAGAAATTGCTAGATAAACAGAGACAGGTTTTACAGAGATACATGCAAATCTCAGCAAAATTTCTGACATGGATCAAATCAAGAACTTTATTTTGGAGATCCAAAATGGCAAGAAAACTCAAGAAACAGAAGCGTCTTCATTCATTAAGGAAAACACTTTGACCAACAGCTTATGGGGAGACAATGAAAAGGACAAAGACGCACCACCATGTTCTTGGATCAAGAAGGTGGAGACACCGGAGAAGAAACAAGGGCATCGAAACTGAAACAAACGCGTTGAGGACAAGAGGACAAGAGGTGCAGAATTTATGACAGCGGCAAGGAGAAGGAGAGCTGTGTAACTGAATCAGACCACCGCAGTCAAAACCGTGACGTTGATTTGCACATGAAGGACAATGGGATGCGCGTGGTGACCGATCTGCGGATCTTGATGGCATGTGCTGTCTTTCAAAATCAAAAAATGAACTCGAACTCTACTACGAACTAATCATTTGATTTAGGCAATACTAGTTTAAATAGGTTTGAAAATAAGAGGAAACAAAAAGAGTAGGATAGGAATGTTCTGAATTTCACTAATTATTACTAGGCAGAGAGTGCATAATCACTTTCAGCATACTTCCTCTTCAAGGGCAAAACTTTCATCCCCCATCCACATTTCTGTTGTGCTAATTGAGTATGAACTCGCTTTCCATTCCAATTTTCTATCTACCCATTTTCCCCCAATTCAAAAAAGCATTATAAAGAAAGATGTTTGCATAGATATATAAAAGATTCATCAAATCAAACAGAACAAAGGACACCCTTAATAAGATCTACCAGGTGAATTGTCCAATACCTGTGAAGTGTATACAGGTTGCGAATACTTCTGTCTGCATCAGGAGATAGATATTTTCCATTATCCCTATCAAGATCTAGTTGCAAGGGGAACTCATAGCGGTCATTGATCTGTTTGAAAACAAGTTAATGGCCATTACTGCTACAGGTATCAGAGTAAAAGATTATTAATGCATTACAACACAACAACAACAAAACCTTATCCCACTAAGTGGGGTCGGCTAAATAGATCAATGATCGCCATAATGGTCTATCCAAGACCCTGCTTCTATCTAAACCGTTAATCTCGAGGTCTTTCTTAATAATTTCTCTTATAGTTTTTCTAGGCCTTCCTCTACCTCTAGTTTATTAATGCATTATTAAACTAAAAATAAAATATAAAAGTCATTCATTTTATTCACATCCAATGGCACAACAATAACCAAAGTAAAACACAGACACAAAACAACAACTATATTGTTTCTATTAATTGATACTTGAAATTTTAAACAAATAACCAGACAATGATTCCAAAAATAAGGTGGGGGAAAAAGCTTCAAAGTAGGAGGCTATGTTTAGTGAGAAACAATTATTACAGGGTCAAAATCACAGAACCTCGAAATGGATATTTACTATTGGAACTTTATAGATTGGATGCAAATAGTGCGTTAAATAGTATGCAAACTAATAAAGACTGCATTATAAACAGCAGGGGAAAAAAAAGTATCAAAGGATAACTATAACGCTCAAAGGAGGAGAACCAAAACATAATTGGTGTGAAGACTTCCTTTGCTATTGCACTAAAATTTAAAAATACTGAGAAAAAATAGAACAAGAATATTAAAGGTGAAGGGTTTTTGCTGATTCTTGAATCTAATACCAACCTTAACCATGGTGTCTCGCACAAAATCATACTCGAAGCGTTTTAACTGAAGCTGAAGAACCGGTGGAAAATCAATGAACAATACACCCTTCTTTGCTTCCTAGAAGTGTAATTACAAACATTATGTAAGAAAAACAAGCTAAAATATGAAGGAAAAAGTAGGTAATGAAGTTTATCCTAATATCCAAAAGCATGTATGGTTTATAGATTTTACCTGTAAACCATACTGCTCTGCGTGATACTTGTTATCACCCTCAAGTTTTTCCACTTCCACATACTTATCGAAAGAGGCATACACATCGGTACATCCCTTGACATCCAGCTGAAGATCTGCAATCAAATTGTCAAAATTCAGAAGGTCCCAGAATAGAAGGGTAATGTAAAAATAACGGTATCCTAAAGTAAAAAATACCAACCGTAAAATGATTCTTTTCGTGTTGATTTATAATCCACATTGATGCATTCAATATAGTTCATATGGTGGCCTTCAAACAACTGCTGTATAGTGCCTTCAACAACAGTTCCCTGGGAATGAAGTGGAAGCCTCAATAAATAATCTTCCAGACATAATACACAAGTATCTAGAGTAAAATCTAATTTATTTACCAACAAAATAACAATAAGAAGCTACCAATACCATTAAAAAATCATTACCTTCATTTTATCTTCTAGCTTTTCACAAAGAACCCTATTAAGTTCTTGGACATCATGCTGCATGAATGAATCATATGTATCCCATCCAAAAGACTTGGTTAACTCTTTTGTTGATACGCTGCTGTCATTATACTGCAACTTGTAAAACAAACTCTGTAATGCCAGAGGGATGCTCCCAGATGGCATATCATTTTCGGTTGTGGGCATATGGTACACAGCCTGAACAAACAATTTTAATTATAAAGGCACATCCTTCTTTGGAAAAAACATTAACAAGTTATATGGCCTCTGACTAACCTTTCTGAAATAAGGAATGTGATACAATGTCTGAAGAAGAGAATTCATGTAACAAGTAGCTCCTTGGTTTTTCAAACCGACACAACCAGTTTCTTTTTTTGAGTCATGCGCCCAGTAATCAAGATCTTTGCGCACATTCACATCAGCCTCAAGTATGCATCTGTCGTCCACGATATAGCCCCTACCAGGATCATACAACTCAGAAAGAGGCATGAAATTAGTGAAACCCCAATCACTTTCACGTGCATTGAACTGGTGTTGTGTTTCTGCATTCCAAAAAGCTCAAGTTTATTATTGTCTTTTTGTCTATTGTTTGTAGCTCTTCTCTTTTCTTTTATAGATAATTTTATAGACAAAAAAAAACATGAAGGGGGAAACATAAACATAAACATAAATAAATAAATAAATAAATAAATAAATAAATATATATATATATATATATATATATATATATATATATATATATATATATATATATATATATATATATATATAAGATTGTAACAAAAATCGTAAGATCCTACTAAAATGTAAAAAAAAATAGTATATATTTAAAGTATTTTTACACAATATATGTTAGAAGTGTATTCCTGAGAAAATGACTCTTTTTCAAATTCTTTAGACATGTATGATTTTTATACTTTATTACCAATACATGGAACATTTGTTAGACATTAAGAACATATTTGATCGATAACTAGGATTATCATAAGCCAATTAGTTGAAACAAACCATACAAGTGAGATGTTATTCTCTAAACCCTAAACCTAAAACTTCATTTCAAAAGTGATAGAATAAGAGTTTGGCCTAACTCATCCCTACAATACCGGTTTGTAAGGTGAGGATTGTCCCACTTATAAACACAACACAACACAGGTCACAACTCTAAGCAATGTGGGACTAAATTCCCCCTTTCAAACCCAATACAATTAAGGAATTGGATGTTGCAATGAAGGCAACCCAAATACCGCAATTAAAGCGACTAAGGACGGTCTGCAATGAAGGCGGAAGTTCCAACACACACCCTCACGCTTGGGCCTCAATGAGCCATAAGTATGGACGATGCGGGAAGCCCAACAATGGATCTAAGATTGGCTCTGATACAATGATAGAATTAGTTTTTGGCATAACTCATCCCTACAAAACTGGCTTGTAAGGTGCGGATTACCCCATTTATAAACAAAATACAAGTCATATCTCTAAAGCAATGTGGAACTAAAGCCACCCCATCAAACCCAACACAATTAAGGTGTTGGAGGTTGCAAAGAAGGCAAGCCAAATGTCGCAATTAAGACGACTAGGGGCGGTTGGCAATGAGGCGAAAGTTCCAACAAAAGACATGCAATTATCCACGTCGAACCTTAGTTGTTGTGCTTCAGCACCTTGTCATCCCTCTCACTTTTAATGGTGGTGGCCGGAAATTGACTAATCATGCCCAAAATTGGCAAACATCGCACAAAATCAATGATTTCACAATTTGGCTACAACACGCGATTCTACTTAAGAGTGGGACCGTTGGGGTTGAGTTAGATCATAAAATCTTGAGATTTTAAGATCTAAATCAAGATCTTGATAACCATGATATATATATATATATATATATATATATATATATATATATATATATATATATATATATATATATTGCAGAGACTAAAAATCCAACCAACGTCTCAAATATCTGACAGGGAAATTCAATAAATAAAGAATGAGCAAAGATCCAAAGACATGATAGATATGCAAGGAAAAAGTGAAACAGGACTTTAATTCATTAGTTTTTCAAAAGTTAAATATCTTAAAAAGCTAACACTCCAAAACATATATGGATTGTTGGGAGAGGAATGAGATGCATTTTTTAGTTGATGTGTCATGTGCGTAAACCACACAACAGAGCTATATTATATAGACACTCTTAGAATAGTGGTTGGACCTAACTCAACCTTACAAAACCGACTTGTAAAGTGAGGATTGTCACCCCAAGCATAAGTTCATGTCATATATTGATTGATGTGAGACTCTTACCAGACATGAAGCAAAGGTAGCAAATATTTATAGTCATCCTAAATCACATGATATGATATCTATTTTTCAGTCTTCTAACAATTTCCCTTAAGCTTACAGAACATATGCACCAGGCTTGCTAGATATTGAACTTGTCTGAGAATCTCTCCTAGACATAATTAAACAAATACACCAATAAATAATATGAAGTAACAAAACTAATGGTGATGTCCTCGTATAAAAAAAATCTCCGATGATAATCAATCCAAGAGTGCTTTGCCTACTCATGCAATATTGGATTTGAGGCAATATACAGAGCATACTAATCGTCAAAAATGAGTGTCATCTATATTACTTATGCAAAATTCACTTGCTAAAATAAAAGCTTTAGCTAGACAAGCTCACAAGTAGTCAATGCCACGGCTCGATATTCTACTTGAACTGAAGTCAACTTCGTAATGCAATGCAACTACATTTTGTTTCTTACATTTCTATGAAGTAATGATATCCACGATGAAACTAAAACAGAAATGGCAAGCTCAATATCTAAGACGGGTCAATTACAAAGGGAAAAACAGTAAGCAAGTAAAATCCTCAGAAAATATATTCCATATCTGAATAGTGTCTAATACCTTGGAAAAGAACCATCACTACTGGAAATAAATTCTCAAGACGAACTTGGATTATTTCATAGAAGACTGGTTTGAATTGTTTGGATTTTTTAAGAATTTTTATGACATAAATTTCTCTATTTGGTTGCTCAATTCACGTTTCAAGAGATAACAACGCCAAGGATTCCCAACTTCATTCAAGTCGTCCTCTAAGGTAGGATTCATCAGTCTAGTTGTTCATACACATTACAACATTTAGTATATTACATAAAAATAAAATAAAAACATGTTGTCTACTTGATACTACTCGTACATTACTACTTAGAGCTAATATCCCTTAAAAATAATGTGTAGATGTTGTCCTTACAAGTAAGGTAATTGGTCAGCAATAAATGACATCTTCTACGTTGAAATATCAAATTCCTCAATCCATTGTGTTTCCTTATGATTCACCATATAAAACTCCTCTCTTTTTTGGTTGTACTTTATTTAGTTCGTGATCTTTCTTAGAAAAAAGACAAATTCAGTCTCCGTGCAATCAAAAAAATGCTTGACTTCCAAAGCTTTTAAAAGTGTTAAAAATGTGGCATTTTTAATCTTGACTTGCAGACAAACTGTGTTAGGAGAAGAATTTACATCCCACCAACTACAATCGAAACATTTGACTCTAAATAACCTACAACAATAACCAAACCCTGCCCCACTAGGTGGGGTTGGCATCATAGGTCAAACGATGTTATAACTTTTTATCATAAATCATATATTAGTGATATAGCCAAGCCATTGACCTCTTAGTGCGTGTGTGTGCTTGGTTCTGCTGTGGCAAATATGTACTCTGACTGAATTGACTCTAATGAAAGTGACATGAACTTAAAGTGATTTATATTTATCTTATATTTATATTTGGATACATTTACCAAAAAGGGAAATTTTATCAATTTATGTTTGGATTGCAATTACTTAACAATTTCCGATATAATTTTTCTAATTTCCCCTACCTCGATCGAATAGGATACCCTCCATATGATCGACTATATTTACTACATAACCAATTGGTCTCCTCCACACATGCCCAAACCACATAAGTCAAGACTCAACTATCTTTTCTACAGTAGGTGTTACCCCAACTTAATCTAATCTTATTTCAACTAGTATTTTATTTAGTATTTCAACTCTAAATTACCTAGTGCCATAATAAATCAATTTCAAAAGAAAAATGCCAATCAAAGCAATACTTATAGACACCAAAATGCCAAGACTCTCTCCCACTTCATTGTGTGGTCTGCAACACATTTCCCCTAAAATTTTCAATCCACAAAGTTACAAAAAACATATTAAGGTTCTCAAACATTTAAAAACCCACAAAAGTGATGGTTCTCAAACATTTAAAAACATATTAAGGTTCTAATGCCATTTAAATACAACATAATAAAGAGAGAAGTAGGTCTCAACGAACATCAGTTGCAGAAAAATTACCTTTCCTGATGGTATATTTACTGTGAACCTGATTAACCACAGATAAGCTGAACTGTGCAAATCTAGTCCAACCAAAAGGCATTGAAGATGAATCTGCAACATCTATGTACATTGACAGATGTTCGGCATTGTTCCCCTTTGGAAAGATCAGTATCCGCCTGCTCATTTCAATCAATATCAGTCGAAACAAAATATTTGTGGCTTCGTGATACACACAAATATTGAAGATTACACACTGATTTAACGGGCCGGAAATGAACAGACATACCATTTATAGCCCCCAACAGTGAAAACGTCAGAATAATGTTTCTTCAGAAGCCTTGAAAAATGCTCAATAGTCCAGGTGAATCTCCCAGATGGAGGATCTTCCACTGCCATAGCATCCACTGTAGTTGTGTTTTCTGCGCTTGTGTTTTCTGGTTGGACCACTGCCAAATACAAAAAGGACCAAAATAAAAACACGACAATAAAAATAAGTCTAACCATTGCACATTTACACATGTAGTACCGACACCTCTGGAAAAAAGGCGTGTCAGTGTCAGTATCGGACACATGCACCGACACTTGTGATTACGTTTAAGTAATTTTTTTTCAAATTATTATCGGTGTCGCCATGTCAGTGTCAAGATTGTATTTGGGGTGTCCGTGTTTCATAGATTACATCACCAATTATGAAAAAAGAACCAAAGTCACATCACATCCTCCTGAATTACAATAAAGCAAATTTAAACTATCACAACCACTACAAATTCTCTTGAATTAAATTAACCCCGAACCGTTCCAAATATTCATCCGCTGAGCTTTACAATAACAAAAGCATAACAAAGAATTTAAAAGAAAATTGAACCATCCAAAAAATTCAATGGATATGAAAACATTCTAAACACTCGTCCAAAATCTTCACTTATAACAAGCATTGCATTAGTTCGATAATCAAAACCGAAAAACCGAATTACCTTCCATAGGCTGGGGACCTTCAACAACAGCCTCTTCAGAGTGAGGAACCAGCATCTCAGAGTCCGCTTCCAGATTCTGCTGCTGCAAAATCAACACATAAAAATCAGATCCGGTAATCTAAAACCCTAGTAATCATCCAACAGAAAACATCAACAATAAAAAAGAAGATCGCGAGAGAAAAATGTGAAAACGACGAAATACAAAAATCTGTTCACAAATCGAAATTGAAGCATAAACGGAACGAATAGAACCGTGATAACAGAAATTGTGATTACATCTAATGGCGGAGTCGTCGTCGTCATGTTCATCGACGAGGCGAGTGGAGGGTGTTGCTGCGATTGAGGAATTGAAGGAAGAGAGTGATCAAGAAAAAATAGGGTCAGAGAATGATTCAAATCGCGAGAGATGAATGTAGAGTGAAGAGAAGAAGTGAAGAATGTGAAGAAATCGTAGCCGAAGATGGTTTTGGTGAGTAAAAGAGGGGCTGCTTCAGCCTCGGCTTAGTACGGAAAGGATATTGCGGGTATTTGGTAAAAATATTGGTATTCATTGCTTTTTCTCAATAAAAAAATATGTTAAACATTTTTTTTCAATATTGAGTTATGTATAATAAAACAGACTATTTAATAAAATGGAATAACACGGACTAATCCAAGAAGAAAATATCTTAATGTATCTTATATATTTCTATTGCAACCATGCGGATTTTTATAAATATTTTTTAAAGACATATCTTTGAACACATCAAAGGGTATGTTAACATTAAAATATTTTGGACATGCATCTCCGAAATATTTTGGAGATTAAATCGCGTCAGACTCTTCTCCTTTCTCACTTTTTATTTTACATAAACTCAGCTCAACCTCTCTCAAATTTCTTCTCTATATCAAGTTAGATTTCATTCATCAAGGCTTTAAGGGAATATTAATTTTTATCTGTAACATCATCCAATTTCATCAAACACGACAATTTTTTGTAAGTTTTTTTAGTTTTCGATAAATATTTGAATTTTTGTGTAAATAAGTAAAAATCAATGATTACTTTGATTAGGGTTAAAAATGAGTAGAAATCACATTTAAGATAATTTAACCATAATATATTAGTTGTTTCTTGGCTGAAAATGATGATCAATAGATTCTTTTTGGAGTTTGCATGTGGTACATTACGTCATTGACGCAACATTTTAGTTTCTGATGATTTTGGAGATGCATCTCCGAAATTTTTTGTAGTATTTTTTTCTTGCTTGTGTGTTGTTTGCATGCATTAATGGTTTGACTTACTTTAACTTACATACATAATGGTTGATAAACATGAAAGACTAAGGCATGACAAAGTTGTTCAGCACGCATTCGTTCGACGAGAGTGGAGTCAGCGGATTCTGGAGGCTCCGGGTCCCTCTGGTCAGGCAGATTCGTCTACTTCGGGGGCTCGTGTTTCTCCTCAGACCATTCCACATTTGTCTTCCCGTAAGAGACAGGATTCATCATCTGATGCATTCATTCATTCATCCTTCCGCAAGTGTCAGGTTTCACTAGTGTTGCCTCTTATGGATGATGTTGATCCATTCCCACCTCCTAATGTTTTGTTGTTGATCTTTTCTCACCTCATACTGATGATGTTGTTGATCCAATGTCACCTCCAAAGGGTTAGGTTGTTGCAGATGTTAAGCCAGAGGATTTTGGAGGAGGTCCAGTTGATTTGTCCTTACACCCTTTGTATCTAGAGCATATTGTCAGATATATCTAGGACGGAGAGGTGTCATTAGTTGGATTATGTATTTATTTTTACGTTAATGTTAGTTTCTAACATTGATTATTTCTGACTGATTTCAAGAGTCTGATCATCAGAGGTTTCTTAACCACAGTAGGAAGAATGTTGTCTTCCCTCAGTAGGATGTGGATTGGTTTCAATTGGTTTTGTCTTTATTCGACCTGAAGGACTTATGTATGACTGGTTACACATCGATCAACCACATGATGCTTAATGCATTCGTGGAAAGATGGCACTCGGAGACCTCGTTGTTTCATCTCTCGCATGGTAAGATGTTTATCACACTCGACGATGTTTCATGTTTGCTACTGTAACACCCTCATTTTCCCATTTTATAAAATACGCAAATAGTACAAAAATAATCAGAGTTACACCATAAGCAGGATGCCACATTACTAAAACCAACTATCAAATATCTTTTTATTAATTAAAATGAAACAACGGAAATAACATTTTAGTTCAAACTAAGGCAATTTGCCAATATAAAAAATCCACTTCAATCGTGGTCCACCATATTTTCAAATGAATTAAAGATACATAACAAAATTAATAAAGAATAATAAATGTTGAAAACTCTCAAAACCTGGTGTTACGTATCAGAGCGACTCCTAAGACTCGAACAAGCAACACGAACTTCATGCACACTCAAGTACCTGGATTATTTGTACTTCCAAGGAAGCACAGACGCAACAAAACAACAAAGAGGTGAGAACTACATTCAATAAAATTGACGGTGTATCATACATGTTAAGAGTAGTACTCACAGAAATCACACACAATCACTAAGCATAAAATAATGCAATGTGACAACGACCGACACAATGCATGTGGTACCAATACATCATGGTTCATTCAATCGAATATGATTCATAATAAAATCTGGATAAATCACTTACGTTCCTCCTGAGACATGATTTATCCACACCACGAATTACATACACTCCTCCTGAGCAATGATTCGTCTTTACTAAAACACCATAAAATGCATGACAATAATATGTGTACAACACATGTATAATAATAACATACATGCACACGATCCTCCTTATCACATAAGAAATTCATAATCACCATAATATGCCCTGGCACCAATACACCGATTTTCCATTCACCAATACACACTAGGAATAATCCAACAATACAAATCAACTAAGTAATCGATCAGTCCCCTAAATTCTATTTTTACTTATTTTCACCATCATTACTAGTTCTAACAATTTCTAACATCTATCTCGACCTCTCATACCAAAAGAAATTGCATCGGATACGAAAGCGGGAAAGAAATCACGAAAACAGTAAAATTATGCACCTCAGCTGGTCATACGCGTAATGGCTAGGGCCAAACGCGTATTGCCCATCTCGTTCACCATCCATTACGCACCAACGCGTAACATCACAATTGTCTGATCCATTACGCGTAATGTCTCTCTCTTATTACACGTAATGCCTTGAACTCATACGCGTATCTACGTATCTTAGCAGAGGGTCGTGTCAAACTCCCTCCATTATGCGTAATACGTTTCCATACGTGTAACGCCTTACTCACTTACGCGTAACAACCTCCTTGTTACGTGTAACGACCCAAAATTTATTTAATCATTTTAATTGGATTGTTGTATGTTGTGTATGGAGGGAATAAATATTATTTAATATAATATATGTTTATATTGAATAATAATATGGCGAATAAATAAATAATTTGAATAATAAGAATTAAGGGGTAAGGTGGTCATTTGGTGAAATTAGTAAGGGTAAAGGTGGAAGTTCGTAAGTTTGTCTAAGGGTTAAGTGGTAAGAAGGAAAAACGATCGTATTTTGTGAAAAGAGGAACGATTGTGAAAAGCTGAGAAGAGAGAAGAGAAATGGCTAAGGCTTGAAGAGGAGAATCCGCGAGGAAGAAGAGTTTTCTTGTAACGCCCATTTATTTAATTAATTATTTAATTAAATATAATTGTGGTATGTTGTGGTAAATTGTGTTGATTTAAGTTGATAATTATAAGTTGGTTTAGGTCGAATTTAATTAATTAAGTTGATATAAGTTATGGATGACGATATGAAGTATTTTCGTTTATTGTTGAATATGTCGATCGGGTCATTTGGACCATTTGGTTAATAATCGGAAGATAATTTAATTAAGTCTGGAGAAAATAATTAGTAGTGAATTATTAAATTAAATTCTGGTGTTGTGGTGAATTAAGTCGTTAAGTCAGAAAAATAAGTCGGAAGTCATAGAAATATAATTGGAGTTAATATTATAGTTGTTGTAGTGGACTAATTAGTGAGCTTGAAACCGTGTTCGAAATTGCAAATTAAGGGGGTGTTGCAGTTAGGCTCGTTAGTTATAATTGGATTATTATTATTATTATTTTAAAAATAAAAGAAGAATTAGTCAAGATGAGAAGAAGTATCAGTAGAAGTTAAGAAAAAGAAGAACGAAGAAAAATTGGAGAACGAGGAAAAGTGGAGAAAACGGTTACGAGAAGTCACCGTCAGAAATCGGAAAAGTCGATCGGAGATTCAAGCGGTCATCAATTTAAGGTAAGTGTGGGGTTCGAAATATATAACCGGGAATACGATGATTAATATGTGGGATTGGGGTTATATGAATTTCATGTTGTCAGATGTTAAGTTTGTGTTTATCGTGTCGGTTTTATTTGTTGTGAATAACATTATTTTCTATGATAATTGAGTAAGCGATTTGTCTTGATTTATGGATGGATTAATGGTTAAGAAATTGTTGTTGATTAATCGGTTCCTAGAGAAATTGAATTGGGACGAAAAACTCCCTTTTGCATTGCACGGGTGGCGCAGGCCACCACTACACATTAAGGGGTGGCGCAGGCCATCCATTATAAAGAAGGAGTATGGCGCAGGCCATACATCTTATGGCACAGACCATACATTTTTTTATGGTGTGGGCCATACATAATGCGGCGCAGGCCACAAATGTTATAGGTGAGATAATGACAAAATGAAATAAAATAAAATAAAGTCCTTATTATATTATGTTTATACTTTGTTGGATATATATTTAACTGGGATAACTTTGTATCACTATTTCGAAAACAATTCAAACTAATAACCTCATAAACCAATATTAATTAAGGTTTAGATAGTATGAAAGCGTATCAGTATATTGATGACAAGTATCGAAATAACTAGCCTTTTGATAGAAACATAAGTAACATGTTTAGTAGAAAATGAGAGGTTAGCTGGTTTGAGGTTTTATCAGAAACTGGATTCTAAAGGTTTTCGTGACAGAGGATTTCTAATTTTAACAGAGCAGATGTATTAGAAGGATAAGATTTGCAGGAGTAATACATTGACTAGTAGTAATTGCAGAATAATTAAAATAGAGCCAATTTAGCCGATTTAAGCTGAAAAATTAGTTGTCCGGAATTTAATGAAAATTGTCGAGTTAGTTCGGAATAATTAGTAGGTGATTATAGTCGGTGTATTTTGTTGAATTTTGTTGAATGTGTGGAATTTATCGTATTGTTATGTATGTTATTTTGTCCTGGTGTATGGGTATTTTTAAGTTGAAGGCCGAAGGACCAATGTTGATATTAAAGTGGTAGGTCGTATGACCAACGTTGAAAGTTGTAGGCCTATGGCCAAAGTTTAATCATGTTGAATTTAAGTTGCTACGTTGTTTGTTGTATGTTGTTTTGAGTTGTACGTTGCTTATGTGTTGTGTTGTTGGTCTCATGGCATCCATTGCATTTCTAAGTTGGAGCGGAAGCTCACCACATTGGCATGGATTGGCAAAATTATTAAGTTGAAGGCTTATGCCTTGCAGATACCTGGATAACCTGGTATATTTTAAGTTGGAAGTTTTACTCCAATGGTAACACGTGCATATGCACAGTCGAGTTGCATCCTATATCGCTTATTTATGTTGTTTATGTTAATTGTGTTTGTTGAAGTTGATAAAGTTGTCCACGTTGTTTAAGCTGATAAAGTTGTTTGAGTTGATGAAGTTGTTTAGGTTGAATTGTGATGATGACATGATTTAGGTTGATTATATGTTTACGTTGAATAAGTTGATTATATGATTATGTTTAATGATGTGATTATATGGTTATGTTGCATGAGTTATTTATATGTTTATGTTCATAAATTTGATTATGATGGCATTGAAGAAGTTGAATATGTTGTATAAGTTTGTCGAAGTTGATGAAGGTGTCTATGCTAATCTTATAGTTGATATTGGTTATATTGATATGTGGATTAAATTGATAAAGTATGTTGATACGTTGTGGGTGAGTGGTAAGATGTTATTGTTGGATAGTATGAAATTGTACGATTCTAGCTAGCGTATTAATTATCATACTCTTGTTTATATGGTCCGATATCTCACCTCTTTTGTTTGAATGTTACCATTGGTTGGTAACGTGCAGGTGAGCTTGAAGGAAGATTGTTATCTTCGATAGTTCGAGTCGGTCGATGCTCTGATACGTAACACTCGGGGGGATGAATGTTTAGTTGTTTTGTTGTTATATTTAGTTGTTGTTGTTTTAAGTTGTTTTAATGAAAACATGTTATTACTAAGTTGTTAGGTTGAACAAGATGTTACACGATGTTAAGTTGAATATTTGTGGATCCGCTGCCTAATTGTAATAAGTTGTTTTATTTCAAGGAAGTTGAATAAGAGTTAAAGTTATGGTTTCGTCTTAATCGAAACTGTTATGTATCGATGTTCATGAAATTAAATGAAGTTGTTTTAAAGTTGAAATGTGGCATTCCGTTTGTGTATTTGTTGGTTGATCTTCTACTCTAATTTTTAATATAATTATCGGGTATAAATGGGGTGTTACATAGTAGTATAAGAGCAGGTTGGTCCGTCCGGCCAATATTGTCTAATGTTGTTAATTCCTTAGTATGCGGCATGTGTGTGAAACATTGTCGGTACTTGTTGTTAGTTTCTAGTCGTTGTCTGCAAGTGTTGGTGGGAATTAAGTGGAGAGAAGCTTGACTCCTGGACTGTTGTTGGAATGTCGAAGTTGGTTCGAAGTTGATGTTGATTGCAAGAGTGCAAGGTTGTTGAAGAGATGTTGTTCCGGACCGGCGAGAGCATGGACTCATGAATTCGTATCGGTCGGGTTGAGAAATGCGTGGATTTTGGATGGAGATTGTTTGAGAAAGAGGTTTTATTCCAAATGAAAAGACAAGTTAATGGATCAAGTTGATGGATCACGTCGGTAGATCACTACGCCTTGAGTGTAGTTGGATTAAAGTCGAGCAATTTCGAAGTTGGAGGTAGAGCAAGATTTTTGGTAGATCTTGGAAGTAAAGGGAGAGAGGTGGAATTTATACTCATCAATCTCAAAAATTATGGTTTTTGCAATCTTGAAGCAGCTGTCGCGAGAAGTGTCATAACTTTTTAACCGTGATTCGGATTGAAGCGGTTCTGGACTGTTTGAAAAGCTTAAGAAATTCCCTACAGTTTGCATATATGATTTGCATTCAGGAGGTTTATGATGAGGGAGATAAGTGCATTTTAATAGTTGGGTCTACTGCTGAATTTTGGAAAATTCTGCATACGGAAATTGTTGACCAGTCCCATTGCAAGGAGGATAACTTTTTATTCGTGAGTCAGATTCAAGCGATTTTTGAAGTTCTGGAATTTGCAAAAAATTCTCTTCATTTTGGAATATGATTTTTTGTTTAGGAGGTATGTATTGAAAGAGAAATATGCGGCTGAAGTTAAGCGTTATTTCTGAAAATTTGGGAAGATGAAAACGTTGATAGGAATAAAATATTGGTATTAGAAGGAATGCGAAAGAATCTAAGAATGCATAGAGATGCAATTTATGTCGAGTAGGGATGATTAAAGTGTCGATGTTAGATGATGGTAATGTTGAGAAAAAGATGGATGTTTGATAAGTGTTGTTAAGAATTTTAACTTGGTTGGAAGTTGTAATTGGAGCAATCCACTTTGGATGGTACTTGTTGTAGCGACTCCTGTGTTAGAGAGATATTGAAAGTCGTATGATACTATGTGTGTACATAAGAGGATGTGTATTGGATTTTTGGATGTTTTGTATCGTTGACGAAGTTGGAATTAAGGAGACTAAGAAAAAGTTGATAAGCCGTAGAGAGTTGGCGAAGCATTATGCTTTCGGACTCTGGGCACAAGTTGAAACACGTTATTGCGTTGGGTAATGATGATTTATGTCACCGTTATGGTTGTCAGACGTCTATTGACAAATTGAGGAACTGATCACCCTTAGTATATTGTTGATAGTAGGCAGAGTCGTAATTGATAGATAGATGTATCATGCCAACTAGCATGGTATATACGTTGAATTAGTCGAAGTTAAGTTGGGTGCTTGAGTATTGTTTGTTTTGCCGATGCAAGTTATTAAATGAGAGTATTAGTTGGAATTTAAGATGAAAGTATGAAGTTGTGTTTGGATCGAGTTGTAATAAGGTAATTTATAGTTGAACTCTGAATAATTGGAATGTTGTTTAGTGATGAATTAAGTAGTTTGAGACTTGAAGCTTTTTTGAGATGATTAGAAAGGAAAGTAGGTGGAAATGTAAAACGATGATTAGACAAGAATGTCAGACAAATTTAAGTTGAAAAGTATTAGACGGAGTAAAGTTATAAGTTGGTTTATTAAAAGCGTGGTTTTTGATTAGAATGAGAAGAGTCGTTTAGTTGTGTCGATTCCGATAAGAATTTATGAAGAGTTGTGCAGGTATGAGTAGGAATCGAGTATTTGGTAGGTTGAATTAGTTGGAAACAAAGAATATAAGTTATCTTGTGGGAATTCGTTGGACCATTGTACCTTATGTTGTTGCAATGATGTTGAGTATCCAAGGGGAATTTCAAAGATGTGTTGTTAAAAGATGGTAGAGTATAGTTATGTTGAGGATAGTTGGGGGGTAGTCGTCGTTGTAATTACGCTGAACGTTCAAAGTTGTTGTCTTATGGACCTAAGTTGGAAGCATTTTGTGACTACAAGATTAAAATACCTATTGGAATGAAATTTCCAAAGAAATAAGTCGGAGGCTTTGTTGATATGTCGATTTTGGTGATTGTAAGTTGGATTTAAACTCGGTAAACTTGATAGAATGCAAGTAATCAGAGCGTGCAACGAGCGTGTGGTGTGGTGTTGTCGTTCGTACGCGAATGACAACGATGTTAGTAGTTTGGTTGTATTAACGTTGTGATTAAGTTGTGTGTTCTTGTGTTGATATGTTCTAAGTTCTTAAGTTGGTTACTCGTTGTGTTGTGTTGATAGATGTCAAGTGCATCGCTTGTGGATTATTCGTGTTGTTGTTTCCATTAAAGTTGTGAATTGTTGCTTGTATTATATGTGGGTTGACTTTGGAAGTGAGAATTGATTAGTCGAATGGATTAAGTATTCGGAGTAGTTGAATCGGATAAATTTCCGAGGACGAAAATATCCTAAGTGGGGGAGAGTTGTAACGCCCGTTTATTTAATTAATTATTTAATTAAATATAATTGTGGTATGTTGTGGTAAATTGTGTTGATTTAAGTTGATAATTATAAGTTGGTTTAGGTTGAATTTAATTAGTTAAGTTGATATAAGTTGTGGATGACGATATGAAGTATTTTCGTTTATTGTTGAATATGTCGATCGGGTCGTTTGGACCATTTGGTTAATAATCGGAAGATAATCTAATTAAGTCTGGAGAAAATAATTAGTAGTGAATTATTAAATTAAAATTTGGTGTTGTAGTGAATTAAGTCGTTAAGTCGGACAAATAAGTCGGAAGCCGTAGAAATATTATCGGAGTTAATATTATAGTTGTTGTAGTGGACTAATTAGTGGGCTTGAAACTGTGTTCGAAATAGAAAATTAAGGGGGGGTTGCAGTTAGGCCCGTTAGTTATAATTGGATTATTATTATTATTTTAAAAATAAGAAAAATAAAAGAAGTATTAGTCAAGATGAAAAGAAGTATCAGTAGAAATTAAGAAAAAGAGGAACGAAGAAAAATTGGAGAACGAGGAAAAATGGAGAAAACGGTTACGAGAAGCCGCCGTCGAAAATCGGAAAAGTCGATCGGAGATTCGAGCGACCATCAATTTAAGGTAAGGGTGGGGTTCGAACTCTATAACCGGGAATACGGTGATTAATATGTAGGATTGGGGTTATATGAATTTCATGTTGTCGGGTGTTAAGTTTATGTTGATCGTGTTGGTTTTATTTGTTGTGAATAACATTATTTTCCGTGATAATTGTGTAAGCGATTTGTCGTGATTTATGGATGGATTAATGGTTGAGAAATTGTTGTTGATTAATCGGTTCCTGGAAAAATTGAACTAGGACGAAAAACCCTTTTTTGCATTGCACAGGTGGCGCGAGATACCCACCACACATAAAGGGGTGGTGCAGGCCACCCATTATAAAGAATTAGTATGGCGCATGCCATACATATTATGGCACATGCCATACATATTATGGCACATGCCATGTTTTTTTTATGGTGCAGGCCTTACATAATGTGGGGCAGGCCACAAATGTTATAGGTGAGATAATGACAAAATGAGATAAAATAAAATAAAGTCCTTATTATATTTTGTTTATATTTTGTTGGATATATATTTAACTGGGATAACTTTGTATCGCTATTTCGTAAACAATTCAGACTAATAACCTGATGAACCAATATTAATTAAGGTTTAGATAGTATGAAAGCGTATCAATATGTTGATGACAAGTATCAAAATAACTAGCCTTTTGATAGAAACATAAGTAACATGTTTAGTAGAAAATGAGAGGTTAGCTGGTTTGAGGTTTTATCAGAAACTGGGTTCTAAAGGGTTTCGTGACAGAGGATTTCTAATTTTAACAAAGCAAATGTATTATAAGGATAAGATTTGTAGGAGTATTACATTGACTAGTTGTAATTGCAGAATAATTAAAACATAGTCAATTTAGCATATTTAAGCAGAAAAATTAGTTGTCTGGAATTTAACGAAAATTGTCGAGTTAGTTCGGAATAATTGGTAGGTGACTATAGTCGGTGTATTTTGTTGAATTTTGTTGAATGTGTGGAATTTCTCGTATTGTTGTGTATGTTGTTTTGTCCTGGTGTATGCATATTTTTAAGTTGAATGTCGAAGGACCAATTTTGATATTAAAGTGGTAGGTCGTATGACCAACGTTGAAAGTTGTAGGCCTATGGCCAAAGTTGAATCATGTTAAATTTAAGTTGCTACGTTGTTTGTTGTATGTTGTTTTGAGTTGTTCGTTGCTTATGTGTTGTGTTGTGTTGTTGGTCTCATGGCATCCATTGCCCAAAGGAGAAGTCTCAACTCTTAACCAATCTTAAGTTATGATTTTCACAAGTTTTTAGGGTTTTTAGGGTTTCCAAACAAAAGAAATGCCAAACAAATTGAAAATGAAAGATCAAATCATGCCAATTTAATCTTACAAACTTCATGCTAAACACAATGCAATGCAAAAAGAATCAATGTTCAACTCCTCATGGATAGGCAGAAATGATTTTTTGAACTTTGGATCAAAATAATGCACAAAAATGATTTTAATTCAATGAAAAATTCTCAAAATGCATCAAGATCAAAAAAGAAATTTGGTTTGAAGGTTGGACAATGTTTCTAAAAGTCTTAGAACATTTCATTAATTTTTTGGTGATTTTTAAATACCTAAAAGTATTTTTAATAAATTAATTTTATTAACCAATTAAAAATAATCTTTTAAATATTTAAAAATACTTTTTTAATGCTAAAAATAAAAATAAAAATATTTTTGTGTCATAAAAATTAATGAAACTCCTGAAAAAAAGTTTCATAATTTTTAGACAAATTTTGCTATTTTTAATAAATTATGCAAATAAAATGAAAGGAAATGAATTAAAATAAAGAAAAAAGAAAAGTCAACAGAAAGAGTGGCTGAGATTGATTCTGGGTTTGAATGGGTGGACTGCGCGCGTGAATGGAGGGTCTAGATTCACTCTGGACGAATTAATTTAATTATAATTAATTAAAACTAATTAAATGGATTAGGGCATAATGATCAGATCTGAGCCATTCACACGCGCGGGAGGTCAATGGAGTCAACTGATCCTACGGTCCAAATTCAAATGGCATTTAATTACAGGATTAGGGCATAATGACTTTCAGGTGGCCGGAGAAGACCTCCGGTCGTCTTCTCCGGTGGGAAGCCCACCTGAAAATCTCCAAACTCTCTCAAAACCTAACTAAAACGAAATCTAAAAACATGGAAATGATTCCCACTCACTCACGAACCAAAACCCCCAATCAAAACAAATTTATTCTTCCCCAAACTCATGAATCGAGCAAAACAAATTTTTAGGTCACAGAGTTTCAGAGATCAATTAAATTCTCATTTCATCACCATTTCCAAAACTAAAAGCATCAGGATAATCAGTGAAGCATGGAGAACAAGTTTAGAACATAAAAAATGATTTCTGGAAAAATATTTCTTGAGCTACCTGAGATTCGAAGCTTTCACTCCAGCAACTTTCTGACCTCCCCTCCTTGTGAAATCCACTCCTTATGACCTCTTGATGATGCTTGAATGCTTTGGAGAAGTTTATGCTGGCTAGATGAAGAGTTTGAACAGCTTCTGCTCAAGCTCAGTTGAAAATGGCAATGGTGATTCAGGCAGTTTCAGGCCAATGTGGGTGGTTCTTTGTGATCAGGGTGATGTTTTAAGAAGGTTTGTGGAGTGAGTTTGGATGTTTATGGCTTGTGGAGTGAGTTTCGAAAGAAACTGCAAGTTGGAGTAAAAATGGAGAAGTGGAGTTCTTGCTTGATTCAGGCTTGGTTCTTTGGTGGTTTTTGCTTAATGAGGCATGATGAGTTGAGGTATGAAAATGGTTTGAGTGTTTGAGGCTTGTGGAGGCAGATTCGAAGAGAAATGCAAATGGGGTGTGTTTTTGTGTATGGTGTTGCTATGGTGTGTTTCAGCTTGGCTTGGTGTTATGTTTGGCTAGCAAATGGAAAGTATAAACAATCCCAATTGGCCAGAGGATGTGACATGGCCTGCTGTGATTGGGATGTTTGCTTTTGCCAAAAGTCAACTTTTTGTAAGGAAAGGTATGGCTTGGTGCTAGGCTTGGTACAAGGGCTAGGGATGGCGCAACATGGTGAGGTGAGATGCTAGCATGGTTCAGCATCCAAAGTTGCAAGTGGTTGGAGGAGTGATCATGAGTTTTGCAAGTTGGTCACCTTTGGAAACTTCATGAAAATGCCTTGTTACACCAACCATGAACATGTGATCTTTTGGTCCAATTCTGATTTTTAAGACATATGTGATGTTTGTGCATTGGTTTGATGTCAACTAGAAGTTACAAACAGCATTGGTTCATGATTTTGCAAATTTCTCATTTGAGGCATGTCTTGAAAATTAGTGATTTTGGCCAACTTTGTCACACCATAACTTTTGATCCAAAATGAATTAGATCATGTTCTTGTACTTTTTGAAAAGGGAAAAATGTATTCTACAACTTTCATGACCAAAGTTTTTCCATTTGAAGCATTTTTGGATCAAAAATCAAGGCTTGAAAAATGACCTAAAATGACATATTCTTGAAAAGTCAACTATGCCCAAAAAAGTCAACTTTGCAAAAACTTCAAATTCTTGATTTTTGTGAACTTCAACCTTCTTCTTTGATCAAATAAAGATCATATAAACTCAAAATGATGAAGAATGCCCATTGGTTGGGTCATTGGGGGCCTCAGATGCCCTGATTTTGCACTGACTTGTACAGAAAGTCAACCCTTGATCAGATGACTTCCCCATGGAATTTATTCATGAAACTTGATATGCATACTCCCTATACCATATAGAGACCAATGGAAACAAGAATGACCAAAAAAATTGGAGTTATGGCCTCTGAAACCAAAACCCTAATTTTAGGTCAACTGTGCAGTCAAACTTGGCTCTGCATCCACACCAATCCCAGTTCTTGTGATTCTTTGGAATTCTTGACTTTGAGAGGATATAATATGATACTTGAACACACATGGATCCCTTTGAAGTGATGGGTGACCTTTGGAGTGGCTCAAGTGGCTCTTGGATTGCTCAGATCACAAACCCTAGGTGCAGATGACTTAGAAACCATGCAGTGAATCAAAAATGAGATATGATGTGATATGATTGTGTTTATGCATATGAAATGATCACAAGCCATGGTGAAATGGGTGAGGGCAAATTTGGGGTGTTTACAGGTGTCTATGCTAATCTTATAGTTGAAATTGGTTATATTAATATGTGGATTAAATTGATAAAGTATGTTGATAAGTTGTGGGTGAATGGTAAGATGTTGTTGTTGGATAGTATGAAATTGTATGATTCTAGCTAGCCTATTAATTATCATACTCTTATTTATATGGTTCAATATCTCACCTCATATGTTTGAATGTTACCATTGGTTGGTAACGTGCAGGTGAGCTTGAAGGAAGATTGTTATCTTCAATAGTTTGAGTCGGTCGATGCTCTGATACGTAACACTCAGGAGAATGAATGTTTAGTTATTTTGGTGTTATATTTAGTTGTTGTTGTTTTAAGTTGTTTCAATGAAAACATGTTATTACTAAGTTGTTAGGTTGGATAAGATGTTATACGATGTTAAGTTGAATATTTGTGGATCCGCTACCTAATTGTAATAAGTTGTTTTATTTCAAGGAAGTTGAATAAGAGTTAACGTTATGGTTTCATCCTAATCGAAAGTGTTATTTATCGATGTTCATGAATTTAAATGAACTTGTTTTAAAGTTGAAATGTGGCATTCCATTTGTGTATTTGTTGGTTGAATCTTCTACTCTGATTTTTAATATAATTGCTGGATACAAATGGGGTGTTATATTTCTCGTCAAAACCTAGGTAAGGGTGAGATTATTCTGTCTCTTAATAGCTTTATAATGAGAATTGGGTAAATTAATGATTAGTGGTTTGGGGTTTTGGTGATTGAGTATGTGTTGTTGTTGAATTGTTGGTAATTAGATGTTGTAATGCGATAATTATATGAATTGGATATTAATATGAGTAATTTTGTAATTGTCTGGCTGGAAAAGTGGCTTTTGTGCATAAATTAGTAATGGTTGGAGTGCAGATCACAGAAGGGAGAACTACGATAATCGCAGAGTTCGCTTAACGGGCTAAAGCTTGCTTAGCGAGTCGGTTGGACTTTGGAAGAGTCAGAATACAGTGAGTTTCCCGTTTAGCGAGCAATCACACTCACTCAACGCGACCTGGAGTGAAAAATGTTGTGATTTAATTCCAAAAAATTCCTTAAAGGAGTTATACATTACATTATAGGAAAAATTAATATAACTTGAAAATGAGCATAGATTGGTATGTTTGTTGGTTTTGTTGTTGTTATGTATTGTAATTGTCGTTGTGACTTTGTAACACGGTGGGAGAACTGACTTTCTATAAATGTTGCGGATAGCAAGAGTCGCCACCGACTTTTATTTTATCCATAAGGAAGGGACATACAAGAACAGGAAAGACTGTTTTAAAAGATTTGGGTTCGGGGGCTAGGTTATATAAAGGGAAGGTGTTAGCACCCTTTATATCCATGGTTATCCATGGGCTCTTAGTTACTTAGCTCACTTAATTGTTTTGAAAAAGTGACGTGTTTGATTAGAAAATTTTCTAAGTACTTTGTAATGATCCTCATATGGATGTATACAAAGTCTTGTTTGAAAATGTTTGAAAATAGTGAAGTGTGAAAAGTATTTTTAAAGTGTGAGCAAGTAACTATGAGGTACCCACCCTAGACTAAGTCATTCATATTCTTGTATGTTCTTTCAAGGGTAAGATTATCCCTATTATTATGGAATAAGTAGTCATTACCTTGGATTTTATTAAGGGACGAGCGTAGGGTCATCGTACGGTCAATGAAGGCAACTGTAGGGTGTCTTTAGCAATTGGGAGGGACTGCCATTTTTTAAACCGAAGGGACAAGATCATTTTAGGCAACACCATAGGCAACATCGTAGGGACTTGATCTTTTAACCGAGGGGAGGGACAAGATGATTTTTTTAATTGTAAGATTTTGCTTAAGACACCCCGCTTTCGAGGGACTTGGCAGTTTAAAAGGCAACTTAAGAGAAATACCCTAGGAGGTGCAGACAACAATCATAGATCGACTTATGTATGTGAGTGTTTATTTTCAGATATTTATTCTTTTTATTTAATTTTCTAAGTCTGATTAGTTTCAATTAGGTTTCCACTCCCTATTTACTAATCAAGCAATTAAATAAATAAATAAAATGCGGAAAATATAAAACATACGCTATTACATGGCTTTGGGCAATTACATAATAATATGAGCAGAAAATAAATTACAATAAACATAAACCTATACATTTTTCAAATAATTTAAATAAGGCAAAAAATAAAAATAAAGAAAGAAAGATATTCTAAGTAATTAAATAAAATCAAGATGAATTAATTAAGTTTTAATTAGGGTTAATTAGCAAAATAGGGTTAGAGACAAATATTAGGGTTTTCAAATAAATCTAAATCTATAAAAAAAATCCTAATTACTAGTTATTATTAATTTACAAATTAACCAAAAAATATAAATTTAATTGTTTATACGAGAAATATTTATTATTATTTTTAATTAAGAGAAAGATCAAATATTTAAAAGAAATAATTAATAAAATTTAAGAAAAACAAGATAGAAATATAATTTTAGATACTAATTTGATTAAATCATAAAAAAAAGATATTATTAACAAAAAGAATTAAATAGTTTTTTTTATAAAATAAAGTTATTAATTAAGAAAGATTTTCCTTTTATAAAAATGATGGTAATTATTTAAAAAAGAATGGTGACTAACTATTTTATTAAATTAATATAAAAAACAAAATAAAATAAATAAATAAATAAAGAAATAAGGCAAAATGTTAAAAAAGAAGAGGGGGATACCTGGTTTTGAATCAAAGACCTCCCTATTACCAGATTCCCACAGGACCAGCTGAGATGCGCGTGCATTTGAGATATTCATTGGACAACATGGATTATGTAATAAACCTAGAAAACAAGATAATTGTTAAAAAAAAAAAAAGCAAACCTGGGAATCAAACTCAGGTTTAATAGTTCACATGCGCGCGTCCTCTACCAACTGAGTCATTGCAACATTTCTGAAATAATAATCAGACAATACATAATAAAATAAATTCAAATTCAAAATCCAGTTTTCGCGCCACACTTCTTCTTCTTCCTCTGGTTGTCTATTTAGGCTTTAGCTACGGTTTTCCGTCACTAGAGGTTCTAGTGACGGATTTTCGTCGTCACTATAACACCTGCGTATCAAACATTGAAAAATAGCATGGATAAATGATTTTTAATGGTCTAGATTAATTATTATAAGGTCCCTGAACACAAATATAACATCAATTTCAACAGAAATGGCCCAATCGTGCGCCCCCAAATGAAACTTTCAAGAACCCTAGTTATGGCATTCTACGGATTTGGCCATGATTCTTCAAATTTCTTACCAAGAAAACATCCTTAGAACATCACAAATACACATCGTTAATCAAATATCGTTTATCATGCATGAATATAAAGAATCGAATTTTTGTATGAAAGTGAATAAAAGGGATTCAGTTTGTTCAATTGTAGATGTTATGAACGATGGTGATGATGGCAATGTACCCCAAATCCCTCAAGGATGTGAATGCAACCTTTAAAAATCTTTGAAAAGGGATGGAAGGCCAAAACCAAATCTTGAATTTTCTTGGAAAATTTTGGAAGTGACAATGGCTCTTTTGCTCTGAATTTCGTCCCCTCTTGTGTAGGTTTTTGTTTGTATATATGTGAGGGATCAAATTAGGTCAAGAGTTGGGCTTTTTGTCATGGATTTTGGTTGCTTCATTGTGAAGAAATAATCAACCATAATTGTGAGAAAAATCAAATATTCCCTTGTCAATCTGGTCTAGCACGAATTTGGAGAGTATCAAATCATCTTAAATGATGTTTATGAGCTTCTAGAATAAGAATTTGCTCCCAATATTGGCTTTTTAGATTTCAAATAAAAGCTGCTAGTGAAAAAAACATAGTTATGCATCGATGTAAAACTAGTATGAGTCGATGCATGTCAATTTTTTAACATATATGAATCGATACAAAGGTGTATGCATCGACGCATATTGTAGTTGTAATAATTTCCAGAAAGTTAATTCAACTATGCATCAATGCATGTCACGAATGAGTCGATACATAGTGTGTTTTCAGAAACATAAAGGAACATGCATCGATGCATAACTCGTATGAATCAATACATAGCATAGAGGAAACATGCATCGATGCAAAAATCGTATGTGTCGATTCATACAGAAGCCTCTTCCCTTTTTGTGATGATTAAAGACTTGTATCGATACAAAACCAGGATGCATCAATGCACACACTAGCAAAATTGTTTTTTCCATCATTTCTTGACCAAACTTGATTTGTAGGACTTTTGTGGACCTTGAGAAATATTGATACATATTGCCTTGATTATGTGAGGGAAAATTTTGGGGTACAACAGCTGCCCCTGTTCAATTTTCTGAAACCTGAGGAGTTAGGTTGACATGCACACCATTCGCGACTTGAAGGTTGAAGGGGATTGAACACAAAAGCCCAAAAATTTGCACTCGCCAGTGCGTAGAATGACACTGTTGGTTGGTTGTATTGCTTGAATGGGCTTAAAGATGCCATTCGGAGAAACGTTCTTCAAATATATTTCTTGGAGAATAAAGTAGTCCAAAGTATGAAGATATAGCTTTTGGGAAGATAAAAACAACCCAAGGTAGAATGATGTAGCTTTTGGGAAGACAAAACAACCCAGGGTATGGTGATATATCTTTTGGGAAGATAAAACAACCCAAGGTGGAATGATATAGCTTTCGGGAGGATAAAGCATCCCAAGGTGGAATGATATAGTTTTCGGGAGGATAAAGCAGCCCGAGGTAAGATGATATAGCTTTCGGGAGAATAAAGCAACCCGAGGTATAAGTTGTTGATGACGTTTGCCTACTGGAGAATTAACCTGAAAAACAAGATTAGTTTTATACAAATATCATAATGTATATAACACTTTGCAAGATAATATCTCATGATAATGTTATATGTGTATGATATGATATGATATGATATGATATGATATAATATGATGATATATGTATGCATTATGTAGTTGAAGCGCATGAGTAGCTTCGTAGAACAACTGTCGGCTGGGGAAAATAAATCCTGATTCATTGTTGAGGAATATGAAGACTTTGTTCCCGTATTGTTTAAGAATATTGTACTTAGAACATCCCATCTTCGTTCGTCGTACTTCTTATTGAAGGATTAAGTTCCTGAATATCCTGACTGAGGATAAAAGAGATGGACATAGATCCGGGAGACTTATTTGTTTAAGTATCAATTCTTTGGAGGATATGATACTGCTTGAAGACTTCTTAGAGTTGGAAGTACAAGATATTACTTGAAGTATTTCGTAAAGATTACTCTGTGGGGATGAACCGGCGAAGATTCGTTGAATTCCTACCTCCGTTTGTTCTTAGTAAATGTTATTATTGTATTTTATGAATTTCTGGTAAACATCAATCATATTCAAAAACATATATACATTCAAACATAATCAATAGTGTAACACGATGGGAGAACTGACTTTAGTTATGTTGCGGATAGCAAGAGTCGCCACCGACTTTTATTTTATCCAACAGGAAATGGCATAAAAGAACAGGAAAGACCTTAAAAGATTTTTGGGTCCGGGGGGTAGGTTATGTAAAGGGAAGGTGTTAGCACCCTTTACATCCATGGTTATCCATAGGCTCTTAGTTACTTAGCTCACTTTGAATTGTTTTTTTTGAAAATGTGAAGTGTGTGAATAGAAATTTTCATAAGAGTTTGATAATGATCCATGTACGGATGCGTAAAAAACTTGTGTTTGAAAATTGTTTGAAATTTGTGAAGTGTTTGAGAAACTTTTTGAATATTGAGCAAGTAACTATGAGAAACCTACCCTAAAGTTTAAGTCTTTCTGTTCTTGAATCCTTTAAATGGTAAGACTATCCCTATTATTAAGAAATAGGTAGTCATTACCTTGGATGTGAGGGACACATGAAGGGACATCTGTTTATATAGGCAACTGTGGGGTGTATTAAGCAATTCTGGAGGGACGGTCATCATTATTCGAAAGGGACAAGATCATTATGAAGGCAACCATTAAGGGACTTGATCTTTTATTGTTAAGGGACTAGATGACTTTATTTTGAGGGACTTTTGCTTTATACACCCTACTTGACCTTTTGATTAGGCAACAATGAGAGGTAACCCTAGAAAGTGAGATGGCGATCAAAGATCGACTTACGTGTGTGAGTGTCCAATTTAATATTTATCTTTTAAATTAAGTGATCTAAATTAATTTTAAATAACATACATGTTACACTCCCTATTTTTACTAACCATAGCATAAAAATAAATAATTTAAACATTATAAAATATTACATCCAGGAGCAATTACAAAAATAATAAAAGCAATTTAAATAAATAGCAAAAATAAAATAATAAGCGAAATAAAAATAAGCAATTATAATTGGGTTAGTAATAATAATAATAATAACAATTTAAAAATAAATGGGGTTAGTAATAATCATATAAACATAATTAATAATAATAACAAGCAAAAATATTAAAAGATCAAATTTTTATATGAACATTTATTTAAGATTAATAATAAAAATATAAACAATTGTATTAATTATAAAGTTTTAAGTTATTTGTAAATTATATAGAAAAATAAATTAATGATAAACATATTATAGAAATAAATATAATTACAAAATTAATTTAACAATTTTTTAATTATTCCTAAGCATATATACAAAATTAAAATATAAACAATTTAGGTCATATTTAAAAAATAGGATTAATTATGATTATATTTACAAATTTTAACTATATTAAATAAAATATATACATGATTAAAAAAGGTGATCATACAATTATATTTACAAATTTAAGGATTATAATAAAATTTTATTCACTAATTAAAATATAAACAAGAATTATAATTAGGGTTTTTTAGAAATTAGAAAATAAATTAGGGTTAAGGATAATTTATGAAAAAACTAGGGTTTACATATTAAATATTAATTAATTTATTGTTAAAAAAAAAAATATAATAATAATATATACATATACTTATTATTAAAAATAATTTAATTTTTTTAAGGAAAATAAATTATAATTTTTAAGAATGTAAAGAAAATATTATAATGTAATTTAGAAATTATTTTCTATAATTTATATTTACTAGTTTAAACAAAAATAGAATTAATATAATAAAACAAATTAAAATAAGAAAAATACAAAAATGCTGAGGGCAGGGTTTGAACCCTTGCACCTTTACTCCCAAGCTCTGTCTCCATCCACTGGGCTACGCAGCCCTTGATGTTATGATGTGAGGATCTTCAAATATATGTTAAACCTAAAAAACAAAAGAAAATTGCAAAAAAAAGAATGCGCCCAGCCAGGATCGAACTCAAACGCTCAACATAACCAGACGCCTCACTTACCACTGGACCATCAGCCTGCGTGTGTTAATATGACAACCATAATAATATAAAAAATAAAACTAAATTTCAAATTTGAATTTTGGCGCCGTCGTCTTCAACCTCCAGACCTGGGGGTTTTGCTGCGAATTTTGTTTCGAATTTACCTGCGATTTTTCTTGCCAACGAAACCTGCCAATCTCATATCATCATGAATATGCAACCATTCATCAAATTAAACACATGGTTATGATCACCACACTTCACACAGTTCATTTATGTCCTTAAAATTAATTTATATGGTCTAAATCAAAGAACCCTAATTATGGTTCAAGAACCCTAACAATGGCCGTTTTCGGTTCATGGCCTTATCCTTCAATTTCTTTGTCCAGAAAGCATCTAAACATCATCACTAACACAAATATACAGTTAGAATTCATTATCATTGCATAAATAATCCAAATCGAAAAAAATAAAAGTATGAACAATATGAATTCGGGTTGGTCATATGAGCATGATTTGAATGGGTGTGAGGGTTGGGATAGACTCAGTGATGTCCACAGATCATCTCTATGTCCTTGAATTACCTTCAAATGCACTGGAAGATTGAAACCGAATTTGAAGTTTTGAGAGGTTTTTTGAAATTGTGAAACTTACACTTAGGGCTGGAAAATTCGTGGCTTTGTGTTAGGGTTACATTGTATACTTATAGAGCAATGCATTAGGTCAGAAAAATTGGATATTTGTGTGGAAGATTTGATCTAAAAAGATTCAAAATGATAAGCCTTAAAAATCAAATATTTTTGCATAAACACTTGCTATTTTAGGCCAATCATCATGATCTTCTTTCCACTTCAATTTCAATCAAATTTATGAATTTCTAGAAGCTTGATCACATTTAAATCTTTGACTTTTATATTTTATTTTAATTTAAAATGATTTTTAATGAATTAAATCAAAATAAATAAAAATAAAATGATAAAAAATCTGATTTTTGTTGACTTGGGTCGTGCATGAAGTTATAGTATGGATTGGGTCATCATATGGCAAGCCCATTTGGAAGAAATTGGTTTTAGACCTCCATTTTCCTCATAAACCAACCAAAAATTTCCCAACTTTGCAAGGTCACATATCCTTCAATTTTAATGGTATGAGGGTGTTCTTGGACATTTTGGAAATCTTGAAGAGTCCTCTAACCAACCCCACTGGTTTCATGTCCATATCATTTACCATTCTCAAGTTATGCCCTTTTGAAGTTGTTGACTTTTTGTTGACTTTCAAAAGGACCTATAATGTCTTAGCTCATACCTTCCAAATGAAGCATTTTTGGGCTTGGCTTGTGAGACACAAAGTTGTAGAGAATTCAATTTCCTTCAAAATGAGCTTTGGATGGAAACTTGGTGATGAAGTATGTGAAAGTTATGGCTGGTCAAAGTTCAGTTGACTTTTACTAAGGAAACCCTAATTTAGAAACTCCTGATTCTTGATGATCTGAAATCTCCTTGATGAATCATGATCAACCCTTGATCAAATGATGAATTTTACTTCATATACTTGATGTTGGCAAAAAATCATGAAGTTTGACTTTGGTTTGACCACAGTTGACCTCAGTTTGACTTTTTAACTGCTTTGACTGATTTTGACTTATCTGATCATCTGACTGAGCAAACTTTTGAGAAAAGTCTTGAAACTTGTCATGGGGGTTCTTACACACATATAAGATGTTATGAAGCTCACTTGAAGTCTTGGAAGTCCATTTAGCCTGATTAAAGTCAAAACCCTAGTTTTGGATGCACTGCTTAGGAGGTGCATTGTCTGAGGGAATTGTCAACTCTTCTGACTATTTGTGAACTTTGTGAACCTTGTGAACCTCATAAAGTATCTTGTAGACTTCATTAACCTCATGAAAGGTCTTGTAAGCATTGTGAATCTTGTGAACCTTGTGAACCTCATAAAGTGACTTGTAGACTTCATGAACTTCATGAAAGGTTTTGTAAGTATTGTGAACTTTGTGAACCTTGTGAACCTTCTTAGCACACAAAGTCTTGTATTGTGAGGGCAAATTTTGGGGTGCAACAACTGCCCCTGTTCAATTTTCTGAAACCTGAGGGGTTAGATTGGTATATTTGCCAGTTGTAACCTGGAAGGTTGAAGGGGATTGAACACAAAAGCCCAAAAATTTGCACTCACCGGTGCGTAAACTGATATTGATGGTTGGTTGTATATGCTTGAGTGGGCTTAAAGATGCCACTTGGAGAAAAATTCTTCAGATACATTTCTTGGAGGATAAAGCAGTCCAAAATATGAAGATATAATGATAGTTTTCAGGAGGATAAAGCAGTCCTGAGGTAGTGATATGCTTTCAGGAGGATACAGCAGTCCTGGGGTAATAGTATGCTTTCAGGAGGATAAAGCAGTCCCGAGGAGATAATATGCTTTCAGGAGGATAACAACGTCCTGAGGTAATGATATGATTTCAGAAAGATAAACAACGTTCTGAGGTATGGGTGATAACCTTCAGGAAGATAAACAACGTCCCGAGGAGATAATATGCTTTCAGGAGGATAACAACGTCCTGAGGAATTGGTGACCTTTGGGAAGATAACAACGGCCCAAAGTAATAATATGCTTTCAGGAGGATAACAACGTCCTGAGGAAGTGGTAACCTTTGGGAAGATAAACAACGACCCAAGGTAATAATATGCTTTCAGGAGGATAACAACGTCCTGAGGAAGTGATGATAGCTTTCAGGAAGATAAACAACGTCCCGAGGAGATAATATGCTTTCAGGAGGATAAAGCAGTCCTGAAGGATTGATAGCTTTCAGGAGGATAATAACATCCTGAGGAGGTAATATGCTTTCAGAAGGATACAACAGTCCTGAGGTAATAATGATATGCTTTCAGGAGGTTAAAGCAGTCCTGAGGTGATGATAACTTTCAGGAGGATAAAGCAGTCCTGATAGTCACAAGTTGTTGATGAAGTCTGTTTGCTGGAGAATTAACCTGAAAACAAGGTAGCATTCTATATGGTAGTATTAGTTTATGTATTATGTATGCATGTATAGTATGATGCACTTAAGTAATGTATTATGTATCTATGGACATGTATGTTATGGTATGATGTAAATGATGTATGTATGATATGATACTGCCTGAGGCGTTTGGATGTCTTCGTATAACAACTGCTGGCCAGGGAAAATAAATCCCAGTTTATTGCTGAAGAATATGAGGAACTCGTTCCCGTCTTGTTTGATAATAAGGCATATATAACCTCCCGTCTGCTGGGGATAATAAGGTATATATAACATCTCGTCCTCGTTCGATAGTAGAGTATATATAACCTTCCGTCTTCGTTTGATAGTAGGGTATACATAATCTCCCGTCTTCGTTCGTCGTACCCTTATTGGAAAGTAATTTCCCGAATATCCGTATGAGGATAAAAGAGATGGATATAAATTCCAGGGGAGATGTGACTTTATGAAGATGGATTTGTCCTACTGAGAGTTTGTAGTTGTTTTGTCAGAGATGAACCGGCAAAGCTTTGTTGAAATCCTTCCCTTGTTCGTCCTTAGTAAATACTATTACTGCATTTTTATGCATTTCTGGTAAACATCAATCATATTAAGCATTCATGCATTTCTTGTAAACATCAATCATATTCAAAAACATACATGCATTCAAACACAACCAATGGGCGTTTCGCTTATGTAAATAGGGTAAAAGTAAATCAGGATTCAAAAATGGATTTTTATTTATATCAAAGAGTGGCCCATACATGGGTAAGTTTGTACAAGGAGACATAAACCCTAGTAAGAGGATTTTGTCATAAAGTTTTTTTACAAAACAAGGAAAATCAGCTATGTGAAAAATAATCCTATTGAGTTTCAATTCTACTATTGCCATTATCTTCAAGTATCTCATCTTCTGCTGTTGAGACGAAAACGATTGGATTGAGCTTTATCTGTTCGAACTTGAGTAAGTATCACAACTGGTTGCAGTTTCATGAGTGATCCAAACGAGACATAGTCATACGCTTTTTAATCCATAACTTTTGTCTGGATTGCCCTTTCAGGTTTTCAATCCACCGGGATACCCTTTTTTGCCCAAGCCGCCTTTTTAGGTTTTCGACTTGCCGGGTGTACATCTTTATATATATATCCCTAATTTTTGCCCAAACCCTTTTGGTTTGCCGGGATGCCCTTATTTTTGCCTAGGCCTGTCAACCTAGCGGGTCTCTTTTCATGCGTAGTATTTTTTAACTATGTCTGCGTTTACAGGCTGTGGGAAGTCTTCACCATCCATTGTAGTGAGTATCATAGCACCTCCTGAAAACACTGTCTTGACTACAAATGGTCCTTCATATGTAGGAGTCCACTTGCCCCTAGGATCACCCTGTGGTAATATGATACGCTTGATTATCAAGTCACCGGCCTGATATACCTTTGGCTTAACCTTCTTATTAAAAGCTTTGATCATTCGTTTCTGGTACATCTGGCCATGACAAACTGCTGCTAACCTCTTCTCATCAATCAAATTTATCTGGTCAAGTCGAGTCTGAATCCACTCATCTTCATCCAAGCCTGCATCCTTCATAATTCTTAAGGAGGGAATCTGAACTTCAATGGGCAGAACTGCTTCCATACCATAAACTAAAGAGAATGGGGTTGCCCCTGTTGAAGTACGTATTGTAGTACGGTAACCATGAAGAGCAAATGGTAACATCTCATGCCAATCCTTGTAAGTCACAGTCATCTTCTGTACAATCTTCTTAATGTTCTTATTAGCAGCTTCAACTGCCCCATTCATCTTTGGACGATACGGAGAAGAGTTGTGATGCTTAATCTTGAACTGCGTGCAGAGATCAGTAATCATAGTGTTGTTCAGATTAGAGCCATTGTCAGTAATAATCCTTTCAGGGATGTCATACCTACATATGGGATTATTCTTAATGAATCGAGCCACAACATTCTTAGTAACAGATGCAAATGAAGCTGCCTCTACCCACTTCGTGAAGTAATCAATAGCAACCAGGATGAAACGATGCCTGTTAGAAGCAGTAGGATTGATCTCACCAATCATATCAATGCCCCACATGGCAAAGGGCCAAGGAGCAGTCAACACATTCAACGGTGATGGAGGTATATGTACTTTATCAGCATAGATTTGACACTTGTGACATGTTCTGGAGTGTTGATAGCAATCAGCTTCCATGGTAGACCAATAGTAACCTGCTCTCAATATCTTCTTTGCCATAGTATGACCACTAGAATGAGTGCCAAAGATTCCATCATGCATATCTTCCATGATCTCTGTTGCTTCCTTCTTATCCACACAACGAAGCAAAGTTGAATCATGATTGCGCTTGTACAAAATGCCATTACTCGAAAAGAACTTAGCAGAGAATCTCCTCAGAAACTTCCTATCTTTGACAGATGCCCCTTCAGGGAACTCCTGAGCTTCAAGATATCTTTTCACTTCATAGAACCAAGGCTTCTCCTCTGTTTCTTCAGTGTCAATCTCATTGTAGTATGCAGGCTTCTCAAATCTATCAATAGTAATCTTGGGAGCTTCATCATCCCACCTGATCTCAAACATGGATGCCATGGTGGCTAATGCATCTGCTAACTGATTCTCTCTCCGTGGAATATGTCCAAAGGTAATCTCTTTAAAATGTGGGATTAAAGACAACACATGCTCTCTGTAAGGAATGAGATTATCATGCTTGGTATCCCAATCTCCTTTGATCTGACTTACTACCAGGGCTGAATCTCCATACACATCAAGGAACTGAATCTTCATGTCAATAGCAGCTTTAATACCCAGGATACATGCCTCATACTCATCCATGTTATTGTTACAATAGAAACAAAGTCTGGCAGTAATCGGGGTATGACAACCTTCAGGGGAACTAATCACAACACCAACACCATTACCAAGTGCATTGGATGCACCATCAAAAACCATAGTCCATCGGGATCCTTGTTCAGGTCCGTCATATTGTCCAGGTTCTTTGGTAATAATCATAATGTCTTCATTAGGGAACTCAAAACTCATTGACTGGTAATCATCTACTGCTTGATGAGCCAAATGATCTGCTACAACACTTCCCTTAATGGCCTTCTGAGTAGTATACTGTATGTCATATTCTGTCAAGATCATTTGCCATCTTGCAATTCTTCCGGAGAGAGCAGGTTTTTCAAATATGTATTTAATTGGATCCATCTTTGAAATCAACAAGGTAGTGTGAGTCAACATATACTGTCTTAATCGGCGAGCAGCCCATGCCAAAGCGCAGCAAGTTTTCTCGAGCAGTGAGTATCTTGTTTCACAGTCGGTAAACTTTTTGCTAAGGTAGTATATTGCCTGCTCTTTTCGACCAGACTCGTCATGTTGCCCCAACACACACCCCATTGAGTTGTCTAACACTGTTAAGTACATAATCAAGGGTCTTCCATCAACTGGTGGCATCAAAATTGGAGGTTCTAGCAGATATCTCTTGATTTCATCAAAGGCTGTCTGGCACTCATCATTCCATTCCATCACCTGATCTTTCTTCAACAACTTGAAGATTGGCTCACAGATGGTTGTTAATTGGGAAATAAATCTTGCAATGTAATTCAATCGCCCCAAGAAACCTCTAACTTCCTTCTCAGTACGGGGAGCTGGCATCTCTCGTATAGCTTTTACTTTTGCAGGATCCACTTCAATACCTTTTCCACTGACTATGAAACCTAGGAGTTTACCAGACCTAACTCCAAAAGTACACTTGTTTGGGTTCAATCTCAACTTGTATTTCTTCAATCTCTCAAACAATTTATGCAAATGATCAAGATGTTGCTCTTCATTCTGGGATCTGGCTATCATATCATCCACATACACCTCTATCTCATGATGAATCATATCATGAAACAAAGCCACCATAGCACGCTGATATGTTGCCCCTGCATTCTTTAAACCAAATGGCATCACTTTATAGCAAAAGGTGCCCCACTGTGTAACAAAGGTTGTCTTCTCCATATCTTCAGGAGCCATCTTGATTTGATTGTAACCAGAGATACCATCCATAAAAGAGAATACCTTATGCTGAGCAGTGTTATCTACCAGAACATCAATATGAGGAAGAGGAAAGTCATATTTGGGGCTAGCCTTGTTCAAATCTCTGTAGTCCACACACATACGTACCTTACCATCTTTCTTAGGTACCGGCACCACATTTGCAACCCACTGAGGATAAGAAGTTACTGCTAAGAACCCTTCATTGAATTGTTTCATTACCTCTGTTTTGATCTTTTCTGACATCTCAGGACGCATACGATGGACCTTCTGTTTCTTTGGACGACAATCTTCTTTTACTGGTAAACGGTGAACCACAATGTCTGTATCCAACCCTGGCATATCTTCATAAGACCAAGCAAAGATCTCCACATAGTCACGTAGCATCTGAATCAATCTGCTCTTGACACTATCCTCTAATTCAGCCCCTATCTTGACCTCTTTCCTGTTTTCTTCAGTTCCCAGATTCACAACTTCGACTGGCTCTTCATGTGGCTGTATAGCTTTCTCTTCTTGTTATAACAACCTAGCAAGCTCTACAGGTACTTCATAATCGTCCTCATTTCCGTCTTCAGTTTGATAGATCGGATTCTCGAAATTATAATTGGCAATAGTAGAACTGTTATCAACAGGATCCAGAGTGGATGAGGATCTGCATTTTAGTGATGTGGGTGTGTGTAAGAACACATAGCTGATAAAACAAAAAAGAAAAGAAAGACAAAGAACGCAATATTTACGAAAACGAAACGTCCAATGATTTTTATTGAATGAAGTATGCAAATGAAATGACATCCCGTAACAAGCACACCATTGTGCCCCAGGTAAGGCACAAGGCTTAAGAGTTCAATTGTTCAAGGAATTACAAACTTAAAAAGCAACAACACTGTAATAGTATTTACTCCTGACTAAAGGAGATAGGGATAACATCTTCAGCTTTCCAATTATTGAGTCCAGCACCCACAGTAGGAAAAATCCAAGCATCCAGGTTGTAGTCTTCATCATAGTCACCCACAGCATTGATCTGGTCTTTCATAACCCCCTGATTGGTGATACGAACAGCACGAGAACGACGAACAACCTTCTGGGACTCTGCAGTGAAACCCAAACCAAACTTGTCAGACTTGTATGGGATATCAGGAAGCTGACCCCAAATAGTACAACCACCTTCATCCACCACAGCTCTAGCATCTTTAAGGGAGGCCATTGCCATTGTTGGAGGTACTCTGGTGACCACAGGAACTTTCTTGGCAACCGGAGGAGCTACATAATCATTAACAATCCAAGGAACCACTTCAAATGTGTGACACGGAGTTTCAACATATTCACCTTCTACTTCCAGATACTTGAAGGTGTTCACATGGCTGACAAAATATTCTTCCTCTCCATAGACAGTAACAACTTTTCCTTCCACCGGATATCTTAGCTTCTGATGTAATGTAGAAGTTACAGCACCTGCCCCATGGATCCAGGGACGACCAAGCAAACAAGAGTACGAAGGACGAATATCCATCACATAAAATGTAGCATTAAAAATCTGAGAACCAACTTTGATTGGGAGATCAATTTCCCCATGCACTACTCTTCTAGAACCATCAAAAGCCTTTACCACTATACTACTGGGCTTTAGCATAGCATCTTCAGGACTCAGCTTATTCAGGACTTCTTTGGGCAACACATTCAGAGAGGAACCATTGTCTATCAATACATGTGACAGGGTAGTGCCCCTGCATTCAATTGAGATATGCAGAGCCCTATTATGATCCCTCTTGGCAGGGGTCAAACCAGCATCAGAAAACCCTAACCCATTATCATAGGTCAGGTGGGCAACACAATTCTCAAACTGGTCAACAGAAATTGCATTGGGTACATGAGCAGTCTTCAGAAATTTAATCAAGGCCTTGGCATGAGCCTCAGAACACAACAACAAGGACAACATAGAAATCTTTGAGGGAGTATGCCCCAACTGATCAACAATGTCATAATCACTCTTACGAATGATTTTCAATACTTCTTCCATCTGCTTAGAGAGATCATCATCAGCTGGCACATCAGTAGGTATAGGTTCAATAACAGGACCTTTGCCCCGAGCATCAGTAGTGGAGGTAGCAGCAGGAGTAACTGCATTCTTGGAAGTAACTGGAGGAGAGAAGACCCTTCCACTTCGTGTGACCTTACTAGATCCGGCAATATTGTCAACATCAACAGGCACATCAGCCAAGGGTTCCTGCTTAACACCATGGATATAAACATCAGACCCATAATGCCAAGGCACAGCTTTATCAGACGTATATGGAATAGGACCAGGAGTAGTAATAACCATAGGAGCCACTCTAGCTTCAGCAACAACCTTCACAGAGCCTTCAGCAGTAATCTTAATTGGACCCTTATGAGTGATTTTAACAGGACCTTTGGAAGTGATCCTTACCGGTACCTTATCAACCATGTCAACTTCTTCAGTCTTCCTACCATTAGTAATATGATCCACCATACTTTCTACAGACGACGGAGTCCTCTCAAACACTATAGTATACTTATCCATGAGACGCTGAATTCCATCTCTCAATCTCCAACAACTATCCGGCTTATAGGTACAATACAAACAATCTTCACGACAACCTGGAAAGAACCCAACTTGTACTAACTTCTTCTTGATAACAGATAATGGTGTGGTCAACTCTGCAACTGAATAGATATGTAAATCTTCATCAATGGCATTGACAGTCTTCTCGTGATTTGTCATGGGAGCAGTAATCACATTTGGAGTACCCGGAGGGTCAAACTCAATCTCTCCAGCCTCAATCATATCTTGAATTTTGTTCTTCAAGACCCAGCAACTATTAGTATCATGTCCCTGACAGTTTGAATGATATGCACAACGTGCATTGGGATTGTACCTGGGAGAGGTAACATTAGGATTCTGAGGAGCCTCTTTCAAAGTAATAAGTTCAGCCTTCAACAAGTGTTGCAATGCCTGAGCCATTGACATGTTGATTTTTGTGAATTGCCTTCTAGCCCTCTGTTGGTTGCCTTGTGGCTGCTCTGTTGTTGCAGGAGTTGGATTTGAAATATGAACTGCACTCACAGACTGATGCCTTCTATTACGATCTGGTTGACCATAAACAGCATTGGATTCTTTCTTCCCAGTGGGAGGCTTATTTGCAGCACCTGATGAAGAAGTACCCACTTGAATCTTACCACTCTTTATACCATTTTCCACGCGCTCTCCTGTCATTATCAACTCAGTGAAGCCAGATGATGAGATTCCAATGAGATGACTGTAAAACGGACCATTCAGCGTACACATGAACATATCAACCAATTCCCTGTCAGTTAAAGGCGGTTGGACCCTTCCAGCTAAATCTCTCCACTTCTGAGCATACTCCTTGAAACTTTCTTTGGCACCCATAGACATGCTTTGTAGCTGCATGCGAGTGGGGGCTAAATCAGCATTGTATTGATACTGCTTATAGAAAGCTTCAGCAAGATCATTCCAATCCCTGATGTTGACACTCTCCAATTGATAATACCACTCCAATTGAGCTCCAGATAAGCTCTCTTGGAAAAAATGGATCCATAACTTTTTATCAGCAGTGTGAGGTTGGATTCTTCTGACATAAGACCTCAGATGCAGCTTGGGACAAGAGACCCCATCATAAACAACAAAGGTAGGAACCTTGAAACCAATGGGTATGACTACCCCAGATATCAGACTTAAATCTTCAAAATCCAGTCCAGAAGATTTCTGCAACTCCATAGCATCCATTCTATCCACCAGCATTTTGAATTTGTCTTCATTAGGCTCATGGTAGTAATTAGCCTCAGAATCAGAGTCCCCCATAGTGTTGTGGAGACTGCCTCCCTCTTTTTCAGATTCTTCAGATTCATAGTCTTCAACTGGTTCTTTGGTCTTGGCAAGACCTTTGAACCTTCTTCCCATGTTGATCATGCCACCTGACCTTCTAGTCTTCTTAATCTTTTTGGCCAGCAGTGTCTTCAATTCATCCTACCCCTTGGTCAGGTTCAGGATCAGCTCTTGGAACTGTGCATTTTGTGTCTGGAGATCCTTAACTGTTTGTTCAAGAGCCATTGCTGAAATAAACAGCGAGAAGATGAGAAACCTGTGCACAATTATAAACCTGTGATGTAATGAGATGGTATGTGAATGTATATGCAATTGTTTTCAAGGACCGCAGGATTTAAATTTGCTTAAACAAACAAGAAAGTAAACTTTTATTAGTAATAAATTTGTTTTGCCTCTTGGGCTTACAGAAATGAAATGAAATAGATACAAAAGATGGGGTTTTAAGTCTCCCATGGACGTTTCCTCTTTGTGTTGAGGTATGAGTTGAGATTCCGTTCCTCGTGAAGTTGCTTTGTTAGTTCTAGGATTCTTTCTTGGCTTGCTTTGTAATGAGCCTCGAAAGTATCCCTTTGCTTCTTCAGTTGGATCCAGGATCTCTGCAAGTCTTCCATATCAGTAGGCATGTCTGGGTGAAGGATGGTATAAGAAGTATCTCCTTCAGCAACAGGTTCCATGGTAACTGGCAGGATAGCAGGATATTGTTGCACCCCAAAATTTGCCCTCACAATACAAGACTTTGTGTACTAAGAAGGTTCACAAGGTTCACAAGATTCACAACACTTACAAGACCTTTCATGAGGTTCATGAAGTTTACAAGTCACTTTATGAGGTTCACAAGGTTCACAAGATTCACAACACTTACAAGACCTTTCATGAGGTTCATGAAGTTTACAAGTCACTTTATGAGGTTCACAAGGTTCACAAGATTCATAATGCTTACAAAACCTTTCATGAGGTTCATGAAGTCTACAAGTCACTTTATGAGGTTCACAAGGTTCACAATACCTCCCATGAGGTTCATAAGGTTCACAAGACATCTTATGATGGTTCACAAGGTTCACAAAGTCCACAAATAGTCAGAAGATTTGACAACTCCCTCAGACAATGCACCTCCTAAGCAGTGCATCCAAAACTAAGGTTTTGACTTTAATCAGGCTAAATGAATTTACAAGGCTTCAAGTGGGCTTCATAACATCTTATATGTGTTTAAGAATCCCTATGACAAATTTCAAGACTTTTCCCAAAGTTTTGCTCAGTCAGATGATCAGGTAAGTCAAAATCAGTCAAAGCAGTTAAAAAGTCAAACTGAGGTCAACTGTGGTCAAACCAAAGTCAAACTTCATGATTTTTTGCCAACATCAATTATATGAAGTAAAATTCATCATATGATCAAGGGTTTATCATGATTCATCAAGGAGATTTCAGATCATCAAGAATCAGGAGTTTCTAAATTAGGGTTTTCTTAGTAAAAGTCAACTGAACTTTGACCAGCCATAACTTTCACATGCTTCATCACCAAGTCTCCATCCAAATCTCATTTTGAAGGAAATTGAATTCTCTACAACTTTGTGTCTCACAAGCCAAGCCCAAAAATGCTTCATTTGGAAGGTAGGAGCTACGACATTATAGGTCCTTTTGAAAGTCAACAAAAAGTCAACAACTTCAAAAGGGCATAACTTGAGAATGGCAAATGATATGGACATGAAACCAGTGGTGTTGGTTAGAGGACTCTTCAAGCTTTCCAAAATGTCCAAGAACACCCTCATAGCATTAAAATTGAAGGATGTGTGCCCTTGCAAAATTGGGAAATTTTTGGTTGGTTTATGAAGAAAATGGAGGTTTAAAACTAATTTTTTCTAATTGGGATTGCCATATGATGACCCAATCCACACCAAGACATCTTGCACGAAATTAACTTAATATTTTCATTATTTTATTTATTTTATTTTTATTTATTATGATTTTTTATATTAAAAATCATTTTAAATTCAAATAAAATATAAAATAGTGAAGATTTAAAATTATTTTGCTTCTAGAATGTCATAAATGATATTTTGATCTAATTGATACAAGAGTTATGAAAATCATCCCAAAATAGCAAGCTTGTATCAAGAATATTCAAATTTTAAGGGCCAATCTTTTTCAATCTCAAACTACCAAAAAATCCAAAGTCTTGAGCAATGTTTTTGACCTAATTCATTCACTCATATATATAGAACATTTAGCAATCAAAAGAAGAAGAAAATTTGAGCCTCCAAAGGTAAGAGCAAAGTTCCAAAATTCACACAAAAAACTCCAATTCGGTTCGGCACTTAGAGTCCTTTTCAAGACAAACCAAAGGTTTCAACATGTTCCTTGATGTTCACTGAATGCATAACAACACTTATCATCATCCAAAACTCCATGAATGGCATAAACCGAATCATGTTCTTCAAGTTTATTTTGTTTTTTATATTTCATTGAATTGCTTGTTCTAATTCGTTTTTGACTGTTTGATGATGTTTGTGATGGACCATAGAGTGTTTCTGGACAAAAACAGGAAGTTTTCATGGAGGAATCCGTGAGATGCCATTGTTAGGATTCATCCTCTAAAATTGGGGTTTCGTGCAATAAGCCATATAAATAATTTCTGAACACGCAAATAAGTTTGTTTTGTTATGGGGAATACAATGGTGTTTCCAATTTGATGAATCATTGTAGGTTTGGTGATCGTTGGGAAGAACCTAGGAAAACCTGTAAAACAAAAATCATATGTAATTTCGCAGGAAAAATTATAAGTAAATTCGCAGGTAATTTGGAGAAGATGAAGTCCAGAGGCGCCAATTTCTAATTTGAAAATTTGTTTTAATATTTTATGTAATTGTTTGAAGTTTGTTTCACAATGCATGCGTAGCTCAGATGGTGAATGTGTGCGTGTAAAAGCTCTCTGGCCTGGGTTCGATTCCCATTAGGCCATTTTTTGTGTTATTTTGTTTTTATGATTTTTGCAGGGCATATAATAAAAGGATTGTTGTTGGGATCATGTTCACAACGCGCAGGCAGCCCAGTGGTAACTCTGTACGTCTAAGGGTGGCAAAACTCAGGACATGGGTTCGATCCCAGCCCCAGGTAAGTATTTTTGTCACTTTTTCTTATTCTATTTAATTTTGTTTATATTATAATTAGTTTAATAAATTATAAAAATGATAAAAAAATAATAAATTGTTCATATTCTTTTCTTTTCTATAATTCAAAATTCATTTTTTTTTCAAAATTAAACTTTATCACTAAAATTATTTAATATTTATTATATTTAATATTTATTCTATTGTAAATTATTAATATTATATGTTTTGTATAAATAAATTAATTAATTAACCCTAAAAATTTTATATGTAAAAAACCTATTTTTTATATAAACCCTAATAATACTTCTTAAACCCTAATTATTTTCATATAAATGTTAATTATGTTTCTCTATTTTTATTATTATCATTTATTTATATTATCATTATATGTAATCTTATCTAAATAATGTAAATAATTTTAAATCATGTTTAAAACAATAAGATTCTAAAAATATAATAATATGATTATTTAATTATAATTAACCTTATCTTTGTACTATATATGTATCTTATAATTTGTTTATAATTATTATTTAATTCTTGTATATAAATAATTTTCAATACATGTTTAAAAATAATTAAAACTTGTTAATTTAATATAATTTATTTTCATAATATGTTTATAATTAACTTAATTTTTATAGCATTTAAGACTTTATGATAATTAATTGTTTATATTTTCTTCTTAATCTTAAATAATAATTGTTCATAAAAATTTGATCTTGTAATTATTATGCTAATATTCTTATTTATTTTATCATTAATGCTATTTATTTTCATATCTATTTTTATTATTACTAACTCCATTTATAGATATTGTGATTTATTATTATTATTATTACTAACCCCATTAAATTTGATATTATTTTTATTATTATTATTTTCACTAACCCAATTATAATTATTTATTTATTTTGCTATTTATTTAAATTGCTTTTATTATTATTATTGTAATTGCTCCTGGATGTAATATTTTGTAATGTTTAAATATTTATTTTTATGCCATGGTTAGTAAAAATAGGGAGTGTAAACATGTATGTTATTTAAAATTAATTTAGATCACTTAATTCAAAAAAATAAATATTTAAAATTGTACACTCACACACGTAAGTCGATCTTTGATCGCCATCTCACTTCCTTAGGGATACCTCTCATGTTGCCTAATCAAAAAGGTCAAGTAGGGTGTATAAAGAAAAAGTCCCTCAAAGTAAAGTCATCTAGTCCCTTAACAATAAAAGATCAAGTCCCTTAATGGTTGCCTTTCATAATGATCTTGTCCCTTTCGAATAATGATGACAGTCCCTCCAAAATTGCTTAATACACCCTACAGTTGCCTTCATTAAACAGATGTCCCTCACTTGTCCCTCACATCCAAGGTAATGACTACCTATTACTTAATAATAGGGATAGTCTTACCATTTAAGGATAAAGAACAGAAATACTTAAACTTTAGGGTAGGTTCCTCATAGTTACTTGCTCACTATTTCAAAACAAATTTCAAATACTTCACAATTTCAAACAATTTTCAAACACAAGTTTTTTACGCATCCGTACATGGATCATTATCAAACTCTTATGAAAATTTCTATTCACACACTTCACATTTTCAAAAAACATCTTAAAGTGAGCTAAGTAACTAAAAGCCCATGGATAACCATGGATGTAAAGGTAGCTAACACCTTTCCTTTACATAACCTACCCCCCGGACCCAAAAATCTTTTAAAAGGTCTTTCCTGTTCTTTTATGCCTTTCCTTTGGATAAAATAAAAGTCGGTGGCGACTCTTGCTATCCGCAACATAACTAAATTCAGTTCTCCCACCGTGTTACAGATATGGCATCATGAGAGTCTGAGCACGAGATCGCACCCATCTGAGATAAGCTTCCATAGGAATAGTGTACTTAGGCTCCAGTGTCTTGCTGTCAACCCTGTTTACTTTTCCCCAGGCTCGTATGAATCTCTGACGGTAACCTTGAAGATCGTTGTCGTAATCAAACACAATACCTTGAATCAACATGTCATGAGGACCATCACTCCGAGCATAACCAAACTGTCGTAAAGCTAGAGAGGGGTTGTAGGTGATGCCTCCTCTTATGCCTAGAAGTGGCACATTAGGAAACTCCTCACAACGGTCAATGATAGTGACATTCTCCATAGATCTGGAGCACCAATGAATATCTGAGTGAGAAAGTGACATGATCCTCTTGGACCACCTGAACCTTTGTTCATTCTTCATCACTGAGCGAGGAAGGTGAGAAATAAACCACCTAGAAAGCAGAGGTATGCAACACATCAAAGTTCCTCTTGCCCTTGTAGTACGGGTGTGAAGAGAATGTAGGATGTCTCCAAGCAATGTAGGCACTAGATTGTGACTCAGAAATATGTTGATGGCATGAACGTCTATGAACTGATCTGGATTGGGGAACAATACTAAGCCATAAATCAGCAAGGCTAAGATCTCCTCAAAAGCATCATAGCTCATAGCCTTCAAGAATACTTGAGCCTTCTCTATCAACACCTTGGCAAGAATACCCTTAACTCCGCTTCTCGTTTCTAGAACAATGTCAGACTTCTTCAAATGTAGAGCTGCAGCAATAACCTCTGGTTTAAGCTCCTTCTCCAAGCCTGTGAAGGGTCTTTGATCAAGAACAGGTATACCCAGAAGTTTAGAGAACTCTTCCATTGTAGGAACCAGCTGATAGTCAGGGAATGTAAAGCAATGGTGCTTAGGGTCAAAGAACTGAAACAGGACACTCATCATGTCTTCATTGAACCCTGAAGTGACTAGATCCAATAGGTGACCATGTCTCTTGATGAACTGGGAATGATCAGACACTTGAGAAACCAACTCTTTAAGCTTAGCAGGTATGCCCACAAAGTTGATCCTGATGGTGTTTCTACGAGCAGAAGCCATGACCTGCAACAAAGAACAAAGATAAATCCTTTGGTCCTTGAAATGGTTAGTGAAAATGCTATGCTTATGATGCATGATGATGTCATGATGTTATGATCAATCACAAACATGTGGCACACACAAACAAGTCACACAATAGCCCTAGGTTTAAAGGCTTGCATGAGGTTCAAAGGTAAGTACCCTCCCCTGAAGTTAGATGGTTCATCCTGTCCTACAAAAGTAACCAGGTTCTAAGGGATCTCAATATCATGGATCCTTCACAAGGGTGGTTGTTCAGTAGGCAACTTACTTGCCAACCAAAACCCTCCAAATTTAGAATCTCAATGAGCGTAGTATCGAGTATCAACCAACTTCAATCTTCACCAAAGCCGGTTATCTCACTACTTTCTAAAGGCCAAGATGGGATAACTAGGGTTCTAAAAGTTAGTCAGTGCATTGACAACATATGGCAACCTCATATTATCCTCAACTTGACTTAAGGAACATAAGCACCAACCAAGAAGTCACACTAAATATGGCCACCAGATCAACCATATCGGTATACGCCGTACAATTTCCTTGGTCTATTGCCATTTACCTAAGGTACACTAGATCCGGGTTAGGATCTTTCACACATAAGCACCCAACAGATAAGTATAAAGCAAACAAAGCAAACAATTTTAAAGTGATCTAATTCCTAAGGGTACCCCTCTTTAATATTAGATCCCCGGCAGAGTCGCCAGTTCTGTAACACGGTGGGAGAACTGACTTTAGTTATGTTGCGGATAGCAAGAGTCGCCACCGACTTTTATTTTATCCAACAGGAAAGGGCATAAAAGAACAAGAAAGACCTTAAAAGATTTTTGGGTCCGGGGGGTAGGTTATGTAAAGGGAAGGTGTTAGCACCCTTTACATCCATGGTTATCCATGGGCTCTTAGTTACTTAGCTCACTTTGAATTGTTTTTTTTGAAAATGTGAAGTGTGTGAATAGAAATTTTCATAAGAGTTTGATAATGATCCATGTACGGATGCGTAAAAAACTTGTGTTTGAAAATTGTTTGAAATTTGTGAAGTGTTTGAGAAACTTTTTGAATAGTGAGCAAGTAACTATGAGAAACCTACCCTAAAGTTTAAGTCTTTCTGTTCTTGAATCCTTTAAATGGTAAGACTATCCCTATTATTAAGGAATAGGTAGTCATTACCTTGGATGTGAGGGACACATGAAGGGACATCTGTTTATATAGGCAACTGTGGGGTGTATTAAGCAATTCTGGAGGGACGGTCATCATTATTCGAAAGGGACAAGATCATTATGAAGGCAACCATTAAGGGACTTGATCTTTTATTGTTAAGGGACTAGATGACTTTATTTTGAGGGACTTTTGCTTTATACACCCTACTTGACCTTTTGATTAGGCAACAATGAGAGGTAACCCTAGAAAGTGAGATGGCGATCAAAGATCGACTTACGTGTGTGAGTGTCCAATTTAATATTTATCTTTTAAATTAAGTGATCTAAATTAATTTTAAATAACATACATGTTACACTCCCTATTTTTACTAACCATAGCATAAAAATAAATAATTTAAACATTATAAAATATTACATCCAGGAGCAATTACAAAAATAATAAAAGCAATTTAAATAAATAGCAAAAATAAAATAATAAGCGAAATAAATAAGCAATTATAATTGGGTTAGTAATAATAATAATAATAACAATTTAAAAATAAATGGGGTTAGTAATAATCATATAAACATAATTAATAATAATAACAAGCAAAAATATTAAAAGATCAAATTTTTATATGAACATTTATTTAAGATTAATAATAAAAATATAAACAATTGTATTAATTATAAAGTTTTAAGTTATTTGTAAATTATATAGAAAAATAAATTAATGATAAACATATTATAGAAATAAATATAATTACAAAATTAATTTAACAATTTTTTAATTATTCCTAAGCATATATACAAAATTAAAATATAAACAATTTAGGTCATATTTAAAAAATAGGATTAATTATGATTATATTTACAAATTTTAACTATATTAAATAAAATATATACATGATTAAAAAAGGTGATCATACAATTATATTTACAAATTTAAGGATTATAATAAAATTTTATTCACTAATTAAAATATAAACAAGAATTATAATTAGGGTTTTTTAGAAATTAGAAAATAAATTAGGGTTAAGGATAATTTATGAAAAAACTAGGGTTTACATATTAAATATTAATTAATTTATTGTTAAAAAAAATATATAATAATAATATATACATATACTTATTATTAAAAATAATTTAATTTTTTTAAGGAAAATAAATTATAATTTTTAAGAATGTAAAGAAAATATTATAATGTAATTTAGAAATTATTTTCTATAATTTATATTTACTAGTTTAAACAAAAATAGAATTAATATAATAAAACAGATTAAAATAAGAAAAATACAAAAATACCAAAATGCTGAGGGCAGGGTTTGAACCCTCGCCCCTTTACTCCCAAGCTCTGTCTCCATCCACTGGGCTACGCAGCCCTTGATGTTATGATGTGAGGATCTTCAAATATATGTTAAACCTAAAAAACAAAAGAAAATTGCAAAAAAAAGAATGCGCCCAGCCAGGATCGAACTCAAACGCTCAACATAACCAGACGTCTCACTTACCACTGGACCATCAGCCTGCGTGTGTTAATATGACAACCATAATAATATAAAAAATAAAACTAAATTTCAAATTTGAATTTTGGCGCCGTCGTCTTCAACCTCCAGACCTGGGGGTTTTGCTGCGAATTTTGTTTCGAATTTACCTGCGATTTTTCTTGCCAACGAAACCTGCCAATCTCATATCATCATGAATATGCAACCATTCATCAAATTAAACACATGGTTATGATCACCACACTTCACACAGTTCATTTATGTCCTTAAAATTAATTTATATGGTCTAAATCAAAGAACCCTAATTATGGTTCAAGAACCCTAACAATGGCCGTTTTCGGTTCATGGCCTTATCCTTCAATTTCTTTGTCCAGAAAGCATCTAAACATCATCACTAACACAAATATACAGTTAGAATTCATTATCATTGCATAAATAATCCAAATCGAAAAAAATAAAAGTATGAACAATATGAATTCGGGTTGGTCATATGAGCATGATTTGAATGGGTGTGAGGGTTGGGATAGACTCAGTGATGTCCAAAGATCATCTCTATGTCCTTGAATTACCTTCAAATGCACTGGAAGATTGAAACCGAATTTGAAGTTTTGAGAGGTTTTTTGAAATTGTGAAACTTACACTTAGGGCTGGAAAATTCGTGGCTTTGTGTTAGGGTTACATTGTATACTTATAGAGCAATGCATTAGGTCAGAAAAATTGGATATTTGTGTGGAAGATTTGATCTAAAAAGATTCAAAATGATAAGTCTTAAAAATCAAATATTTTTGCATAAACACTTGCTATTTTAGGCCAATCATCATGATCTTCTTTCCACTTCAATTTCAATCAAATTTATGAATTTCTAGAAGCTTGATCACATTTAAATCTTTGACTTTTATATTTTATTTTAATTTAAAATGATTTTTAATGAATTAAATCAAAATAAATAAAAATAAAATGATAAAAAATCTGATTTTTGTTGACTTGGGTCGTGCATGAAGTTATAGTATGGATTGGGTCATCATATGGCAAGCCCATTTGGAAGAAATTGGTTTTAGACCTCCATTTTCCTCATAAACCAACCAAAAATTTCCCAACTTTGCAAGGTCACATATCCTTCAATTTTAATGGTATGAGGGTGTTCTTGGACATTTTGGAAATCTTGAAGAGTCCTCTAACCAACCCCACTGGTTTCATGTCCATATCATTTACCATTCTCAAGTTATGCCCTTTTGAAGTTGTTGACTTTTTGTTGACTTTCAAAAGGACCTATAATGTCTTAGCTCATACCTTCCAAATGAAGCATTTTTGGGCTTGGCTTGTGAGACACAAAGTTGTAGAGAATTCAATTTCCTTCAAAATGAGCTTTGGATGGAAACTTGGTGATGAAGTATGTGAAAGTTATGGCTGGTCAAAGTTCAGTTGAGTTTTACTAAGGAAACCCTAATTTAGAAACTCCTGATTCTTGATGATCTGAAATCTCCTTGATGAATCATGATCAACCCTTGATCAAATGATGAATTTTACTTCATATACTTGATGTTGGCAAAAAATCATGAAGTTTGACTTTGGTTTGACCACAGTTGACCTCAGTTTGACTTTTTAACTACTTTGACTGATTTTGACTTATCTGATCATCTGACTGAGCAAACTTTTGAGAAAAGTCTTGAAACTTGTCATGGGGGTTATTACACACATATAAGATGTTATGAAGCTCACTTGAAGTCTTGGAAGTCCATTTAGCCTGATTAAAGTCAAAACCCTAGTTTTGGATGCACTGCTTAGGAGGTGCATTGTCTGAGGGAATTGTCAACTCTTCTGACTATTTGTGAACTTTGTGAACCTTGTGAACCATCATAAAGTGTCTTATGAACCTCATGGGAGGTCTTGTGAACCTTGTGAACCTCATAGAGTATCTTGTAGACTTCATGAACCTCATGAAAGGTCTTGTAAGCATTGTGAATCTTGTGAACCTTATGAACCTCATAAAGTGACTTGTAGACTTCATGAACTTCATGAAAGGTTTTGTAAGTATTGTGAACTTTGTGAACCTTGTGAACCTTCTTAGCACACAAAGTCTTGTATTGTGAGGGCAAATTTTGGGGTGCAACAAATAGACATTTTTCGCTTTAGTAAAAGGGGAAAAGTAAACCTGAATAAAGAGGGAAAAGTAAACCTGAATAAAGAGGGAAAAGTAAATCTGAATTTGAAAAACGGAATTTTATTTAATTAGAAAGTGGCCTATAAACAGGTGAGTTTTAACATGGAGACGGAAATCCTAGTAAGAGGAATTCGTCGAAGGAATTTTAAAAGAGTACAAAAACAAGGAAAGATAAATATGTGTAACTAATCCTATTGAGTTTCAATTTTGTTATTGTCATTATCTTCAAGTATCTCATCTTCGGCTATCGGAAAAGAAATGATTGGTCTGATCTGTATCTGTTGAATTTGACATAGATAACACAACTAGTATAGGTTACATGGGTGATCCAACGAGACATAGTCATACGCTTTAATCCATAACTTTTGTCTGAATTGTCTTTTCAGGTTTTCAATCCACCGGGATACCCTTTTTTTCCTAAGCCACCTTTTCACGTTTTCGACTTGCTGGGTGTACATTTTTTTAAATATATATCCCTAATTTTTGCCCAAACCCTTTTGGTTCGCCGGGATGCCTTTATTTTTGCCTAGGCCAGTCAACCTAGCGGGTCTTTTTTTATGCGTAGTATTTTGTAACTATGTATGCGTTCACAGGCTGCGGGAAATCTTCACCATCCATAGTGGTAAGCATAATGGCACCTCCAGAAAATAATCTCTTAACAACAAATGGCCCTTCATAGGTGGGGTTCCATTTGCCTCTGGAATCACCCTGTGGTAATATAATACGTTTGATCACCAAATCACCAACCTGATATACTTGCTGCTTAACTTTCTTATTGAAGGCTTTGATCATACGTTTCTGATACACCTGACAATGACAAACAGCTGCTAACCTTTTCTCATCAATCAAGTTTATTTTTTCAAGGTAAGTCTGAATCCATTCATCTTCATCTAAGCCTGCATCCTTCATAATTCTCAAGGAAGGGATCTGAACTTCAATGGGTAATACTGCTTCCATACCATAGACAAGGGAGAATGGGGTTTACCCTGTCGAAGTACGTATTGTGGTACGATAACCATGAAGAGCAAATGGTAACATCTCATGCCAATATTTATATGTAATTGTCTTCTTCTTCAAGGTCTTCTTAATATTCTTGTTGGCGGCTTCCACTGTACCATTTAGCTTTGGTCGATATGGAGATGAATTATGATATTTAATCTTGAACTACGTGCAGAGGTCAGTAATCATAGTATTGTTCAAATTAGTACCATTATCTGTGATAATCCTTTCAGGGATGCCATACCTACATATAAGATTATACTTGATGAATCGAGCCACAACATTCTTGGTAACAGAAGCAAATGAAGCTGCCTTTTCCCACTTTGTGAAGTAATCAATAGCCACTAGGATGAAACGATGTCCATTGGAAACAATATGTTTGATCTCACCAATCATATCAATGCCCCACATGGCAAAATGCCAAGGAGCAGTCAGAACATTCAACGGAACTGGAGGCGCAAGAACCTTATCAGCATAAATCTTGAATTTGTGACAAGTTTTGGAGTGTTGATAGAAATCAACTTCCATGGTAGACCAATAGTAACCTGCTCTCAATATCTTCTTAGCCATGGTATGCCCACTAGAATGAGTACCAAAAATCCCATCATGCATGTCCTCCATAATCTCTGTTGCTTCTTTCTTATCCACACATCGAAGCAAAGTTGAATCATGATTGCGCTTGTACAAAATTTCATTACTCAGGAAAAACTTAACAGAAAATCTTCTCAGAAACTTCTTATCATTGACAGTTGCCCCTTCAGGGAACTCTTGAGCTTCAAGATACCTTTCCACTTCATAGAACCAAGGCTTTTCTTCTACTCCTTCAGTATCAACCTCATTACAATATGCAGGTTCATCAAATCGATCAATGGTAATTCTAGGAGCTTCATCAAGCCAACTGATTTCAAACATAGATGCCATGGTGGCTAATGCATCTGCCAACTGATTATTTTCTCGTGGAATATGCCCAAAAATGATCTCTTCAAAGTACGGGATTAAAGACAACACATGATATTTGTAAAGGATGAGATTAGGATGCTTGGTGTCCCAATCTCCTTTAACTTGACTAACTACCAGGACTGAATCTCCATACACCTTTAAAAACTGAATCTTCATCTCAATGGCAGCCTTGATACCCATGATGCTCGCTTCATACTCAGCCATATTATTAGTACAATCAAAACAAAGTCTTGCAGTAATTGGTGTATAACAACCTTTAGGAGAGATAATCACAACACCAACATCATTACCAAGTGCATTAGAAGCTCCATCAAAAACCATAGTCCATCGGGATCCTTGTCTAAGTCCTTCATAATGTCTAGGTTTTTTAGCAACAATCATAATATCCTCATCTGGAAACTCAAAATTCATAGACTGATAGTCATCCACTGCCTGATGAGCCAAATGATCAGCTACTACACTTCCTTTAAATGCTTTCTGAGTAGTATACTGTATGTCATATTTTGTCAAGATCATTTGCCATATTTTTATTCGTCAGGAGAGAGCAGGTTTCTCGAATATGTACTTAATTGGATCCATTTTTGAAATCAATAAAGTGGTATGAGTCAACATATACTGTCTTAATCGGCGAGCAGCCCATGCCAAAGCGCAACAAGTTTTCTCGAGCAGTGAGTATCTTGTTTCACAGTCGGTAAACTTTTTGCTAAGGTAGTATATTGCTTGCTCTTTTCGACCAGACTCGTCATGTTGCCCCAACACACACCCCATTGAGTTATCCAATATTGTCAGGTACATAATCAAGGGTCTTCCTTCAACGGGTGACATCAATATAGGAGGTTCTTGTAGGTACTTCTTGATCTCATCAAAAGCTAACTGACATTCATCATTCCATTCCATTACTTGATCTTTCTTCAACAACTTGAAGATTGGCTCACAAGTAGCAGTTAATTGGAAAATACATCTTGTAATAATATTAAGTCATCCCAAGAAACCTCTAACTTCTTTCTCAGTACGGGGAGCAGGCGTATCTTATATAACTTTTACTTTCTCAGGATCAACTTCAATACCTTTACCACTGACAATAAAACCCAAAATTTTACCAGATCTAACTCCAAAGGTACACTTGTTTGGATTTAATCTCAACTTGTACTTTTTTAACCTCTCAAACAATTTGTGCAGATGATCAAGATGTTCTTCTTTAGTCTGAGATCTGGCTATCATATCATCCACATATACCTCTATCTCATGGTGAATTATATCATGGAACAGAGCTACCATAACACGCTGATATGTTGCCCTATCATTCTTCAAACCAAATGGCATCACCTTATAATTGAAAGAGCCCCATTGTGTAACAAATGTAGTCTTCTTCATATCTTCAGGTGCCATCTTAATCTGATTGTAACCAGAGAAACCGTCCATAAAAGAGAATACCTTATGTTGAGCAGTGTTCTCTACCAGAACAATAATATGTGGAAGTGGAAAGTCATCTTTGGGGCTGACTTTGTTCAAATACCTGTAATTTGCATACATGCGTACTTTACCATCTTTCTTAGGCACTGGTACCACATTTGCAACCCACTGAGGATAAGAAGTAACGACTAGAAACCCTGCATTGAATTGTTTCATCACTTCTGCCTTAATCTTTTCTGACATTTCAGGACGCATACGACGAACTTTTTGTTTTATTGGGCGACAATCCGCTTTCACTAGTAGAAGATTAACCACAATATCAGTATCCAACCCTGGCATATATTCATAAGACCAAGAAAATATATCTTGACCTCTTTCCTGTTCTCTTCAGTTTCCAGATTCACAACTTCAATTGGTTCCTCATGTGGCTGTATAGCTTTCTCTTGTTGTAGCAATCTAGCCAGCTCTACAGGTACTTCACAATCTTCCTCCTTTCCATCCTCGACTTGATAGATCAGATTCTCGAAGTTATAATTGGCAATAACAGAACTGTTATTAACAGGATCCAGAGTGGATGAGGGTCTGCATTTTAGTTACGTGGGTGTGTGTAAGAACACATAGCTTTTTGATAAAAGAAAAAGTAAAAGAAAGACAAAAAGCGCAATATTTACGAAAGCGAGAAACATCCATTGATTTTATTGAATGAAAATATACAAATGAAATGACAACCCTAACAAGCACACCATTGTACCTCGGGAAAGGCACAAGGCTTAAAAGTATTTAATTGTTCAAAATTACAAAAATTAAAATTAGAAAACAAAATAGCATTTAGTCCTGACTAAAAGAGATAGGAACAACATCTTCAGCCTTCGAGTTGTTGATCCCATCACCAATGGTAGGAAAGATCCAATTATCCAGGTTGTAATCTTCATCATAATCTTCCACAACATTGACTTGGTCCTTTATGATTCCTTTATTAGTGATACGAAAACCACGAGCACGACGAACAACCTTCTGAGACTTTGCAGTAAAACCCAAACCAAACTTGTCATACTTGTAAGGAATGTCAGGATGCTGACCCCAAATAGTACAACCACCTTCTTCAACCATGGCTTTAACATCCTTGAGAAAGGTCATTGTACGAGGTACTCTGGTAATAGCAGGCACTGGTTTAACAGCAGGGATGGATTCTGTAGCAGGAACAACTCGAGGAACTACTTTAAATGTCTGGCAAGGAGTCTCAACAATTTCACCCTTCATCTCAACATATTTAAAAGCATTCACATTACTGACCATGTATTCTTCCTCACCATAAACAGTGAAAATCTTTCCTTTCACTGGATACTTCAATTTCTGATGTAAAGTGGAAGTCACAACACCTGCCCCATGGATCCAGGGGCGCCCAAGCAAACAGGAGTACGCAGGACGAATATCCATCACATAGAAAGTGGAATCATAGACTTGAGAGCCTACTTTGATTGAGAGATCCACCTCTCCATGCACCATTCTTATTGAACCATCAAAGGCCCTCACCACCATATTACTTGACCTTAACACCACATCCTCAAGGTTGAGTTTGTCCAGAATCTCCTTGGGTAACACATTCAATGAAGAACCATTATCCACCAACACATGAGACAAAGTAGTGCCCCTACACTCAATGGAGATGTGTTGAGCTCTATTATGGTTTCTTTTAGCAGGAGTCAGATCAGCATCAGAAAAACTCAAACCATTATCATTAGTCAGATGAGCAACACAATTCTCAAACTGGTCCACAATGATTTCATGTGGCCCATGAGCAGTCTTCAGGAACTTGATTAAAGCCTTGGCATGGGCTTCAAAACATAATAACAGAGATAACATGGAGATTTTAGAGGGAGTATGCCCCAACTGGTGAACAATATCATAATCACTCTTGCGGATGATCTTCAGTACTTCTTCCATCTGCTTAGAGAGATCTTCACTAGCTGGTGCCTCAGCTTGAACAGGTTCAATCACTGGTCCTTTACCCCGAGCCTCAGTACTTGACCTAGAGTTAGAGATATGGAATGGAGTAAAAGCAGTCTTTGAGGTGTTTTCTGGAGAGAAAATTCGTCCACTCCTGGTAACCTTACTGGACCCAGCAATATTGTCAACATCGAGATTAGCATCAGTAACGGGTGTATCAGTCAAAGGCTCTTGTTTAACACCATCGATATAAACATCAGAACCATAATTCTAGGGTATAGCCTTATCAGAAGTATATGGGATAGGACCAGGAGTAGTAATAATCATTGGAGCCACGTTTGGCTCAGCAGTAATCTTCACATGACCCTTAGAAGTGATCCTCACTGGACCTTTGGAAATAATATTCACAGGAGTCTTATCAACCATAGCCACATCTTCAAGCTTCAGATCTTGGGCCAGACCTTCACACAAACTCTCTACAGAAGGAGTCTTCTCATATAGTATAGTACGGTTGTCCATCAGACGTTGAATACCTTCCTTCAGCTTCCAACAACTATTATGTTGATAGACACAGAAAAAAACAATCTTCATTGCAACCTGAAAATAAACCAGCTTGCATCAGCTTCTTCTTGACAATGGATAGAGGAGTAGTTAGTTCTTTGCCATAGTATAAACATAAGAAACTTCATTAACAACATTAACGGTCTTCTCATGTTTAGGCATAGGAGCAGTAATCACATTAGGAGTTTCAGGAGGGTCAAACTCAATTTCTCCATTTTCAATCATATCCTGAATTTTGTTCTTCAACGCCCAACAACTGTTAGTATCATGGCCAGGACTATTAGAATTATATGCACACCTTGCATTGGGATTGTAACGAGGAAAGGAAGTTTTGGGATTCTGAGGAGGGTCCTCCAAAGTAATCAACTCTCCTTTCAACATGTGTTGCAAACTTGAGCCAACGACATATTGATCTTCGTAAATTGCCTCCTAGGCTTGGGCTGACTATTCTGCTGTTGCTCTTGTGGTGCAGGTGCATGATTAGAAATCAAAACAACTCCCACATATTGGTTATGATTATTACAACCATGTTGACCATACACAACATTGGACTCCTTCTTCCCATTAGAAGGCTTCTTGGTGGTACCTGAAGAGACAACCATCTGAATCTTTCCACTTAGTATCCCATTCTCCACACGTTCTCCAGTCATTATCAGCTCACTGAAACCAGAGGACGAGCTTCCTATGAGATGCCTATAGAAAGGACCAGTCAACGTACTCAAAAACATATCAACCAATTCCTTGTCAGTCAAAGGGAGTTGAACTCTACTTGCAAGATCTCTCCATTTCTGAGAATACTCCTTGAAGCTTTCTTTAGAACCCATGGACATGCTTTAGAGCTGCATGCGAGTTGGTGCTAAATCAGAGTTATATTGATACTGCTTATAGAAATCCTCAGAAATATCATTCCAATTACGAATATTGGTACTCTCTAGTTGATAATATCATTCCAGTCGAGCTTCAGCCAAACTCTCTTGAAAGAAATGAATCCACGGCTTCCTATCAGGAGTATGTGGTTGAATTCTCCTGACATAAGATCTCATATGCAATTTTGGACACGACACACCATCATACACCAGAAAAGTAGGAACTTTGAAACAAATAGGGATGGAGACCCCATAAATCAAGCTCAAATCTTAAAAGTCAAACCCAAAAGTCTTATGTAGTTCTATAGCATTCACCCGTTTCTCCAGTATCTTATATTTCTCATCACCAGTCGAATCATGGTAATAATTTTCCTCATATTCATAATCTTCAGTAGTACCATGGAGACTGCCTTCTTCTCTCTCAGAATTCTCATCCCCATGATTCTCAACTTCTTCATTTGTCTTAACTGGACCTCTGAATCTTCTACCCAGGTTGATGAGGCCAACTGGTTTTCTGGTCTTCTTCTTTTTCTTGGTCAGAAGTGCATTCAGCTCATCTTGTCCCCTGGACAACTTTAGAATCATCTCTTGAAATTGGGCATTCTGAGTCTGGAGTTCCTTGACAGTTTGTTCGAGAGCCATTTCTGCTGAAATAAACAGCGAGAAGATAAGATACATGCTTGTAAGAAATCTGTGATGTAATGATATGATATGTAGATGTATATGCAATGTTTTCAAGGACCGCGAGATTTAAATTTGTTTTAATAAACAAAAACAAAACTTTTATTAGTAAATGATTAATATAATTGCCCCTTGGGCTTACAGTGAAAGAAAGTAGGAATAAAGTACAAAAAAATAAATATATGGGGTTTTAAGTCTCCCATGGACGCTTCCTCTTTATGTTAAGGTATGTGTTAAGATTTCACCCTCGTGAAGTTTCCTTGTCAGCTCCAAAAAATTTTTTTGACTAACTCTGAACCGAGCATCAAAGTTATCCCTTTGCTCCTTCAATTGAATTCAGGACTTTTGCAACTCTTCCAAATCAGTGGGCATGTCTGGATGAAGGATGGTATAAGGAACATCTCATTCAGCAATAGGCTCCATAATAACTGGTAGAATAGCGGGATATGGCATCATAAGAGTTTGAGCACGAGATCGCACCCATCAGAGATAAGGTTCCATAGGAATGGAATACTTTGGTTCCAGAGTCTTGCTCTGAACTTTATTCACCTTGCTCCAGGCTCGTATAAACCTTTGACAGTAACCTTGAAGATCGTTGTCGTAATCGAACATAATACCCTGAATAACCATGCCATGAGGACCATTACTCTGAGCATAACCAAAATGACGTAGAGCTAAAAAAGGGTTGTAGGTAATGCCCCCTCTTATGCCAAGGAGTGGCACATTAGGGAACTCCCCACAATGCTCAATGATAATAACATTCTCCATAAACCGATAACACCAATGAATGTCTGAATGAGAAAGTGACATAATCCTCTTAGTCCACTTTAAGCCTTGTTCATTCTTCATCACTGATCGAGGAAGGTGAGAAATAAACCACCTAGCCAGTAAAGGTATGCAACACATCAGAGTTCCCCTTGCCTTCGTAGTACGAGTATGTGTAAACACCCCAAGTTTTCCCTCACTTTTTCTCACACCATGGATTGTGATCTTTCATTTTTGTTTTAACATAAGCATTACATCTCATATTGCATATTTGTTTCATCTGCATTGTTCCATTTCATCTGCATCTAGGGTTTGTGATCTGAGCAACCCAAGAAGTGATTTGAGCCATCCCAATGGTATTGAAGCTATCCAAGAGGGTCCATGTATGTTCTATGATCATATTATTCTCCCCAAAGTTCATGGAAGTCAAGAAATCACAAGAATTGGCAAAGGCATGGAAGCAGAGCTAGGGTTTTCACTACACAGATGACCAAAATTAGGGTTTTGGTTTCAGAGACCTTAACTCCATTTTTTGGGTCATTCTTATTTCTAATGTTCTAAATATGCTATGAGGATCATTTGTATCAAGTTTTATGAAGAAATTCATTGTGGAAGTCATCTGATCATTGGGTAACTTCTTGAGCAAGTTAAGGCAAAATCAGGGCATCTGAGGCCCCCAACAAGGGTACCAAAGGATCGTTTTCATCAAATTGAAGTTCTATGATATTTATTTGATCTTATAAGTGGTTGGAAGTTCACAATATTGAAGAATTTTGAGCCAATTGCAAACTTGCCATTTTTGGAATGACTTGTAATGGAAACTTTCCATTTTGGAAAAGATTTTCAACTTCCTCTTTCATGACCAAAAATGCTTCAAATGAAAAATTCTTGGACTTGAAAGTTGTAGATTAGGTCTTTCCCCTTTCAAAAAGTATAAGAACATATTTTGATTCATCCTAGAACTCAAGATATGGCATTTCAAAGTTGGCAAAAATCACATAATTTTCAAGTGCATGTCAAAGAGGGATTTTTGCATATTGGGATTTCAAGCTTCTAAGTGACCTCTAATGTGCTCAATTATGTCATAACATGTTAAAGCAACATTCAAAGATCCGAATTATGCCTTGAACCTATGGTTTTGGTGACTTAATTCACAAGAAATTTCAAAATGGCCAAGTTGCATAAAGCTTGCTATCTCTTCATCTATGCATCACAACTGCATTTCTTTGATCCAAGGGCCCTCCATGAAGCATGCCGAGGCAATCTATGCTCAGAATCCCTTGTTGCATTGACCCATACCTCAAGTACACATAAGTTGACATTTTTGCAACTTGGCCCATACCAATCAAACTGAGCCACCACCCACTCTCTGACCAATCACAATGACTTGTGTGAACCCTAAGGACCTCATTCCATAAGACATTCAAGCCTGAAACATTTGAGAAGCATGAATTCACAAAATCAACAAAAAACTTCCCTTCTTCGAAACTCAAAACACAACCTTCAAGCTTCAAAACAAACTTCACCAATCATCTTAAAATCACTCATAGAACACAAAGCAACCCTTAAAATGGCCTGAAACCTCCCAAATCAAAAACACGATTTCTGCAAAACCAGAACCAAACACTTCAAAATAGCCATCAGAAGCTTGATCTAAGCTCCTCATCATCATCAAGGAGTTCATTAGGGTGGATTTGAATCAAGAAGGAGGCCAGAAAGCTCAGGAACTGAAAGCTCCATCTCAGGTAACCATGAAGAACAGTTTTTCCAAAACTTGCTATTTAAGTTAAAATATTAATCCTCAAGTTCCCCTGATCACGCTGATGTGTTTAAATTTGAAAATGATCAAGAAATGAGCATTTATGATGGTTCTGAAACTCTGCCCGTGTTTGAATGTTTGCTTCGATTTGCCTTATTCTTATGAAATAAATGCCATTTGATGATTGATTTGTACTCTATGATGTTTGGGGGTGGATTTTGGGCAGGATTGAAGAGTTTTAGAAGCTTGTAGCTGGAGTTAGGGTTGAGGAGTGTCCGGAGAAGATGACCGGAGCTTAGCTCCGGTCACCTGAAAATAATTAGGGCTAATCCTTGATTAATTCCCCAGATTCGTTCCTGGCCATTGGATGGTGATTATGGTTACGTTTCGTACGACTCAGATTAACCCATTAAGATTAATTTCCAATTAATTAATTTAATTAAAATCAATTTGCCAGTTTGAATGTGGACCATTGGATAGCGCGCCAGTAAATTCCCACCTTTTTCATTCAAATCTAAGCCATTGGATGCGCTGACTTTTCCTTTTATTCAATTTTAATTCTTTTATTTCATTTTCTTTTCACTTCTTTTGTTTAATTTATAAACAAATATCAAAACACTTTCAAAAAATATGATTTCTTGCATTTTTGTTTTAAATATTTTTCTCAACCTGGAAATAATTTTTATTTTATTTTTTTGCATTAAAAAATTATTTTTTAAATATTTAAATGTTATTTTTAATTAATTAATGGATTTTAATTAATTAAAAATGTATTTAGGTTTCTAAAAATCACCAAAAAAATCATGAACCATTCAAATACATTTAGAAACATTTTCAAACTCTTCATAAAAATTTCTATTTAGGCTTAATCACAATTTCACAATTTTTTTTGAATTAGGGTTCGTTAAAATCACATTTTTCAAACCCTAACTTGAAAAAAATCATTTATGCCTAACCAAGAAGAGTTTGAACTTGATTCTTTTTGCATTGTTTCACATATTACATGTAGTTTATAGGTTAGTTTCCTCATTAATTTATCTTGCATTTTCAAATTGATTTGCATTTTCCCTTGAGAATCACCCAAAAACCCTAGCAAACTTAGGAAAATCATAACTTTCAATAGGATTAGCTTCTGACCTTCTCCTTTGGGGTATGACCTAATATGGGTTTAGGGTTTGTTTGAGCTTGGTTTCAATTTTTTTATCATGTTGTATGCTTATGTTTTGTCCATTTGAATATCATACTTCCATAAAACCCTAATTTCTCATGTTCATTTGCATTCTCCTTTGCATAGCATCATTACATGAACTTGCCATGATATTTAAAGCATTCGTATGTCATCTTAGACATCTTAGGATATGTTAGAACATTGATTGAGCATTTATTCATTCATTTTCCATATCTTGCATTCATTACATTTCATAAACATCCATGTGTTTTCAAGCTTCCAAGCATGTGTAATACCTCAAAATTTGCCCTCTCATTTCCTCAACATTTTGCATATCATTTTGCATATATGGATTCATAAAATAACCAAAAACATTGCATCATATATAGCATAGCCGAGGCGTGGGTATGTGATCAATGATCGGAGCAACCGAAAGTTATGAAGAGGCTACCGAAGGGCCACAAAGCTTCTCAACCTTGTGCAAAGGGTTCACAATATCCCACAAGTCTTCACTTGAAGCCACAAGTCATGGAAAGTTTTGGTTTGATTGAAGGAGGCAAGCAATGCAATACTTCTTGAGGGAAAAGAGCCGAATTAGGGTTTCATTTCTACAGGGCTTCTACATAAATTTTTGAGTCGAAGTGGATTTCTTTGACTTATATATGATGTCAAGTGCCTAGGGTTCAAATCTCGTCCACAAATTCATTTTGGAAGGGGTTCGACTGGCCGGACGACGGAAAATCGAGGAATTGGAGAAAAGGCAATCGGGCTAGGTAAAAAGGGTCGACTCCGGACTTTTAAGATCGAGATCGTGAAATTAGGGTTACAATGATCCTATGGTTCAAACTTGATCAAGAAATGATGGAGGAATCATAGAAAAACCAAAGAAAAATCATTTGAAAGGTAGTTAGTTTCACCATTTCCCTCCACCTTTCCTTCCACTTTCTTTCCACACTTCCTTTCATTCTTTCCGTCTCATTTTTCCACTTCAATTCCACTCCATTTCCCTTGGAAACTTCCACCACCTTCCACCATTTTCTAGAGTGTTCCAAGGAATATTCCCTTTTCCAACCCTAACCCTAACTAACTTCCAAACCTAATTTTGGATCCCAAACCTAATATTTGGGCCCCAAACCCAAACCTAGCTCCTAGCCTAGTCTCTATTTAAGCCATTTTCATCCAAACAAAAAGGGTTGAACACCATTTTCCAATCTCACTCTTTGATAAGCACTTTTTTCTCTCACTTTTCCTCTCCCTCTCACCAAAGCTTTTTCAAATAAGCTCTTCAAGTTTCACATTGAAACTTGAAGATCTTGAAGCTTAAGCCTCCAACCTTCATATTTTGTGGATTGAAGAAGGATAAGCTACTGAATTTTGTGAGGATTATCGACTTATCAGAAGCACACGAAGATTCAAGCTCAAGAACGCATTTATTTTGCGATTTCTTGGTTTTCGGTTTTCTCTTCGATTCAAGCTCCGATTCTTGCAACAATCACCGAAGCACTCCTCCGCTTCGTAGGTTGGTGATCTTAATCATTTCTTCTTTAAGTTATTCTCTCCATCTCGCCATTTTTGGCATTCTTTAAGTGCTTTTCGCTTTGTTTAAAATCAATTCCGTTTCGATTATGTTTGCTTGTGATTTGTGATTTTGGTTGAATTTGGATTTAAGGTGTTAATAGATATAGGTTCTACCATGTGTAAATAAGCTCCAATTGAGTAGAAATTTGTGTTAGCATGATTAAGTGGGGGTTAGGATTGTTTAGAAGGAAGATTGTGGCCAAAAGCACTTTTTTCAAAAGCATTTTTCACTTTTTGTTCAGTGTTAACCGGTTAACGCATTTGGTTAACCGGTTAACGCATGCGTTTTTGGCCAGAATGCTGTATTTTTCTGCCCGTTAACGGGTTAACCTATATGGTTAACCGGTTAACGCTGTTCATTTTTGGATTTTTAGCCTATTTTCTTGCTCAATCTTGCTTCCTAGTGCCTCTAATGTTCATGTATGTTTAGGTAGTGATTTTAGGGAATTTTTGGGTCCATTTCCAGTAGCCAATTTATTTTTTTCGAGTCGTTTCGACATGATTCCATTTACTTTTCTATGTTTTGTGTTAAAGGTGCAAATGTGATATAAGTGATTCTTGATGTTGTTTGCTACACTTTAATCATTTGTTTCACATGTTAATTGCTTGCTTAAATCCAACATATGCTTCATGATTATTGTCATTGCTTGCTTGATTGATAAAGTGATTAAATACCATGTTGATTTTTTGCCAAAAGTGATTAAATGCTTCACATGTTCATGCAAGTTTCTTGTGCCTAATTGACCATATCTTAACATGAGTTCAATTCTGATTTTATGCCATGCATGTGTAACAATTGATGCTTGTAGTGATACTTGTTCAATCTCATGATAAAATGCTCATGTGTGCAACATGAAAAAAGTATGTTTGTTCTTGATTGATCATTGTCATTTTTAATCAAATAAATGATGTAAATAAATTCACATGTTTGAGTTCATTTTGTGATGCATGTAGATTCATGTCAAGTGACATTAATGTGTTGTTTATCATTCACTTTGTGCACATAAATAAAAATAATCAAATTTGGATTTTGCATTTCATAGCTGTTTTTGTATATAGCTGCTGTAAAATACATGTAGTTTATTATATTAGTATGGTGTGTGTGACTTTCTACACCTACTTTTTCATGTTGCATGCTGGCTGTAAAAAGCTGGTGGGTGTTGGGCTTAGTTTCATAGCTGTTTGTGTATTAAGGGGCTGTAATAGGTGTTGTATTTTGGTTTTAGCATTTTTCTAGTTCCTTTAGGATTAAAATAGAGTCTAGTTTAGGTCTAAGGTGCCTTAGAATTTAATTAGGATTTAATTAATGTGTGTTTGCCTTATTCTTTTTAATAAAGATGTGCATTAACATTTGTTTTGTAGTGGGGAAGATTGAGGTAAGTTTACTCCACTTTATCCTTTATTTTTTTATGCATTTCTTTTAGGCTTTTTAATTCATTTTTCCTTCCATGTTTGTGATTGGTAGGATTCCCCATTGTTAGGACCAACTTATCTTCCTTAGGAAGTAAGTTGCATCCTTTTTCCTTTTTTTCTTTTCCTTTTTCCATTAGGAATAGAAAACCTCACTAACCACTAGGATCACTTTGTAAATACATAATACATTAGGATTAAGTCTTAGTCCCTTAGATTTTTCCTTTTATCAACTTGAGTCATTCTCTTTCTCATCTCAAAAGAAAAGCAATAAAACACTTAATAAAAACCGAACAATCTTGTACGACACGAGACTTTGTTGCGGAGTGTTTATACGCGTCCTGTTTCGGGGCGAGGTGTAAATACTTCCCGCGATGGATAGGTCTTAGTACAAGACAGTTCACAAACAAATTCAAAAACACTTCTTTTAAAAAGACAAAAACAAACAATAACCGACTATCCTGCGGGAACTTCTTCTCTCATCTCATTCACTCACATCGCGAACTCGCGGCGACTTGTCACACATGCAAGACGGTAAACGCACTCGTACCAGACGAGCCTGCAACACCTGAGCATAGACACACGCAGTTCCAGCTGTAAAAAACACAAACAAATAGTTCCCGCCTAAGTTAGGCGAACTACGTCGACTCTGATCCTCATTATCCCGATGAGGTACGTAGGCAGCGGGGTAGGGCCCGTTCGAGCACATTCTTTATTTTCCCTACATTTCCCCTTTTCTTTCCATTCTCTCTTCTTATTCCTTTCTCATTTTCTCATTCCATTCTAGTTAGCGGTTTTGTTCAGCAGCAGTTATATTTTTCTCACCCTTTGAAACAAACAAGCAAGCGTGGATCCCGTCGGGTACGACGGACGATCTGGGGTGCTAATACCTTCCCAGTTCGTAACCGACTCCCGAACTCAGATCTTTGGTTCGCAAGGCCTTGTCCTTTCCTTCTTCCTCAGGTTTGTGCAACATTACCTTTCCCAATCCTTTGGGATAAAAATGTCTGGCTGGCGACTCTAACCTTTCCGCGCCACTTTCGCGTTTGTACTAGGATGAAAATCCCGGGAGCGACAGCTGGCGACTCTGCTGGGGACTAACCTGATTCTTCCGGTTTGCCTTGTAGAGTCAATCCTAGCGCCTGTTTGGTTTTGTTCTTTGGGTGTATATGTGTTTGTTGCTGAGTGCTTTAGTTTAGCTTTACTGTTTTATTTACAGTTTTATTTACAGCTTTACTTTATCGCATTTATTTATCGCTTTCAGTATTTTATTTTCCATGCATCATATTATACTGGACTGTCTGGCTGTGCTGGTTTTCATTTTTTCTGTGGGTGGGAGTTACTGTGAGATAAGCCAAATACCCGGCTTGAGTGCACCATAGGATTAGCGTGGACATGTTGTGCTCGCATGGTTACATGATGAGTGGTGACGTGTTCCACACCCAGGTTGCGACTGTCTTGGGACTATTCTGTGTGGGGGTTCTTCCCCACTTCAGTGTACAACCTTGATGGTTATGTGCAGCTGGGGACCGATCATTGAGAACCTTAATGGAAACAACCCTCTCCAGTGATGACAGTGGCAGACCACATTTGTTGGCAAACCCACTTGCATCCGAGGGTCCATTGGGAACTCGCATAGGATGGCCTGGTTCTCTCATAGGAATTCAGTTAAAGAAAACTGATCGTATGACGATAGTATTGTACCCTTCGGGATGAATGTACTATTGTTTCTCGACTCAGTGCTTGAAGCTGGAAACTTGTGGGGGATGCTTGTTTTTCCGGACTCAATTGAGACCTCCCTGAGTAGTACATAATGCCAAACCGATTCCCTGATTTGGTCATGAGCCATTTCTCGGAAATGGTGAACGTATTATTGCTATTCGGCTTTGAGAGTCCGTGATGTTGACCCGAGTAGCACACCCGTGAGATTGGGAGGGGTTTACAGGTTTGCAGGAACCCTAAACTTCAACATACCCGCTTTGCCAGCGTTGTTTTATGATATTATCTGGTGCTATATGGTTCTTTGATTCTGAGATCCGGGATTCCTATTCAGAGAGATTGTTACTGTGATTACCATCGTGACCCTGATATTGTGACTGTTATTATGACTCTCCGCAGACACTTGGCTCGTTGTTCAGCTTCAATACCATCAGTGATTGTTATATTATGTGATCCAGTTCTACAGTTATTGGGTTCTCAGTTATGGGGTTCTATACAGAGATGGTGTCGCTATTGTGATTCTATACAGACAGTTGGTTCACTGCTCAACACCAGCATCAGATTATTGATCACATGCCTGTTGCATACATGACATCATAGCATTTCTGCACACATGTTCAGTTATTTCCGAGGATCACATATCTGAATCATGCTGTTAGATTTTTCTGTATCAAAACTTGAATCAAAGCAGATAGATTCCTCAGAAATAATTGAACATGGCATTTGCATACATCCTTGCATTCTTGACAGGTATTCAGAGACAAATTATTTTCCAGACTTGATTTCTCATCAGAATGAACAACTTGAATCACAATTATCAAGGTATATATTTGAAGCAACTTCGGGCGGAGGTAATCAAACGAAGACCCAGCTGAGGCCATTCAGGGCAGAGGTACAAGCTTTATTTCAGAATCAGAAATTGTTGAAAGAGGAAGTCAACCAGATGAAGACTCAGAAGAGCCAGTTATAGAAATCCTGAATGCAGTGTCAAGGAAATGATGCTATTTTCATCCCTATTGAGGGGAACTACGCTGCTCTGATTCTCCATTGGTCAATGGAGATACGTAGGCAGGAGATCATCTGAGATCTTTCCGAGCAACCTTATTTATCAACTTCATTTATCAACCTCTTCCCTCCAGACGTCATTTTTCGGCATCCAACTTCAGCTTCCCAAGAGAGTCCAGCGGGCAGAGCATAAGGGTAAAGGCCAAAACCACTTGAGAAGAAGTTTGATCATATTCTGATGACGTGCGTGCAATAAGTTTTCTCATTTACGCAAATTTGGAGTGGTTGAGCTAACTGCATCAGGATCGTCTCTGACAAAGCTTCCTTTGGGGTTTTCAATTCCAAGTATAATTGCCATTCTGGGGCACCTGGCCTTTTAATTGAAGATTGCAAGTCTTTCAGAGGTAAAGGTGAAGACAAGGTCCCGAATTTGATCGACTCAAAGGTCATCATGCCAGAAAGTCTGCTCACATATTGAAGTCTCCTCATCAAATGGGTCTCCCAATTTGCAAAGGCATCTTCAGAAGCAATAAGTCCATACGGAGTCAAGTCTCCTCAATGACGAAAATGTTCAGCTTCTTTACTGCATTTTCATTTGTAGTTTATATTGTTTGTTTAAACATTTGTATGCATGCATGAAACTTATTTGTTTTTGAATGATAACCATAATAAAATGCACATGTTTCTCTTGAAGTAATCCATTCGTATTCACTCATGATTTTGTGTATGTGCATTGCAATACCAACTGTTGTGCTTAAACTCTATCAGGGAGGATGACGAAATGAAAACGCAAAAACTCTAATTGTTCGCTTTTGAGAAAGACCCTGTTGACGATGTACAGGCATTGTTTCAAATCCTAAACACCGGAGATATAAGGGAGATAGACCCTCGCCAACCCGTTTGAGCCTTGAAGTAGGAGTTTCTTTTCGCATGAAGAAAACCCTTGCATTTAACCCAGGGGCAGGGTAGGCGTCAGTTAGGTTGACCGAGCGTTCAAATTTCAAAAAGGAGTGCAAACCTGAGGATCCATTACCTTTCGTTGTACCAAATCAAGAGGTCCAATGACCAAAAACCACAATGGTTATCCCTAGAAAGAGGTCCAGAGACTGGAAAACACAAAGGTTATCCTTCCTCAACCAAGAAGTGAGACAGTCACGACCCTTTCAAAGCAATCAAGACAAACAGTGTCACACGATTTGTTCAAAAAAAAGAAGAATTGAAAAAAAAATGAATGAAAAAGCCCGCTAGGTCGAAACTTGAAAACAAGCGACTTAGGCAAAAAATAGGGCATCCCGCTGGACTTCACAATCAAAGATTCACAAGAATCAGTCCAGGAAAAAGTTAGGGATATGAAAAATAATGTAAAAGCAAAAGACAAAAAGGATTACACAAGAAAGATCCTTGAACAAGAACAAAGTCGTGTGATACAGACACAAAAGGTGAAGGGGTGACTGACTCCTAACGACAACCTAATTGGTGTTTAAAACCGTTAGTGTCATTGGTTCCTCAACCATCACAAAATCCTTTTTGAGATGTGAGCGCTTGTGAAAGCTAGCTGAACATAGGAATGGAGAACATCACGAAGATGGGTGGGCACAAATAAACTTCGAGCCTATATCCTTTGTTTTTATAACCATAAACCAAGCCACGATATAACCCTCAAAAGTCCTAACTGAAACAGGGTTATTTTCAAGAGCGTACTACCACGATATCGCGTTCCTGACTCCTATGAGTGATGTTGAAAGAGCTTTGTTGGTGTTGCATGTGCATGCTTTCTATTATTCAAAAGTTAATGTCGTATCTTAACCAGTGATTCGCTCACAAAGGTTTGCGACATCTTTTTCAGTAAAACTTCAAGATTAATATGTGTGTTGCATTAGAACTTTCATTCTTAAAATAAATATTTTCTGCTTACATACATTTGGTTGGCATCATAAAAATTCACATATGGAATCTCAGTCCAGAAGCTTAATCTTGCCAAGTAGAGAAGTCTGAAACTTCCGAAGGACAATCCATCGAGGTGCACTTTTCAAGAAAACTCCATTGAGTAGGGACTTTCCCAACAGTTGTGGTAAGAGCCAACTAATCTGGGGAAATCATGTCGAGCAATCTCTTCAAAGTTCAACCAAGCTGGGGCAATCATTTCGAGATTCAAATCTCTCAAAGAGCCATTAGTCTGAGGCATGTATTCAAATTTCAACCAAACTGGGGCAATTACTTCGAGATCTAATCTCTCAAAGAACATTTGATCTGGGTGTTTCCTTCAAAGCACAAGTCAGTCATAGATGATCACTTCAAGGGCATGAGAAGTCACTCTCTCCCGAAGACCGTCAATTCAAAGCGCCTATCCGAAGTTCAAAATACTGGGGCAGAATATTTCACGGTGATATGAAGTTTTTCATGAATCCTCGAGAGGTAAATTTCTTTCATAGACCATGCAATCTGGGGCAGTTATTTCGAGATCCGACGAATCTCTCCAAGAGTTTGAATACACTGAGGCATTTCATATGCCATGTTTTATGTAAAATCCTCTTGAGACATTTACTTCCGATGGACCTTAATCTAAGGTGAGTTGAAAATTGCAAAGAACCATTGTTCACTCATGATTAGTTGGCGACCTGTCAACCCAGGGCTAAGGGCAAGGCCAGTGTCGGCACAGTACTGCAAGAGTTGTTTCATCTACGGACTTCATCGATCAAGGTTCCTTAGCAAGTCTCATAGGAGGTTATTTCTTGAGAATAATGGTATCATCACCATCTCATCCCCAGCATGGGATTGTATTCTCTCATCCCCAACATGAGACCCTTATTACCTCTCATTCTCAACGAGAGACAACCAAAGCTTTTATTTGTAACAGGAGTTATTCTCAATTGATATTATCCATTATCCCCAGTAGAGGTGGAAGTTGAAATTTCTCCCAGCAAGATAGCAGAATGTGGGTGTCATCCCCAAGCGGAAGTTTCCTTCATACAGGGGCAATTCTCAGCAGTACAAGGAGTATCATTCCTCCCCAGCAGGTTGCTTCCTCAGCAGTATCATGTCTTTGGTTCCCAGCCAAGTCAGGAGGTCCTCACTTCCCCACTAGAGTTCAAGAAGGGTCCACCTCCAGCAGGGTCTTGGCGCTCCCATCTCAAAGTCCAATTTATTTTTGGCAGTGGCGGCTATTCTGAGCCAGCGAATTATTAGTAGCTCTCCCCGCAGAGTTATTTCCTCCTCATCAGGATGAACTAGATTAATGCAGTGATCATCATTTCTTCCTAGCCAAGTTATCTGGAATTACCTGCAGTTTCCTTATCAGGAGATCTTTTTGCATACGCATAATCATCATCACATTTGCATCCTCCAAAGCGTAGCATTTCCATCGTCATGGAGCATTACGCCATAAATTCAAACATATGCATACCGGCATGGGCCAGTTTTGAGGTATATTACATAAGACCCGTTACATCTCCAATCAGATTGAAGTGTTCCCCACAGGATGCAACTTCGTTTCCCAGGGTGGTTACTTCTACCAAGTTTTGTTGTTATCCCCAATTGAGTATTGTTTCAGTACAACAATCTCATATTCTCATGCCTCCGTTTCCGTACAACGGTCGCGTCTTGGGCTCTCGTTTAAGTACAACGATCCCATTCCTTTCGAGTCTCCATTTAAGTACAATGGTCTCGTCGTTGAGTCTTGTTTCAGTACAACAGTCTCATTTTTTTCGCGTCTCCGTTTCAGTACAACGGTCGCGTCTTGGGCTCTCGTTTAAGTACAACGATCCTGTTCCTCTCGAGTCTCCATTTAAGTACAATGGTCTCGTCTTTGAGTCTTGTTTCAGTACAACAGTCTCATCTTTTCGCGTCTCCGTTTCAGTACAACGGTCGCGTCTTGGGCTCTCGTTTAAGTACAACGATCCCGTTCCTTTCGAGTCTCCATTTAAGTACAATGGTCTCGTATTTGAGTCTTGTTTCAGTACAACAGTCTCATTTTTTCGCGTCTCCGTTTCAGTACAACGGTCGCATCTTGGGCTCTCGTTTAAGTACAACGATCCCGTTCCTTTCGAGTCTCCATTTAAGTACAATGGTCTCGTATTTGAGTCTTGTTTCAGTACAACAGTCTCATTTCTTTCGCGTCTCCGTTTCAGTACAACGGTCGCGTCTTGGGCTCTCGTTTAAGTACAACGATCCCATTTCATTCGAGTCTCCATTTAAGTACAATGGTCTCGTCTTTGAGTCTTGTTTCAGTACAACAGTCTCATTTCCTTTCGCGTCTCCGTTTCAGTACAACGGTCGCGTCTCGGGTTATCGTTTAAGTACAACGACCCCATTTCATTCGAGTCTCCATTTAAGTACAATGGTCTCGTCTTTGAGTCTTGTTTCAGTACAACAGTCTCATTTCCTTTCGCGTCTCCGTTTCAGTACAACGGTCGCGTCTCGGGCTCTCGTTTAAGTACAACGACCCCATTTCATTCGAGTCTCCATTTAAGTACAATGGTCTCGTATTTGAGTCTTGTTTCAGTACAACAGTCTCATTTCTCTTCGCGTCTCCGTTTCAGTACAACGGTCGCGTCTCAGGTTATCATTTAAGTACAATGATCCTGTTTGCTCGGGCTCTCGTTTAAGTACAACGATCCCGTTCCTTTCGAGTCTCCATTTAAGTACAATGGTCTCGTCTTTGAGTCTTGTTTCAGTACAACAGGCTCATTTTTTCGCGTCTCCGTTTCAGTACAACGGTCGCGTCTTGGGCTCTCGTTTAAGCACAACGATCCCGTTCCTTTCGAGTCTCCATTTAAGTACAATGGTCTCGTATTTGAGTCTTGTTTCAGTACAACAGTCTCATTTCTCTTCGCGTCTCCGTTTCAGTACAACGGTCGCGTCTCAGGTTGTCATTTAAGTACAATGATCCTGTTTGTTCGGGCTCTCGTTTAAGTACAACGATCCCATTTCATTCGGGTTATCATTTAAGTACAATGATCCCGTTTCATCCCGTCTTATCTTCTTTTGAGTTGTCATTCGAGGATGGCATGCTTCCCAGTAAATTTCCACCTGTTTCTATTTTTCCGCTACCTATTCGGAGGTCAAAATCAGAAAATACATAAATAAATAAATGGGCAGATGGCATTTCCATTACCCTCGGTGTGCAAATTTTCAGGTTTTATTCGAGTATTCAATCACTCCATACCTTGAACGCCTAAAAGTTGTTGCAATCATCCGTTCAGGTCTGCAGTTGATTGAATAGGGGCAGCTGTAATACCTCAAAATTTGCCCTCTCATTTCCTCAACATTTTGCATATCATTTTGCATATATGGATTCATAAAATAACCAAAAACATTGCATCATATATAGCATAGCCGAGGCGTGGGTATGTGATCAATGATCGGAGCAACCGAAAGTTATGAAGAGGCTACCGAAGGGCCACAAAGCTTCTCAACCTTGTGCAAAGGGTTCACAATATCCCACAAGTCTTCACTTGAAGCCACAAGTCATGGAAAGTTTTGGTTTGATTGAAGGAGGCAAGCAATGCAATACTTCTTGAGGGAAAAGAGCCGAATTAGGGTTTCATTTCTACAGGGCTTCTACATAAATTTTTGAGTCGAAGTGGATTTCTTTGACTTATATATGATGTCAAGTGCCTAGGGTTCAAATCTCGTCCACAAATTCATTTTGGAAGGGGTTCGACTGGCCGGACGACGGAAAATCGAGGAATTGGAGAAAAGGCAATCGGGCTAGGTAAAAAGGGTCGACTCCGGACTTTTAAGATCGAGATCGTGAAATTAGGGTTACAATGATCCTATGGTTCAAACTTGATCAAGAAATGATGGAGGAATCATAGAAAAACCAAAGAAAAATCATTTGAAAGGTAGTTAGTTTCACCATTTCCCTCCACCTTTCCTTCCACTTTCTTTCCACACTTCCTTTCATTCTTTCCGTCTCATTTTTCCACTTCAATTCCACTCCATTTCCCTTGGAAACTTCCACCACCTTCCACCATTTTCTAGAGTGTTCCAAGGAATATTCCCTTTTCCAACCCTAACCCTAACTAACTTCCAAACCTAATTTTGGATCCCAAACCTAATATTTGGGCCCCAAACCCAAACCTAGCTCCTAGCCTAGTCTCTATTTAAGCCATTTTCATCCAAACAAAAAGGGTTGAACACCATTTTCCAATCTCACTCTTTGATAAGCACTTTTTTCTCTCACTTTTCCTCTCCCTCTCACCAAAGCTTTTTCAAATAAGCTCTTCAAGTTTCACATTGAAACTTGAAGATCTTGAAGCTTAAGCCTCCAACCTTCATATTTTGTGGATTGAAGAAGGATAAGCTACTGAATTTTGTGAGGATTATCGACTTATCAGAAGCACACGAAGATTCAAGCTCAAGAACGCATTTATTTTGCGATTTCTTGGTTTTCGGTTTTCTCTTCGATTCAAGCTCCGATTCTTGCAACAATCACCGAAGCACTCCTCCGCTTCGTAGGTTGGTGATCTTAATCATTTCTTCTTTAAGTTATTCTCTCCATCTCGCCATTTTTGGCATTCTTTAAGTGCTTTTCGCTTTGTTTAAAATCAATTCCGTTTCGATTATGTTTGCTTGTGATTTGTGATTTTGGTTGAATTTGGATTTAAGGTGTTAATAGATATAGGTTCTACCATGTGTAAATAAGCTCCAATTGAGTAGAAATTTGTGTTAGCATGATTAAGTGGGGGTTAGGATTGTTTAGAAGGAAGATTGTGGCCAAAAGCACTTTTTTCAAAAGCATTTTTCACTTTTTGTTCAGTGTTAACCGGTTAACGCATTTGGTTAACCGGTTAACGCATGCGTTTTTGGCCAGAATGCTGTATTTTTCTGCCCGTTAACGGGTTAACCTATATGGTTAACCGGTTAACGCTGTTCATTTTTGGATTTTTAGCCTATTTTCTTGCTCAATCTTGCTTCCTAGTGCCTCTAATGTTCATGTATGTTTAGGTAGTGATTTTAGGGAATTTTTGGGTCCATTTCCAGTAGCCAATTTATTTTTTTCGAGTCGTTTCGACATGATTCCATTTACTTTTCTATGTTTTGTGTTAAAGGTGCAAATGTGATATAAGTGATTCTTGATGTTGTTTGCTACACTTTAATCATTTGTTTCACATGTTAATTGCTTGCTTAAATCCAACATATGCTTCATGATTATTGTCATTGCTTGCTTGATTGATAAAGTGATTAAATACCATGTTGATTTTTTGCCAAAAGTGATTAAATGCTTCACATGTTCATGCAAGTTTCTTGTGCCTAATTGACCATATCTTAACATGAGTTCAATTCTGATTTTATGCCATGCATGTGTAACAATTGATGCTTGTAGTGATACTTGTTCAATCTCATGATAAAATGCTCATGTGTGCAACATGAAAAAAGTATGTTTGTTCTTGATTGATCATTGTCATTTTTAATCAAATAAATGATGTAAATAAATTCACATGTTTGAGTTCATTTTGTGATGCATGTAGATTCATGTCAAGTGACATTAATGTGTTGTTTATCATTCACTTTGTGCACATAAATAAAAATAATCAAATTTGGATTTTGCATTTCATAGCTGTTTTTGTATATAGCTGCTGTAAAATACATGTAGTTTATTATATTAGTATGGTGTGTGTGACTTTCTACACCTACTTTTTCATGTTGCATGCTGGCTGTAAAAAGCTGGTGGGTGTTGGGCTTAGTTTCATAGCTGTTTGTGTATTAAGGGGCTGTAATAGGTGTTGTATTTTGGTTTTAGCATTTTTCTAGTTCCTTTAGGATTAAAATAGAGTCTAGTTTAGGTCTAAGGTGCCTTAGAATTTAATTAGGATTTAATTAATGTGTGTTTGCCTTATTCTTTTTAATAAAGATGTGCATTAACATTTGTTTTGTAGTGGGGAAGATTGAGGTAAGTTTACTCCACTTTATCCTTTATTTTTTTATGCATTTCTTTTAGGCTTTTTAATTCATTTTTCCTTCCATGTTTGTGATTGGTAGGATTCCCCATTGTTAGGACCAACTTATCTTCCTTAGGAAGTAAGTTGCATCCTTTTTCCTTTTTTTCTTTTCCTTTTTCCATTAGGAATAGAAAACCTCACTAACCACTAGGATCACTTTGTAAATACATAATACATTAGGATTGAGTCTTAGTCCCTTAGATTTTTCCTTTTATCAACTTGAGTCATTCTCTTTCTCATCTCAAAAGAAAAGCAATAAAACACTTAATAAAAACCGAACAATCTTGTACGACACGAGACTTTGTTGCGGAGTGTTTATACGCGTCCTGTTTCGGGGCGAGGTGTAAATACTTCCCGCGATGGATAGGTCTTAGTACAAGACAGTTCACAAACAAATTCAAAAACACTTCTTTTAAAAAGACAAAAACAAACAATAACCGACTATCCTGCGGGAACTTCTTCTCTCATCTCATTCACTCACATCGCGAACTCGCGGCGACTTGTCACACATGCAAGACGGTAAACGCACTCGTACCAGACGAGCCTGCAACACCTGAGCATAGACACACGCAGTTCCAGCTGTAAAAAACACAAACAAATAGTTCCCGCCTAAGTTAGGCGAACTACGTCGACTCTGATCCTCATTATCCCGATGAGGTACGTAGGCAGCGGGGTAGGGCCCGTTCGAGCACATTCTTTATTTTCCCTACATTTCCCCTTTTCTTTCCATTCTCTCTTCTTATTCCTTTCTCATTTTCTCATTCCATTCTAGTTAGCGGTTTTGTTCAGCAGCAGTTATATTTTTCTCACCCTTTGAAACAAACAAGCAAGCGTGGATCCCGTCGGGTACGACGGACGATCTGGGGTGCTAATACCTTCCCAGTTCGTAACCGACTCCCGAACTCAGATCTTTGGTTCGCAAGGCCTTGTCCTTTCCTTCTTCCTCAGGTTTGTGCAACATTACCTTTCCCAATCCTTTGGGATAAAAATGTCTGGCTGGCGACTCTAACCTTTCCGCGCCACTTTCGCGTTTGTACTAGGATGAAAATCCCGGGAGCGACAGCATGCTTTCATGACATCTCATCTTTGCATGATCATTCATATTCACATTGTATGACTTTGCATCATCTCATATGCCATTTAAATTATACATTCACTTCTGAGTTTTGTCTTTGCATCTCATTTCAATTCATTTCTTTATGCTTTATTTTCTATGCATTCATACTAACTTTTCAGGAAATTTTGGTAAGTTATTTTGGGAGGTGGATTTGCCTTCACTTCCCACTTCTTCTTATCTCTTTCATATGCATATTTACATGTCTTTGAAGTGAATCTAATTCACTTATGTTCCATCCCTTTCACTTTCTCTCTTTAAGTTACTTATCTTCTTCAAGAAGTAAGTAACTTATTCTTCTTCTTCCTTCTCTTTTCATCTGCTTCTTCCATTGGTGGCCTTGAAGATCTTTCCTCTTAAGCCTAACAAACCATAGGATACCCAAGCATGATAAGTTTTAGGTTTGTGTATATTTCCCCTTAGACATTTACCCCTTTGAGTCTCTTTGAGTCTCTCTTCTCATCTCATTAATCAGAGACTAAACTCTTAAAGTTTTAGGACTTTGGAATTAGGGTTATGCCTGCATCCTTCTATTAGGATGGAGTGTATAACTTTAATCCTAAGTGTTAAACCTTTAATTTGTTTACACCAATTAATCAAAACACACTAATAATCACCAAGACTTTATCTTGTAACTTGGGCCTTACCTTAGGGTTCTATCTCTTCCTTATGGTTAAGAGGGACTAACCCTAGTGTTTAATGGACAAGTCCTCCTCAAGTTGTCTTACAAACCGTAAAATCCACTTCTTAATCTCATCCTTTAATTAAAATCCATTGAATAAAGGTTTGCTATATAATGAATTTAGTCCCTAACCATGGATTAAGTTGAGGTATCTTCCTCAACTTAAGTGTTCTCATCTATCATCCTTCTATTAGGATGGTGTAATGAGTTCACTAATCTGTGATTAGAGATTAAACTCATTACTTAGCACTAAACAAAAACCCAAAAACATTTTAATAATCACAAGTAGGTTAATGATCTTAATCCTACATCATCATGGTAATTAAGTTGAGATGTTTATCTCACACTTAAGTATGCTCATTATCCCTAATCAGGGAGGATATAATGAGTTTACAACCCTTGATTTAGACTTAAGCTCATTAACTTATGAAAAACACCAAAAACAATAACAAAACTGAAAACACAAAAACAAACAATAATCGTCTCCTTCAGGATTCTTTTCTCATCATCTTCATTCACAAACGAGAACTTGTTTCTTCCGTCTAATACAAGACAGTTAGCACTCGAGCCAGACGAGTCATACACTTGAGCATAGACAAACAAGCAATTCACAATCAATTTATCTTTCAGTCTCTTTGAGCCGAACTACAGTGTTCTAACTTCCTAATTGCACGAGAGAATACGTAGGCATAACTTAACTGTTATCGAACAAAAGTCTTTGTGTCTTCCCTCTCTTTCAGTATTCTCTTTTAAGCCTCAGTTCTTGAGAAATTCACACCTTTTTGCACTGACACCTGTACATTCATTCTTAGCTTTTGCACACAGATATCACATACACTACCCCTTTAAACATAATCTTGTAAGCGTGGATCCCGTCGAGTACGACGAACAATCTGGGTGCTAATACCTTCCCAGGTTGTAACCAACCCATTTTCTCAGTTTCTCTGGTTCGCAACCGTCTTATCCATCTTTTACAGGTTTATGCAGCATTACCTTTCCTTCGGGTTAAAAATGCCTAGTTGGCGACTCTATTCATCTTCACATTCATTTCCTCTTTTCGCCGACCGCTCGCGTCTGCACCGGGATGCAAATCTTTGGGATCGACAGTATGAAGAGAATGTAAGATATCTTCAAGTAATGTAGGCACTGGATTGCGAGTCAGAAATATGTTGATGGCGTGTACTTCTATGAACTGGTATGGATTAGGGAACAACACTAAGCCATAGATCAACAAGGATAAGATCTCCTCAAAAGTATCATAGCTCATAGCATCCAAGAACACCTGAGCTTTCTCCATCAATTGCCTTAGCAAGAATACCCTTAACTCTGCTTCTCGTTTCTAGGACAATATTTGATTTCTTCAAATGTAGGGCTGCAACAATGACTTCAGGTTTAGGCTCATTCTCTAAGCCTATGAAGGGTCTCTGATCAAGGATAGGCATACCCAGTATTTTGGAGAACTATTCCATTATAGGAACCAGCTGATAGTCGGGGAATGTGAATCAATGATGTTTAGGATCAAAGAACTGGAATAGGACACTCATCATGTCTTAATTGAATCTTGTAGTAACTAGATCGAGAAGGTAACCATGCTTCTTGATGAATTGGGATTTTCAAAAACTTTAGAGACCAATTCCTTAAGCTTAGAAGGTATCCCTACAAAGTTGATCCGGATAGTGTTCCTAAGAGCAGAAGCCATGACCTGCAACAAAGAACAAAGATAAATCCTTTGGTCCTTAAAATGGTTAGTGAAAATGCTATGCTTATGATTTCATGATGCCATGATGTCATGTTCAATCATAAACATGTGGCACACACAAACAAGTCACACAATAGCCCTAGGTTTGAAGGCTTGCATGAGGTTTAAAGGTAAGTATCCTCCCCTGAAGTTTAGTTGGTTCATCCTGTCCTATAAAGAAACCAGGTTCTAAGGGATCTCAATATCACTGATCCCTCCCAAGGGTGGTTATTCAGTAGGCAACTTACTTGCCAACCAAAACCCTCCAAGTTTAGGATCTCAATGAGCGTAGTATCGAGTATCAACCAACTTCAGTCTTCACCAAAGTCGGTTATCTCACTACTTTCTAAAGGTCAAGATGGGATGAATAAGGTTCTAAAAGTCAGTTAGTGTATTGACAACATATGTCAGCCCCATATTATCCTTAACTTACTTAAGGAACATGAGCATCAACCAAGAAGTCACACTAACAATAGCCACTAGATCAACCATATTGGTATACGTCGTACAATTTCCTTGGTCTATTTCCATTTACCTAGGGTACACTAGATCCGGGTTAGGATCTTTCACACAAAAAGCCCAACAAGTTATATAAAGCAAACAAAGCAAACAATTTAAGTAATCTAATTCCTAAGGATACCCCTCTTTTACTTAGTAACTCCCTAGCAGAGTCGCCAATTCTCTAATACATTGGGAGAACTGACTTTCTATAAATGTTGCGGATAGCAAGAGTCGCCACCGACTTTTGTTTTATCCATAAGGAAGGGACATAAAAGAACAGGAAATATTGTTTTGAAAGACTTGGATTCGGGGGGTAGGTTATATAAAGGGAAGGTGTTAGCACCCTTTATATCCATGGTTATCCATGGGCTCTTAGTTACTTAGCTCACTTAATTGTTTTGAAAAAGTGAAATGTGTGATTAGAAAATTTTCTAAGTACTTTGTAATGATCCTCGTATGGATGTATACAATGCCTTGTTTGAAAATGTTTGAAAACAGTGAAGTGTGAAAAGTATTTTTAAAATGTGATCAAGTAACTATGAGGTACCTACCCTAGACTAAGTCATTCATATTCTTGTATGTTCTTTTAAGGGTAAGACTATCCCTATTACTAAGGAATAGGTAGTCATTACCTTGGATTTTATTAAGGGACGAGCGTAGGGTCATCGTACGGTCAACGAAGGCAACTGTAGGGTGTCTTTAGCAATTGGGAGGGACTATCATTTTTAAACCGAAGGGACAAGATCATTCTACGCAACACCGTAGGCAACATCGTAGTGACTTTATCTTTTAACCGAGGGGAGGGACAAGATGATTTTTTTAATTGTTGGGTTTTTCTTAAGACACCCCGCTTTCGAGGGACTTGACCGTTTAAAAGGCAACTTAAGAGGAATACCCTAGGAGGTGCAGAAAACAATCATAGATCGACTTATGTATGTGAGTGTTTATTTTCAGATATTTATTCTTTTTATTTAATTTTCTAAGTCCGATTAATTTCAATTAGGTTTACACTCCCTATTTACTAATAAAGCAATTAAATAAATAAATAAAATGCGGAAAATATAAAACCTACGCTATTACATGGCTTTGGGCAGCTACATAATAATATGAGCGGAAAATAAATTACAATAAACATAAACCTATACATTTTTTCTAATAATTTAAATAAGGCAAAAAAATAAAAATAAATAAATAAAGAAATATATTATAAGTAATTAAATAAAATCAAGATGAATTAATTAAGTTTTAATTAGGGTTAATTAGCAAAATAGGGTTAGAGACAAATATTAGAGTTTTCAAATAAATCTAAATCTATAAAAAAATCCTAATTACTAGTTATTATTAATTTACAAATTAATCAAAAATTAGAAATTTAATTGTTTATATGAGAAATATTTATTATTATTTTTTAAGTAAGAGAAAGATCAAATATTTAAAAGAAATAATTAATAAAATTTAAGAAAACCAAGATAGAAATATAATTTTAGTTACTAATTTGATTAAATCATAAAAAAAAGATATTATTACCAAAAAGAATTAAATAGTTTTTTTAAAAATAAAGTTATTAATTAAGAAAGATTTCTCTTTTATAAAAATGATGGTTATTATTTAAAAAATAATGGTGACTAACTATTTTATTAAATTAATATAAAAAAAATTAAAAAAAATTAAAAAAAAGGCAAAATGTTAAAAAAGAAGAGGGGGGGGGGTCTGTTTTTGAACCCAGGACCTCCCCATTACCAGATTCCCACAGGACCAGCTGAGCTGCGCGAGCGTTTGAGATATTCATTGGACAACATGGATTATGTAATAAACCTGGAAAACAAGATAAGTGTTAAAAAAATAAGCAAACCTGGGAATCGAACCCAGGTCTAATAGTTCACATGCGCGCGCCCTATACCAATTGAGCCATTGCAGCGTTTCTGAAATAATAATGCAGACAATACATAATAAAATAAATACAAATTCAAAATCCAGTTTTTGCGCCACACTTCTTCTTCTTCCTATGGCCGTCTGTTTAGGCTTTAGCTACGATTTTCCGTCACTAGAGGTTCTAGTGACGAATTTTCATCGTCACTATAACACTTGCGTATCAAACATTGAAAATTATTATGGATAAATGATTTTTAATGGTCTAGATTAATTATTATAAGGTCCATGAACACAAATATAACATCAATTTCAACAGAAATTAACCCAATCGTGCGCCCCCAAACGAAACTTTCAAGAACCCTAATTATGGCATTCTACGGATTTGGCCATGATTCTTCAAATTGCTTGCCAAGAAAGCATCCTTAGAACATCACAAACACAAATTGTTAATCAAATATCGTTTATCATGCATGAATATAAAGAATAGTTTTTTTTTATGAAAGTGAATAAAAGGGATTCGGTTTGTGCAATTGCAGATGTTATGAACGATGGTGATGATGGCAATGTACTCCAAATCACTCAAGGATGTGAATGCAACCTTTAAAAATCTTTGAAAGGGGCTGGAAGGCCAAAACCGAATCTTGAATTTTCTTGGAAAATTTTGGAAGTGACAATGGCTATTTTGCTCTGAATTTCGTCCCCTCTTGTGTAGGTTTTTGTTTGTATATATGTGAGGGATCAAATTAGGTCAAGAGTTGGGATTTTTGTCATGGATTTTGGTTGCTTCATTGTGAAGAAAGAATCAACCATAATTGTGAGAAAAATCAAATATCCTCTTGCCAATCTGGTCTAGCACGAATTTGGAGAGTGTCAAATCATCTTATATGATGTTTATGAGCTTCTAGAATAAGAATCTGCTCCCAATATTGGCTTTTTAGATTTCAAACAGAAGCTGCTAGTGAAAAAAACAGAGTTATGCATCGATGCAAGACTAGTATGAGTCGATGCATGTCAGTTTTTTAACATATTTGAATCGATACAAAGGTGTATGCATCGATGCATACTGTAGTTTTAACAATTTCCAGAAAGTTAATTCAACTATGCATCGATGCATGTCACGAATGAGTCGATACATAGTCTATTTTCAGAAACATAAAGGAACATACATTGATGTATAACTCGTATGAATTAATACATAACATAGAGGAAACATGCATCGATGCAAAAATCGTATGTATCGATTCATACAAAAGCAACTTCCTTTTTTTGTGATAATTAAAGACTTGTATCGATACAAAACCAGGATGCATCGATGCACACACTAGGAAAATTGTTTTTTCCATCATTTCTTAACCAAACTTGATCTGTGGGACTTTTGTGGAACTTGAGAAATATTGATACACAAAAGCCCCTGTTCAATTTTCTGAAACCTGGGGAGTTAGGTTGGCATGCACGCCATTCGACACTTGAAGGTTGAAAGGGATTGAACATAAAAGCCCAAAAATTTGTACTCGCCGGTGCGTAGATTGATACTGTTGGTTGGTGTAACACGGTGGGATAATTGACTTTAGTTATGTTGCGGATAGCAAGAGTCGCCACCGACTTTTATTTTATCCAAAGGAAAGGCATAAAAGAACAGGAAAGACCTATTAAAAGATTTTTGGGTCCGGGGGGTAGGTTATGTAAAGGGAAGGTGTTAGCACCCTTTACATCCATGGTTATCCATGGGCTCTTAGTTACTTAGCTCACTTTAAAATGTTTTTGAAATGTGAAGTGTGTGAATAAAAATTTTCTTAAGAGTTTGATAATGATCCATGTACGGATGCGTAAAAAACCTTTGTTTTGAAAATGTAAAGTGTTTTGAAATTTTTTGGAAAGTGAGCAAATACATAAGAGGAACCTACCCTAAGTTAAGTCTTTTATGTTCTTAAATATCCTTTAAATGGTAAGACTATCCCTATTATTAAGGAATAGGTAGTCATTACCTTGGATGTATTAAGGGACAAGCGTAGGGTCATCGTATGGTCATAGAAAGCAACTTGAGGGATGTCTTTAGCAATTCGTAGGGACTATCATCATTTATTCGAAGGGACAAGATCATTATTCCGCAGGCAACCTCGAAGGGACTTGATCTTTTAAACTGTAGGGACTATGATTATTTATGTTCGAAGGGACTTTGCTTAAGACACCCCTATATTCGAGGGACTTGACCATGTTTAAGGCAACTGAGAGGGGTAACTTAGGAAGTGCGAGATGGCGATCAAAGATCGACTTACGTGTGTGAGTGTTTATATTCAGGTATTTATCTTATTTTAATTATCTAAGTTCAATTTAATTACATATAAGTTATACACACCCTAAGGTTACTAACCATATAGTAAAATATTTACAAAGAAAATAAAGACGGAAAAATAAATCTATAAGCTATTACAAGGCTTTGGCAGATACATAATAGTAGGATAAAAATAAATTATAAAGCAAGAACAATAGATATAATAAAATAATAAATAAGCAATAATAATAATAATAATAATAATGAAGCAAAAATAATAAAGCGATAATAACAATAAAGCAATAATAATAATAATAAAGTAATTATAATAATAAAGTTAAAATAAATTAAAGAAATAACAATTAAATATTTAATTAAAAAGAAAAAGTTTAGGTTAGATTTTTTTAGAAGTTATTAGAAAAATATGAGTTTAAAATAAATTAGTAATAATAAAAGAATTAATATAATATAAAAGAGTTATATGAAAAATATTAAGTTAGTTATTTACAAAATAAATAAAGATTATAGAAAATATCAAATTATTAGATTAATAGATTTATTATTATTATTCAAGATTTTAGAATTATTATTATTCAATTAGAAAAATGGTCAATTAGATTTTATTTACAAAATATATAAAAATTTATTATTATAAATAAGTAATTAAAAAAAGTTATTAAAATAGTTAGTATTTATTATTTATTTACAAAAAATATAAAGGTTATAGAAAAATAGTAAATAATTAATTTAGTAGGTTTTCACGCCCTACGTTACTAAACCACGCAGTTAATATAGGATCAATGGCAGAGATTTAAATGGCAGAAAAATAAATGGCAGAAAAATAAAATGGCAGAAAATAAATGACAGAAAATAAAATCCTAACTATTACAACGCTTTGGTGCAGTTACATAATAAAGATGGCGAAAAGTAAAAATGAAAATATTACAAATTAAAACTTAAAATATTACAAGGGCGAAGCAATTACAGTGTATGAATAACATAAACATGAGCGAAAATAAGAAATAATAACATGTTTGTTAAGGTTTGTGGAAGGGTTTATGGTTTAAAGGAAATAACACGGTTAAAGTTTATGAGAAAGTTTTAAGGTTTACATGAAAAATTAAGGTTTATGAAAAATTTGAGGTTTATATATAAAAAAAACTAATTAGTTAATTTTCTAAAAAAATATATATAAACAAATATTGATAATAAAAATTTTAAGTTTAATTTTAGGTAAACAAAGAAGTTTAAAAAAACTAGATCTAACTATTAATTTAAAACAAAAGAAATAATAACTAATATTATAAATTGATTTATCAAATAAGTAATTATAGTAAAAAAAAAAATTAAGAGGTTAGTTAATTAGGAAATTAGAGAATTAAAGGGATTAGAGAAAATTAGGAAAAAGAATGAAAAACCCATGTTTCTTTGTCAAAATGCCCTCAAAATTATCAGCTTTGCCTTCTTGACACTAAGACACATACGCACATGTGAATGTACCTGGAAAATAGTTATTATATAATAAACTTGTTTCTTTGTCAAAATGCCCTCAAAATTACCAGCCTTGCCTTCTTGACACTAAGACACGCGCGCACATGCGCGCACATGTAAATGTACCTGGAAAATAGTTATTATATAATAAAACAAAACGTATAAAAAAAATGGTTGAGGTAAAATCGTCAAGGTTTAGGAAAAAATCAGGGTAGTTAGTTATGAAAAAAATGTATAGATCTAAATATATGTGTATGAATAACATAAAAATAAAATGAATTAAAAAAAAGGAACAACGACGTTGCTAACGCAAATTGCGATCATCGCAACTGGATCGGATTAACACTGGTGTCATGCCTCGTACACGCAAATATGTAAATTACGTATCGACACGATCCCATTCGAACAGCATAATCGTACATGAAACAATATTTAACAAATATATATATATATATATATATATATATATATATATATATATATATATATATATATATATATTAACAACATATATTATATAGTATATTAGTGTTACATGAGAAATATGTACATATATATATAGATTAACAACCTATATTATATTATAACGTGATTAGCAGGAATAAGTAATTTGCAGAAAGCATGTACAAATATATATATATATATATATATATATATATATATATATATATATATATATATATATATATATATATATATATATATATATATATATATATATATATATATATATAAAAGAATTTAGTGAACAGACAGGCATATATATGTTTATGTACAGGATGTACCAAGGAAACAAGGAAACACAAAGAAACAAATTACATTCTAAGGCATGCGATTCAATTAGAAAGAAAAAAATGCCAATCTCTTAACTATGAGTGATATATCGTCACTCGTTGCTGTCTCTTTTTTTCTTTTTGTTTTCCGGTCCTAATAGTAAGTATATATAGGAGGCTAATTAGGGTTAATATAAATGGGCCTAAATATTTATTTTGGAACCCAATAAAATATTAATATAAATAATTAAATAAAGTTTAATAAAAATAGTTAAAATTAAAATAAAAACTAATTAACCTATTTATTTATTCTAGACCCAATAAAATATTAATTTAAAAAACAAATAAAGTTTTAATAATTAAATTAGTTAAAATAAAATAAAAACTAATAATCCTATTTATTTATTCTAGACTCTATATAAAAATAAATAGACTCAAAAAATAAAAGTCAAGCGTCAAAGTGCTCGAAAAAATAAAATGAACACGTCAAAATAATCAGCGCGAAATAAATGACTCGGAAAAATACAGTGTTTGGTCGGATTTTGAAATAAAAATTATGACCGTTTAAACTGCTCAGACTGATCAACATATGACCAAAACTAGTCGTAAAAATATTTTTAGCATGTCAAATTAAACCACGTGAACCGCAGATTAATGTTACCGACATTTGCAAACTTAAACTTGACATTTTTTCGTTGATTAATTTTAGGCACAGTTAAAAAGTTAATTTGACCAGTCTGTTTGTAAATTCCGAGAAATTATTCCGGCTAATATTAAGACAGAAAAAAAATGTTATGCTATGAAGATGATGCAAATGAATGTGAAACAAAAAATTGGTTAAAGTTAAAAATAGAGGGCAAATTTTTGGGTGCAACAGCTGCCCCTGTTCAATTTTCTGAAACCTGAGGGGTTAGATTGGTATCTGTACCATTCGTGACCTGGAAGGTTGAAGGGGATTGAACACAAAAGCCCAAAAATTTGCACTCACCAGTGCATAGAGTAATACTGATGATTAACTGTATATGCTTGAGTGGGCTTGAAGTTGCCACTTGGAGAAAAGTTCTTCAAATATACTTCTTGGAGAATAAGGTGGTCCAAAGTATGAAGATATAGCTTTTGGGAAGATAAACAACGGCCTAAGGTAATGATATGACACTTGGGAAGATAAACAATGGCCCAAGGTAATGGTATAACTTTTGGGAAGATAAACAACGACCCAAAGTCATGATAAGGTACTTGGGAAGATAAACAACGGCCCAAGGTAATGGTATAACTTTTGGGAAGATAAACAACGACCCAAAGTCATGATAAGGTACTTGGGAAGATAAACAACGGCCCAAGGTAATGATATAATTTCAGGAAGATAAACAATGTCCTGAGGTAATGATGATAGCTTTCAGAAGGATGAACAACGTTCTGAGGTATAAGTATAACTTTTGGGAGGATAAACAACGGCCCAATAGTCATGATATGCTTTCAGGAGGATAAACAACGTCCTGAGGAAATGGTAACCTTTGGGAAGATAAAAAACGGCCCAAGGTCATGATATGCTTTCAGGAGGATAAACAACGTCCCGAGGGAATGATATGCTTTCAGAAGGATAAACAACATTCTGAGGAAATGATATGCTTTCAGAAAGATAAACAACGTTCTGAGGTAATAATATGCTTTCAGGAGGATAACAACGTCCTGAGGGAATGGTGTAACCTTTGGGAAGATAAACAACGGCCCAAGGTAATAATATGCTTTCAGGAGGATAAAAACGTCCTGAGAAAATGATATGCTTTCAGAAGGATGAACAACGTTCTGAGGTATAAGAAGCTTTCAGGAGGATAAACAACGTCCTGAGGAAATGATATGCTTTCAAGAGGATAACAACGTCCTGAGGAAATGGTAACCTTTGGGAAGATAAACAACGGCCTAAGGTAATGATATGACACTTGGGAAGATAAACAATGGCCTAAGGTAATGATATGACACTTGGGAAGATAAACAATGGCCCAAGGTAATGGTATAACTTTTGGGAAGATAAACAACGGCCCAAAGTCATGATAAGGTACTTGGGAAGATAAACAACGGCCCAAGGTAATGGTATAACTTTTGGGAAGATAAACAACGGCCCAAAGTCATGATAAGGTACTTGGGAAGATAAACAACGGCCCAAGGTAATGATATACTTTCAGGAAGATAAACAACGTCCTGAGGTAATGATGATAGCTTTCAGAAGGATGAACAACGTTCTGAGGTATAAGTATAACTTTTGGGAGGATAAACAACGGCCCAATAGTCATGATATGCTTTCAGGAGGATAAACAACGTCCTGAGGAAATGGTAACCTTTGGGAAGATAAACAACGGCCCAAGGTCATGATATGCTTTCAGGAGGATAAACAACGTCCTGAGGGAATGATATGCTTTCAGAAGGATAAACAACATTCTGAGGAAATGATATGCTTTCAGAAAGATAAACAACGTTCTGAGGTAATAATATGCTTTCAGGAGGATAACAACGTCCTGAGGGAATGGTGTAACCTTTGGGAAGATAAACAACGGCCCAAGGTAATAATATGCTTTCAGGAGGATAACAACGTCCTGAGGAAATGATATGCTTTCAGAAGGATGAACAACGTTCTGAGGTATAAGAAGCTTTCAGGAGGATAAACAACGTCTTGAGGAAATGATATGCTTTCAGGAGGATAACAACGTCCTGAGGAAATGGTAACCTTTGGGAAGATAAACAACGGCCCAATAGTCACAATTTGTTGATGAAATTTGTCTGCTGGAGAATTAACCTGAAAACAAGGTAGTATTCTGTATGGTAATATTAGTTTATGAATTATGTATGCATGTATAATATGATGCACTTAGGTAATGTATTATGTATATGTATGATGTAAATGATGTATGTATGCATCATGCAGCCTGAAGCGTCTGGATATCTTTGTATAACAACTGCTGGCCAGGAAAAATAAATCCCGATTCGTTGCTGAAGAATATGAGGAACTCATTCTCGTCTTGTTTGATAATATATTATACATAACCTCCCGTCTTCGTTTGATAGTAGGGTATACATAACCTTCCGTCTTCGTTCGATAGTAAGGTATACATAACCTCCCGTCTTCGTTCGTCGTACTCTTATTGGAAAAATAAATTCCCGACTATCCGTATGAGGATAAAAGAGATGGACATAAATTCCAGGGGAGATGTGACTCGGAGTATCTATGAAGATGGATTTGCCCTACTGGGGGACTTGTAGCTGTCTGGTGGGGATGAACCGACGAAGCTTCGTTGAATTCCTTCCCTCGTTCGTCCTTAATAGATACTATTACTGCATTTCATGCATTTCTGGTAAACATCAATCATATTCAAAAGCATGCATACATTCAGACACAACCAATGGACGTTTCGCTTAGGGTAAAAGTAAATCTGGATTCAGAGGGAAAAGTAAAGCTGAACTTGAAAACAGAATCGTTTCAACTTCGAGAGTGTATAACCAATTGGATTTGGAGCTCCTGAAATTTTAACTTTCCTGAATACCTTCCCAAAAATCCTCATAGCTGGATCTGAAGACATGATACTGACACCAGCTGATACTACTGGCGTAGACAATTAATTTCCATCATGATTTCAGCTGAGAATCCAATATCAAGGTAATACAATGAGAGGAATGTGTCTTCAAATTGTGATGGACCATATACGCTCCGGGTATTAGATTTGAAGAGAAAGCATTGCCCCTTGGTTGAGGATGAATTATACCATAATGGAAGTATCTGAATGTAAGAGAAATAAACAGAGTGCCTCACAATAATATGCCCCTGACATCATGAAATTCACATATATGAGGAGAGCCGCCTCTGGCTATTAAGCATTGTTGAATCTGGACCTGATTGCCCCAAATGAATTGAACAGTAAGTTGGTATGCCCCTTGACTGGGAAACAGTGACTATGCCCCTTGGCATTATGAACTTTGTAATATTACCCTCGGTAATTTAGACAGATGTGGAGATCTGCCCCTGGATACTTAAACATAACTGAATCCTGTCCTGATTGCCCCACATCAGTTAGGCAGTATCATGACCTGCCCCCTTGATTGGGAGATAATGACTATGCCCCTTTGTATACATGGAATTTGATCCAGGAAGCAACTTTGTTTATCGGAAGGACTTTGAACATTCATCCTGTAAGTTTCTCTGTTTATCAAACACTCAAGTATATGTAAACAAATATATTCAAAAATGCAATGCTTATGTCTGTCTTGAAATTTTGAAAAAGAGTTATTTTAGAAAAACATTTTTTTGTGAAAACTGTGATATTAACTCAAGTTTTATAATAAGCCCTAAAGGAGTCAGGATACCTTTTTGTGGCAATATGCTTTCGAACTAACCATGCTTCAGTTAGGACTTTTAAAGGATTGTAACGTGGCCTGGTTCACGGTTTAAGAAACAAAGGATAAAGACTCAAATTTTATTTGTACCCAACCCAATCTCCATGATGTTCTTCAGTCCTATACTCAGTTAACTTATGCATTGAGGCTCAAAGGAGTTTGGAATTGTAACACTGACATTTATGATGGTTCAGAAACCAAAAATTTATTTGAACATTTAGTCATCTTTCTTTGTTGAGGATTCATAATGACCTCTTTTTTTTTCTTCTTTTGACTTTATTATCCCTTCTTTTTGCCTGAACTGTTTATTTCAAGGTTACAGTCAGCGGTATATCTCAATGTTTACTAAGTTTCCTTCATAGGTTTTAACTTAGTGAGCTTTTCTTTTGCAGACTTTAGTGATTATAGAGAACCATCACTAGTTGTGTACAACACAAATAATTGGCATAGTTGAATTAACCGAGTAACTACCCTTCCCCAGGTTATGAATAAGGGTTTTAATTTGTGCGAGAACAAAAACTCCTACTTCATAGGCTCAAAAGGGTTGACTAGGGATTAACTTCCTTATATCTCCACTGTTTAGGAATTGAAAAAATGCCTGTACATCGTCAGCATAGTCTGTTCAAAAGCATACTGCCTAATATTATGGTATTGTTTTCGTCATCCTCCCTCTACAGGCTTATAGCTTTATCAGGAGTTAAATATCACAAGATAAAAATATGAATCATAATTCAAAATATAGTGAAACGAATGGATTAATTCAAGACAAACATATGCAATGCATTAATGAAACACAAAAGTTTAACATAATAATAAGTGTTTAAACAAAATAAAAGAAATTACAAATGAAAATTCAAATGTTGTCCCATCCAGTTGGCTGAATGTCTTCAATTGCAATCTGTGAACTTTGAGGAGCAGTATACTTCACCATGAAATCAAATTTTCCACTGTGATGTCCCAAGGTGCCCCATATCTCAACAGGAATAGGTAGGCTTCCTTTCTTGCTACCTTGGGCAACTTGTCTTGCAGCTTCGGCGTTTGATGGACGATGGTAGAACTCAACTTGACCTTCTGGAGTAACCTCTAGGATTCCCTCGTCAATTAGATCTTGAATCTTCTTCTTCAATGTCCAACAACTATTAGTATCATGTCCAGGACAGTTGGAGTAATACCCACACCTTGCCTTGGGATTATAGCGAGGAGAGGAAGTTTTAGGATTTTGAGGAGGATTTTTCAAGGAAATTAGTTTCATCTCCAACAAGCATTGCAGAACTTGTGACATTGGAGTGCTGAATTTGATAAACTGTCTTCTACATCCCTTGTGTTGAGGTGGATTAACTTTACCATGTCCTTTTTCTTTAACTGAAGAACAATCAGTGGTAATCGGTTTCTTACCTTCTTTTATCCTCATCTTCCTTTCAACCAAATCAGCTTGTTTTAACGGAGGTTGATTGATAATTAGATTCCTGACTCCATTACCTTTGAAGTTTTTGGACAAAGGTTCTCAGCTCTTCTTGCCCTTGAGCTAAACTTTGGATAAGAGCCACCTGGCCATTCTTCTGGATTCTCATTTCTGTCATCTCAGCTTGTAATTGTTTCAGATAATCATCCTTGTTGTCCTCAGGATTCTTCTTCTTAGCCAGCAGTGTCTTCAATTCATCCTGCCCCTTGGACAAGTTCAGGATCAGCTCTTGGAACTGTGCATTTTGTGCCTGGAGATCCTTAACTGTTTGCTCAAGAGCCATTGCTGAAATAAACAGCGAGAAGATAAGAAACCTGTGCACAATAAACCTGTGATGCAATGATATGATATGTGAATGTATATGCAATGTTTTCAAGGACCGCAGGATTTAAATTTGCTTAAACAATCAAGAAGGTAAACTTTTATTAGTAATAAATTTGTTTTGCCTCTTGGGCTTACAGAAAATGAAATGAAATAAATACAAGAGATGGGGTTTTAAGTCTCCCATGGACGTTTCCTCTTTGTGTTGAGGTATGAGTTGAGATTCCGTTCCTCGTGAAGTTGATTTGTTAGTTCCAGGATTCTTTCTTGGCTTGCTTTGTAATGAGCCTCGAAAGTATCCCTTTGCTCCTTCAACTGGATCCAGGACCTCTGTAAATCTTCCATGTCAGTAGGCATGTCTGGGTGAAGGATGGTATAAGAAGTATCTCCTTCAACAACAGGTTCCATGGTAACTGGCAGGATAGCAGGATATGGCATCATGAGAGTCTGAGCACGAGATCGCACCCATCTGAGATAAGCTTCCATAGGAATAGTGTACTTGGGCTCCAGAGTCTTGTTGTCGACCTTGTTTACTTTCCCCCATGCTCGTATGAATCTCTGACGGTAACCTTGCAGATCGTTGTCGTAGTCAAACACAATGCCCTGAATTAACATGTCATGTGGACCATCACTTCGAGCGTAACCAAACTGTCGTAAAGCTAGAGAGGGGTTGTAGGTAATGCCTCCTCTTATGCCTAGAAGTGGCACATTAGGAAACTCCCCACAACGGTCAATGATAGTGATATACTCCATAGATCTGGAGCACCAATGAATATCTGAATGCGAGAGTGACATAATCCTCTTGGACCACCTAAACCCTTGTTCATTCTTCATTACTGATCGAGGAAGGTGAGAAATAAACCACCTAGATAGCAAAGGTATGCAACACATCAAAGTTCCTCTTGCCCTTGTAGTACGAGTATGAAGAGAATGCAGGATGTCTCCAAGTAAGGTAGGCACTGGATTGTGACTCAGGAATATGTTGATGGGATGAACATCTATGAACTGATCAGGATTGGGGAACAACACTAAGCCATAAATCAACAAGGCTAAGATCTCCTCAAAAGCATCATAGCTCATAGCCTTCAAGAACACTTGAGCAACACCTTGGCAAGAATACCTTTAACTCCGCTTCTCGTTTCTAGAACAATGTCAGACTTCTTCAGATGTAGAGCTGCAGCAATAACCTCTGGTTTAAGCTCTTTCTCCAAGCCTGTGAAGGGTCTTTGATCAAGAACAGGTATACCCAGAAGTTTAGAGAACTCTTCCATTGTAGGAACCAGCTGATAGTCAGGGAATGTGAAGCAATGGTGCTTGGGGTCAAAGAACTGGAACAGAACACTCATCATGTCTTCATTGAACCCTGAAGTGACTAGATCCAATAGGTGACCATGTCTCTTGATGAACTGGGAATGATCAGACACTTGAGAAACCAACTCTTTAAGCTTAGCAGGTATGCCCACAAAGTTGATCCTGATGGTGTTTCTACGAGCAGAAGCCATGACCTGCAACAAAGAACAAAGATAAATCCTTTGGTCCTTGAAATGGTTAGTGAAAATGCTATGCTTATGATGCATGATGATGTCATGATGTTATGCTCAATCACAAACATGTGGCACACACAAGCAAGTCACACCATAGCCCTAGGTTTAAAGGCTTGCATGAGGTTCAAAGGTAAGTACCCTCCCCTGAAGTTAGTTGGTTCATCCTGTCCTACAAAAGTAACCAGGTTCTAAGGGATCTCAATATCATTGATCCTTCACAAGGGTGGTTGTTCAGTAGGCAACTTACTTGCCAACCAAAACCCTCCAAGTTTAAGATCTCAATGAGCGTAGTATCGAGTATCAACCAACTTCAGTCTTCACCAAAGCCGGTTATCTCACTACTTTTCTAAAGGCCAAGATGGGATAACTAGGGTTCTAAAAGTTAGTTAGTGTATTGACAACATATGGCAGCCTCATATTATCTTCAACTTGACTTAAGGAACATAAGCACCAACCAAGAAGTCACACTAACTATGGCCACCAGATCAACCATATCGGTATACGCCGTACAGTTTCCTTGGTCTATTGCCATTTACCTAAGGTACACTAGATCCGGGTTAGGATCTTTCACACATAAGAGCCCAACAAGTAAGTATAAAGCAAACAAGGCAAACAATTTTAAAGTGATCTAATTCCTAAGGGTACCCCTCTTTTATTAAGTCCCCAACAGAGTCGCCAGTTCTGTAACACGGTGGGAGAACTGACTTTAGTTATGTTGCGGATAGCAAGAGTCGCCACCGACTTTTATTTTATCCAAAGGAAAGGCATAAAAGAACAGGAAAGACCTTTTAAAATATTTTTGGGTCCGGGGGTAGGTTATGTAAAGGGAAGGTGTTAGCACCCTTTACATCCATGGTTATCCATGGGCTCTTAGTTACTTAGCTCACTTTAAAATGTTTTTGAAATGTGAAGTGTGTGAATAATAATTTTCTTAAGAGTTTGATAATGATCCATGTACGGATGCGTAAAAAACCTTTGTTTTGAAAATTGTTTGAAAATGTAAAGTGTTTTGAAATTTTTTGGAAAGTGAGCAAGTACATAAGAGGAACCTACCCTAAGTTAAGTCTTTTATGTTCTTAAATATCCTTTAAATGGTAAGACTATCCCTATTATTAAGGAATAGGTAGTCATTACCTTGGATGTATTAAGGGACAGGCGTAGGGTCATCGTATGGTCATAGAAAGCAACTTGAGGGATGTCTTTAGCAATTCGTAGGAACTATCATCATTTATTCGAAGGGACAAGATCATTATTCCGCAGGCAACCTCGAAGGGACTTGATCTTTTAAACTGTAGGGACTATGATGATTTATGTTCGAAGGGACTTTGCTTAAGACACCCCTATATTCGAGGGACTTGACCATGTTTAAGGCAACTGAGAGGGGTAACTTAGGAAGTGCAAGATGGCGATCAAAGATCGACTTACGTGTGTGAGTGTTTATATTTAGGTATTTATCTTATTTTAATTATCTAAGTTCAATTTAATTACATATAAGTTATACACACCCTAAGGTTACTAACCATATAGTAAAATATTTACAAAGAAAATAAAGACGGAAAAATAAATCTATAAGCTATTACAAGGCTTTGGCAGATACATAATAGTAGGATAAAAATAAATTATAAAGCAAGAACAATAGATATAATAAAATAATAAATAAGCAATAATAATAATAATAATAATAATGAAGCAAAAATAATAAAGCGATAATAACAATAAAGCAATAATAATAATAATAAAGTAATTATAATAATAAAGTTAAAATAAATTAAAGAAATAACAATTAAATATTTAATTAAAAAGAAAAAGTTTAGGTTAGACAAGTTAGATTTTTTTAGAAGTTATTAGAAAAATATGAGTTTAAAATAAATTAGTAATAATAAAAGAATTAATATAAAATAAAAGAGTTATATGAAAAATATTAAGTTAGTTATTTACAAAATAAATAAAGATTATAGAAAATATCAAATTATTAGATTAATAGATTTATTATTATTATTCAAGATTTTAGAATTATTATTATTCAATTAGAAAAATGGTCAATTAGATTTTATTTACAAAATATATAAAAATTTATTATCATAAATAAGTAATTAAAAAAAGTTATTAAAATAGTTAGTATTTATTATTTATTTACAAAAAATATAAAGGTTATAGAAAAATAGTAAATAATTAATTTAGTAGGTTTTCATGCCCTACGTTACTAAACCACGCAGTTAATATAGGATCAATGGCAGGGATTTAAATGGCAGAAAAATAAATGGCAGAAAAATAAAATGGCAGAAAATAAATGACAGAAAATAAAATCCTAACTATTACAACGCTTTGGTGCAGTTACATAATAAAGATGGCGAAAAGTAAAACTGAAAATATTACAAATTAAAACTTAAAATATTACAAGGGCGAAGCAATTACAGTGTATGAATAACATAAACATGAGCGAAAATAAGAAATAATAACATGTTTGTTAAGGTTTGTGGAAGGGTTTATGGTTTAAAGAAAATAACACGGTTAAAGTTTATGAGAAAGTTTTAAGGTTTACATGAAAAATTAAGGTTTATGAAAAATTTGAGGTTTATATATAAAAAAAACTAATTAGTTAATTTTCTAAAAAAAAATATATAAACAAATATTGATAATAAAAATTTTAAGTTTAATTTTAGGTAAACAAAGAAGTTTAAAAAAACTAGATCTAACTATTAATTTAAAACAAAACAAATAATAACTAATATTATAAATTGATTTATCAAATAAGTAATTATAGTAGAAAAAAAAATTAAGAGGTTAGTTAATTAGGAAATTAGAGAATTAAAGGGATTAGAGAAAATTAGGAAAAAGAATGAAAAACCCATGTTTCTTTGTCAAAATGCCCTCAAAATTACCAGCTTTGCCTTCTTGACACTAAGACACATACGCACATGTGAATGTACCTGGAAAATAGTTATTATATAATAAACTTGTTTCTTTGTCAAAATGCCCTCAAAATTACCAGCCTTGCCTTCTTGACACTAAGACACGCGCGCACATGCGCGCACATGTAAATGTACCTGGAAAATAGTTATTATATAATAAAACAAAACGTATAAAAAAAATGGTTGAGGTAAAATCGTCAAGGTTTAGGAAAAAATCAGGGTAGTTAGTTATGAAAAAAATGTATAGATCTAAATATATGTGTATGAATAACATAAAAATAAAATGAATTAAAAAAAAGGAACAACGACATTGCTAACGCAAAATTGCGATCATCGCAACTGGATCGGATCAACACTGGTGTCATGCCTCGTACACGCAAATATGTAAATAACGTATCGACACGATCCGATTCGAACAGCATAATCGTACATGAAACAATATTTAACAAATATATATATATATATATATATATATATATATATATATATATATATATATATATATATATATATATATATATATATTAACAACATATATTATATAGTATATTAGTGTTACATGAGAAATATGTATATATATAGATTAACAACCTATATTATATTATAACGTGATTAGTAGGAATAAGTAATTTGCAGAAAGCATGTACAAATATATATATATATATATATATATATATATATATATATATATATATATATATATATATATATATATATATATATATATAAAAGAATTTAGTGAACAGACAGGCATATATATGTTTATGTACAGGATGTACCAAGGAAACAAGGAAACACAAAGAAACAAATTACATTCTAAGGCATGCGATTCAATTAGAAAGAAAAAAATGCCAATCTCTTAACTATGAGTGATATATCGTCACTCGTTGTTGTCTCTTTTTTTCTTTTTGTTTTCCGGTCCTAATAGTAAGTATATATAGGAGGCTAATTAGGGTTAATATAAATGGGCCTAAATATTTATTTTGGAACCCAATAAAATATTAATATAAATAATTAAATAAAGTTTAATAAAAATAGTTAAAATTAAAATAAAAACTAATTAACCTATTTATTTATTCTAGACCCAATAAAATATTAATTTAAAAAACAAATAAAGTTTTAATAATTAAATTAGTTAAAATAAAATAAAAACTAATAATCCTATTTATTTATTCTAGACTCTATATAAAAATAAATAGACTCAAAAAATAAAAGTCAAGCGCCAAAGTGCTCGAAAAAATAAAATGAACACGTCAAAATAATCAGCGCGAAATAAATGACTCGGAAAAATACAGTGTTTGGTCGGATTTTGAAATAAAAATTATGACCTTTTAAACTGCTCAGACTGATCAACATATGACCAAAACTAGTCGTAAAAATATTTTTAGCATGTCAAATTAAACCACGTGAACCGCAGATTAATGTTACTGACATTTGCAAACTTAAACTTGACATTTTTTCGTTGATTAATTTTAGGCACAGTTAAAAAGTTAATTTGACCAGTCTGTTTGTAAATTCCGAGAAATTATTCCGGCTAATATTAAGACAGAAAAAAAAATGTTATGCTATGAAGATGATGCAAATGAATGTGAAACAAAAAATTGGTTAAAGTTAAAAATCGAGGGCAAATTTTGGGGTGCAACAGTTGGTTGTATTGCTTGAATGGGCTTAAAGACGCCATTCGGAGAAACGTTCTTCAAATATATTTCTTGGAGAATAAAGTAGTCCAAAGTATGAAGATATGGCTTTTGGGAAGATAAAAACAACCTGTAATACCTCAAAATTTGCCCTCTCATATCCTCAACATTTTTCATATCATTTAACATACATAAGTTTATAAAATAACCAAAAACATTGCATCATGTGTAGCATAATTGAGGCATAGGTATGTGGTCAATGACTGGAGCAACTGAAGGCTATACAAAGACAATCAAAGGGCCACAAAGCTCCTCAATCATGTACAAAGGGTTTATAACATCCCACAAGTCTTCATTTGAAACCTCAAGTCTTGGAAGGAAGTGAATGGCTCCAAGGATTGCAAGTAGTGCAACACCTCCCGATGAAATGGTCCAGATTAGGGTTTCAATTGTGAAGGGCTTCTCCATGAATTTTTGAGCAAAAGTGGATCCCATTGTGTTCTGTATGAAAACAAGTTTATAGGGTTCAAATTTCATCCACAAATTCATTTTGGAAGAGGTTCAATTAGTCAGGTGATTGAAAATCAGAAATTTGGGGGAAAGTCAACCATGCTGAAGAAAAAGTCAACTCCTGACTTTTTGAGATCAAAATCAGGAAATTAGAGTTACAAGGATCCTATGTTTCAAATTTGATCAAGAATTTATGGAGGAATCAAGAGAAATCAAGAAAACCAAAACTTACCATTTTTGGAAAATTAGGGTTTCCAAAAATGGCAAGTTTTAATCATTTTTGCAGCTACTTTGAATGAGGCCTTCTCCCAAAATATGAAAGATATGAAAATTCTACTTGGAGCCAATTAAAGAGGGCATCTTGAGCTTCAAATCCATAGGTGGAACTCACTCATATCATTAAAAAATGAGAGAGATATGGTCTTGCAAAGTTGAGGAAAATCAAGGCAAAACTAGGTCATAGGCGAGGCAACTTGCAGGCCAGCGCGCGCGCCCTGCCTGGAAATTCATCAAACATGTGGTGGTCAGAATGTCAAGCCATTTTTCTTGGTCAAAAACACTTCAAATGAATTTTTGGTGAAATACAAAGTTGTTCCTTGATGTAATCCATACAATATTGGTGTTCAAAGATTTTTCATTTGAGCAAGTCTTCTTAGGCTATTTGAGGGTCAAAGTGGAGAGGTTGCAATTGGCCAGCCATAGGCCCATGGGCACAAGGCATGCCAAATTCGTGCAGGCCTGTAACACGGTGGGAGAACTGACTTTAGTTATGTTGCGGATAGCAAGAGTCGCCACCGACTTTTATTTTATCCAAAGGAAAGGCATAAAAGAACAGGAAAGACCTTTTAAAAGATTTTTGGGTCCGGGGGGTAGGTTATGTAAAGGGAAGGTGTTAGCACCCTTTACATCCATGGTTATCCATGGGCTCTTAGTTACTTAGCTCACTTTAAATTGTTTTTGAAATGTGAAGTGTGTGAATAGAAATTTTCATAAGAGTTTGATAATGATCCATGTACGGATGCGTAAAAAACCTTTGTTTTGAAAATTGTTTGAAGTGTTTGAAAAGTTTGAAGAGTGAGCAAGTAACTATGAGGAACCTACCCTAAGTTTAAGTCTTTTCTGTTCTTGAATCCTTTAAATGGTAAGACTATCCCTATTATTAAGGAATAGGTAGTCATTACCTTGGATGTGAGGGACAAGTAAGGGTCATCTGTTAATGTAGGCAACTGTGGGGTGTACTAAGCAATTTTGGAGGGACTGTCATCTTTATTCGGAAGGGACAAGATCATTACGAAGGCAACATTCGAAAGGGACTTGATCTTTTATCTGTTAAGGGACTAGATGACTTTATTTTGAGGGACTTTTGCTTTATACACCTTACTTGACCTTTTTGATTAGGCAACAGGAGAGGTATCCCTAAGGAAGTGAGATGGCGATCAAAGATCGACTTACGTGTGTGAGTGTACAATTCAATATTTTATCTTTAAATTAAGTGATCTAAATTAATTTTAAATTACAAGTATATTTGCACTCCCTATTTACTAACCATAGCATAAAATATAAATAATAAACATTATAAATAAATATTACACCAAGGAGCAATTACAATAATAATAATAAAAGCAATTTAAATAAATAATCAAAATATTAATAAGCAAAACAAATAAGCAATTATAATTGGGTTAGTGAAAATAATAATTATAATAAAAATAATACTAAATTAAATGGGGTTAGTAATAATCATATAAACATAATTAATAATAATAATAATGAAATAAGCAAAAATATTATAATAAACAAAAATTTTAAAGGTTAATAAGAAAATATGAACAATTATATTAATTATTATAAAATTTGCAATTATATGTAAATTATAAAAATTAAATCACTTATGAACATATTATGAAAAATAAATTATAATTACAAAAACTAAATTAGCAATTTTTTACATATTTTTAAACATATAATAAAAATTATTTAGATGCAAAATTAAATTATAAACAATTAGAGAATATTTTCATATTATAAAAATAAATTAAGCATTTTAATTTTAAATTATACTTACATACAAAAATTTGAATTATAACCAATTTATATATTAACAAATATTAACTCAAGAATTTTAATGAAGTTTAAGAATATAAATAAAAGAAGAAAATTAGGGTTTTGAAAAGAATATATTTTTTAGGGTTTTAAAAAATAAATTAGGTTTTATAAAAATATTAACTTAATAACTAAATAAATATGTACATGTTTTTGATTTTAAATATATAATAATAAAAACTAGGTTTAGAATTTAGAAAATAAATTAGAAGTTTTTGTAAACAAAAGAAAATAATTTACATATAATTTAGAAATTATTTTAAATTAATTTAGAAAATAAAAGGAAGAAATAACAAAAGAAATAAAACAAGAAACCAAAAAAACAGGACCTGGGATTTGAACCCAGGTCCTTTACCTGGATACAGAGGAGTCTTGCCACTGGGCTACAGGTGCGCTGGCGTTAGAAACAAGGCTTCATTTGCTTTTGTGCCTTAATCCTGAAAATCATGAAAAAAATAAGCAAAACAAAAGGCCTGGGGGAATCGAACCCAGGACCTTCAAGCAATCACACAAACACCTTAACCAATCCAGCTGGGAGAGCGAACCTGTTCATATAACCACCACAATTCGTAATATATTATGTTTAATGGATAAAAGAGAAAAATATAAAAAACTTGTCACAGCCAGGATTCGAACCCCTGCCATTCAACAATACACGCGCCTGCTTCACCACTGGGACAAGCACAAGCTTGTGATATAAAATAAAAACAAAACGTAAAAATATTAAAACCAAATTCAAATTCCAGAACGCGCGCGCAGGGAGTCATCTTCAACCTTCAGTCCTATGAAATTTCCTGCGAAATTTCATAGGAAATTTGCTACGAATTTTTTGCGCAGGAAATCCTATGTCTTTGAGAACCTGCAATACAAGCAAAATTCATCCAAATTGATTGTTCTAATGAATTACCCAGGTCTTAATCAACTTAATTTTGTCAATCAACAACATTTATATGGCTTAGATTGTAAAACCCTAAATTGGTTTCCAAAACCCTAACAATGGCCGTGATCGTATTAGGTCAATAAACTTCAAGGTTGCTGCCCAGAAACGTTCCTAGCATCATCACAAACATCAAGCAATCATCAAATATCATTTAAATTAAGCAAATATGTGAAATCGAAAAACTCATATTCAAGAACAAAACTTGATTCGGTTTATGTGATATGAGGTGTTTTGATAGCAAATGATCATTGATTTCGACTCAATGATGTCCATGGATCATTGCTATGTCTTTAGAATACCTTCAAATGCCTTCAAATGAAGAACCCGAAAATTGATTTTTGGATGATTTTTTATCTTTGAAACTTACTCTTAGGAGGCTGGAATTCGTGTGCTCTTGTTAGGGTTACCTCATGTACTTATAGTATGATCAATTAGGTCAGAAAAGATCAATGCTTGTGTGAAAAATTTGATCAAAAAAGATTCAAAAAGATAAGCCTTAAAAATCAAATATTTTTGCATAAACACTTGCTATTTTAGGCCAATCATCATGATCCTCTTACCTCTTTGATTCCAATCATATTTATGAATTTCTAGAAGCTTAATCTTTTTTAAATCTTAGACTTTTATATTTTATTTTAATTTAAAATGATTTTTAATGAATTAAATCAAAATAAATAAAAATAAAATGATAAAAAATCTGATTTTTGAGGTCTTGGGTCGTGCATGAGGTTATAGTATGGATTGGGTCATCATATGGCAAGCCCATTTAGAAAAAATTGGTTTTAGACCTCCATTTTCTTCATAAACCAACCAAAAATTTCCCAACTTTGCAAGGGCCCACATCTTTCAATTTTAATGCTATGAGGGTGTTCTTGGACATTTTGGAAAGCTTGAAGAGTCCTCTAACCAACCCCACTGGTTTCATGTCCATATCATTTACCATTCTCAAGTTATGCTCTTTTGAAGTTGTTGACTTTTTGTTGACTTTCAAAAGGACCTATAATGTCTTAGCTCATACCCTCCAAATGAAGCATTTTTGGGCTTGGCTTGTGAGACACAAAGTTGTAGAGAATTCAATTTCCTTCAAAATGAGCTTTGTATGGACACTTGGTGATGAAGCATGTGAAAGTTATGGCTGGTCAAAGTTCAGTTGACTTTTACTACTTTGACTGATTTTGACTTATCTGATCATCTGGCTGAGCAAACTTTTGAGGAAAGTCTTGAAACTTGTCATGGGGGTTCTTACACACATATAAGATGTTATGAAGCTCACTTGAAGTCTTGGAAGTTAATTTAGCCTGATTAAAGTAAAAAACCTAGTTTTGGATGCACTGCTTAGGAGGTGCATTGTCTGAGGGGATTATCAACTCTTCTGACCAATTGTGAACCTTGTGAACCATCATAAGATGTCTTGTGAACCTTTTGAACCTCATGGGAGGTTTGTGAACCTTGTGAACCTCATGGGAGGTCTTCTGAACCTTGTGAACCTCATAAAGTGTCTTGTAGACTTCATGAACCTCATGAAAGGTCTTGTAAGCATTGTGAACCTTGTGAACCTTGTGAACCTTCTTAGCACACAAAGTCTTGTATTGTGAGGTCAAATTTTGTGGTGCAACAGCTGCCCCTGTTCAATTTTCTGAAACCTGAGGGGTTAGATTGGTATATTTGCCAGTCGTGACCTGGAAGGTTGAAGGGGATTGAACACAAAAGCCCAAAAATTTGCACTCACCGGTGCGTAGAATGATATTGATGACTAGTTGAATATGCTTAAGTGGGCTTAAAGATGCCACTTGGAGAACAATTCTTCAGGTACATTTCTTGGAGGATAAAGCAGTCCAAAATATGAAGGTATAATGATAGCTTTCAGGAGGATAAAGCAGTCCTGAGGTAATAATATGCTTTCAGGAGGATAAAGCAGTCCTGAGGGAATGATATGCTTTCAGAAAGATAAACAACGTTCTGAGGTAATAGTATACTTTCAGGAGGATAAAGCAGTCCTGAGGGAATGATATGCCTTCAGAAAGATAAACAACGTTCTGAGGTAATAATATGCTTTCAGGAGGATAAACAACGTCCTGAGGTAGGGGTTATAGCTTTCAGGAAGATAAACAACGTCCCGAGGAGATAATATGCTTTCAGGAGGATAAAAACGTCCTGAGGAAGTGGTAACCTTTGGGAAGATAACAACGGCCCAAAGTAATAATATGCTTTCAGGAGGATAACAACGTCCTGAGGAAGTAGTGATATGCTTTCAGGAAGGTAAACAACGTCCCGAGGAGATAATATGCTTTCAGGAGGATAACAACGTCCTGAGGTATAAGAAGCTTTCAGGAGGATAAAGCAGTCCTGAGGGATTGATAATTTTCAGGAGGATAAAGCAGTCCTGATAGTCACAAGTCTGTTTGCTGGAGAATTAACCTGAAAACAAGGTAGCACTCTGTATGGTAATATTAGTTTATGCATTATGTATGCATGTATGATATGATGTACTTAAGTAATGTATCTATGGATATGTATGTTATGGTATGATGTAAATGATGTATGTATGATATGATACTGCCAGAGGCGTCTGGATATCTTCGTATAACAACTGCTGGCCAGGGAAAATAAATCCCGATTCGTTGTTGAAGAATATGAGGAACTCATTCTCGTCTTGTTTGCTAATATATTATATATAACCTCCCGTCTGCTGGGGATAACAAGGTATACATAACCTCCCGTCTTCGTTTGATGGTAGGATATACATAACCTTCCCGTCTGCTGGGGATATTAAGGTATATATAACCTCCCGTCTTCGTTCGTCGTACTCCTATTGGAAAGTAAATTCCCGAATATCCGTATGAGGATAAAAGAGATGGATATAAATTCCAGGGGAGATGTGACTTTATGAAGATGGATTTGTCCTACTGAGGGTTTGTAGCTATTTTGTAGAGATGAACTGGCGAAGCTTCGTTGAAATCCTTCCCTCGTTCATCCTTAGTAAATACTATTACTGCATTTTCATGCATTTCTGTTAAACATCAATCATATTAAGCATACATGCATTTTTGGTAAACATCAATCATATTCAAAAGCATACATACATTCAAACACAACCAATGGACGTTTCGCTTATGTAAATAGGGTAAAAGTAAATCAGGATTCAAAAATGGAATTTTATTTATATCAAAGAGTGACCCATACATGGGTAAGTTTGTACAAGGAGACATAAATCCTAGTAAGAGGACTTTGTCATAAAGTTTTTACAAAACAAGGAGAATCAGCTATGTGGGAAATAATCCTATTGAGTTTCAATTATACTATTGCCATTATCTTCAAGTATCTCATCTTCTGCTGTTGAGACGGAAACGATTGGATTGAGCTTTATCTGTTTGAGCTTGAGTAGGTAGCACAACTGGTTGTAGTTTCATGGGTGATCCAAACGAGACATAGTCATACGCTTTAATCCCTAACTTTTGCCTGGATTGCCCTTTCAGGTTTTCAATCCACCGGGATACCCTTTTTTGCCCAAGCCGCCTTTTCAGGTTTTCGACTTGCCGGGTGTACACCTTTTTATATATATCCCTAATTTTTGCCCAAACCCTTTTGGTTTGCCGGGATGCCCTTATTTTTGCCTAGGCCTGTCAACCTAGCGGATCTCTTTTCATGCGTAGTATTTTTTAACTATGTCTGCGTTTACAGGCTGTGGGAAGTCTTCACCATCCATAGTAGTAAGTATCATGGCACCTCCTGAAAACACTGTTTTGACCACAAATGGTCCTTCATATGTAGGAGTCCACTTGCCCCTAGGATCACCTTGTGGTAATATGATACGCTTGATTACCAAATCACCAGCCTGATATACCTTTGGCTTAACCTTCTTGTTAAAAGCCTTGATCATTCGTTTCTGGTACATCTAGCCATGACAAACTGCTGCTAGCCTCTTCTCGTCAATCAAATTTATCTGGTCAAGTCGGGTCTGAATCCACTCATCTTCATCCAAGCCTGCATCCTTCATAATTCTTAAGGAGGGAATCTGAACTTCAATGGGCAGAACTGCTTCCATACCATAGACTAAGGAGAATGGGGTTGCCCCTGTTGAAGTACGTATTGTAGTGCGATAACCATGAAGAGCAAATGGTAACATCTCATGCCAATCCTTGTAAGTAACAGTCATCTTCTGTACAATCTTCTTAATGTTCTTATTAGCAGCTTCAACTGCCCCATTCATCTTTGGACGATACGGAGAAGAGTTGTGATGCTTAATCTTAAACTGCGTGCAGAGATCATAATGTTGTTCAGATTAGAGCCATTGTCAGTAATAATCCTTTCAGGGATGCCATACCTACATATGAGATTATTCTTAATGAATCGAGCCACCACATTCTTAGTAACAGATGCAAATGAAGCTGCCTCCACCCACTTCGTGAAGTAATCAATAGCAACCAGGATGAACTGATGCCCATTAGAAGCAGTAGGCTTGATCTCACCAATCATATCAATGCCCCACATGGCAAAGGGCCAAGGAGCAGTCAACACATTCAACGGTGATGGAGGTATATGTACTTTATCAGCATAAATTTGACACTTGTGACATGTTCTGGAGTGTTTATAACAATCAGCTTCCATGGTAGACCAATAGTAACCTGCTCTCAATATCTTCTTTGCCATAGTATGTCCACTAGAATGAGTGCCAAAGATCCCATCATGCATATCTTCCATAATCTCTGTTGCTTCCTTCTTATCCACACAACGAAGCAAAGTTGAATCATGATTGCGCTTGTACAAAATGCCATTACTCAAAAAGAACTTAGCAGAAAACCTTCTCAGAAATTTCCTATCTTTGACAGATGCCCCTTCAGGGAACTCCTGAACTTCAAGATATCTTTTCACTTCATAAAACCAAGGCTTTTCCTCTGCTTCTTCAGTGTCAATCTCATTGCAGTATGCAGGCTTTTCAAATCTATCAAAAGTAATCTTGGGAGCTTCGTCATCCCAACTGATCTCAAACATGGATGCCATGGTGGCTAATGCATCTGCCAACTGATTCTCTCTTCGTGGAATATGTCCAAAGGTAATCTCTTTGAAATGTGGGATCAAAGACAATACATACTCTCTGTAAGGAATGAGATTATCATGCTTGGTGTCCCAATCTCCTTTAATTTGACTAACTACCAGGGCTGAATCTCCATACACGTCAAGGAACTGAATCTTCATATCAATAGCAGCCTTAATACCCAGGATACATGCCTCATACTCAGCCATGTTATTGGTACAATAAAAACACAATCTTGCAGTAATCGGGGTATGACAACCTTCAGGGTAACTAATCACAACACCAACACCATTACCAAGTGCATTAGAGGCACCATCAAAAACCATAGTCCATCAGGATCCTTGTTCAGGTCCGTCATATTGTCCAGGTTCTTTGGTAATAATCATAATGTCTTCATCAGGGAACTCAAAACTCATTGACTGGTAATCATCCACTGCTTGATGAGCCAAATGATCAGCAACAACACTTCCTTTAATGGCCTTCTGAGTAGTATACTGTATATCATATTCTGTCAATATCATTTGCCATCTTGCAATTCTTCCGGAGAGAACAGGTTTCTCGAATATGTACTTGATTGGATCCATCTTTGAAATCAATAAGGTAGTATGAGTCAACATATACTGTCTTAGTCGGCGAGCAGCCCATGCCAAAGCGCATCAAGTTTTCTCGAGCAGTGAGTATCTTGTTTCACAGTCGGTAAACTTTTTGCTAAGGTAGTATATTGCCTGCTCTTTTCGACCAGACTCGTCATGTTGCCCCAACATACACCCCATTGAGTTGTCTAACACTGTTAAGTACATAATCAAGGGTCTTCCATCAACTGGTGGCATCAATATTGGAGGCTCTAGCAGATATCTCTTGATTTCATCAAAGGCAGTCTGGCATTCATCATTCCATTCCATCACCTGGTCTTTCTTCAGCAACTTAAAGATTGGCTCACAAATGGCAGTTAATTGGGAAATAAATCTTGCAATGTAATTCAATCGTCACAAGAAACCTCTAACCTCCTTCTCAGTACGGGGAGCTGGCATCTCTCGTATAGCTTTCACTTTTGCAGGATCCACTTCAATACCTTTTCCACTGACAATGAAGCCCAAGAGCTTACCAGATCTAACTCCAAAAGTACACTTGTTTGGGTTCAATCTCAACTTGTATTTCTTAAACCTCTCAAACAATTTATGCAAATGATCAAGATGTTGTTCTTCATTCTGAGATCTGGCTATCATATCATCCACATATACTTCTATCTCATGATGTATCATATCATGAAACAAAGCCACCATAGCACGCTGATATGTTGCCCCTGCATTCTTCAAACCAAATGGCATCACCTTATAACAAAAAGTGCCCCACTGTGTAACAAATGTTGTCTTCTCCATATCTTCAGGTGCCATCTTGATTTGATTGTAACCAGAGAAACCATCCATAAAAGAGAATACCTTATGCTGAGCAGTGTTGTCTACCAGAACATCAATATGAGGAAGTGGAAAGTCATCTTTGGGGCTGGCCTTGTTCAAATCCCTGTAGTCTACACACATACGTACCTTACCATCCTTCTTAGGAACTGGTACCACATTTGCAACCCACTGAGGATAAGAAGTCACAGCTAAGAACCCTGCATCAAACTGTTTCATTACCTCTGCTTTGATCTTTTCTGACATCTCAGGACGCATACGACGAATCTTCTGCTTCTTTGGACGACAATCTTCTTTTACTGGTAAACGGTGAACTACAATGTTTGTATCCAACCCTGGCATATCTTCATAAGACCAAGCAAAGATCTCTACATAGTCACGTAACATCTGAATCAATCTGCTCTTGACACTATCCTCTAAATCAGCCCCTATCTTGACCTCTTTCCTGTTTTCTTCAGTTCCCAGATTCACAACTTCGACTGGCTCTTCATGTGGCTGTATGGCTTTCTCTTCTTGTTGTAACAACCTAGCAAGCTCTACAGGTACTTCACAATCGTCCTCATTTCCGTCTTCAGTTTGATAGATCGGATTCTCGAAATTATAATTGGCAATAGTAGAATTGTTATCAACAGGATCCAGAGTGGATGAGGATCTGCATTTTAGTGATGTAGGTGTGTGTAAGAACACATAGCTGATAAAACAAAAAGAAAAGAAAAGAAAGACAAGGAACACAATATTTACGAAAACGAAACGCCCACTGATTTTTATTGAATGAAGTATGCAAATGAAATGACATCCCGTAACAAGCACACCATTGTGCCTCGGGTAAGGCACAAGGCTTAAGAGTTCAATTGTTCAAGAAATTACAAACTTAAAAAGCAACAACACAGTAATAGTATTTACTCCTGACTAAAGGAGATAGGGATAACATCTTCAGCTTTCCAATTATTGAGTCCAGCACCCACAGTAGGAAAAATCCAAGCATCCAGATTGTAGTCTTCATCATAGTCTCCCACAACATTGATCTGATCTTTCATAACCCCTTGATTGGTGATACGAACAGCGCGAGCACGACGAACAGCCTTCTGGGACTCTGCAGTGAAACCCAAACCAAATTTGTCAGACTTGTATGGGATATCAGGAAGCTGACCCCAAATAGTACAACCACCTTCATCCACTACAGCTCTAGCATCTTTGAGGGAGGCCATTGTTGGAGGTATTCTGGTGACCACAGGAACTTTCTTGACAACAAGAGGAGCTACATAATCATTAACAATCCAAGGAACCACTTCAAATGTCTGACACGGAGTTTCAACGTATTCACCTTCCACTTCCAGATACTTGAAGGTGTTCACATGGTTGACAAAATATTCTTCCTCTCCATAGACAGTAACAACTTTTCCTTCCACCGGATATCTTAGCTTCTGATGTAATGTAGAAGTTACAGCACCTGCCCCATGGATCCAGGGACGACCAAGCAAACAAGAGTACGAAGGACGAATATCCATCACATAAAATGTAGCATTAAAAATCTGAGAACCAACTTTGATTGGGAGATCAATTTCCCCATGCACTACTCTTCTAGAACCATCAAAAGCCTTCACCACTATACTACTGGGCTTCAGCACAGCATCTTCAGGACTCAGCTTGTTCAGGACTTCTTTGGGCAACACATTCAGAGAGGAACCATTGTCTATCAATACATGTGACATGGTAGTGCCCCTGCATTCAATTGAGATATGCAAGGCCCTGTTATGATCCCTCTTGGCAGGGGTCAAATCAGCATCAGAAAACCCTAACCCATTATCATAAGTCAGGTGGGCAACACAATTCTCAAACTGGTCAACAGAAATTACATTGGGTACATGAGCAGTCTTCGGAAACTTGATCAAAGCTTTGGCATGAGCCTCAGAACATAACAACAAGGACATCATAGAAATCTTGGAGGGAGTATGCCCCAACTGATCAACAATGTCATAATCACTCTTGCGAATGATTTTCAATACTTCTTCCATCTGCTTAGCAAGATCATCAGCAGCTGGCACATCAGTAGGTATGGGTTCAAGAACAGGACCTTTGCCCCGAGCATCAGTGGTAGAGGTAGCAGCAGGAGTAACTGCATTCTTGGAAGTCACTGGAGGAGAGAAGACTCTTCCACTTCGTGTGATCTTACTAGATCCAGCAATATTGTCAACATCAACAGGAATATCAGCTAGTGGTTCCTGCTTAACACCATGGATATAAACGTCAGACCCATAATGCCAAGGCACAGCTTTATCAGACGTATACGGAATAGGACCAGGAGTAGTAATGACCATAGGAGCCACTCTGGCTTCAGAACCAACCTTCACAGGGCCTTCAGCAGTAATCTTAATTGGACCCTTATGAGTGATTTTAACAGGTCCCTTTGAAGTGATCCTTACCGGTACTTTATCAACCATGTCAACCTCTTCAGTTTTCCTACCATTAGTAATATGGTCCACCATACTTTCTACAGACGATGGAGTCCTCTCAAACACTATGGTATACTTATCCATGAGACGTTGAATTCCATCTCTCAATCTCCAACAACTATCCGGCTTATAGGTACAATACAAACAATCTTCACGACAACCTAGAAAGAACCCAGCTTGTACTAACTTCTTCTTGATAACAGACAATGGTGTGGTCAACTCTGCAACTGAATAGATATATAAATCTTCATCAATGGCATTGACAGTCTTCTCGTGATTTGGCATGGGAGCAGTAATCACATTTGGAGTACCCGGAGGATCAAACTCAATCTCTCCAGCCTCAATCATATCTTGAATTTTGTTCTTCAAGACCCAGCAGCTATTAGTATCATGTCCCTGAAAGTTTGAATGGTATGCACATCGTGCATTGGGATTGTACCTGGGAGAGGTAACATTGGGATTCTGAGGAGCCTCTTTCAAAGTAATAAGTTCAGCCTTCAACAAGTGTTGCAATGCCTGAGCCATTGACATGTTGATCTTTGTGAACTGCCTTCTAGTCCTCTGTTGGTTGCCCTGTGGCTGCTCTGGTGTTGTAGGAGTTGGATTTGAAATATGAACTGCACTTACAGACTGATGCCTTCTATTACGATCAGGTTGACCGTAAAAAACATTGGATTCTTTCTTCCCAGTGGGAGGCTTCTTTGCAGCACCTGATGAAGAAGTACCCACCAGGATCTTGCCACTCTTTATACCATTTTCAACGCGCTCTCCTGTCATTATCAACTCAGTGAAGCCAGATGATGAGCTTCCAATGAGATGACTGTAAAAAGGACCATTCAGCGTACACATGAACATATCAACCAATTCCCTGTCAGTTAAAGGGGGTTGTACTCTTCCAGCTAAATCTCTCCACTTCTGAGCATACTCCTTGAAACTTTCTTTGGCACCCATGGACATGCTTTGCAGCTGCATGCGAGTGGGAGCTAAGTCAGCATTGTATTGATACTGCTTATAGAAAGCTTCAGCAAGATCATTCCAATCCCTGATGTTGACACTCTCCAATTGATAATACCACTCCAATTGAGCTCCAGATAAGCTCTTTTGGAAAAAATGGATCCATAACTTTTTATCAGCAGTGTGAGGTTGGATTCTTCTGACATAAGACCTCAGATGCAGCTTGGGACAAGAGACCCCATCATAAACAACAAAGGTAGGAACTTTGAAACCAATGGGTATGACTACCCCAGATATCAGACTTAAATCTTCAAAATCCAGCCCAGAAGATTTCTGTAACTCCATAGCATCCATTCTATCCACCAGCATTTTGATTTTGTCTTCATTAGGCTCATGGTAGTAATTAGCCTCAGAATCAGAGTCCCCCATAGTGTTGTGGAGACTGCCTCCCTCTTTTTCAGACTCTTCAGATTCATAGTCTTCAACTGGTTCTTTGGTCTTGGCAAGACCTTTGAACCTTCTTCCCATGTTGATCAGGCCACCTGACCTTCTAGTCTTCTTAGTCTTTTTGGCCAGCAGTGTCTTTAATTCATCCTGCCCCTTGGTCAGGTTCAGGATCAACTCTTGGAATTGTGCATTTTGTGCCTGGAGATCCTTAACTGTTTGCTCAAGAGCCATTGCTGAAATAAACAACGAGAAGGTGAGAAACCTGTGCACAATTATAAACCTGTGATGCAATGAGATGATATGTGAATGTATATTCAATGTTTTCAAGGACCGCAGGATTTAAATTTGCTTAAACAAACAAGAAGGTAAACTTTTATTAGTAATAAATTTGTTTTGCCTCTTGGGCTTACAGAAAATGAAATGAAATAAATACAAGAGATGGGGTTTTAAGTCTCCCATGGACGTTTCCTCTTTGTGTTGAGGTATGAGTTGAGATTCCGTTCCTCATGAAATTGCTTTGTTAGTTCTAGGATTCTTTCTTGGCTTGCTTTGTAATGAGCCTCGAAAGTATCCCTTTGCTCCTTCAACTGGATCCAGGATCTCTGCAAGTCTTCCATGTCAGTAGGCATGTCTGGGTGAAGGATGGTATAAGCAGTATCTCCTTCAGCAACAGGTTCCATGGTAACTGGCAGGATAGCAGGATATGGCATCATGAGAGTCTGAGCACGAGATCACACCCATCTGAGATAAGCTTCCATAGGAATAGTGTACTTAGGCTCCAATGTCTTGCTGTCAACCCTGTTTACTTTTTCCCAGGCTCGTATGAATCTCTGACGGTAACCTTGAAGATCGTTGTCATAGTCAAACACAATGCCCTGAATCAACATGTCATGTGAACCATCACTCCGAGCGTAACCAAACTGTCGTAAAGCTAGAGAGGGGTTGTAGGTGATGCCTCCTCTTATGCCTAGAAGTGGCACATTAGGAAACTCCCCACAACGGTCAATAATGGTGACATTCTCCATAGATCTGGAGCACCAGTGGATATCTGAATGAGAGAGTGACATGATCCTTTTGGACCACTTGAACCCTTGTTCATTCTTCATTACTGAGCGAGGAAGGTGAGAAATAAACCACCTAGATAGCAAAGGTATGCAGCACATCAAAGTTCCTCTTGCCCTTGTAGTACGGGTGTGAAGAGAATGTAGGATGTCTCCAAGCAATGTAGGCACTGGATTGTGACTCAGGAATATGTTGATGGCATGAACGTCTATGAACTGATCTGGATTGGGGAACAATACTAAGCCATATATCAGCAAGGCTAAGATCTCCTCAAAAGCATCATAGCTCATGGCCTTCAAGAACACCTGAGCTTTCTCTATCAACACCTTGGCAAGAATACCCTTAACTCCGCTTCTCGTTTCTAGAACAATGTCAGATTTCTTCAGATGTAGAGCTGCAGCAATAACCTCTGGTTTAAGCTCCTTTTCCAAACCTGTAAAGGGTCTTTGATCAAGAACAGGTATACCCAGAAGTTTTGAGAACTCTTCCATTGTAGGAACCAGCTGATAGTCAGGGAATGTAAAGCAATGGTGCTTAGGGTCAAAGAACTGAAACAGAACACTCATCATGTCTTCATTGAACCCTGAAGTGACTAGATCCAATAGGTGACCATGTCTCTTGATGAACTGGGAGTGATCAGACACTTGAGAAACCAACTCTTTAAGCTTAGCAGGTATGCCTACAAAGTTGATCCTGATAGTGTTTCTACGAGCAGAAGCCATGACCTGCAACAAAGAACAAAGATAAATCCTTTGGTCCTTGAAATGGTTAGTGAAAATGCTATGCTTATGATGCATGATGATGTCATGATATTATGTTCAATCACAAACATGTGGCACACACAAACAAGTCACACAATAGCCCTAGGTTTAAAGGCTTGCATGAGGTTTAAAGGTAAGTACCCTCCCCTGAAGTTAGATGGTTCATCCTGTCCTACAAAAGTAACCAGGTTCTAAGGGATCTCAATATCATTGATCCTTCACAAGGGTGGTTGTTCAGTAGGCAACTTACTTGCCAACCAAAACCCTCCAAGTTTAGAATCTCAATGAGCGTAGCATCGAGTATCAACCAACTTCAGTCTTCACCAAAGCCGGTTATCTCACTACTTTCTAAAGGCCAAGATGGGATAACTAGGGTTCTAAAAGTTAGTTAGTGTATTGACAACATATGGCAGCCTCATATTATCCTCAACTTGACTTAAGGAACATAAGCACCAACCAAGAAGTCACACTAACTATGGCCACCAGATCAACCATATCGGTATACGCCGTACAATTTCCTTGGTCTATTGCCATTTACCTAAGGTACACTAGATCCGGGATAGGATCTTTCACACATAAGAGCACCCCATAAGATAAGTATAAATCAAACAAAGCAAACAATTTTAAAATGATCTAATTCCTAAGGGTACCCCTCTTTCATTAATTCCCCAGCAGAGTCGCCAGTTCTGTAACACGGTGGGAGAACTGACTTTAGTTATGTTGCGGATAGCAAGAGTCGCCACCGACTTTTATTTTATCCAAAGGAAAGGCATAAAATAACAGGAAAGACCTTTTAAAAGATTTTTGGGTCCGGGGGGTAGGTTATGTAAAGGGAAGGTGTTAGCACCCTTTACATCCATGGTTATCCATGGGCTCTTAGTTACTTAGCTCACTTTAAATTGTTTTTGAAATGTGTAGTGTGTGAATAGAAATTTTCATAAGAGTTTGATAATGATCCATGTACGGATGCGTAAAAAACCTTTGTTTTGAAAATTGTTTGAAGTGTTTGAAAAGTTTGAAGAGTGAGCAAGTAACTATGAGGAACCTACCCTAAGTTTAAGTCTTTTCTGTTCTTGAATCCTTTAAATGGTAAGACTATCCCTATTATTAAGGAATAGGTAGTCATTACCTTGGATGTGAGGGACAAGTAAGGGTCATCTGTTAATGTAGGCAACTGTGGGGTGTACTAAGCAATTTTGGAGGGACTGTCATCTTTATTCGGAAGGGACAAGATCATTACGAAGGCAACATTCGAAAGTGACTTGATCTTTTATCTGTTAAGGGACTAGATGACTTTATTTTGAGGGACTTTTGCTTTATACACCTTACTTGACCTTTTTGATTAGGCAACAGGAGAGGTATCCCTAAGGAAGTGAGATGGCGATCAAAGATCGACTTACGTGTGTGAGTGTACAATTCAATATTTTATCTTTAAATTAAGTGATCTAAATTAATTTTAAATTACAAGTATATTTGCACTCCCTATTTACTAACCATAGCATAAAATATAAATAATAAACATTATAAATAAATATTACACCAAGGAGCAATTACAATAATAATAATAAAAGCAATTTAAATAAATAATCAAAATATTAATAAGCAAAACAAATAAGCAATTATAATTGGGTTAGTGAAAATAATAATTATAATAAAAATAATACTAAATTAAATGGGGTTAGTAATAATCATATAAACATAATTAATAATAATAATAATGAAATAAGCAAAAATATTATAATAAACAAAAATTTTAAAGGTTAATAAGAAAATATGAACAATTATATTAATTATTATAAAATTTGCAATTATATGTAAATTATAAAAATTAAATCACTTATGAACATATTATGAAAAATAAATTATAATTACAAAAACTAAATTAGCAATTTTTTACATATTTTTAAACATATAATAAAAATTATTTAGATGCAAAATTAAATTATAAACAATTAGAGAATATTTTCATATTATAAAAATAAATTAAGCATTTTAATTTTAAATTATACTTACATACAAAAATTTGAATTATAACCAATTTATATATTAACAAATATTAACTCTAGAATTTTAATGAAGTTTAAGAATATAAATAAAAGAAGAAAATTAGGGTTTTGAAAAGAATATATTTTTTAGGGTTTTAAAAAATAAATTAGGTTTTATAAAAATATTAACTTAATAACTAAATAAATATGTACATGTTTTTGATTTTAAATATATAATAATAAAAACTAGGTTTAGAATTTAGAAAATAAATTAGAAGTTTTTTTAAACAAAAGAAAATAATTTACATATAATTTAGAAATTATTTTAAATTAATTTAGAAAATAAAAGGAAGAAATAACAAAAGAAATAAAACAAGAAACCAAAAAAACAGGACCTGGGATTTGAACCCAGGTCCTTTACCTGGATACAGAAGAGTCTTGCCACTGGGCTACAGGTGCGCTGGCGTTAGAAACAAGGCTTCATTTGCTTTTGTGCCTTAATCCTGAAAATCATGAAAATAATAAGCAAAACAAAAGGCCTGGGGGAATCGAACCCAGGACCTTCAAGCAATCACACAAACACCTTAACCAATCCAGCTGGGAGAGCGAACCTGTTCATATAACCACCACAATTTGTAATATATTATGTTTAATGGATAAAAGAGAAAAATATAAAAAACTTGTCACAGCCAGGATTCGAACCCCTGCCATTCAACAATACACGCGCCTGCTTCACCACTGGGACAAGCACAAGCTTGTGATATAAAATAAAAACAAAACGTAAAAATATTAAAACCAAATTCAAATTCCAGAACGCGCGCGCAGGGAGTCATCTTCAACCTTCAGTCCTATGAAATTTCCTGCGAAATTTCATAGGAAATTTGCTACGAATTTTTTGCGCAGGAAATCCTATGTCTTTGAGAACCTGCAATACAAGCAAAATTCATCCAAATTGATTGTTCTAATGAATTACCCAGGTCTTAATCAACTTAATTTTGTCAATCAACAACATTTATATGGCTTAGATTGTAAAACCCTAAATTGGTTTCCAAAACCCTAACAATGGTCGTGATCGTATTAGGTCATTAAACTTCAAGGTTGTTGCCCAGAAACGTTCCTAGCATCATCACAAACATCAAGCAATCATCAAATATCATTTAAATTAAGCAAATATGTGAAATCGAAAAACTCATATTCAAGAACAAAACTTGATTCGGTTTATGTGATATGAGGTGTTTTGAATGCAAATGATAATTGATTTCGACTCAATGATGTCCATGGATCATTGCTATGTCTTTAGAATACCTTCAAATGCCTTCAAATGAAGAACCCGAAAATTGATTTTTGGATGATTTTTTATCTTTGAAACTTACTCTTAGGAGGCTGGAATTTGTGTGCTCTTGTTAGGGTTACCTCATGTACTTATAGTATGATCAATTAGGTCAGAAAAGATCAATGCTTGTGTGAAAAATTTGATCAAAAAAGATTCAAAAAGATAAGCCTTAAAAATCAAATATTTTTGCATAAACACTTGCTATTTTAGGCCAATCATCATGATCCTCTTACCTCTTTGATTCCAATCATATTTATGAATTTCTAGAAGCTTAATCTTTTTTAAATCTTAGACTTTTATATTTTATTTTAATTTAAAATGATTTTTAATGAATTAAATCAAAATAAATAAAAATAAAATGATAAAAAATCTGATTTTTGAGGTCTTGGGTCGTGCATGAGGTTATAGTATGGATTGGGTCATCATATGGCAAGCCCATTTAGAAAAAATTGGTTTTAGACCTCCATTTTCTTCATAAACCAACCAAAAATTTCCCAACTTTGCAAGGGCCTACATCCTTCAATTTTAATGATATGAGGGTGTTCTTGGACATTTTGGAAAGCTTGAAGAGTCCTCTAACCAACCCCACTGGTTTCATGTCCATATCATTTACCATTCTCAAGTTATGCTCTTTTGAAGTTGTTGACTTTTTGTTGACTTTCAAAAGGACCTATAATGTCTTAGCTCATACCCTCCAAATGAAGCATTTTTGGGCTTGGCTTGTGAGACACAAAGTTGTAGAGAATTCAATTTCCTTAAAAATGAGCTTTGTATGGACACTTGGTGATGAAGCATGTGAAAGTTATGGCTGGTCAAAGTTCAGTTGACTTTTACTACTTTGACTGATTTTGACTTATCTGATCATCTGGCTGAGCAAACTTTTGAGGAAAGTCTTGAAACTTGTCATGGGGGTTCTTACACACATATAAGATGTTATGAAGCTCACTTGAAGTCTTGGAAGTTCATTTAGCCTGATTAAAGTAAAAAACTTAGTTTTGGATGCACTGCTTAGGAGGTGCATTGTCTGAGGGGATTATCAACTCTTCTGACCAATTGTGAACTTTGTGAACCTTGTGAACCATCATAAGATGTCTTGTGAACCTTGTGAACCTCATGGGAGGTCTTGTGAACCTTGTGAACCTCATGGGAGGTCTTGTGAACCTTGTGAACCTCATAAAGTGTCTTGTAGACTTCATGAACCTCATGAAAGGTCTTGTAAGCATTGTGAACCTTATGAACCTTGTGAACCTTCTTAGCACACAAAGTCTTGTATTGTGAGGGCAAATTTTGGGGTGCAACAAGGCCATGGTACAGCTTGTTGGCATGCTATTCAATGTCCATTTTAGGATGATTAGAGGTCATCATCCATTATGGTCCAAACACCAAACATGTTCTATGATCCCTCCCCTTCAATTTGAGCCCAAGAATTACTTGAATTGATTGCTTGAGAGGGAAGAAATCTCCCATTGAAAGTCATGATTCTCAACTGTTTGCTTGGATGGTAAGGCATTTCATATAACATCATCTCAGTTCATTTTCATTGGCATTATTCATCACATTCAGATCAAAGGAATTGCTATAAGAAGATATGATCTCATGAATGCATCTTCACACCATTGCCCTGCACTTCACAACAGGCTACATTGTAATACTTTCTACACTATTCTTCTTTCTTTGCACCTCATGAAACTTATGCCAAATCACAATGCGCTGCACGTTATAGTCAGAAGATCATGTTACTCATTGCCATGCTTTGATCCACATCATAAACTTCATGAAGCTTGCAGCATATGATCCAGTTCGAGTGGAAGCTTCTGGATGTTACAGCTGGCATAACTGCCATAATTGCCTCACTCAGTTAACCTCACTAACTCAATTAACCCAAGGCATCATTAACCATGGTTAAGGGCTCTATAAAGCAAGGTCATCAGTGCAATGCAAGGTTCAGCTTCAATTCATCACAAAATCACCAAAAATTGCAAAGCTTTCTCTCTGAATTTTCACATTGCAAGTTGATTCAAGCAAGCTTTGTCCTCATTGATCTGAATCCATTCTTCCTCCATTGATCATCTTCATCATCTCAAGCTCAATCACTAAGCATTGCACAACCTGAATTTTCAAGATCAAGCATGACACACTGTTGAAGCTTCACTGCATTTTGGACTCAAATTTCTCAAAGTGCCACAATCCTGCTTCAATCTTCCTCAATTCATCATCAACATCATCTCTAGTTTAAGATCCATGGAAGGTATAGCTTGAAACATCAAGGAATTAGGACTGCATATCATTGATCTTCACTGCACTTTCCTCAATTTCTCAGGATCCATAGCTCCCAGAGTGTTTATTTCACTTCCATTGATCAAGATCAAGATCAAGCAAGCACTGGAACCTCATCTCTGGCCTTCTATAAACAATTTGACATCTCTGCAACTCAGGTATGTCCTGAAATTCAACTTGCTCGAATTGCTTGTTTTTAATTGGTTTTATGTTGATTGAGGCCTGATAGAGGTTATGAATTAACTGGCTAGTTGATAGGCATGGTAGATGCAGAGATTCAATTTTCAGGCTTAGATTCTTGCTTTCAATTCAGGAGCTTTAGGAACCTTAAATGAGTTTTGAAGCCATATTTAAGATCAGTGAAGAGAGGCGAATCCATTGATGGTCATGATTTTCATTTTAGTGATGTTTTTAGGGCGTGCCCTACCGGAATAGTAAACGAAGAAGATGAACGGAATTTATCTCCGGTCATCAGAACAGTAACCCTAATTATCCCTAACTTTAAGTCCCACCATTGGATGAGTCTGATCCAAGCGTTCATAAGATGTCAACACATTAATGAGTCTGTGCCTGGCACATGCCCTTAAGTCAACATAAAAGTCAAACCGTTCCTATCCACACCCCTAGTGTGCTTGTGTTTGGCCCAGTTCAACTTGCAATGTGAAAATTCAGAGAGAAATTAATTTAATAAGACAATATATGTTGACTCATACTACCTTGTTGATTTTAATTTTTCTATCTTGCCGCTGCTATGCAGGAGATGTCACAGGTTGTGCAAAACCCACTGAATGTTGGGAATCGCAAAAGTGATGAGTTCAGGAAGAATGATCTGCCTACATTCAAAGGGAAGTATGACCCTGACGAAGTACATGATTGGCTCAAGGAGATCGAGAGGATCTTAAAGGTGATAGATTGTTGGGAAGGAAGTAAGGTGTGATTGGGTGTGCATAGATTGGTAGTTGAAGCTGATGATTGGTGGGTTGGTTGGCACTCGTCAACCGTTGGATGCGTTTGGTAAGGCAGTCACCTAGGTTGTGTTTAAGAGATAATTACTGAGGAAGTATTTTCCTGAAGATGTTCGAAGAAAGAAGGAGATCGAATTTCTGGAGCTGAAACAAGGCAGTATGTCCGTGACTGAGTATGTTGTTAAGTTTACTGACCTGGTGAAGTTTTATCCGTATTATAGCGAGGCGACTGCTGAGTTCTCGAAATTTGTCAAATTCGAGAATGGTTTGAGGCCTAAGATTAAACAGGTGATTGGCTATCAAAGGATCCGAAGATTTCCGGATTTGGTGGATTGTTGTAGGATATTTGAGGAGGACAATAAGGCTCGATCTGAGAATTTCAAAGGTTTAGCTGAGAGAAGAGGAAAACAACAAATGCATCATGGGAAAACTTATGCAACTCTTGTTAATAAGGGTAAATAGAAACAAATTGAGGGTAAAAGGCCAATTCGGGGAGGTTCTCCTGCTTTGCTTAAGTGTTACTGATGTGGTGAGATGGGTCATCATGTCAGTGAGTGGACGAGTGACGTGAAGAAATGTTTCAAGTGTGGTCAGCCTGGACACTTGATTGCTGAGTGCAAAGCAAATATGGTTACTTGCTACAACTGTGGAGAGCAAGGTCACATCGATACACATTTCCAGAAGCCGAAGAAAGCTGCAACTGGAGGAAAGGTGTTCACTTTGAAAGGGACATAGACTTCCAGTGAGGATCATTTAATCAGAGGTACTTGTTATATTAATAGTATTCTGTTGATTGTTATGATTGACACAGGTGATATGCATTGTTTTATTTCTATTAATTGTGTGAGGAGATTATGACTTGTTGTTTCTCCGATGAAAGGAGAGATGGTTATCGAGACTCTTGTTGATGGGTCGTTAACTACTTTCTCTCGTATGTATGAAATGTCCGTTATCGATTTATGGTAAGGACTTTGGCGTGGATTTGATTTGTTTGCCGTTGGGAGGTTTGGACATGATTCTGGGTATGAATTGGTTGGAGTACAACCATGTTCATATTAATTGTTTCAATATGCCGGTTTGATTTCTTACTCATTGTGAAGAGGAAGAAGAAACTAGTTATTTGTCTGCTCGAGAATTTAAAAAGCTTATGAATGAATAAGTGCAAGTTTTGGGATTGTTTGCATCGTTGTCAGTGGAGAATGATATAGAAATTAGTGAATTGCAAGTGGTGAGAGATTTCCGGGAAGTGTTTCCATATGATGATGTGGATGTACCACTAGAGAGAGGGGTGGAGTTCAATATTGATCTTGTGCCAGAAACAAGACCTATTTTGATGGCATCGTATCGTATGTCGGCTTCCGAGTTATCTGAGTTGAAGAAACAGTTAGAGGAACTGTTAGAAAAGAAATTTGTAAGACCGAATGTATCGTCGTGGGGAGCACTGGTGTTATTGGTAAAGAAGAAAGATGGTAGTATGAGGTTGTGTATCAATTACATGAAACTAAATAAGGTGACAATCAAGAATAAGTATCCGCTTCCAAGGATAAATGATCTAATAGATCAGTTGGTTGGTGCTCACGTGTTTAGTAATACCGATTTACGATCCGATTATCATTAGATAAGAGTGAGAGATGAAGATATTCAGAAGACTGCTTTTAGGACTCGGTATGGACACTATGAATATGTGGTAATGGCATTTGGAGTTACTAATGCACCTGGCGTATTCATGAAGTATATGAATCAGATTTTCCATGAGTATTTGGATTAATTTGTTGTTATTTTTACAAATGACATTCTGATTTACTCTAAGTCAGAAGAAGAGCATATTGAACATTTGCGGATTATGTTGCAAGTGTTAAAAGATACGAAGTTATATGCTAAATTGTCAAAGTGTGAATTTTTGTTGAAAAAGGTGAGCTTTCTTGGTCATGTGATTTCAGAAAAAGGGATTGTTGTGGATTCATCCAAGGTAAATGCAATACTACAATGGGAGACTCTGAAGTCAGTGACAGAGATTAGAAGTTTCTTGGGATTAGCTGGTTACTATTGAAGATTTATTGAAGGATTTTCGAAGTTGACACTTTCGTTGACCCAATTGACTTGTAATAACAAAGTGTTTGTGTGGGATTCTCAGTGTGAAAAGAGTTTCATTGAGCTGAAGAAAAAGTTGACTACTGCCCCAATTTTGATTTTGCCGAAAGCAGATGGACTGTTTGTGGTTTATTGTGATGCTTCTTTGATGGGTTTAGGTGGAGTATTGATGCAAGATGGTCAGATTATGGCGTATGCTTCACGTCAGTTGAGAATTCATGAGAGGAATTATCCTACTCATGATTTGGAGTTAGCAGTTGTGGTTTTTGTATTAAAGATTTCGAGGCATTATTTGTATGGCTCGAGATTTGAAGTTTATAGTAATCATAAGAGTTTGAAATACCTGTTTGAGCAGAAAGAGCTAAATATGAGGCAAAGACGTTGGTTGGATTTTCTTAAGGATTGTAAATTTAGTTTTAACTATCATCTCGATAAAGCTAATGTTGTAGTTGATGCCTTAAGTCGGAAGACATTGCATATGTCGGTTATGATGGCTAGAGAGTTGGAGTTGATTGAACAATTCAGAGATATGAGTTTGGTTTGTGAACAGACACCTCATAATGTGATGTTGGGTATGCCGAAGGATAATAATGATTTTCTTGATCGTGTTCGGGAGAGTCAAAAGTCAGATGTGAAACTAGTGGACTTGCTGGTTAATGATGAACGAGTTAGAAATAATGAGTTTCAAGTTGATGAACAGAGAGTACTAAGATTTCAGGATCGTATTTGTGTTCCTGATGATCTTGAGTTGAAGAGAATGATTCTTGAGGAAGGGCATAGAAGTGGTTTGAGTATTCATCCAGGAGTGACGGAAATGTATCAGGATTTGAAGAAGATATTTTGGTGGCCTGGTATGAAGCGAGATGTGGCCGAGTTTGTTTATGTATGTTTGACTTGTCAAAAGTCGAAAGTGGAACATCAGAAACCTGCCGGTTTGATGCAATCGTTGGATATTCCCGAGTGGAAATGGGATAATATATCGATGAACTTTGTTACGGGGTTACCTACTACTCCAATAAGGTGTCGCTCCCGGGATTTTCATCCTAGTACAAACGCGAAAGTGGCGCGGAAAGGTAGAGTCGCCAGCCAGACATTTTTATCCCGAATGAATGGGAAAGGTAATGTTGCACAAACCTGAGGAAGAAGGAAAGGACAAGGCCTTGCGAACCAAAGATCTGGGTTCGGGAGTCGGTTACGACCTGGGAAGGTATTAGCACCCCAGATCGTCCGTCGTACCCGACGGGATCCACGCTTGCTTGTTTTGTTTCAAAGGGTGAGAAAATACGAGTGCTGCTGAATAAAATTGCTGACTGGAATGAGAATGAAATGAGAAATAAACTGAAATAAGAAAATGAGAATAAAAGGGGAAATGTAGGGAAAATAAAGATTGTGCTCGAACGGGCCCTACCCCGCTGCCTACGTACCTCATCGGGATAATGAGGATCAGAGTCGACGTAGTTCGCCTAACCTAGGCGGGAACTGATTGTTTGTGTTTTTTACAGCTGGAACTGCGTATGTCTATGCTCAGGTGTTGCAGGCTCGTCTGGTACGAGTGCGTTAACCGTCTTGCATGCGAGACAAGTAGTCGCGAGTTCGCGTTGTGAGTGAATGAGATGAGAAAAGAAGTTCTCGCAGGATAGTCGGTTATTGTTTGTTTTTTGTCTTTTAAAAGAAGTGTTTTGAATTTTTGTTTGTGAACTGTCTTGTACTAAGACCTATCCATCGCGGGAAGTATTTACACCTCGCCCCGAAACAGGACGCGTATAAACACTCCGCAACAAAGTCTCGTGTTATACAAGATTGTTCGGTTTTTATTAAGTGTTTTATTGCTTTTCTTTTGAGATGAGAAAGAGAATGACTCAAGTTAATAAAAGGAAAAATCTAAGGGACTAAGACTCAATCCTAATGTGTTATATATTTACAAAGTGATCCTAGTGGTTAGTGAGGTTTTCTATTCCTAATGGAAACTTAAAACTATTAGAATTCAACTTACTTCTTAATGAAGTTAAGTTGATTCTAAGAACACATGGGGGAACCTATTAAAGTTGTAAGATCAAAATAAAGCAAAACAAATGAACTTGAATTATAGGAAATAAAATTCTAAAAATGCCTTAAAGGCATGAATAATAAATAGTTTTATTTATTTATTCTATTTCTATATGGAAATGAACCTTATACTAAGTTCTAAATCTAGGTCAAACTTAATATTCATCCTAAAACAAATTAAACTAACCTAAGTCTAATGTTAAATTCTATGACTAAAATTAATCTAGACTATTATTATTATTATTATTTTTTGTATTGAACTATATTTTCTTTTAATGGCCTAATCTAATGGAATTATGCATAACTAAGCCAAAATTAATATTCTAAAAAAAATACTAAATCTTCTAGAAAAATTGTGAAAATTAAATCATATGATCCTAACACTATCTAAAATAGTATACTAAGAGGGATTCTAAAAATACTTATTTTTCCTATGCCTAAACATTATTTAATTTCAGCTAAGATTAACCATTATTTCCTAAGGATTACTCCACTAAAACCTATGATAAAAGGTCTTAAAAATTCCATTAAAAATATCCTAAGAAATATTATGAGTCATCTAATTACAAAAAAAAGAATGACTCAAAAATCCTACTGGAAGTTACTTATATAAAATCAACAAAATCCAGCACCATTAAAGGAAATCCAAATAAAGCTAATTAAAAGAAATTCAGAATTAAATCGGAAAATAACCAAATTCAGAAAATAAAAATGTCCAATATTTCTAATGTGAATTAATAGCCTACTTGAATTTTTGTAGAATTTTCTTATGAATTTTCCTATTTTTTATGGAATTATTTCTAACTATACCTAAAACAGAAATTAAAAGAATAAAAAGAAAATGGGTGCACTTAGAAAATTTTTTAGTTGTTTTTGTACACTGGGCCCAGAAAGGGGGTACGATTAGCAACTACAAGGCCCATACGCAGTCTAGGAGAGGGGAGGTGCTGGAAGTATTTTCTTAAGCTGTTTTTTATACGGGCCTGGAAATAGGGTGCAGATAGCAAAATAGAAAAGCCCAGCTCAATAAACCTAATCTCATCACAGGGAATTTTTTAATGGTAATTTTATGGCCATTGAACAAGATTAATCCTCATTAATTTGCATTAATTCCAATAATTTAAATTTTTTATTCCTTAATTAACTTAATTTCCAAGATATGATTCTAATTCCCATTAAATTAACTTAATTATTTCATAATCAAAAGAAAAATAATAATAAAAAAACCTGAATAATGAAAAAAAGGGCTGGGGGAGAATGAACCCTAAAATCACTTTCCTCCTCTTCCTCTTGCCGCCGCATCTCCTCATCCCTCTTCTCTCTTCTTCATTTCTTCAAACCGCGGCGAGTCTCACCATTAGAGGCTCAGACTTCAACCCTTACGGCGCCAACGATTCCTTTTCCGTCATCACCGCCGACAAATAACCATGAACTTTCTTCTCTAGCTCATCCGCGACTTTCTCCCTCACTCGATCGTTTTTGATGGCCGGAGATAAAGCTCCGCCGCACCGTCTCTTTGTTTCGGCTCTCACCCTATCCATTATACATTGGAACCCTCACCGTAAAAAAAACACCATAGCATCAACAGAGGAGCTATTCCGTTGCGCCGCTCCAAACTAGACGACGACAATGTGAAAGCTTCAAGGTAAGGATCTCGCTTTGTGTTTTCTTAACCTTCTTTGTGGCGATTAGTGATGCCGATCGAAGAATCCGATTGCTCTTGAACCCTCTTCTGGACCGCGGTGATCTCACCGTTATTGTATTTTTCGAATTGTTATTGATGTTAATTTTCTTACAGGTTAATTGATGAGGGCGATGTTGGTGTTGTTGCGGATGTTTGAGGAAGAATTAGCGGATTGAAAGTGTCGGCTGGTCGAAGGCTCTGCAGAAAATTACTGGATGATTGCGGATTGGTGAAGGCCGTGTATAGGATTGAGGACGAATTTCTGCTGTTACGAGATTCGATTCTCGAATCTGTGATGCCAAGATCATTGTTGTTGACGAAGAGAGATGAATATTGATGAAGGCCTCGATTGTTAAGGTATGAATTGTTGCCTCGATTTCTCTCTTCTTCCTTTGAATTTTCTGACAATCTGAGTTGTTACTTTGCAGATATGAAAAAAAATGATGTTGTTGCGATACCGAAACTCACACCATGCTGTTGATGCGTTATGCAAGCTGCGTGTGATCAGTTGAAGAAGATGAAAATTGCTGCAAAATTGAGGCAGACAGAAAGGTTGGAAAAGGTTGAATGTTGCGGAGACCCGATGGTGGAAGAAGTTGAAGATTGATGGATATTGCGATTTTGCAGAAGAAGAGTAATGGAGATGATGTGAAGCCTGAAGATCAGGATTGCTGGATTTGCAAGTCTTTCAAGAATCCCGATCAAGGTCGACCCTTGTTCCTGATTCTCGATTGTGCTTGCAGTTCTGGATTCTTGACTCCTCCTTGTTTCCGAATTTGTTGCAGGTTTGGTGTTGAATCTTGACATTGATGTTGTTGTGATTTGCGATTACCGACGCAAATACATTGTGACAAATCTCTTCTAATTTATGCTTCTTCTCCCTTCTCACGATTCTGAATTTTTTGTGGTTAATGTAATTTGTAGATTGATGGTGATTGAAGATTGGGAAACAATGGCGATGATGGAGAGTTTTAGAAGAATGGTTGAAGAGATGAAGATTCAGGTTGTGAAGTTTGTGAGAATGGTGAATCGAAGAAGAAGATTGGAGTGAAGTTTTTGGTGATTCAAGAAGAAGATACTGATTGCAGAAGAGTTCTAATTTATAAGGGATACATCAGGCTTTGTGCAGAATATCCAGGTGAACTTTCTAGAATCGTTCAGTTAATTTTCTGTTACGAAGTCGGTTAAGAAAACTTAACTGAATTTGTTTTTTTGTGTAACCTTCATGATAGACCTTTAAATCTCTTATATATCCTCTGAATTTTTGTTGTGTTAAAATGGCATCCATTTGATGCAGGTTAAAAGATGACTTGAGAATGATAGTGTAAAAAGGACTGCAATGGTTTGAAGAAAAACAGAGATTGGACTCGGTGAATGTTGGTCAGGATTGACATTTGATGAAGCTGGTTTTCCGCAAAAATGGGATTGAGAGGTTGAGATTCAGATTGATGTGAAGAGATTGCCGAAAATAATTGAGGGTTTGCGGTTCTGCAAAAAATTGAAGGAGATTTTCCAGCCCTCCTGTATTTCTTTTTCTGTCACTCACTGTTATGTTTTTAGTTATTCTCTGTAACCGATTTTTCAGACAAATATATATGACTCTCATAATGGTTTGCGTTGTGTATATTGAGAGAGAGAGGTATTGAAAATTTGTTGACATTTGCTTGTATCGCTGAAGTTACACGTCGGTTTTTTCCAATAACTAGTGTAAATCTCCCTTTTTGATAAAAATCCCCTTTTCCTTCATATTGGATGATTGATGAGAGCCAAAGATATGGATTTACTACCTGTTGTACTAAGAATAAAACTCTAAGAAAAACAATGAAAGTAGATGTGAGTGACAAACATGTATTTTTGAACGATGAAAAATAAAATTGAATAAAATGGTAATTGGTTTAAAGGTGATTTTTTTATGATGAACAAAGTAAGTTGAGATAATCTTAAGGCATTTGAATGGCCATGGATTGACATTGAATAATGGGATTGAAAGTGGTTTATGGGCTTAACTACTAACTTGGACAAGCATCCTGAATTTGAAATTAAAATTGACTAGACAATGTGAATCTTGATAAACGGGAGACGGGTAAAAATCAGGCCTAAAACAATGTAGGGAGAACAATGGCTTAAATAAACATAAAGTTAATCATGGTTATGAAAATGGAGCATAGTTTTATGGCATGGACAATTGAATTCAAAGTAAACTATAACCACGCCTTCTAAGAAAATGATGACCATATGCACCCTTCATCCTTACTTTGAACATAAACCATTTCTTGTGAACTTGTGATACCATGACGAATCCAAGGAACAATAATACCTCGAACCAATCTCCTTGCTTCATTTGAAACTGTTATGAATATCTTCACCAAATAAGCCCAAATCGAACTTTAATATAAAGGAACTCAGTTGACCGAATTCCTTCAAGCTCAATCATGAATAAAACTCCATTTCATCGAGATAATGGTCTTGATGCACCAATGAACAATCTTTGCGAGAGATTTCCTTACGGATCACTTAATTAGGGAAATAAACCCTAATCGAATAGCAATCGCATAAGAAACTAATGTTATTAATAGCCACATAACTAAAACTTAGAACGTCCCAGATAGACATGGATGAGGTATGAAATCCTAATTTCTCAGGGCCTTGATCACATGCCCTATGATACAATGAAATGCGCTAATATGATATTAATGATCTGGTGAGAAATGCAGATGAGTGCGAAGTGATACACCAGTAGAGGGAATGAATATGAGGGCAAATTTTGAGGTATTACATAAGGCATGATGTTATTTGGGTGATTGTTGATAGGTTGACTATGTCTCTGCATTTTATTTTGATTGGAATTACTTATTCTTTGCAGAAGTTGGCAGAGATATATGTCGGTGTGATAGTGAAGTTTCATGGAATACCTGTGAATATTGTGTCGGATAGAGATGTGTGGTTTACTTCAAGATTTTGAGAGAGTTTGCAAGAGGCATTGGGTTCAAAGTTGAAATTGAGTTAACTTATCATCCTCAGACTGATGGACAGACAGAGAGGACGGTACAATCTTTGGAAGATTTGTTGAGGGCTTGTGTGCTTGAACAAGGAGGTGGTTGGGATAGTCATTTATCGTTGATCGAGTTTACTTATAACAACAGTTATCATTCCAGTATCGGAATGGCACCGTTTGAAACTTTGTATGGTTGAAGATGTCAGACACCTTTGCGTTGGCATGAGTCAGGTGAAAGCGTTGTACTTGGACCTGATATTGTGCAACAGACTACTGAGATGGTGAAGTTGATTCGAGATAAAATGAAGATTCACAGAGTAGGAAAAAGAGTTACCATGACAAGAGAAGGAAAAATCTTGAGTTTCAATAAGGAAACCATGTGTTTTTTAGGGTTACTCCGGTGACCGGTGTTAGATGAGCTTTGAAGTCGAGGAAGCTTACTCCTAAATTTATTGGTTCGCATCAAATTTCGACGAGAGTTGGACCTGTTGCTTATAGACTGGCGTTACCATAAAGGTTGTCCAATTTGCATGATATGTTTCGTATTTCACAGCTTTGGAAGTATGTTCTGGATTCGTCACATGTGATACCGATGGATGAAGTTGAAGTAAGAGATAATCTTACAGATGAAGCATTACTAGAATGAATTGATAATCGTGAGTTAAAGCATTTGAGAGGCAAGGAGATTGTCCTTGTGAAGGTGGTTTGGGGAGGAGCTTCCGGTGGGCACATGACTTGGGAATTGGAGAGTAGGATGTGAGAGTCATATCCGAATCTTTTTGCATGAGGTAAGTTTTCTAGGACGGAAACCTTTTTAAGTGGGGGAAAGTTGTAACACCCCAAAATTTATTTAATCATTTTAATTGGATTGTTGTATGTTGTGTGTGGAGGGAAGAAATGTTATTTAGTATAATATGTATTTATATTGAATAATTATATGGCGAATAAATAAATAATTTTAATAATAAGAATAAAGGGGTAATGTGGTCATTTGGTGAAATTAGTAAGGGTAAATGTGGAAGTTCATAAGTTGGTCTAAGGGGTTAAGTGGTAAGAAGGAAAAACGATCGTATTTTGTGAAAAGAGGGACGATCGTGAAAAGCTGAGAAGAGAAAAGAGAAAAGGCTAAGGCTTGAAGAGGAGAATCCGCGAGGAAGAAGAGTTTTCTCATTAAAACTAAGGTAATGGTGGGATTCTTCCGTATCTTAAGGGCTTTATAATGGGAATTGGGTAAGTTGATGATTAGAGGTTTGGGGTTTTGGTGATTGAGTAGGTGTTGTTGTTGAATTGTTAGTAATTTGATATTGTTATGTGATAATTATATGAATTGGATATCAATATGAGTAATTATGTAATTGTCTAGCTGGAAAAGTGGGTTTTGTGCATAAATTCATAATGGTTGGAGTGCAGGTCGCAGAAGGGAGAACTGCGATAATCGCAAAGCTCGCTTAGCGAGCAGGTTGGACTTTGGAAGAGTCAAAATACAATGAGTTGTCTGTTTAGCGAGCAATCTCACTCGCTTAGCGAGACCTAGATTGAAAAATATTGTGATTTAACTCCAAAAAATTCCTTAAAATTTATCTGATTAATTTAGTAATGCTCAGGAATCGAAGTTGTATGGTTAAAGGCAATGAGATAGGAGTTATACATTATACGGATAATCAATATAACTGGAAAATGAACATAGATTTGTATGTTTATTGGTTTTGTTGTCGTTGTGTGTTGTAATTATTGTTGCGACTATATGGTATTGTTGTCGATGTATGTTGATGTAGTAAGTGGAAGTATGTTACATTGTTGTATATATCCTTGTTGAAGTTGATTTATATTATTGCATGTAAAGATATGCATGATATTTATGATGTTAGTGTTGTGGTAAGAGGTTGTATATTAGTTGTTGATGTTGATTTGCACAAGATAGTTGTTGCATATTGTTGCACCCCAAAATTTGCCCTCACAATACAAGACTTTGTGTGCTAAGAAGGTTCACAAGGTTCACAAGATTCACAATGTTTATAAGACCTTTCATGAGGTTCATGAAGTCTACAAGTCACTTTATGAGGTTCACAAGGTTCACAAGATTCACAACACTTACAAGACCTTTCATGAGGTTCATGAAGTCTACCAGTCACTTTATGAGGTTCACAAGGTTCACAAGATTCACAAAACTTACAAGACCTTTCATGAGGTTCATGAAGTCTACAAGTCACTTTATGAGGTTCACAAGGTTCACAAAGATTCACAATGCTTTCAAGACCTTTCATGAGGTTCATGAAGTCTACAAGTCACTTTATGAGGTTCACAAGGTTCACAAGGTTCACAATACCTCCCATAAGGTTCACAAGACATTTTATGATGGTTCACAAGGTTCAGAAAGTTCACAATTGGTCAGAAGAGTTGACAATTCCCTCAGACAATGCCCCTCCTAAGCAGTGCATCCAAAACTAGGGTTTTTAATTTAATCAGGCTAAATGAACTTCCAAGACTTCAAGTGAGCTTCATAACATCTTATATGTGTGTAAGAACCCCCATGTCAAGTTTCAAGACTTTTCTCAAAGGTTTGCTCAGTCAGATGATCAGATAAGTCAAAATCAGTCAAAGTAGTTAAAAAGTCAAACTGAGGTCAACTGTGGTCAAACCAAAGTCAAACTTCATGATTTTTTGCCAACATCAAGTATATGAAGTAAAATTCATCATTTTATCAAGGGTTGATCATGATTCATCAAGGAGATTTCAGATCATCAAGAATCAGGAGTTTCTAAATTAGGGTTTCCTTAGTAAAAGTCAACTGAACTTTGACCAGCCATAACTTTCACATGCTTCATCACCAAGTCTCCATCCAAAGCTCATTTTGAAGGAAATTGAATTCTATACAACTTTGTGTCTCACAAGCCAAGCCCAAAAATGCTTCATTTGGAAGGTATGAGCTAAGACATTATAGGTCCTTTTGAAAGTCAACAAAAAGTCAACAACTTCAAAAGGGCATAACTTGATATTGGTAAATGATATGGACATGAAACCAGTGGGGTTGGTTAGAGGACTCTTCAAGCTTTCCAAAATGTCCAAGAACACCCTCATATCATTAAAATTGAAGGATGTGTGCCCTTGCAAAGTTGGGAAATTTTGGGTTGGTTTATGATGAAAATGGAGGTCTAAAAACAATTTCTTCCAAATGGGCTTGCCAAGTGATGACCCAATCCATACTATAACTTCATGCACGACCCAAGTCAACACAAATCAGATTTTTTATTATTTTATTTTTATTTATTTTGATTTAATTCATTAAAAAATTATTTTAAATAATAATAAAATATAAAAGTCTAAGATTAAAATTGGATCAAGCTTCTAGAAATTCATAAATTTGATTAGAATTGAAGTGGAAAGAAAATCATGAGGATTAGCCTAAAATAGCAAGTGTTCATACAAGAATATTTGATTTTTAAGGCTTAATATTTTTGAATCTTTTTAGATCAAATCTTCCACACAATGATCTGATTTTTTAACCTAAATTCATTGTTCTATAAGTACATAGTGCAACCCTAACACAAGCCACGAATTCCAGCCTCCCCAAGTGTAAGTTGCATCTTCCAAAAATCCTTCACAAACTCAAATTCGGTTTCAATCATAGAGGGCATTTGAAGGTAATTTGAGAACATAGAAACATTCCTTGAACATCCCAGATGCGATCCCAGCTCTCATTTGCATCAGAAGCATCATGAACCATGAATACCGAATTCACTTTTATCTTAAATTTCAAATTTTCGAATTCACTAATATATGCATTATGAACTGTTTTTGATGATTGATATGTGTTTGTTGTGATGCCTAGATGGTTTCTGGACAATTAAATCAAAGCTTCATGGCTTGAATCGCAAACGGCCATGGCTAGGGTTTACACCTTCGAATTAGGATTTCCTAATCCAGCAAATATAAATGCATTTTGAGACCGTAGGTTGATTGTGTGAACTGTGTAGATTACAATGGTGTGCTCAATTGGATAAAATTGTACTCGTTTGGTATAGTTTGTATTTCGCGGGTTTATGTGTGCAGGAAAAATCGCAGGTAAGCTTGCAACAATTTTCGCAGCAAAATTCAAACATCCAGAGGTAGAAGATGACCCCTGCGCGCGTTCTGGAAATTTGAATTTCATTTTAAATATTTTATGTTTTGTTGTCTGTTTTATTTCACAAGCCAATGCTTGTCCCAGTGGTAAGGCTAGCGTGTGTTTGGTTGAAGGGCAAGGGTTCGAATCCTGGCTTCAGTTCTTTTTGCTTATTTTTCCAGATATGAAGCTATTATAATATATTATGAATTATTGTGAAGTTGTATACAGGTTCGCTCATCTAGCTGGAATGGTCATGTACTTGTGTGTTTGTGTGTAAGGTCCTGGGTTCAAATCCCCCAGGCCTTTTGGTTTTTCTTATTTTTGTGATTTTCCAGGATAAGGCTTAAAAACAATTGGTCTCATTCTTTTATCACCTGCGCATGGATAGCCTAGTGGTGTGTGCTGTTGTTGGCAAGCATAAGGTGCTGGGTTCAAACCCCAGCCAGGTAAGTTTTTGTTTCTTTTTCTATTTTATTTTGTTTAATTGATTTTGTTTAATTATTTTTATTAATAATCATAGATATACATATAATTAAATAATTCCACATATATATATTCAATATTCTCTAAATTCTAAAACTATTTTTATGAATTCAAAAATTAGTTTTTTTTATGTATTTAGATTATAATATGTATATATTCATTAAATTAATTTTGTAAATAAAATAAACCCTAATATTTGACAAACCCTAATTTATTTTTCTAAGCAATTAAAAAAAAACCTAATTCTATTTTGTGATTTTAATTTCTAATTTTTGTAAATATAAATTGTATGATCATTTTTTTTATGTATATATTTTATTTAATATAATTAAATTATAATTAATCATATTTTTTTATAATATATAAATATCCTATCATTGTTTGTAATTAAATATGTATGTAAATAATTTCTATTATATGTTTAAAAATTGCTAATTTAACTTTTAATTACAATTCACTTTTCATAATATGTTAATAATTTATTTAATTTGTTTATAATTCTAAATTTCATAATAATTGATATGATTGTTTATAATTTTTTTACTAACCATTAAAATTTTGTTTATTACAATATATTTGTTTATTTTTATTATTATTGTTATTACATGATTATCACTAACCCCATTTATTTTTAATTATTATTATTATTACTAACCCAATTAAATTGCTTATTTATTTCACTTATTATTTATATTTTGCTTACTTATTTACTATTTATTTAAATTGCTTTATCATTATTTTTGTAATTGTTCCTGGATGTAATTTTTTGTAATATTTATATTATTTATTTTTATGTCATGGTTAGTAAATAGGGAGTGAAAACTATTTGTATTTAAAATTAAATTTAGATCATTTAAATTACAAGATAAATATTTAAAATTAAACACTCACACACGTAAGTCGATCTTTGATCGCCATCTCACTTTCTAGGGTTGCCTCTCAATATTGCCTAATTAAAAGGTCAAATGGGGTGTATAAAGCAAAAGTCCCTTAAAAGAAAAGTCATCTAGTCCCTTCATAATCAAAGATCAAGTCCCTTAATGGTTGCCTTTCACAATGATCTTGTCCCTTTCGAATAATGATGACAGTCCCTCCAAAATGCTTAATACACCCTACAATTGCCTTCATTAAACAGATGTCCCTTCATATGTCCCTCACATCCAAGGTAATGACTACCTATTCCTTAATAATAGGGATAGTCTTACCATTTAAAGGATAAAGAATAGAAAGACTTAAACTTTAGGGTAGGTTCCTCATAGTTACTTGCTCACTATTCCAAAACAAATTTCAAATACTTCACAATTTCAAACAATTTTCAAACACAAGTTTTTTACGCATCCGTACATGGATCATTATCAAACTCTTATGAAAATTTTTATCCACACACTTCACCTTTTCAAAAACAATTCAAAGTGAGCTAAGTAACTAAGAGCCCATGGATAACCATGGATGTAAAGGGTGCTAATACCTTCCCTTTACATAACCTACCCCCCGGACCCAAAAATCTTTTAAAAGGTATTTCCTGTTCTTTTATGCCTTTCCTTTGGATAAAATAAAAGTCGGTGGCGACTCTTGCTATCCGCAACATAACTAAAGTCAGTTCTCCCACCGTGTTACAGAACTGGCGACTCTGCTGGGGATTTAATATTAAAGAGGGGTACCCTTAGGAATTAGATCACTTTAAATTGTTTGCCTTGTTTGCTTTACTTTACTTGTTAGGCTCTTATGTGTGAAAGGTCCTAACCCGGATCTAGTGTACCATAGGTAAATGGCAATAGACCAAGGAAACTGTACGACGTATATCGATATGGTTGATCTGGTGGCCATAGTTAGTGTGACTTCTTGGTTGGTGCTTATGTTCCTTAAGTCAAGTTGAGGATAATATGAGGCTGCCATATGTTGTCAATGCACTAACTAACTTTTAGAACCCTAGTCATCCCATCTTGGCCTTTAGAAAAGTAGTGAGGTAACCGGCTTTGGTGCAGACTGAAGTTGGTTGACACTCGATACTACGCTCATTGAGATCTTAAACTTGGAGGGTTTTGGTTGGCAAGTAAGTTGCCTTCTGAACAACCACCCTTGTGAAGGATCAATGATATTGAGATCCCTTAGAACCTGGTTACTTTTGTAGGACAGGATGAACCATCTAACTTCAGGGGAGGGTACTTACCTTAAACCTCATGCAAGCCTTTAAACCTAGGGCTATGGTGTGACTTGTTTGTGTGTGCCACATGTTTGTGATTGAACATAACATCATGACATCATCATGCATCATAAGCATAGCATTTTCACTAACCATTTCAAGGACCAAAGGATTTATCTTTGTTCTTTGTTGCAGGTCATGGCTTCTGCTCGTAGAAACACCATCAGGATCAACTTTGTAGGGATACCTCTCAAGCTTAAAGAGTTGGTTTCTCAAGTGTCTAATCATTCCCAGTTCAACAAGAGACATGGTCACCTATTGGATCTAGTCACCTCAGGGTTCAATGAAGACATGATGAGTGTGCTGTTTCAGTTCTTTGACCCTAAGCACCATTGCTTTACATTCCCTGACTATCAGCTGGTTCCAACCATGGAGGAGTTCTCTAAACTTCTGGGCTTACCTGTTCTTGATCAAAGACCCTTCACAGGCTTGGAGAAGGAGCTTAAACCAGAGGTTATTGCTGCAGCTATACATCTGAAGAAGTCTGACATTGTTCTAGAAACGAGAAGCGGAGTCAAGGGTATTCTTGCTAAGGTATTAATGGATAAAGCTCAAGTGTTCTTGAAGGCTATGAGTTATGATGCTTTTGAGGAGATCTTAGCCTTACTGATTTATGGCTTAGTGTTGTTCCCCAATCCAGATCAGTTCATAGACGTTCATGCCATCAACATATTCCTGAGTCACAATCCAGTGCCTACATTGCTTGGAGACATCCTGCATTCTCTTCACACCCGTACTACAAGGGCAAGAGGAACTTTGATGTGCTGCATACCTTTGCTTTCTAGGTGGTTTATTTCTCACCTTCCCCGTTCAGTAATGAAGAATGAGCAAGGGTTCAGATGGTTCAAGAGGATCATGTCACTTTCTCACTCAGATATTCATTGGTGCTCCAGATCTATGGAGAATGTCACTATTATTGACCGTTGTGGGGAGTTTCCTAATGTGCCACTTCTAGGCATACGAGGAGGCATCACCTACAACCCATCTCTAGCTTTACGACAGTTTGGTTATGCTCGGAGTGATGGTCCACATGATATGTTGATTCAGGGCATTGTGTTTGACTACGACAACGATCTTCAAGGTTACCGTCAGAGATTCATACGAGCCTGGGGAAAAGTAAACAGGGTTGACAGCAAGACACTGGAGCCTAAGTACACTATTCCTATGGAAGCTTATCTCAGATGGGTGCGATCTCATGCTCAGACTCTCATGATGCCATATCCTGCTATTCTGCCAGTTACCATGGAACCTGTTGCTGAAGGGGACATTGCTTATACCATCCTTCACCCAGACATGCCTACTGACATGGAGGACTTACAGAGATCCTGGATCCAACTGAAGGAGCAAAGGGATACCTTCGAGGCTCATTACAAAGCAAGCCAAGAAAGGATCCTAGAACTAACAAAGCAACTTCACGAGGAACGGAATCTCAACTCATACCTCAACACAAAGAGGAAACGTCCATGGGAGACTTAAAACCCCATCTTTTGTACTTATTTCATTTTTTTTGTAAGCCCAAGAGGCAAAACCAATTTATTACTAATAAAAGTTTACTTTCTTGTTTGTTTAAGCAAATTTAAATCCTGCGGTCCTTGAAAACATTGCATATGCATTCACATATCATTTCATTGCATCACAGGTTTATAATTGTGCACAGGTTTCTCATCTTCTCGCTGTTTATTTCAGCAATGGCTCTTGAACAATCAGTTAAGGATCTCCAGGCACAAAATTCACAGTTCCAAGAGCTGATCCTGAACCTGACCAAGGGGCAGGATGAATTGAAGACGCTGCTGGCCAAGAAGACTAAGAAGACTAGAAGGTCAGGTGGCCTGATCAACATGGGAAGAAGGTTCAAAGGTCTTGCTAAGACCAAAGAACCAGTTGAAGACTATGAATCTGAAGAATCTGAAAAAGAGGGAGGAAGTCTCCACAATACTATGGGGGACTTTGATTCTGAGGCTAATTACTACCATGAGCCTAATGAAGACAAATTCAAGATGCTGGTGGATAGAATGGATGCTATGGAGTTACAGAAGTCATCTGGGCTGGATTTTGAGGATTTGAGTTTGATATCTGGGGTAGTCATACCCATTGGTTTCAAAGTTCCTACTTTTGTTGTCTATGATGGGGTCTCTTGTCCCAAGCTGCATCTGAGGTCTTATGTCAGAAGAATTCAACCTCACACTGCTGATAAGAAATTGTGGATCCATTTTTTTCAAGAGAGCTTATCTGGAGCTCAATTGGAGTGGTATTATCAATTGGAGAGTGTCAACATCAGGGATTGGAATGATCTTGCTGAAGCTTTCTATAAACAATATCAATACAATGCTGACTTAGCCCCCACTCGCATGCAGCTTCAAAGCATGTCTATGGGTGTCAAAGAAAGTTTCAAGGAGTATGCTCAGAAGTGGAGAGATTTAGCTGGAAGAGTTCAACCCCCTTTAACTGACAGGGAATTGGTTGATATGTTCATGTGTACGCTGAATGGTCCTTTTTACAGTCATCTCATTGGAAGCTCATCATCTGGCTTCACTGAGTTGATAATGACAGGAGAGCGAGTGGAAAATGGTATAAAGAATGGCAAAATCCAAGTGGGTACTTCTTCATCAGGTGCTGCAAAGAAGCCTCCCACTGGGAAGAAAGAATCCAATGTTGTTTATGGTCAACCTGATCGTAATAGAAGGCATCAGTCTGTAAGTGCAGTTCATATTTCAAATCCAACTCCTGCAACAACAGAGCAGCCACAGGGCAACCAACAGAGGGCTAGAAGGCAGTTCACGAAGATCAACATGTCAATGGCTCAGGCATTGCAACACTTGTTGAAGGCGGAACTTATTACTTTGAAAGAGGCTCCTCAGAATCCTAATGTTACCTCTCCCAGGTATAATCCCAATGCACGGTGTGCATACCATTCAAACTGTCAGGGACATGATACTAATAACTGATGGGTCTTGAAGAACAAAATTCAAGACATGATTGAAGCTGGAGAAATTGAGTTTGACCCTCCGGGTACTCCAAATGTGATTACTGCTCCAATGCTAAATCACGAGAAGACAGTCAATGCCATTGATGAAGATTTACATATCCATTCAGTTGCGGAGTTGACCACACCATTGTCTGTCATCAGAAAGAAGTTGGTACAAGCTGGGTTCTTTCCGGGTTGTCGTGAAGATTGTGTTTATTGTGAGTATAATCCAGATAAGTGTTGGAGGTTGAAGGACGTAATTCAACGTCTCATGAATAATTACACCATAGTGTTTGAAAGGAGACCACCTTCCGTGGAGAGTATGGTAGATCATATTACGCAAGGTAAGAAGACTGAAGAGGTTGATATGGTTGACAAAGTGCCGGTGAGAATCACTTCAAAGGGACCTATTAAAATCACCCATCAGGGTCCAATCAGGATTACTGCTGAAGGTCCTGTGAAAGTTGTTGCTGAAGCCAGAGTGGCTCCTATGGTCATCACTACTCCTGGTCCTATTCCGTATACGACTGATAAAGCTGTGCCTTGGCACTATGGGTCTGATGTTTATATCCATGGTGTTAAGCAGGAACCTTTAGCTGATGTGCCTGTTGATGTTGACAATATTGCTGGATCTAGTAAGATCACACGTAGTGGAAGAGTCTTCTCACCTCCAGTTACTTCCAAGAATGCAGCTACTCCTGCTGTTACTTCCACCACTGATGCTCGGGGCAAAGGTCCTGTTATTGAACCTGTATCTACTGATGTGCCAACTGCTGATGATCTCTCTAAGCAGATGGAAGAAGTACTGAAAATCATTCGCAATAGTGATTATGACATTGTTGATCAGTTGGGGCATACTCCCTCAAAGATTTCTATGTTGTCCTTATTGTTGTGTTCTGAGGCTCATGCCAAGGCTTTGATCAAGTTTCTGAAGACTGCTCATGTACCCAATGCAATTTCTGTTGACCAGTTTGAGAATTGTGTTGCCCACCTGACCTATGATAATGGGTTAGGATTTTCTGATGCTGATTTGACCCCTACCAAGAGGGATCATAACAGGGCCTTGCATATCTCAATTGAATACAGGGGCACTACCCTGTCACATGTGCTGATAGACAATGGTTCCTCTCTGAATGCGTTGCCCAAGGAAGTCCTGAATAAGTTAAGTCCTGAAGATGCTGTGCTGAAGCCCAGTAGTATTGTGGTGAAGGCTTTTGATGGTTCTAGAAGAGTAGTGCATGGGGAAATTGATCTCCCAATCAAAGTTGGGTCTCAGGTTTTTAATGCTACATTTTTTGTGATGGATATTCGTCCTTCGTACTCTTGTCTGCTTGGTCGTCCCTGGATCCATGGGGCAGGTGCTGTAATCTCTAAATTACACCAAAAGTTGAGATATCCGGTGGAAGGAAAGGTTGTTACTGTCTATGGAGAAGAAGAATACTTTGTCAGCCATGTAAACACTTTCAAGTATCTGGAAATGGAAGGTGAATACATTGAAACTCCGTGTCAGACATTTGAAGTAGTTCCCTGGATTGTTAATGATTATGTAGCTCCTCCTGTTGCGAAGAAAGTTCCTGTGGTCTCCAGAGTACCTCCAACAATGGCAATGGCCTCCCTCAATGATGCTAGAGCTGTGGTGGATGAAGGTGGTTGTACTATTTGGGGTCAGCTTCCTGATATTCCATACAATTCTGACAAGTTTGGTTTGGGTTTCACTGCAGAGTCCCAGAAGGCTGTTCATCGTGCTCGTGCTGTTCGTATCACCAATCAAGGGATTATGAAAGATCAGATCAATGTTGTGGGAGACTATGATGAAGACTATAATCTGGATGCTTGGATTTTTCCTACTGTGGGTGCTGGACTCAATAATTGGAAAGCTGAAGATGTTATCCCTATCTCCTTTAGTCAGGAGTAAATACTATTACTGTGTTGTTGCTTTTAAGTTTGTAATTTCTTGAACAATTGAACTCTTAAGCCATGTGCCTTACCCGGGGCACAATGGTGTGCTTGTTACGGGATGTCATTTCATTTGCATACTTCATTCAATAAAAATCAGTGGACGTTTCATTTTCGTAAATATGGTGTTCCTTGTCTTTCTTTTCTTTTACTTTTGCTTTATCAGCTATATGTTCTTACACACACCCACATCACTAAAATGCAGATCCTCATCCACTCTGGATCCTGTTGATAACAGTTCTACTATTGCCAATTATAATTTCGAGAATCCGATCAATCAAACTGAAGACGGAAATGAGGACGATTGTGAAGTACCTGTAGAGCTTGCTAGGTTGTTACAACAAGAAGAGAAAGCCATACAGTCACATGAAGAGCCAGTCGAAGTTGTGAATTTGGGAACTGAAGAAAACAGGAAAGAGGTCAAGATAGGGGCTGATTTAGAAGATAGTGTCAAGAGCAGGTTGATTCAGATGTTACGTGACTATGTAGAGATCTTTGCTTGGTCTTATGAAGATATGCCAGGGTTGGATACAAACATTGTGGTTCACCGTTTACCAGTAAAAGAAGATTGTCGTCCAAAGAAGCAAAAGGTTCGTCGTATGCGTCCTGAAATGTCAGAGAAGATCAAAGCAGAGGTAATGAAACAGTTCAATGCAGGGTTCTTAGCAGTGACTTCTTATCCTCAGTGGGTTGCAAATGTTGTACCAGTTCCTAAGAAAGATGGTAAGGTACGTATGTGTGTAGACTACAGAGACTTGAACAAGGCTAGCCCCAAAGATGATTTTCCGCTTCCTCATATTGATGTTCTGGTAGACAACACTGCTCAGCATAAGGTATTCTCTTTTATGGATGGTTTCTCTGGTTACAATCAAATCAAGATGGCTCCTGAAGACATGGAGAAGACAACATTTGTTACACAGTGGGGCACCTTTTGCTATAAGGTGATGCCATTTGGTTTGAAGAATGCAGGGGCAACATATCAGCGTGCTATGGTGGCTTTGTTTCATGATATGATTCATCATGAGATAGAGGTATATGTGGATGATATGATAGCCAGGTCTCAGAATGAAGAGCAACATCTTGATCATTTGCATAAACTGTTTGAAAGGTTAAAGAAATACAAGTTGAGATTAAATCCAAACAAGTGTACTTTTGGAGTTAGATCTGGTAAACTCCTGGGTTTCATAGTCAGTGGAAAAGGTATTGAAGTGGATCCTGCAAAAGTAAAAGCTATACGAGAAATTCCAGCTCCCCGTACTGAGAAGGAGGTTAGAGGTTTCTTGGGACGATTGAACTACATTGCAAGATTCATTTCCCAATTAACTGCCATCTGTGAGCCAATCTTCAAGTTGTTGAAGAAAGATCAGGTGATGGAATGGAATGATGAGTGCCAGACTGCCTTTGATGAAATCAAGAGATACCTGCTAGAACCTCCAATTTTGATGCCACCAGTTGATGGAAGACCCTTGATTATGTACTTAACAGTGTTAGATAACTCAATGGGGTGTGTGTTGGGGCAACATGACGAGTCTGGTCGAAAAGAGCAGGCAATATACTACCTTAGCAAAAAGTTTACCGACTGTGAAACAAGATACTCACTGCTCGAGAAAACTTGTTGCGCTTTGGCATGGGCTGCTCGCCGACTAAGACAGTATATGTTGACTCACACTACCTTATTGATTTCGAAGATGGATCCAATCAAATACATATTTGAGAAACCTGCTCTCTCCGGAAGAATAGCAAGATGGCAAATGATCTTGACAGAATATGACATATAGTATACTACTCAGAAGGCCATCAAGGGAAGTGTTGTTGCTGATCATTTGGCTCACCAAGCAGTAGATGATTACCAGTCAATGAGTTTTGAGTTCCCAGATGAAGATATTATGATTATTACCAAAGAACCTGGACAATATGACGGACCTGAACAAGGATCCCGATGGACTATGGTTTTTGATGGTGCCTCTAATGCACTTGGTAATGGTGTTGGTGTTGTGATTAGTTCCTCTGAAGGTTGTCATACCCCGATTACTGCCAGACTTTGTTTCTATTGTACCAATAACATGGCTGAGTATGAGGCATGTATCCTGGGTATTAAAGCTGCTATTGATATGAAGATTCAATTCCTTGATGTGTATGGAGATTCAGCCCTGGTAGTAAGTCAGATTAAAGGAGATTGGGATACCAAGCATGATAATCTCATTCCTTACAGAGAGCATGTGTTGTCTTTGATCCCACATTTCAAAGAGATTACTTTTGGACATATTCCACGAAGAGAGAATCAATTGGCAGATGCATTAGCCACCATGGCATCTATGTTTGAGATCAGCTGGGATGATGAAGCTCCCAAGATTACTATTGATAGATTTGAGAAGCCTGCATACTGCAATGAGATTGACACAGAAGGGGCAGAGGAGAAGCCTTGGTTCTATGAAGTGAAAAGATATCTTGAAGCTCAGGAGTTCCCTGAAGGGGCATCTGTCAAAGATAGGAAGTTTCTGAGAAGGTTTTCTGCTAAATTCTTTTTGAGTAATGGGATTTTGTACAAGCACAATCATGATTCAACTTTGCTTCGTTGTGTGGATAGGAAGGAAGCAATTGAGATTATGGAAGATATGCATGATGGAATCTTTGGTACTCATTCTAGTGGACATACTATGGCAAAGAAGATTTTGAGAGCAGGTTACTATTGGTCTACCATGGAAGCTGATTGCTATCAACACTCCAGAACATGTCACAAATGTCAAATTTATGCTGATAAAGTCCATGTACCTCCATCACCATTGAATGTGTTGACTGCTCCTTGGCCCTTTGCCATGTGGGGCATTGATATGATTGGTGAGATCAAGCCTACTACTTCTAATGGGCATCGTTTCATCTTGGTTGCTATTGATTACTTCACGAAGTGGGTAGAGGCAGCTTCATTTGCATCTGTTACTAAGAATGTTGTGGCTCGATTCATTAAGAATAATCTCATATGTAGGTATGGCATCCCTGAAAGGATTATTACTGACAATGGCTCTAATCTAAACAACACTATGATTACTGATCTCTGCACGCAGTTCAAGATTAAGCATCACAACTCTTCTCCGTATCGTCCAAAGATGAATGGGGCAGTTGAAGCTGCTAATAAGAACATTAAGGAGATTGTACAGAAGATGACTGTTACTTACAAGGATTGGCATGAGATGTTACCATTTGCTCTTCATGGTTATCGTACCACAATACGTACTTCAACAGGGGCAACCCCATTCTCCTTAGTCGATGGTATGGAAGCAGTTCTGCCCATTGAAGTTCAGATTCCCTCCTTAAGAATTATGAAGGATGAAGGCTTGGATGAAGATGAGTGGATTCAGACCCGACTTGACCAGATAAATTTGATTGATGAGAAGAGGTTAGCAGCAGTTTGTCATGGCCAGATGTACCAGAAACGGATGATCAAAGCTTTTAATAAGAAGGTTAAGCCAAAGGTATATCAGATTGGTGACTTGGTAATCAAGCGTATCATATTACCACAGGGTGATCCTAGGGGCAAGTGGACTCCAACATATGAAGGACCATTTGTGGTCAAGACAGTGTTCTCAGGAGGTGCCATGATACTTACTACAATGGATGGTGAAGACTTTCCACAGCCTGTAAACGCAGACATAGTTAAAAAATACTACGCATGAAAAGAGACCCGCTAGGTTGACAGGCCTAGGAAAAAATAAGGGCATCCCGGCAAACCAAAAGGGTTTGGGCAAAAATTAGGGATATATATGAAAAGATGTACACCCGGCAAGTCGAAAACCTGAAAAGGCGGCTTGGGCAAAAAAGGGTATCCCAGTGGATTGAAAACCTGAAAGGGCAATCCAGGCAAAAGTTAGGGATTAAGGCGTATGACTATGTCTCGTTTGGATCACCCATGAAACTGCAACCAGTTGTGTTACTTACTCAAGCTCGAACAGATAAAGCTCAATCCAATTGTTTCCGTCTCAACAGCAGAAGATGAGATACTTGAAGATAATGGCAATAGTAGAATTAAAACTCAATAGGATTATTTCCCACATAGCTGATTCTCTTTGTTTTACAAAATTTTATGACAAAATCCTCTTACTAGGGTTTATGTCTCCTTGTACAAACTTACCCATGTATGGGTTACTTTTTGATATAAATAAATTCCATCTTTTGAATCCAGATTTACTTTTACCCTATTTACATAAGCGAAACGTCCATTGGTTGTGTTTGAATGTATGTATGCTTTTGAATATGATTGATGTTTACCAAAAATGCATGTATGCTTAATATGATTGATGTTTACTAGAAATGCATGAAAATGCAGTAATAGTATTTACTAAAGACGAACGAGGGAAGGATTTCAACGAAGCTTCGCCGGTTCATCTCTACAAAACAGCTACAAACCCTCAGTAGGACAAATCCATCTTCATAAAGTCACATCTCCCCTGGAATTTATATCCATCTCTTTTATCCTCATACGGATATTCGGGAATTTACTTTCCAATCAGGGTACGATGAACGAAGACGGGAGGTTATATCTACCCTACTATCAAACGAAGACGAAGGTCATGTATACCTTACTATCCCCAGCATACAGGAGGTTATCTATACTTTGTTATCCCCAGCATAACAAGAGGTTATCTATACCTTGTTATTTCCAGCAGACGGAAGGTTATGTATAATATATTATCAAACAAGACGGGAACGAGTTCCTCACATTCTTCAACAACGAATCGGGATTTATTTTCCCTGGCCAGCAGTTGTTATACGAAGATATCCAGACGCTTCTGGCAGTGTCATATCATACATACATCATTTACATCATACCATAACATACATATCCATAGATACATAATACATTACTTAGGTGCATCATATTGTACATGCATACATAATGCATAAGCTAATATTGTTATACAGAATGCTACCTTGTTTTCAGGTTAATTCTCCAGCAAACAGACTTGTGATTATCAGGACTGCTTTATCCTCCTGAAAGTTATCATCCCTCAGGATTGCTTTATCCTCCTGAAAGCTTCTTGTCCCTCAGGATTGCTTCATCCTCCTGAAAGCATATCATCCATCAGGATTGCTTCATCCTCCTGAAAGCATCACTACATCAGGACTGCTTTATCCTCCTGAAAGCTTATTATCACATCAGGACTGCTTTATCCTCCTGAAAGCATACTATTACATCAGGATTGCTTTATCCTCCTGACAGCTTCTTGTACCTCAGGATTGCTTTATCCTCCTGAAAGCCTACTATTATTCCAGGATTGCTTTATCCTCCTGAAAACCTATTATTGTCTCGGGACTGCTTTATCCTCCTGATAGCTATCATCATCACCTCAGGACTGCTTTATCCTCCTGAAAGCATATTATTACCTCAGGATTGCTTCATCCTCCTGATAGCTCATCACTACCTCAGGATTGCTTCATCCTCCTGAAAGATTATTATTACCTCAGGACTGCTTTATCCTCCTGACAGCTTCTTGTACCTCAGGACTGCTTCATCCTCCTGACAGCTATCATTATACCTTCATATTTTGGACTGCTTTATCCTCCAAGAAATGTATCTGAAGAAATTTTCTCCAAGTGGCATCTTTAAAGCTCACTCAAGCATATTCAACTAGCCATCTATATCACTCTATGCACTGGTGAGTGCAAATTTTTGGGCTTTTGTGTTCAATCCCCTTCAACCTTCCAGGTCATGACTGGCAAACATACCAATCTAACCCCTCAGGTTTCAGAAAATTGAACAGGGGCAGCTGTTGCACCCCAAAATTTTCCCTCACAATACAAGACTTTGTGTGCTAAGAAGGTTCACAAGGTTCACAAGATTCACAATGTTCATAAGACCTTTCATGAGGTTCATGAAGTCTACAAGTCACTTTATGAGGTTCACAAGGTTCACAAGATTCACAACACTTACAAGACCTTTCATGAGGTTCATGAAGTCTACCAGTCACTTTATGAGTTTCACAAGGTTCACAAGATTCACAACACTTACAAGACCTTTCATGAGGTTCATGAAGTCTACAAGTCACTTTATGAGGTTCACAAGGTTCACAAAGATTCACAATGCTTTCAAGACCTTTCATGAGGTTCATGAAGTCTACAAGTCACTTTATGAGGTTCACAAGGTTCACAAGGTTCACAATACCTCCCATAAGGTTCACAAGACATTTTATGATGGTTCACAAGGTTCACAAAGTTCACAATTGGTCAGAAGAGTTGACAATTCCCTCAGACAATGCCCCTCCTAAGCAGTGCATCCAAAACTAGGGTTTTGAATTTAATCAGGCTAAATGAACTTCCAAGACTTCAAGTGAGCTTCATAACATCTTATATGTGTGTAAGAACCCCCATGTCAAGTTTCAAGACTTTTCTCAAAGGTTTGCTCAGTCAGATGATCAGATAAGTCAAAATCAGTCAAAGCAGTTAAAAAGTCAAACTGAGGTCAACTGTGGTCAAACCAAAGTCAAACTTCATTATTTTTTGCCAACATCAAGTATATGAAGTAAAATTCATCATTTGATCAAGGGTTGATCATGATTCATCAAGGAGATTTCAGATCATCAAGAATCAGGAGTTTCTAAATTAGGGTTTCCTCAGTAAAAGTCAACTGAACTTTGACCAGCCATAACTTTCACATGCTTCATCACCAAGTCTCCATCCAAAGCTCATTTTGAAGGAAATTGAATTCTATACAACTTTGTGTCTCACAAGCCAAGCCCAAAAATGCTTCATTTGGAAGGTATGAGCTAAGACATTATAGGTCCTTTTGAAAGTCAACAAAAAGTCAACAACTTCAAAAGGGCATAACTTGAGATTGGTAAATGATATGGACATGAAACCAGTGGGGTTGGTTAGAGGACTCTTAAAGATTTCCAAAATGTCCAAGAACACCCTCATAGCATTAAAATTGAAGGATGTGTGCCCTTGCAAAGTTGGGAAATTTTGGGTTGGTTTATGATGAAAATGGAGGTCTAAAAACAATTTCTTCCAAATGGGCTTGCCAAGTGATGACCCAATCCATACTATAACTTCATGCACGACCCAAGTCAACAAAAATCAGATTTTTTATTATTTTATTTTTATTTATTTTGATTTAATTCATTAAAAAATCATTTTAAATAATAATAAAATATAAAAGTCTAAGATTAAAATTGGATCAAGCTTCTAGAAATTCATAAATTTGATTAGAATTGAAGTGGAAAGAAAATCATGAGGATTAGCCTAAAATAGCAAGTGTTCATACAAGAATATTTGATTTTTAAGGCTTAATATTTTTGAATCTTTTTAGATCAAATCTTCCACACAATGATCTGATTTTTTAACCTAAATTCATTGTTCTATAAGTACATAGTGCAACCCTAACACAAGCCACGGATTCCAGCCTCCCCAAGTGTAAGTTGCATCTTCCAAAAATCCTTCACAAACTCAAATTCGGTTTCAATCATAGAGGGCATTTGAAGGTAATTTGAGAACATAGAAACATTCCTTGAACATCCCAGATGCGATCCCAGCTCTCATTTGCATCAGAATCATCATGAACCATGAATACCGAATTCACTTTTATCTTAAATTTCAAATTTTCGAATTCACTAATATATGCATTATGAACTGTTTTTGATGATTGATATGTGTTTGTTGTGATGCCTAGATGGTTTCTGGACAATTAAATCAAAGCTTCATGGCTTGAATCGCAAACGGCCATGGCTAGGGTTTACACCTTCGAATTAGGGTTTCCTAATCCAGCAAATATAAATGCATTTTGAGACCGTAGGTTGATTGTGTGAACTGTGTAGATTACAATGGTGTGCTCAATTGGATAAAATTGTACTCGTTTGGTATAGTTTGTATTTCGCACGTTTATGTGTGCAGGAAAAATCGCAGGTAAGCTTGCAACAATTTTCGCAGCAAAATTCAAACATCCAGAGGTAGAAGATGACCCCTGCGCGCGTTCTGGAAATTTGAATTTCATTTTAAATATTTTATATTTTGTTGTCTGTTTTATTTCACAAGCCAATGCTTGTCCCAGTGGTAAGGCTAGCGTGTGTTTGGTTGAAGGGCAAGGGTTTGAATCCTGGCTTCAGTTCTTTTTGCTTATTTTTCCAGATATGAAGCTATTATAATATATTATGAATTATTGTGAAGTTGTATACAGGTTCGCTCATCTAGCTGGAATGGTCATGTACTTGTGTGTTTGTGTGTAAGGTCCTGGGTTCGAATCCCCTAGGCCTTTTGGTTTTTCTTATTTTTGTGATTTTCCAGGATAAGGCTTAAAAACAATTGGTCTCATTCTTTTATCACCTGCGCATGGATAGCCTAGTGGTGTGTGCTGTTGTTGGCAAGCATAAGGTGCTGGGTTCAAACCCCAGCCAGGTAAGTTTTTGTTTCTTTTTCTATTTTATTTTGTTTAATTGATTTTGTTTAATTATTTTTATTAATAATCATAGATATACATATAATTAAATAATTCCACATATATATATTCAATATTCTCTAAATTCTAAAACTATTTTTATGAATTCAAAAATTAGTTTTTTTTTATGTATTTAGATTATAATATGTATATATTCATTAAATTAATTTTGTAAATAAAATAAACCCTAATATTTGACAAACCCTAATTTATTTTTCTAAGCAATTAAAAAAAAACCTAATTCTATTTTGTGATTTTAATTTCTAATTTTTGTAAATATAAATTGTATGATCATTTTTTTTATGTATATATTTTATTTAATATAATTAAATTATAATTAATCATATTTTTTTTATAATATATAAATATCCTATCATTGTTTGTAATTAAATATGTATGTAAATAATTTCTATTATATGTTTAAAAATTGCTAATTTAACTTTTAATTACAATTCACTTTTCATAATATGTTAATAATTTATTTAATTTATTTATAATTCTAAATTTTATAATAATTGATATGATTGTTTATAATTTTTTTACTAACCATTAAAATTTTGTTTATTATAATATATTTGTTTATTTTTATTATTATTGTTATTACATGATTATCACTAACCCCATTTATTTTTAATTATTATTATTATTACTAACCCAATTAAATTGCTTATTTATTTCACTTATTATTTATATTTTGCTTACTTATTTACTATTTATTTAAATTGCTTTATCATTATTTTTGTAATTGTTCCTGGATGTAATTTTTTGTAATATTTATATTATTTATTTTTATGTCATGGTTAGTAAATAGGGAGTGAAAACTATTTGTATTTAAAATTAAATTTAGATCATTTAAATTACAAGATAAATATTTAAAATTAAACACTCACACACGTAAGTCGATCTTTGATCGCCATCTCACTTTCTAGGGTTGCCTCTCAATGTTGCCTAATTAAAAGGTCAAGTGGGGTGTATAAAGCAAAAGTCCCTTAAAAGAAAAGTCATCTAGTCCCTTCATAATCAAAGATCAAGTCCCTTAATGGTTGTCTTTCACAATGATCTTGTCCCTTTCGAATAATGATGACAGTCCCTCCAAAATGCTTAATACACCCTACAATTGCCTTCATTAAACAGATGTCCCTTCATATGTCCCTCACATCCAAGGTAATGACTACCTATTCCTTAATAATAGGGATAGTCTTACCATTTAAAGGATAAAGAACAGAAAGACTTAAACTTTAGGGTAGGTTCCTCATAGTTACTTGCTCACTATTCCAAAACAAATTTCAAATACTTCACAATTTCAAACAATTTTCAAACACAAGTTTTTTACGCATCCGTACATGGATCATTATCAAACTCTTATGAAAATTTTTATCCACACACTTCACCTTTTCAAAAACAATTCAAAGTGAGCTAAGTAACTAAGAGCCCATGGATAACCATGGATGTAAAGGGTGCTAATACCTTCCCTTTACATAACCTACCCCCCGGACCCAAAAATCTTTTAAAAGGTATTTCCTGTTCTTTTATGCCTTTCCTTTGGATAAAATAAAAGTCGGTGGCGACTCTTGCTATCCGCAACATAACTAAAGTCAGTTCTCCCACCGTGTTACACATATATGCATGTACGTCATTGAAGTTGCATGACATGTGCATGGTTGGAACGTCATACCAAGGTGGGGTATGTTTGTTGGATCCGAGTGGGATCGTTGTGATGTTGGTGCGGTCATGAAATAGGGATCGTACGTGACAATGAAATAGGGTTCGAGGGTGTGATCATGAAATAGGGATCATATTGGACCATGAAAGAGGGGTCGAGAGTTCCGACGGGAACTGGATTTTGAAATAGAGATCGGATTATGGTACCGCATGCATAGAGTCAAGTAGAGTCTCATTACATAATTGTCGTTATTATGTATGATGTTGATGTCTGTATGTTGTGATTGTGTAGTTGTTGTTGAGAAGTGGTGTCTAATTATGATAATTGCTAGTTCTTATCATATTTCGCTTTTGTGATATACGTATCTCACCCCCTTTTGTTTGAATATTACCCTAATGTTGGTAACGTGCAGGTGAGCAGGATAAATCGAGTGGTGGTCAGTGAAGTCGGTGTATTTCGTGTCCTTAGGTGTCGGCTCTGATACGTCGCTTTTGGTGTAGGAATGACCTTTACATTTATTTTATTTATTTTTAAGAATACATTTTGTAATCGAATTATGATTGAAGTTTCTTTTTAAAAAATATTTTCCGCTGCGAGTTTAACATTTTTGTAAAAACATATCATTGAGCCATATGCAGTTGTTGAATTGTGACACTCAAATATTTTGATGAATTTAAAATACTCTGATTTTTAGCTAATAATTTTGTGGGGTAATTTAGGTATTACATTACGCGTATGGGCATAAGTTGTGTAAAACTCAGTTTCCTCACACCAGTTTGAATTCTACTACAGGATTCTCACTTTTTTCACTCCAAATCAGTCCTAGAATTGTTTCTACATTTTTTTATGTCTTCTAACATCGTATTATTTCTTCTTCCTATTACTACTAATCGAATGGGTGTTTCCTAGATCTATTTTGTCATCTCTACCTGCAACAAAACCAGATCTGCAAACACCAAGGTTCATATGACAGAATCACATCAATCATTCATGCAATTCGTGTCAACAACAATTCGAATCATACAATTTTTACCATAAATCATATATACAACAGACCTACACGAACATAGAAAATATTCATATGAATTCCTATGAGGGTAAGGACTCCTCATTACCCTTACATGGTATAAACACCCATTATGAACCCATTTTCCCCCTTACCTCGAAATTTTGATGAAAAATCCTACGAAAATCTTCCCTTGAGATTACCCTAGATCTCCCTTGTTCTTCCCTCTCCAATGTTCTCCAAGTAAAAATCTCAATTATGACTAATTTTGCCCCTAAACTGATTTAATCATTTAGTCTCCCTTGTTTTACTCCCACTCACCCAATTACTAATTAAATTCATATTTTTAATTAATAATTATAATATTAATAATGATATTAATAATAATAACATATCTTATACCATTATTATTAAACACACCCTCTACTTTCCACTATCACCCTACTCGCACATTACTTATAACCCAAACCAAACGCACAACGTCATAAACAAAGTAAATCCAACAAAAATAACACCGGCGATTAAATAATTTAAAATAGGGTGTTACAACTCTCCTCCACTTAATTTATTTTCTTCCTCAAAAATGTACCTGATGGAAATAGTTCTGAATACGACTCTCGCATCATACTTTCCATCTCTCAAGTAACATTTCTTCCAACAGCTCCTCCCCAAGCTACTCTCACCAAAGGAATCTCTTTTCCTATAAATTATTTCATCTTGCGATCCTCGATCCTTATCGGTGTCGCTTCCAAAATAAGGTTCTCTCTAATATGCACCTCATCTCTCTGAATGACATGAGATGGATCGGAAACATACTTCCGAAGTTGCGATACATGAAACACATTATGCAAGTTCGAAAGTTCTGGCGGTAACGCCACCCTGTATGCAATTGTACCAACTCTCTGCAAAATCTGATACGATCCAATGAACTTAGGATCTAGCTTATTCGATTTCAAAGTACGTCTGACACCTGTCATCGGGTTGACTCTAAAGAACACATGATCAACTTCATTGAACTCTAATTATTATTTTTTCTGATTATCATGATAACTCTTCTGCCTACTCTTAGATGCTTTAATCTTCTCACGGATCATCTAAATCATTTCAGTAGTCTGTATCACAATCTCAGGCCCAAGCGCAACATTCTCACTTGTCTCATACAAACATAGAGGCGTCTTACACCTCATACTATAACACCCTTTTAACCCCCACAGAATAAAACACAAAATCACTTAAATAAATAAAAGTACAACTCAGAAAGGTGCCACATTTTCTTCATAAAACATCTTAACAACATCATTTCTCCATCATACGGGTTTTTCAAAAACATTTAGAATATTAATTTTCTTTTATAAATCAATAATCAACTAAACTCTGTAGCGGAATTATAACTTCATAAAACTTCCTTTATTTCATCAAAATTCCAAAACAATAAGTCATTGTCAATTACCATCCGTAAATACAAACTAACATCTAGTAACTCAAGAAAATCATCATAACAGACAACATTTTATTCACTCAAGCGTGACCCACCCGGTGTTATATCTATCAGAGCAAGACACCATATCACTAAATAAGCGACACATAAACAATACTTTCATCTACCTCTATGCACCAAGCTATTCTTGAGTATTTGCAGGATGACATAATAGACCATCACCAAAGGAAGGCAGGATAAGTAATCACAAATCAATATAATCGACATAAAGTAAAGATAATCATGCAGTAATTTGTCATATAGCAACACAACAAAATTCTCATTCATCAACACATCATCAAACTCATCAAACATCTAGTCAACAAATATACATCATGCTATGCCACCAAGAATGAAATGTAATCCTCATAATATGCATGTGGTACCGATTCATCATCATGGATGGACACTGGGCCATCAACCCTCCACAAGGGAGCATAACATAAACAATAACATATGACTTCAATCCGCACAATGGGATTGAAGCTACCAACGGACCGAATCCCCATCATAATTATGCCAGGAATGCAACGATGCAACAACTTCAACATAATCAACATAATCGACATTTGCATCAACATTCATGTAAAATCCATCATATTACTCAACATACATCTTACTTCAAACTCATCATACCATAGCATCACAACTTCATTTCAATACTTATTCATCATAATTCATTGATCATCATGTTCATCACATGGCATGTATATACATTAAAACATTCACCTCATGCATTTATTTCATCATCGCATCATTAAGCAACATCACTAATACATTTCATAATCCTTATAATAACATCAAGCACATGACCATCAATGCATAAGCAATCAACGCGTAATCATCATACAAGTTTCAACATATAATTAACATCATAACACAACAAAACCCTATCTTTATCCTCTAGATCAACATAAGTATTATATCATAACAACCTCTTTACAACAACAATACCGCACAACATTTGACTATATCATAAACAACCACGATTGCATTTACCAGTTAATTCATAATCCATCACACCTTAACAATTCATAATTGCATGGTATGCCATGACAACTTGACAATGACATCATACAACATCATAATTTACAATCACAACACACATGCATACAACCGATGTCCATATTCACAATTCAACATATAGGGACCTATATAGAAACATATGTGGTGATTTGAATAGTTGGAAATCTTTCATTTAAAATAATTTTATCATAAAGTAAATGAAACAAGCTTTCCAACGGTTCGAACAGCGACCCAAACAGACTTACGAGTCAAAAGTTATGAATTTTTGAAGTTTTCAAAAATTGTTTCCCAAAGGACCCTCGCTAAGCGAGCGGGAGCTATCTAAGCGAGCCCCGCGAAGTTTCCAAAAAGTCCTGCGATGACAACACTAATCCCACTATGATTCTACACCCTTAAACTGACTTTTCAACCCCAATAACCCCCATTTTAAGTCATTAAAACCCCTATCTAACACATATACATCAACCACAATAAACATCACAAAACAAATCATCAAAATTCATCAATTTTACATCTTTAATCCTATGTTTTCTCTAAAACCGTAATTCTCCCCATTACCTAAACTATACGTCAAAATATATTGAAAAGCTAGAGTACGTGAAGCTTTTCCACGGTCTTTATAAAAAAATCTCCGGAAACCTCTTCAGACCTTCGTTCCTCTTCATCGTTCTTCATACATCTTCTTTCCTCCTCTCCCAAAAGCGATCGTATAATTGGTCGTTTTCCCAACCTTAATTTCCTTTTGTAAAAATTACCTCTAGTACCCCTAATACTCTTTTACAACTTTGCTCTCAACTTAGTCTCCACAATTTACCAATATATCCTCAAGACCCCTACATCTTTTATTTTAATTAAATAATAATAATTTGAATAATCTAAAATAATTATCTATGATATTATTATTCACTAAATTAATTCAAATAATCTCATCCTCAACACAACAACGATCGTCCAACACCAAATAATCGACAACAACAAGCTACACAATTAAATCAAGAAACATGGGTGTTACACCTACCATACAAAGCTTCAAATGGTGTCATTCCAATACTAGAATGGTAGCTATTGTTGTACGTGAACTCAATCAATGGAAAATGAGTATCCCACACACCACCTTGTTCCAACACACAAGTCCTCAACAAATCTTCCAACAACTGAATAGTCCTTTCTGACTGACCGTTCGTCTGCGGATGATAAGCCAAACTCAACTTCAACTTAGAACCCAAAGCCTCCTGCAATTTTTTCCCAAAATTATGAAATAAACCCCGGATCTCTATCTGACAGTATGCTCGACGGAATACCATACAACTTCACAATTACCCTGATATAAATCTCCTCCAGCTTTGTCAACGGAAAACTCATGTTAATTGTTATAAAATATGCGGATTTCGTAAGTCGAACCACAACTACCCAAATAACATCTCAACCTCCCGTTGTACTCGGTAAACCAATAACAAAGTCCACGATAATACTATCTCATTTCCATTATGGAATCTCCAACGACTGCATTAACCCCGAAGGTTTCTGATGCTCCACTTTTGAGTTCTGACATGTCAAACACACATAAACATCTAAGCTATGTCTCTTTTCATACCAAACCACCAAAACAACTTCTTAAAGTCTTGATACATTTTTGTAGCTCCCGGATGGATACTCAAGCTACTTTGGTGAACCTCATCCAAAATTGCCTTCTTTAAGTCAACATTATTCGGCATACAAATTTTATCCCAAAATATCAACACGCCCCTATCATCCATTTTAAAATCACTATCAGAATTGTTTTCTCCTATAGGCACAAGTCCACTAACTTCACATCTAGTTTCTAGTTCTCTTTAATCACAACAAGGAATTCATTATTCACCTTCAACATACTTTACACAAGAACGGTTGACCACGTGTCCATGAGGAACACATGGTTGAAACATCCCCAACGACTACTTTGGTTTGGGCCATCTTATTGGGCATTCCGTGGTAGCGAGGCATTGGGTCGTACCCGACAATAGGGCAGCCTAAGGTTCAGTCCAAAATAGGAGTGTAACACCCCAAATTTTATTTAAATATTTTATTCCGAATGTTGTGGTGTGGTATGTGAAGAATAATAATATATTATTGAATATAATTTTAATTTGAGAATTATATTACGGTGGATAGTATTATTATTAATATTGGATAAGTTAAATAAATGGAATAAAATATGAGGTAGATGACAAGGTTGTCTTTTGGTGAATTTAGTGAGGGTAAGAGTGGAAGTCCCTAATTTAGTCTAAGGGATTATGTGGTAGGAAGAGAGAAAGGGATCGTATTCTGAGAAAAGGAAGAAAAACCGGGAAATCGAGAAAGAAGAAGAGGAAAAGGTTTGATTGTGAAGGAGAATCTGCGGGGTAGAGAAATTCTTGACAAAACCAAAGGTAAGGGTGGGATTATTCCATCTCTAAGGGTTTTATAATGGGAATTGGGTAGTTTGAAGATGAGATGTTGGGGTTTTGGTGGTTGAGTGGGTTTTTGGTTAGGTTGTCGGAATACCATACAACTTCACAATTACCATGATATAAATCTCCTCCAGCTTTGTCAACGGAAAACTCATGTTAATTGTTATAAAATGTGCGGATTTCGTAAGTCGAACCACAACTACCCAAATAACATCTCAACCTCCCGTTGTACTCGGTAAACCAATAACAAAGTCCACGATAATACTATCTCATTTCCATTATGGAATCTCCAACGACTGCATTAACCCCGAAGGTTTCTGATGCTCCACTTTTGAGTTCTGACATGTCAAACACACATAAACATCTGAGATATGTCTCTTTTCATACCAAACCACCCAAACAACTTCTTAAAGTCTTGATACATTTGTGTAGCTCCCGGATGGATACTCAAGCTACTCTGGTGAATCTCCTCCAAAATTGCCTTCTTTAAGTCAACATTATTCGGCATACAAATTTTATCCTAAAATCTCAACATGCCCCTATCATACATTTTAAAATCACTATCAGAATTGTTTTCTCCTATAGGCATCAAGTCCACTAACTCCACATCCAATCTCTAGTTCTCTTTAATCACATCAAGGAATTCATTATTCACCTTCAACATACTTTACACAGGAGCGGTTGACCATATGTCCATGAGGAACACATGGGTGAAATATCCCCAACGACTACTTTGGTTTGGGACATCTTATTAGGCATTCCGTGGTAGCGAGGCATTGGGTCGTACCCGATAATAGGGCAGCCTAAGGTTCAGTCCAGAATAGGATTATAACGCCCCAAATTTTATTTAAATATTTTATTCTGAATGTTGTGCTGTGGTGTGTGAAGAATAATAATATATTATTGAATATAATTTTAATTTGAGAATTATATTACGGTGGATAGTATTATTAGTAATAATGGATAAGTTAAATAAATGGAATAAAATAGAGGTAGATGGCAAGGTTGTCTTTTGGTGAATTTAGTGAGGGTAAGAGTGGAAGTCTCTGATTTGGTCTAAGGGATTATGTGGTAGGAAGAGAGAAAGGGATCGTATTCTGAGAAAAGGAAGAAAGACTGGGAAATCGAGAAAGAAGAAGAGGAAAAGGTTTTATTGTGAAGGAGAATCCGCGTGGAAGAGAAATTCTCGACAAAACCAAAGGTAAGGGTGGGATTATTCCATTTCTAAGGGTTTTATAATGGGAATTGGGTAGTTTGAAGATGAGATGTTGGGGTTTTGGTGGTTGAGTGGGTTTTGGGTTGGTAATTATGTGAATTAGATAGTAAAATTGATAATTACTATGAATTCTGGCTGGTATTGGTGGATTAGTGAGATAATTTTCGTAGCAGGAGGTACACAGAACACAGAGTAACGATTTGCAAAATAGCAGAGCTCGCTTAGCGAGCGAGTTAGTTTGTGGAAAAGTAAAGAGTCATTGAGTTGCTCGCTTAGTTAGTAGTGACCCTCGCTGAGCGAGACCTGGAGCGAAAAATGTTGATTTTTAATTCCTTAAAATTCCTTAAAATTATCTAATTAATTTCGTAATGTTTAGGAATCAATATGGTGTAGTTGGAGGTAGTAAAAGAGGAGTTATACATATAATTGTAGGGATAATTAGTGTAACTTGAATATGAACATAGCTGATATGTAGTCGGACTTAGTTGTTGTTGGGTTATGAGTTGTTATTGTGATAAGTTACATATGCTGTTGTTTATATATGTATATGTAATATGTTGTTGTATATGTTGTTGTGTTAGTGGTGGTTGTAGTTGATATATGTAATTATATGTCGAATATGCATGATGTTGATGATAGATAGTTGCTGTGATAAATCGTGTATGGTGATGTTGTTGGGTTGTATTCGTAGTTGTTGTATGCATTGCATACATGTTATTGGTGTTGCATGACATGTTGCATAGTTGAATAAAATACCAAGGTATGATGTGTTAGTTGTTGCGATCATGAAATAAGGATTATACGTGGCCATGAAATAGGGGTTTAGGGGTGTGATCATGAAATAGGGATCATACTGGACCATGAAAGAGGGGTCGAGAGTTCCGACGAGAACTGAATCTTGAAATAGAGATCGAATATGGTACCGCATGCATAGAGTCAAGTAGGGTTTCATTGCATGATTGTCATTGTTGTTGTATATGTTGTTGTTGTATATGTTGTTGTTGTATATGATGTTCGTTGTGACGTGTATGTTGTGGAAGAATATGAGATTGTTGTGGATGGGATGTGATTGTGTGATGTTGGTGGGGAACTGGTGTTTTATTTCTGATACTTGCTTAATTCTTATTATATTACTTCTGTGATGTAAGTATTTCACCCCTTCTGTTTGAATGTTACCCTTATGTTGGTAACATGCAGGTGAGCAGGATAAGTCGAGTGGTGGTCAGTGAAGTCGGTGTACTCCGCGTCATTAGGATGTTGGCTCTGATACATCGATTTGAATGTCGGGACGACGTTGTTTTTATTTGTTTATTTCTTTTGGAAAAACATTTCCTTGTAATCTAAGTTTGATTGATGTCGTTTTAGAAATATTTTTCGCTGCATGTTGAATATTTATTTGAAAACATATCATTGAGCCATGTGTTTTTATAGTAGAATTGTGACACTCGAATATTTTGGCCAAATAATTAACTCTAATTTTCAATATAAACTCGTGTGTTTATTTGGGTGTTACAAAGAGCCCCCAAGTCTTTACTCCAAGGTGAAATAATGACTTAAGAATCAGATGGTGTGACGGGATGGAAAGGTGTAGCTTCTGGCCGACCGTTGTCATTGGTTTTATCAGAGAGGTGCCCTTTCGGGCGAAATTGCAGGGACATATGCTCAAGGGTATGTTGGATCTGCTAATCGAGGAGGACGAATTGCCTTCACTGGCTCGAGGAGGGAAAGATGCCCGAGAAAGATGTTTTCTCTTCACCCGCTCGAGGAGGAGGAAATGCTCGAGGCGAGATGGGTTTTTATTGTGTGCTCGATGTTGTAAGCAGATCTTATTGGCAGGTGCGTGCCCAAACAGAGGGAGCGAAGTTGATGAACGTGACTGACACCTTGGGAAATGGAGAGTCTGGAGAATCTAGGGAAGTTCAAAAGTTGTGTCCTTTGTTTTATGTGTGACGGTGCATTGAATGTGCAATTATGCCTAGGGGAATATAGGGCCTAGGCAATGATGGCCTAGGCTGCGCTTCCCCGTGTGCTGAATTGGTTATAAAATGGGATGGGGGAGAGTTGAATTCCTACATTTCCTTTGTTACCAAAATTATCTCTCCTTCTTGTTTTCGTCGTTGCTGCAAGAAATTTCCACCATCGTATTTGCCCTGTCGTCTCCCTATATTTATTTCAAGTAAATTCTTTTTCTCTCTCAAGCTCGTTAGTCGTAGGTTTTGTTTTATGTTGGACGTTGCTCTAGGAACACATGAAGTTCTCGGTGGCAATGTGTTTTTCGATTAAGTTTCTGGTGCTTCTATGAAGTTTCCGATGAATATACATTAGTTTTATGTCGAGGAGGATCCTCCTCACGGAACTCGTCGTTTTAGAGGTACCGGGGAGGCCCCTCATTGGAGGATTATGAATTATGTCAAGGTTTTGATCCTCGTGGATTCGTTGTCCCCGACAAAGGGCTTGGTCAAGGGCATGTCCCCGAGCTTCTCCTCGCCCTTTCACTTTATTTGCGGTGGAAGGGTGGATTTAATTTGATGTCGAATTCACGATTTTCCTCTGTTTTTCAGGTAAAATGGATCAGCACGAAGTTGACGAGGACATGCTCGAGGTTTTCGCAGCAGATCGCGTGACCGTCGCTTACCTCGCGACCTATTTTGTTTTGGGTTAGGGAAGAACCTTTGAAAACACCTTTGCGTTTTACCAACGAATCAAAAGATGTTTTCAATGTCCTCAAAAATCTAGAACAATGAGCTCCCCGGTCTTGGAAATCCTATTCTCCCAAGAGACGACATAAGATCTGCTCAACTTTCACGGGGATGCGATTTCCCATGTACGAGGTCGCCTTTAAGGAATCCAGACTTCAACTGCATTATGTTATTTTTAGGTAGGACTTTTCTGTTGGTTAGACTTGGCATCGCCTCAACTTCATCCCAACGTGAACACGTTCGTACAACCGTCCGAGCTCATATATCAACCTCTTCAAATCGGTGCCACTTTACCATTATTATCCCGTGTCTTCCATCTCCAGCGTTTGTCTGTCAACGGGAGGCACAACTGGGTTTCTTTCAAGCTGCCAAAGAGGTTGTTCAACACATATACAGATTTTTTTCGGTCTTTCAAGGACATATGGTTCGTGGTGAAGCCCCTCAATGACAAGGTGATCGAGTCTCTGTATACGGCAATGCCAGATGCTGCAGGCGAGATGAGGCTCCATTCAAAGATTCCCCTTGAGTAACTGAAGGGTCACTTCGAATGTTCGACGAACATGTTCATCGTGAAGCCGGATAATTTGGGGCTCGAGGACACGCTCGTCTACAAGAAGCTCGAGACCTTGATTGAGAGTTTCACCCTGACCAAGTACATGGACAAGAATGGGAAATTATTTTATACAAAGAGCGTGTCTATGGTCCTCGATTGATTAATACCAATGTGCTGCTCAAGTGTTATGATGACAAATAGGCGCTTAGGGTATTTGTCAAGTGTAGATAAATAGTGTCTTAGGCCAATATTTCATTGCGATTAGCTGACCGTGTTTATTCTTTCCCTACACGTCAAATGGCTACCGTTCAAAAGCGCGCACTGAAGCTAGCGAACACCAATAATCATAAGAAAGGTGCCAAAAGGCGTCTCTAACAAACCTGTTATGTCGGGTGAATAAAATCTAGGACAGACGAGCCCTCCTCATATATCTTGCTCAGATATATGGTGCTTAAGACGGACGAGTCTTCTTCGGATAACATATTACGCCAGGACCGGTAGTGCACTTAAGCATGTGGGATAGACATGCACAAATAGGATAGACGAACCCTCTTCTTATACCTTGCGTAGATATATGGTTCTAGGACGGACGAGCCCTCTTCACAGATCTTGTCTATATATGTGGTACTTAAGACGAACGAGTCTTCTTCGGATAACCTGTTACGCCATGGAACCAGTAAACATTTTGACGTTTAATCCCATCGTCAGGACTTCAAACCTCTTCAATACGGACGATTATTGGATGATCATCATGAACGAGTGCCCTAAGCCAATGATACGGACGAGTATCTGACGATGATCAAAGAAACACGGACGAGTGCTTCAAGCAATGATACGGACGAGTATCAGAAAGGTATCAAACATGGACGAGTGTTTGTCAAAGATAACATGGACGAGTGTTAAAGAAGATACAAACGAGTATCAGAAAGGTATCAAACACGGACGAGTGTTTTGTCAAAAGATAACACTGACGAGTGTTAAAGACGATACAGACGAGTATCGGGAAGGTATCAAACACTGACAAGTGTTTGTCAAAAGATAACACAGACGAGTGTTAAAGACGATACAAATGGGTATCAGAAAGGTATCAAACACGGACGAGTGAATGAAGCAACATCACAACACAGACGACTGTTAGGGGTGATACAAATGAGTATCAATAAAAAATGCTTGATTTGAGAGGAGAGTAACAACTCTGCAGGGGAGAATAATATCTATAGAACATTCTGCTGAGGAATGAGATCAAGATGCTCTGACAATGCTTGGCTCTGGATGAGGAAAAGAACAACTGTCTATGTTATCATAAGGGCCAAAAACAAAAATTGGAAACTTCCTAGGGAATATTTCAATGATGGACAACTTCCAAACATGAAACTCTTTAGGGAATACCATATTCAGACTTGGCTGGGGAAGATGCTTGGTTAAATAACCCTTGCTCGGAAATAGATTCCGACACTCTGAACCCTGTGGGGAAATGCAAGGCCTTCAACTACCTACTCGGAATACTTCATTGCTGACTCTTCTTGGGGAAAAGAACTGTTCAACTTGAAGTTCTGATGGGGTTAACATCTCCATCTTGACTCGATTGTGAAAGACTAAATGAGAACAAACACTTACTATCTGTAAACCTGCAACAACAAAAGTACATTCATATGCCCCGGGAAATTACATGGCATGAGTTAATCATCACATGTCACCTGTCGTTCAAAATATTTTTAGATTTTTTCCTTTCGCACATCATTCATAAAGCCAACAAGTTTATATGCAATGTTCTTTTACCAAAAATCCAGGACATTTTCGCAAACAAAGGACATTTTCGCAAATAAAGTAAATAAAACAGGGGACAAAAACTAAGATTTTTACTGAATATTCTTTTATTGATGAGCCTCTGAACATGCGAGAATTTACATTAGGAAGCAACCACCTAGAAAGAGGTAGCCACACACAAAATTGAGAAAAAGAAACTATCCTAACGGCAATGTACACAACATTTCAATGAGTTTCCTTTTTGCTATGACCAATATATCTTCATGATTTTTCGTTCCTGCCTTTGCCTTTTGAAGAGGAAGATGAGATTGATTCTTATCCTTTGGATATTTCCAGATTAATTGAGACAATGATGTGGTATAGATTACTCGGATCGCAGTCATTCGCTTATTCCCTTATTTTGTGTGGATCGCCCTTTCGGGTTTTCAATCCATTGGGATACCCTTTTTTGCCTGAGCTGTCCAATGTGGATTTTCAACTCAGCGAGTGTATATTTTTTTTTATTTCCCTAACTTTTTCCCGAGCTTTTTATCCTGTTTTTAGCCCGCCGGGATGCCCCTTTTTTGCCTGGACTTTTAATTTTGTTTTTGTGTCCAGCGGGTCTTCTTTATGCGAAGTATTTTTTTACTGCTTCCGAGTTAACAGGGGATTGGAAGTCTTCGCCATCCATAGTAGTGAGCATCAGTGCTCCACCAGAGAAAACTTTCTTTACTATGAATGGCCCCTCATAATTTGGTGTCCACTTGCCCCTGTGATCTGAACCTGGAGGAATGATTCTCTTGAGTACAAGCTCACCAACTTGGTACTCCTGAGTGTGTACTCGTTGATCAAAAGCTCACTTCATTCTCCTCTGATAAAGCTGCCCATGACACACAACTGCTAATCTCTTTTCATCAATTAGACACAATTGGTTATACCAGGCATGCACCCATTCAGCCTCGTCAAGCTTGACATCCATCATCACACGCAAATAAGGAATTTCCACCTCCACAGGTAAGACTGCCTCCATACCATATACTAGGGAAAACAGAGTTGCCCCGGTAGATGTCTTGACCGACGTACGGTATCCATGCAATGCGAATGGTAACATCTCATGCCAATATTTATAGGTGACGAACATCTTCTGCACAATCTTCTTAATATTCTTGTTTGCTCCCTGAACTGCACCGTTCATCTTCGGTCGGTAAGGAGAATAATTGTGGTGTTGAATTTTGAAGTCCCGGCACAGTTCTACCATCATCGTGTTATTCAAATTGGAACCATTGTCAGTAATGATCAGCTCGGGAACTCCATATCGGCAAATGATATCTCTTTTCATAAATTTGGCCACCACTTGGCGAGTGACATTGGCATAAGACGCTGCTTCGACCTATTTGGTGAAATAGTCGATCACGACCAATATGAAACGATGGCCGTTCGAAGCAGTAGGCTCTATTTTTCCGATTTTGTCAATGCCTCACATAGAAAAGGGCCAAGGAGATGACATGACATTGAGAGGGTTTGGAGGTACATGCACCTTGTCCGCATAGATTTGACATTTATGACATTTACGGGCATCTGAACAACAGTCTGTATCCATTGTTAGCCAATAATACCCTGACCTCAACAATTTCTTAGCCATTGCATGTCCTCCTGCATGAGTACCGAAAGATCCCTCGTGGACTTCATGCATTAACATGTTCGCTTCCTGCTTGTCCACACATCTGAGCAAGACCATGTCAAAGTTTCTCTTGTATAGAACACTGTTAGTGTTCAAGAAGAAACTAGCAGCAAGTCGCCTTAAGGTCTTCTTGTCATTGGAAGTTGCCCCAATTGGATATTCTTTGCTTTCCAGGAAATGTTTGATATCATGATACCAAGGCTTCTCATCAGACACCGCCTCTACAGGAAACATATAAGATGGTACATCAAGCCTAGAGATGTCAATTCTGGGAACGTAATTCCAATACAAGACTTTGATTGATTATGAAAGCGTAGCCAATGCATCAACAAATTGATTTTCATCTCGTGGTATATACTGAAGCTTTACTGTTGTGAAGAACGTCAACAGTCTTCTGGCATAATCTATATAAGGAATTAAATGTTCTTGGTGTGTATATCATTTGCCGCTAATCTGATTTATCACGAGGGCGGAGTCTCCGAATATGTCGAGGGTCTTAATCCTGAGATTAATAGCCTCCTCTATTCCCATAATGCACGCCTCATATTCCGCTTCATTGTTGGTGCAACCAAAAGTAATTCTGGCAGCGAAGGGAAAATGAACACCTTCGAGAGTAATAAGAACATCACCAACTCCACGTCCATTGATATTAACTGCCCTATCAAACATCAACTTCCATTTGGATTCAAGGTCTGGCCCCTCCTCTGGAAATGGTTCCTCACAATCTTTTGCTTTGGGGTACATGATGTCCTCATCAGGGAAATCAAATCTCATTGGTTGATTATTGTCTTCAAGGGGTTGTTGCGCAAGATAGTCAGAAAGTATACTTCCCTTGATGGCTTTCTAAGAAGTGTATTTAATGTCATACTGTGTCAGCACCATCTGACATCTAGTAACCCTTCCGGTTAACGTTGTTTTTTCAAAAACGTAATTAACATGATCCATCTTTGAAATTAACAAGATTGTGTGAGTCAACATGTACTGTCTCAGTCGGCGAGCAACCCATACCAAAGCACAACAAGTTTTCTCGAGCAGTGAATAACGGGATTCACAATCGGTAAACGTTTTGCTAAGGTAGTATATTGCATGCTCTTTTCGACCAGACTCGTCATATTGGCCTAGAACACATCCCATTGACCCTTCTAGCACAATTAAATACATGATTAGTGGCTTTTCTGGAACTGGAGGCATTAGGATTGGAGGTTCCTGCAAGTATTCTTTTATCTTTTTGAATGCTCTTTGACAATCTTCGTTCCACCTGACCGCTTGTTCTTTTCTTAACAACTTAAGTATTGGCTCACATGTGGCTGTTAGGTGAGATATGAACCGAGCGATGTAGTTTAATCTCCCCAAGAAACCACGCGTTTCTTTTTCAGTTCACGGTGCAGGCATATCTTGTATTGCTTTAACTGTTGCAGGATCTACCTCAATTCCTCTTTTCCTAACAATGAAACCCATAAGCTTACCAGAACGCACTCCAAAGGTGCACTTGTTTGGATTTAACCTCAAACGATACTTTCTCAATCTTTCAAACAACTTCTTGAGTTTAACCAAATGCTTTTCTTCATCACGGGACTTGGCGATCATGTCATCCACATAACATTCAATTTCATTATGGATCATGTCATGAAACAGAGTCACCATTGCCCATTGGTACGTTGCCCCGACGTTCTTCAAAGCAAAGGGCATGACCTTATAGTAGAATGTTCCCCAAAGGGTAATAAACGTTGTCTTCTCCATGTCTTCCAGCGCCATTTTGATCTGATTATAACCGGAAAAGCCACCCATGAAGGAAAATACCGAGAATTAAGCCGTATTATCCACCAATACATTAATATGAGGTAATGGGAAATCGTCTTTTGGGCTTGCTCTATTCAAATCCTGATAATCAACGCACATTCAGACCTTGTCGTCCTTCTTCGGTACAGGTACAATATTAGCTACCCAAGGTGGATAACTAGTCATGGCAAGGAAATTGGCATCCCATTACTTTTGAACCTCTTATTTAATCTTTAACGCCATGTCAGGACGGGTTCTTTTAAGCTTTTTCTTAATAGGAGGGCAATTTTCCCTTAGTGGCAGCTTATGCACAACGATGTCAGTATCAAAACCTGGCATATCTTGATATGACCAAGCAAAGATATCCGCATACTCTCAAAGCATGCCAATCAGTTCTTATTTTACCTTGGCCTGAAGACTGACCCCGATCTTACTTTCCCTATTTACGTCTTCAGATCCAATGTTGATGACTTCAAACTCTTCTTGATGAGGCTGAATAACCCTTTCCTCTTGTCTCAATAACCTGGCTAATTCCTCGGGGAGTTCACAGTCTTCTTCAACCCCTTCATCAACATGGTAGATTGGATTATCAAAGTCATACTTGGTCATAGCAGAAGAGTTATCAGAGAAATCTGAATGATTGACTATGCACAAGGATGTGTTTATTTCAGATTCTGTTTTTGTGAAAATGAACAAAATAAAAAGAAAAACATTGCCACTTTTATTTGTTTGTGAAAAAATTAAAAGAAAGGAAAGGAACACAATTTGTATAAAAATGTCCTTTATTCATGGTAAAATTAACTGCATAGAATATAATGGTGGCCCTACAATGGGTCCATACACCTTGGGCAAAGTGTAGGACTTGACATGCAAATGAATAAAAGGAAAATAGGAAAAATTACTCTATTAGACCGATAACTTGGATGATCTCCTCAGCAAACCAGTTTTGCAACTCTTCCCCGGGAGAACATGGGCGCACCTAGTTGTCCAGATCACAGTCGTTGTAAGCATCTTCGTCCATGGCACACACGTGATTGGGATCAATCATTCCAACACTCTTATAGTTCATTGCCTTGCTATTCTGGGACCATCCAGCCTGCCCCGGTTGGTAACCAATACCAAACTTATCATCCTTCTTCTCAACCTCTAGCAACCTGCCTCAGCCTTGAGCCTGCCCTGACTGTACCACTTCTTTAGCTTGCTTATACGAAGAGATAGAAGTTCCCTCTTTCTCACTACTATGGAACATAGAAGTGGGAGACACTGAGCTAACATTTACCGCTTCAAACGCCTGGCACAGGGTTTCATGGATTTCGCCGTCCATCTCAACATACTTAAATGTAGATAGGTGGCTAACAAAAATATCTTCCTCACCACAAACAGTAACCACCTGTCCGTCCGCCACATACTTTAGCTTCTGGTGAAGAGTGGACGTCACGGCTCCCGCAGCATGAATCCAAGGACACCCCAACAAACAAATGTAAGCTGGATGAATGTCCATCACATAGAAAATACATTTAAATACATGTGATCCTATCTTCACCGGTAACTTTACTTCCCCGAAAATAGACATCCTAGAACCATCAAAAGCCTTTACCATTAAATCACTAGGTCGAAGAATAAGACCATCAACCTCCAATTTCATCAGGGCCTTCTTTGGCAGCACATTTAGGGAAGAACCTGTGTCAACCAGTACGTGTGATAGAACAACGCCTTTGCACTCCATTGTGATGTGCAAAGCCTTGTTATGGTTCCTTCCTTCAGTTGTAAGGTCTCTGTCAGTAAACCCTAGCCCATGTCTAGCGTTTATGTTGGCCACTACTGCTTCCAACTGATTAACGGTGATCTCCTGAGGCACGTATGGTGACTGCATCACCTTCAACAGAGCTTTCTGATGTGCTTGCGAGCACATTAGCAATGATAGTATGGAAATCTTGGATGGCGTTTGGTTAAATTACTCCACTATCTTATAGTCGCTTTTCTTTATTATCCTCATAAACTCTTTTACTTCCTTTTTAAAGACATTCTGATCAGCAGTCAGGGTTACCACCTCCTCAATAGCTACTTGTTTGCCTTTAGCTCTAGCAGCCACTTCAGCTTCGTCATTGTTCCAGAGAGTCTATGGAGCAAACAATCGCCCACTTCGAGTGAAGCCACCCAAGCCTCCAACACTGGCAACAACAGGATTTATAGTTACCGGCTTATCCTCCACTTTTCGTCCTTGTACATAAACATCTGACCCGTAATGCCATGGCACAACTTTATCATCATCATACGGTACGGGACCAGGCATAGTGATTGTAACAGGACTGACTTCCTGCGGAACATAGATGGTAACAGGCTCTCTCCGAACTGGGATTGGCACATCCGCAGGGTCATAAAAGATAGTCACGGTAGAAACACAGTCGTTTTGTTTGTTAACTTTGTCAAACTGTAATAATCCTTCATTTATCAAATTTTATAGCCCAGCTCTCAATTTATCACAGCCATTAATAGACATTTCACATTCCTCACAATCAAAATCACAGCCCGGAAACGCATATCCTCTTAACAATCTTTCCTTCACGAACAATAGGGGAGTCTGCACCTCCTTTATATCCAAAATCAGATTCAAATTCTCTCCACCCTCAACAGCATTAATCCTAGCCCCACCATGATTAGGGATAGAATTAAAGGTGACGTTTGGTGGTGGCGCAAAATGGATAGCCTTTGAATCTATCAAGTCCTAAACTTTGTTATGCAACGCCCTGCATTTTTCTGTTGAGTGTCTCGGAGCTCCTGAGTGGAAAACACATCTTACATTGACATCATACCCTGGTGGAAGATCACCCGGTGGTGGTGGAGCCAGCGTCCTCAATTGTATCATGTTCAATTCTATCAACCTCTGTAGAAGTGATGTAAAGTCATGGGAATTGCTTCGAAAACACGATCAGCAGGGCGAGGCTGACGTTGCTGGTATGGCCTCTGTTGATAATTGTTGCGTTGTTATTGCGGTTGAGGAGCAGGACTTGTGGGTATAGTGACAGCTGCCACTTGGTCATATGAATTCCTGTATCCACGACCTCTTCCTCTTTGTCGCTCCCGGGATTTTCATCCTAGTACAAACGCGAAAGTGGCGCGGAAAGGTTAGAGTCGCCAGCCAGACATTTTTATCCCAAAGGAATGGGAAAGGTAATGTTGCACAAACCTGAGGAAGAAGGAAAGGACAAGGCCTTGCGAACCAAAGATCTGGATACGGGAGTCGGTTACGAACTGGGAAGGTATTAGCACCCCAGATCGTCCGTCGTACCCGACGGGATCCACGCTTGCTTGTTTTGTTTCAATGGGTGAGAAAATAAAGCTGCTGAATAAAACTGCTGACTGGAAATGGAATGGAAATGAGAAAGGAACTGAAATAAGAGAATGGAAAGAAAGGGGAAAATGTAGGGAAAATAAAGAATGTGCTCGAACAGGCCCTACCCCGCTGCCTACGTACCTCATCGGGATAATGAGGATCAGAGTCGACGTAGTTCGCCTAACCTAGGCGGGAACTATTTGTTTGTGTTTTTTATGCTGGAACTGCGTATGTCTATGCTCAGGTGTTGCAGGCTCGTCTGGTACGAGTGCGTTTACCGTCTTGCATGCGAGACAAGTCGCCGCGAGTTCGCGATGTGAGTGAATGAGATGAGAGAAGAAGTTCCCGCAGGATAGTCGGTTATTGTTTGTTTTTGTCTCTTTAAAAGAAGTGTTTTTGAATTTGTTTGTGAACTGTCTTGTACTAAGACCTATCCATCGCGGGAAGTATTTACACCTCGCCCCGAAACAGGACGCGTATAAACACTCCGCGACAAAGTCTCGTGTCGTACAAGATTGTTCGGTTTTTATTAAGTGTTTTATTGCTTTTCTTTTGAGATGAGAAAGAGAATGACTCAAGTTGATAAAAGGAAAAATCTAAGGGACTAAGACTCAATCCTAATGTATTATGTATTTACAAAGTGATCCTAGTGGTTAGTGAGGTTTTCTATTCCTAATGGAAAAAGGAAAAGAAAAAAAGGAAAAAGGATGCAACTTACTTCCTAAGGAAGATAAGTTGGTCCTAACAATGGGGAATCCTACCAATCACAAACATGGAAGGAAAAATGAATTAAAAAGCCTAAAAGAAATGCATAAAAAAATAAAGGATAAAGTGGAGTAAACTTACCTCAATCTTCCCCACTACAAAACAAGTGTTAATGCACATTTTTATTAAAAAGAATAAGGCAAACACACATTAATTAAATCCTAATTAAATTCTAAGGCACCTTAGACCTAAACTAGACTCTATTTTAATCCTAAAGGAACTAGAAAAATGCTAAAACCAAAATACAACACCTATTACAGCCCCTTAATACACAAACAGCTATGAAACTAAGCCTAACACCCACCAGCTTTTTACAGCCAGCATGCAACATGAAAAAGTAGGTGTAGAAAGTCACACACATCATACTAATATAACAAACACCATGTATCTTACAGCAGCTATATACAAAAACAGCTATGAAATGCAAAATCCAAATTTGATTATTTTTATTTATGTGCACAAAGTGAATGATAAACAACACATTAATGTCACTTGACATGAATCTACATGCATCACAAAATGAACTCAAACATGTGAATTTATTTACATCATTTATTTGATTAAAAATGACAATGATCAATCAAGAACAAACATACTTTTTTCATGTTGCACACATGAGCATTTTATCATGAGATTGAACAAGTATCACTACAAGCATCAATTGTTACACATGCATGGCATAAAATCAGAATTGAACTCATGTTAAGATATGGTCAATTAAGCACAAGAAACTTGCATGAACATGTGAAGCATTTAATCACTTTTGGCAAAAAATCAACATGGTATTTAATCACTTTATCAATCAAGCAAGCAATGACAATAATCATGAAGCATATGTTGGATTTAAGCAAGCAATTAACATGTGAAACAAATGATTAAAGTGTAGCAAACAACATCAAGAATCACTTATATCACATTTGCACCTTTAACACAAAACATAGAAAAGTAAATGGAATCATGTCGAAACGACTCGAAAAAAATAAATTGGCTACTGAAAATGGACCCAAAAATTCCCTAAAATCACTACCTAAACATACATGAACATTAGAGGCACTAGGAAGCAAGATTGAGCAAGAAAATAGGCTAAAAATCAAAAAATGGACAGCGTTAACCGGTTAACCATATAGGTTAACCCGTTAACGGGCAGAAAAATACAGCATTCTGGCCAAAAACGCATGCGTTAACCGGTTAACCAAATGCGTTAACCGGTTAACACTGAACAAAAAGTGAAAAATGCTTTTGAAAAAAGTGCTTTTGGCCACAATCTTCCTTCTAAACAATCCTAACCCCCACTTAATCATGCTAACACAAATTTCTACTCAATTGGAGCTTATTTACACATGGTAGAACCTATATCTATTAACACCTTAAATCCAAATTCAACCAAAATCACAAATCACAAGCAAACATAATCGAAACGGAATTGATTTTAAACAAAGCGAAAAGCACTTAAAGAATGCCAAAAATGGCGAGATGGAGAGAATAACTTAAAGAAGAAATGATTAAGATCACCAACCTACGAAGCGGAGGAGTGCTTCGGTGATTGTTGCAAGAATCGGAGCTTGAATCGAAGAGAAAACCGAAAACCAAGAAATCGCAAAATAAATGCGTTCTTGAGCTTGAATCTTCGTGTGCTTCTGATAAGTCGATAATCCTCACAAAATTCAGTAGCTTATCCTTCTTCAATCCACAAAATATGAAGGTTGGAGGCTTAAGCTTCAAGATCTTCAAGTTTCAATGTGAAACTTGAAGAGCTTATTTGAAAAAGCTTTGGTGAGAGGGAGAGGAAAAGTGAGAGAAAAAAGTGCTTATCAAAGAGTGAGATTGGAAAATGGTGTTCAACCCTTTTTGTTTGGATGAAAATGGCTTAAATAGAGACTAGGCTAGGAGCTAGGTTTGGGTTTGGGGCCCAAATATTAGGTTTGGGATCCAAAATTAGGTTTGGAAGTTAGTTAGGGTTAGGGTTGGAAAAGGGAATATTCCTTGGAACACTCTAGAAAATGGTGGAAGGTGGTGGAAGTTTCCAAGGGAAATGGAGTGGAATTGAAGTGGAAAAATGAGACGGAAAGAATGAAAGGAAGTGTGGAAAGAAAGTGGAAGGAAAGGTGGAGAGAAATGGTGAAACTAACTACCTTTCAAATGATTTTTCTTTGGTTTTTCTATGATTCCTCCATCATTTCTTGATCAAGTTTGAACCATAGGATCATTGTAACCCTAATTTCACGATCTCGATCTTAAAAGTCCGGAGTCGACCCTTTTTACCTAGCCCGATTGCCTTTTCTCCAATTCCTCGATTTTCCGTCGTCCGGCCAGTCGAACCCCTTCCAAAATGAATTTGTGGACGAGATTTGAACCCTAGGCACTTGACATCATATATAAGTCAAAGAAATCCACTTCGACTCAAAAATTTATGTAGAAGCCCTGTAGAAATGAAACCCTAATTCGGCTCTTTTCCCTCAAGAAGTATTGCACTGCTTGCCTCCTTCAATCAAACCAAAACTTTCCATGACTTGTGGCTTCAAGTGAAGACTTGTGGGATATTGTGAACCCTTTGCACAAGGTTGAGAAGCTTTGTGGCCCTTCGGTAGCCTCTTCATAACTTTCGGTTGCTCCGATCATTGATCACATACCCACGCCTCGGCTATGCTATATATGATGCAATGTTTTTGGTTATTTTATGAATCCATATATGCAAAATGCTATGCAAAATGTTGAGGAAATGAGAGGGCAAATTTTGAGGTATTACAGCTGCCCCTATTCAATCAACTGCAGACCTGAACGGATGATTGCAACAACTTTTAGGCGTTCAAGGTATGGAGTGATTGAATACTCGAATAAAACCTGAAAATTTGCACACCGAGGGTAATGGAAATGCCATCTGCCCATTTATTTATTTATGTATTTTCTGATTTTGACCTCCGAATAGGTAGCGGAAAAATAGAAACAGGTGGAAATTTACTGGGAAGCATGCCATCCTCGAATGACAACTCAAAAGAAGATAAGACGGGATGAAACGGGATCATTGTACTTAAATGATAACCCGAATGAAATGGGATCGTTGTACTTAAACGAGAGCCCGAACAAACAGGATCATTGTACTTAAATGATAACCTGAGACGCGACCGTTGTACTGAAACGGAGACGCGAAGAGAAATGAGACTGTTGTACTGAAACAAGACTCAAATACGAGACCATTGTACTTAAATGGAGACTCGAAAGGAACGGGATCGTTGTACTTAAACGAGAGCCCAAGACGCGACCGTTGTACTGAAACGGAGACGCGAAAAAATGAGCCTGTTGTACTGAAACAAGACTCAAAGACGAGACCATTGTACTTAAATGGAGACTCGAAAGGAACGGGATCGTTGTACTTAAACGAGAGCCCAAGATGCGACCGTTGTACTGAAACGGAGACGCGAAAAAATGAGACTGTTGTACTGAAACAAGACTCAAATACGAGACCATTGTACTTGAATGGAGACTCGAATGAAATGGGGTCGTTGTACTTAAACGATAACCCGAGACGCGACCGTTGTACTGAAACGGAGACGCGAAAGGAAATGAGACTGTTGTACTGAAACAAGACTCAAATACGAGACCATTGTACTTAAATGGAGACTCGAAAGAAATGGGGTCGTTGTACTTAAACGATAACCCGAGACGCGACCGTTGTACTGAAACGGAGACGCGAAAGGAAATGTGAGACTGTTGTACTGAAACAAGACTCAATTGGGGATAACAACAAAACTTGGTAGAAGCATCCATCCTGGGAAATGAAGTTGCATTCTATGGGGAATATATCAATCTGATAGGAGATATAACAGGTCTCATGTAATATACCTCAAAACTGGCCCATGCTGGTATGCATATATTTGAATTTATGGCGTAATGCTCCATGATGATGGAAATGCTACGCTTTGGAGGATGCAGACGCAATGATGATTATGCGAATGACAATGCAAAAAGATCTCCTGATAAGGAAACTGCAGGTAATTCCAGATAACTTGGCTGGGAAGAAACGATGATCACTGCATTGATCTGGTTAATCCTGATGAGGAGGAGACAACTCTGCGGGGAATGATGTCAATGATACATCGGCTCTGAACAGCCGCCATTGCCAAAAATAAATTGGACTTTGAGATTGGAGCGCCAAGACCCTGCTGGAGATGGACCCTTCTTGAACTTTGGTGGGGAAGTGAAGACCTCCCGACTTGGCTGAGAACCAAAGGCATGACACTGCTGAGGGAGAAATTGCTGGGGAGGAAAGACATTCTTTATACTATTGAGAATCGCCCCTGTCTGAAGGGAAACTCCTGCTTGGGGATGATACCCACTCTCTGCTACCTTATTGAGAGATTTCAACTTCCACCTCTACTGGGGATGATGGAGGATGTCAATGATAAAGCTTCCCGCTGAAGATAAGAGCTCAAGTTGCCACTTGCTGGGGATAAGAGATAAATCCTCTCATGTTGGGAATGAGAGATGTTAGGCGTCTCATGCTGGTGATGAGAGACGATGATACCCTTCTTCTCAAGAAATAACCTCCCATGAGACTTGCTAAGGAATCTTGATCGATGAAGTCCGCAGATGAAACAACTCTTGCAGTACTGTGCCGACACTGGCCTTGCCCCTAGCCCCGGGTTGATAGGTTGTCAACTAATCATGAGTGAACAATGGTTCTTTGAAATTTTCAACTCGCCTCAGACTAAGGTCCATTGGAAGAAAATGTCTCAAGAGGATTTTACAGAAAACATGACATACGAAATGCCTTAGTGTCTTCAAACTCTTGGAGAGATTCGTTGGATCTCGAAATAACTGCCCCAGATTGCATGATATGAAAGAAATTTGCCTCGCAAGGATTCATGAAGAACCTCATATCACTGTGAGATATTCTGCCCCAGTATTTTGAACCTTGGGTAGGTGCTTCTGATTAACAGTCTTCAGGAGAAAGTAACTTCTAGTGCTCTTGGGGTGGCCTGCCCCAGTACAAGTCTTGAAGTGATCACCTCTGAATGACTGCTTTGAAGAAAACACCCAGATCAATTGTTCTTTGAGAGATTGGATCTCGAAGTAATTTCCCTTGTTTGGCTGAACTTTGAATGTATGCCTCAGATTAAAGGCTCTTTGAGAAATTTGAATCTCGAAGTGATTGCCCCAGCTTGGCTGAATTTTGAAGAGATTGCTCGACATGATTGCCCCAGATTAGTTGGCTCTTATTACGACTGTTGGGAAAGTCCCTACTCAATGGAGTTTTCTTGAAAAGTACACCTCGACAGATTGCCCTTCGGAAGTTTCAGACTTCTCAACTTGGCAAGATTAAGCTTCTGGACTGAGATTCCATATGTGAACTTTTATGATGCCAAACAAATGTATGCAAGCAGAAAATGTTTATTCTAAGAATGAAAATTCTAATGCAACACACGTGTCAATCTTGAAGTTTTACTGAAAAAAGATGTCGCCAACCTTTGTGAGTGAATCACTGGTTAAGATACGACATTGATTTTTGATGAATGAAAGCATGCACATGCAACACCAACAAATAACTTTTAGCACAACTCATAGGAGTCGGGAACGCGGTCTCGTGGTAGTACGCTCTCAAAATAACCCTGTTTCAGTTAGGACTTTTGAGGGTTGCATCGTGGCCTGGTTCACGGTTATAGAAACAAAGGATATAGGCTCGAAGTTTATTTGTGCCCACCCCTCTTCGTGATGTTCTTCATTCCTATGTTCAGCTAACTTTCACAAGCGTTCACCTCTCAAAAAGGGTTTTGTGATGGTTGAGGAACCAATTACACTAACGGTGTAAGCACCAAACAGGTCGTTGTTGGGAGTCAGTCACCCCTTAGTCTTTCGTGTCTGTGCCACACGACTTTGTTCTTATTTGAGGATCTTTCTTGTGTAATCCTTTTCGTTTTTCACTTTTGCATTCTTTTTCTTATCCCTAACTTTTGCCTGGACTGATTCTTGTGAATCTTTGATTGTGAAGTCCAGCGGGATGCCCTAATTTTTGCCTAAGTCGTTTATTTTCAAGTTTCGACTTAGCGGGCTTTCTCATTCATTTTTTTTTTCAATTCTTTTTTTTTTGAACAGATCGTGTGACACTGTTTGTCTTGATTGCTTTGAAAGGGTCGTGACTGTCCCACTTCTTGGTTGTTGAGGGATAACCATTGTGGTCTCCGGTCTTTGAACCTCTTGCTTGGGTTAACCATTGTTGTTTCTGGTCATTGGACCTCCTGATTTGGTACAACGAAAGGTAATGGATCCTCAGATTTGTACTCCTTTTCGAAATTTGAACGCTCGGTCAAACTAACTGACGCCTATCCTGCCCCTGGGTTAAGTGCGAGGGTTTTTTCATGCAAAAAGAAACTCCTACTTCAAGGCTCAAATGGGTTGGCGAGGGTCTATCTCCCTTATATCTCCGGTGTTTAGGACTTGAAACAATGCCTGTACATCGTCAACAGGGTCTTTCTCAAAAGCACACAGTTAGAGATTTTTGCGTTTTCATTTCGTCGTCCTCCCTGATAGAGTTTAATCACAACAGTTGGTATTGCAATGCACATACACAAAATCATGAGTGAATACGAATGGATTACTTCAAGAGAAACATGTGCATTTTATTATGGTTATCATTCAAAAACAAATAAGTTTCATGCATGCATACAAATGTTTAAACAAACAATATAAACTACAAATGAAAATGCAGTAAAGAAGCTGAACATTGCCGTCATTGAGGAGACTTGACTCCGTATGGACTTATTGCTTCTGAAGATGCCTTTGCAAATTGGGAGACCCGTTTGATGAGGAGACTTCAATATGTGAGCAGACTTTCTGGCATGATGACCTTTGAGTCGATCAACTTCGGGACCTTGTCTTCACCTTTGCCTCTGAAAGACTTGCAACCTTCAATTAAAAGGTCGGGTGTCTCAGAATGGTAATCATAATTGGCATTGAAACCCCAAAGGAAGCTTTGTCGGAGATGATCCTGATGCAATTAGCTCAACCACTCCGAATTTGCATAAATGAGGAAACTTGTTGCACGTACGTCATCAGAATATGATCAAACTTCTTCTCAAGTTATTTTGGCCTTTACCCGTATTCTCTGGCCCTAGGACTCTCTTGGGAAGCTCCGGTCAGATGCTGACAAATGACATATGGAGGGAAGAGGTTGATAAAGTTAATAGATAAGGTTGCCCGGAAAGATCTTGCACGATCTCCTGCCTACGTATCTCCATTGACCAATGGAGAATCAGAGCAGCGTAGTTCCCCTCACTAGGGATGAAAATAACTTCGTTCACAATTTCCATAGCCAAGCTCATCTGAGTCTTTATCTGGTTGACTTCCTATTTCCGCAGTTTTTGATTCTGAAATAAAGTTTACACCTCTGTCCTGAATGGCCTCAGCTGGGTCTTCCTTTGATTACCTCCGCCCGGAGTTGTTTCAAATATATACCTTGATGACTGTGATTCAAGTTGTCCATTCTGATGAGAAATCAAGTCAAGAAAAGAATCTGTCTCTGAACACCTGTCAAGAATGCAAGGATGTATGCAAATGCCATGTTCAATTATTTCTGAGGAATCTATTTGCTTTGATTCAAGTCTTGATACAGAAAAATCCAACAGCATGATTCAGATATGTGATCCTTGAAAATAACTGAACATGTGTGCAAAAATGCTATGATGTCATGTATGCAACAGGCATGTGATCAATAGTCTGATGTTGGTGGCGATGTTGAACAATGAGTCAAGTGTCTGAATAGAACCATAATAGTAGCATCATCTCTGTACAGAACCCCATAACTGAGAACCCAATAACTGTAGAACTGGATCACATAATTGAACAGTCACTGATGGTGTTGAAGCTGAACAATAAGCCAAGTGTCTGTGGAGAGTCACAATATCAAGGTCACAATGGTAATCACAGTAACAATTTCTCTGAATAGAAATCCCGGATCTCTGAATCAAAGGACCATAGAACACTGAATAATACTGACAAAGTGGGTATGATGAAGGTACCAGGGTTCCTGCAAACCTGTAAACCCCTCCCAATCTCACGGGTGTGCTACTCGGGTCAACATCACGGACTCTCAAAGCCGAATAGCAATAATACGTTCACCATTTCCGAGAAATGGCTCATGACCAAATCAGGGAATCGGTTTGGTATTATGTACTACGCAGGGAGGTCTCAGTTGAGTCCGGAAAAACAAGCATCCCTCACAAGTTTCCAGCTTCAAGCACTGAATCGAGAAACAATAGTACATTCATCCCGAAGGGTACAATACTATCGTCATACGAACAGTTTGCTTTAACTGAATTCCTATGAGAGAACCAGGCCATCCTATGCGAGTTCCCAATGGACCCTCGGATGCGAGTGGGTTTGCCAACAAATGTGGTCTGCCACTGTCATCACTGGAGAGGGTTGTTTCCATTAAGGTTCTCAATGATCGGTCCCCAGCTGCACATAACTATCAAGGTTGTACCCTGAAGTGGGGAAGAACCCCCACACAGAATAGTCCCAAGACAGTCGCAACCTGGGTGTGGAACACATCACCACTCATCATGTAACCATGCGAGCACAACATGTCCACGCTAATCCTATGGTGCACTCAAGCCGGGTATTTGGCTTATCTCACAGTAACTCCCAACCCACAGAAAAAATGAAAACCAGCACAGCCAGACAGTCCAGTATAATATGATGCATGGAAAATAAAATACTGAAAGCGGTAAATAAATGCGATAAAGTAAAGCTGTAAATAAAACTGTAAATAAAACAGTAAAGCTAAACTAAAGCACACAACAGCAAACAAACACCCAAAGAAGCAAAACCAAACAGGCGCTAGGATTGACTCTACAAGGGAAACCGGAAGTATCAGGTTAGTCCCCAGCAGAGTCGCCAGCTGTCGCTCCCGGGATTTTCATCCTAGTACAAACGCGAAAGTGGCGCGGAAAGGTTAGAGTCGCCAGCCAGACATTTTTATCCCAAAGGAATGGGAAAGGTAATGTTGCACAAACCTGAGGAAGAAGGAAAGGACAAGGCCTTGCGAACCAAAGATCTGGATACGGGAGTCGGTTACGAACTGGGAAGGTATTAGCACCCCAGATCGTCCGTCGTACCCGACGGGATCCACGCTTGCTTGTTTTGTTTCAATGGGTGAGAAAATAAAGCTGCTGAATAAAACTGCTGACTGGAAATGGAATGGAAATGAGAAAGGAACTGAAATAAGAGAATGGAAAGAAAGGGGAAAATGTAGGGAAAATAAAGAATGTGCTCGAACAGGCCCTACCCCGCTGCCTACGTACCTCATCGGGATAATGAGGATCAGAGTCGACGTAGTTCGCCTAACCTAGGCGGGAACTATTTGTTTGTGTTTTTTATGCTGGAACTGCGTATGTCTATGCTCAGGTGTTGCAGGCTCGTCTGGTACGAGTGCGTTTACCGTCTTGCATGCGAGACAAGTCGCCGCGAGTTCGCGATGTGAGTGAATGAGATGAGAGAAGAAGTTCCCGCAGGATAGTCGGTTATTGTTTGTTTTTGTCTCTTTAAAAGAAGTGTTTTTGAATTTGTTTGTGAACTGTCTTGTACTAAGACCTATCCATCGCGGGAAGTATTTACACCTCGCCCCGAAACAGGACGCGTATAAACACTCCGCGACAAAGTCTCGTGTCGTACAAGATTGTTCGGTTTTTATTAAGTGTTTTATTGCTTTTCTTTTGAGATGAGAAAGAGAATGACTCAAGTTGATAAAAGGAAAAATCTAAGGGACTAAGACTCAATCCTAATGTATTATGTATTTACAAAGTGATCCTAGTGGTTAGTGAGGTTTTCTATTCCTAATGGAAAAAGGAAAAGAAAAAAAGGAAAAAGGATGCAACTTACTTCCTAAGGAAGATAAGTTGGTCCTAACAATGGGGAATCCTACCAATCACAAACATGGAAGGAAAAATGAATTAAAAAGCCTAAAAGAAATGCATAAAAAAATAAAGGATAAAGTGGAGTAAACTTACCTCAATCTTCCCCACTACAAAACAAGTGTTAATGCACATTTTTATTAAAAAGAATAAGGCAAACACACATTAATTAAATCCTAATTAAATTCTAAGGCACCTTAGACCTAAACTAGACTCTATTTTAATCCTAAAGGAACTAGAAAAATGCTAAAACCAAAATACAACACCTATTACAGCCCCTTAATACACAAACAGCTATGAAACTAAGCCTAACACCCACCAGCTTTTTACAGCCAGCATGCAACATGAAAAAGTAGGTGTAGAAAGTCACACACATCATACTAATATAACAAACACCATGTATCTTACAGCAGCTATATACAAAAACAGCTATGAAATGCAAAATCCAAATTTGATTATTTTTATTTATGTGCACAAAGTGAATGATAAACAACACATTAATGTCACTTGACATGAATCTACATGCATCACAAAATGAACTCAAACATGTGAATTTATTTACATCATTTATTTGATTAAAAATGACAATGATCAATCAAGAACAAACATACTTTTTTCATGTTGCACACATGAGCATTTTATCATGAGATTGAACAAGTATCACTACAAGCATCAATTGTTACACATGCATGGCATAAAATCAGAATTGAACTCATGTTAAGATATGGTCAATTAAGCACAAGAAACTTGCATGAACATGTGAAGCATTTAATCACTTTTGGCAAAAAATCAACATGGTATTTAATCACTTTATCAATCAAGCAAGCAATGACAATAATCATGAAGCATATGTTGGATTTAAGCAAGCAATTAACATGTGAAACAAATGATTAAAGTGTAGCAAACAACATCAAGAATCACTTATATCACATTTGCACCTTTAACACAAAACATAGAAAAGTAAATGGAATCATGTCGAAACGACTCGAAAAAAATAAATTGGCTACTGGAAATGGACCCAAAAATTCCCTAAAATCACTACCTAAACATACATGAACATTAGAGGCACTAGGAAGCAAGATTGAGCAAGAAAATAGGCTAAAAATCAAAAAAATGGACAGCGTTAACCGGTTAACCATATAGGTTAACCCGTTAACGGGCAGAAAAATACAGCATTCTGGCCAAAAACGCATGCGTTAACCGGTTAACCAAATGCGTTAACCGGTTAACACTGAACAAAAAGTGAAAAATGCTTTTGAAAAAAGTGCTTTTGGCCACAATCTTCCTTCTAAACAATCCTAACCCCCACTTAATCATGCTAACACAAATTTCTACTCAATTGGAGCTTATTTACACATGGTAGAACCTATATCTATTAACACCTTAAATCCAAATTCAACCAAAATCACAAATCACAAGCAAACATAATCGAAACGGAATTGATTTTAAACAAAGCGAAAAGCACTTAAAGAATGCCAAAAATGGCGAGATGGAGAGAATAACTTAAAGAAGAAATGATTAAGATCACCAACCTACGAAGCGGAGGAGTGCTTCGGTGATTGTTGCAAGAATCGGAGCTTGAATCGAAGAGAAAACCGAAAACCAAGAAATCGCAAAATAAATGCGTTCTTGAGCTTGAATCTTCGTGTGCTTCTGATAAGTCGATAATCCTCACAAAATTCAGTAGCTTATCCTTCTTCAATCCACAAAATATGAAGGTTGGAGGCTTAAGCTTCAAGATCTTCAAGTTTCAATGTGAAACTTGAAGAGCTTATTTGAAAAAGCTTTGGTGAGAGGGAGAGGAAAAGTGAGAGAAAAAAGTGCTTATCAAAGAGTGAGATTGGAAAATGGTGTTCAACCCTTTTTGTTTGGATGAAAATGGCTTAAATAGAGACTAGGCTAGGAGCTAGGTTTGGGTTTGGGGCCCAAATATTAGGTTTGGGATCCAAAATTAGGTTTGGAAGTTAGTTAGGGTTAGGGTTGGAAAAGGGAATATTCCTTGGAACACTCTAGAAAATGGTGGAAGGTGGTGGAAGTTTCCAAGGGAAATGGAGTGGAATTGAAGTGGAAAAATGAGACGGAAAGAATGAAAGGAAGTGTGGAAAGAAAGTGGAAGGAAAGGTGGAGAGAAACGGTGAAACTAACTACCTTTCAAATGATTTTTCTTTGGTTTTTCTATGATTCCTCCATCATTTCTTGATCAAGTTTGAACCATAGGATCATTGTAACCCTAATTTCACGATCTCGATCTTAAAAGTCCGGAGTCGACCCTTTTTACCTAGCCCGATTGCCTTTTCTCCAATTCCTCGATTTTCCGTCGTCCGGCCAGTCGAACCCCTTCCAAAATGAATTTGTGGACGAGATTTGAACCCTAGGCACTTGACATCATATATAAGTCAAAGAAATCCACTTCGACTCAAAAATTTATGTAGAAGCCCTGTAGAAATGAAACCCTAATTCGGCTCTTTTCCCTCAAGAAGTATTGCACTGCTTGCCTCCTTCAATCAAACCAAAACTTTCCATGACTTGTGGCTTCAAGTGAAGACTTGTGGGATATTGTGAACCCTTTGCACAAGGTTGAGAAGCTTTGTGGCCCTTCGGTAGCCTCTTCATAACTTTCGGTTGCTCCGATCATTGATCACATACCCACGCCTCGGCTATGCTATATATGATGCAATGTTTTTGGTTATTTTATGAATCCATATATGCAAAATGCTATGCAAAATGTTGAGGAAATGAGAGGGCAAATTTTGAGGTATTACACTCTTCCATAGACAACATTAGTCTCCCATTATCTTCTTCTTTGAGGGCCAACAAAAGGCTTTCTCGCTCCAGAAGAACTTCCAGCTCCATTGTCTTGAATCTTACCCATCTTCAATATGGTTTCGACCCTCTCCCCATATATAACAATATCATTGGATTTGGTCGTCGAACATGACGCTAAACGTTAAATGGATACTCCTTGCATAGTACCCATGAACATGTCATCCATCTCATTTTCTAACAGTGGAGGTTGTACCCTGGCAGCAAGTTGGCCCCATCTTTGAGCATATTCTTTAAAACTCTCTTTTGCATTCTGCGACATGCTTTGCAACTACGTGCGATTGGGAGCCATGTCCAGGTTGTACTGGTATTGCTTAACAAATGCCTCCGCCAAGTCTTTCCAACTTCTGACAGTAACCCTGCTTAACTTCATATACCATTCCAAAGACGCCCCAACAAGACTGTCTTGAAAGTAGTACATTCATAGCTTCTCGTTGTCCGTATGGGCATCGATTCTTCCGACGAAAGATTGAAGATGAGTTTTTGGGCATGCAGTGTCGTTGTACTTATCAAACGTTGGAGCCTTAAACTTGTAAGGGATCCTTACCCCCGACACCAGCCCCAAATCAGTAATATCAAATCCCAAGGAGTTATGGGATTGGATAGAGAGGATTTGTTCAGTCATCTCTTCAAAGCGACGATTCATATTATCCCCTTGTCCTTCAGCTTCATCCAACAACGTAAATTGTTCATCTTGTCCATCCATCTGAAGATTGTTCACTCCATCATTGATAATAGTAACGCCAGACTATACCACGTGAATTTCAACATGACGGGCGTCTGCCCCATTGTGATTGCCTCCATCTCCTTGACCATTGTTCCTAGCTTGATTACCTTCTACCAACTCTCGCAAGCGTTCCTGAGTCTGACTCATACCAGCCATAAGGGTCATGAACTGATCCATTCTTGTATGTAAGTCTGTCAAGTCAGTCTGCATTTGATCCATCACTCTTTCTCTATTCTCCTTTGTTGGATATCTGTGAATCTTCTTGGGAACTTTCTTTGGAGCTATAGTGCCTGAAATCAGAAGAGACGTTAGAAACCTGGTAATTGCACCTGCAAAACAAACACAAGGTTATATGCATGCAATGCAACTATTCGTGTTTCCATGGTCAGGCATTTGGATGCCCCGGTTCTGGTATTTAGAAAGGAATGATCCAAATGGCTTTTTGGAAATTGACATTCCATCACGATGAGAGGTATTCAGATCCTAATGGCTTTAGGCAAACACGTTTTAGTACACTCAGAGAAAAATCCAGAAAACTAAACAAAGGAATCTACTACAATAAGCAAAACCCTAATAAGGCAAGAGTAACAATAATTCCCCGAAGGGTTACAAGTCTTACAAATAAAGTGCATGAAAAATAAATGAGATTCCTACAACAAGCCTGTAGGTAATCTGAAACAAAAACTAAAACTCTAAGCTGCAAGAAGATTCTGCCTCCTCTCCTGTAAGTCCCAACTCTGTCCTAGCTTTCTTCACTCCAGCCATCAACTTGAGATCTGCAATCTCCTTGAGTGCCTCCTCCAAAGCCTGCTGACTCTGTGCCGACTGTTGGGTCTTTTCCCTCCGTATCGTGTGAACTTTCTCCATCTCATCTTTCTGGTCTTGGATTTGTAGCTTGTATGCCTTCTCTTTTTCCTCATACATCTTCTGATCCCTGTTTCTCATTTCTTGCAACCATGTGATGGATTGTTTGGCCTCTCTGAGAGTCTTCTGAGTCTTCTTACGCTCTGCTTCTCTCCTTGACTCCATCAAACCTCTTCTTTGGAAGTAGGCTTCCCTCCCAACAAACTTCTTCTCTTTAGCTTCCTGGGCTTTTTGTATCTTCTGGAGCTTCTCCTTTACTTTTGCTTTAGAACTGACTGCACGATGATACAAACCAGTCATCTCCGTGTTCTCAACTCTAAACTCCTGTATCAATGCCTCTAGCTTCTTGTACTTCTCAACAGTGACATTGGGCTGAATAGGTACTTCCTTTGGGTACAATGGAGCTTTGGCTGAAAATGGAAGAAGGAAAGCCTTTACACGATCCTGTAACCAAGTAGCAAAAGGAGGATACATTTTTGGATTCACCCTTCCAAACTCTTTTTTTCCCTTGCTCATTCTCACATCCCAAGCCTGAAATGCCTGAGTGACCAACTTCTCATTTCCTTCAAACTATGCATACAATGACTTAACTACTTCTTCAGCGGATGGAGGATCTTTCAAAGGGAAACCAAACTGCTTCCTAACTAGCGCAAGATTGTAGTTAATCATCCCCTTCCTACCAAGCAAAGGTACATTAGGAAACTCACCGCAAATGACAATTATCTCCTTTCCCAATAAGTCCCTGTTACTTCCCCAAGCTATATCTTTTGAAATCAAGCCCATCAATCTTCACTCCCATTTCCACTCTTGTTTCAGATCTTTGAATGGTCCTGACTTTGGGAGTTGTCTAGCAAACCAATCAGCGAATAAGGGTGCATAACAGTTTACATACCCTTTCCTTCTCTCGTTCCTGTAGTGAACATTATAATAGAAATCTCCCAATAGAGTAGGCACTAGATTTTTCTGAACAAAGATTGAAATTGCCTCTATGCTGACTAACCCTTTCTCCCCTGGGAACAAGCTTATCCCATAGATCATCAAGGCCAGTAATACATTAAATCTCTCCCACCTGTTTCCTAGAGCAAACAAATGAGCCTCTGTAACCAGAAAGTCCAAGGCAATCCCTTTTCCTTCACTGGTTTCTAAACCCATCTTGATTCTAAGCACACTAAGGTGACAAGCACTGGCAATGTCTTCATGCGAGGGAGCCTTCCCTGAAGCAAAATAAGGAATACCCTTTCCGATAGGAATCTTCAAGATACTAGAAATCTCTTCCAAGGTATGAGCTAAGATATAGTCTGGAAACACAAAAACTCACAACTGAGGATCGTAGAACTGCAGCAATAAATGGAGACCATCCCTCTGATCAACAGTAGGTTTGTTCACGTAGTTCAAAACTTTCCCATATTCTTTCCTGAAGTCTTCTAAAACCTTGTCATTCATCAGATCTATCAGTTTCTGAATACTCTCAATTTCTGGTTGTGGAAAAGTGTAATGGGCATTCCTTTTCTAGAAGCCTCTCTATTTTCTGTCATCTGGATATGAAATAATTACCGGAACTGGGTGCAGGATGCAAATAACCACCTGAAAATGAAAACACAAACAATTAATGCGTGTATGATGCAATGCAAATGCAATGCAGGCATATGTTCAACATCTGGGACTATATATTACAAATTTGCATGATGTGTTTCATGTTTCACAGCTAAGGAAGCATATTACAGATCTGTCGCATGTGATTCAGATGGATGATGTTCGAGTAAGAGATAATTTGACAATAGAGGTTTCACCAGTACGAATAGACGGTAGAGAAATGAAGCGATTAAGAGGTAAAGAGATTTCCTTAGTGAAGGTATTGTGGGGTGGACCAGCTGGTGATAGTTGGACTTGGGAACGAGAGGACCAGATGAAGGAATCATATCCGATGTTGTTTACTTCAGGTACATTTTCGAGGATGAAAATTCTTAAGTGGGGGAGAGATGTAACACCCCAAAGTCTATTTTTAATTTAATTGATGTGTTTTCTTATGATTTATGATTTTTATGATGTTATTTGATGTTTTGAGGAATTTTGGGGATAACTTAATATATTATTAATATTAGAAATATTAAGTTTAGTCGGTTTAGTTATTAATTGAGATTAAATAAAATAAAATAAGAGGAATTAGATGATAAGGGAAATGTGATCATTTGATGGAGGATTAGTGAAGGTATAGTGGGTAATGTCTATTAAGGTCTTAGGGGCAAGAGTGACATAAAGAGTAAAAGAGGGTTTTGTGAACGATCAATTGGAAACGATCGTATTTTTTGGAGAGAACAAGAAAAGCTCTGAAGAAAAGGTGAAACTAATTAAAACTTGAAGGTTGTAAGGATTTTGGAAGAGATTATCAAAAATCTTACGGAAATTAAGGTACGGGGAGTATTTTCCTTTCAGTATTATAATGTGGGAAATAAAATTGGGGTTTTGAGGTATAGGTTTTAGGGTGTGAGGTTTTGTGATGAATTGATCTGTTGATAATGATTTTGTGTGAATTGTGATGTTTTTATTGATGTATATGATGTTATAAAGAGCAATGTTGATGTTGATGATGTTTTTCTGATGTAATGCTGTCAATTTCTGTATTTGGAGGGGTTTTATCGCAGAGGGAAGAATCTGAAAAATCGCAGAAAATCTGCAGAAATCGCGAAGCTCGCTTAGCGAGCACAAACAGGAAGTTGGGCGCTTAGCGAGCCCTAGGAAGTTTTGAAAAATAATTATGTTGTTCCAAAAAACAGTTTTCTTGAGGTGGTTTAGGTCTTAGGCTGCCATGATGTCGTAGAGTGGTCGTATGACATGTTTTATGAAGTATATGAAGTAGGATTAGCGATTATATGATGTATGAGGATTTTCTTGATTTTATGAGATATGAGATATGAAATATGAGTAGGATTAATAACTAAATGATGTATAATAGATTAAGTTGATTTCCTTGAATTAAGAGGTATAATTACATGATGTAGAGGTATGATGATATGAGTGAGTATGAAGAATGATTTATTAATAATGAATGCGGATGCAATGTTATGATGTTATGAGGATGATGTATGTATATTGCGTCTTGCATTCATGGCATTGAATTATGAGGGGACTTCGGTCCATTGGTAGCTTCAATCTCATTGTGTGGATTGGAGTGATATGATGTTATGATGTGCTCCCTCAGGGGTTTGATGGTCCAGTGTCCATCCATGAGGATGTTTCGGTACCACATGCATTACTAAGAGGTTGCATATCATTCTAAATGACATAGCATGATTTGCATTGATTTGATGTGATGATGAGATTTACTTGATGATATGTATAAATGAGTTATAGTTGAGTTGTTGTCGTTGATGTTTTAAATTCTCATTTCTATATTATTTTATTGAATGTGAATTCACTCGCCCTGTCTGCCTTCTGGTGATGGTCTATTATGCCATCCTGCAGATAATAAAGGTTAGCTCGGTGCGTGCTTAACTCAGAGATAGTGAGTCGTCGAGTTAGTTAGAAGTGGAGTCCTGCTCTGTGTCCAGTAACATTTGGGATTGGGTTTCGCTTGTTTTGTGGTTTTAAGAGAATTAAGATGTTTATTTATTTCGATTACTTTTGATTTTCAATGATGTTTGGATTAAACAATGAAGTTTCCTTTTTATAAAAGATGTTTATGATGTTTTGGTTGTTTTTCCGCTGCATATTGTTTCAAAAAGAAATACAAACGAGTTTGATGATTTTATTAACCCGTGTTACGGGACAGGACTCAATGCGATGTTTTGATTTTTGAATTCGAGAAGTTATGTGATGTCCTTTTTATGATTTTTACTCTGATATTTGATTCAAATCGCTTAACTTGTGATGTAGTAGAAAGGGTGTTACAAAAGGTGTCGCGTATCGCCCAAACACCTCTGTGATCGCTCGTTTATTAGTTTGGGCACCCATCATTTAGATGGGATACTAGTTTCTCAAATTGATCGTCTTCTAGCAGAAATGTGGAAGTGACGTGTATCAGTCTGTAACAAAGCAAAGTAAAAGACAAGGAAAAATTATCACGTTGTCTTGAATAATAAGGGATTAATTACCCCATTCTCACGCTCCTATGAGCTATTGCTATTTCTTGAAAATCTAAGATCTAGACCCAATGACTTCTATAAATACTGAACTTAATCTCATTACATATATACCACAAATACAAATCTTATCTTCCCTATATGAGCTATCTCTAAACCTCGCAACATGCGCCAAAAGCCTCTAACAATCTTTAATTACTAGAGATTGTCACACATTGTTTTAACAAGTACAAAAACAAAAACCATAAACAAACTTATTGTTATATATTTTAACCAACATAAACTGAATACAGTTTGAGGGATTTTGCATAAAATTGGTCTTGAATTCTAAAGCAACATTTGAAGAATAAAGTAAAACAAACACCTAAATCCCTTTCTCCAGGTTGCAATGATAATTCTAAATAATTTACCGAGTCTAACGATGGATGTGAATTGTGCTTGTGATAAATACAATGAGATGAATCATGCTTGTGTTTTAAGTGCAAGAGGGTTTTAGGTGTAGAATCTATAAAATAAAATAAAAAGTGAATGGTCCTTAATAACCCTCGGAATTGGGATAGTTATAGATGTCACCAATAGGCTAAGACATACTAGTTCAGGGCCTCTCAATCACTAGGCCTAGAAGGACAATGTGATTAAACTAAAGCCTATTACTTCAATTTTCTATTAAAAAAAAAACTTACTATTTTATACTATTAAATGATTGCCTTAAAACGCTCATATAATATTTCCGTAATATTTAAACCATTTATTTTGTAAATTAAAAAATTATTATTTTAATATCATTTGTTCAAAACACCACCTCTATTTTAATATTTAATAATACATTCTCATAATTACAAAAATCCATTTAAACTAAACAACAAAGAAAAAAATAGCTGAAAGGCCAAACTGACCCAAAATCTTCAACTTTCAAAGGAAGAAAAAAAATTCTGAATGCTGGAATTGAATACTACAATTTTAATGCTTCCTTGAAACGAATGCTGAAGTTATTTTCAAGGCCTTTTTTACCAACCATAGGAACATTTCCTTTCTGCATCATAGCCACAAACTCATTATAATCTATGCGCCCGTCCTGCATAAGATAAAACGCGGTTGATATTAATAGTGTCTGTGTCAGTGTTAATGTCGAGAGATGGTAGCTAAAGAGGATAAGAATGCTAATAAGCTAAGACGACTTACATTATCTTCATCAATTTCCTTGATTATCTCGTCCAAGCCAACTTCTTTTATGCCAAACTCATCGCAAGCTTGTTGAAGTTCTTCTTGAGTAATATAGCCGCTTCCATCTTTGTCAAAGTAAGAAAAGGCAGCAAATAGATGATCTTCTCTTTCAACTTTGTTAAGATGCAATGTTGCTGCAATGAACTCGCCGTAATCAATTGTTCCACTGTTATCTACATCAGCCTACAATTTCAAGGTATAGTAATATGTTAGATATAATGGTTTTTTGTCTGCGATTGAGGCCACATCAGCCACAATTGCTTGAGATTCCCTGCAATATCAAGAATCATGACTGTGGTTTTATTTTATAACATGTTATTCAAAAGATACTTACCGCTTGCATTAAATCATAAATTTCAGACTCCTTAAGATTTGCACCAACTTTTTTCAAACCGGCTTTAAGTTCTTCGAAAGTAATCTGACCACTGTTATCAGTGTCTATCATCTTGAACATTTCTTTTAAGCCGGCTAATTCTTCTTCAGATAAGCTCTCTGCAATGACCTGAAAAATGCAAAGGATGGTAAAATGAAAAGGTTCAATTTCTAACATCTCGTTTTCACTTTGCAACCCGGACATCCATGAAGAAGGCTTTCAATTTAAACACATTTAGAATAATTATCATTGTACTCGAAACAACTTTGAAGTTTCTGCTTCGACAAACTTACTATAAGAGCCATTTTCTTGAGCTTGTTCATAGCAGAAAATTGCTTCAAGCGACTTAATACGGCGGAATCAAGTGGCTTGTCAGGAGCTACACCGTCAACTTGAACCCAAGGATGACCTGCAAGCAATTGAACATATAAGGAAATTGAGAGTTTAATCATGAACACCATCAACAAAATACTAACATTTGTCGTTTTAAAAAAGAGCGAAAATCAATTAGAAAAACTGTATTACATAATACTTGATATGCAGTCATCCGTCTTCTAGGGTCACGAACAAGCATTTTCCTTACTAAATCTTTTGCACTGTCAGAAATTGCAGGCCATGGATCTGAAGCAAAGTCAAGATCACCATGCAAAACCTGTTCGAATATGCCTTGTTCGCTTTCTACAAAACCATTATAAGCACACAGCGAGGGAGGGAATATCAATAACCAGAAAAGTATAGGCATAAAATTTCAAGAAAATGACAATGTTGATGAAAAATGCAAAAGATCTCACCAGCCCAAAATGGAGGTACTCCACTCAAAAGAATGTAAAGGATAACACCAGCACTCCAAACATCTGCTTCAGGACCGTATCGCTTTTTCAAAACTTCTGGAGCAACATAATATGGGCTACCAACCACATCAATAAATGTATCACCTGGAAGCGAAATATCATTAGCTTTTCTCCGCATAACCAAACAACTTTTTCCAATTGTATGAAGTTTCGGTTAAAAAAGCATAGGCTAAAACACTGAAACCAGTATAATACTATAAACATGTTTAACCCTTTATTCAATCAGAAAGTACCTGGCTTAAAGAACACAGATAATCCAAAGTCGATAGTTTTGAGTAGCGAATCCTCTTGCTGATTGACAAATAGAAAATTTTCAGGTTTAAGGTCTCTATGCATGACACCAAGAGAATGACAAGCTTCAACAACACCAACAATAGTCCTAATAAGTTCAGCTGCCTTTCGTTCCGTATAATGTCCACGCTGAATAATCCGATCAAAAAGCTCACCGCCTGCACACAATTCCATCACAACATGAACAGCCACCGCATCCTCGTAAGCACCTTTGATGGATATAACATTAGCATGTCCAGCCAAATGGTGCATTATCTGAATTTCTCTCCTCACATCCTCAACATCGTCATCCGTTACAAGCTTCCTCTTCGCAATAGATTTACAAGCATACTGACGCCCGGTTTCTTTCTCGATACACAAAAACGTTATCCCAAACTGACCTTGTCCAAGTTTCTTCCCTAGACTAAAGAATTCCTTGAAATTACCAGTTTCCCTCTGCAACACAGAATCAACACGAAGTCCTGCACTAGAACTTCTCTTCACAGAAGGTTTCCTTTGCTTCTTCTTTTCCTTTTCCGGTTCTTTTTCCGCTTCCTTTACCGGTTCCTTTACCGGTTCCTTTTCGGATTTCGTCTCTGGCTTCGGTATAATTATCTGCTCCGGAGGTTTATTTTGGACAGGCAACGGAGATTCGGGTTCAGTATCATTCACGGAACCTCGATTAGACACTGATCCTTCCTGTTCAGGTAAGTGTGTGCGCCAAATCGCAGCCGAAAACGATTGAATAATACCATTCTTCGAAATGCTAGGACCAACACAGGAGTTTCCCATTTTTGCTTCACACTAATTTCTTTCTAGCAACCAATTTCATCACTCGGATCTATCTATGCTAAGACAAAAACACAAGATCTGAATATAAAACTTCAAATCCTATTCAGATACATCTAAGTCAAACCCTAATCAGCTAATGAATGTTAGATTAATAATAGATAGTAATAATTTATATTATCAAAGTAAATGCTAAAGTTACAAAAATGATTGAAAAAACAATGAAAACACAGTTAATAAATGCATCTAAAGAGCATAAAATCAGGAAGTTAGAAGAGCAGAAGAAGCGCGAGAAAGTAAAAAGATAGAAGGAAAAGGAGTTGAAAGAAGTTGGAGACGCAAACCTTTTGAGTTTACCGAGTCAGTTGAGGTAGATGAATGAATGTTTGGTTTGATAATTATTAAGACACGGCACGAGACTATGCTTCTTCTATGTCTGCTTCGTTTTCGTTTATTTCAAAGTTAGCTATTTTTTTTTTATTTCTTTCAATAAATAAATAATAAATTGCAATAATGGATTTTCTCTTTTTAATAACATACTAGTTAAAAACCCGTGCTTCCGCACGGGTGAAATCTTAATAGAATTGACGTACTTTATACATACAATAAGTAGTAAATGAGAAAATGAAAATATTAAGGATGTCATTCATAAATAACAAAAAGTAATGTTGTTAATGTCAAAATACTTGAATTGTTTACAAAGAATAACAAAATTTAACATGTGTTACAAATGATGAAGACAATGTATTGTTTAACACATTTGCAAAAAGAATCCAATTGCCGAACCTGAAAGAGATGGAAATAATAGTATATTAAGATTGTATGTAAATGATAAAAAAGCTTTATTTTTAATGGTAATTAAAGTTGAAGTGTAATAACCATACCATTTAAATATTTTGGAAGACTTCTTTGAAGACAACATTGCTGGTGGTAGACAAAGCCTGTTTAAGTTTGTCATGTATAAGAATCTTGAGGCCCTTTTTTGATTTAACCCTAGAGATAGCCACATAGAGTTGTCCATGACTAAAAACCTCTTTTGGCAAGTACAACCCAACATTGTCTAGAGATTGTCCTTGAGACTTATTAATTGTCATTGCAAAAGAAACAATGATTGGAAATTGGCGTCTTACCAATTTAAAAGGCCATGGTGATTGCGATGGTGACAAAGACATTCTAGGAATATAAATGGTATTCCCAATATTTTTACCTGAAATGATCTTTGCTTCAATGACATGATTGGCAAGCCTAGTTACAGTGAGTCGTGTACCATTGCACAATCCTTCAGACTGATCAAGATTTCGCATCAACATTATAGTTGCCCCAACCTTCAACCTTATTGCATGATTAGGTAATCCGGAAGTTTTTAGAGCATTCAGGAACTCAGGTGTGACATGCTCATATGCATCAAAGTTAGTAGCATCAGATTTATCTATAGAATCACTACTGAAGTATTCTTTCTCATCTCCTACAATAATTAAAGAATATACATAATAACTACATAAGTATGGTCGGATAAAGAAAATCATGAACTTCAATAAAAAATATTATTCACAATCATATTTTAATTACTAACATAAGTTTGTGACTAAATGATAATTCCATACCTGGTAGGAGGTTTGTGATATATTGGTTGATCTCATCTACTACTTCAATTGTTGAAGCTAAGATGGCACGACTTTGAAGATAATCCGAATCAAGATAGTTATGAATAAGATCAGGGTATGTATCCTCAACTATTGCCTTGATAGGATCAGCAAAATTTGAAATCAAAAACTCTTCTGGAATACAGATATCAGCATAACCTTCATTTGGCTCACCCATGGTCCCATCTCCAATTTTTAAAATCCACTCAGAAAAACTTCTAATTTCTTCAATGGTAGAAGTGTTTGAACCTGTTTGCAAGCGCATGTTCTTTGTAAGCTTCAAGACTCTGCATTCATCCCAAATATAAGAAGCATTGATGGTTGCATGGATAATATCCGTTCTGGTACCTCTTGGTATAACGGGAAGAATCTGTCTGAAGTCACCACCAAAAACAACGACCTTACCTCCAAATAATTTAGATATTGTAGTTCCACTCATAATATCATTTAAGGATTTGTCTAAAGACTCAAAACAAAACCTGTTAGCCATAGGGGCCTCATCCCAAATGATTAGATCTGTTATCTTTAGAAGCTCAGCAAGATCATCCTTTTTATTAATGTTGCAAATAGAAGTTTCAAGAGTTGGGACTGGAATTTTAAATCTAGAATGAGCAGTTCTTCCACCTGGTAACAATAAACTTGCTATCCCACTTGATGCAACAGGCAAAACAATTTTTTTCCGAGACCTAACTGCTGCTGATAGAGTGTTCCACATAAAAGTCTTACCAGTGCCACCGTAGCCATATAAAAAAAACACTCCTCCTTCTTGCCTGTCCACAGCATCCATGATTTCCTTAAAAATGCCTCTTTGTTCAACTACATATAAGGTACAAATAATTACTATGACAATTAATAATCATTATAAGATATATAGTTTAAACATAGCTTATGTCACACTTATATTACCTGTAAGAGAAGAGTACAACTTTAAAAATAATTCTTCTTGAGCAACAGAATCATATTGACGCTCATCATAAATTAGTCTATTTCCCAAGTTCATAACAACAAAATTTGTCGGATATGGCATTGTCTTGTAGTCCTTCAAGCTTCTGTTATTATTCTGTAATAATTTCTCAATAGCCACAAGTGTCAGTTCTTTCAGCTCCTCATCAGTTAATGTCAAACCTACACTCCATTAATAGTGTAACACAGCTATTAAGATAACCTAATATATAATAAGTGCAAGGAAAACACATTAAACATTATATGTCATTCATGATTCCAGTTTGTAAGACTTCATGAGATATTGAAACAAATTTGAATGATTGTACAATAAATTGATTTAATTCAAAAAACTGTAAACTAATCCAACATAATGAAGGATGTTCCAACCATAATTCTACATTAATTCTACATAAATTATACAGTTTATTAGATATTATACTCCATTCAATACTTTTTATATGAGATATTTTGGTATCTATAATCATTTTTTATAAAATAATAATGGTTTTATTTACATAATTTTGTTTAAAAAGGTTTATGAGACTCGTAAGCACTTTTCAAATTTACTCATAAGCCTTATAGCATAATAGTGCGAGGATTAAAAAAAATAACATTGCCAATATATTTCACAAACTCCTTAAGACAATGTTATAATTTATGCAAGCAAAGTAACGTATCTCTTAATATCTAAAGTAACTTAGAATGAATTCTAAATAAGGCATGGTACTTTGAAAAATTACTCTAGCATGGTACTTTGAATAAGTAGTATTATGTGTCAAAAACATGAAAAGGAAAAATAAAAAAGGGACGAAAGTCATACCTTGATCTCTTGTCAATGCACGTTGTTCATAAAGGATACCATCGGATAAATACAACCATGTCTTTTTCCACACATGTTCAGGTCGGTTTATGGATGAGGAACACAACATGGTTACAAATAACCTACGTAAGAAGTGGCCGGAACCCCAAACATGTGCCTCTTTAATTGCTTCAACAAATTCTTTATCATCTTGTAGGAAACCCATGGCAAAGCACGCACCTCTGAAAGTTTTATGTTGTTTTCCATCAACTTTCTTGATATCATCATAACATAAAGGTCCCTTTTTGATAGTTAGCATCATCCTTAAATAAAACAATTCACCTGTACTTTGAGGAACCCAAATGAGACGACCAATTGTATACCCTTGTTTCCTTGGCTTCCAAGTCCTACTTTGTTTATGATAAACAAATTTAGAAACAAAGTCACCATACGTGAGTAATCTTGCTTCTTCATAAGCTTTGTTTGCCTCAAACCAAGAAGTAAACATTGATTCTGTTACACTTGGTTTAAGTAAAACATTACCAACTTGCTCATAGTCTTTGTAGTACACAGAGTTTTCACCTTCCATGTGAAAATACAATCTCTCTACAGCTGGCTTTCTTCCGTGAATGGAATAAGAAAATATACGCCAACATGCTTCACTCGGTGATATGTATCTACAATCCAAGTATTGCTTTATTTCGTCGACATTGTTTTTGTCCTGACCTTGTATCACAGCGGAAATTCTATCAGAACCTTTGTTAATGTATTTAAAAAGGTATTTGATTGAGGTACTTTGATTGCACCACTCCATGTTGATGTGTGCTTCATACTTCAATAACAGACTTGGGTTATGAGGGACTACATGACGACTATCAAGAATGACTCCATTTTTCTCAACCGTGTGTCCATTGTTTCGTCTCCTATAAACGGGATATCCATCTTGGTCGACAATAGTCGTTGCTTGAAATTTTTTTGGAAAAAACTTTGAGCATTTTCTATCCTTCATGCAAGGAGACCTAAGGTTTGCCAATCCACAAGGACCATGGACCATATGAGATTTGACCAAAGTGTACAATTGTGGTTGTTCCAAGGGGTCTGGCACTTCAGCACTAATGATCTTGTCAATGTCTTCTGGTCCTGGATACTTGTTTGAAGGATGCAAAAAGATCAAGATATGTGCATGCGGAAGTCCTCTCTTTTGAAACTCAATCGTGTACATATCTAGCAAGTGGGAAAAAGCAATACGTTAGAAATATTTTTGGGAAGGATTATATATGTAGAATAAATTAAATATATTAAAAAATAAAGAGAAAGAATTATCTCACATGCCAAGACTTTGCCTAGTACTCCCTTCTTGGTTAAATCTGATAGAAGTTGATCAAACTTGATTTTGAAAATTCTTGAAATAATATCAGGTCGATCTTGTGGTTTCAAATGAAGAGGTGCAAGTAATCTTTGAATTTCTGGCCAATTTGGGTTGCATGTAAATGTTATGAACAAATCAGGAAATCCAACTTTACTACAAATAGCCATCCCATCATAGTACAATTGATCCATAAACCGACGACCACCGACAAAGGATGAAGGCAAAACAACTCTTTTACCTATGCTTGAACCTGGAGTTTGACTTTGTTCGCCTTCTTCATTAAGAGTATTGTACTTGGACACCCGAAGTTTTGGTTGATTCTTGCGAAGCCAATTTAATTTCTCTGATTCTATCATAGTGTAACCATCGACCAGAAATTGTTGGAACAACCTTCGCGAACACAACAGAGTCTTAGCTTCGGTTAACCTGGTTTGAATGCGATATGAAAGCCATTCCCTGATTGTAAGTCGGTTTCGAATGCTATTGGTGAACATGGCCCTATCTCTATGAGCAATGTTAGGCCTATACCCGTCTTCACCGTAGGGAAAAATTAGAGGATACTGAAAAGCCATGTAACTGGCATGGAGCTCATTGATTCTTTGGAGTCCTCCACATTTTTTTTGCATTATTATATCCCGCATTTCAGCTGTGTCGACATCACCAACAATCAAGGCAGCAACTTCAGAAACTGTAGGTTGATTATACACCCTTCCATCTGTGGCCCTATCAGAAATCAATTTCAGCTTCAAATTTTGAGTGTCACCGCTCTCCAACCAATGCTTTGCCATTTGAAAACACTTTGCATGAGGATTATGTTCATAGAGCATTGTAGACAAAAGTTGTACAACAATGGGATCAATGTTGCCAGGGTTCCTGAAAATGAGATGTAACAGAATTTAGTAAGAAAAAGTAATTACTAACACTGGACATGGACATTATGCAAACTATGTGCATTAAATAATTTATACCTCAAACCTTGCATTCTATTATGAACTTCATTCTCCGTGTCATAGATATATAATTGGGCAAACTTAGGTGGTTGACCATCTGGAGGTAACAAACTTCCAATTCGATGACACGTTTGACCTTGTATCCTTAGGTTAGGAGGTCCGCGTCCATTGTTAAAACGGTTGTCCAACTTAGCCCCAGGTGATGTGAAGGCAAACATCATATTATAAGTTCTGATTTGTTGTTGAAATTTCCTACTATCGACACTATTGTGATCAAACAAAAGCTTTGCTAATGTGTTTGGAGGCTGTTTAAGCTTTGGTATTTCAACCTTCCCATTGCCACAACACAACATAAACTTTGGGTTAGCCGAGTGTGAACTTTTGTGCATCCTCTCTTCGTACCACATCATCGCATTACAAAAACGGCATTCTATAAGAGGCTCACCGATGTCGTAATATTCTGCATAGGGCATGGCATTATTGAGAAATGTCTTACATTCAATAACTATCATCCATGTTGTAAACTTATGGAAAAAAGTGTGAAGAAAGTCACCTAGAGAAGAAGGGGCTGTTTTAGCATTCATTGTAAATTCTGCATCTTCGTTGGCCGTTTCTGAACCGTAGTCATCGTCGGAGAGACATGCTATTTAGAAAACATTTGTTAATAATTTGCAATTTTAAAAAATCAGTCATATCCAGCATATTAGCAGTCAACTAAATGCAAGCAGGCAAAGAAACCAAAAAAAAAATTAGGACTAACTTGCAAAAGGATCGAAGTCGCTATCATTGTCGGAGTCGGTATTAAAATCCAAATTCGCCATAGGTGTAAATATAGGACACCCATCGTCACGCGTGTCCTTGTTATTAGATGTGGAATTTGAGATTGGTGTATGTACAGTAAAAACAGTTGGTTCAGTGACTTGGGGTACATGCTGATTGTTACCATAATTGCAGGCCTGTTTCCTGTTTCATAAATGTGATGTGTTATTCAAATAGAAATCCAGAAATGATGTGAATTTCCAAATAGTCTGGTTATGATGATTGTTAAACATGTACCTGGACTGTATTGATATACCGGGAGATTCGTTAGGCGAGGGATTTGTTGGATTTACATTCCCGATAGGAAACTTTCTGCTCAAGTTCAAAGCCATATGTGGAACTCCCAACTGTTTCCGTGGCCTTCCACGACGTGGTCTGTTGACTGTTTTGCATCTGTTCCAATAAACAGCAGCATGTTCAATAGCATTTAAAAAAATATGAGACTTGGGATTCAGCTTGTGGTTAAAGTTAGAACATCGTATCATTCTATATTTTAATATAATGTTAACTTCAATAAGGTAATGTAGTTTACATATATTGGAACAACGTTTCATTTTAAAAATAATCTAAAGGTATTATATCGTCTTATAAATAATTTGAAAGAATAAAACTAACTTACGTGGCATTTTTAGAAGAAGTTCCGAATTCGACTAAGGCGTTTTGTTGTGTAGGCATATGGGCAGCTTGGATACTGAAGTCCATCGGCATCGGATTTTGATTTGTGGTGGCGTTATCAGTTGATGAAAACTTTGACAATAAATTTGTTCCCAATGATTGTATCTTTAACGACTTTAGATTAGATCGCATACAATGTCTTGGTTGGCTAGGCTCTGTCCCAAGTATTGCTGGACTTAGAATTTGTCCGTCCACGGGATCACTTGACACTGACCTCCTATTTTGAAATGATTGAGTGATTTCCAACAAAGGCTGTCTACTTTTGTGCACATTTGGAGTGAATCGAGCAAGTTGCTCACATGTATGTCTCTGTCTTTTAGCACGGTTTTATTTCAGTATCAATGATCTTCTGGCTCTTGCCTTTTTCCCGGGAGAATTTGTGCCAAGATGGTCCATAATTGGCTCTAACTTGGTGATCTACAACAATCATGTAAACATAAAATTAAGAGAAGGTAACCAAGGTTTCCTAATGCAGCATTTGTATATGTTCACAGAAACATATAGTACCCTGCTAAAGATACATGATCTGCATGCCATGTCTGCCTAGCATTCAATTTGATAAGTAAAACCATGTAGATAATTCTACCAATGATGAGCAGAAAGATATTTTACAAAAGGAACCAATGATTTCATTGTTATTTTGGCCTACCAAGCTACATCAGCACATCGAATCAAGACATGCACATTGGTTTTATTAATAACATTCAGCCTACCAGCTTAAATTAATATGACAATGTTCACAATTTATTGCAACCAACAACATTGTCTTCTAGGTTTTGCTAGAAAGGATATAGTAGCATAGACAGATTAACATGGAATTAAAATTTGGTTTTCTGCAACATTCTTATTGAAGTGGCATTCTGCCACAGTCAAACTCTTACATGTAATATGCCACAATCAATGACTAACATGTAATATGCATCTGCTTTAAGTGTGAATTGTTTCTAGAGCTAGATCAATTAATGCCAAGACTACAAAAATTATACTACATGTCAGAAGGAATGCAAAGACTAACCTTGATCTAGGGCAAATTTAGTTTAGCAGGACTAAGTGGAAGATTGTGTTGCAAGATAATTGATAAAATTTCTTCCATAGAACATATTACTGTTGGTTTACAGAAGATATTACTGTTATGTGTTTTTTGAATTGTAGATGGTTTTGTTCATTAGCAAAACTAAACAGGCATTGTCATTGACATACTTAGTTAGAAATTAGTACATATTGGTTAGAATCCAAATCTAAGAGTACAAAAGTAATTGTTAGGTTCCTACTTGTTATGGAAATGATTGTTGGGTCAGTGACAAATCGAAAGATGGACCAAAATACAAATGAAACAAAGTATTAATTCTGCTGCAAATTAAATTTTGATGTGAAAGGCTTAATATTCTAAGTTATTTAATAATAGGATAGCCAAAAAAATGCAAGTAATCATGCTTGTGGTACATGTGTGCAGACTGCATATGCAGTACCTGCTGTGTATTTGCAGGGTAAGAAACATTGGAAACCGTTTCATGGAGATGCCTATGGTAGTGTGGCTCAGTTTGCAATGTACCATCTGCTCTAATCACTTGTCAGCACTCCATATTTTATGGAAAAACTGTAAAGTAAGACAATATAAAAATTGTATTTTATATGCTATGTAAACAACAAAGTAGAACAATATGAACCTGGCTGTGGATGATATAGGTCTGCTATGCACAGTGCAGTAGTCAACATCAGCTGTTTTAAAAAGCTATAGGTCATTGTCATTCAGATGTACTTTATCAACAGCTTCTTAGAACCAAATAGGAAGTGGTGTTTGTGATCTGCATAAAAGGTGAGGATGTTTAGCTGAACAATGAGAAAATGTATGCCAAAAGAAAAGTGAGAAATAAAGAATCCCTGAATATGCATATCCATTTGTATGTGGGACTGAAAATGGAAAGCAAAAGTCTTTTTTCATTTGGATGGTGAAGTATCTTGATGCATTTACTTTAATTCCAGAATAACAGTTCACTATCACTAAGTGAGCTATTTTTCAATATTGATGATGTGAAGATTATGTAATTTAATAGTTGACAGTTGATCCATAAATGAAGTGTTACACATGACACAAAATGGTTGGCAAAAAAAGTTTTAGACTGATTAATAGTTAATGTGTGATATTAACAACAAAGCCAGCAGTATGTGTAAAGTATTAGATCCTGGGTATATTATATTGGTCACTTAGTTAATGTGTTATAGTGTGCACAATATAACAGTCCATGTGTGATACTGTTAAGTATGGAGCAGCTGTGTATATCAATACGGTTGTAGATGTTGTTTGACTTCACACTTAATATTGTTCAAATTGTCTAAAAATTAAGTGCAGCTATTCTGTTACACAGTAAAACCACAAAAGCATGATTGTATATCAATGATCTTATAACAGAATTGTATATCTGTGATGTGCATACTGTTTGAATAGCATTCATCAACCTATATCATGAAAAATGTGATGCCAACCAATATATATTGTGTAGAATACATCAAATTTTGTTAAGGGTAAGAAATAAACGCGAATTAGTCATTACAAAACATGATATAGATCATTTAATGTTTGTAGTAGGGATCAAATATTGGAACATGCATCATGGCACAACACAGAATACTATCCACAAAATGGCAATCAATACAAATTAATTGTTTAGGCATAATGCATCAAAATAATTAAAGGTCGTGAAGCAGGCCTTTGTTTCTACTCCTTCTTTAAATGCTTGACCTTCTTACCAGATTTCCCCTTAGTGGCGGATTGTTTCGGAGTGAGTTCTTCAACATCAATAGCATCATTTGCCAAGTTTGTTATAGCAACCCTCTTTGAAGGAGTACTGTTAGAGCTTGCAGAAGGGCTCCAAGGATGGTTTGCAGCAGAGGATGGTTGAGTTGAGTGAGACTGTTCAACAATCTGTAAGACATGTGTAATTCATGTGTTAGCATCAACAACAACAAACAAAACCATAGATTTGATGTTGTAAAGGTTAACAGTAGGATGATTTGGTTTAATAGTAGATGGCATGCCTCTAGTTTGTTTGGCTCATTGGTTGGAGAGGTATAGTCAATGAACATAGCTGGAGCATTTGAAGTATGCTGTAAAAAGGCAAACATTAACCTAGTTAGTATGAAGTGTTGGCTGAAATCATATAGTTGCTCAAAATAGAGAAGTGTTACCTCATTTGGAGTGAGGTAATTGTCAAATTTTTGATAAAGGTTTTCCTCATTAAGAATTGTCACTATAGAGAATTGATCGTAAAACGACTGATATTTGATACGAAACACCATCTCTCTATTTAAAAGAACGTCTAGGTGAGCAGGCCAGATCTTAGGATTGTCCTCTCCTGCCTACAAAACAAAGAAACTGATCAAGTAATGTGGCAGGCAAGCAAATGATGTTTTTAATCAATTCTGAACATTTGCATATAAGAACATAAAAATTCACCTCCTTCATAACTTGTCTTATCTCCATAGCAGTCTTGTTAGTGAAAGGAATACAATCCTTATCCCAAAAAACAAAGGTTCCTTTGTGGTTATCATATTCAACTTCAACTTCTAGCTTGAATCTTTGAAAGCACAGGAATACACTGTTAGAAAGAATTTAATATACTTGAAATCAGTATGTAATAACCATAACAGACATGGGTGGCTTACTTAGTGATAGGCTGGACATCCGAGACTCCACAGGAACACACAAATCTCAAACCTATTGATTTGTTAGAAGCCTTACACTCAGGGCAAGTCTCAAAATACCAACCAAACTTGGATGCTTTGAAACGCTTGGTAATGCCGATAGTAGTTGCAAAACAATCCTAAAGTGTAAAGTAGACATCAGATTATGGTTAAAGACAACAATTGAACAAAAATCTATGGATCTACAATACTGAATAAAAAAACAGTCACACCTTTCCAAGTTCACAGATGGCACGGATGCTCTTAACCTCATTGAGGCCGGTCCAATTTTTGTTACTTGATTGAATGGATGAATCACAAGTCAAAGAGTTTGACATTGAAGATGCAATAGGTAAATCACATGTTCCAAGACTGAAATTAATATAGATATGGATGAACATGTGCGTGTAATAAGGTTTCCAAATGAATTATTGCGATGTGAAATGGTATAAAATAACCTGGACTTGAATTCCACAACTTGGGGATGATCCAAGTTAATGTATAACTTTGAACCGTTCCATGCGTTAGACAAACTTGGTAATCCAGAAACTGTATGGAATTATTGAGTTTTCGATTAATGAATATGAACAGTATGTCAGAAATTATAGTGTTATAATATATAACTGTACAAAGGAAACACAAACCTTTATTTGTCTTGCACCAAGCATGAGTCAAAACAATAACCGTAGGTCCTGCATCTTTGGTCAGATTGTTGTAATTCATGAACTGCTTGCCGTAGTCATCCCACAACACAAGTTCAATGACATTGCCCTCAATGTCACGTAAAGTGATGTTGGCGCAAGACTTTTTCCCACCGCCTCCCATTTGCGTCTTCACAACATCTTGTAAAACACCGATAACATCTGTAATTACACAACAAATAATATGGTGACATGTTCTAAAAAAACAGATACAAACTAAGAAGCAGTATACTCACCATACAACAAATCAGGTTTGAACTTTCCATTGAGAAAGTTCTGAATAGCGTGGAAGTTAAACTTCTGCGTAGGAATTTCTGATATCGCTACTTGTGTCACGGTAGTGCCTCCATTGAATACAACCTTAAGTGGGTTAGAACATACTTTGTACGGGCCATCGTTAATGACCGGCTCACCGTTATACAGATAGTAAGTTTCATTCTCCTTAAGTTGTTCTTGCCAATCTTTGAAGTCCCTACTTCGTGTAATGACATGAATCTGGTCTGACTGTTTAATAATAGAACAGAGGCATATCAGTTAAGAAAATTTGATGTTAAAACATGTTAAAATGGATAGCTATTTCAGGATAAATATAAACACAAGGTAATGTTAAATTTGTTGGAATTCAATGATGTATAAATAGTGTTGACATGAAAATACATAAAGGCATAACATGATGGTGTTATTGTGAGGGTGAATGTGTAATACCTTTTCATCCTGAATCACCATTTCAAGGTGCTGTTGGCCATTAATCTCCTTAACTACCCACAAGTCAACCACCCTGATATGCATCTTCCAAACTTGGTTACCTTTGACGAGATCCTTGATCAGAATGGGAGGCCTTGACATTCTACTCTAGAGCAACAAATGAAAGGTAAATTACATTATACAGAAAGACAGATGCTCCAAATCAGAAACATGGAAAAGTAATTTATGTAAGTATATCCAGTTTGAAAGATGAAGCAAAAAAAATGCCTAAAAATAAATATAAGTCATTTTCAAATCAGAAGGAATGGGCGATCTAGGATGGTTTCTGCAAGTGATGGAGAGAGTGTATGACATTATAAACTTATACACATGCTCCATTAAAGAATGTATGCACAGTTTCAAAGCTGAAGTAAAACAAAGCATTAATATGAAGATAAGTATTTATCAAAGCAGAGAGAAAGCTTGAATCTATGATGGTTTCTGCAAGTGAAAAAGAAAGTTTGTGACTTTGTGAATGAGACTTCGAAAAACCTGAAAATCCTGCTGATCCTAACCTCGAATGGATGGTTGGGAAATCTCAGAAAAATGAATGTAACCAAAATCAATGTCAAGACAAAGAAATGATTTCTGTGAAAACAATGGAGATGGAGAAAGTTTGTGACTTTGTGACTTTGTGAAAGAAAGTTTGTGACTTTGTGAATGATTTTAGAAAGTGTGCAAGCATTTTCGAAAAACCAGATGAAAGAAACCGTGTTCGATTCATGAGTAAACTATGAAACACATTGTCTTGAATGTGGAAGAAATCACATGGATTACCTTTACAAACCTGAAAGTTCTGCAGCTTGAATGGTGGAAGGATGTTGAAAGTTCTGCGCGCGGATGCTTTTGTGCTATGGTTTGGAAATGTTGAAATGGTTCATGTGTTTGACTTTTAAGAGAGGTATGAGACACGTGGCTGTATTTTGTGGTAATGGAAAAAGTGATAGTAGATGATTTAGCTAGTTACTATTATGTCCTTTAGTTATGGTAATTGTAATATTTAGCAAGGACAATTAAGGGATTTTGGGCAACATTTTTGTAATGGCTTGATAGTAGATGCCCTTTTGTTTATCCGCGTTTTTCAATTATATTTTCTTGTATATTTTTTAGAATATTTATTTTAATTTAAATATTTTGTTTCTACTTTTGAGTTTGTAATATAAATTTATGTTTAATTTCATTTCTAGTTAGGTAAATACTTGTGTCATGGATGGATTGAGTTTGTTACAAATTTTATGTTTAATTTAAGTGTTTGAAAAATATAAAATGTATAATATATTTTATTAATTAAATAAATATAATATAATATAATATTTTTAATTGATATAGTTTTTTTTTAAACCAAAAGAGAAGGATGATATAAACAAAAAGAGAGTTACAAAGAGGGGGACATAAAACCGAAACCCTCAAAAGATTAACAAAAACGAAAGTTAGGGAGACCTAAGCTATTACGAACCAAAGAATCCAAAACAGACATCGGAGCTTCATTCCACCAGACAAAACTGTGAATGGCAAGGCCTAATGAAGCTAGGATGTTTGCACATTGGTTCCTCTCTCTCTCTCTCTCTCTCTCTCTCTCTCTATATATATATATATATATATATATATATATATATATATATATATATATATATATATATATATATATATATATATATGAGTTAGAATAAAATTCATCCTATTGGTTAAGTATATACAATTTTGCCACATGTTTTTCAAATGACTTGGAGCCAAAGTGGGATTGGAAAGAGCCAAAGAAACCACTTTAGAATCTGTTTTTATCCATAGATTTTGCCACTGCCTATCATAAGAAATCTCAGTTGTTTCTATAACACCTAAGAATTCAGTATTCAGTGCATGATCCAAACCCAAGTTCTGAGCAAAAAATCCCATAGCCTTGGACAAGTGATTTATAAAAACTCCCCCACTAGCTGCATGACCAGGAGTTCCAAAAGAAACTTCATCAGTATTGCATTTGATTCAATCATAGATTGGAGGGGTCCAATAAATTTCAACCATCCTGGCATGAGTAGGGGATGAATTTTCACCTTAAAGGCTTTCAAAATGGTGAAATCCTGCATTGTACAGATGGAAGATTTATTGTCAGAGTTTCCTATAAAGCATACTGAAGAGATCAGCATGTTGATGGCAATATTCCCATGAGTATTCTTGTTGGAAAACTTCTTTTGATTTCTGGCTGACCAAATGATGTTGACAGAATAAATTATGGAGGCTAGAAAAACAGTCTCGGCTTGAAGGTTGTTATAATTGTTGCAGCAGCTCCAGATATCCAAATGGTTGAGGTTTAAATTCAGGCCAGATTTGTCAGCAATTCAATCCCAAAGGTGCCTAGCAAATTTTCATTGCCAAAACAAGTGCTGAAGTGTTTCTGTTTGAGAATCACAGAGGACACATTTGAAGGTCAACAAAACGAGTCCTTTATGGGATAAGATGTCATATGTAGGGACCTTTTTGAGAAACAACTTCCAGGCTAAGAGAGATTTAAAGCGTGGGATGTGTTTGTTCCAAATTAGTCGAGCCCAATATGTGTGATTGCCAGTTGAAACCTTGAACCTGTAAGCCTTCTTAAGAGATAGATTCCCATCCAAGGAGCGATTCCAAAGAATCTCATGAGACCCTGAAATCAAATGAATGTGGATCTGTTTGATCCTGGCAGTCACACTAGGATAAGCCTGCTCAAACATAGTAGGAAGTCTCTGTTGAAAATCTGAGATGAAGTCACTAACTTTTGCAGAGACACCGAACACTAATATGAGAAGGCAAAAGGAGTTGTTTAGAAATAAGGGGACCACACCAAGGATCATGTCAGGAATTGATGTTTTTATCATCTCCAATATTCCAATATGAGTTTTCAAGCAGTTCCTGCAAACAATTTTTCAAACCACCTCATATTGATGAAGTTATGTGGTACTTAATTGGCGTATGGTTCCTTAAAGCTCTACTTCTAAGGAGAATGGCCCACTGGTTGGTAGAATTGAAGAGATTCAGACACATCTTAAGATTAGCTGCATAATTGATTTTGGAAATTAATCTGATACCAAGACCTCCTGAAAGTGTAGGCAGACAAACTTTGTGCCAAGCCATAATTATTAATTTCCTTTTATTAATGTTACCACTCCACACAAAGTTCCTCAAATAGGTTTCCAGCTCCTTCACAAGACTAATAGGCCAATCATAAATCAAAAGGCTATAAATTAACATCCCATGGAGCACACTCTTCACTAATTTCACTTTGTCTGTCATGCTTAAAAGATAAGCTTTCCACGAGGAGATTTTGGATTTAACTCTGTCTAACAAAGGTTGGAAATGAATTGGTTTTTGGTTTCCCTCTGAAAATAGGAACTCCCAGATATGTGAAAGGTAGTTGACCTATTTGGAAGCCTAAAGATTGGCCCGGAGAAGCCATCCTAGAGGGAGAAATGGAGCCTACAAAGATTGTGGAATTTTGAGGGCTGATATGTTGACCTAAACATTGGGAGTATCTGAGAAGGAGAGAATTAAGGGCTTCAATGTTGGAAGGTATGGCTTTGCAAAATAACATTATGTCATCTGCATATATAGAATGAAAGGGAACAATTAAGAGAACCTCTAGAGGCTCTAATGCAATCAAGCTTCTCAATCTCTACTAATCTTTAAATTCCCCTGCTAAAAACATCCTCAGCAATACAAAAAATTAGAGGGGAGATAGGGTCCCCTTGTCTGACCCCTCTATTGCAGGCAAAATAACCAGCTTGAGTTCCATTGATAATGATGGAAAGTCTATCAGAAAGTAAAATGGCTCTGATCCAAAAACAAAATTTGTCAGAAAAACCAAATTTAGCTAGCACATGGAGTAAGAAATCCCAATTAAGGGTGTCAAAAGCTTTAGAGATGTCTATTTTGACAGTTATGTTTCCTCCAAAGGATTTGTTTTAGAGCATGTTAATAACTTCAGAAGTAACACAAATACAATCCACAATAGATCTGCCTTTTATAAATCCCATTTTCTCTGGAGAAATGATAGAAGGCATAAGAACAGACAACCTATCATCCAATATTTTGGAAAAGATCTTGAGTTTGAAATTTTCCAGGGCAATGGTCCTGTAGAGATCAACAGAATCTGCATTAGGAGTGTAACACGGTGGGAGAACTGACTTTCTATAAATGTTGTGGATAGCAAGAGTCGCCACCGACTTTTATTTTATCCAAAAGGAAAGGACATAAAAGAACAGGAAAGACCTATTTTAAAAGACTTGAGTTCGGGGGGTAGGTTATACAAAGGGAAGGTGTTAGCACCCTTTATATCCATGGTTATCCATGGGCTCTTAGTTACTTAGCTCACTTTGTTTGTTTGCAAGAGTGTAATGTGTGATTAGAAAAATTTATTTAAGTACTTGGTAATGACCCTCGTATGGGTGTATACAAAGCCTAGTTTAGAAATGGTGAGGTGTAAAAGTAAGTTTGAAAAATGTGAGCAAGTAACTATGAGGTACATACCCTAGATTTAAGCCTTTCGTGTTCTCGTATGTTACTTCAATGGTAAGACTATCCCTATTATTAAGGAATAGGTAGTCATTACCTTGGATATTAAGGGACAAACGTAGGGTCATCGTATGGTCATAGAAAGCAACAAGTAAGGGTGTCTTTAGCAATTTGTAGGGACTATCATCATTTATTCGAAGGGACAATATCATTATTCTGTAGGCAACCTCGAAGGGACTTGATCTTTTAAATTTATAGGGACTTGATGATTTTATAAGTGAAGGGACTTTGCTTAAGACACCCCTATATTCGAGGGACTTGACCATTTTATTTTAAGGCAACCAAAAGGAGTAACTTAGGAAGTGCAAGATGGCGATCAAAGATCAACTTACGTGTGTGAGTGTTTATATTCAAGTATTTATCTTATTTAAGTCAATTTTCTAAGTTATTTTAATTACACATAGGTTATGCACACCCTAAAGTTACTAACCATACAATAAAAATAATTACAAAAAATAAAGCAAAGATATAAACCTATTACATGGCTTTAGCAGGTACATAATAATAAAAATAATAATGATAAATATAATAATAATAAATAAGCAATAATCAAATATTAGTAATAATAAAATAATAATAATAAGGGTTAGAAAAATAAATAAATAAAGGAAATAAGAATTTAGCAAGAAAAAATTAATATTAGAAAAGTTTTTAGAAATTAATTAAAAAAAAGTTTAATAATAATAAACCAATTATTTACATGTTAAAAATAAGGATTAATAATATAATTATGGTTTAGAAAAATTAGGTTAATTTTTAGGGTTGGAATAAAAATTAGGGTTGACAAAAATAGGGTTAATATTTAAATTAATAAAATTAGGGTTTTAATTATAATTAAAATACATTATTAATCTATTTACAAAAAATACATAATAATTATATATATAAACATATTATAAAATAAATACAAGTAATTTATATTTAAGAAAATAAAGTATGAATTTTTAGAAAATATAAAGTTTTAGGAAAATATTATTGGTTATTATTTAGAAATTATTTTTATTATATTAAATTAAGTTAAAATTAAGAAAATAGTTAAAATAATGAAAATATGGACAAAATCCTAAAAAGATAGGACCTGGGATTTGAACCCAGGTCCCTTACCTCAACAACAACACTTAAAACCAGCTGAGTCAGCATGCGCTGGTGAACACTATATGCAATGCAATCCTTTTATTATAAACCTGCAAAACAGAAATAATTATGGAAAAAATGTTGGATTAGGTTAAAACTTTGTGGATTTGTGGGCTTTCTTTCATTACTTGAGTGTGAAGAAATCTTATGATCAAAATATGTGAAAAATCAAATCTTTGTATGCCAATCTAGCCTAGCACGAATTTGGATCAGATCAATCATCTCTAAATAATGTTTATGACCTTCTAGAACAAGAATCACATTTAAATATTGAGTTTTTATATTTTATTTTAATTTAAATTGATTTTTAATGAATAAAATCAAAATAAATAAAAAATAAACTATAAAAATCTGAATAAATAATATTTGATTCGTGCATGATGTCATGGTAGAGATTGGGTCATAAAAATGCAAGCCCATGTGAAAAGAATGGGTTCTAAGACCCAATTTGCTCAATAAACCTCTCAAAAATTTCCCAACTTTGCAAAGGCACAAATCCCTCAATTTTAAAGCTATGAAAGTGTTCTTGGATATTTTGGAAAGCTTAGAGATTCCTCTAACCAAACTCTCTGGTCTCATGTTCATATCCTTTACCTTTTCAAATTATGCTCTTTGGAAGATGTTGACTTTTTTGTTGACTTTTAAAATGACCTATAATGTCTTAGCTCATACCTTCCAAATGAAGCATTTTTGGGATTGGCTTGTGAGACACAAAGTTGTAAAGAATTCAATTTCCTTCAAAATTAGCTTTGGATGGAAAAAATTTGATGAAGCATGTGAAAGTTATGGCTGGTCAAAGTTCAGTTGACTTTTCCTATGAAAACCCTAATTTAGAAACTCCTGATTCTTGATGATCTGAAATCTCCTTGATGAATCATGATCAACCATTGATAAAATGATGAATTTTACTTCATATACTTGATGTTGGCAAAAAAATCTTGAGTTTGACTTTATTTTGACCACAGTTGACCTCAGTTTGACCTTTTGACTGCTTTGACTGATTTTTGCATATTTGATCATCTGACTGAGCAAACCTTTTGGGAAAGTCTTGAAACTTGACATAGGGATTATTGAAGACATATAGGATTCTATGAAGCTCACTTGAAGCCTTGGAAGTCTATTTATCCTGATGAAACTCAAAACCCTAGTTTATGATGCATTGCTTAGGAGGATGCTTTGTCTGAGGGGATTATCAAACTTTCTGACTAATTGTGAACCTTGTGAACCTCGTGAGCTACCTTGTGAACCTTGTGAACCTCTGGGACACCTTAGTACACAATATTTGGTCTAGGTTGGGGTTCAACAGCTGCCCCTGTTCAATTTTCTGAAACTTGAGGAGTTAGATTGGCATGTATGTCATTCGTGACTTGGAAGGTTGAAGGGGATTGAACACAAAAGCCCAGAAATTTGCACTCGCCGGTGCGTAAAGTAACACTACTGATTGGTTGTATATGCTAGAATGGGCTTAAAGATGCCACTTAGAGAAATTGGAGATGGGCTTATAGATGCCATCCATAATATCGGAGGGTGATAGTATCAATTGGTTGCCACTGGATATCAGTACTAGGTCTTCGTATAGGCCGTCTCTGAATCATTCCTGCAACCTGGTTTGAGTTGACTGTCAACACTAAATATTTGTATAGATCGTCTCTGCATTATCTCTGGGGGAAAAGAATATCCTTCATTAGGTGTCAGTACTTAGATCTTCATATAGATCGACTCTGAACCATCTTTAGGAACATACTTTAAATTAAGCATCAGAATCAAATCTTCGTGGAAATCTTTTCTGAATTGCTTTTGGTAATATCTTGGGCTAAGTATAAGATCTTCGTATCGATCGTTTATGTACCATCCCACAGATAAACTGTTGCATAGACCATTAGAAATAAATCTTCGTAGCGATTATTTCTTCTGGAAATATCCTGGATTAGGTATTAGATCTTCGTATAGACCATTTACTTACCTTCCCAAGTACAAAGAGAATATCAGGATCAAATCTTCGTGGCGATTATCCCTGAACTTCTTTTGAAATAATCTCTTGGATTAAGTGTTAGATCTTCGTATAGATCATTTACACACTATCCCAAAGACAGTTGACCATCAGAAATAAATCTTCGTAACGATTACCTCCTCTGGAAATATCCTGGATTAAGCATTGGATCTTCGTATAGATCATTTACGTATTCTTCCAAGGACAACTTGAGTATTGATCATCAGAAATGAATCTTCGTAGCGATTATCTCTGAATTAAGTATCAGTACTAGACCTTCGTATAGATCGTCTCTGAACTATTTTGAATTGTTGATAGTGTTTATCTGTCTGTAATTATCCTGAAAAGAAAAGGTTAGTTTATGCAAGATGCTTGCATGTATGGCATGATGTACCTAAGTAAATGTCTTATGCACCATGGATGCGTATGCTGTAATATGATGTAAATGATGTATGTATGAATCATGTAGCCTGAAGCATATGAGTATGTCTGTATAACAACTGCTGGCTAGGGAAAATAAATCTCGGTTCTTTACTGAGGAATATGAGGACTTCGTTCCCGTCTTGTTTAATAATATGGTACTTAGAACCTCCCGTCTTTGTTCGCCGTGCTTTTTATTGAAGGAATAAGTTCCTGAATATCCTGACTGAGGATAAAAGAGATGGACATAGATCCGTGAGGAGATATTACTTGAAGATTACTCTGTGGGGATGAACCAGCGAAGCTTCGTTGAATCCCTACCTTCGTTCGTCCTTAGTAAATACTATTACTGCATTTTATGCATTTCTGGTAAACATCAATCATATTCAAAAGCATAAATACATTCAAATACAACCCATGGACGTTTTCGTTTAAGTAAACAAGGTGAAAGTAAATTTGAATTCAAAGACGAGACTTTATTTATTTTTAGAAAATGACCTATACACAGGCAAGTTTGTACAAAGAGACAGAAATCCTAGTAAGAGGAATTTGTCGTAAAAGTTTTACAAAAACAAAGAAAAGCAGTTATGTGAGAAATAATCCTATTGAGTTTCAATTCCACTATTGCCATTATCTTCAAGTATCTAATCCTTTGTTGTTGAGATGGAAACGAGTGGATTGATCTTTATCTGTTTGAACTTGGTTTAGGTAGCACAAATAGTTGGAGTTACATGGGTGATCCAACGAGACATAGTCATACGCTTTAATCCCTAACTTTTGTCTGGATTGCCTTTTCAGGTTTTCAATCCATCGAGATACCTTTTTTTGCCCAAGCCGCCTTTTCAGGTTTTCGACTTGCCGGGTGTACAATCTTTTATATATATATCCCTAATTTTTGCCCGAACCCTTTTGGTTCACCGGGATGCCCTTATTTTTTCCTAGGCCAGTCAACCTAGCAGGTCTCTTTTTACGCGTAGTATTTTTTAACTATGTATGCGTTCACGAGTTGTGGGAAATCTTCACCATCCATAGTAGTAAGCATCATGGCACCTCCTGAAAATACCTTTTTGTCGACAAATGGTCGTTCATATGTAGGAGTCCACTTGCCCCTAGGATCACCCTGTGGTAATATGATACGCTTGATTACCAAGTCACCGGCCTGATATACCTTTTGCTTAACCTTCTTATTAAAAGCTTTGATCATTCGTTTCTGGTACATCTGACCGTGACAAACAGCTGCCAGCCTTTTCTCATCAATCAAATTTATTTGGTCAAGTTGAGTCTGAGTCCACTCATCTTCATCCAAGCCTGCATCCTTCATGATTCTCAAGGAAGGGATCTGAACTTCAATGGGTAGAACTACTTCCATACCATAGACTAAGGAGAATGGGGTTACCCCTGTTGAAGTATGTATTGTAGTACGATAACCATGAAGAGCAAATGGTAACATTTCATGCCAATCCTTGTACGTAACAGTCATCTTCTGTAGGATCTTCTTGATGTTCTTATTAGTAGCTTCTACTGCCCCATTCATCTTTGGACGATACGGAGAAAAATTGTGGTGCTTAATCATGAATTGTGTGCAGAGGTCAGTAATCATAGTGTTGTTCAGATTAGAGCCATTGTATGTGATAATCCTTTCAGGGATACCATACCTACATATGAGATTATTCTTAATGAATCGAGCCACAACATTCTTAGTAACAGATGCAAATGAGGCTGCCTCCACCCACTTTGTAAAGTAATCAATGACAAACAAGATGAATTGATGCCCATTAGAAGCAGTAGGCTTGATCTCACCAATCATATCAATGCCCCACGTGGCAAAAGGTCAAGGAGCAGTCAATACATTCAACAGAACTGGAGGTACATGCACCTTATCAGCATAAATCTGACATTTGTGACATGTTTTGGAATGTTGATAGCAGTCAGCTTCCATGGTAGACCAATAGTAACCTGCTCTCAATATCTTCTTTGCCATGGTATGGCCACTAGAATGAGTGCCAAAGATCCCATCATGCATGTCTTCCATAATCTATGTTGCTTCCTTCTTATCCACACAACGAAGCAAAGTCGAATCATGATTGCGCTTGTACAAATTTCCATTACTCAAGAAGAACTTAGCAGAAAACCTCCTCAGAAACTTTTTATCATTGACAGATGCCCCTTTAGGGAACTCCTGAGCTTCAAGATACCTTTTCACTTCATAGAACTAAGGCTTTCCCTCTACTCTTTCAGTGTCAATCTCATTGCAGTATGCAGGCTTCTCAAATCTATCAATAGTGATCTTGGGAGCTTCCTCATCCCAGCTAATCTCGAACATAGATGCCATGGTGGCTAATGCATTTGCTAACTGATTCTCTCCTCGTGGAATATGTCCAAATGTAATCTCTTCAAAATATGGGATCAAAGACAACACATGCTCTCTGTAAGGAATGAGATTTTCATGCTTGGTATCTCAATCTCCATCTGACTAACTACCAGGGCTGAATCTCCATATACATCCAGGAACTGAATCTTCATCTCAATGGCAGCTTTGATACCCATGATACATGCCTAATATTCAGCCATATTATTGGTACAATAGAAACAAAGTCTAGCAGTAATTGGGGTATGACAACCTTTAGGAGAAATGATCACCACACCAACACCATTACCAAGCGCATTAGAAGCTCCATCAAAAACCATAGTCCATCAGGATCCCTGTTCAGGTCCATCATATTGTCCAGGTTCTTTGGTAATAATCATAATGTCTTCATCCGAGAACTTAAAATTCATAGACTGATAATCATCCACTGCCTGATGAGCAAAATGACTAGCTACCACACTGCCTTTAATGGCCTTCTGAGTATTGTACTGTATATCATATTCTGTTAAAATCATTTGTCATATCGCTATTCGTCTGGAGAGAGCAGGTTTCTCGAATATGTACTTGAGCAGTGAGTATCTTATTACACAGTCGGTAAACCCATGCCAAAGCGCAGCAAGTTTTCTCGAGCAGTGAGTATCTTATTACACAGTCGGTAAACTTTTTGCAAAGGTAGTATATTGCCTGCTCTTTTCGACCGGACTCGTCATGTTGCCCCAACACACACCCATTGAGTTGTCTAACACTGTTAAGTACATAATCAAGGGTCTTCCATCAACTGGTGGCATCAAGATTGGAGGTTATAGGAGATATCTCTTGATTTCATCAAAGGCTATCTGGCACTCGTCATTCCATTCCATTACTTGATCTTTCTTCAATAACTTGAAGATTGGCTCACAGGTAGCAGTTAGCTGAGAAATAAATCTTGCAATGTAATTCAGTCGTCCCAAGAAACCTCTGACTTCCTTTTCAGTACGGGGAGCCGACATCTCTTGTATAGGTTTTACTTTTGCAGGATCTACTTCAATACCTTTTCCACTGATAATGAAACCCAGGAGTTTACCAGACCTAACTCCAAAAGTACACATGTTTGGATTCAATCTCAATTTATACTTCTTCAACCTTTCAAACAACTTGTGTAGGTGCTCAAGGTGTTGTTCCTCATTCTGGGACCTGACTATCATATCGTCCACGTATACCTCTATCTCATGGTGAATCATATCGTGAAATATAGCACGCTGATATGTTGCCCCGACGTTCTTTAAACCAAATGGCATCACCTTATAACAAAAAGTGCCCCACTGTGTGACAAATGTAGTCTTCTCCATATCCTCAGGTGCCATCTTAATCTGATTGTAACCAGAGAAACCATCCATGAAAGAGAATACCTTATGCTGAGCAGTGTTGTCTACCAAAACATCAATATGTGTAAGTGGAAAGTCATCTTTAGGGTTGGCCTTATTCAAATCCCTGTAATCCACACACATGCGTACCTTACCATCTTTCTTAGGTACCGGCACCACGTTTGCAACCCATTGAGGATAAGAAGTCACAACTAAGAACACCGTGTCAAATTGTTTCATCACCTCTGCTTTAATCTTTTCTAACATTTCTGGATGCATGCGACGAACCTTTTTCTTCTTTGGACGACGATCTTCTTTTACCGGTAAACGGTGAACCACAATGTCTGTATCCAACCCTAACATATCTTCATAAGATCAAGCAAAGATCTCCACATAGTCACGTAACATCTGGATTAATTTGTTCTTAACACCATCCTCTAATTCAGCCCTTATCTTGACCTCTTTCCTGTTTTCCTATGTTCCCAGATTCACAACTTCGATTGGCTCTTCATGTGGTTGTATAGCTTTCTCTTCTTGTTGTAACAACCTAGCAAGCTCTACAGGTACTTCACAATCTTCCTCCTTTCCATCTTCAGCTTGATAGATCGAATTCTCGAAATTATAATTGGCAATAGTAGAACTGTTATCAACAGGATCCAGAGTGGATGAGGATCTGCATTTAGTGATGTGGGTGTGTGTAAGAACACATAGCTGATAAAAGAAAAACAATAATAAAAGGAAAACAAGGAGCACAATATTTACGAAAACAAAACGTCCATTGATTTTATTGAATGAAGTATGCAAATGAAATGACATCCCGAAACAAGCATACCATTGTGCCCCGGGCAAGACACAAGGCTTAAAAGGTTTTATTATTCGAAATTACAAACTTAAACGAAACATAGTAATAGTATTTACTCCTGACTAAAGGAGATAGGAATAACATCTTCAGCCTTCCAATTGTTGAGCCCGTCACCCATGGTAGGAAAGATCCAATCGTCCAGGTTGTAGTCTTCATTACAGTCACCTACAACATTGATTTGATCTCTTATGACCCCTTGATTAGTGATACGAACAACACGAGCACGACGAATAATCCTCTGAGATTCTGCAGTGAAACCCATACCAAACTTGTCAGACTTGTAAGGGATGTTGGGAAGCTGACCTCAAATAGCAGAACCACCTTTTTCAACCACAGCCTTAGCATTTTTTAGGGAGGCCATTGCAGGAGACATTCTTGTAATCACAGGAACTCTTTCAGAAACAGGGACAGACTAAGGAATAGGAGCAGAGCAAGGAACAACTTCAAATGTTTGACACGGAGTTTCAACCATTTCACCCTCCATTTCTACATATTTGAAAGTATTCACATGGCTGACCATGTACTCTTCTTCACCATAGACAGTGACAATTTTGTTTTTTACAGGATATTTCAGCTTCTGATGCAAGGTGGAAGTCACATTACCTGCCCCATGGATCCAGGGGCGCCCAAGCAAACAAGAATATGCAGGATGGATATCCATCACATAGAAAGTAGAGTTGAAGACTTGATAGCCTACTTTGATCGGGAGGTCTACTTCTCCATGTACCACTCTTCTTGAACCATCAAAGGCCCTTACCACTACATCACCTGGTCTTAACACAACATCTTCAGGACTGAGCTTGTCCAGAACCTCTTTGGGGAGCACATTTAATGAAGAACCATTGTCCACCAGTACATGAGACAGAGTAGTGCCCCTACATTCAATGGAGATATGCAAAGCTCTGTTATGGTTTCTCTTGGCAAGAGTTAGATCAGCATCAGAAAAACCCAAACCATTATCACTAGTCAGACGTGCAACACAATTCTCAAACTGATCCACATAAATTTCATTTGGCACATGAGCAGCCTTTAAGAACTTGATTAAGGCTTTAGCATGGGCCTCGAAACACAACAACAAAGATAACATGGAGATTTTGGAGGGAGTATGCCCCAACTGGTCAACAATATCATAATCACTTTTGCGAATGATCTTTAGTACTTCCTCCATCTGTTTAGAAAGATTTTCAGCAGTTGGTGCCTCAACTTGCACAAGTTCAATCACAGTACCCTTGCCCCGGGCATCAGTACTTGGCCCAGAACTAGAGGTATGAGCTGGAGTAGCTATACTGTTAGGGGTATCTTGAGGAGAGAAGATTCTTCCACTTCTGGTGATCTTACTAGATCCAACAATATTGTCCATATCAAGACTAACATCAGTAACAGGTGCATCAGTCAAAGGTTCTTGTTTGACACCATGGATATAAACATCAAAACCATAATTCCAGGGTATAGCTTTATCAGAAGTATAAGGAACAGGGCCAGGAGTGGTAATGATCATGGGAGCCACTCTAGCTTCAACAACAGTCTTCATAGGGCCTTCAGCAGTAATCCTGACAGGACCTTTAGAGGTGATCCTGACAGGACCTTTGGAGGTAATCTTCACTGGTACTTTATCAACCATAGCTACATCTTCAAGCTTCGTGCTTCGAGTCAGATGTTCACACATACTTTCCACATAAGGAGTTATCTCAAACAATATAGTGTAATTGTCCATGAGGCGTTGGATACCATCCTTCAACTTCCAGCAACTATCAGGTTTATAGGCACAGTAAAAACAATCTTCATTGCAACCTGGAAAGAACCCAGCCTGCACCAGCTTCTTCTTGATAATGGACAGAGGAGTAGTCACTTCTGCTACTGAGGAAACATAGGTAACCTCATCAACAACATTAACAGCCTTCTCATGATTGGGCATTGGAGCAGTGATCACATTTGGGGTCCTAGGAGGGTCAAATTCAATTTCCCCAACTTCAATCATGTCTTGAATCTTATTTTTCAACACCGAGCAGTTGTTGGTGTCATGTCCCGGACTATTAGAATGATATACACATCTTGCATTAGGATTGTACCGAGGAGAGGATGTATTAGGATTCTGAGGAGGATCCCTTAAAGTAATTAGCTCCCCTTTCAACATGTGTTGCAAGGCTTGGGCCAGTGACATGTTGATCTTGGTGAACTGTCTTCTAGGCTTTTGTTGATTGTTTTGTTGTTGCTCTTGTGCTGTAGGGGCAGGATTGGAGATGTGAACTGCTCCCACAGATTGGTGACTCCTGTTACGACTATGTTGACCATACACAACATTAGACTTCTTCTTTCCACTAGGTGGCTTCTTAGCAGTGCTTGATGAAGAGGCATCCACCTGTATCTTACCACTTCTTATACCACTTTCCACACGTTCTCCAGTCATTATCAGCTCAGTGAAACCAGATGATGAGCTTCCAATGAGGTGACTATAGAAAGGACCATTCAACATACTCATAAACATATCCACCAATTCCCTGTCAGTCAGAGGAGGTTAAACTCTGCCAGCCAGGTCTCTCCATTTTTTGGCATACTCTTTGAAACTCTCTTTAGCATCCATAGACATGCTTTGGAGCTGCATGCGAGTTGGTGCTAAATCAGCATTATATTGGTATTGCCTATAGAAGGCCTCGGCAAGATCATTCCAATCACGAATATTAACACTTTCAAGTTGATAATACCATTCCAATTAAGCTCCAGATAAACTCTCTTGTAAGAAATGAATCCACAGTTTCTTGTCAGCAGTACGTGGTTGAATACTCCAGACATAGGACCTTAAAAGCAGTTTAGGACATGAAACACCATCATACACCACAAAAACAGGAACCTTGAAGCCAATAGGTATAACCACTCCAGAAACTAAACTCAAATCTTCAAAATCAAGCCCAGAAGATTTTTGTAGTTCCATAACATTCATTCTATCTACCAACATCTTGTACTTCTCCTCACTAGCAAGATCATGATAATAGTTTGCCGCAGAATCAGAATCTTCTACAGTATCATGAAGACTACCTCCCTCTTTCTCAGAATTTTCAGACTCAAAATCCTCAACTTCTTCCTTTGTCTTGATAGGACCTCTGAATCTTCTACCCAGGTTGATAAGTCCTCCTGATTTCCTAGTTTTCTTCTTTTTTTTAGCCAGCAGTGTCTTCAACTCATCTTGTCCCTTGGACAAGTTCAGGATTAGCTCTTGAAATTGTGCATTCTGAGCCTGGAGATCCTTAACAATCTGTTCAAGAGCCATTTCTGCTGAAATAAACAGCGAGAAGATAAGATACCTGTTCATAAGAAACCTGTGATGCAATGATATGGTATGTAAATGCATATGCAATGTTTTCAAGGACCGCAAGATTTAAATTTGTTTAAACAACCAGAAAGTAAACTTTTATTAGTAATCAATAAACTTGTTGCCTCTTGGGCTTACAAAAAAATGGAATAAATACAAAGATGGGGTTTTAAGTCTCCCATGGACGCTTCCTCTTTGTATTGAGGTATGAGTTGAGATTCCGCTCCTCATGAAGTTGTCGTGTCAGCTCCAGGATTTTTTTTTTGACTAGCTTTGAAATGAGTCTCAAAAGTATCCCTTTGTTCCTTCAACTGGATCCAGGACCTCTGCAACTCTTCCATGTCAGTGGGCATGTCTGGATGAAGGATGATATAAAGAGTATCACCTTCAGCAACAGGCTCCATGGTAACTGGAATGATAGCAGGATTTGGCATCATGAGAGTCTGAGCACGTGCTCGTACCCATCTGAGGTAAGGTTCCATAGGAATGGAGTACTTTGGTTCCAGAGTCTTGTTGTCAACCTTGTACACTTTTCCCCAAGCTCGTATGAACCTTTGACGGCAACCTTGTAGATCGTTGTCGTAGTCGAACATAATACCCTGAATAAGCATGTCATGAGGACCATCACTCCGAGCATAACCAAACTGATGTAGAGCTAATGAAGGGTTGTAAGTAATGCCCCCTCTTATTCCAAGGAGTGACACATTAGGGAACTCCCCACAACGGTCAATGATAGTAACATTCTCCATGGATCCAGAGCACCAATGAATATTTGAATGAGAAAGTGACATTATCCTTTTAGACCACCTGAACCCTTATTCATTCTTCATCACTGATCGAGGAAGGTGAGAAATAAACCACATGTACAACAAAGGTATGCAACACATCAGAGTTCCTCGTGTCTTCGTAGTATGGGTATGAAGAGAGTGTAAGATGTCTCTAAGTAATGTAGGTGTAACACGGTGGGAGAACTGACTTTAGTTATGTTGCGGATAGCAAGAGTCGCCACCGACTTTTATTTTATCCAAAAGGAAAGGGCATAAAAGAACAGGAAAGACCTTAAAAAGATTTTTGGGTTCGGGGGGTAGGTTATGTAAAGGGAAGGTGTTAGCACCCTTTACATCCATGGTTATCCATGGGCTCTTAGTTACTTAGCTCACTTTAAAATGTCTTTGAAAAGTGTAGTGTGTGTTTAGAAATTTTCTTAAGTACTTTATAATGATCCATGTACGGATATATATAAAGCCTTTGTTTTGAAAATTGTTTGAAATGTGAAGTGTATTTGAAATGTTTTGAAGAGTGAGCAAGTACATAAGAGGAACCTACCTTAAGTTAAGTCTTTTATGTTCTTAAATATCCTTTAAATGGTAAGACTATCCCTATTATTAAGGAATAAGTAGTCATTATCTTGGATGTATGAGGGACCAATGAAGGGACATCTGTGATTAGGCAACTGTAAAGTGTATTTAGCAATTCGAAGGGACTTATCATCTTTATTCGAAAGGGACAAGATCATTACAAAGGCAACCACGACGGGACTTGATCTTTTTGTTTGTTAAGGGACTAGATGATGTTAATGAGAGAAGGGACTTTGCTTTATACACCTTACTTGACCTTTTATTTAGGCAACATGAGAGGCAACCCTTAAGAAGTGAGATGGCGATCAAAGATCGACTTACGTGTGTGCGTGTACAAGTTCATATATTTATCTTTAAGTTAATGATCTAAATTCGATTTTAAATACAAACATGTCTTGCACTCCCTACTTTACTAACCATGACATTTAAAAATAAATAATAAAAATTATTCTACAACTATTACATAATGGCACAATTACATAATAATAATAATAATAAAAATAAATTAAATAAATAATCACATAATAAATAAATAAAGGGGTTAGTAATAAACAAAATAAATATAAGAGAAAAAATTAGCATAATAATAAATAATAAATTAAAAGTTCAATTAAATAAATAATTATTTTTTTAAGATTTTTAATAAGAGAAATAAATAATAATAATTATATAATAAATATAACTTAAAAGTTTAATTATTTAATTTTATACACATATTATAAAAATATTTGATTATAAGCATACAAAGTAATAAATTAAGTTCATACAATAAAATTAGGGTTTTTAATATTTTAAAAAAAATAAATTAGGGTTTAATTTTTAATTAAATTATTTAAATTAGAAAACTATAAACAAATTAATTATTTACAAAATAATTAGGATTTACAAAATATTATTAGGGTTTATGAGTTTAGAAAATAGAATAGAATTAGGTTTTATAAAATATTAGGGTCAAGTAATTAATTTACAAAATAAAATAATTTATTTACAAATTATATATATAAATAAATAATATGAACATATAACACATAAATATAAATAATTGAATTTTTGCAAATAAAGTTTGATTAGAAAAAATAAATTTTAGGTATAAGAAGTAATACATATTTATTTTAATATTTTTAAGAAATTCATTAAATTTAATTAGAAAATATAAACAAAAATAAAATAAAAGAATGAAAAAAGTGAAGAAAACATACCTGGGGCTGGGATTCGAACCCAGACCCTAGGCTTTATTCCCTCAAGACCAACATGCTAACCACTGGGCTACGCGAGCGCAGGTGATATGGAATGAGTACCATTGCGTTTTGTTTCTTCTCCTGTAAAAATCATAAAAAAAAAACAAAATAATGCAAAATGGCATGGGGGAGGTTTGAACCCAGGACCATTCGTTTACACACCAAACACACAAACCAGCTGAACCAAACGCATTAGTTGAAACAAAACAGAAACCATTTAATAAAATATTTAATCTATATTTGAATTTCAAACTGGCGCCAGAACTTCATCTTCTTCCTTGATACCTGCGTATTTTGCTACAACTTTTCCTATGAACTTTCCTGCGAATTTCCATTGGCAGCAAACCCTACGAAACTCAATGATCAACAAAACCACAAAATTTCATAAAATTAAACCCATAAACATAATCCAGATGTCCATTCGAATCAATCCATGGTTTTAGAATTCATTTATATTCCATAAATCAGGAAACCCTAAACCTTGGCCGAAACCCTAAGAATGGTGTTTTCATGATTCAGCCATGAAGCTTTGATCTAAGTATCCAGAAACGTTCTACACATCACTATAAACATGATTAAACAAACAAAATCCATTAAAACGCAGTGAATTTATGGAATCGAAAAAAAATAATTCAAGAACAAAAATGCTTCAGGTTATGGATATGAGCATGGTTCTGATGCATTTGAGGATTGGTATAGACTCAGTGATGTCCATAGAACATGTAGCAACCTTCAAATTGTCTTGAAAGTGTCTTTAGCCAAGAATCTCAATTTGATATTTTGATGAATTTTGTGAAGTTTGAAACTTGTTCTTGAGACTGCAAATTCGTGTCCCTTGGCATTGTGATCCATTATTTGTATATATATGAATGATATTAGGTCAAAACATGTGGTTATTCTTTGGATTTTTTGGATCAAGGAGATTGAAAAAGATCATGCTTTAAAATTCAAATATTCTTGGATACAACCTTTCTATTTTAAGATAATCACCATAATTTTCATATCAATCTGATCCAATTAACTTTCATGACTTTCTAGAATCAAAATATTTTTAAATCTTCATATTTTTATATTTTATTTGAATTTAAAATGATTTTTAATATAAAAAATCATAATAAATAAAAATAAAATGAATAAAATTATGAAAATATTAAATAAATTTCGTGCATGATGTCATGGAACACATTGGGTCACAAAAAAGTCAGCCCATTTGAAGAATCGTGGTTTTAAGACCCCATTTACTTCATAAACCACTCAAAAATTTCCCAACTTTGCAAGGGCACAAATCCTTCAATTTTAATGCTATGAGGGTGTTATTGGACATTTTGGAAAGCTTAAAGAGTCCTCTAACCAACCCCATTGGTTTCATGTCCATATCTTTTGCCATTCTTAAGTTATGCTCTTTTGAAGTTCTTGACTTTTTGTTGACTTTCGAAAGGACCTATAATGTCTTAGCTCATACCTTCCAAATGAAGCATTTTTGGGCTTGGATTGTGAGACACAAAGTTGTATAGAATTCAATTTACTTCAAAATGAGCTTTGGATGGAAAATTCTTGATGAAGCATGTGAAAGTTATGGCTGGTCAAAGTTCAGTTGACTTTTCCTATGAAAACCCTAATTTAGAAACTCTTGATTCTTGATGATCTGAAATATCCTTGATGAATCATGATAAACCCTTGATCAAATGATGAATTTTGCTTCATATAATTGATGTTGGCAAAAAATCATGAAGTTTGACTTTGGTTTGACCATATTTGACCTCAGTTTGACTTTTTAACTATTTTGACTGATTTTGACCTATCTGATCATCTGACTGAACAAACCTTTGAGAAAAGTCTTGAAAATTGTCATGGGGACTCTTAAACACCTATAAGATGTTATGAAGCTCACTTGAAGTCTTGGAAGTCCATTTAGCCTGATTAAAGTCAAAACCCTAGTTTAGGATGCATTGCTTAGGAGGAAGCATTGTCTGAGGGAAATGTCAAATTTTCTGACTAATTGTGAACCTTGTGAACCTCATGAACCTCGTGAGAGGTCTTGTGAACCTTGTGAACCTCATAAGATGTCTTGTGAACCTTGTGATCCTCTTAGTACACAAAGTCTTGTCTTGTGAGGGCAAATTTTGGGGTGCAACAGTAGGCACTGGATTATGAGTCAGAAATATGTTGATGGCGTGTACGTCTATGAACTGGTCTGGACTAGGGAACAAAACTAGTCCATATATTAGTAAGTCCAAGATCTCCTCAAATGCATCATAACTCATATAGCCTTCAGGAACACTTGAGCTTTCTCCATCAATACCTTAACAAGGATACCCTTAACTCCACTTCTTGTTTCTAGGACAATGTTTGATTTCTTCAAATGTAGGGATGCATCAATGACTTCATGTTTAGGCTCTTTTTCCAAGCCTGTGAAGGGTCTCTGATCAAGGATAGGTATACCCAGTAGTTTGGAGAACTCTTCCATTGTAGGAACCAGCTGATAGTCGGGGAATGTGAAGCAATGATGTTTAGGATCAAAGAACTGAAACAAAACACTCATCATGTCTTCATTGAACCCTGAAGTGACTAGATCCAGTAGGTGACCATGCCTCTTGATGAACTGGGAGTTTTTAGAAACTTGAGAGACCAATTCCTTAAGCTTAGGAGGTATCCCTACAAAGTTAATCCAGATAGTATTCCTACGAGCATAAGCCATGACCTGCAACAAAGAACAAAGATAAATCCTTTGGTCCTTGAAATAGTTAGTGAAAATGCTATGCTTATGATGCATGATGATGTTATGATGTTATGCTCAATCACAAACACGTGGCACACACAAACAAGTCACACAATGGCCCTACGTTTGAAGGCTTGCATGAGGTTTAAGGGTAAGTACCCTCCCCCGAAGTTTAGATGGTTCATCCTGTCCTACAAAAGTAACCAGGTTCTAAGGGATCTCAATATCACTGATCCTTCCCAAGGGTGGTTGTTCAGTAGGCAACTTACTTGCCAACCAAAACCCTCCAAGTTTAGGATCTCAATGAGTGTAGTATCGAGTATCAACCAACTTTAGACTTCTCCAAAGCCGACTATCTCAATACTTTCTAAAAGCTAAGATGGGATAACTAGGGTTCTAAAAGTTAGTTAGTGTATTGACAACATATGGCAGCCCCATATTATCCTTAACTTACTTAAGGAACATAAGCACCAACCAAGAAGTCACACTAACTATGGCCACCAGATCAACCATATCGGTATACGCCGTACAGTTTCCTTGGTCTATTACCATTTACCTAGGGTACACTAGATCCGGGTTAGGATCTTTCACACATAAATCCCAACAAGTAAGTATAAAGCAAACAAAACAAACAATTTTAAGTGATCTAATTCCTAAGGGTACCCCTCTTTTACTTAGTAACTCCCCAGCAGAGTCGCCAGTTCTGTAACACGGTGGGAGAACTGACTTTCTATAAATGTTGCGGATAGCAAGATTCGCCACCGACTTTTATTATATCCAAAGGGAAAGGACATAAAAAAACAGGAAAAACCTATTTTAAAAGACTTGAGTTCAGGGGGGTAGGTTATACAAAGGGAAGGTGTTAGCACCCTTTATATTCATGGTTATCCATGTGCTCTTAGTTACTTAGCTCACTTTGTTTGTTTGCAAGAGTGTAATGTGTGATTAGAAAAATTTCTTTAAGTACTTGGTAATGACCCTCGTATGGGTGTATACAAAGCCTAGTTTAGAAATGGTGAGGTGTAAAAGTAAGTTTGAAAAGTGTGAGCAAGTAATTATGAGGTACCTATCCTAGATTTAAGTCTTTTGTGTTCTCGTATGTTCTTTCAATGGTAAGACTATCCCTATTATTAAGGAATAGGTAGTCATTACCTTGTATATTAAGGGACAAACGTAGGGTCATGGTATGGTCATAGAAAGCAACAAGTAAGGGTGTCTTTAGCAATTTGTATAGACTATCATCATTTATTCGAAGGGACAAGATCATTATTCTGTAGGCAACCTCGAAGGGACTTGATCTTTTAAATTTATAGAGACTTGATGATTTTATAAGTGAAGGGACTTTGCTTAAGACACCCCTATATTCGAGGGACTTGACCATTTTATTTTAAGGCAACCAAGAGGAGTAACTTAGGAAGTGCAAGATGGCGATCAAAGATCGACTTACGTGTGTGAGTGTTTATATTCAAGTATTTATCTTATTTAAGTCAATTTTCTAAGTTATTTTAATTACACATAGGTTATGCACACCCTAAAGTTACTAACCATACAATACAAATAATTACAAAAAATAAAGCAAAGATATAAACCTATTACATGGCTTTAGCATGTACATAATAATAAAAATAATAATGATAAATATAATAATAATAATAAATAAGCAATAATCAAATATTAGTAATAATAAAATAATAATAATAAGGGTTAGAAAAATAAATAAATAAAGGAAATAAGAATTTAGCAAGAAAAAATTAACATTAGAAAAGTTTTTAGAAATTAATTAAAAAAAAGTTTAATAATAATAAACCAATTATTTACATGTTAAAAATAAGGATTAATAATATAATTAGGGTTTAGAAAAATTAGGTTAATTTTTAGGGTTGGAATAAAAATTAGGGTTGACAAAAATAGGGTTAATATTTAAATTAATAAAATTAGGGTTTTAATTATAATTAAAATACATTATTAATCTATTTACAACAAATACATAATAATTATATATATAAACATATTATAAAATAAATACAAGTAATTTATATTTAAGAAAATAAAGTATGAATTCTTAGAAAATATAAAGTTTTAGGAAAATATTATTGGTTATTATTTAGAAATTATTTTTATTATATTAAATTAAGTTAAAATTAAGAAAATAGTTAAAATAATGAAAATATGAACAAAATCCTAAAAAGATAGGACCTGAGATTTGAACCCAGGTCCATTACCTCAACAACAACACTCAAAACCAGCTGAGCCAGTATGCGCTGGTGAACACTATATGCAATGCAATCCTTTTATTATAAACCTGCAAAACAGAAATAATTATGGAAAAAATGTTGGAACCTTGGATTCGAACCCCTGACCATCACAACAACAACCAAACACTCCAACCACTAAGCCACATAGGGCGCATCTGCAAGCTAATCAATAATCAAACATAATATATTAAGTCAAGTGAATAATGGAAAAATAAACAAAAAGATGTTGTCACCAAGGATCGAACACAGGTCACAGCCATAACACACACACACCAACACCATTGGGCCAAGCAACGTTAGTTGATATAATACTAAAACAATTCAATAAAATATTAAGTTAAATATTCAAATTCCAGCTGCACGCCAAACATCTTCATCTTCTTCCTCATACTTGCGAAATTTCCTGCGAATATACCTACAAGTTTTCTTGCGAATTCTTACTTTCAAGAACCTGCGAAAATTGGATCTTTCTTAATACGTAAAATTCCAACAAATTGATCATATAGACATGATCCACACATCATACACAGTTCATTGACGTCTTTAGAATTTATTTATATTGGTTTAATTGAGAAACCCTAAACGGCCACCCTAAACCCTAACAATGGCAAATCCTTGGTCCTGCATCGAAACTCAAATTAAACCATCCAGAAACGTTCCTTGGTTCACTATAAACACAAAACAACAGTCAAACACAATTTATCATGCACGAATATAAGAAAACGAAAAATCATAAAAAGTGTAAGAACATGGATTCAGTTTATGCAAATGGTAATGATTTGGATGTTGTTGATGATCGAAACATGATCAGTGAGCCTCAAGGAAGCTAAAGCAACCTTTGTTTTGTCTTAAAAGTGTCTCTAGGTCAAAACCCGAATGTGACTTTTTGTGTGAAAATTTGAAGTTCAATGGTGTTCTTGCAGCCTCTGAAAATCGTCCCTTGAGTGTGTAATAGGTTTCTGAACTTATAGTGATCTGAATTAGGTTAAAAACTCTGTGGATTTGTGGCCTTTCTTTCATTACTTGAGTGTGAAGAAATCTTATGATCAAAATATGTGAAAAATCAAATCTTTTTATGCCAATCTATCCTAGCACGAATTTGGATCAGATCAATCATCTCTAAATAATGTTTATGACCTTCTAGAACAAGAATCACATTTAAATATTGAGTTTTTATATTTTATTTTAATTTAAATTGATTTTTAATGAATAAAATCAAAATAAATAAAAAATGAACTATAAAAATCTGAATAAATAATATTTGATTCGTGCATAATTTCATGGTAGAGATTGGGTCATAAAAATGCAAGCCCATGTGAAAAGAATGGGTTCTAAGACCCCATTTGCTCAATAAACCTCTAAAAAATTTCCCAACTTTGCAAAGGCACAAATCCCTCAATTTTAAGGCTATGAAGGTGTTCTTGGACATTTTTTAAAGCTTAGAGAATCCTATAACCAACCTCTTTAGTCTCATGTCCATATCCTTTACCATTTTCAAATTATGCTCTTTGGAAGATGTTGACTCTTTGTTGACTTTTAAAATGACCTATAATGTCTTAGCTCATACCTTCCAAATGAAGCATTTTTGGGTTTGGCTTGTGAGATACAAAGTTGTAGAGAATTCAATTTCCTTCAAAATGAGCTTTGGATGGAAATTTTTCGATGAAGCATGTGAAAGTTATGGCTGGTCAAAGTTCAGTTGACTTTTCCTATGAAAACCCTAATTTAGAAACTCCTGATTCTTGATGATCTGAAATATCCTTGATGAATCATGATCAACCATTGATAAAATGATTAATTTTACTTCATATACTTGATGTTGGCAAAAAATATTGAAGTTTGACTTTATTTTGACCACAGTTGACCTCAGTTTGACCTTTTGACTACTTTGACTGATTTTTGCATATCTGATCATCTAACTGAGCAAACCTTTGGGAAAGTCTTGAAACTTGACATAGGGATTCTTGAAGACATATAGGATGCTATGAAGCTCACTTGAAGCCTTGGAAGTCCATTTAGCCTGATGAAACTCAAAACCCTAGTTTAGGATGCATTGCTTAAGAGGATGCATTGCTTAAGAGGATGCTTTGTCTGAGGGGATTATCAAACTTTCTGACTAATTGTGAACCTTGTGAACCTTGTGAACCTCTTGAGCTACCTTGTGAACATCTTGGGACACCTTAATACACAATATCTGGTCTAGGTGAGGGAAAATTTTGGGGTGCAACAAGGAGTCTTTGGAATTAGAGCAATTGTGTTAGCATTCCAATTGGGCAGGATCTGTAACGCCCCGATTCCGATTATTTCATTTTTTATTGAGTTTTTTATTTAAATTGAGTGATAATTATTTTATTTGTGAAATTGGTATGTTAATATGATATGTTGACATGTTATGTTATTTTGCCGTTTTTGAGAGTTTTCGGGAAAATTAGAATGGAGGGTATTTTAGACATTTCCTAATTGATGATAATTTAGAAATTTAAGTGGAATTAGAAATTGTGATAAAATTAATATTTGGGTGGAAAGAAAAGAAATAGAAAAAATAGATATAATAATAGAAAAGAGAAAGGAAATAGAGATAGAAAGAAAAAGGAAGAGGAGGAAAAGAGGAAAAGCTAAGAAATCTTCAAGATAACTCCTAGGAATCGAATCAATCGGGTAAGGGTGTAAAATCTTATTATCTTATCAATGTGTATCATTATGTATGTGATTGTTTGAATGTTTTCTTGTTGTGTTTGAGTTTATAAGTTATGAGTTTTTAGGGTATTTTGTGAGAAATCCTAAAATCGGTGATTTAAACGGTTAAAACTCGATTAAAATGTAGTATGATAGTTAGTATATGATAACTATCATGTTTGTGTTTTGTTTCCACTGATTTGGTGAAGTTTTGACGGATTTTGGAGGTTCGAGATGGTTTTCCCGTAGCTTGTGTTTTGGAATTTCTGCTAAGTTCGCGCCGCGAACTGAGCATGCCTGTGAAGTTCGCCTCGCGAACAAGAGGTCGCCCCGCGACCTGTAGCTTATGTAGAATGGTGGTTTTCTTAAAAATAAGTTTGATGTTTATTTCGTAACTTTTGAAATGGTTATCCGTTTTTAGCATTCCACATGTCGTTTTGAGGCTAAAATTATGTATTTTCTCATGATGTCGGAAAATATTATTTTTAACCGATTTTTACCAGACCTTTCCGATTAATCGTAATTGTGTGAATTAAGGAATTGTGGAATTTGATTGTGTGTTGTGGTCGTTTGGCAACATAAATGCATTGTTCGAACTAAACGTGAATGCATGTTGATTGTGAAAGATTCGTTGTCGTTTGGCGTAATTGATGCGAATGTATGTAGATTGTATGAGATGAATGCATGATCATATTGTGAATATGTATGCATTTCAAGAGTGTTTGAGTCATTTTGTATGTGAAGCATAATGATGTACATTCTTGTGTTGTGGGATTCTAATGTGAATCCGTTGTAACATCGTGTGCCTATATGAGGTGTGAGTGATGATTTCAACATGATTGTGTGCCCATGTGGGGTGTGAGCAATCAGATTGTGTTCCTGTGTGGGGTGTGAGCAATCCATAAACAATGTGTGCCTATGTGAGGTGTGAGCAATGGATGAAATGATCACAAATGATTGTGTGCCCATGTGGGGTGTGAGCAATCAGATTGTGTGCCTGTGTGGGGTGTGAGTAATCCATAAATATTGTGTGCCCATGTGGGGTGTGAGCAATGGGTGAACATCATAGGCCCGACAGGGAATTACACTGGTAATGAGCGATGGTTCCATCAAGTTCCTGAGTGAACTTGAGATGAATGAGTCGGTACCGCATTGCATTTGCATAGAGTCGTGAGTCAGTCTCTATGATTTGCATTTTGTCATATTTGTATTTGTTCATTGATGAGTAAACATGAATATGTATGTTTATGTTGAGTGATGGAAATGGTGGAAGTATGCATGATAAATATGCTTGGTGTGTGTGCGTGTGTGTGTGTATATATATATATATATATATATATATATATATATATATATATATATATATATATATATATATATATATATATACATATTATGATGTATATGTGTGATTGGAGATGAATTGTGGTGAGAATGTATTAAATGTGTATTTATATGCTAAGATATATAATTATATACATTGTTATTATGATAATATTTTTCACCCTTCTGTTGTTTTATGATGCTCTATGAGGCATTGCAGAGTAGGTGTGCTGAAGGTCTTTTTGTGAAGGGTGTCTTCATTCTTTTGTCGGTTGACTCTGATATGTAGCACCGGGTAGCTAGGAATTTTGCTTGTGATGCCTTTTGTGGTGCATTTGTATATGTATCTTGGTGATGGATGTTTATGTAAACATGAATTATGTTGGTGAATCAAACTTGATGATATATATATATATATATATATATATATATATATATATATATATATATATATGTGTGTGTGTGTTTGATGTTATTCAATGTTTATATTTTCTGCTTTTATTCTAAATATTGAGATGTGGGTGCAAGTATTTAGCTACTTCATTGTTGCGTATCTATTGTTGAGCAGGTGTTGGATGTTTTAATTTCATGTATAATGTGACATACCTCTTTTATACCATGTTTCTAATTATACTCTGATGGAATTTTAATATGTGCCTAAATGATTATTTGATTATTTGGGGGTATAGAAATGGGGTGTTACATTAAGTGGTATCAGAGCCAGTGTCGAGTCTGTTGTGTCTGTCTTGTTGTTGTGATGATTGAACTTTTGTTTAATCTTCTTGTTGTCTTTGGGAATAATCAGAATATGGCTGGTAAAGACTTCATCTTGGATTTAGTTTGTTTGTCGTTGGAGGGATTGAACGTAATCTTGGGTATGAACTGGTTGCAATGTAATCGAGTTCATATAGATTGCTATCACAAGTTAGTGAGGTTTCCTTCTTTGGAAGATGATGATGAAGATGAGAGTTTACTATCCACTAAAGTGTTGAAGAAACTTTTAGCGGACGAAGCTCAATTGTTCGGTTTGTTTGCATCATTGTCGATGGAGAGTGAAGTTGAGCTCAGTGTGTTCCCAGTGGTGTGTGAGTTTCCAGAAGTGTTTCCGGAGGATATTAAGGATGTACCGCCGAAAAGAGAAGTTGAGTTTTCTATTGATCTAGTTCCGGGTACTAGACCGATTTCGATGGCACCTTATCGTATGTCAGCATCAGAGTTGGTAGAATTGAAGAAGCAATTGAATGACTTGTTGGACAAGAGATTTATAAGGCCAAATGTTTCTCCTTGGGGTGCTCCAGTATTGTTGGTTAGGAAAAATGATAGGAGTATGCAGTTATGCATTGATTATCGACATTTGAACAAGGTGACAATTAAGAACAAGTATCCGCTTTCAAGGATCGATGATTTGATGGACCAATTGGTTGATGTGCGTGTGTTTAGCAAGATTGATTTGAGATCAGGATATCACCAAATTAGTGTGAAAAGAGATGATATTCAAAAGACGGCTTTTAGGACACGGTATGGTGATTATGAGTGTTCCGTGATGCCATTCGGGGTTTATAATGCGCCAGGTGTGTTTATGGAATATATGAATCGTATTTTCCATGAACAGTTGGATCGTTTTGTGGTTGTGTTCATCGACGCTATTTTGATTTATTCTAAGTCTCGAGAGGAGCATGAAGAGCATTTAAGGATTGTGTTACAAATTTTGAAAGAGAAACAATTGTATGCTAAGTTGTCGAAATGTGAATTTTGGTTGTCAAAAGTAAGTTTTCTTGGACACATTATTTTCGATGGTGGTATTAGTGTTGATCCATCCAAGATTGATGCGGTGATGCAATGGAAGACTCCTAGATCGGTTACGGGGATTCGAAGCTTTTTAGGCTTGGCGGGTTATTATCGGAGGTTTATTGAGGGATTTTCGAAGTTGCCACTTCCGTTAATGCAATTGACCTGTAAAGGAAAGGATTTCATTTGGGATATTCATTGTGAAGAGAGTTTCATTGAACTAAAGAGAAAGTTGACAACGGCTCTGATCTTAATTTTGCCAAATCCGGCGGAACCATTTGTGGTGTATTGTGATGCTTCATTGTTTGGTTTGTGGTGTATTGTGATGGTTTGGTTTCACCTTGTGCTTTTTTCAACTTCATTTGATCTTACTTATCTTCATTTTATCTTTTGTATATGCTTCTAACCCCCTTTGTAGGTGCAATGATAAGTGAAGTGTGGATGCTATCCATATTTCAAACCTTCTTCTCTTCTCTTGTAATGCTTTCTTGTTTGTCTTTGAGATGTGCCTTATGCCATCACTTGTCTAATATATTTTCATCCCCTTGGAGAACACTTATCTTCTTTAGAAGAAGTAAGTTGATTTTATTTTCTTCTTCTTTCTTCTTCCTCTTTTCTTCTTTCCTTCTTCTTTAGGATAATTGAAGTCACACAACTTAAGATCATCCTTTGCATGACAACTTTAGGTCTTGTTTAGTCCCCCCTTAGATTTTTTTCACCTTTTGAGATCCTTTTGGTTCTTCTTTTCTCATCTTCATACAAAAACCTAAAAAACACTCTAATAAGGATTGAAGGAGTCTCTTGTGTAATGGCCTTATTCCATGGATACTCTTATTCACCCCATCTTGGTGGTGGCATAAGTTTATCTATGATGTACAAGTTCAATCATGAGACTGTCTTCACAAAGAAAATCATAAAAAAACTTCATTTTAATTCACAAAACATTTAATAATTTCAAACAAGTTAGTGAATTCAAACCCTAATCTTAAGAAACAATTTTGAGGGTCTTCTTCATTCTTGGTGGACTTGTTACTCATTCTATTTGGGGATGCGGTAATAAGGACACTTTCCTTAGAAAAGAATTTGCCTTCACTTCCTTGTGTCACACTCTTAAAAAGCTTCTAAAAAACACTGGACAAACTATAAATGTCTCTCCTTCGGGAACTTCTTTTCTCATCACCTTTATTCCTTACGTAGGAACTTGCTCCTACTTGTCGCTTTCCAAGACAGTTACACACTTATCGTCCGAGCCTGCAACACCTGAGCATTGACATAAGCAGTTCAAGATTTTTTAACACACAAGCAATCTTTCCACCCCTAGTTAGGGGAACTACGACATCTCTGATCTTCATGTCCAGATGAGGTACGTAGGCATCGGGGTAGGGCCCGTTCGAGCAATCTTTATTTTCCCTACATTTTTCCTCTTCGTTTCTTTTTTCAGTCCGTTTCTCGTTTCAGTTTCAGTCCCTCTTTTTGCAGCAACTTTCATTTCTTCACCCTTTGAAACAGTTTCTTTGCAAGCGTTGATCCCGTCGGGTACGACAGACGATCTGGGGTGCTAATACCTTCCCAGGTCGTAACCGACTCCCAAACCCAGTTTTCTTTGGTTCGCAGGACCTGTGTCCTTCCTTTTCTTTTATTTGGTTTGTGCAACATTACCATTCCCGTTCCTTCGGGATGAAAATGCATGGTTGACGACTCTACCCTTCTTCGCACCACTTCCGCGTTTGTACCAGGATGGAAATCCAGGGAGCGACACATGCTAACTTAAGCAATTAGACATAACAAACATGCCCAATTTAACATGCTAATAAACCTAGCATTATTAACAACTACATGATTGACCATACTTCGACTACAACATACACTAATTCAATAACAACATGCAAACGATTTTCGACTGCATGTTAAACCTCTCTCAAACTCTCGAACCAAAAAGCTTCCTTCGATCATACTAGAGTTTAATCCAATGTCTCATATACCCAGAAATACTTTGGTAGATTACCTTCATTAACCATAGTCCTCGCCAATTCCTCTAAAACCCGATTTTTACGCTTCACAACACCATTTTGTTGTGGAGTTATAGGAGCGAAAAAGTTATACTCAGTGCCATGTTTGTCACAAACTGAAATGGGTACAGTGAATAAAATGGTGAGATTATGTAGTTCATACCGTCAAGCCGGACACAATTGTACAAAATGTCTCAATGTTGGAGCAAACACCATAACATGATTTTATAGGTAACCACTTTATTTGATATTGTAAACAATGTTCATTTCATAAATATCACAACATTCAGTTAAAACAATTTAAACAACAACTAAACAATAATTTAAACAACAACTAAACAACAGGACAAACAAATACAATGACTAAACAACATGTATATATGCGATTACAACCATTAGGACAATTTTCTTACAACTATGCATCATAATACGACAATCTCTGTCAGTTTTATCTGAGTCCCAAAAGCTTTTTCCATTGTTGTTGTACACTGTAACAAACCTTTGAATTCTTCTGATCTTTTAACTGTCTGCAATGTCTCCATCTAATCAACAAATCAAACACTCTAAAGATACTCGAACGTATATATGTTCCAGAGTCCGATCTTCATCGGGGGCTTTACCACCGAATAAATCAAATCGACAATTCTCTTGTGAATATAAAATGACACATAAGACGATATTTTGATTTTTTTTGGAAAGACTTAGAAGATTGGTGAAAAATAATGAAGAACGAATGTACTATATATAGAAAATCCTAAACACAATAACCACTGCATGTGACACGTGCTTCAGAGGTTGCATGCATGCGCCACATGCAGTGGAATATCCTATAAACATGCGTCATGCATGTTGACGTCTGTGTACAAAAGATATATGCATGCACCATTGAGTCTGATCACTCCTCTGGTTAACGTATATTTTTTTATATGAAACATGATTAGTTTTTCTTATTTGAAACATGATTAGTTTAGCATTATTTTTATTTTTATTTTTGTGTCACATTTAAAATTTTTTGAAAAAATTAAGGTGTAGATCCATTAAAATTTAATACAAACTCCCCTTATTTTTTATTAGACATGTTTTAAATATTTGTTTTACTTTCCATGATAAAAATAAAAATAAAAAATATAACAAAGATCCCAAGTCACATTATTACAACTCTCCCTCTATATCGCTGCAGATTAAACCCTCACTTTTGCACGCTCCCAACCATTTCAAGTTCGTTCACTGCTCTCTCTCTCTGATGGCGACAGCGCGTGAAGAGAACCGTTACGAAGGCGGCGGAGGCTATGGCAAGTTCCGAAAAAGACCTTTCCGAAAAACACAACCAACGCCGTACGATCGGCCGCCGACAGCCCTCAGAAACCCTAACCAAAACAACAGTTGGCTCTCGAAGCTCATTGATCCCGCTCAGAGGTTCATCACTTATAGTGCTCACAAACTCTTCTCGTCCGTTTTCCGCAAACGCCTTCCTCCACCACCTCCTTTAGGTTTCTCTTTGCTCCTTTTTGTATTTTCGAAATATATAAATCATTATTTTATCCAATTGATTGATAGTATTTAAGGCGGTGCAAATTGTCTGTGTCGCTGTTAGGTTATTGTTATGCGTTTGTTAACTAATCGAATTTTAGTTCATGAATTGTTCAATGTTCGTCTCTGAATCTGAATTGGATATGACATTTTGTGTTGTAGTGCTTACTGACTCGAAATTCATTGCATTATATTTCTGCACATTTTCCTTGTAGGGCTTGAAGGTACTGTAAATGTAACTGCATTGTTAAGTTTAACTTGATGTGTTGGTTAGGTTAAATGACGAGGATGATAGACCTTTATCTTTTTTATTTGGAATGTTAGGATTGAGCACGAGATATGAGTTTCTCTCTTGTCGTTTTTGCGAGAGAAGTGCGTGTGCGGTTATCAAACTGGACTGCATCACTGAACACACTTCAATTGGACACGATCTGAATGGTTTAGATGTAGATAACTTGATAAGATTAGTATAAATTGTACCACTTGAATCAGTGTGACTCAAAATGGGGGGCAATGACTTGGCTATGAAAATTTTCTGTGAGCTCTCTTTGGTCCTTATATATTTTTATAAATTGTCATAATGGGTATATGCTTAGTAACTTGTTAGTTGTAACTTCTGTGATTTTTCAGTTTTTTTTTCCTATTTGCTTTGTTCGTGATACTTCACAATATTGAAGCAATCACTTGATTCTATGTTTATCCTCTGTATTTTTTCTGTGGCACAGAAACAGTACAAGAAGTAACTGACAAGCACCAGAAAGCTGCTACCTTTGTAAGTATGCTTGCTTCTGATATATATATATATATATATATATATATATATATATATATATATATATATATATATATATATATATATATATATATATATATTTATCGTTTGCTTTTCTTTAGGAGTCATTCCACAGATGTGCCTGACTTATATTCCATTTTATATTAGATTGTGTATTATTGTGTGTTTTAATAAAAAAATACTAATAATATTTTGGTCACCCCTATGTTTAATCACAGTTTAATGTAATTCGTAATTTATGCATCTTGTTAGTTCGCGTGTTTTTCAACTTTATTCTTTCAGATGTGATTTTATCTTTTGTTAGTTAAGGACTCTAATCATCTGTCAATGCCATATGAGTTCTTGTGGCATGTTCAAAAACCGATGGTGATTGCATGTACTTCTACTTTGAGTAGAAGCCTGTGTGTAAGATTAGTGGACATTACATTATTTATAGGCGGTTTGTTAGATTTTTTCCTGAAAAAGACTGCTTAAAACTGTGATGATACGTACTTAATTACGACATGTTTTGTTAAGAATAAAGTTTCATGAAACAATTTAGTTGTGTTGATCAGTTGTATTGCAGTGTTTTTAAATATGTAGCACATTTGGTTGAGTATTTCATTTTATTTTAAGTCATCTGGGTGGCAAAGTAATTTAAAAGTGTTTATGTTTAGAATTGGAATAACTAAACTGGTACTAGTAATCTGCAAATAAATTATTGCTTAATGCTTGGCACATGAAAATATAAGCAAGCAGTGATGTTAAATATTGGCCGTGGCAGTGCTGTAGCGGAATTTGGTGGCATATTTTCTTACAACTGCCATAGCCAATTTGTGAAGGATGGCGTTTTCTAGCATTTGTGAGGTATATAAAATATAAATTGTGTATGGTGAAGTGCAATATTTTGATTTTTGAAATAAACTCCTCAAAACTAATCAGATTGCTCTTGTGGTGCTTTCAAATTACAAAAGCCCTGATTTATTTTTTGAAGATTTGAAGATTGGAATGCATGATAGTTGGCTAATAGCTAGTAATAAAACTTCCCTTTCACTTTGTCTCTACTCACCAAACACAATATAATTAAAAAGTAATTTTATCAATGAGCCATGTTTATATGGCAGATAATTGGCTGGCCGTAAAGATCCACCATCTGTTATTGATGACAGTGTGTTCGAGAGCATTATTCATCATTGGTTGTGGACTGGTCACTATTATTATTGATATGAGCATGGATGCTCTAAGCATGTGGAAAGGAGGTATTTTCAGATCTTGTTTAAGAGATCGAAAGGACATGTGCCCTTCCTCTCTAGGAAATGACCTGGACTCTTGTACTAGAGATAATGGGTATCCTTCAAGCAAACTCTCAAAACTTGATCAATGAGAACTTGGGCTGGATCCGAAGATTTTTCCTTCGATATACAGAGCCATCCATGCTCAATTTTGTCACTGCATATTATTGTCTAATTTTAATTATTTATCTTAACGATGATTCTTCAAGTTTGTTGGTTGCATCTTTGATGGTTTCAGTTATTGTTGTTTTATGAGGAACAGGCTGCGGATGAGTCGTCTGGCAAGCAACAAGGAGTAGTTGGTGAAAGTAGTGATCAAACTAACCTATCGGATCAAGTTTGTTTACCTGAACTTGAGAAACTGTTACAACAGAAGACATTCACGAGGTATGTTTGGTATAAGGTGCATGTGGCATAATTAATTTTGGTGTTTGGGTTGCCTGATAAAATGTATTAATTTTTTTGCAAACTGATTTTGAATGATCTTATTTGCATTGATTTCTTGGATTTGTTATTTCTTCTATAAACTCGAAGACATACACAAATGCAAACACATTGGACATATTTGGTTAGAAGTGAGAAGAGCCAATCTTGATTATCCAATCATACGTCAATAATTAAGATTATTTTACTTGTATATTTGTTTGTTTGTTTGTTTATATATAAATAAAAGAGAAGCTTTCCATTGGGTTGGTTGCTGCTGATAATCGACATATAACTGGTGAACAATAGTCCAATCCTTCTTTTTGATACAGTCCGTTGCCATTGTTTGATCCACGTAGTTGAGTCCACTTGGTGTTTATGCTTGACGGATATGTAATTTACACTTCCGTGTTTATGCTTGACGGATATGTAATTTACACTTCCTTTCTAATTTATTGAAACTTATTTCTTGTTAAATTTGCAATATGTTTCTTCTATTTTTCATGTCTCTTTTGTGATAGCTTCTTGTTGGTTTTAAAAATCATAAGTGCTTACTTTTCAACAGATCAGAGACTGATCACTTGATAGAGCTTATGCGCTCAAGGTCTGTAGATACAGCTGTTGGGGAAGAAGGGAAGATGACAGAAGTGGTTCTATTAGAATCAATGTTGCATCGTAACCAAAAGGAAGAGCTTCCCCAAACTCCTGCACTAGAAAATAGAATTGAAAACCATCTTGTTTCAACCCCACACGCCACTTCCAGTGTATGGCAATTTTCTTCATACCTACCTATTTTTTATGGATTTGAAATTAATACCCGTTCATGATTCATGATCTATTTGACATGTACAAACATATACTCTGTATAGATTTCTGTTGAAGATGTTGCTTCACCCGCACAACTAGCAAAGGCTTACATGGAGAGTAGGCCTTCCCAGGTATCCCCATCAGTGTTAAGCTTGCGAAGTCCTACCGGGGAGGATTCCACTCTACTAAAAGGCCACTTTGCTCAAAAATCCCCTGTTATGTCAATTGTGCCAAGGGCTACTAACCATGCCAGGGTTTATGAAAATGGTTTTTTGACCCCAAGATCTCGTGGAAGATCAGCAATATATACTATGGCTCAAACACCTTATCCTAAAGTATACCCTGCCTCCACACTCAAGGTTTGCCATTTACTGAAAATATTTTGAATCGTGATGTTTCTAAAGTTGAAACTAATATCTTATTTCTCTAACTTAACAGGGTGCTGGGGTTGGTGTTGAAGATGGGCCGTCATCTTCAACTCAGCATGCACTTAGTAATGGTATACTCTCTGGAACTAAACAAGGGGTATGATTACTGTTGATTATTTAATCTCTCCTTTTATAATATTTAAGAGTTTCTTTAAGGGATATGTAACTGATTTCCCCTTGCAGGGATTAAAACGTAGAAGTTCTGTATTAGGTAATGATATAGGATCTTTTGGTCGTATACGCCGAATCCGTCACAAGTCTAATCTTATATCCTCTAAAGGATTGACCTTGACTCACTCAGACGGCCCTCTATCTATTACTAGTCATGGAGTTGCTAGTAATACTGCTCAGCAACCTTCATCTTTCATGCAGAGGCCTATTCTGTTGGATGAAGTTAATTACAGTCATAGCAAATCGCCACCGGAAAATGTAGGTGACACCATGCCTGGCAGCAACTTTCCTCCTTTACCATCCAAATCTAGTGAGATGGCCTCCAAAATACTGCAGCAACTTGATAATATGGTTACTCCCAAAGAAAAATCATCAGTACTAAGGCTGCCAAATGTGAATGATAAATCTCCAACAAAGTTGTCATGTTCCATGTTGCGTGGACAAGCTCTTCGAAGCATGGAGACAGTAGATTCCTCAAAATTATTGGATAATGTAAAGGATAATAAATTAGACGGCACTCTTAAAAGTTTGTCGGCTAGTTCTCAAAAGTTGACATCAAAGATAAATAAGGTGGAAAATGGTCTGAAGCCTGTTTCACCGAATGGTGGATCAACTCTTGAAGTAACTGGTTCAGACTCTACTGTCCCAAGTAACCAAGTCATATCTATTGGAAAGTCTGGAGATTCTTCTAACCCTCCCTCAAAAAAGTGGGCGTTCCGTATGAGTGCACATGAGGTAGATTACACTTAATTTTTATAAAGTTAATGCTCTGCTGTAGTTACTTATCTTTAAGTGTATATGTTAAGAGTCTTTATGACTACTGCGTATAGTTTGTTTGCATTCTTGTTTTTAATGAAAATGTGTTTCCATTTCCAAAAGTTCATGTTTCTTCAAACTAAGAAAAACCATACAAAATCTGTCATTGCTTTTCTCGGAACTTAAAATTGTAACTTCTGAGCCCTTGACCATGTTTATATTGATTTTTTTTTTTTTTTACTTCCATTTTGTTCTCATAATGATGATTGGAGCAGTTATCTAGCATCAAGTTGACCATATTTACGCCTTTGAATTTGGTTCCTGATAGTATAAAGTGAGTTGAGTTTTCAACTGAGACATTTTTTATTATCTTAAGCCGTAATTATTGACTGTTATTTTTCTTTCCCTCTTTCTCTCAAAGGATTATCTGGAGTTGGATGATGAGGCCTATCCTAATGAAGCTGTGTCTCCTTTTTCTACATCCAAGAAAGAAACAAAAGGCTCTACTGCTGCGGCTGACAAAACAGTCTCTGCTCTTGAAAAACCTGTACAGAAGATGCCACCAGGTTCATCTGTAGTGACGCCGTCCAAAAGTTTTACAGCAGATGGTAAACTTAGTACTGCTGATGGTTCTATTGTAGCTAAGAAGGTTGACACACCGACTTCAATAACTTCATCTATTGCCACTGATCCTACTGTCAAGCTAAGTATGGGTGAAGTTAAATCATCGACACTCACTACTTTAGGTTCCGACAAGTCCTCTTCACCAAATGGATCAGCTGCTAATCTTCCCCTGTTTAACTTCGGGAATTCTGTTCCTTCAACAGAGTCCACTAAAACAGGTCCAGTATTTGGTTTGGATAAAGCGACTCCATCAAAGGAAACAAGTGCGGATGCTACATCTGTTAAATTTGGTTTCAACAAAAATGTTGACAGTGTTCCACAAGCATCATTTACTTTCTCTTCATCTGCTGGTGGTGAGTCTACTTTTCTCAAATTTGGCGGGACTTCTGACTCAAAGCTGAGCTCAATCAGGTCAGTGTAATTGTGTTTTGTTCTGCCTGTTCTATTGACATTTTCGTCAGTGAAGAATTTGTCTCTGGACTAATAATCTTAATTAGGAACTTAGGAGTATACATTTTCTTTCAAGATTAACCTTTACCTTCATAGTTTGAGTACAAGTTTAAACAAATTTATCATGCTGTGTTGTATTATCTCTTCAACTTCGATTTTATTGTGTCTTGTTGAAAATGTGTTTTGAACTTATTTCTTGTTTACTTAATACAACCTGCTGTTTTCTGGGATGTACTAGTATCATTGGCAAATCACGGTACTTCAATTAAGCAAAGACTTTTTCTAGTGGGATACTGATTGATTGTTGTTGTATTCTAAATATTGCAATCACTATTTATATGTATCGCATTTAGATTCTAAATAAAAACTTTTCATTTCATGCATTATTGACAAACATTTGTCCCGTTAATGGTTTGTACAGTCAACTGTAATATTTATTTTATAATAGTTTTCCTGACAAAGGCTGATAAATCATCTTTACTTCCGATTAAGGGAATTTTTTTAATCAATACAGATGCAATAATCATTATTTTTACACATACGTGCAGGTTCCAGACAAAAACTTTTCATTTTATATGACAAATATTTGTTACATATTGGTTTATACAATAAGTTATAATTAGTTTATTATTATAACTTTACTCATTTATATAAAATTTAGTATACTGATTTGATTGTTTACATTTTTTAAATACTAAATTATAATTTTTTGAGAAACTAAATTATTGGTATCTTCACGTCATTTTAAAATATTGGCCTCATATTTTTTTGAAAATTACTTAAATCGAAATAAATCCTTAATTACAGATTGGTTGCTGCAGATTTCCCCCTTCCCCTTTACAGTAGTTTTTCTTCATTTTTGTCTATTCTTACTCTTTGGATTTTGTAGTTATTTCCTGTCTGGCTTTGATTTTTTTTCAAGTGTATCATAACTGTAATTATAATTATATTGGTTTAATCTGATGTGATGCACAGTTCAATTGCAAGAGATATATCTGCATCTTAACATATATTATGTGAAGTGATACAATATTCATTGCACTAACTACGCGTTCATTTACAGCTCAATTACTGCTACCGGTATTGTTGATTCAGTGCCAAAAGTTCTCGAATCAAATAATGCTGATGTCAAGGCTAGTATAGTTTCCGAAGTCTCTGCTCAATCATCAGAACCATCTGCAGCATCTATGTCATTGTCAACATCACCCACAAATATATTTACTTTTGGCAACAGTTCAAGTCAAAATAATGGATCTGCTGCTTCAAGCCCTACACTGTCCTCCCCATTTCTACCTCTGGTTTCAAATAGTCTTACAAGTCAGAATATGTTCAGTAGCTCATCCCTTGCCACAAGCAGCAGCAGCATTAATGCGACTGCTACTTCCACCACTAGCATGACAACCAGCACCTCCGTTGTAAATGCGTCCAGCAATAGCAGTTCCTCTACCTCAGTGATGACGTCCTTATCTCCAACAACTTCCCTTTTCAAATTTGGATCCACGCCTTTACCATCAACAAGTTTACCTGTTTCATCTTCTCGCCTAGGACCCGTGGAAACGGACAGAAAAAATGCTGGAATTGGTAAAATTGAAAACACCTCCTTTGGAAGCTCTTCTGCTGCTGTTGAAAATGCCGGGAATGGCATTTTTGGGCTTAGTTCATTGGCAACATCTGCAAATAGCCAGTCCCAGACACAGGGTTCTATCTTTGGCACTGTAAGTGGGTCTACCTTTGGTACTCTGGCACCTAGTGCTACTAGTGGGTTTGCAACTTCGACTGAGAGTCAGTCTCTGGGATTTGGTTCATCTACACCATCCCCGTTGTTTGGGTTGGCTGGAAGTTCATCGCTCCCTTCTTCAAGTCCTGCAACAAATATTTTTAATTCTGGTCTAACGGCCGGACAAAGCACCCCCGCTTCTTCTTTGGAAGCCAACCCTGTTAGCTCCAATAATGGCACAAATTCTACCTTGTTTGGGGTTCCTAGTTGGCAGCCCAGCAAATCGTCTCCGTTTGGCACCCCCTTCAGTTCATCATCATCGTCTTCATCTACCTCTGTGTTTTCCTTTGGGACATCCGCTCCATCTGTTGCTTCCACCAGCTCTCCCATGGTATTTGGATCATCTACAGGTGCATCAGGTTCTCAATTCTCATTCACTTCAGCTGCAGCCACTACCAGTACACAACCTGCTTTTGGAAATTCTAGTCCCGTCTTTGCATTTGGTTCAGCTTCTGCTAACAATGATCAGATGAGCATGGAGGACAGTATGGCTGAGGACACAGTTCAAGCAACTCAACCCGCCACTCCTGTATTTGGTCAGCAACCAGCCCAAGCTCAATCAAATTTTGTATTTGGAGCACCAACTCCAACTGGAGCTAGCCCTTTCCAGTTTGGGGGTCAACAGAATATTGCTCCACAGAATCCGTCTCCATTTCAGGCTTCTGGCAGTCTAGAATTTAATGCGGGAGGGAGTTTCTCATTGGGCACTGTTGGTGTTGATAAGTCTGGTAGAAAGCATATTAAAATTAAACACAGGCAGCGTAAGAAGTAAGAAGACTGTTTATGGAAAGAGTTATTAATCGCACTGCACTGCTATAGTCTGCTCTTGAGTAGTGCAACAAATAAATAAGTTCTAAAGGTGGGTGATTCCCTAATTTTGTTGTTGAGGTTGCACTCTGGACGAGTGCTATTGAAAGCAAATCAACTCTCGGACATGCTTGTCAGTCTCCTTTGTCTTGCTTGCTTCTTATAGAGGAATGCAAGGCATAACTTTGCACAATTTTGTAATATTATGATCTGATAGGAACATTAGTTGTTGTACTTGTAATATCAAGATTTGGTCTGTTATGATGTTCACAAAATCCCTGTGTTATCTTTTACTTGTATCATAGCCCGAAATAGGCATGGATTTTATTTTTATCTTAACTGATGGTCCAATCATTTGCTATTAGAAGCTGATTACCGATGTTTTCTAGCGTCTTTTGTTTTGAAAACCAGACTGGCCTGTCGGACCAGGAATAATACCCGTGTCAAGTCCTGTTGTTACAACTTAAACAAATTTTTGTAACATATTATTTTTTGTTATAAATTTTATGAAAAAGAAATATTCTTAAAAAAATACTAAATGAGAAATTAATTAAAAACTTTATATTTTCGTTGTATATAAATAAAAGTAACATTATAAAGGACATTATTTTCTTAAGAGGTTAGTTTTTTTTTTTAGGGATACAAATCAAGAAAACGAAAATAAACTTTGAATTTGGATAGGAAATGTTATCAAAGGGTTTTTTTTTGAAAATATTTTGAAAGAGACTCTTTAATTATAACATTCAATAACTAAAAGTTTCAAAAGAATAGTATAGATGTTCCAAGTTTGCAAGCTTAGCACTCTAAACTCCTTTATGATTTTCACATTCTACTCCGCCTTCAACAATTTTCGAAAACGAACTAGAATATGAATTCACCGTTAAGCTTGTAATTTTTTAGAGATCATGTCGATCAAAAGCTTGGAGTAACTTTCCATAAGATAAGAATCATTCCAAATACGTAACATTGCTTTCCACGTACGAAAATAATAAGATTGCAGACTAATACTAGCAATAAAGTCATTATTACGCTAATATTTATTCAAGGAAATTTCTTATTCCAATGTATCAGGTGAAAAAATACTCTGAAAAACAAAAAATATCTATTAGATTTCGAAGAAATATTTCTGAATTCACTATGTACCACTTTTATGATGCATCAATCAAGTGCCACTCCAGAGCAAAACAAAATTTTATTTCGGAGATGGATCTTTGGTAATCTCAACAAATAAATAGATAACTGAACATCCCTTTGGAGTTTCCGAAGACGCATCTACGGAAGTTTGAGGCGAGATTTTGAAATTTTTGTAACATTTGCATGTCAGATATTTCCGGAGACGCATCTCCGAAATAAGTTGATAAAACACTCACCTGCATGATCACACAACCATACTTGTTTTTCTACTCCAACCCCTTACCAAAATCTTTCCCTTCTCAATCCATATTTTTACTCAAAATCTTTAATATTGTGTTCCTTCCCTTCTCCATTCTCCTCACATAACCTTCTGAACTCTTTAGAGTTGCACTCACCTTCACCATCAATTTTTGAGAGTTCTTAACTTGTGACGATTATGTTTTTTAGCCTTCACCTCGAACATCTGAAACTCAATAAGCACCTCATGCTTAAACTTGATGAGTGCTACCCATGTCATTCTTGTGAACTCATTCACAAATGGCACAAAGTACTTGTTTTCTCCAAGTGAATTACTTCAATTGGTCCACAAACATCAAAATGAACTACTCCTAAAACATGTTTTACTCTTGGGGCCACTTCTGATGCAAATGACAATCTAGGTTGCTTGTCTTTCATGCATATCTCACATGACTTCTCAGGCTTCACAATCTTAGAAATGTCATGTACTAGCTTTTTAGAACTCATATTCCCTAAGCTCCTAAAGTTCATATACCCAAATATCTGGTACCACATCTCACTGTCACTTTCACTACCTTCTGCACTAAGGTATTTATTTTTAGCTGTTACCACATTCACATTCAATGTTATGCTGTTTTCCTGTTCAGACTGCATAATCAGCTTTTGACCAAAATCATACAAATTCAAGAGATTATCCTTCATAGTAATTGGGAAATCTTTCTCAATTAGCTGACCTACACTCATCAAATTTCTCTCCATGCCAAAAATATGCCAAACATCCTTGATCATAACAGTTTTTCCATTCATCACTATGACCTTGACAATTTCCATTCCTTCAACATTCAATCACTTATCATAAATACATCTGATTTTTATCATCTTTCTAGAGTCAAAATTAATTAGCCATTGTTTGTTTCCAGTTAGGTTATTTGAACAACCATTGTCCATATACCATTAGTCTACCAAATAGACACCATCAAATTTAGAAGCCATCAACAACATAGGTTCATCATCAGACTCTCATATGACTATGTTTTCTTCTTTTGATTTTCTTTCCTTGTTTGACCTATAATCAACAACAAAGTGACAAAACTTCTTACAATAGTAACACTGAACTTTTTTTTGTCAAACTTCTCATTTATCTTATGATGTTTCTTCTCATCAGAGTTGGAGGCTTCTGACTTCTAATAACCACCACCATGTCTCTTCTTGGAACTGACCAATTCTTGACCTCTAACCATGATTGCTTCTGATTCTTATTACTAGAAGACGCCTTCAGAGTCTGCTTGACCTCTCTTTCAGAGGTTCTCTCAATTATACGTAACTCTTATCTAGACTACTTTGCATATATTCAATTCTAATGGTTCTAAGGTCATTGAAGTGTTCAATTGGTACAACAATGTAATCAAACTGAGGAGTAAGTGATCTCAACACCTTTTCAATGATTACTTGTTCTGAAAGAGTTTCTCCATAAGATTTCATCTCATTTATGATCATAATCACTTTTCAGATGTAATCAAGTACCTTCTCATTGTTTTTCATGATGAGATTCTCATACTGCTTACGTAGAGACTGAAGCTTCACCTTCTTCACTGATGCATCACCTTCACATCACCATACCAATGTATCCCACTTGTAAACACCCCAAATTTGCCCTCACCCATTCACACCATGGCTTGTGATCATTTCATATGCATAAACACAATCATACTATCTCATATCCCATTTTTGATTCACTGCATAGATTCAAAGTCATATGCATCTAGGGTTTGTGATTTGAGCAATCCAAGAGCTTCTTGAGCCACTCCAAAGGCCATAAATCAATTCAAAGGGGTCCATGTATGTTCAAGTATCATATTATATCCTCTCAAAGTCAAGAATGCCAAAGAATCACAAGAACTGGGATTGGTATGGAAGCAGAGCCAGGCTTGACTGCACAGATGACCTGAAATTAGGGTTTTGGTTTCAGAGGCCATAACTCCAATTTTTTTGGTCATTCTTGTTTCTATTGGTCTCTATATGGTATAGGGAGTATGCATATCAATTTTCATGAAGAAATTCCATGGGGAAGTCATCTGATCAAGGGTTGACTTTCTGAACAAGTCAGTGAAAAATCTGGGCATCTGAGGCCCCCAATGACCCAACCAAAGGGTGTTCTTCATCATTTTGATTGTATATGATCTTTATTTGATCATGGAAGATGTTGGAAGTTCACAAAGTTGAAGAATTTCAAGTCTTTTGCAAAGTTGACTTTTTGGACAAGTTTGACTTTTAATGGAAATGTCATTTTATGCAACTTTTTCAACCCTTACTTTTTGATTCAAAAAAGCTTTAAATGGAAAAACTTTGGTCATGAAAGTTGTAGAATGGATCTTTCCCTTTTCAAAAAGTACAAGAACATGACCTAATTCATTTTGGATCAAAAGTTATGGCTCATCAAAGTTGGCAAAAATCACTAAAATTCAAGTTATGCACCAAATGGAAAAACTTGCAAAATCTTGTACCAAGGCAATTTGTGACTTCAAAATGGTCTCTAATATTTACACAAACATCACACAACATTCAAAAGTCAGATTGCACCCCAAAGAATCACATGTTTTATGGCCCATGGATCAAGTTTCTCTCATGAAAACCAAAGGCAAGGCAAGTTGCAAAAGTCATCATATCTCCTCACCCACTTGTTGCCTAGCCTGCTGATCAATCCTAGCCTTTTTCCCTCACCATGCTGCGCAGCCCACTCTCCATGTACTTGGCTAGAAGTTGCCCATGCCCTTCTTACACAAAAGTTGACATTTTTGCAAAAGCACCCATACCTATCACAAAAGGACATGTCACTTCATCTGACCAATGAGCATTGTTTATACAAATCAATTGCAAGCCAAACCACACAAGACACAAGCCTGAAACCAGCCATAGCACCACATTCTCATTTTCACTCCCTTGAGCAAAAGCTTTCGAAACTCAGCATACAAGCCACAAACTCACAAACAAACTTCATAAACCTTCTCAACACCTCTCCCTGATCACAAAGCACCCTTCAAAGCAACATGAAACTCAAAGAATCACAAACACGATTCTCACCTGAGCTTGAACAGAACCTGTTCAAACTTCCAAACCAGCCAACACAAACTCCTTCTAAGCATCAATATGTCATCAGGGGCCTAAAAGGAGTGGATTACGCAAAGGGAAGAGGTCAGAAAGTTGCAAACTGAAAAGCTTCAAACTCAGGTAGCTTCATGAACATATTTTCCAGAAATCATTTTTTAAGTTCCTAAGTTGTTCTTCATGATTCACTGATCACTTTGATGTTCTTGGTTTTGAAAATGGTGAAGAAATGAGAGTTTAATCTTTGTCTGAAATTTTTGCCCTAGAAAATTTTTTTGTGTCGATTCAGTTGATTGAGGAAGAATAAATGAGTTTTGTGTTAGGGTTTTGATTCAGGAGGATGTGGGCATGATTTCTGTTCTTTTAGATTTCATTTTAGTAAGGTTTTGAGGATTTTAGGGATTTTCAGGTGGGGTTCCCACCGGAGAAGATGACCGGAGGTCTTCTCCGGCCACCTGAAAATAATTAGGGTTTAATCTCTGTGTTTAATGAAGTTTGAATGCTGAGCGTTGGATGCGTTGACTAGGGAAGACTGGCGCGTGTTTGGAGGGCTGAGATTTGTCATTAGAAACCCTAACCTTTAATTAACTTAATTAATTCATTTTAATTAATTTAAATCAGAAATTAGGAAGTTTGAATGTGGGCCTTTGGATTGCGCGCGCAGTCAACAGCCCTCTCCCCAGTTTCAATCTGATTCGTCCATTGTAATTACTTTCCATTTTCTTTAATTTTTATTTCATTTATTTTGTATTTCTTTCTCCATTTTATTTAAAATAGCAAAAACCTTTTAAAAATTCTGAAATTTTTTGTACAAACTTTTATTTAATTTCAGAACACAAAAATATTTTTTATTTTATTTTTCGCATTTAAAAAGTATTTTTAAATATTTAAAAGTTTATTTTTAATTAATTAATGAGAATTAATTAATTAAAAATGCTTTTAGGTATTTAAAAATCACTAAAAAATTCATGAAACATTTAAAACCATTTAGAAACATTTTCCAACCCTCAAACCAAATTTCTTTTTTGATCTTGATGCATTGTGAGAATTTTTCATGGAATTAAAATCATTTTAATGCATTATTTTGATCCAAACTTCCAAAAATCATTTCTGCCTAACCATTGAGAGTTGGACCTTGATTCTTTTTGCATTGCATTGTGTTTAGCATGTAGTATGTGAGATTAAATGGGCATGATTTGATCTTTCATTTTCCTTTTGTTTGACATTTTTCTTGTTAAGGAACCCTAAAACCCTAGAAAACTTAGGAAAATCATAACTTGAAATAGGTTGAGAGTTGGAACTTCTCCTTTGGGCAGTGAGTTAGTATAGGATTAGGGATCCTTTGAGTGCATTTCCAATTTTTTATATTGATGTTTGCTTCTGATTTTGGTTTTTGTTTGATGCTTTGATCATAAACCCTAATTTGGGCTTCCATATGCATCCATCTTGCATTTGCATTCATACCTTGACTTGCCATGACATTTTGTGCATCCATTTGATTCATTTGACATCTTAAGACATATTGAAAGCATGTTTGATCATTGCCTCTTGCATTTGCCATGTTGTATGCCATATGCATTTCATAACTTTTCATGAATGTTCATGGTTCTTAACTTGTTTCATTTGCATCCATAAGCTTGTATGATCATCATCATGCCTTGTTCCATGTTTGCATCATCTCATAGCATCATTATCATCATGAATGTGCTTCTGGTTTTGATTTTCATCATGCCATTTCATCTCATTTTGCATTGCATTTCTTTTCTTTCACTAACATTTCAGGTGGTAAGTTGTTTGAGAAGTGAATTTGCCTTCACTTCTCATAATCTATTTTCATCTCTTTCATGCACCCTTGCTGCATTTTTGTTTATGCTTGAGATTGGGCTTGCCCATTCTTCTTCTTCTTACTTTCTTTCCTCAAGTGACTTGTCTTCTTCAATGAAGCAAGTTACTTTGCTTCTCCTGATCCTTTCATCTGCTTCCTGGTGCTTCCATTGAAGATTTCTCTTGTAAACCTCACAAACTTTAGGAACAACCAAGCATGACAATGATTAGGGTTTTGATTAGTTCCCCTCTTAGTTTTTACCTTTGTGTCTCATTGAGTCTTCTCTTCTCACCTCATAATCAGGGACTAAACCCTAAAGGCTTTAAGGCTTTGTGATTAAGCTTATGCCTGCATCCTTCTATTAGGATGGAGTGTATAACTTTAATCCTAAGTGTTAAACCCTTAATGTGTTTAAATCCTTTAATTAATCCATCTAATAATCACTAAGACATCAAGCTTGTAACTTGGGCCTTGCATTAGGGTTCTATTTCTTCCTTAATTGGTTAAGAAGGACTAACCCTAGTGTTAATGGATAAGTCCCCCTCAAGTTTGTCTTACAAATCATAAAAATCATTTCTTCATCTTACCATTAAATAAAATCCACTTAATCAAAGGCTTGTTTTGTCATGGGTTTAATCCCTAATTATGGATTAAGTTGAGGAGCTTTCCTCAGCTTAAACACTCTCATCTATTATCCTTCTATTAGGATGGTGTAATGAGTCAGTTTAATCCCTGATTATGGCTTAATCTCATTACTTAACACTAAACAAAAACAACAAAAAAAACATCTTAATAATCACAAGTAGGTTAATGATCTTAATCCTACATCAGGGTGGTTAAGTGTGAGATGCTGACTTCACACTTAAGGCATTCTCATTACCCCTAATCAGAGGGAGGATGTGATGAGTTACTAACCCATTGGTTTAGGCTTAAGCTCATTAACTTATGACAAACCTTCAAAAGCAATAAAAGACTGAAAACACAAAAACAAACAATAATCGTCTCCTTCGGGATTCTTTCCTCATCTCATTCACTCATAAACGAGAATTTGCTTCTTCCGTCTAATGCAAGACAGTTTGCACCTGAGCCAGACAGGTCATACACTTGAGCATAGACAAGTAAGCAGTTCACAAGTCAATTCATCTTTCAGTCCCTTTGGGTCGAACTACGGCGTTCTGACTTCCTCATTGCACGAGAGGATACGTAGGCATAACTTAACAGTTATCGAACAAAAGTCTCTGTATGTTCCCCCTCTTCCAGCTTTATTCTTTTAGCCTCGTATTCTTGAGCATCTTATTCCAGTTCTCACACTGACACTTCACTGATACACTTCACACTTCTCTTACACTGACACCTGTATATCCTTTTCCAGCTCTTTTATACACAGATTGCACTGACACTACCCCTTTAAAGCACAAATCTTTTAAGCGTGGATCCCGTCGAGTACGGCGGACAATCTGGGTGCTAATACCTTCCCAGGTTGTAACCAACCCCCTTTCTCAGTCTCTCTGGTTCGCAACCGTCTTATCCACATCTTTCTAGGTTTATGCAGCATTACCTTTCCTCCGGGATAAAAATGCCTAGCTGGCGACTCTTGTCTTTCTGAGTTCACTCCTGTGTGTTCTCATTTCTTTCGCCGACCGTTCGCGTCTGTACCCCATTTGACCCGGCTTCATTTGGTGGGAGCGACAACTTGGCGACTCTGCTGGGGAACCTTTATACTGTAACCAGGGCTTCTGGTTCTTTTTGTGGGTTCCTCCTAGCGCTTGATTGATTTGTGTTTACTAGGGTGTTATGTGCTATTTGTGCTTGTATTTGTATTTATTTTTGCTTTATGTACAGTTGTTTTATTGCTTTCTTTAGGGCTTTACATATATCATACTGTCATACTGTGCTGGCTGGATCTGGTTTTGCTTTGGTGGGTGGGTGTTTTACTGAGAGTTAAGGTCCTATACCTGGGACCTGAGTGACACCTAGGCTAGAGTGGTTCATGTTCTTTCCCATTCCATTTCGGTCTGGTGCGGGAATATGAAACACGGTTCAGATATGGGTTTCTTCTTGAGAACTCTGTGCTGCAGATTTCCTATAGTACTAGGGCTATCTTGGAAGCCTGCTAAGTCTGGATGACCTTTAGTATTGACCATCAGAAACTGAGGTGAATTAGAGGAGGATCTTTTATGGTTATTGTAAACACTGTACCTCCGGGTTAGAAGTGTTTACACTTCTCATAACTGATCCAAGTCTGAGGATCCTTGTTTTAGAACATTACCTGTGAGGGGGGTTGGGCTGTTTACAGGTTTGCAGGTACCCTTGACATCAGCATACCCTGTTACTTTGTTTTGATTAAGAGTACTCCACTTTGGAACAGTTCTTGTGATTTTTAACCCAGGACATGTGACTCTTTATTTGAGTCCCCCACCTTGGTTACTGGACTTTTTGAACCTCCATCTGGATTTCTTGAACATACATGGACTCATATCAGAGCAATTAATCAGATCCAGCTCAGTCACAAACCCTTGCATATCATTTGCATACATCCTCATTGCATCATTTTAACATGTGTTTATTTGTTTTTCAGGGTATCCATTCTACATTTTGGCTTGGTTTTGACCCCTTCTTCAGCATAGACCTGTCTTCATCAGTGCTTACTTCAGCTATCAGCTACCTGCTTCAGTCACCTGCATCACCAGTCTCAGCCCGTCAGAGGCCTATCTTCAGTGTTATTCTCAGCACCTGTCTCAGTTCTCTTTCAGCAGCATGGCACCTAAGAAAAGTAACATCTCCTATCATTTCTTCGAGCCTGAGTTGGCTAGCATCAGGAAGATTCAGACCCTGATTACTCCAGACCATATACCACTTTTCAGAGAACATTATGGAGGAATCCTTGATGTGGTTGTGGATTTGGACCCTTCACAGAGGAGCCTGATTCATACTTGCTTGCAGTTCTATGATCCCCCTCTGAGGTGCTTCACCTTCCAGAATTTTCAGTTGGGACCCTTGTTGGAAGAATATTCATCATTGGTTGGTGTGCCTATCAGGGATGGAATTCCCTTCAACCCTGAGATGGCTTTCCCTAGTAATGAGGAGATAGCAAAAGCATTATATCTGGAACCAGTTCTGATTAGGCAGAATTTGACAGCTAAAGATGGAGTCTCTGGTTTTCATCTGGATTTCTTGACTTCTCAGGCTATTCTGAAGGCCTCCTTGGGGGAGTGGAAGGCAGTCTGTGCTCTGTTGGCCCTTAGCATATATGGGGTCATACTCTTTGCAGATGAGCCTAGGTTTGTTAGCAAGAATGCAATCCATCTTTTCATCCTGAGAAACCCAGTGCCCACCTTACTGGGAGATCTTTACTACTCTGTTCATCAAAGGAATGAAAAGCAAAGGGGGAGATTAGTGAGATGCTGTGCTCCTTTGTTCCATACTTGGCTGCTTAGGCATTTGCCAAAGACTGATGCATTCTTGAACCCTCACCAGCAAAAGAACTGGGCTAAGAGGCTTGTTGCTCTAACCTCAGATGACATCAGGTGGTGCACTCAGAGCACCAAGGGCAGAGACATCATTACAAGTTGTGGGCAGTTTCCCAATGTGCCTCTGATAGGAGTGAAGGGTTGCATCAATTACAACCCTCTGCTATTCAAAAGACAACTGGGCTATGCATTAGTCCATCCTCCTAGAGCACAGGATCTGACTGAGACCCTTTATTGTGAGATCAAGCCTAATCTGGTTGTTGTCAGGCAGGCATCCTGGGCCTGGGACAATGTGCAGACTAAGGGGGTAACCATTCTTGGGAGATGCAATAATGTAGCCTCAGCTCAGTACTATGAGTGGTCTCATGCCAGAGCTCAAATTACTGGAATGCCCTTCACTATTGAAGATGTGCCTGGACCCTCCACAGCACCACCTCCAGCAACTGTCAGCTTAGAGGAGTTTGAGAAATTGAAAGAGAGAAATGAGAATCTGACTCAGGCTTTACAGAAGACCCTCTGGGAGAGGAGTGATGGTCGCTTGGACATTGAAAGGTTAGAAAAGCTAAGGGTGGAGCATCTGGCCAAAATTGAGAAGTCAGAGGATTACATTAAGAAGTCTAGGGCTGGAGAACAGATCTTGAAGAATGCCTGCAAAGAGGCCCAATTCCAGAGAGCTAGGACTGATTTGTATCTGAAGGAGAGTCAGGCTAGGTGGGTCAGGATCACCGAGGCCCGTACTCAGGAGGATAAAAGGACTCAGGATAAGATTGAACAGATGGAAGCTAGTGCAAAAGAGCAGCAGGAAGCCCTGGCAGCAGCCTAGAGGGAGATCTCAGAGTTGAAGATCAGAGCTGATGTGAAGAGGTCAAAGGACCAGAGTCGACACAAGAAGCTAACTGCAGCTGTTACTACCAGGAATCTTCTCATCAGGAATCGTACAGAGCGTCCAGCTGATCCTGTGACTGAAGCACTTCTCAAGGAAGTTCAGGAGGATGAGTTTGGTCTTGATGTTTGACTTCTGCTTGTTGTCGCTTTCATTTTATGTATTTTTCTTCATGTTGTATTTTTGACCCCTCAGAGGGCATGTATTGTAAAAAACAAACTATGTATCATTTACTTTTTGTAATATATGTGTGGATTTGTTTATCTGAATTCTTCCAAAGCAACATCACAAGCATCTTCTTCAAGGGTCTGGAAAAGTCAAAACCAAATGCCAAGCCGGATACCTTGGAAACAAATAGACATACTGCATTGCATGCTAACCCTTTGTTTTGTTTTGTAGGTTTTTGTTTTATTGTTACTAACTCTGTTGTGACTTCAGGAACTATTGCTCGACGTCGAGGGTTTCCACTCAACCGTCCACACAGATATCCCACCCGCAACAATCTTCCGGGCATACAAATGGACCAAGTACAGCAGGACCTTACAGAGGTCAGGACTCAAATGGCCAATGAAAGGCTAGAAATGAGGAATCAGATGACACAATTTATGGAAGTGATGAATAATATGGGTCAAAGCCAAGAGAGGTTAACAACACTGGTAGAGGGGAGGAATCAGGAAGACCATCATCCAGGGACTGCTGGGACAAGCAACAATGAGAGAGTCCAGCCTCATGTTAATCCCCCAGTCTTTGGACCCCACCTGCATCCAGAGATCAACATCCCTGCTAATGTGCAAGGGACTGCCACTGCAGGTAGAGTGCTGCAAGAAGACCCCCAGGAAGATCAGTTCACAGTGATGGGAGCTGGGGAGGAAGCCTATGACAGAAGGCTAGAAGAGATTGCTGAGAAACTGAGGTCCCTAGAATCCTAGAATTCTTTGGGCTTTGATGTTATGGACATGGGTCTAGTGGACGGGGTCAGGATTCCCCACAAATTTAAACCACCATGCTTTGAAAAGTATAACGGGACTTCCTGTCCCCGGACCCATTTACAGTCTTTTCTGGGGAGGCTGAAGGCATATACCATGGACGAAAAGCTATGGATGTTTTATTTTGAGGATAGCTTAACTGGAGCTTCAAGGGAATGGTACTCTCATCTGACCAGAGCAACCATTAGATGCTGGAAGGACCTGGCAGAGGCCTTTATCAGACAGTATCAGTACAACTTGGATATGGCTCCCAACAGGACCCTCCTGATGGGAATGTCACAATCATCCAGGGAAAGCTTCCGGGAGTACGCTCAAAGGTGGAGACAGCTTGCTGCTGCTGTCCAGCCACCTATGTCAGAGAGGGAGATGGCTGATATGTTTATGAATACCCTCCAAGGAACATACATTGACAGGTTGGCTGCCTTTTCTTCCACTAACTTTGCTGATGTAGTCATAGCCGGGGAAAGGATTGAAAGCCTATTAAAGATGGGTAAGATTTCTGAAAACGGTGCCAGCTCATCCAGCAACTCAAGAAAGCCTTTTGTAGGCCCAAGAAGAACTGGTGAGACCAATGCTATCCATACCAGCAGGGGCAGACCCCAATATGTTCATAGGTCTGTAGCAGCAGTCACCATTCCCGCTCCAATTCATCCTCAACCAGTTTATCAACCTCAGCAACAAAATTATCAGCAACAAACTCAGTATCCTCCTCAGAGAAATTATAACAACAGCAACACCAACAACAACAATCAGCAGAGACCGTTCCAACAGAGACCTTCTCAGGCCAATAGGGTGATCGATCCGATCCCTATGCCCTATGCCACATTATTGCCACAACTCTTGAAACTCAACCTGGTTGAGCTAAGGACGTTGGCACCTCCGGATCCTAACAGTCTGCCCAGAAATTATGACGCCAGCGCCAGATGTGCTTTTCACTCAAATGCACCTGGCCATAGTACGGAGAAGTGCAGAGCCTTGCACATGAAGGTACAAGACTTGGTAGACTCCAAAGCTCTGAACTTTGCACCACCACCAAATGTCAACAAGAACCCTATGCCACACCATGGTGGTCCCGGAATCAATGCTATTGAAGAAGACAAGCCGTCTTACTTGATAACCAGTGTGGGTCAGATTCGGACACCCTTGGTGGAGATTAAAGCTCAACTCCTTGAATGTCAAATATTCCCGGGATGTGAGTTAGGGTGTGCTTATTGCAACATCTCAGTGAATGGTTGTGATAACTTGAGGGATGGCATAGATGGCCTCATCCAGAGTGGCCTGCTTCAAATTACAACATCAATACCTACCAATCCAACAATCTCCTTAACAACGGTTCCAGAATCGTCTACAACTGCAACAACCATTGTTCCAAACAACTTTTCAGTTTCATCAACAAATGCTTCATCTGTTACTTCAATGGACCAGATATCAGCAAACATCCCTTTTACAACTTTAGCACCCCTTCATTCAGAGTCTCCTACAACAACAACACCCATCCTTCCAACAATGTCTCCTACAACATCAGCAACAAACAGTGCAAGTGTCTCGACGGTTACAATTTATTATGATCCTGCAAATGACTCCGCCTACAACTCACAAAATGCCACTCCTATCAGAGCACCAGTCACAATATATTATGATCCACAGACTATCACAGTCCCTTCTGCAGCTGCCATCAGTCCAGTCACTGTCACAGTGCCTGGGCCAGTACCTTATGAAAGCAGTAATGCCATCCCTTGGCATTACGGCTCTGATTTATACTGCGAAGGAAAGAAAATCACCTTCGAATCATCAACTTCTTCACCACAAATAGACAATGTGGGGGGAGGCGGAGGCTTCACTCGGAGCGGACGTCTCTTTGCCCCGCAAATTCAAAGACCCACTGCTGAAGCAGAAGCTGCTACCAAGGCAAAAGGGAAGAGCATGGTGCAGGAAGAGCAAATTGTTAAAGAAGCTTTGAAAACACCTTTTGATCAAGAAGTTGATGAATTCATGAGAATCATCAAGAAAAGTGATTACAAGATAGTGGACCAGCTTCACCAGACGCCTTCCAAGATCTCCATTCTATCATTGCTTATGTGCTCCGAGGCTCATCGGAACGCACTACTCAAAGTCTTGCATGCAGCTTATGTGCCAGAAGAGATCACTGTCAATCAGTTGGAAGCTGTGGTTGGAAATGTTAATGCTAGTAATGGACTAGGATTTACCAACACTGATTTGACTTCGGAAGGCCGCAATCATAACAAGGCTTTGCACATTACCATGGAGTGTAAGGGTGCAGTTCTTTCACATGTACTGGTAGACACCGGGTCATCCCTCAATGTCCTGCCTAAAAAAGCCCTTGTGAAGCTGGAATATGAAGGATTGGCATTACGTCCCAGCAACTTAGTAGTGAGAGCCTTTGACGGTTCTAAGAGATCAGTTCTGGGAGAAATTGAGTTGCCTGTAACGATTGGCCCACAAACTTTCAAAACGACCTTCTACGTGATGGACATTCAGCCTGCCTACAGCTGTTTGTTGGGTAGACCATGGATTCATTCCGTTGGCGCAGTTACGTCTACCCTTCACCAGAAGTTAAAATTCGAGTGGGAGGGTCAAGTCGTTACTATTTGTGGAGAGGAGGATATTTTTGTTAGCCATCTGGCTACATACAAATACATTGAGATGGATGGGGAGATCCACGAGACCATGAGCCAAGGGTTTGAGGCCCTGAATATTAATGAAACCTCTGCTGTACTTGGGACTTCCATGACATCCTACCAGCAGGCCCGGAAGGTGGTGGAAGAAGGAAACGCTCAAGGCTTGGGCAAATTGTTGCCTGTGGAGAAGAAAGAAGTTAGATTTGGGTTGGGTTACAAACCAACTCAAGAAGATCAAGCAGAGGCTGCCAAGAAGCCCAACTTTGTTAGTGGGGGGATGCTCACCCCCGATGCTGTCAACAACTTGGAAGATGAGTCGGAAGATGAACGCAACCTGGAAAGCTGGATTCGTCCAAAGATCCCAGGGAGCAGTATCTCAAACTGGTCTTCCCAGGAAATTATAAGGGTTACTCCTGCAGAGTAATTATTATTTCCTGTGTATTTTAAGCATGCATCAAGTCTTGCATCTTGCCCAAGATGACAAGACTCATTTTGTAATCGGGCCATCTGTAATTTTTGTGCAACAAGATTAATCAATAAAATATCAGACATCTTTTGCAAACAAGTCTTTTTCTTTTCCGCTCACTGTTTTTCCATTTTTCTTTTTGTACAAAAATAAATGACAATGTTTTCAAAATGACAACTTCATTTCACTTTTCTAAACAAGATTAAAATCAATCACTAAAATGAACAAACTAAACCCTTGCAGAGAGTACCTTCCAGACAGCACCGACAACAACACGGCTATGACTTCGTATGACTCTGACAATCCGATCAATCAAGCTGATGAAGGGGTTGAAGAAGATTATGAGCTTCCTGAAGAGTTAGCCAGATTGTTGAGACAAGAGGAGAAGGTTATCACTCCTCATCAGGAGGAGGTCGAAACAATTAATCTTGGTACAGATGAAGATGTGAAAGAGGTTAAAATCGGGGCCTGTTTACAAGACTCAGTGAAAAAACAACTGATTGGCCTGCTTCAAGAATATGTGGATGTGTTTGCTTGGTCTTATCAAGATATGCCAGGGCTGGACACCGATATCGTTACACACAAGCTGCCTTTAAGAGAAGAATGCCCACCGGTCAAACAGAAACTACGCCGGACTCGCCCAGACATGGCAATGAAAATCAAAGAAGAGGTACAAAAGCAGTGGGACGCCGGATTCCTGGCTGTAACTAGCTACCCGCCGTGGGTTGCTAACATTGTGCCTGTTCCAAAGAAAGATGGCAAGATAAGGATGTGTGTTGACTACCGGGACCTGAACAGAGCCAGCCCGAAAGATGATTTCCCATTACCTCACATTGATGTATTGGTCGATAATACGGCTCAGTTCTCGGTGTTCTCCTTCATGGACGGATTTTCAGGATACAATCAGATCAAAATGTTACCTGAAGACATGGAAAAGACAACTTTCATCACACCTTGGGGCACGTTTTGTTACAAGGTGATGCCATTCGGATTGAAGAATGCTGGTGCAACATATCAACGGGCTATGGTAACATTATTTCACGATATGATCCATAAGGAAATCGAGTGTTATGTGGATGACATGATTGCCAAGTCCCTTACAGAGGAAGACCACCTGGTAAATCTGCTGAAGCTATTCAAGCGTCTGAGGAAGTACCAACAGAAGCTGAACCCCAACAAATGCACATTCGGGGTGCAATCTGGTAAGCTGCTGGGTTTTATCGTAAGTGAGAAAGGGATTGAAGTGGACCCTGATAAAGTCAAAGCCATTCAAGAAATTCCTGCGCCGAAGACTGAGAAAGAGGTTCGAGGGTTTCTAGGTAGATTGAACTACATTTCAAGGTTCATATCTCACCTTACGGCAACCTGTGAACCATTGTTCAAGCTGTTAAGAAAGGAACAGACGGTCAGGTGGAATGAAGACTGCCAAAGAGCTTTTGACAAGATCAAGGAATACCTGCAAGAACCACCAATCCTTATGCCTCCAGTTGAAGGAAGACCTCTGATAATGTACTTAACAGTATTAGAAGAGTCAATGGGGTGTGTGCTGTGCCAACATGACGAGTCTGGTCGAAAAGAGTATGCAATATACTACCTGAGCAAAAAGTTTACCGACTGTGAACAACGTTATTCACTGCTCGAGAAAACTTGCTGTGCTTTAGCGTGGGCTGCTCGCCGACTGAGACAGTATATGTTGACCCACACTACCTTATTAATCTCAAAGATGGACCCAGTTAAGTACATTTTCGAGAAGCCAGCTCTTACCGGACGGGTTGCAAGATGGCAAATGATTCTCACAGAATATGACATTCAGTACACCTCTCAGAAAGCCATCAAGGGCAGTGTATTGTCTGAATATCTTGCTGAGCAACCTATTGATGACTACCATCCTATGAGATTTGACTTCCCTGATGAAGACATCATGTTCATAAAAGCAAAAGATCATGAAGAGCCTGTTCACACTGAAGGGCCTGACCCGGAGGAAGAATGGACTATGATGTTTGATGGGGCTGTTAATATGAATGGTCGTGGTGTTGGTGCAATGCTCATTACACCTAAGGGAGTTCACATGCTTTTCTTGGCAAAACTCACCTTCAACTGCACTAACAACGAATCTGAATACGAAGCTTGCATTATGGGTCTTGAGGAAGCCATTGACCTCAGGATCAAGACATTGACTGTATTCGGAGATTCAGCTCTGGTAGTTAATCAAACCAACGGCAAATGGTACACCCACCAGGATCATCTGATACCTTACAGGGATTATACAAGAAGGTTATTGACTTTCTTCACAACGGTCAAGCTGGAGTATATCCTTCGGGACGAGAATCAGTTTGCAGATGCTCTGGCTACCATTTCATCAATGATCAAAGTTCAGGCTGCCAACTTTGTGCCGCAGATTTCAGTGTCCAGACTCGATAGACCAGCATATGCGTTCGCAGCAGATGTTATCAAAGATGATGAGCCTTGGTTCCATGACATTAAGTGCTTCTTGGAGGATCAAACATACCCATCTGGGGCATCTTCCAATGAATAGAAGACTTTGAGAAGGCTTGCTGGAAGTTTCTTTCTGAACACTGATGGTTCCCTATACAAGAGAAACTTTGATATGATACTCCTCAGATGCGTTGATAGAACAGAAGCAGACTTGTTAATGCACGAAGTGTACGAAGGATCCTTTGGTACCCATGCTGGAGGGCATGCCATGGCTAAGAAATTGCTAAGATCAGGATATTACTGGATCACGATGGATGCAGACTGTTGTGCCTACGCCAGAAAATGCCATAAATGCCAGATCTACGCGGATAAAGTGCATGTGCCTCCCAATCCTCTGAATATAATGTCTTCACCCTGGCCCTTTGCCATGTGGGGCATTGATATGATTGGCAAGGTTGAGCCAACTGCTTCAAACGGCCACAGATTCATCCTGGTAGCCATTGACTATTTTACCAAGTGGGTTGAAGCAGCTTCCTATGCCAATGTTACAAGGCAAGTGGTAGCCCAATTTCTGAAGAGAGATATCATCTGTCGATACGGAGTGCCCGAGCGAATCATTACTGACAATGGTTCCAACTTAAACAACAAAATGATGGCTGAGCTATGCCGGGACTTCAAGATCCAACACCACAATTCTTCTCCTTACAGGCCAAAAATGAACGGCGCTGTTGAGGCAGCTAATAAGAATATCAAGAAGATTGTGCAGAAGATGGTAGTCACCTACAAAGACTGACATGAAATGCTACCGTTTGCCTTGCATGGGTACCGCACGTCAATCAGGACATCCACTGGGGCAACACCGTATCAGCTTGTGTATGGTATGGAGGCAGTCCTACCTGTTGAAGTCGAATTACCCTCTCTACGGGTATTGATGGATGTTAAGCTGAATGAAGCAAAATGGGTTCGGTCCCGATACGAACAACTGAGTCTGATTGAAGAGAAAAGATTGGCTGCAATCTGTCATGGGCAGTTGTATCAGAAAAGGATGAAAAGAGCCTTCGATCAGAAAGTCAGGCACCGAGAGTACCAAGTGGGAGATCTTGTGCTGAAAAGAATCCTCCCTCCTCATACAGACCACAGGGGCAAATGGACTCCAAATTATGAAGGACCGTTTGTTGTAAAGAAAGTTTTCTCTGGTGGAGCACTGATGCTCAGCACCATGGATGGTGAAGATTTCCCGTCCCCTATGAATTCAGATGCAGTTAAAAAATACTTCGCATAAAAATGACCCGCTGGACACAAAAACAGAATGTAAGTCCAGGCAAAAATAGGGCATCCCGGCGAGTCAAAAACAGAATAAAAGACTCGGGCAAAAATAAGGGAAAATAAACAAAAAATGTACACCCGCTGAGTTGAAAAGCCACCTTGGACAGCTCAGGCAAAAATGGGTATCCCGATGGATTGAAAACCCGAAAGGGCCATCCATGCAAAATAAGGGAATAAGCGAACAATTGCATTCTGAATTCGTCTGTATCACTTCCAGCTTGGTAAGCCTCGAAAGGATCAAGCTTTTGTCAGAATCAGTCTCCTTCAGAAAGCGAGACGAGAAGAACGTCAAAAGTCATACGAGTCATAGCAAGAGGAAGCTCCTTAAAGCATCGTCAACATTGCCAGCATTTTGTTTCTCAATTTGTAACAATCTCCTCATTTCAGGAGATATGTTTCTCTGACTGTATCTTGCCAATTCAGGGCACATGAATTAATAAAATCAGATTTTCAGTCAAGTTTCATCTCAAACACTTCACTTTATTTGCAAAGAATGTCTGATATCTTTAAAATACTGATTGCATAAATACAAATGTTTTTCTCCTAAACTACGTGCTTGCAGGAAATATACTTACTCTCGAGAGTGTCTCACTCCTATGACGGAATCCGGTAAGGGATGCCTCGGGACACTTGTACGCTTCTCTGTCTTTGCAGGATCGCAGGTATTCAAAAGCGCAATATGGGGCATGAAAGCTTCACCCCAGCAAGCCGGCATGTCAACACTCACTCAGTCTTAGCACTCAAGGTGTTTTCTCCCCAGCTGAGTTGCCACTTGCTGCTTCTCCCAGCCGAGTTGCCAATAATTCTTCCTCAGCTAAGCACAAAATCCAGGAAATCATTTCTCCACAGAGTTTCAGCCTCTATCCAGGAGAGCAATGCACGAAGGAATCACAACAGAGTGAAGAAAGCTTCTACAAACCCCAGATGGGTCCTTCATTACTGGAAAAGGTCTATCATTGACCCATTTCCCCAAGCAGAATCATTTCATCAGATCTACCAATGATCTCATCCCCAACTGGGATGTTCACTTCAAGCGAGATCGGCCAGAGATCTTCACAACAATGGGATCCGAATCCCGGATCAGTATCTTTTGCATAATCATGGCATTCACATCATATTCACCCCATAAAGCGTAGCATTCCGTCTAATACGGAGCATTACGGCAAAAATCAAACATGTAGCATAATCATAAGTCATGGTCTGAATCAAACACTTGTGAATATTATCAACTCATCAACAATATGCAGAATCCACCCCAGATTCCCCAGCAAAAGCAGTTGCTTCACATTCACCAATTCAAATACATACTCCTTATGGCACTCGTCCGTGTCATATCCCCAGCAGAAAGCCAAAGACATCCCCTTTGCACTCACAGATACTTATATATATACATTGCCTTGACATCCGTCCATGTCATTTTCCCAGCACAGTAACATAAACACTTTGTATACCAGATATTTGTTTATACTACACCTTTCTCTTTTTGGCACTCGCCTGTGTCATCCTCCCCAGCAGATCGAACACTCATCTGTACATCACTCATACTTTCTACTTATACAGATACTCGTCCGTATATTGTATACACCATTTATATCCCCACAGATTCAACACTCGTCCGTGTTCTTTGTTAACCAGTTGGTACTCGTCCGTACCATCATCTCAGAACATGCGTCAAGCGTTTGTTTCTACATGATACTCGTCCGTATCATAGTTTTAAGGATGCTCGTCCGCATCTTTAATCCATACACTGCGTCAAACACTTGTGTCTTCTTGAATATAGATACTCGTCTGTGTCTGCTATTCCCCAGAAGAATTCTTTCAGATACAACACTCGTCCGTGTTCTCTGTTAACTAGTTGATACTCGTCCGTATCATCATCTCTGAACATGTGTCGGTACTTGTTTCTACATGATACTCGTCCGTATCAAAGTCTTAAGGATGCTCGTCCGCATCTTTAATCTATACACAATACCAAACACTTATACCTTTTATTTTCTTGGATGTAAACACTCGTCCGTGTTTACTACTCCCCAGTAAAGCATTTTCTTTTTATCTGACATTCGTCCTATGTCACGATAAACCCTGAGAGCATCCGTACCCTGCTAGGTGGTCGTCCTCTACCTCTTGATGGTCGTCCTCCATCATGCTCATCCGATGGCCGTCCCCATCGTTGACCTTTTATCCGACATTCTTCCTATGTCGTGATGTTTAGCAGCCGTCCCCTGCTAGGTGGTCGTCCTCCACCTCTTGATGATCGTCTTTCATCGTTTTATCCAATGGCCGTCCCCATTGTTGATTTTGGTTATCTGACGTTCGTCCTACGTCATGATAAACCTTGAGAGCAACCGTCCCCTGCTAGGTGGTCGTCCTCCACCTCTTGATGGTCGTCCTCCATCATGCTCATCCGATGGCCGTCCCCATCGTTGACCTTTTATCCAGCATTCGTCCTATGTCGCGATATTTTCGGCAGCCGTACCCTGCCTGGTGGTCGTCCTCCACCTTAGATGACCGTCCCTCATCTTAACCCTTACAGAGCAGCCGTCCCCTACTAGGTGATCGTCCTTCACCTTTGATGACCGTACCTCATCATCTGTTTATTTCATTTATTCTTTAATCCGATGGTCGTCCCCGTCGTGGTCCCTTTTCTTTTTAGCCCGATGGCCGTCCCCATCGTTGGTTACTTTGCTTTATGAACTTGATGGCCGTCCCCATCATTTTTCATTTATCCCCAGAAATTTTACAGCTTTACTTGATGGCCGTCCCCATCATAATCCCTTTTATCCCTAGCATGTCGGTCGTCCCCGTCATTGCTTTATTTCCCGCTTTTTTTCCCCAGCATGTTGGCCGTCCCCGTCATTGCTCTTTACCCAGCAGTCGTCCTCTGCTCGACGGTCGTCCTCCGTCGCCCATACTTTACAATATACTTTATTTTCCTTTACAATCTATATCCCTTTTCTTCTTCATTCTGTGAGTGCAAATTTTGGACTGTCTTTAGTATTCAACCAAAAGTTATCTTGTTTGCCTGATAAGCCGTTGCTTACATCCTGCACAGCTAACTCATGTTTGAATAGGGGCAGCTGTAAACACCCCAAATTTGCCCTCACCCATTCACACCATGGCTTGTGATCATTTCATATGCATAAACACAATCATACTATCTCATATCCCATTTTTGATTCACTGCATAGATTCAAAGTCATCTGCATCTAGGGTTTGTGATTTGAGCAATCCAAGAGCTTCTTGAGCCACTCCAAAGGCCATCAATCAATTCAAATGGGTCCATGTGTGTTCAAGTATCATATTATATCCTCTCAAAGTCAAGAATGCCAAAGAACCACAAGAACTGGGATTGGTATGGAAGCAGAGCCAGGCTTGACTGCACAGATGACCTGAAATTAGGGTTTTGGTTTCAGAGGCCATAACTCCAATTTTTTTGGTCATTCTTGTTTCTATTGGTCTCTATATGGTATAGGGAGTATGCATATCAATTTTCATGAAGAAATTCCATGGGGAAGTCATCTGATCAAGGGTTGACTTTCTGAACAAGTCAGTGAAAAATCTGGGCATCTGAGGCCCCCAATGACCCAACCAAAGGGTGTTCTTCATCATTTTGATTGTATATGATCTTTATTTGATCATGGAAGATGTTTTAAGTTCACAAAATTGAAGAATTTCAAGTCTTTTGCAAAGTTGACTTTTTGGACAAGTTTGACTTTTAATGGAAATGTCATTTTATGCAACTTTTTCAACCCTTACTTTTTGATTCAAAAAAGCTTTAAATGGAAAAACTTTTGTCATGAAAGTTGTAGAATGGATCTTTCCCTTTTCAAAAAGTACAAGAACATGACCTAATTCATTTTGGATCAAAAGTTATGGCTCATCAAAGTTGGCAAAAATCACTAAAATTCAAGTTATGCACCAAATGGAAAAACTTGCAAAATCTTGTACCAAGGCAATTTGTGACTTCAAAATGGTCTCTAATCTTTACACAAACATCACACAACATTCAAAAGTCAGATTTCACCCCAAAGAATCACATGTTTTATGGCCCATGGATCAAGTTTCTCTCATGAAAACCAAAGGCAAGGCAAGTTGCAAAAGTCATCATATCTCCTCACCCACTTGTTGCCTAGCCTGCTGATCAATCCTAGCCTTTTTCCCTCACCATGCTGCGCAGCCCACTCTCCATGTACTTGGCTAGAAGTTGCCCATGCCCTTCTTTCACAAAAGTTGACATTTTTGCAAAAGCACCCATACCTATCACAAAAGGACATGTCACTTCATCTGACCAATGAGCATTGTTTATACAAATCAATTGCAAGCCAAACCACACAAGACACAAGCCTGAAACCAGCCATAGCACCACATTCTCATTTTCACTCCCTTGAGCAAAAGCTTTCGAAACTCAGCATACAAGCCACAAACTCACAAACAAACTTCATAAACCTTCTCAACACCTCTCCCTGATCACAAAGCACCCTTCAAAGCAACCTGAAACTCAAAGAATCACAAACACGATTCTCACCTGAGCTTGAACAGAACCTGTTCAAACTTCCAAACCAGCCAACACAAACTCCTTCTAAGCATCAATATGTCATCAGGGGCCTAAAAGGAGTGGATTACGCAAAGGGAAGAGGTCAGAAAGTTGCAAACTGAAAAGCTTCAAACTCAGGTAGCTTCATGAACATATTTTCCAGAAATCATTTTTTAAGTTCCTAAGTTGTTCTTCATGATTCACTGATCACTTTGATGTTCTTGGTTTTGAAAATGGTGAAGAAATGAGAGTTTAATCTTTGTCTGAAATTTTTGCCCTAGAAAATGTTTTGTTTCGATTCAGTTGATTGAGGAAGAATAAATGAGTTTTGTGTTAGGGTTTTGATTCAGGAGGATGTGGGCATGATTTCTGCTCTTTTAGATTTCATTTTAGTAAGGTTTTGAGGATTTTAGGGATTTTCAGGTGGGGTTCCCACCGGAGAAGATGACCGGAGGTCTTCTCCGGCCACCTGAAAATAATTAGGGTTTAATCTCTGTGTTTAATGAAGTTTGAATGCTGAGCGTTGGATGCGTTGACTAGGGAAGACTGGCGCGTGTTTGGAGGGCTGAGATTTGTCATTAGAAACCCTAACCTTTAATTAACTTAATTAATTCATTTTAATTAATTTAAATCAGAAATTAGGAAGTTTGAATGTGGGCCTTTGGATTGCGCGCGCAGTCAACAGCCCTCTCCCCAGTTTCAATCTGATTCGTCCATTGTAATTACTTTCCATTTTCTTTAATTTTTATTTCATTTATTTTGTATTTCTTTCTCCATTTTATTTAAAATAGCAAAAACCTTTTAAAAATTCTGAAATTTTTTGTACAAACTTTTATTTAATTTCAGAACACAAAAATATTTTTTATTTTATTTTTCGCATTTAAAAAGTATTTTTAAATATTTAAAAGTTTATTTTTAATTAATTAATGAGAATTAATTAATTAAAAATGCTTTTAGGTATTTAAAAATCACTAAAAAATTCATGAAACATTTAAAACCATTTAGAAACATTTTCCAACCCTCAAACCAAATTTCTTTTTTGATCTTGATGCATTGTGAGAATTTTTCATGGAATTAAAATCATTTTAATGCATTATTTTGATCCAAACTTCCAAAAATCATTTCTGCCTAACCATTGAGAGTTGGACCTTGATTCTTTTTGCATTGCATTGTGTTTAGCATGTAGTATGTGAGATTAAATGGGCATGATTTGATCTTTCATTTTCCTTTTGTTTGACATTTTTCTTGTTAAGGAACCCTAAAACCCTAGAAAACTTAGGAAAATCATAACTTGAAATAGGTTGAGAGTTGGAACTTCTCCTTTGGGCAGTGAGTTAGTATAGGATTAGGGATCCTTTGAGTGCATTTCCAATTTTTTATATTGATGTTTGCTTCTGATTTTGGTTTTTGTTTGATGCTTTGATCATAAACCCTAATTTGGGCTTCCATATGCATCCATCTTGCATTTGCATTCATACCTTGACTTGCCATGACATTTTGTGCATCCATTTGATTCATTTGACATCTTAAGACATATTGAAAGCATGTTTGATCATTGCCTCTTGCATTTGCCATGTTGTATGCCATATGCATTTCATAACTTTTCATGAATGTTCATGGTTCTTAACTTGTTTCATTTGCATCCATAAGCTTGTATGATCATCATCATGCCTTGTTCCATGTTTGCATCATCTCATAGCATCATTATCATCATGAATGTGCTTCTGGTTTTGATTTTCATCATGCCATTTCATCTCATTTTGCATTGCATTTCTTTTCTTTCACTAACATTTCAGGTGGTAAGTTGTTTGAGAAGTGAATTTGCCTTCACTTCTCATAATCTCTTTTCATCTCTTTCATGCACCCTTGCTGCATTTTTGTTTGTGCTTGAGATTGGGCTTGCCCATTCTTCTTCTTCTTACTTTCTTTCCTCAAGTGACTTGTCTTCTTCAATGAAGCAAGTTACTTTGCTTCTCCTGATCCTTTCATCTGCTTCCTGGTGCTTCCATTGAAGATTTCTCTTGTAAACCTCACAAACTTTAGGAACAACCAAGCATGACAATGATTAGGGTTTTGATTAGTTCCCCTCTTAGTTTTTACCTTTGTGTCTCATTGAGTCTTCTCTTCTCACCTCATAATCAGGGACTAAACCCTAAAGGCTTTAAGGCTTTGTGATTAAGCTTATGCCTGCATCCTTCTATTAGGATGGAGTGTATAACTTTAATCCTAAGTGTTAAACCCTTAATGTGTTTAAATCCTTTAATTAATCCATCTAATAATCACTAAGACATCAAGCTTGTAACTTGGGCCTTGCATTAGGGTTCTATTTCTTCCTTAATTGGTTAAGAAGGACTAACCCTAGTGTTAATGGATAAGTCCCCCTCAAGTTTGTCTTACAAATCATAAAAATCATTTCTTCATCTTACCATTAAATAAAATCCACTTAATCAAAGGCTTGTTTTGTCATGGGTTTAATCCCTAATCATGGATTAAGTTGAGGAGCTTTCCTCAGCTTAAACACTCTCATCTATTATCCTTCTATTAGGATGGTGTAATGAGTCAGTTTAATCCCTGATTATGGCTTAATCTCATTACTTAACACTAAACAAAAACAACAAAAAAAAACATCTTAATAATCACAAGTAGGTTAATGATCTTAATCCTACATCAGGGTGGTTAAGTGTGAGATGCTGACTTCACACTTAAGGCATTCTCATTACCCCTAATCAGAGGGAGGATGTGATGAGTTACTAACCCATTGGTTTAGGCTTAAGCTCATTAACTTATGACAAACCTTCAAAAGCAATAAAAGACTGAAAACACAAAAACAAACAATAATCGTCTCCTTCGGGATTCTTTCCTCATCTCATTCACTCATAAACGAGAATTTGCTTCTTCCGTCTAATGCAAGACAGTTTGCACCTGAGCCAGACAGGTCATACACTTGAGCATAGACAAGTAAGCAGTTCACAAGTCAATTCATCTTTCAGTCCCTTTGGGTCGAACTACGGCGTTCTGACTTCCTCATTGCACGAGAGGATACGTAGGCATAACTTAACAGTTATCGAACAAAAGTCTCTGTATGTTCCCCCTCTTCCAGATTTATTCTTTTAGCCTCGTATTCTTGAGCATCTTATTCCAGTTCTCACACTGACACTTCACTGATACACTTCACACTTCTCTTACACTGACACCTGTATATCCTTTTCCAGCTCTTTTATACACAGATTGCACTGACACTACCCCTTTAAAGCACAAATCTTTTAAGCGTGGATCCCGTCGAGTACGGCGGACAATCTGGGTGCTAATACCTTCCCAGGCTGTAACCAACCCCCTTTCTCAGTCTCTCTGGTTCGCAACCGTCTTATCCACATCTTTCTAGGTTTATGCAGCATTACCTTTCCTCCGGGATAAAAATGCCTAGCTGGCGACTCTTGTCTTTCTGAGTTCACTCCTGTGTGTTCTCATTTCTTTCGCCGACCGTTTGCGTCTGTACCCCATTTGACCCGGCTTCATTTGGTGGGAGCGACACCACACAACCTTCATTGTCGTTGAATCAAGAATATTCTTTAACATATTCGTATCCTCACACTGATGGATATAGAACAAAGCCTCTTGATCCTTTTACCTCGTTTCTTTATGCATGTTTCTCTGTGCTTCACTTACATCTACTACAACCGTTATGTAATTGTCCTTGACGAGATCAAGAACATCTTGAGCACCAAAGAACACACATATCTGAATCATCCACAAATTCCAATTCTTTCCATTTAATAATGGAAGTTTGTGTTCAAATTATCGTTTTCGCTGTTCATCTTCGATTTTATGCAAATTCACTCAAATCTCATAAACATTTGTGTTTCCTAATCCTCCAGAATCGAGAAATTGTTGGGTTTAAGTGTGAGTAGTTAAAGTCCCACATTGCCTATGAATGGGTGAAATATTGTATTTATAAGAGAGATGACCCATTTACATAACACCTTAAGGTTTTGGGTTGAGATGTGATGTTTCTCTCTCTTTTGTGGTCCTGGAGCATTAGTCCCATTGATGCTCCCGACTCTCCTGGAATTCCCAACGGTGGTATCATAGCCGTGGTTCATCTTTATGGGGGAGGGGGAGCTGAATCTGGTGTTGGATTCTGTTATAGGATGTGGAGCACTCACATTTGTTTGGGGGGGGGAGAATGTTGAGTGCAAGTGTGAGTGGTTAAAGTCCCACATTACCTATGAATGAGTGAAATATGGATTTATAAGAGAGAATACCCATTTTCCTAACACCTTAAGGTTTTGGGTTGAGATGTGGTGTCTCCCTCTCATGTGATCCTAAAGCATTAGTCCTATTGGTGCTTCAGACTCTCCCAAATTTCCATATAGTGGTATCAGAGTTGTGGTTCGGCTTTGTAGGGGAGCGAGAGGTGGATCAGGTATTGGATCCTATTATAGGACACGAGGGACTCACACTTGTGGATGAGAATGTTGGGTGCAAGTGTGAATGGTTAAAGTCCCACATTACATATGAATGGTTGAAATGTCGGATTTATAAGAGAGATGACCAATTTACCTAACATCTTAAGGTTTTGGGTTGAGATGTGGTGTCTCCATCTCTTGTAGTCCTGGAGCATTAGTCCCATTAGTGCTTCAGACTCTTCCATAATTCCTAATATATATTGTTGGGGTTGATTAAAAATATACATGTTTATACTCTTTATGGTGGAGTATGATTATTGGTGAAGATAATGAAAGCCTATGCATTATTTTCAATCAAGCTTATGTATTATTTTTAATCAAGGTAGAGATTGTTGAGGTTGTTTAAAAACATACATGCTAAAAAAGTCCCGGATTACTTAGTTTTGTGAATGAATAGAAAGTACAAGACTATATATATATATATATATATATATATATATATATATATATATATATATATATATATATATATATATATATATATATATATATATATATATATATATATGATACAAGTTATTTGAATTCACACATCACTTAGTTTTGTGAAGGAAGTGAGAGTCCAATGCTATATATAGGATTCAAGTTCTTCATTCCAAGATACACCAGTCAAAAACACTTTAAACGTGTATTTGACTTTATTTATTCTCTTATACTCTTGTATTAGAGTGTTATGAGATGTAGTTAAATATTTGTTTTGGAGGGTGTGGGTGTTTTGGAGGCTTGATTTAGTTGAAGGTATATTATGTGTTGTAAAAATTTTCACATAGTGTTATTCCCTGGTTGTCTATTGACAACAACCTTGGGTTTTCTCCAGTTTTGGAGTTTTCACGTTATGTTCTTGTGTTATTATTGTGTTCCTCTTTTTTCTCTATGCTTTGTTTTTCCTAAGAATTGGTATCAGAGCTTTTGGTTTGATCCAGTGATAAGTGTTCTTAGTATTCTTTGTGGTTGTAGTTTTCTCTGATCTTCCACATTAGAAAAGAAGGGTAGCATTGTGAAGGAGTTGTTGAGCCGCAGTCACAAAAATTCCACTGTGCAGTTTGGCCTAGAGAAAATTGATGGAAGAATTTTTTTTGACTTTTGGAAAGTTCAAGTAAAAGATGTGTTGATACAATCAAGATTACACAAGCTGCAAGATTACGTCGGTGGTTGAAGAACTTCCAACCAATAAGGAAGTTGCACCATAATGTTTCAACCTGGTTTTCGACATGTGAAAATTCTTGAAGTGGTTTAGCTTCAAGTGAAGAATACTCTTCTTTAGGTGGAATATGATAGTTTTTTGTTGTTGTAAAAACTGTGATTGTCGGTGAAGATAATGTGAAATTCTTGGAGTGGTTTAACTTCAAGTAAAATTTATTCTTCATGATAGAGTATATGATTGTCGGTGATGACGATGTGAAATTCTTGAAGTGGTTTATCTTCAAGTAAAATATATTTTTCATGGGAGAGTATGATGGTTTATAAACTTTGATTGTCGGTGAATACAATGTGAAAATTCTTGGAGTGATGTAGCTTTAAGTGACTATACTCTTTATGATGGAGTATGATTTTCGACGGAGACAATCAAAGTTTGTATTATTTTCAATTAAGGTGGAGATTATTGGGGTTGATTGAAAATATACATGTTGATACTCTTTATGGTGGAGACAATAAAAACTTATGTATTATGTCGCGGTGAGAATCGGATACCAAGCTATTAAGTGAGCTTGAATCGCAAAACATTTATGTTCACCACCGACTTTAATTTAATCCAAAGGGAAAAGGGAAAAAGATCGTAAAAACCCTAAATGAGGAGAAAATAGGTTCGGGGGTTGATTATACCTAGGGAAGGTGTTAGCATCCTAAGCATCCGCAGTATCCTACGAGAACCTCTTGTTAACATTTGTATTATTGTTGTTTATTGCTTGCTAAAACTAATGGGAACTTAAGGTTTTTATTTCTAATGGTGCTCGCACAACATTGCATCGATGCCTACGTATCGGGTATAGAATCAGAGCACTCGTAGTTCTCCTAAGGATTAACGAACACTTGGTTACGCTCAAGGTTCGCGAGGGAAGGTAAGTGTTATGGCAAACACTCACGTGACTTAACAAAGTCACAAAAAGTTGTAAAATAAAAAGTCCTAATGGCTAAGGAACTAGGGATGGCTAAACTTCCTATGACATTGAGTCAACTGCAGGAGTTCTTTCCCTTTTGGATTTAAATGCGAAAAAATAAAGTAAATAAATGAGGGTGCAAGCTCCTAAGTCTAAGGCATAGGTTGCTACTTGCAAAAATAGACTGAATGAAGTAAATAGAAATACAAGACAAAAGGCTTAGTAACCGGGCTACGACTCGATATATGGATCGAGAATGCGGGGGTGGAAGACAAACGCGGTGCGAAAATTTGCTTAAGTTGGAAAGTTGTGAAGTGTAAGGATTGTGCAGACGGCGATCGTAAACGACCGACTTACGTGTGTGAGTGTATGAAGTGAAGTTCACTTGGCGTTGGACCAAGGAATTTATTATTTTTGAAATGAAGTTAGCATGGTGTAAAGACGCGAGAAATAAATAATGAATAAATAAGTAAAGTGAAATAAATTATGAAATAGAATGAAATGAGTTAAATAAATTAAATAAATTAAGCAGAATAAATAAATGAATCAAATGGAATAAAAAATAAATAAATGCATGAAATAGAAATAAATAAATGCATGGCCTCATATGGGTCACGATTAATCGGAAACGATTTATCGTGACCTTTGTCATATCATCGCCCCCCTTAATAAGATTAACTAAATGAATGTGTAATCATAAGCAATACATAAAATAGAAAAATAAAAAAACATTAGAGAAACCTTTTCACCTTTAAAAAAGACAAAAGTTATAGAAGATAAAATAAAAAGCAAGAGTATTGATAAATAAAAAAATAAAATAAAATAAATAATACATAAATAAAACAGAGGGGTGGTGTATGCGGTTTGTGTGGTGAGTATGTGTAAAGAATATCAAATGGGCTACAAATAAATCACAGCCCAGATCAAAGAAACAATTAGGTTTAGAAACAAACTAAATAAAAATAAATAAATTTCAACAAAAGTTCAGCATGGTTTGAAAAAGAAACTAGTGGACTCTTCTTCTCCAAACACGCTTCTGTTTAAACAAAAAAACAAAGAAACACAGAACCCACCCTTTGATGCGACGGCGGAACTCTCGCGCCCACAGCTTCTCACCCTCTCACGCGGCTTTTGCTCAATGGTTTGGTCCTCTCGCGGCTCACGGTTGTTGATCCGCGGTGGTGGCCGGCGCTCATAATGTTTGGGATCTTGTTTTGGGTTTGGGTGACGAATCGCAAGCGATTTTATGGATGGTCGCGAGGCTAAGGGTTGTTGTTTGTGGTGTAGTGAGATTTCGAAGGTGGTGAGGAGGGTAGCATTTTCAAACTTAGATCTTCTTCATCTTATTTTCTGTTTATTTCTGGTTTTGTGTGGTTTACCTATTTTTGGTGGTGGCAATATGATATGGAGAAGATAAGGTTGTTGGCGGTTTGATGTCGTTTTGGGTGGAGGTTTCTGGTGTATGAATGTGGCTGAGGGGTTCTGTTAAAGTTGAGATTTAAAGTGTTAGACAGAAGGAGGGTGAACCAAGGGCAGTGTTTGGATAATGAGGGAAGGGTGGTCCACAGCGGAGACAGTTCGTGGGATTACAGGTTTTGAGTTCTCTGTTCGTTCAGATTTCACAATTCAAAACGCGTTTTTTTGTTTACGCTCAGTTCTGCTTCGATTTGATTCACTATTTTTTGGTGAGTTTTGTTTGTGTTTCGGTTCAGTTTCTCTCATGTCAACTCTTGGTTGTTTGCTTTTCATTTTTTTGGTTTTCTCTCTTGCAGGTTTATGACAGGTAAAGAAAAAATGATGGGCTGAAGGATACTAGTGAGTGGTAAAACGGTGGTTCTGTGGTGATTTGTACGCGTTTTTGGAGGAAGAGGAAAGAGTTTTGGTTCATTCTGGTGTTTGGTGATGGAAAGTGGAGAAAGATTCGTGAAGGGTGGCGGAAGCGATTCAAAGGTTTGCGGTTTGCTGGTTTTGTGCTTGCTTTGGTTCTACACATCTTCTGGCTTATTTATGGTGGTATGAAATTTGAAGGTGATGAATTTATGTATAGTGTTTAAAATGGCAGATTTAAGGGTGGAGTGAGGTTGAGTTTGTTTCTTTCTGTGTTGGTTTCAAAGGTTGATTGGTGAATGATTATTGTTGTTGCTGGGATTTACAAGGTTTTTTGACGTTAATGGTGAGTTTGTGATTTTCTCTCTTGCTGATCTAGTTTTCGTTTTCTGGTTTTTGGGAGTTGATGTTATAGTTCTTGCGGTTGAAAAAATGTGGCTGTTTGGTTAATGTTGTAAACAAAAATGGTTTTAAATACTTATTTTTTTTTGAGTTTTAACATGAAATTTGCTCTTTGTATGCAGGTTTGAAATTGAAAAATAAAGCTGAAAAGAACTAACTACGAACACAAGGCTGAAAAGAAGTGAAGGGAAAAAAGAATCATACCGGCCCGAACGTTATCGGGGTGACGAATCCTCGATTGTAAGCTTTATGTTCCTCTGAATTTGTTGTTCCACTCCTTGCTGAATTTTCTGTGTTCTCTCTTTTCTCCCTTTCTTTTTCTTTTGTGGTTTTTTGGTTTTAAGTTGGACTGAAATTTTTCTGTGTTTTTTTTTTGGTGTTTTGATGACTGTTTTCAGTTGTTTTTGAGTGGATGTGACAGTGTGCTTGAGGTGGTTGTAACAAAGTGTTTTTGGGACTGTATTTTGGTTGTTTTTGATGGTTGATACAGTGCGTTGGAGGGCTGTTCTGAGGGATTTTTGATGCTGAGTTTTTGGTTAGATGAGAGCTATTCTCTGCTGAATTTTTTTGAATTTTTATGGCTGTTTTGGATGTGTTGTGATGCTGAGTTTTTTTTGGTTGATTTTTTTGATATAACAGTGTGTTTTGTAGCTGATTTGTAGTGTGTAGAGGGCTGAATTCTGATTTCTTTTGTACCATAAAACTTGTAGGTGAAGGGTGCTTTGGGAGAGGAGACACATGCTGAATTTTGCAGCTGTGAGTGGAGCAGAATTTTGGTTGGTGGCTGCATGCTGATTTGTTTGTCTTGTGGTCCTGAATTGTGCAGTTTGGGTGGCTTTGTTGCTGCACTTTTTTTGTATTTTGTGCTGAATTTTTTTTGTACACTTTTCTTTCTTTTTTTCTCTATGTAATTGTAACAAAACAAATATATTTGGAATAAAAATTGACTATTTACACTAAAGCTATGATTTATACTTGGCACTTAATATTGGAAATGAGAGTTTTAAATTAGAATCTAAATATAATACTTAAATTAGAAGTGAATTAAAGAAAGAATTAAATTTAAAAATTGAAAATAACTTATAAACTTAAATAAATAAACTTGGAACTAAAATGAATAATAAGAAAAAGAAATTGGAATTAAATTGAAAATGAAATCTTAAACTAAGAAATAAAAATTAGAAATTGAAATTAAATTAGAAATAGAAACTTAAAAATGGATTAAAAGAAATAAACAATTAGAGATTATAATTAAATTAGAAATGGAACTAAACTAACTAAAAAAAATGATGAATTAAAAATAAAAGTTAAAAACTAAAAATCACATTAAGAAATAAAAACTTTGAAAATAGAAATGAAATTATATTTTTTTTTAAAACCTTGAAATTGGAAATAAAATTACATTTTTATTTAGCAAAACTTTGAGAATAGAATAGATAGAAATTAAAATTAACATTAAAATTAAAACACGAAAATAAATTAAAAGGTTAGAAATGAGAAGTAGAAATTAAATTAAAATGGAAGCTTATAAGTGAAAAGAAATTAAGAATTATAAACAGCTAGAAAAATGAGAAGAAAGCAACAGAAAATAAATCGGGAAAAATACCTGCTAAATGCGATGAATGTATGACGCGAGCAGTTAGGGGTAAAATTTGGGGTGTGACATATTATTTTCAATCAAGATGAAGATTGTTGGTTTTTTTTTGAAAATATACATGTTAAAGAAGTCCCACATCGCTTAGTTTTGTGAATGATACAAGTTATTTTAAGTCTCACTGTTGGCTGGAGGTTTAGACCAGGTCCAAGAAAATACGTTTAGAGGCAAATCCATGAAAATTCCAAAGAGAAGGATTTCGACCCAGCCAAAGAAAAGGGAACCCGACAAAGGGGTCGACAAATATCATAAGAGACGAGGAACTCTAGAAGAAAGTCAAATCACTTCGACACATCCCAAAGAAACCCCTAGGTCGAAGACATCTCGACGAAGAAATCTAGAAAGTTGCAAGGGAACTGCTCCAAGGAGTGGGACAAAGTAGTGGGTGGTTACCAGGAAAATGGGTTGACAAGTGTCAAAGCCTGATTTGTTGGTAAGTGGTCGACAATTATTTTGTATGTCTATATTGAAAGTCTGAGTTGTACCTAAGATGGCGGGGGGGGGGGGGTGAATTAGGTTCTTTAAATTTTTTCTGGTTTTTATCAATGAAGGTTATTGCTTTTATGAATTGTGGTAAGGTTATGAAAGCAGTAAAGAGCATAAAGTAAATGACACAATGATTTATCATGGTTCCCTCCAAAAACCGAAGGTACATCCAGTCCCCTTTCCAACCGAAAGAGATTTCACTATAGTTAGAATGATTGTACAACCTATTCACACCAATGGTGATATTTACTATCTAACCCATAGGGAGATCAAAGGCTCTTGACACATTTAAAATCTGAACACTAAGTGCAAGAATAACAATCCTCTTCAATGCACACACTTGCTTTCAATAATCCTGAATAGCAAGGGAAATAATTACAATGGTTGATTTACAGTGAGTATGAAAGTTGTATATACAAAGTTTATCAATACTATGATTGATCTTCTCTTTCAATGATAATTTCCACAATTATTTAAGACTTTGTTGCTCAAGAATTTCTGTTCAAATGATATGAAAATATGTAGAAAATTCTTATGAAAATAATTTGTTCAAGATTTGGAAAATGAAAGTTTTTGCAAAGATTTTAAGAAAGAGATTTTTTAAAGAGGTTATTTTGAAAAATTGAAAGATAAGGTATTTATAAGATCATAAGCACCCCTTGAAACATCATGCAATTCTTCAGAAAATATCATGAACAATTGCCATGATTCATTGGAAACAAATTATGAAAGATTGGATGAAGAGGTGTAATTTTTCAAAGAAATTTTTTCAAAACCGCACAATAAGCAATCGATTGCACCTTAGCAGCAATCGATTGCACCACAAATAGAAACACACAAATTTTGAATTTTCAAGCATGCAATCGATTGCACTAAAAGGGCCAATCGATTACACCACAAACAGAGGCAAACAATGAGTTAAAAATTGAGTATGCAATCGATTGCTGCAAAGGGTACAATCGATTGCTCTGGCCACAACTAAGAAATTTTTTGAAAATAAATTTGTGAAAGTGTGATCATGTAATGAAAATTATTTTTGATTAGATTGAGCAACTAGGACTTAAATACTTGATGAAGATTTTCATTATGCCTTCAAAGGAGATTATTTTTCATATCAAGCGTTGTCCCGATTCTTATTTTAACACGATACTTTTAAAATGAATGACGAAGGTTGTGTTAGTAGGTTTAGCCCCATCGGACTTAGAAGAAACTAAGCTTGGGTATGTTGACGAAGAAAACTTTGCAATACTGATGGTCAATAGTATAAGTTACAAAGATTAGAGGAAGCCCTTAATTAACTACCTAGAAAATCCAACAACTTCGACGGAAAGGAAAGTCAAATACCAAGCCTTAAGTTATGTTCTTTTGGGGAACACATTATTTAAAAAGACTGCTGCATGACTATTACTTAAATGCCTTAGTGAGGCTGAAGCATATTTAGCTCTTTCGACGGTCCACAGTGGGGCATGTGGAGCACATCAAGTAGGCCACAAAATAAAGTGACTTTTGTTTCGACAAGGTGTGTACTGGCCTGCTATGCTGAAAGACTACATAGAATCCGCCAAAGGATGTCAAGAATGTCAAGTACACGTTGGCATCCAACATGTGCCTGCAAGTGAATTACACTCCATAATAAAACCTCGGCCTTTCAGAGGATGGGCTTTGGATTTGGTTGGAGAAATTCGACCATCATCTTCAAAGAACCACAAGTACATATTGGTAGGGATTGATTATTTCTCCAAATGGGTCGAAGCGATCCCATTACCAAATGTCGACCAAGAAAATGTAATTGAGTTTATTCAGAAACATATCATATACAAATATGGCATCCCAGAAACAATATCTACGGATCAAGGATCTGTATTTACTGGTTGAAAGATGCAAGAGTTCGCCACATAGTTGGGTTTTAAACTTTTGACATCGACACCCTATTATGCCCAGGCCAATGGCCAGGTCGAAGCAGCGAATAAGATAATCATTGGTTTGATAAAAAAGCATGTGGGTAAGAAGCCAAGGAATTGACACAAAACATTAGACCAAATACTTTGGGCATGTCGAACTTCACCCATAAAAGCAATCAATACTACCCCGTTTCGACTTACTTATGGGCATGACACAGTTCTGCCTCTTGAAATTTATCTTCAGTCTGCAAGAATTCAAAAGGCATCATGAGATCCCAGCTGAAACTTATTGGGTCATGATGTTAGATGAATTACTTGACTTAGACGAGGAAAGACTTCATGCTTTAGAGTTATTATAAAGGCATAAGAAGAGGATAGAGAAATCCTACAACAAAAAGGATAAATTGAAAACTTTTCAGTTAGTGAATTAGTATGGAAAGTCATATTACCTATGGATCGAAAGATTAGTTCCTTAGGGAAATGGTCACCTAAATGGGAAGGCCCTTTCTAAGTTACAAAAGTTTTTTGTAACAATGCGTATGAGATTCATGATATTGAAGTTGATTTGAGAGTCTTTAAAGTAAATGAGAAATATTTAAAAAGATATAGACCTATGCTTCAAGAGATTCATATCAGAAAATAACAATTTCATTAATAATAAAGGGGGCCATGAAAATCCTGCAATTACAAGAGTCTAGGAACATGGCTGAACAACCAAAACAAAAGAAAACCTAGTATTGAAGATCATCCCAAGTGAGGCAGTTAAGGTAATCCATACAGTCTTCATCAGCTTCATCTTCAGGTGGTTGCTCATTCTTGGGAGGCTCCTTGGCCGGAGAGGCCACTTTATTCCCCTTTGTTTAGGAACGAGTGACGACCCCTGCACGAGGAGAAAGTTTCTCTTCCTTTTTCGTGTTCTTCCTCTGAACGTAGGAAACAATGCCATCTACTTTCTTTGCAGAATTCTCCATGTTGTTGTAATGGAAAGGTAGATTGAATAAGGGTTATTTATAGATGAAGGGCCCGCGCGCTAATTGGCCAGATGAAAGGCAGCCAGAAAGCACTTAAAGTCTTTCTTGGGAAACAACATTATAAAAGGCGTCCAAGCTTCAATATGTAGTTGGGAACTTGTGGCACATAAGTATGAGGCATTAAAAGCTGAAACGCCTCCGCCATAATTAAGGGTAAAGCAGTAATGATTTGACCCAAGGTTAAGTTAGAGTTTCTCTGACTAACTTAAAATACAAACACATTATATATGTTGAGAAAGGAGATATGAGTCGAAAGTGATAAAATTGCATAAATTAACTGGGGCAAGGAGGCCCTAAAATTGTCATTATATAAGGGCCACAACAGAGCAAAAAAACAGGATTACATAAAAAGGGGGAAACGCAAAGTCCTGAGACATGACAAAGGCCGTCGAAGATTAAAAGGGCAACTTTGATTGCAACTGAAGATAATTGTGCTGGCTGATTAGAAGGCGGTTTTCACAGAAAGCCTTATCAAGTTTAGCAGCAGCAAGCTCCTTGTCGAGCACCTTAGCAGTATCAATAAGGTCAAGGGTGCGTTTCAACTCAGCATTCAGTGCAACATCGTTGAACTGACTAAGGTCGAGGTTGCTCTGCTTAGCCTCAACAATTTTCTTCTGAAGTTCTTCAAGCTCTTTCTCCCAAACTTCAAGGGATAAGTTGTTGGCAGCTATTTGTCTGTCCCTCTTAGCCTTGATGCCCTCCAGCCTTTCGACTTCATTCTTAACTTCCCCGGCTAGATCCCATGCATTACCACTTCTGACCCTAGTCTTCTGAATGATATCTTCCACCTTTGGAGCCAACTTAAGATCATCAGATATCTGGTTAACCAGAGTACTTAGCTCCATGAGGGTCTGGGAGATCTTGGGATCAAGCGTCGAGAGGTCCAGCTGTTGCAATGCGTCTTTCAGAAAAAAGGCGAGTAGTAGGGTCTGCGCCCAGAGTAGTACGAATGTTCCTCTTGAAAAATGTATCCTTTATTTTCTTGAGGATTGGACCAGCAGAATCACCAGTAGCGGAGCTGCTTTCAGAAAAGCCAAGACTCTTCCTAAGCTTTAACCTAGCATACTCCCTGGGGTTCGACTGTTTCAACACTGACATTGGGTCCCCAACTGCAGGAGTTGAAAGTTGGACGACAAAAGTTTGTTGAGAACCACCTTCAGGCAAGAAGGATTAATTCTTTGCAGGCCCTGTTTCTGGTTCAACCTCATCCTTGTCCCGATCATCCTCCTCCTCCTCATCCTCTTGCCCAGGATCATTCAGGACATCTTCTTGAGCAAATATTTGGAGGTCATCTGCAGTCTCTGGCTCGTTTCCTTTGGGACTGGAGGGGGTAAGTTCTTCAATTTCTTTGTCTTGTTCTTCTTCATCAACAACAAAGGCTGCATCCATCTCCTTAGCAAGCCTGCTGGTCTGGCCAACAAAGTCCTTGTCAGCCATATTCTCGTACTCACGCTCTGAAACATCAATGTGAGACTGCTGAGTAGTTGTGTTAGCAGGAGAATTTGGAGTAGCTTCGACAGTTAGGAGAGGAAAAAATGCCACATTTATGGGTTGGTTAATTTCATCCAAAGAGCTATAATCATAGACAAAATCAGAAGTTGGATGATAAGTAGGCTCACCTTGGCTGTTTACAAGAAGTGTAGGCGAATGAGGGGCAGTCGAAGGTTGCAATGAAACACCTGCACCAGCCTATCGACAAGAGAAGAAGTTAAGACGAGGCTATAAGAAGAGATAAAAAGGGTCAAATATTAAGTTAAATACCTGATTCTTTTCGCATTCGGGAGTTAAGTAGGTACTCTCAGGAGCGCCAACAATAGGCTTCACATTAGGAGTGGGAAGTTTAGCCTGGACAACACCCTTAGTGGGTGCTTTGTTCAAAATTTTGGCCACCTTAGAGGAAGGCTGGCCAGCAACACTGGGAGACTGTGTTGTCTTCCTCTTCCTTTTGAGGGGCATATCCTCAGGGGATTCGTCATCATCTTTAATGATGACTATGTTGGAAGTTTTTTTCCCCTTTCTTGGAGACGCGGAAGGCTTTTTGGTTGTCTAACAGAAAGACTAGATATTAGAATACAAACATATGAGAGGCTATATAAAGTAAGGATGATAAGATACCTTAGTGCCTTCTTTGTTCTCCGGCTGTATTACCACGCCTTTATTGGCAGTGGTTCTTCTAGTGATTGTTGAAAGTGCCAAAAACAATTGTCACAAGTTAATAATTGATTACTCAATAAAGGGAAATAAAGACTTCAAACCTTCATATATTTCAGATTTGATGCTAACGTCTTCATGCCCTATATGAAGGTGCCCTTTGAAATTGTCCAATGTGTTCTTAGTCACAACCACTCTTTGAGCTTTCGGCTGAGACTGCTGTCAAAGGATTTTAATTGAATCCCCACAGACGAACCAACCTAGAAATAGAGGAGCCATTGCTACTCCAAAATCAGCAGTAGGAAGTGTAACACGGTGGGAGAACTGACTTTCTATAAATGTTGCGCATAGCAAGACTCGCCACTGACTTTTATTTTATCCAAAAGGAAAAGACATAAAAGAACAGGAAAGACCTTAAAAAGATTTTGAGTTCGGGGGGTAGGTTATACAAAGGGAAGGTGTTAGCACCCTTTATATCCATGGTTATCCATGGGCTCTTAATTACTTAACTCACTTTGTTTGTTTGCAAGAGTGTAGTGTGTGATTAAAAACTTTCTAAGTACTTTGTAATGATCCTCGTATGGATGTATACAAAGCCATGTTTTTTTCAAAATTTGTTTGAAAAGTGTGGTGTGGAGAGTATTTTGAAAGGTGAGCAAGTAATTAAGAGGAACCTACCCTATATGAAATCTTTACTGTTCTTTATATATTTTCAAGGGTAAGACTATCCGTATTATTAAGGAATAGGTAGCCATTACCTTGGATGTTAAGGGACATATGTAGGGACATCTGGATATAGGCAACTGTAAGGTGTCTTTAGCAATTCGTAGGGACTTATCATCTTTTATTCGAAGGGACAAGATCATTTATCGTAGACAACCTCAAAGGGACTTGATCTTATAGAATGAAGGGACTTGATGATATTTGTGAAGGGATTTTGCTTAAGACACCTTACTTGACCTTTTGAAATAGGCAACATGAGAGGTAGCCCTAGAAAGTGCAAGATGGCGATCAAAGATCGACTTACGTGTGTGCATGTTCATATTCAAATATTTATTTTATTTACGTTAATTATTCTAAGTTAATTTTAATTACAAGTATGTTATTCACACCCTAGAATTACTAACCATACAATAAATATATTCATAATAAAAATAAAGCAAAAATATAAATCTAAATTATTACAAAGCTTCGGGACAAATACAATATAATCGAGAAATATAATAATAGAAATAATAAATATAATAAATAGGCAATAAGTTAAATGTTAGTAGTAAAAAAAATAAGAATGAAGGTTAGAGAAAATAAAAGTACAAGAAATAAGAAATTAACAAAATAAATTAATATTAGAAAAGATTTTTTAAATTTAATTAAGAAAATAGGTTTTTGATAATAATAAATAAATACTAAATTATTCACATATTAAACAAATGATTAATGATTAATTATAATCTATAAAAATATTAGGTTAAATTTTAAAATTAAGAAAAATTAGGGTTAGGGTTAGAATTATAAAAATTAGGATTAGGGTTATGAAAATTAGGGTTTCTAATTATTAATTTAAATATAATTAATTTATTTACAAAAATATATACAATAATAATAATAAATATAAATATATAAAAAAAATAAATATAAACAATTTGATTTTTGAGAAAATAAATTATGAATTTTTAAAATATAGGTTTTTATATAAGAAAATAATATAAACATTTTATTTTAGAAATTATTATTTAGAAATTAATTAAATTTAATAAATATAACATAAAAAATAAACAAAGAAAATTGGAGAAAAAAAATATACCTGGGGCTGGGATTCGAACCCAGGCCCTAGGCTCTCCACACTCTGGACCAACAACATCACCACCAGGCCAAGCGCGTCTTGGTGTTAACAACATGAGTAATGATCCTTTTGTTATAATCCTGTTAAAAATCAAAAAAATGCAACAAAACAAAATGGCCTGGGGGGAGTCGAACCCAGGACCATCATATTCACACGCAAACACACAAACCAGCTGAGCCACATGGGGCGCGTTCAATATATATTCATTAATAAAATATTTTATATTAAAACAAGTTTTTGAATCTGATTTTGGCGCCATCCAGACTTTATCTTCTTCAGGATACCTGCGAAAATTCATACGAATTCAATTGCAATTTTTCCTGCGAATTCTTTCATGTTCATAACCTGCGAAACTCAAACATCAATCAAATGGTACAATTTCATCAAATTAATTATGCCAATGAATTCCTTATGATTCATACAGTCCATCTATGTCCTTTAAATCCATTTATATTTGGTTTTTCAGGAACCCCTAATTTGGAACCCGAAACCCTAACAATGGCAGTTCATGTTCTAGGCTATGATTCTTCAAGAAAATGTCCAGAAACCATCTATAGGTCATGACTAACACAAATCAAACAAAAAAATTAGTTTATGTTACCTAAATAAATGGAATCGAAGATTTCAAAATCAAGAACAAAAGAGGTTCAATTTATGCATTCAGGGATGATTTTGATGATGTAAAGCATTGAGATCGTATCAATGATGTTCAAGGATCATGTCTATGTCCTTAGAATACCTTTAATTGCCCTGTAAATGTGAACCGAAAATTGAATTTTTAAGGAAAAATTTGAATGTGCAAAGTGTTCTTGGAGGCTTCCAAAATCCGTCCTCTTGCCTGTGATCACTTGTTTGTATATATTGGAAGCAAATTAGGTCAGAAAGTTGTAGGTTTATGGGCCTTGTAGAGATTACTTGATCATGAAGATTCAACTTGCTATTTTGGTCAAAAAATTACACAAATCCTTTCCTCTTTGGTTTAGCACGAATTTAAATCTCCCAATCAACTTTAAATCATGTTTATGAGTTTCTAGAATGAAAATCATATCAAATATTGAGCCTTTCATATTTTATTTTGATTTAAAATGATTTTTAATGTATAAAATCAAAATAAATAAAATAAAATAAATAAAAATCTGAATAAATGATATTTGGTTCGTGCATGATGTCATGGTAGTGATTGGGTCATAAAAATGCAAGCCCATGTGGAAAGAATTGGTTCTAAGACTCCATTTGCTCAATAAACCCCTCAAAAATTTCCCAACATTGTAAAGGCACAAATCCCTCATTTTTAAGGCTATGAAGGTGTTCTTGGACATTTTGGAAAGCTTAAAGAGTCCTCTAACAAACCTCTTTTGTCTCATGCCCATAGCTTTTACCATTTTCAAGTTATGCCCTTTGGAAGATGTTGACTTTTTGTTGACTTTTAAAATGACCTATAATGTCTTAGCCCATACCTTCCAAATGAAGCATTTTTGGGATTGGCTTGTGAGACACAAAGTTGTAGATAATTCAATTTCCTTCAAAAACAGCTTTGGATGGGAATTTTTTTGATGAAGCATGTGAAAGTTATGGCTGGTCAAAGTTCAGTTGACTTTTCGTGTGAAAACCCTAATTTAGAAACTCCTGATTCTTGATGATCTGAAATCTTCTTAATGAATCATGATAAACCATTGATCAAATAATGAATTTAACTTCATTTAATTGATGTTGGCAAAACATCATGAAGTTTGACTTTGGTTTGACCACAATTGACCTTAGTTTGACTTTTTGACTGCTTTGACTGACTTTAGCCTATCTGATCATCTGACTGAGCAAACCTTTTGGGAAAGCCTTGAAACTTGACATAGGGATTCTTGAAGACACGTGGGATATTATGAAGTTCACTTGATGCCTTGAAAGTCCATTTAGCCTGATGAAATCCAAAACCCTAGTTTAGGGTGCATTGCTTAGGAGGATGCTTTGTCTGAGGGTATTGTCAAACTTTCTGACTAATTGTGAGCCTTGTGAACCTCTTGGGATACCTTGTGAACCTTGTGAAACTCTTGGGACACCTTAGTACACAATGTCTTGTCTAGGTGAGGGCAAATTTTGGGGTGCAACAGGAAGTCGAGAGAATTTGGGAGGATAAAGTCGAAAAGCCTCCTCATACCGCCTCTCACGAGGAATGTTTGGGGGTATTTTAAAATTATTCATCTTTTTCAAAAATTTCTCCTTTAAAGTGATAACAGCCTCATGAACGGTTCGACTAAGATCATCTGGTCGATAGACAGTTTCAAAGTACTTTTGGAAAGCTTGTATCTCTTGGATGTGAGCAGACTTACTTTTCTCGACCTTCTCCTGTACATTAATAAAAGCAAGATCAAGTTGAACATAAAATTCAGCAGTAGTGAGAAAGTTCTCACTGTAATACTTGCGCCACCAATCATTAAAAACAAGGGTGTGCTAGGTTGAAAGTCTAAAGAAGACAGGAGACAAGACCGCCTTCTGGGATTCCCATATGGCGAAGATGTTAGTAACATCATCCTCGTCGAAAACATTATTGTAAAGAATAACCCAACTCTTTCTATCATAAATACATTTAGGGAAGCTCTGACTCATCCCTAATTGCCTAGAAACCAAATTGGGTTGGTAAGCAATAAGGCTTGTATCAGGTCTCCCACCATTCAGCCTATAAACAAAGAATCTGGGAATTAAAAAGGCTTCCCAAATTCCAACAGAGTCCACATGAAGCTTCTTTGTAGGGGAGTTAGGGAAGGCCCTAGTGAACCACCTGGGACCATACTTCCTACCTGAAAAGGGAGCCATGTATGGTGCAAAATCATACTGATGTGCAAACATCACCACAAAACTAGAGAATGCCCCTTTTAGGGTTTCTCCTTCATTATTGGGAGTAAGCTTGGCTAGTCGAACGCCCTCAGTACTCCTTAACCTGGTCTCCTCTGACTCCTCATCAACTTTTCCTTTCATGGGAAGCACAAGCTCAAAGGTGGCATTCAACCAAAGTTGAAGAAGCCATAGAGGGCCATTGAGACTCATAGAACCAGAGTTATGGTCTGGGTCCCTCAGTCAAGTCACTCCCTCACAGAGAGACTCATAGAGACTGGCTAGGATTAGCTCACTTAAGCAAACCTTCCTGAAATTCTGTGATCAGGTATGAGATGTCCTAAGAGATGTCCCAACACTTAATAGGACATTTGACAAATTTAACCAAAACTTAAACAGCAAGAAAAGTAAACAACACAGAAGTTTGTTAACCCAGTTCAGTGTATAACCACACCTACATCTGGAGGCTACCAAGCCAGGAGGAAATCCACTATTAGTAATATTAATTCTAGACTTAAACCACCCTGTTTAATCTATCACTTAATACTTACCCAATGCAATTTCTACCTAAGACTCACTTAGATAAGAGTACCCTACTCACTCCCCCTCAATCACCCAGTGATCAAGTTTACAAGTTTACTGAAATTGAAGACATCCTTCAAACAAAACAGCTTGATCTTACTTAACAGTTTCAATCAAGTCACAAATGCACTTTTGCTTAAAAGCTCATAAAGTGGTACATAAAAAACAACCTGCTATTAAAACACTAGACACCCTATTTGGTCTTCTGAAATTCGTACTCAATTCTATGAGTTTCTGTTGTTTAAATAGGTATCTGAATTTTGGGCTTTCTGTAGAATGATCCAGCCCTAATGTGCAGCAACTGTCACCTTGAATTTAGGGTTTGTTACCTCCTATATTCTAGGTGCATTAGGTCTTCTGTTTTAATCTGAATCTTCAATTTAAAACTCCCTACAGATGCGCCTAGTTCTGTTTTTATCCAGCATTAATTAATCCCATATAGTTCTCCTTAAATATCTCTGATCTGTTAATCAATAATTAATTCTGGTAGCAGGTCTGAGATGTCTCAACATCTGTTGGGACATCCTGACAAAACTGAACTTAGTCATTTACACAATGTCCCAACATCTGATGAGACATCCTGAAATAAGTTCACATACTCTGTTTGCTAATGTCCTAACATCTGATAGGACATTCTGAACTGAATTTAACATTTCTTGTTTGGTCAAAAATTCTGCCAATTCTTAAACATCTACAAACTCCCCCTTTGGCTAATTTTTGGCTAACATCTTTCCTGGTTTTCAGAGTGCAGCAGAAGTTCTTTTTATCATAGTATATCATTACTTTTCTGTTGATTTTTATTTGAGATTACTCCCCCTCAAACAAATATGTGTCCAGTCTTGTTGCAACAGAAATACACACTGATTCAGTTCAGACAGAAACAAACAGATTTCATTCAAAAATTAAACAGCAGTACAAATTTGTTGTTGTTCTCCCCCTTGGTAGACACAAAATTAGGGGCCAAAGACACTATTACTGTCATTACATTGCTGTCATTACATTGCTGTCACATACATTGATCACTCAGATTCATCACTCTCAGTTGCTTCCTCCACTTCAGTGTCTTCATTCTTAGCAGCTTCACTTTCTTCAGCAGCCTCACTGTCTTCACCAGCTTCACTGTCTTCATCAGTTGCAACATATTGATCTTCTTCACTTTCCAATCTTTTAATTATTTCTTCAAGCTTCTGCTTTCTAGCTTCAAGTTCTTTGCAGGTGATTTTGAGTTCAGCAATTAAGGCTTTCTTGGAGATTGGATTCTTAGCAGAGGAGGGACCAGCAGATGTCCCAGCAGGTGTTTCAACATCTGCAGCATGGTGACTGAGAAATAATTTGTAGTGAAAAGCCAGGGGGCTCTCTCTTTTGCATGCTGTATCCTTGTCAGTGAGAATGCCAGGGTATTGATTGAGCACTATCCCACACAGCAATGATGGAAAGGCTATTGGAAGCTTTGTTGCTGAGGAGCTGGCATGCTTCATGGTTTGATCAAAGATAAAAGCTCCATAGTCCAGATTGGTTTGAGTTCCCACAGCATAGATGAATCTGGCTAGACCAGTTGAGATTGAGGAAGTGTGGTTGGTAGGCACCCAGTTAGCAGTTCCAATTCTGTTCAGCATGGCATACTTTCTGGTAAGCATGCTCACAGAGAGCTTTCCCTTCACAGGCCATGCCTTGACCTGGTTTGCAGTGATCATTTTACAGACTTGATTATCTGTCTTACCTAATTCATTGGGTCCATCTGTTTCTCTTCCTAGATACTCATTGATGATTTGAGGAGAAAACTGTACACATTTACCTCTAACAAAAACTTTTCTAAACTCAGAAGACTTACCATTTGAGCAATCCTCCTGAAGATTCACAATGAACTCTTTGACAAGTAGTTCATAGCAGGGAGAGAGGTCTGAGACTATTTTGAATAGTCCTGCAGCAGAGATGAGGTCTATCAGTTCTGTGCACTCAAGTGCATTGCTGCTTAGTTCTCTTTCCAAGGCAACCCTTCTTTGATACACATATTTCCATCTGTTGACACTGGAGACATGATGGAAGGATATGTTGTCCAAGGGAGCTTCTGGGACAACAGTTGAAGCTCTAGCTGGTGCTGGTTTCTTCTTGGGAGGAGATGTTGGGACATCTGATCCAACATCTGAATCTGATGGTGTTGCAGCTTTTCTCTTCTGGGTTTGAACTTTGCTCCATGGTTTTGTTGGACCAAAGGTAGCTTTAGCTTTGCCTTTCTTTGAACTAGCCTTCTTCTTCTCAGGGATGACAGGTTCAGCTTGCATCTTTCCTTTCCTGGACCTTAGTCTTTTAGCAATGCTGGGTTTCACAGATGCTATGATCTCTGCATCAGAGTCCTGCTCCAGATTGACCACTGGAGGAGATTGAGCAGCCTCCTCTTCAGCTGGTTGATTAGCAGAGATTTGATCTTCATTTGAGCCTTGAGCCTGTTCTTCAGAGACCTCTTCATCATTTTCATTTGAGACTTTGTCCTTAGATTGTTCCAGATCAACATCAGATGAGTTCTTTTTCTTATCTTCAGATGTTCCAACATCTGTTGGGACATCCTGTTCTGCAGCAGTGTCCTTTGTAGCTTGAGCTGGTTCTTCTTGAGGTGCAGGAATGGTGTTCAAAGGAACAGAGATCCCTTTCACCACTCTTTGTTCAGAAAAGACTTGGTTAACAATCTCCTTGATGGAATCATCAACATATTTGGAGTATCTTGTAGACATGTTAGCAGGAGAGGGAATGCCTTTAGCTTTGCTTCTGATTTGATCTTTACATCTCTTTGGTGTTCTTGCCTTTTTAGTGTGAGAGGCGCTTCCCCTGAGCTCGTCCAATGGTGTTGATGGCATTGGCACAACAGAGATTGGAGTGGCATGAACCACGTCTTCCTTGTTGAGAATTTCCTCAGCTGTTTTAGGGTTTTGAGACATTGTAGAGGAAGAAGGATGAACAGCTTTAGGGTTTATGATTTCTGAAGAATTGAGAGTTAATGTGATTCGCTTGTGATGATATGATGAGAATCTTGATAGCTTCTTATAAGTAGTTACTAAATAATTAGCCGTTACAGTCCAAATGATTAAGAATGGAATTCCCAAGGATCTTGTCCAGACTAGCTTTGCCATCTGGAACTTATGCCATGCAATGTCATATGACATGTTGGCACATCTCATTAACTGCTAAATATCACATAAACATATTCCAAGTTTGCCCCTTAAGTTCTCAAATTGTGTAGCATCCAATGCTTTGGTAAAGATATCAGCTAATTGCAGATCTGTAGCAACATGCTCCAATGAAATCACCTTCTCTTCTACAAGATCTCTGATGAAATGATGTCTGATATCAATATGCTTTGTCCTGCTATGTTGAATAGGATTTTTAGATATGTTGATTGCACTTAAGTTGTCACAGTACAATGTCATGACATCCTGTGGGACATTGTACTCAGTGAGCATCTGCTTCATCCAAACCAACTGAGAACAACTGCTACCTGCTGCTATGTACTCAGCTTCAGCTGTAGATAAAGATACACAATTCTGCTTCTTACTGAACCAAGAAATCAGATTGTTTCCTAGAAAGAAGCATCCTCCTGAAGTGCTTTTTCTGTCATCAGCACTTCCTGCCCAATCAGCATCACAGAAGCCAGTGAGAATAGGTTTGCAACCATGAAAGTACATTATGCCATAGTCACAAGTACCATTAACATATTTAAGGATTCTCTTGACTTGATTGAGATGACTGACTTTTGGATCAGCTTGATATCTTGCACAAACTCCTACTGCAAATGAAATGTCTGGTCTGCTAGCAGTCAAGTATAACAAGCTTCCAATCATGCTTCTATATAAACTATGATCTACATTCTCACCCTTCTCATCTTTAGTCAGCTTTAAATGTGTAGGAGCAGGAGTTCTTTTATGAGAAGCATTTTCCATTCCAAATTTCTTCACTATGTTCTTGGAGTACTTGCTTTGTGAGATGAACATTGAGTCTTCCATTTGCTTAACTTGCAGACCAAGAAAATAGGTTAATTCACCTACTAGACTCATTTCAAATTCAGCTTCCATCTGCTTGACAAAATGTTTGACCATCTTATCAGACATCCCACCAAACACAATGTCATCAACATATATTTGTGCAATCATGACATTTCCTTCTTCATCTTTAACAAACAGGGTTTTATCAATCCCACCTTTTCTGTATCCTTGCTTGATAAGAAATGTGGTAAGTCTTTCATACCATGCCCTTGGAGCTTGCTTCAGACCATAAAGTGCTTTCTTGAGTTTGTATACATGATTTGGACAGCTTGGATCAACAAATCCTTTAGGCTGTTCTACATATACCTCTTCATTAAGATAACCATTAAGAAAGGCACTTTTCACATCCATTTGAAATAGCTTGAACTTTAAGATACAAGCAATTCCCAACAGTAGTCTTATTGATTCAAGCCTTGCTACTGGTGCAAAGGTTTCATCAAAGTCTACCCCTTCAATTTGAGTGTATCCTTGAGCCACAAGTCTAGCTTTGTTCTTTGTAACAATTCCTTGTTCATTTGACTTGTTCTTGTACACCCATTTTGTACCAATCACATTTATGTCATTAGGTCTAGGAACAAGATTCCACACTTCATTCCTTGTGAATTTACCTAATTCCTCTTGCATAGCACAAATCCAGTATTCATCAGTGAGAGCCTCCTTGATGTTTTTAGGTTCTATTTTGGACACAAAACAAGAACCTGAAATCATTTCTCTTGATCTAGTGCTCACACCTCTGTTGGGATCACCAATTATTAAATCTTTGGGATGATCCTTCTGTATTCTGATGGAGGGAGGTTTACTGGATTCTTCTGTCCTTGTATCAGATTGAGTGCAGTTATATTGATCATCCTTTTCTTCAGCTTCAATCTTGATATCAGCAGATGTTCCAACATCTTCTGGGACATCTGTAGGAGCATCATCAATTATCACATTTATGGACTCCATGATAACCTTGGTTCTAGAATTAAATACTCTGTATGCTCTGCTGTTTGTAGAGTATCCAAGGAAAATCCCTTCATCACTTTTAGGATCCATTTTTCTCCTTTGCTCCCTGTCTGCCAGAATGTAGCAGTTACTTCCAAACACATGAAAGTACTTAACAGTGGGTTTTCTGCCCTTCCAGACTTCATATATTGTGGACAAAGTTCCTTTTCTCAAGGTAACTCTGTTATGGATATAGCAGGCAGTGTTCATGGCTTCAGCCCAGAAATACAGAGGTAGCTTTCTAGCATGTATCATAGCTCTTGCAGATTCTTGAATAGTTCTATTTTTTCTCTCAACAATCCCATTCTGTTGAGGAGTGATAGGAGAAGAGTATTCATGATTGATTCCTTCTGAAGAGCAGAAATCTAAGAATTTTTGATTCTCAAATTCCTTTCCATGATCACTTCTAATTCTGATCACACAGCTGGATTTTTCCCTTTGTAATCTTTGACATAATTCCTTGAATACATCAAAGACATCTGACTTTTCTTTAATGAAATTTATCCATGTATATCTTGAAAAGTCATCAACCACCACATATGCATACCTCTTACCACCAAGGCTTTCAACTTGCATAGGTCCCATGAGATCCATATGTAACAATTCCAAAACTTTGGAAGTTGTCAGATGTTGGAGCTTTGGATGGGACATCTTGGTTTGTTTGCCTATTTGACATTCACCACAGATTTTGCCATCATCAATCTTCAGTTTAGGGATACCTCTTACAGCATCCATAGATATGATCTTCTTTATGCCTCTGAAATGAAGATGACCTAGCCTTTGGTGCCATAGTTTTACTTCTTCTTCTCTAGCTAGAGAACAAGTTGAAGTGGGACTGAAGTCTAGTGGCTCCCACATGTAACAGTTGTCTTTAGACCTTGCACCTTTCATGACAACTTTTTGCTCTTGGTTAGTCACTATGCATTCAGTTTTTGTAAAGTTTACACTGTATCCTTGATCACATAGTTGACTTATACTGATCAGGTTAGCAGTTAAACCTTTAACAAGCAGCACATCATCTAATCTTGGAACATCTTGACAATTCAAGGTTCCAACTCCCTTGATTTCTCCTTTAGCTCCATCTCCAAAGGTAACATACCTGGATGAATGTGATTTTAAGTTTACTAGCAAATTCTTTAATCCAGTCATGTGTCTTGAGCATCCACTGTCAAAGTACCAGTCTTCTTTAGCTGATACTCTCAGAGATGTATGTGCTATGTATGCAGTACTTTTCTTTGACCAGATGAGATGAGATTTCTTTTGATGCCTCTGCTCTGAGTGTTGTTCAGCTGATCTCCAAGCTTGATTGTTGATCTTGTTCTTGGATATGTGGCTTAAATCAGTCTGAATGTCAGCTTTTGGTCTCCAAACTTTCTTGATGACCTCTGTCTTCTGCTTAGGAGGTTGCTGATTTCTATGCAGCACTTTCTTGGTACCTTCTACTTTCTGCTTGGAAGGTTGCTGACACATCTGATTTGGATATCCATGTAACTTATAACAGTGAGGTTTGATATGCCCAAATCTTCCACAGTGATGGCATCTCCATCTTTGATATTTTTTCTTCATTTTGTTCTTTTCAGAATGTTGAGGCATCTGTTGGAACATTATGTTTGTCTTTGTGTTCTGATGTTGGAGCATCTGTTGGGACATTTTGTTTGACTGTGTAGTTTTTGAAGTAGTTCTGCTAGAGCTTGCTTCATCTCTGTCATATCCCAGTCCACTTTTGTCCCCTGAATGTTTATTATTGCTGAGAATAACATCCAGTGTGTTTGAGCTGCTGTTCAACATTCTAACAGATTTGGACATATGTTCCAATTTAGAGTTGAGAAGGCTTACTTCACTTTTTAAGGTTTCAATGATCTCCTGATCATTTGCTTTGTCATCTTCTAAAGTCTCATTCTGCTTCTTTAGCTTTATAACATCACTGCATATTTCAGAGCTTCTTTTGTATAGATCTTTGAATGCTTGCTCAAGTTCTTCATAAGTAAGTTCTCCACAACTGGAATCACTATCATATTCACACAGTCCAGCTAGAGCAGTAATATGCTTAGCTGATTCTTCTTCTGACTCTCCTGAGTCTTCATCAGACCAGGTCACAGAGAGTCCTTTCTTTTGCCTCTTTAAGTAGGTAGGACATTCAAACTTGATGTGTCCATATCCTTCACATTCATGGCATTTGACTCCTTTATCTTGACTGGTCTTTTCAGCAAACTTTGACTTTCTGTTAGCATCATATGGTCTCCTGTTCTCAGAGTTTGTGTTTCTTCCACTGGATTTGGATTGGCCTTCCATTCCTCTGAGAATCTGTTTGAATTGTCTTCCAAGCAAGGCAAGGTTTTCTGATAAGCTTTTGTCATTTGCTGATTCATCATCTTCTTCTTCATCTGTATTTGACACCAAGGCTATGCTTTTGTTCTTTTTGACATTTGTGTCATTCATTCCCATCTCAAAAGTTTGAAGAGAACCAATGAGTTCTTCAACTTTCATGGAGCATATGTCTTGAGCTTCTTCTATTGCAGTGACTTTCATGTCAAATCTTTTTGGCAAAGATCTGAGAATCTTTCTTACAAGTTTTTCATCAGTCATCTTTTCTCCCAAGGCTCCAGAAGTATTGGCTATATCCAAGATGTTCATGTAGAACTCATGAATTGATTCATCTTCCTTCATTCTCAAGTTTTCAAACTTGGTGGTGAGAAGTTGAAGTCTTGACATTTTTACTTTTGATGTTCCTTCATGAGTTGTCTTGAGGGTATCCCACACATCTTTGGCCAGCTCACAATGATGCACCAGTCTGAAAATATTTCTATCAATGCCATTGAATAAAGCATTTAGGGCTTTTGAGTTGCCTAGTTCTGAATCTTCTTCCTCTTTACTCCATTCTTCTTCAGGTTTCAGAACTATTGATCCATCTTTGGTGTCTTGAACAGGATGTTTCCATCCAACATTTACTGCTCTCCATGCCCTGTTGTCAAGTGACTTTAAGAATGCAATCATTCTTGGCTTCCAGTAGTCATAATTAGAACCATCCAGTATAGGTGGTCTATTTACTGACCCTATATCTCTGTCCATGTTACAGAATTTGTTTTCCCTAGATCTCACCCAGTATAAACAGGCAGGGTGCCTGCTCTGATGCCAATTGAAATTCTGTGATCAGGTATGAGATGTCCTAAGAGATGTCCCAACACTTAATAGGACATATGACAAATTTAACCAAAACTTAAACAGCAAGAAAAGTAAACAACACAGAAGTTTGTTAACCCAGTTCAGTGTATAACCACACCTACATCTGGAGGCTACCAAGCCAGGAGGAAATCCACTATTAGTAATATTAATTCTAGACTTAAACCACCCTGTTTAATCTATCACTTAATACTTACCCAATGCAATTTCTACCTAAGACTCACTTAGATAAGAGTACCCTACTCACTCCCCCTCAATCACCCAGTGATCAAGTTTACAAGTTTACTGAAATTGAAGACATCCTTCAAACAAAACAGCTTGATCTTACTTAACAGTTTCAATCAAGTCACAAATGCACTTTTGCTTAAAAGCTCATAAAGTGGTACATAAAAAACAACCTGCTATTAAAACACTAGACACCCTATTTGGTCTTCTGAAATTCGTACTCAATTCTATGAGTTTCTGTTGTTTAAATAGGTATCTGAATTTTGGGCTTTCTGTAGAATGATCCAGCCCTAATGTGCAACAACTGTCACCTTGAATTTAGGGTTTGTTACCTCCTATATTCTAGGTGCATTAGGTCTTCTGTTTTAATCTGAATCTTCAATTTAAAACTCCCTACAGATGCGCCTAGTTCTGTTTTTATCCAGCATTAATTAATCCCAGATAGTTCTCCTTAAATATCTCTGATCTGTTAATCAATAATTAATTCTGGTAGCAGGTCTGAGATGTCTCAACATCTGTTGGGACATCCTGACAAAACTGAACTTAGTCATTTACACAATGTCCCAACATCTGATGAGACATCCTGAAATAAGTTCACATACTCTGTTTGCTAATGTCCTAACATCTGATAGGACATTCTGAACTGAATTTAACATTTCTTGTTTGGTCAAAAATTCTGCCAATTCTTAAACATCTACACTTCCTGTTATTATGAAGCTGGTTTCCTAAGGGTAGATACTTCTTCGCCACCTGAAGAGACTTGGTGCAAAAGACATATCTAAACAACCAGAATGTAAGGAAAGCAATATGTTCCTCATCAGAAACTACATCTTCCTTTGATTTGGAATAATGCCTGAGTAAGAGAGTGTATGTTACTTTGGATGTGTTGAAGCTGATAGTGTCTTCGGCATCAATGATGGGGGTCATAAGCAAGACCATCAGGTCGAAGCCCTATGATAACGACTATGTCAAAAAGAGTGGGGGTAACCATCCCACAAGGAAGATGAAAGGTTTAATGGGTACAATCCCAGAAATAAAAGGAGGCAGCCAGGAGGTTCAAGCAGTAGGGTATATGCGTCTTTGTCAGCATTAAAAGATCATATATCCCTATGCTTTTCTAGTGGTCAGCCTTAGTCTTCTCTAACCTGGCCAACCATATATCAAACTCAGCAAACTGGTTGACAACTCTGACCAGCCTGGTACCATTATAGAGGTACTTCACATCCAGTTGAGTAAGAGGAAGTGGTTCAGAAGAAGAATCGTCAGATTTAGGGAGGTGTTTGTCCCCTAAAGGTTGGGTTTTTTGGTAGCAAGGGAAGAACTCTTTCAGTTTTTAATTTGTGCTATGTACAGTAGCCAATGGACCAAATACAACAAAAGGACAACCATTTACAAGGAATGAAATCATTACCTGAAACTGGTACACGCTCCTTGTCTTGTTGTTCAAAGGTTCAGGTGCAAACTGAGGATTTTTGATGATTTTCGGTTCAGAAATGTTGTTGAAAGATGGAAAAGTCTGTTCAAAATGGAAAGTTTTGGCTTTCTGACCTTTGTTATGAGAGACGCTGGTCTTAGAGGACGCCATTATTGATAAAGAGAACGGAGGTTTTCTAGGGTTCTTGGAAAGAAAGGAGGAAACTTTAGCAAGAAGGAGATGAATTCTCAAAGTGTTTGTAAAGTTTTCTTTGTTTGCTGAAGAGGGTATTTATAGGTGAAGGCAATGAGAAGTTGCAAACCCTAGCCACTTGATGGAGACGTAAAGTGGTGGGGCACGTGGCACTTGGGATTTGACACATTGAGGAAGCAGTTAATGGAAAAGACTTTAGCGTATTGTTTCAAGGAAAGATTCATTATCAGAAAGCAGTAGAAACAACTGATGGGACTTTTGGGATTTTTGTCATTATAACATGACATCATGCGCATGGGCGAAGAATCACAATAGTTTTAGAACGCGAAGTAGGTGGTTTCAACCATACTTTTGTCTGACCTAAGTTGGCATCGAAAAGATGAATATCAAAAAATGATATTTTCATCAAAATGGTCAAAAATAACATTATTGGGGGGAAATTTGTTATCCCTAAATTTTGACGCTAGCATTTAATGAGGCTATCTTAGCTTAGTAAAGGACTTTTCTTGTGATAATCCAAAAGTAAGGTTTCTACCTAACCAATTAAAGGATGAGAGTCGAAGCTACCTACCTACAAGTTTCATACTTAGCGAAATTCTAAGTTTGTAATATTTTCTAAGTGTTGAGGGGATTCGACCAAGTGTATGTTCAACAAAGGTGGCAATTACCAATAGTCTTTCACGTTCAATCTTGGAAGGAAAATGTGGAGTTTTCAATTCAAAGACAGGGACAAGTGGCGCAAGATGAAGCTTCTTCATCATATAGTGGGACAAGTGTCACCATCTTAGGATAGTTATAGGAGAAACCGTCGATAGCGGTTACTTTGTAATGTATATAAATAGCTTAGTCTAGTGTTAGAATAAGTGTGTGGAAATCATAGGTACTAGTAACTCCGTATACTCAAAGTATTCGCGTGTAGAGAAACGAGTGCAGGGAGAATGTACGTGATTGAAACACCACTAATTTACTTTTAATGTCAAATTTATCTTCACGTTATTTACTTTTGAAGCCATTTATCTTTACAAGCCTTTATTTTTAAAGCAATTTATATTTCAAAGTCATTTATCCTTCCAGCAATTTATTGCGTTTTCTTTTACAATTCCAACCTCTTTATATTTCCAGCAATTTAACATTCCCCGCCTTGCCTCTAAATTTCATTTAAACTTTATGTCTTGCCTTTATTTTCCTTTAAAATTCCAAGCCTTGTCTTTACTTTGATTTATTTTAAAAGTCCTTGCCCTTTACTTTATCTTTTCTTTAAAACTAAATTTTGAATCTTGTTGAAAGATTCAAAACATTTTCCCCAAAAACCGATGAGTTATCGTCTGACAACGGGGAATCATCGACGAAAGTGAGGTTCATGTGGATAAACTTAAGCCAAGACCTCCCTACATGTGTAAAGTATTGAAACCATCGAGTGGAAAAGACCATGTCGAATAGGGAAATCCGATAAATATGTCACTAAGACATATACCTTTGATATATCTAAATTCGATGAAATTTTCAATTTGTTAGTAAAAGATGGTGAAATTGTTGTTCCACCTGGTTTAAAAGACCCCCTTTAGATCAAAAGAAAAAGAGGGGTTTTTGCAAATTTCATAATTATCTTTGTCATAAAACGTCTCAATGTGTTATTCTCAAGGATTTGGTTCAAAAAGCTTTAAAGGATGGCGGGCTTCATTTTGGCAAAAAGCCAAAGATGCAGGTCGACACCGACCCTATGAAATTTGAAGAAGCACTTTATTCTAAGTTGAATGATTGTATGTTGGTGGAAGTTACTGAGGATTTCCCCAATACACCCTATGTCGAAAACATGGAGTGTATGATGGTGTTGCACCCCAAAATTTGCCCTCACAATACAAGACTTTGGGTTCTAAGAAAGTTCACAAGTTTCCCAACACTTACAATAACCTTTCATGAGGCTCATAAAGTCTACAAGTTACTTTATGAAGGTTCACAAGGTTCACAAGTTCCACAATGCTTTCAATACCTTTCTTGAGGTTCATGAAGTCTACAAGTTACTTCTTGAAGGTTCACAAGGTTCACAAGTTTCTCTACATTTACAAGACCTTTCATGAGGTTCATGAAGTCCACAAGTTACTTCTTGAAGGTTCACAAGGTTCACAAGTTTCACAATGATTACAAAGCTTTCCTGAGGGTCATGAGGTCTACAAAGCCACTTCATGAGGTTCACAAGGTTCACAAGCTTCAAAATACCTCCCATGAGTATCACAAGACATTTTATGAAGATTCACAAGGTTCACATAGTTCACAATTGGTCAAAGAAGTTGACAATTCCCTCAGACAATGCACCTCCTAAGCAGTGCATCCAAAACTAGGGTTTTGACTTTAATCAGGCTAAATGGACTTCCAATACCTCAAGTGAGTTTCATAATATCTTATATGTATGCAAGAACCCCCATGACAATTTTCAAGACTTTTCTCAAAGGTTTGCTCAGTCAGATGATCAGTTAAGTCAAAATCAGTCAATACAGTTAAAAAGTCAAACTGAGGTCAACTGTGGTCAAACCAAAGTCAAACTTCATGATTTTTTTCCAACATCAAGTATATGAAGTAAAATTCATCATTTGATCAAGGGTTGATCATGATTCATCAAGGAGATTCCAGATCATCAATAATCAGGAGTTTCTAAATTAGGGTTTCCTCAGTAAAAGTCAACTGAACTTTGACCAGCCATAACTTTCACATACTTCATCACCAAGTCTCCATCCAAATCTCATTTTGAAGGAAATTGAATTCTCTACAACTTTTATGTTGAAAGTTAAGCCCAAAAATGCTTCATTTGAAAGATATGATCTAAGACATTATAGGTCATTTCAAAAGTCAACAAAAAGTCAACAACTTCAAAAGGGCATAACTTGAGATTGGTAAATGATATGGACCTGAAACCAATGGGGTTGTTTAGAGGACTCTTCAAGCTTTCCAAAAAGTCCAAGAACACCCTCATACCTTTAAAATTGAGGGAGATATGCCTTTGCAAAGTTGGGAAATTTTGTGATGGTTTATGTTGAAAATGGAGGTCTAAAAGTAATTCTTTCCAAATGGGCTTGCTAAGTTGTGATCCAATCCACCTCATAACATGGTGCACGACCCAATTGACCAAAATTCAGCATTTTTATTATTTTATTTTTATTTATTATTGATTTAATTCATAAAAATCATTTTAAATAAATATAAAATATGAAAATCTATTTTTGGGTGAAGATTGAGGTTCTAGAAATTCTTAATGGATGATTGAAGTTCAAAGAGAAAGAAATAATGTGATTGATCCAAAGATAGCAAGTCATAATACACAAATATTTGACTTTTAACACTTGATCAATTTCAATCTTTTTAGATCAAAGTTTCCACATGACTAATCAATGTTTTGACCTAGAATGATTCACCTATATATACTAAACATAAACCAAACACAAGGGCACGAAATCCAGCAGCTCAAAGATAGGTTTTGCACTTCAAAAATCACAAGAAATTTCAAATTCGGATTGTGAGATTAAGGCAATTTCAAGGCTTCACAAAGGTTGCATTAGCTTCCTTGACCTTCATTTATCATGATTCCATAATCATAAGCATCAAAACCATGTTGTAATGGCCAAACCGAATCCATGTTCATGGTGTTTTCTTGATTTTTCGATTGTGATCATTCATGATGTTTCATCTGTTTTTTTTTATTAAATCTTGTTTGTATGATGACTTAGATGCTTTCTGGACATTTCTTTTTGAGTTTAACCGCAGGAATCATAAAACGCCATGGCTAGGGTTTGAAGGTCGAATTTGGGATCTTGAGTTTTAGGACACTTAAATAAAAACCAAATACATGGCTGTGACCTATAACCTTTGTGTAATTAATCTGGGCTTTCAATTTGACTGGATGTTGCGATTTGAATGGTGTTCGAAAAAACATAGGAATTCTGGTTTTGAATGTGTGCAGGTAAATTCGCAGGAAAGTTCAAAAGAAAATTCGCAGCAAATTTGAATGAAGAAGACGAAGTTTGGCGCGTCCCTGGGATTCAAATTTCTTTTTTATATTATATAGATTTGTTTGTATTCAATTTATACAGGTTGATGAGTGGCCCAGTGGAAGGATGCGTGTGCGTTTGATGGAAAGGCCAGAGTTCGAATCATGCTGGGGCCATTATTTTTGTTTTATTTTCAGGATAATAGTAGGCTTAATATATTATGATTCAAGGCCATTCAGCTAACAGTTGGGCTCTTCCAGCCGGGTGGTGATGTGCGCGTTTGTGAATGTAAAGGTCCTGGGAACGAATCCCATCCCAGGCCTTTTGTTTTGATTATTTTTCTGGATTTACCAAGTAAGACACAAAAGAAATTCTTCCTCCTTTATTGGCACCTGCGCATGGATGGCTTAGTGGTTGTGGTTGTTGCTTGCAAGCCTGAGGTCTTGGGATCAAATCCCAGCAGGTTCTTTTTTCTATTTTCTTATTTTTCTTATTATTGTTTTCTCATTATTGTTGATTAATATATTATTTTAAAGAAAAATCCAAAGAAAATTTCAAAGTAATATATTGGTATTAGGATAAACTTATTTTTATTTTCTTAAAAAATATATATACTAATTTGTTAATATTATTAAATTGTATATGTCATTATTTTGATATTCTAAAAATTGTATATATGCCTTATTTAATTAAATAAATTGTTGACCAAAACCCTAAAAAATATAAACCCTAATTTTGTAAAACCTAATCCTATTTTTTTTAATAATTTTATTTTCTAATTCCTAATATAGTTATTATGTATATATATTCTTATAAATTTTGTAAATATATTTAATAATTCAAATTATTTTTCTTTTAATATTTAGAAACAATCTAATTTATAATAATTATATTTTTGTATATGGTTAAAAATAATTTGTAAGTATAATAATTAATAGGATTAAATTTTGTAAATATGATTAATATTGTAAATATGATATTTTAAACCTATGCATATATTGTTTAATAAATAAATAATTAAATTTTGAAAATAACTTAATAATTTGTAAATTAAAATAATTGTTTGTTTACATTTGTTTTTTTAATATAATTGTTTATGCTAAAAATTGTTAATTTCTTATAATGTTTTGATTATTATTGCTACTAACCATACTATTATTTATTATATTTTTATGTTTCTAACCCTATTTATTATTTCTAATTATTATTATTATTATTTTATTATCACTAACCCCTTTAATATTTATTTTTATTTATTGCTTATTTACTTATTATTTATTTTGCTATTTATTTACTTTTGCTTAATATTTTGCTTATTATTATAATTTTGTAAATTGCTCCCGGGATGTAAATTTTATAATTATTATTATTGCTATGGTTAGTAATTAGGGAGTGTTAATATGTATGTTATTTAAAATAAATTAGATCACTTTAATATAAGATAAATAAATTAAACACGTCACACACGTAAGTCGATTCTTAATCGCCGTCTCACATTTCTAAGGTTATCCCTCAAGTTGCCTACGAATAATGGTCAAGTGGGGTGTATAAAGCAAGTCCCTTTCAAAAAAGAAAATCATCAAGTCCCTCATGGTTGCCTTTACGAATCGAGTCCCTTCGAAAAATGATGATAGTCCCTCATATATGCTTAATACACCCCACAGTTGCCTTCATAAAACAGAATGTCCCTCTCATGTCCCTTACATCCAAGGTAGTGACTACCTACTCCTTAATAGTAGGGATAGTCTTACCAAGGAAAGGAAAAATAACAAGAAAGACCTTAAACATTAGGGTAGGTTCCTCTTATGTACTTGCTCACTTCAAAACTTTTTCACACTTAAACAAATTTCCAACAAATTTTCAAACAAGTTTTTACACATCCGTACATGGATTATTATCAACTATTCTGAAAATTTTTCTATTCACACACTACACTTTCAAAAACAATTTAAAGTGAGCTTAAGTACCTAAGAGCCCATGGATAACCATGGATGAAAAGGGTGCTAATACCTTCCCTTTTCATAACCTACCCCCCGGACCCAAAATATTCTCTTAAGGTCTTTCCTGTTCTTTTATAACCTTTCCTTTTGGATAAAATAAAAGTCGGTGGCGACTCTTGCTATCCGCAACATTCCTTAAAGTCAGTTCTCCCACCGTGTTACAGAACTGGCGACTCTGCTGGGGATCTAAATTAAAGAGGGGTACCCTTAGGAATTAAGATCACTTAAAATTGTTTGCCTTGTTTGCTTTATATTATCTTGTTGGGATGCTCTTATGTGTGAAGGGTCCTAACCCGGATCTAGTGTACCTTAGGTAAATGGCAATAGACCAAGGAAACTGTACGACGTATATCGATACGGTTGATCTGGTGGCCATAGTTAGTGCGACTTCTTGGTTGGTGCTTATATTCCTTAAGTCAAGTTGAGGATAATATTGAGGCTGCCATATGTTGTCAATGCACTAACTAACTTTTAGAACCCTAGTTAACTCATCTTGGCCTTTAGAAAGTAGTGAGGTAACTGGCTTTGGTGCAGACTGAAGTTGGTTGACACTCGATACTACGCTCATTGAGATCTTAAACTTGGAGGGTTTTGGTTGGCAAGTATGTCGCCTTCTGATCAACCACCCTTGTGAAGATCAATGATATTGAGATCCCTAAGAACCTGGTTACTTTATAGGACAGGATGAACCATCTAACTTCAGGGGAGGGTACTTACCTTTGAACCTCATGCAAGCCTTTAAACCTAGGGCAATTGTGTGACTTGTTTGTGTGTGCCACATGTTTCTGATTGAGCATAACATCATGACATCATCATGCATCATGAGCATATTATTTTCCCTAACCATTTCAAGGACCAAGGGATTTATCTTTGTTCTTTGTTGCAGGTCATGGCTTCAGCTCGTAGAAACACCATCAGGATCAACTTTGTGGGGATACCTCCCAAGCTTAAAGAGTTGGTATCTCAAGTGTCTGATCATTCCCAGTTCAACAAGAGACATGGTCACCTATTGGATCTAGTTACTTCAGGGATCAGTGAAGACATGATGAGTGTCCTGTTTCAGTTCTTTGACCCTAAGCATCATTGCTTTACATTCCCTGACTACCAGCTGGTTCCAACCATGGAGGAGTTCTCTAAACTTCTGGGTATACCTGTTCTTAATCAAAGACCCTTCACAGGTTTGGAGAAAGAACTTAAACCAGAGGTTATTGCTGCAGCCCTACATCTGAAGAAGTCAGACGTTGTTCTAGAGACGAGAAGTGGAGTTAAGGGTATCCTTGCCAAGGTATTAGTGGATAAAGCTCAAATGTTCTTGAAGGACATGAGTTATGATGCTTTTGAGGAGATCTTAGCCTTGCTGATATACGGCTTAGTATTGTTCCCCAATCCAGATCAGTTCATAGATGTTCATGCCATCAACATTTTCCTGAGTCACAATCCAGTGCCTACATTGCTTGGAGACATACTACATTCTCTTCACACCCGTACTACAAGGGCAAGAGGAACTTTGATGTGCTGCATACCTTTGCTTTCTAGGTGGTTTATTTCTCACCTTCCTCGCTCAGTAATGAAGAATGAGCAAAGGGTCAGATGGTCCAAGAGGATCATGTCACTTTCTCACTCAGATATTCATTGGTGCTCCAGATCTATGGAGAATGTCACCATCATTGACCGTTGTGGGGAGTTTCCTAATGTGCCACTACTAGGCATAAGAGGAGGCATCACCTACAACCCCTCTCTAGCTTTACGACAGTTTGGCTACGCCAGAAGTGATGGTCCACATGACATGTTGATTCAGGGCATTGTGTTTGATTACGACAACGATCTTCAGGGTTACCGTCAGAGATTCATACGAGCCTGGGGAAAAGTAAACAGGGTTGACAGCAAGACACTGGAGCCTAAGTACACTATTCCTATGGAGGCTTATCTCAGATGGGTACGATCTCGTGCTCAGACACTCATGATGCCATATCCTGCCGTCCTACCAGTTACCATGGAACCTGTTGCTGAAGGAGACACAGCTTATACCATCCTTCATCCAGACATGCCTACTGATACGGAAGACTTGCAGAGATCATGGATCCAATTGAAAGAGCAAAGGGATACTTTCGAGACTCATTACAAAGCAAGCCAAGCAAGAATCCTAGAGCTAACAAAGCAACTTCACGAGGAACGAAACCTCAACTCATACCTCAACACAAAGAGGAAACGTCCATGGGAGACTTAAAACCCCATCTTCTGTACTTATTTCACTTTCATTTTTTGTAAGCCTAAAAGGCAAAACAAGTTATTACTAATAAAAAGTTACTTTCTTGTTTGTTTAAACAAATTTAAATCCTGCGGTCCTTGAAAACATTGCATACGCATTTACATTCCATTTCATTGCATCACAGGTTTATATGTGCACAGGTTTCTCATCTTCTCGCTGTTTATTTCAGCAATGGCTCTTGAACAAACAGTTAAGGATCTTCAGGCACAAAATGCACAGTTCCAAGAATTGATCCTGAACCTGACCAAGGGGCAGGATGAATTGAAGACACTGTTGGCTAAGAAGAAGAATTCTGAAGACAATAAGGATGATCAGCTGAAACAACTACAAGCTGAGATGACAAGAATGAGGATCCAGATGAATGGCCAGGGGGATCTTATTCAAAGTTTAGCTCAGGGGCAAGAAGAGCTGAGAACCTTTGTCCACAAACTTCAAAGTGATAGAGTCAGGGATCTAGCTGTCAGTCAACCTCCGTTAAAACAAGTTGATTTGGTTGAAAGGAGGATGAGGATAAAAGAGGGTAAGAGACAGGTTGCCATTGACTATCCTTCAATTGAAGAAGAAAGACCTGATAAGGTTAATCCACCTCAACACCAGAAAGGTAGAAGGCAGTTCATCAAGTTCAGCACTCCAATGTCACAAGTTTTGCAATGCCTGTTGGAGATGAAGCTGGTTTCCTTGGAAAAGTCTCCTAAAAATCCTAAAACTTCCTCTCCTCGCTATAATCCCAGGGCAAGGTGTGAGTACCACTCCAACAGTCCTGGACATGATACAAATAACTGTTGGGCATTGAAGAAAAAGATTCAAGACCTGATTGATGAAGGAATCCTAGAGGTTACTCCAGAAGGTCAAGTTGAGTTCTACTATCGTCCATCAAACACCGAAGCTGCAAGACAAGTTGCCCAAAGTAACAAGAAAGGAAGAATACCTATGCCTGTTGAGATATGGGGCACCTTGGGGCATCCAAGTGGTAAATTTGATTTCATGGTGAAGTATACTGCTCCTCAAAGTTCACAGATTGCAATTGAAGACATTCAACCTACTGGATGGGACAACATTTGAATTTTCATTTGTAATTTCTTTATTTGTTTGAACACTTACTATTATGTTAAACTTTTGTTTTCATTAATGCATTGCATATGTTTGTCTTGAATTAATCCATTCGTTCCACTATATTTTGAATTATACTTCTTATTTCTATCCTGTGATATTTAACTCGTGATAAAGCTATAAGCCTGTAGAGGGAGGATGACGAAAACAATACCATAATCTTATGCAGTATGCTTTTGAACAGACTATGCTGACGATGTACAGGCATTGTTTCAATTCCTAAATAGTGGAGATATAAGGAAGTTAATCCCTAGTCAACCCTTTTGAGCCTATGAAGTAGGAGTTTTTATTCTCGTACAAATTAAAACCCTTATTCATAACCTGGGGCAGGGTAGTTACTCAGTTAACTCAAATATGCCAATTATCTGTGTTGTACACAACTAATGATGGTTCTCCGTAATCATGAAACCTGACAGTCAATATCCAGCAAAAGAACAATTCACTAAGTCAAAACCTATGAAGGAGACTTAGTAAAACATTAAGACATCCCACTGACTGTAATCTTGAAATAAGCAGTTCAGGCAAAAAGAAGGGATAATAAAGTCAAAAAAAAAAAAAAAAAGGGTCACTATGGATCCTCAATAAAGAAAGATGACTGAAGGTTCAGATAAAACTTTTGGTCGCCAAACCATCACAAAATATCAATGTTACAATACCACACTTCTGCGGAATCTCAATGCATAAGTTAACTGAGTATAGGACTGAAGAACATCATGGAGATTGGGTTGGGTACAAATAAATTTTGAGCCTTTATCCTTTGTTTCTTAAACCATGAACCAGGCCACGTTATAACCCTTTAAAAGTCCTAACTGAAGCATGGTTAGTTCGAAAGCATACTGCTACAAAAAGGTATCCTGACTCCTTTAGGGCTTGTTATAAAACTTGAGTTAATATCACAGTTTTCAAAAATAAAAAAATAAAAAAATAATAATAAGTTTTTCTAAAAAATAAATTGTTTTCAAGACAGACATAAGCATTGTACTTTTGAATATATTTGTTTGCATATACCTGAGTGTTTGACAAATGGAGAAACTTACAGGATGAACGTTCAATGAACCAAAGTCCTTCCAATAAACAAAGTTGCTTCTTGTATCAAAGTCCAGGTATACAAAGGGGCATAGTCATTATCTCCCAATCCAGGGGGGCAGGCCATGATACTGCCTAATTCATGTGGGGCAACCAGGACAAGACTCAACTATGTTCAAGCAACTAGAGGCAGATCTCCACATCTATCTAATTTGCTGAAGGTAACATTACAGAATTCATAATGCCAAGTTACTATTCAAATCATTCAGGGCAATCAGTTCCAGATCCAACAGTGCTTAATAGCCAAGGGCAAGCTCTTCTCATATATTTGAATTACCAAGGGTGATATTACAAAGTTCACAATGCCAGGGGCATATGCTTATGGGGCATTCTGCTTGTTTCTCTTGAGGTAGCTCATTTCAGATACTACCATTATGGGACAATCCATCCCTAACCAAAGGGCAATGCTTTCGTTTCAAATCTAGTATCCGGAGAGTATATGGTCCGTTACAGTTTGAAGACACATTCCTCTACTTTGACTTGGAATTCTCAGCATAAGTCATTGTGGAAGTTAATAGTCTACGCCAGTAGTATCAGATGGTGTCAGTATCATGTCTTCAGATCCAGTTATGAATATTTCTGGGGAGGTATTCAGGAAAGTTATGGATTTCAGGAGCTCTAAATCCAATTGGTGATACACTCTCAAAGTTGAGACGATTCTGTTTTCAAGTTCAGCTTTACTTTTTCCTCTGAATCCAGATTTACTTTTACCCTATTTGCATAAGCGAAACGTCCATTGGTTGCATTTGAATGTATGTATGCTTTTGAATATGATTGATGTTTACCAGAAAGGCATGTATGCTTTTAATATGATTGATGTTTACCAGAAATGCATGAAAATGCAGTAATAGTATTTACTAAGGACAAACGAGGGAAGGATTTCAACGAAGCTTCGCCGGTTCATCTCTACAAAACAGTTACAAACCCTCAGTAGGACAAATCCATCTTCATAAAGACACATCTCTCCGGGAATTTGTGTACATCTCTTTTATCCTCATACGGATATTCGGGAAATTACTTTCCAATAAGGGTACGACGAACGAAGACGGAATGTTATACTTATCCTACTACCAAACAAAGACGGAGGTTATATATACCTTACTATCCCAGCATACGGGAGGTTATTTATACCTTGTTATCCCCAGCAGACGGAGGGTTATATATTCTTCAACCACGAATCGGGATTTATTTTCCCTGGCCAGCAGTTGTTATACGAAGATATCCAGACGCTTCCGGCAGTATCATATCATACATACATCATTTACATCATACCATAGCATCTATATCCATGGACATATAGTACATTACCTAAGTGCATCATATCATACATGCATACATAAAGCATAAGCTAATGTTATTATACAAAATGCTACCTTGTTTTCAGGTTAATTATCCAACAAACAAGCTTATGATCTCCAGGACTGCTTTATTGTAACCTCAGGGTTACTTTATCCTCCTGATGAAGTTCTTATTACTTTGGGACTGCTTTATTGTCACCTCCGGGTTACTTTATCCTCCTGATAACTTCTCATGACTTCAAGACTGCTTTAGAGTTATCATCATTGATGGCTCTATCCTCCTGAAATCAAGACTTCAAGACTGCTTTAGAGTTATCATTATTGATTGCTCTATCCTCCTGAAGACATATCATATTATTATTTCAAGACTGCTTTAGAGTTATCATCATTGATGGCTCTATCCTCCTGAAATCAAGACTTCAAGACTGCTTTAGAGTTATCATTATTGATTGCTCTATCCTCCTGAAGACGTATCACATTATTATTTCAAGACTGCTTTGGAGTTGTCATTATTGACTGCTCTATCCTCCTGAATCATATTATTATTTCAAGACTGCTTTAGAGTTATCATTATTGATGGCTCTATCCTCCTGAAATCATTATTTCAAGACTGCTTTAGAGTTATCATTATTGATGGCTCTATCCTCCTGAAATTATTACTTCAAGACTGCTTTAGAGTTATCATTATTGATTGCTCTATCCTCCTGAAGACATATCATATTATTATTTCAAGACTGCTTTAGAGTTATCATCATTGATGGCTCTATCCTCCTGAAATCAAGACTTCAAGACTGCTTTAGAGTTATCATTATTGATTGCTCTATCCTCCTGAAGACGTATCACATTATTATTTCAAGACTGCTTTGGAGTTGTCATTATTGACTGCTCTATCCTCCTGAATCATATTATTATTTCAAGACTGCTTTAGAGTTATCATTATTGATTGCTCTATCCTCCTGAAATCATTACTTCAAGACTGCTTTAGAGTTATCATTATTGATGGCTCTATCCTCCTGAAATCATTATTTCAAGACTGCTTTAGAGTTATCATTATTGATGGCTCTATCCTCCTGAAATCATTACTTCAAGACTGCTTTAGAGTTATCATTATTGATTGCTCTATCCTCCTGAAGACGTATCACATTATTATTTCAAGACTGCTTTGGAGTTGTCATTATTGACTGCTCTATCCTCCTGAATCATATTATTATTTCAAGACTGCTTTAGAGTTATCATTATTGATTGCTCTATCCTCCTGAAATCATTACTTCAAGACTGCTTTATAGTTATCATTATTGATTGCTCTATCCTCCTGAAATCATTACTTCAAGACTGCTTTAGAGTTATCATTATTGATGGCTCTATCCTCCTGAAATCATTACTTCAAGACTGCTTTAGAGTTATCATTATTGATTGCTCTATCCTCATGAAGATATGCTGTTACATCAGTATTACTCCAGACTCCTGACAGCTTTCATTATACCTCCATATTTTGGACTGCTTTATCTTCCAAGAAATATATCTGAAGAACTTTCCCCTAGTGGCATCTTTAAGCCCACTCAATCATAATCAACCAACTATCAATAACACTCTATGCACTGGTGAGTGCAAATTTTTGGGCTTTTGTGTTCAATCCCCTTCAACCTTCCAGGTTACGACTGGTAAATATACCAATCTAACCCCTCAGGTCTCAGAAAATTGAACAGGGGCAGCTGTTGCACCCCAAAATTTGCCCTCACAATACAAGACTTTGGGTTCTAAGAAAGTTCACAAGTTTCCCAACACTTACAATAACCTTTCATGAGGCTCATAAAGTCTACAAGTTACTTTATGAAGGTTCACAAGGTTCACAAGTTCCACAATGCTTTCAATACCTTTCTTGAGGTTCATGAAGTCTACAAGTTACTTCTTGAAGGTTCACAAGGTTCACAAGTTTCTCTACATTTACAAGACCTTTCATGAGGTTCATGAAGTCCACAAGTTACTTCTTGAAGGTTCACAAGGTTCACAAGTTTCACAATGATTACAAAGCTTTCATGAGGGTCATGAGGTCTACAAAGCCACTTCATGAGGTTCACAAGGTTCACAAGCTTCACAATACCTCCCATGAGTATCACAAGACATTTTATGAAGATTCACAAGGTTCACATAGTTCACAATTGGTCAAAGAAGTTGACAATTCCCTCAGACAATGCACCTCCTAAGCAGTGCATCCAAAACTAGGGTTTTGACTTTAATCAGGCTAAATGGACTTCCAATACCTCAAGTGAGTTTCATAATATCTTATATGTATGCAAGAACCCCCATGACAATTTTCAAGACTTTTCTCAAAGGTTTGCTCAGTCAGATGATCAGTTAAGTCAAAATCAGTCAATACAGTTAAAAAGTCAAACTGAGGTCAACTGTGGTCAAACCAAAGTCAAACTTCATGATTTTTTGCCAACATCAAGTATATGAAGTAAAATTCATCATTTGATCAAGGGTTGATCATGATTCATCAAGGAGATTCCAGATCATCAATAATCAGGAGTTTCTAAATTAGGGTTTCCTCAGTAAAAGTCAACTGAACTTTGACCAGCCATAACTTTCACATACTTCATCACCAAGTCTCCATCCAAAGCTCATTTTGAAGGAAATTGAATTCTCTACAACTTTTATGTTGAAAGTTAAGCCCAAAAATGCTTCATTTGAAAGATATGATCTAAGACATTATAGGTCATTTCAAAAGTCAACAAAAAGTCAACAACTTCAAAAGGGCATAACTTGAGATTGGTAAATGATATGGACCTGAAACCAATGGGGTTGTTTAGAGGACTCTTCAAGCTTTCCAAAAAGTCCAAGAACACCCTCATACCTTTAAAATTGAGGGAGATATGCCTTTGCAAAGTTGGGAAATTTTGTGATGGTTTATGTTGAAAATGGAGGTCTAAAAGTAATTCTTTCCAAATGGGCTTGCTAAGTTGTGATCCAATCCACCTCATAACATGGTGCACGACCCAATTGACCAAAATTCAGCATTTTTATTATTTTATTTTTATTTATTATTGATTTAATTCATAAAAATCATTTTAAATAAATATAAAATATGAAAATCTATTTTTGGGTGAAGATTGAGGTTCTAGAAATTCTTAATGGATGATTGAAGTTCAAAGAGAAAGAAATAATGTGATTGATCCAAAGATAGCAAGTCATAATACACAAATATTTGACTTTTAACACTTGATCAATTTCAATCTTTTTAGATCAAAGTTTCCACATGACTAATCAATGTTTTGACCTAGAATGATTCACCTATATATACTAAACATAAACCAAACACAAGGGCACGAAATCCAGCAGCTCAAAGATAGGTTTTGCACTTCAAAAATCACAAGAAATTTCAAATTCGGATTGTGAGATTAAGGCAATTTCAAGGCTTCACAAAGGTTGCATTAGCTTCCTTGACCTTCATTTATCATGATTCCATAATCATAAGCATCAAAACCATGTTGTAATGGCCAAACCGAATCCATGTTCATGGTGTTTTCTTGATTTTTCGATTGTGATCATTCATGATGTTTCATCTGTTTTTTTTATTAAATCTTGTTTGTATGATGACTTAGATGCTTTCTGGACATTTCTTTTTGAGTTTAACCGCAGGAATCATAAAACGCCATGGCTAGGGTTTGAAGGTCGAATTTGGGATCTTGAGTTTTAGGACACTTAAATAAAAACCAAATACATGGCTGTGACCTATAACCTTTGTGTAATTAATCTGGGCTTTCAATTTGACTGGATGTTGCGATTTGAATGGTGTTCGAAAAAACATAGGAATTCTGGTTTTGAATGTGTGCAGGTAAATTCGCAGGAAAGTTCAAAAGAAAATTCGCAGCAAATTTGAATGAAGAAGACGAAGTTTGGCGCGTCCCTGGGATTCAAATTTCTTTTTTATATTATATAGATTTGTTTGTATTCAATTTATACAGGTTGATGAGTGGCCCAGTGGAAGGATGCGTGTGCGTTTGATGGAAAGGCCAGAGTTCGAATCATGCTGGGGCCATTATTTTTGTTTTATTTTCAGGATAATAGTAGGCTTAATATATTATGATTCAAGGCCATTCAGCTAACAGTTGGGCTCTTCCAGCCGGGTGGTGATGTGCGCGTTTGTGAATGTAAAGGTCCTGGGAACGAATCCCATCCCAGGCCTTTTGTTTTGATTATTTTTCTGGATTTACCAAGTAAGACACAAAAGAAATTCTTCCTCCTTTATTGGCACCTGCGCATGGATGGCTTAGTGGTTGTGGTTGTTGCTTGCAAGCCTGAGGTCTTGGGATCAAATCCCAGCAGGTTCTTTTTTCTATTTTCTTATTTTTCTTATTATTGTTTTCTCATTATTGTTGATTAATATATTATTTTAAAGAAAAATCCAAAGAAAATTTCAAAGTAATATATTGGTATTAGGATAAACTTATTTTTATTTTCTTAAAAAATATATATACTAATTTGTTAATATTATTAAATTGTATATGTCATTATTTTGATATTCTAAAAATTGTATATATGCCTTATTTAATTAAATAAATTGTTGACCAAAACCCTAAAAAATATAAACCCTAATTTTGTAAAACCTAATCCTATTTTTTTTAATAATTTTATTTTCTAATTCCTAATATAGTTATTATGTATATATATTCTTATAAATTTTGTAAATATATTTAATAATTCAAATTATTTTTCTTTTAATATTTAGAAACAATCTAATTTATAATAATTATATTTTTGTATATGGTTAAAAATAATTTGTAAGTATAATAATTAATAGGATTAAATTTTGTAAATATGATTAATATTGTAAATATGATATTTTAAACCTATGCATATATTGTTTAATAAATAAATAATTAAATTTTGAAAATAACTTAATAATTTGTAAATTAAAATAATTGTTTGTTTACATTTGTTTTTTTAATATAATTGTTTATGCTAAAAATTGTTAATTTCTTATAATGTTTTGATTATTATTGCTACTAACCATACTATTATTTATTATATTTTTATGTTTCTAACCCTATTTATTATTTCTAATTATTATTATTATTATTTTATTATCACTAACCCCTTTAATATTTATTTTTATTTATTGCTTATTTACTTATTATTTATTTTGCTATTTATTTACTTTTGCTTAATATTTTGCTTATTATTATAATTTTGTAAATTGCTCCCGGGATGTAAATTTTATAATTATTATTATTGCTATGGTTAGTAATTAGGGAGTGTTAATATGTATGTTATTTAAAATAAATTAGATCACTTTAATATAAGATAAATAAATTAAACACGTCACACACGTAAGTCGATTCTTAATCGCCGTCTCACATTTCTAAGGTTATCCCTCAAGTTGCCTACGAATAATGGTCAAGTGGGGTGTATAAAGCAAGTCCCTTTCAAAAAAGAAAATCATCAAGTCCCTCATGGTTGCCTTTACGAATCGAGTCCCTTCGAAAAATGATGATAGTCCCTCATATATGCTTAATACACCCCACAGTTGCCTTCATAAAACAGAATGTCCCTCTCATGTCCCTTACATCCAAGGTAGTGACTACCTACTCCTTAATAGTAGGGATAGTCTTACCAAGGAAAGGAAAAATAACAAGAAAGACCTTAAACATTAGGGTAGGTTCCTCTTATGTACTTGCTCACTTCAAAACTTTTTCACACTTAAACAAATTTCCAACAAATTTTCAAACAAGTTTTTACACATCCGTACATGGATTATTATCAACTATTCTGAAAATTTTTCTATTCACACACTACACTTTCAAAAACAATTTAAAGTGAGCTTAAGTACCTAAGAGCCCATGGATAACCATGGATGAAAAGGGTGCTAATACCTTCCCTTTTCATAACCTACCCCCCGGACCCAAAATATTCTCTTAAGGTCTTTCCTGTTCTTTTATAACCTTTCCTTTTGGATAAAATAAAAGTCGGTGGCGACTCTTGCTATCCGCAACATTCCTTAAAGTCAGTTCTCCCACCGTGTTACAGATGGTCGACACTACTGAAGGTGATGACAAGTACACTGAGGAAAAACATGAGTCAATATACCCTAGGGTTGGCGATAGTTTGAATGAATTCCAAGAGAAATACCAAGTGGGAGGATCGAGGGCAATATTATGCCCAAGGTGCAATACCGTGTTTGACGAGAAGGCAACTGAAAAATATGAAGTTGGTAAAAAGGAAACTTTAGCCGCTGAGGGGTCCCGTATCCCTAGGTTTTTGTTTGACCAGGGGGGTAACCATCGTCAAAATGAAGAATTCCAAAGACAGGCCAAGTCATTCAGGCTTAGAACTTTTGTGCCACCATCTGACACCCCACGTGAGAAGTGGGTCGAACCAGTCAATCAAAAGGGTAGCAAAAGGTAGAAATGGAGGGTGTTGGACTTAGAGAAAGAGACTAGGAAGAAAAATGAACCTAGGGGTTACATGGTTTCTCCTTATTACAAAGGGAAGAACCTAATGACTAGGACCCATTAGAGGAGCTACCAAAGAAATAAGAAGGCTATAAAGGCCGCCACAATATCTTGACCAAGGCAGGGAGAAGCCCCTAGACCAAAGGAGCAACACCCAAAAGCAAGGTGGGTCGAAAAAGGAAAGATTGCGGCGAACCAGACGCTGACTGATGGAAACTCTTAGCGGAAGAAGGTAATATCTAAAAAAGCACATAATGCACTCTTGCTGTCGGAATGGGGAAGGAACCTGAATATACCCCCCAATCTGACGAAGAAGAGCCTACATAATCTCCTTAGTCTGACGAAGAATATACCCCGTCATCAGAAGATGACTTCGAAGAAGACATGTATGATGATACAAATGACGATACCTATGAGGTAGACTTTATCGTCAACTAGGGCATCATATTTATATTGCCATCCAAATATGAAATTATCTCTGAGGTGGAGGAAACAGAGAAAGAATTTGTGGCAAATGATATTCCTGAAGATCTAATATCTGACAAATTTAAATATGAATAAGTTAAATAAACATAAACAACTGTAAGAGACACAAGCAATTGTTAACCCAGTTCGGTGCAAACACACCTACTTTGGGGACTACCAAGCCAGGAAGGAAATCCACTATTAGTAGTATCAATTCAGAGTTAAACCACCCAATTTACACTCTTCACTTAATCCCTACCCAATGCAACTTCGATCTAAGCAACACTCAGATATGAGATACCTCTCACTCCCCCTCAACCACAACAGTGATAACAATCTAACAACCATTCAATATAAGACACATTTCAAAGACAAACATTGATCTTGCTTAAAAGCTTCAGTCAAGAACAAACCACTCTTGCTTAAAAGCCTTGAGTGGACAACTTACAACTCAGTAAAACCTAATCCAATACAATTATGAACATGATAATTGTTTGGCTGACAAGGAAACTAAGAACACATAAAACCCTACCACAAGTAACAAACTTCAATGATTTTATCTATCTTTTCAAATATGGTTTTGTATCCTTTAAATAGAGGAAGCATCATGGGCATGGGCTTGCTGCAACTATGAATCAGTTTTAACCTAATAAAACTAATTCCAACAATAAAGGAACAAATATATCAACCATATAAAATATTCAGAAAAGAATAAACCATGCTGAATCACAACCTTCTAAATATAGCGCCTAATAATTCTCAACAAAAAGCACTCAAATGAATTACTGAATGTGAACATAATAATTAAAAGAGTCAATAAGGTCTTAAGAACCAGACAAAGATGTCATGACATCAGTCTTGACATCCTGATAAAGCAGCAACACACTAAAACTTAACACCTGCAGATTTCTTAAACATCATGTCATGACATTAGAACACATAACTTGTTTTTACCATAAAATGCTACCAATCAACAACATCTACAAACTCCCCCTTTGGATTTTTTTTGGCTAAAACAATTCAAGCACCTATCAGATAACAACCAACAGAAGAAAAACATAAATGAGAGATTGTTAACAACAACCTGTAGAACTTGTAGAATAATCCTGCACAGATGAGAGATTAACAATCCCCCCTCAACACAACCTATAGAGCAATCATGCAGACTAAGCCAGAACACACCAACATAAATAGATAAAACAAAAGATCTATCTATCTATAACTATCTCCCCCTTTCATCCAAAAATGGAGCCAAAACATTAAACATAACATAGAACCAAGGAAGTGCCAGTATATAAGCTCATGCAGAGTAGAAATCCAACAACAAAAGTTACATCAGGAATTCGGAAAACCAGAGCAAAAGATCCACAAAAAACAAAATAAACCAAAAAAAATCTTCAATAAGAGATCCACCAGAAAGCCAAGCACTTCTTAATCTTCATTAGAGCCAGATTGACCAGAGCCATCTTCCATACTACAATTCTCCTCCTCATTATTATGATCACCATCAGAGCCACCAGGACTTTCAACACTCTGTTCAGAACATGCATAAGCACCATCACTAATTTTCTCAACCTCATTCTTTTCTTGCTCAACATTAGTCACATCCGTTTCCAGCATACCTATCATTTTGTTAAAACTTCATTTTTCTTGCATCCAGCTCTTTACAGGCCTAATTAAGTTCAACAATGATAGTAGCCTTGTTAATAGACGTGCTGTTAGTGGATGTCCCAACAGGTGTCACAACAATGTCAGGGACATGAGTTCCCTGAAACAACTAGTAATGAAAAGAAAGAGCACTTTCTCTTTTGCAAGCAGTGTCAGAATCAGTCAAAATAGTAGGATACAATTTAATATTATACCACAAATGAGAAAAGGAAAATCTATTGGTAACTTGACATCCAAAGTTCCTGCATGTTTCATGGTTTCGTAAACAATATAGGTCCCATAATAAAACTTGGTTTTAGTCCCTACAACATAGATAAATCTACCCAACCCAATAGCAATATTAGAGGCATGATTTGTTGGCACCCAGTTTGCATCACCAATTCTGTTAAGCATGTCATACTTTACACTTAGCATGCTAGTAGACAATTTTCCCTTTGAAGGCTAAGCCTTAACTTGATTTGCCATGATGAGCTTACTTACTTGGTTATAAGGAACCTCCAACTCTGGTTGACAAGTAGTATCTCTTCCTAGATAAGTATTGATCACATTGGGGGAGAAATTAACACACTTTCCTCTCACAAACACCTTTCTGAAATCCTTGGAAGTACCATAAGCATAATCCTTAGATAGATTCATAATAAACTCTTTGACAAGAATTTCACAACACTTAGAAAATCTAGAAACAATTTTTGTTAGAACAAATGTGGTTCTGATCCTCTAAGTGTTTTGATGATAACAAAGCCTTTCATATTAAAAGCTCTAATGAATATACTTACTCTCGTGTAGAAGATAATATTGTTTGAGTAATCCGTACAAGCTAAGAAGAATCTTTATAGAAGATACGCTCAAAGAAGAATCCAGCATTAAATGGCACATTTAGTGGCTGCGCATATATTATTCATTATCTCTGATTTCCGCTTAGAAGATGCTGGTATCCTTATTAAAAAGCTTTAATTAAAGAATATGGTCTTTAATATGCAAAGACAAGTATCTCTTTTTATGGAAAGAAATTAAGGTATTAAAGTATATCCTAATTTGGTTCAAGATGTCTCCAACGGCTACTTTATCAAGAACTATATAAAGGACATCATTTGAAGAAATCAAGAGAGAACGAAACGCATTACAACGTATATCATATACTCAAGCAAATCATTTTATCTTGTTCTTATTGCTGTAACAATCACTTAGTGATACCTGCTTACCTAGAAGCATTTTAAGTTACGTCTTTATCATTCTTGTAATAATTATCCTTTTCCTTGAGTGACTAAGTTTAGTCAGAAGACTCAAGAAGACATTGACTATAGGTCTTTGTGTGTATTCTTATTGAATAGTGGATTAAGACCTCAGTAGAGGCAAAATCACCTTGGCGGGTGGACTGGATGTAGTTTGAGTTCAAACGAACCAGGATAAAGTAAACGTGTCATTAGAAGTTAATTTTAATTATTCCAGAAAACCCAATTCAAACCCCCCTTCCTTGTGTTTTGCCACCTTCAATTGGCATCAGAGCGCTAGGTTCTGAGTATTACACTTTACCGTGTCAGTAAAAGATCCAGAAGATAAACACATGGCAGAAACTGGAATTAACAATGACTATCAGAATGACAAGATCAATGCTAAACCACCAATGTTCAATGGCGACAATTTCGACTACTGGAAGGATGTTCTAGAGAGTTTCTTCCTAGCTCTAGATGGAGATCTCTGGGACATGGTGACAGATGGATATATTCATCCTGTTGGAGAAGATGGTCAGAAGATCGAAAGGAAAAATATGACAGTTCAACAGAAGAAGGAATTCAGAAATTATCACAAAGCTAGGACCATACTTCTAAGTGCCATCTCGTACACAGAATATGAGAAGATCACAAACAGGGATTCAGCCAAACACATGTTTGATTCTCTAAGGATGACACATGAAGGCAACTCTCAAGTCAAGGAGACCAAAGCTCTAGCTCTCATCCAGAAGTATGAAGCCTTCAAGATGGAAGAAGATGAAACCATTGAAAAAATGTTTTCAAGGTTTCAAATTCTGGTCGCTGGACTAAAAGTTCTGGACAAAGGCTACTCAACAGCAGATCACGTGAAGAAAATCATCAGAAGTTTACCAAAAGCCTGGAGACCCATGGTCACTGCTTTAAAGTTATCAAAAAATCTGAATGAAATTTCATTAGAAGAACTGATCAGCTCCTTGAGAAGTCATGAGATTGAATTAGAAGAAGATGAGCCCCAGAAGAAAGGTAAGTCTGTAGCTCTTAAATCTAACAAACATGTTTCTAAAGCTTTACAGGCAGAAGAAGAAGAAAGCTCTGGATGCTCATCAGAAGAAGATGAATTATCTCTCTTGTCAAGAAGAGTTCAACAACTCTGGAAGCATCGTCAGAAGAAGTTCAGAAATACCAGAAGATCAAACAATTATTCTGAATCAACATCCAATCACAAGAAACCCAGAAGCAAAGAAGTTGTGTGCTACGAATGCAAAGAACCAGGACATTACAAAAGTGAATGTCCAAAACTTCAGAAAGACAAACCTAGAAACAGATTCAGCAGAGAAAAGAAAAAGAGTCTCATGGCAACATGGGATGATTCTGAATCATCTGAAGCAGAGTCAGATTCTGAAGATGAACAAGCTAACATTGCATTAATGGCAAATATACCAGAAGATGATCATTCATCAGAATCAGAGTTAGAATCAGACTCAGAAGAGGTATTCTCTAAATTCTCTAGATCTGAGTTAGAAGCTAGTCTTTCAGAAATTCTTGAAAAATATCAGAAGCTTCAATTCAAATACAAAGACGTCAAACAAAATCTTGTATCTGAATTAGAAGATATTAGAAAACTGAAAACAGAAAACTCTGAGCTGAAAGAAAATCTCTTTGAATGTAAAAACTCTTTTGAAAAGCTCAAAGCTCAGAAGAAATCTGAATTAGAAGATCTAATCAATTCTGATAATATCATAAAACAATATGATTATAGTTTTCAACAATTTCTTACTAAAAGTTTAGATAGAAGTAAGATTGCTTCTATGATCTATGGTGTTAGCAGAAATGAAAGAAGAGGCATTGGCTATGTGAAAAATAATGAAACTCTGAAATTAAAAAATATTAATGACATTGTCATAAATACCAATACTCCTCTAAGTTCTCATTTCACCTACGGTCATAATCATGATCTTATATACACTAGTGAGTCATCTTGCTCTACAAGTTCTGATTTAAAACCCAAAATAAATCAGAAGTTTGTAAAATCTAACAAACAAGGACCCAGAAGAATATGGGTACCCAAGGATAAAATTGTGTATGTTGCAGATGTCTTTAACAGCAAAACTGAAACACCAATCATGGTACCTGGACTCTGGATGCTCACGTCACATGACGGGAAGAAAGCATATGTTCCAAAGTCTTGAATTAAAAGATGGAGGCCATGTAGGTTTTGGAGGCAATCAAAAAGGAAGAATTATTGGCTCCGGAACTATTGGTAACGGAAATCTTCCTTCTATATCTAATGTTCTTCTTGTAGAAGGATTAATGCATAATCTATTATCCATAAGTCAATTAAGTGATAATGGCTATGACATTATCTTTAATCAAAAGTTCTGTAAAGCTGTTAGTCAGAAAGATGGAACAATCCTCTTTAGTGGAAAGAGAAAGAACAACATTTATAAAATAAAGCTTTCAGAATTAAAAATCCAAAATGTGAAATGTCTAATGTCTGTGGAAACTGAGCAATGGGTCTGACACAGAAGATTGGGACATGTTAATATGAGAAGAATATCTCAACTTAACAAACTCAATCTAGTCAGAGGACTTCCAAATTTGAAGTTCAACTCAGAAGCTCTATGTGAAGCATGTCAGAAAGGCAAATTTTCAAAAACTGGATTCAAAGCTAAAAATGTTGTATCTTCCTCTAGACCACTAGAACTTCTGCACATTGATTTATTTGGACCAGTGAAAACTGCTTCTGTCAATGGCAAGAAGTATGGATTGGTGATCGTAGATGACTTCAGCAGATGGACATGGGTAAAGTTTCTTAGACACAAGGATGAGTCAATTGCTGTATTTTCTAACTTCTGTAAACAAGTTCAAAATGAAAAAGAATCAAAGATCATAAAAGTCAGAAGTGATCATGGTGGAGAATTTGAAAATAAACAATTAGAATCATTTTTTAATGTAAATGGCATCTCTCATGATTTTTCTTGCCCTAGAACTCCACAACAAAATGGGGTTGTAGAACGTAAAAATAGAACTTTACAAGAGATGGCCAGAACCATGATCAATGAGACTAATATGGCTAAACATTTTTGGGCAGAAGCAGTAAATACAACATGTTACATTCAGAATAGAATCTCTATAAGACCTATTCTTGAAAAGACTCCTTATGAATTGTGGAAGAACAGAAAGCCCAACATTTCTTACTTTCATCCTTTTGGATGTATTTGTTTTATGCTAAACACTCTTGATACTCTGAATAAATTTGATTCTAAGGCACAAAAGTGTTATATGTTAGGATACTCTGAACGTTCTAAGGGATACAGAGTATACAATACAGAAACACGTATTGTGATAGAATCAATTCACGTCAGATTTGATGATAAGCTTGGTTCTGAAAAACCAAAGCAGAATGAATTTACTGCAGATATAGAAGTAGAAATCTCCACAAACAGAACTTCTAAAGATCAATCTTCTAAAGTTCAAAACAATACAACTGCTCGATCAACAATGAAAGAACCCATCCAGAAGAAGCTTTCCAGAAGCAATATTAATCACCCAGAAGATAAAATCTTGGGAAAGAAAGATGAACCAATCAGAACAAGATCCTCATTCAAAAACTCTGAAGAGACACTACTAGGACTTGTCTCTCTGATTGAACCATCTTCTGTAGAAGAAGCTCTATCAGAAAATGATTGGATTCTGGCTATGCAAGAAGAACTTAATCAATTCACCAGAAATGATGTGTGGGATCTAGTTCCTAGACCCAGAGGATTCAACATCATTGGCACCAAATGGGTATTCAGAAACAAACTCAATGAGAAAGGAGAAGTTGTCAGAAACAAATCAAGACTGGTTGCACAAGGGTATAGTCAACAAGAAGGAATTGACTATACAGAAACCTATGCACCAGTCGCCAGGTTAGAATCAATAAGACTTCTAATATCATTTGCTGTAAATCATAATATCATTCTGTATCAAATGGATGTCAAAAGTGCATTTTTAAATGGTTATATTGATGAAGAAGTATATGTACACCAACCCCCTGGTTTTGAAAATACAAAATTTCCAGAACATGTTTACAAACTCAAAAAATCATTATATGGTTTAAAACAAGCTCCCAGAGCTTGGTATGAAAGATTAAGTAATTTTCTACTGGAAAATAAATTCATCAGAGGGAAAGTGGACACAACTCTTTTCAGTAAAAACATTAAAAATGATCTTCTGATATGCCAAATTTATGTAGATGATATAATTTTTGGTTCTACTAAAAGTGCCTTGGGAAAGGAATTTGCTAAATCTATGCAGGCAGAATTTGAAATGAGCATGATGGGAGAATTAAAGTTCTTTCTGGGAATTCAAATAAATCAAACATCAGAAGGAACATATATCCATCAAAGCAAATACGTAAAAGAACTTCTGAAGAAATTTGATTTATCAGAAAGTTCAATATCCAAAACTCCTATGCATCCTACGTGTATCTTGGAGAAAGAAGAGGTAAGTAAGAAAGTAGATCAGAAGCTCTACAGAGGTATGATTGGATCACTTCTCTATCTTACTGCTTCTAGACCAGATATTCTATATAGTGTATGTTTATGTGCTAGATTCCAATCAGATCCTAGAGAAACTCACTTAACAGCAGTTAAGAGAATCTTTAGATATCTGAAAGGTACTACTAATCTTGGTCTGTATTACAGAAGATCAGAAAAGTATAAACTTGTAGGATATTGTGACGCTGACTTTGCTGGAGATAGAACAGAAAGAAAAAGTACTTCTGGCAGTTGTCAATTTCTAGGAGACAACCTAATCGCTTGGTCTAGCAAAAGACAACCAACCATAGCATTATCAACTGCAGAAGCTGAATACATTGCAGCAGCTGGATGCAGTACTCAGATGCTCTGGATGAAAAATCAGCTAGAAGATTTCAATATCTATGAGAGTAACATTCCAATCCTCTGTGACAATACTTCTGCTATTTGTCTCTCTAAAAATCCTATTTTACATTCTAGAGCTAAACACATAGAAGTTAAACATCACTTCATTAGGGACTATACTCAGAAGGGAATTTTAATGTTAAAATTTATAGACACAAATCACCAATGGGCTGATATTTTTACTAAACCCCTTTCTGAAGATAGATTTAATTTCATTCTAACTAACCTTAGCATGAAGTTATGTCCAGAATGAAAATGCTTTAATCATATGTCTTATCTCTAGAAGTTCTATTATTTATATTCTATCTGATTGTCTCAGAAGATTCTATGCTCTAACGTTTACTCTTAGAACTTCTGTTTAAAAGATTATCTTGTAGATCTTCATATCAAACACTTGTCAACAAAGCTCTAAGGACTTCCATCAGAATCACAACACGTGTTCCAATTCTGAAGAGTGACAGAACGTGCCTTAGCAACTGTTCGCTCAGAAGGATAACTGTTGAGATTCTGGAATCTGATACGGCTAGGTTTGACACCAAAAAGGCAAGAAAATCTCTTGGGTAACTGTTCCAGAATCATTTACGCTTTACCCCATGTCAGCGCATTTAATGTTGTTAATGATTATGTTTTCAAACTTAATTGTTTCCCACTAATTTCTCAATTAATAAATTGCTTTAATTAATTTTTTTCTTTTCTCTATAAATATCAAATGTATTCCTCATTTTCAAATTTTACCCGCATCTTACTCTCTCTGAATTTTTTTCTCAGTCTCTTGTGCTTCCTCATTTTTTTAAAAACCCTAAACCCTAAAAGTTCATCTTAGTCTCTAAATGGCTTCATCATCTTCACACAAAGATTTCTCTGATGATTACTACGTTGAACCATCAAAGACTCTTTCCACTACTCCTGAGAAACTGGAAGTACTATGTGAATTGTTCGTTGATTTCGCAAGCTTGAAGGATAATGGTTTTGACCTCCTCCCTCAGGTTGAAGCTCAAGGCTGGGAAAAATACTTTGACAGGCTAATGGGACCAGTTTTCCCTAAACTGGTTAAAGAATTTTGGATGTACGCATACCAAAATGATGCACAAGTTACCTCCTATGTGCTTGGTAAACAGATTATCATCTCTGAAGATCACATTGCCAAACTCTTTGAAACTGATGGCAATGGTATCAAATGTAGTGATATGGATAGAGTATCTGATGCTGTCGTGATTGCTAAAGAAATTTTCACCGCTGGAAAACCATCAAACAAGATCAAAGACCTAAAGACTCCTCTGCGTATTTGGGCAAAAATAATTCTTGGGACAATCTGTCACAGGAAACCTACAAATTCTCCAGACTACATCAATCTGGATCAACAGTTCCTCCTTTACTTCATTTCCAAGCAAAAGAAAATCAATCTTGCCCACACACTCTTTCAAAATCTTCGCATCGCTGTGAAAGAAACAAGGGACGGTGAGAAGACCAAAAGGGACTGGATACCTTTTGGACGATTAATTTCTGATATTCTTTGTCAGAACAAGCTAGTGGACTTCCTAGCAGAAATAAACCAATCTGAACTTTTGGAAACAGATGTTGGAAAACCCTTGAATGCCAAAAATCTGAAGAAAATGAGATTCATCACATCCATTCAGCAAGAACCCATTCTTCACTCTAGAGAAGTTATTAGCACCAGAAGGATACCTCTGGAAGGCTTTCCTCTCTTTTCTTCTGATACACCAGCAGATGTTGTTCTCAACTATATGGATATCTGCAAGCGTCAAGGTACGGTACCTGATTTCAACCCAAAAGAACACCAACAAATTCCAGATGTTGCCTCTCTCAGATTAAAGAAAAGGAAGACTGCTGAAGACCCCTATCAGAAGATGCAAAAATCATCTAAGACAACAGGTAAGTCTTCTGCTTCTAATCCTGATTCCATTACTGTTGTAGAAGCTGTAACTGTAGAAGTGTCTGAACAACCTTCTAACACCTTACCTTCTAGCCAACCATCTTCTGATATCAACTCTGAACAAATTCATGATTCTGAACCACCTCAAAATATTAGTCCTATTCAAACTGAAGTTCCTGCAACTTCTGCTGTTGCATCCATCCTATCCACTTTATATCCACCAGAAACAGAAACAGAAAATCATCAACCCCAAACTATTGCGGATTTTGACATACCAATTGATGACACTCCACTTTCTGATATTGACTGCTCCCCTACAAATGAAACACAATCTGCTTTGAAAGCTGTCCTTGACCTTGATCTTGAACACTACCAAGACTCAGATGCTGCCTCAATTTCCCATAACATTTCAACATCCCAAAATTCACCTTCTATCATAAACATTCCTGATTCACCCGAAGAAACTCTGACTGAAAATGACAATCCCCTTAGAACCACAATTGACTTCGAAGCACTTCAAAAACTGTCCTCTATGTCCAACAAAAGAGCTATTCCTGTTCCAAAACCCAAACCATCTAAATCAGACATTTCTACTTTACTGCTGGCTTTTGAAACAGTTCTGAAATTAAAATTAGAAGATCTGAAGACTGCTTGTGCAGAGCTTACTGATCCTGCTGCATCTGATTTTCTATGGGCTGACCTCAGAAAATGGTTTACTGCTGAGTCCAAAAGACTCAAGGACATCTGCTATGATGTTGCTCATCAGAACTTCTGTGAGTACCTTCAAGCAGTAGTCTCAAATGTTGCACAAACTAAACCACTTCTGCTGGACAGCAAGCCCTGGAAAGAACCAGAACCTCTGGATAAGATCTCAGCACTTCAGATGATTTTAGTATCCTCTGTTGAAGAAACTGCTAATAGTCCTGACAATCAAGCTGCCCCTCAAACAGAAGAACCTCTGGGAACAAATTTTGTGTTACAAACTCTGCAAGAATTGAAGAAAGAAAATCAACTAGTGAAGGAACGTCTAGACAAGCAAGAAGAAACAACTGCTGAAATGAAGACTCTACTCACCAAGCAAGTGGAATCTTCATCAGACATTAAATCTTTGCTGGAGACTTTAGTCACTAAGATGAACACCTGATTTTCTTCTCTCATGCTTTATTTTTTTGCTATTTTAACTTCTGGTTCTGCATACCTATTTGAACTTCTACTGGTTGTTTGCGTTTGCTTCTAAGTACTTTAACTCTACTGGTTTTGGTTTATAATTTGTTTTCTCTTTTGCTCCTTCTCTTTTTATCTTTTTGATTATGACAAAAAGGGGGAGAAACGAAAATGATTCTGATCCATAGCAGTTTACCATAATCTGCCTTTTACATATTCTGATAAAAGTATTTGAGTTGATATCTTAAAAAGAAACAGGTCAAGTAATCAACTCAGGGGGAGCTAAGGATCATAGAACATCTGAAAGAAATTTTTTCTTCAAATCAAAGGGAGTACATTTAAATTCATTAAACTCTATTCTTGTTAAATTAAAATGTTTTGTCATCATCAAAAAGGGGGAGATTGTTAGAACAAATGTGGTTCTGATCCTCTAAGTGTTTTGATGATAACAAAGCCTTTCATATTAAAAGCTCTAATGAATATACTTACTCTCGTGTAGAAGATAATATTGTTTGAGTAATCCGTACAAGCTAAGAAGAATCTTTATAGAAGATACGCTCAAAGAAGAATCCAGCATTAAATGGCACATTTAGTGGCTGCGCATATATTATTCATTATCTCTGATTTCCGCTTAGAAGATGCTGGTATCCTTATTAAAAAGCTTTAATTAAAGAATATGGTCTTTAATATGCAAAGACAAGTATCTCTTTTTATGGAAAGAAATTAAGGTATTAAAGTATATCCTAATTTGGTTCAAGATGTCTCCAACGGCTACTTTATCAAGAACTATATAAAGGACATCATTTGAAGAAATCAAGAGAGAACGAAACGCATTACAACGTATATCATATACTCAAGCAAATCATTTTATCTTGTTCTTATTGCTGTAACAATCACTTAGTGATACCTGCTTACCTAGAAGCATTTTAAGTTACGTCTTTATCATTCTTGTAATAATTATCCTTTTCCTTGAGTGACTAAGTTTAGTCAGAAGACTCAAGAAGACATTGACTATAGGTCTTTGTGTGTATTCTTATTGAATAGTGGATTAAGACCTCAGTAGAGGCAAAATCACCTTGGCGGGTGGACTGGATGTAGTTTGAGTTCAAACGAACCAGGATAAAGTAAACGTGTCATTAGAAGTTAATTTTAATTATTCCAGAAAACCCAATTCAAACCCCCCTTCCTTGTGTTTTGCCACCTTCAATTTTTAGCAATCCAGCAAAGTAGATAAGGTTCATTACCTCATGACACTCAAGAGAAGAGCTAGCTAGTCCCCTTTCCAATGCCAGTCTCCTTTGATAAACAAACTTCCATTTGTTTACACTAGTAATACAGTGTAAAGAGATATTGTCTATAGGTGCATTAGGAACTCTAGCAACAATTTTACTGGTGGTTGGTTTCTTTCTAGGAGTGTTGTCTGGGGCATCACTTTCAACATCAGCCTTTGAGTCAGAATGAACTCTATCCTTCCTCTTCTTGGTGATTACTTTGGTCCAACGATTTGGAGGGACAACAACATTCTTCTTGGGAGTGTTCTTAGAGGGACCTTTTCCCGTAGTAGCCTTCTCTTAGGAGTACTCTGTTCAACTACCTTCTTTCCTTTTCTTGATTTGAGCCTCTTGGCTATACCAGGGTTAATACTAGCAATGGGATCATTGTCAGAGACATTATCAAGATCTACCACATCATCAGGGATATGGGTTTTGACATCTGATTTGAGACATGGGTTTTGACATCTGATTTGAGACATCATACTCGAGTTCAGGTTGGCTGCTACTTGAAGAGATGTTTTTGGTACCATCAAACCCTAAGCGAGACATATCTCCTGCATTCTTTCCAATTTAAAGAATCTGATCCAATGTTTCAGATCCACTGTTCAACATTCTGATAGATTTAGTCATTTGATTAAGTCTAGAATTCAACATGATGACTTCATTATTTAGGTTGGATATTGTTGTTAGATGCTCATTCTTTTCTGCCTCCTGTTTTATTATGAGCTTCTTCTGCTTGCTTGTCTATGTTCAAATGTGTGACTCGTCTGGCTCGAGTGTTGACTGTCTTGCATTAGACGGAAGAAGCGAGTCCTCGTTTGTGAATGAGTGTGATGAGAAAAGAATCTCGAAGGAGACGATTATTGTTTGTTTTTGTGTTTTCAGTTTTTTATTGTTTTTGGTGTTTTGCATAGGATTATGAGCTTAAGCCTAAATCAAGGGTTTGTAAACTCATTATATCCTCCCTGATTAGAGATAATGAGCATACTTAAGTATGAGATAAGCATCTCAACTTAATTACCATGATGATGTAGGATTAAGATCATTAACCTACTTGTGATTATTTAGATGTTTTTGGATTTTGTTTAGTGTTAAGTAATGAGTTTAATCTCCAATCACAGATTAGTGAACTCATTACACCATCCTAATAGATGGATGATAGATGAGAACACTTAAGCTGAGGAAGATACCTCAACTTAATCCATGGTTAGGGATTAATTTCATTATATAACAAGCCTTTATTAAATGGATTTTAATTAAAGGATGAGATTAAGAAGTGGATTTTATGGTTTGTAAGACAACTTGAGGGGGACTTGTCCATTAAACACTAGAGTTAGTCCCTCTTAACCATAAGGAAGAGATAGAACCCTAATGTAAGGCCCAAGTTACAAGATAAAGTCTTAGTGATTATCAATGTGTTTGGATTAAGAGGTGTAAACAAATTAAAGGTTTAACACTAAGGATTAGAGTTATACACTCCATCCTAAGATAAGGATGCAGGCATAACCCTAATTCAAAGTCCTAAAGCTTTAAGAGTTTAGCCTCTGATTAATGAGATGAGGAGAGAGACTCAAGGAGAATCAAAAGGTAAAAAGCTAGGGGGACTATATACAACCCTAAAAGTTATCATGCTTGGATAGCCTATGGTTTTGTGAGGCTTAAGAGAAAAGATCTTCAAGAAGGCCACCATGGAAGAAGTAGATGAAAAGAGAAGGAGGAAGAAGAATAAGTTACTTACTTCCTGAAGAAGATAAGTAACTTAGGAGAAAAGAAAGTGAGAAGGAGGGAGCACAAGTTAAGCAAGTTCACTTTAAAGACAAATAAAGGATGCAAATGCAAAGGAAAGAAGAGGTGGGAGGTGAAGGCAAATCCACCTCCCAGAACTTACCAAAAGTTCCTGAAATGTTAGTATGAATACATAAGACATAAATCACAAAGAAATGAGATGAATAAAAATTCAAAGACCAAAGTCAGAAGTGAATATGCAATGTAAATGGAATATGAGATGATGCAAGAGGCATATGAATGATCACACAAGGATGAGATGCAATGGAAGCATGTTTAGAAGTATGAAAACACATGGATGTTCATGAAATGTAATGGATGCAAAGCATAGAAAATGAATGAAGAAATGATCAAGCAATGTTTCAAAAATGTCCTAAGATGTCTAAGATGACATACAAAAGAATGGAATGGCATGAGAGTTCATAAGTTCATGATATGCAAAGAAGAATGCAAATTAAGATGCAAAGTTAGGGTTTTAAGACAACATCAGATGCATATGACCAAAACAGAAGCATACATCATGATAAAAAATTGAAAATTCACTCAAATGAACCCTAATCCTATACAATATCACACCCCAAAGGAGAAGCTCAGAAGCCAATCCTAGTGAAAGTTATGAAATTCCTAAGTTAACTAGGGTTATTAGGTGCTTCTAAAGGGAAAATGCAAATCAAATTGAAAATTCAAGATAAAAATATTAGATAAATAACTTAGAAACTATATGCATTATGTGAAACAATGCAAAACAAATCAAGTTCAAACTCATCATGGTTAGGCAGAAATGAAATTTTCAAGTTAGGGTTAGAAAATGTGATTTTTAAGAACCCTAATTCAAAGAAAATTGTGAAAGTATGATCAAACCTAAAAATAAATTTGTATGGTGAGTTTGAAAATGTTTCTAAATGCTTAAGGATGCTTCATGAAATTTTTGGTGATTTTTAGAAACCTAAATGCATATTTAATTAATTAAAATCAATTAATTAATTAAATAAAACATTTAAATATTAAAAAAAAATACTTTTTTAATGCAAAAATTAAAATAAAAAATGTTTTCAGGTTAAGAAAAATATTTGAAACAAAAATGAAAAGTTTGAGATCTTTTTGATGATTTTTGCTATTTTAAATAAAATGGACAAAAGAAATGAAAAAAAATGAAATAAAAATGAATAAAATGCAAAGTATGATGATCTGATGGTCAGGATTCAAACCTAGGGAAAAGCTGTTGACTGCGTACACTATCTAGGGGTCAGAATTCAAACTGAGTTAATTTTAATTAATTAAACCTAATTTACTAATTAATTATGAATTAAGTTTAATGATGCAATCTGGACCACTCAAACGCGTGCTAACCCTAAGATCCAAAGGCCCATATTCAAATTGACTGATAAACCCTAATTTAGAGCCCTAACCATTTTCAGTTGACCGGAGCAAGCTCCAGTCATCTTCTCCGGCGAGCACCTCACCCAACTTCTTCCCTAGGCTACCCCAGACCCCCAAATTCTCCAGAAACAATCCCCAAACCATTCTAAATAAGAATCAGGCCATGAAAATCATTTATCATGCATCAAAGTAGTGAATCGAAGAAAAACATTTTTAGGTCAAAAGTTTCAGAGCAAGCATACATCCTGGTTTCTCAACCATTTTCAAAAGTAATCACATCCCCATGATCAGGGGAGCACATAGAATCATTTAAAAACATAAAATGGAGTTTCTGGAAAAACTTTTTGAGATGGCTACCTTAGATGGAGCTTTGTGATTCTGAGCTTTTTGACCCTTCCTTTGGGGCTAATCAACTCCAATGGACCCCCTGAGGATGTTGTGATGCTTAAAACAAGTTTATGGTGGTTGGTTTATGAGTTTCAGTTCTGAATATGCAGAAATCATGTTTGTGTTTGGGCTTGTTTCAGGCCATAGCAAGGGGTGGGAAATGATTCTTAGGTTATGTGGAGTTAAATGGTGAAAGAAATTTTGAGTTTGAGTGGCTGAGGAGTGAGTTTCGAAAGCTTGAAGGTTTTGGGGATTTTTGAGCAATCTGAGTTGTGTGATGTTTCAGGCTTGTGTGTCATGTGAAATGAGCTGCATAAGGTTAGTATAGGCCAATGAGAGTGATCAGAAAGTGGGTGGTGGCATAATGTGATTGGTATGGGCAAAGTTGCAAAAATGTCAACATTGTGTACTTGAGGTATGGGCATGGTTCATAGCTGGCTTTAGGGGTGTCTTGGCCTCAGCTTGATTCATGGATGGCCCTAGGATGAAGTTTATGCAGCTGGAACACTTGGATCAAGAGATGTCATGTGTTTTGCAAATTTCCAACTTTGATCAAGGCACAATTATGATCAAGGTAAGTCATGTGATGTTGTTATAATGCTTAGAGGTCAATTAGAGGTCATTAAATGGCTTAGAACTTGAATTTGCAAAAAATCCTCTTTGGTGCACACTTGAAAATTATAGGATTTTTGCCAACTTTGAAAGGCCATATCTTGAGTTCTAGGATGAATTAAAACATGTTCTTGTACTTTTTGAAAATGGGAAGACATAATCTACAACTTTCATGCCCAAGAATTTTTCATTTGAAGCATTTTTGGTCATGAAAAAATAGGTTGAATATCTTTCCCAAAATGGAAAGTTTCCATTACAAGTCATTTCCCAAAAATAGCAAGTTTGCATTTGGCTCAAAATTCTTCAACTTTGTGAACTTCCAACTACTTCTAAGATCAAATAAAGATCATAGAACCACAAAATGATGATGATGACCCTTTGGTACCCTTGATGGAGGCCTTAGATGCCCTGATTTTGACTTTACTTGCTCAAGAAGTTACCCAATGATCAAATGACTTCCACAGTGAATTTCTTCATCAAATTTGGTACACATGATCCTTATAACATATTGAGACCATTAGAAACAAGAATGACCAAATTTTTTGGGATTAAGGCCTCTAAAACCAAAACCCTAATTTTAGGTCATTTGTGCAAGAAATCTTCAGTCTGCCTCTATGCCTTTGTCATACTTTGTGATCCCTTGACTTTTATGAACTTTGGGGAGAATATTATAATCATGGAACACATATGGACCCTCTTGGCAAGCTTCAAGACTATTGGGATGGCTCAAATCACTTCTTGGATTGCTCAGATCATAAACCCTAGATGCAGATGAAATGAAATATGCAGTGGGATATGATATGCTTATGCTAATGCAAAAATGAAAGATCACAAGCCATGGTGTAAGAAAAAGTGAGGGCAAATTTGGGGTGTTTACACATGTTCCCAAGTCCAACTGTCACTTGCTGGTCCACCCCATAATACCTTTACTAAGGCAATCTCTTTTCCTTGCAACTGCTTCATTTCATGGTCATCTATCTGCAATGGTAAAGCTTCAACAATCAAATTATCTCTTACCTGAACGTCATTCATCTGAATCACATACGATGGATTGCAAAGATACTTCCTCAACTGTGGCACATGGAACACATCATTCAAATTCGGAAGCGATGGTGGTAACACAATCCGATATGCTACCACTCTGATCCTTATACAATTTCTTCAATATACAACTCATCTAGATTTTTCATAGAATGATTAATCTTCATCGGCAAGAAATGGGCCGACTTAGTCAATTTGTCTATAATTACCCAAATAGAATCATTTCCCTTAATAGTCTTCGACAAACCTGTCACAAAATCCATGGAAATGCTATCCCAGATCCATTCTGGAATATTCAACGACCGCATCATACCTAACGGTTTCTGATGTTCAATCTTTGACTTCTGACAAGTCAAGCATAGTTACACAAATTCGGCAACATCCTTCTTCATACCTGGCCACCAAAACAATTTCTGCAGATCATGGTACATCTTCGTAGCACTCGGATGGATACTCAATCTACTATGATGTCCTTCTTCTAAGATACTCTTCTTAATTTCCAAAACATCAGGAATACACACTCTATCCCGAAATTTCATCACACCATTCTCATTAACTCGGAATTCACCTCCGTTACCTTGGTTAATCAAAGTCAACTGATCAACCAACTTCAAGTCAGATTGTTTTCCTACACGGATTCTTTCCATAATTTCACATGTCAACTTCAGCTTTCCCAACTTCACACTCTCAGATGTAGCTTCACACAATAAACTCATGTCTCTGAATTATTCAATCATTTCAAATTCTTTCACCATCAACATCGACATATGCAATGTCTTCCAACTCAAAGCATCTGCAACCACATTTTCCTTACCAGGATGGTAATTCAAATCAAAATCAAAGTCTTTTAACAATTCCAACCATCTACTCTGCCTCATGTTCATTTTCTTCTGATCAAACATATATTTCTCTTATGATCACTGAACACTTCAATCTTCGAACCAAAGAGATAACGTCTCCAGATCTTCAACACAAATACCACAACTGCTAACTCCAAATCATGCGTAGGATAATTCCTTTCATGAACTCTCAATTGTCTTGAAGCATAATCAACCAATTGACCATTTTGCATCAAAACTCCTCCAAGTCCCATCTTCGATGCATCACAATACACCACGAACAACTCATTCGGATTTGGAAAAATCAACACTGGAGCAGTTGTCAACTTACTCTTCATCTCTACAAAACTCTTTTCCCCGTAACATCCCACACATAAGCTTGGATATTTCGAGTCAAATGAGACAAAGGTAGAGCCAACTTCGAAAAACCTTTAATAAAATTCCTATAATAACTTGCTAAACCGAGAAAACTTCTAATCTCAGTAGCAGATTCAGGAGTTTCCCACTGCAACACTGTATCAATCTTTGACGGATCTATAACAATCCCACCACTAGAAATCACATGTCCAAGAAAACTCACTTCTTGCAACCAGAACTCACACTTTGACAACTTCACATACAATTTATTCTCTCGCAACACTTGCAATACTATCCTCAAATGCCATGCATGTTCCTCTAATGTCTTGGAATAAATCAGAATATCATCAATAAAAACTACCACAAATTTATCTAAGTACTCCATGAACACACCAGGTGCATTAGATACACCGAATGACATCACCGTATACTCATAATTACCATACCTCATTCTGAAAGCTATCTTTGAAATATCATCAGACTTAACACGAATCTGATGGTAACCAGACCTTAAATCAATTTTACTGAATACACAAGCTCCCACCAACTGATCCATCAAATCTTCGATTTTCGGAAGTGGATACTTATTCTTGATAGTAACCTTATTCAACTGTCGATAATCAACACACAACCTCATTCTACCATCTTTATTCTTAACCAACAACACTGGTGCACCCCACAGAGAAACACTAGGTCGAACAAAATTCTTCTTTAATAACTCTTCTAGTTGCTTCTTCAACTCACTCAATTCTACAACAGACATCCGATACGAAGCCATGGACATATGACTAGTACCAGGTAATAAATCCACTACAAACTCAACTTCACGCTCTGGAGGTAAATCACTTATATCCTCCTGGAACACATATGGGAACTCTTGAACAACCAGTAAATCAATACTAGAAGTCTTCCCTTCGAATTGCAACGATGAAAACATTGCAAACATCTGGGCATCGTCTTCTAAAAATTCATCTACTTGCTTAGCCGTCAAGAACATCAATTCACCATGATCACCAATTTTAGGAAATTCAACAGTCTTCACGTAACAATTGATATGCACAAAATTGAACTCTAGCCAATTCATTCCAAGAATAACATCAATTTGGTGTAAAGGAAAGCACACCAGATCCATCAAGAAATCCTTCTCAAAAATAGTCAAAGGACACTTCAAACACACATAAGCAGTAGTAGTAATATAACCATTAGCTGGCATTTCTATTACTATACTACTATTCATACTAGACAACTTCAAACCCAACTTATTAGCACATTCAAGAGAAATAAAAGAATGCGTAGCACTGGTATCAATAATTGCAATCAATTCAACACCATTAATAAAACATGTACCTTGAATCAGGTTGCCTTTCTTAGGAACTTCAAAACCACTCAAAGCAAACACTCTGTCATTGGTCTGAGCAGGAGTAACAATCTTCTTAGGCTTCTAACATTGGGTGCTGATATGTCCCTGTTCACTACAATTAAAACAAGTTAGACTTTCATTCGGACAATCACCAACCGGATGACCTCTCATGCCACACCTATAGCATCTCACCACTTCATTACTAGACACATCCGACTTGTGAACAGATTCACCACACTTGTGGCACTTGGGAGGAATGGAACCTGCTCCCCCACTTGGCTTCTTCCCATCTGAAACCTTATGCTTCACCTTCTCAGCTAGAGTCACATAAGGCTTTCCTCTAAACTGGCCTTTATCTTTCTTCTCACTCAGTTTCTTGTAGTGAGCAGATCGAGCTCAGCTATCTTCATCATAAATTCTGCTCATATCCACCAATTCAGCATATCTGCGGATCTGCTGACATCCAATTCCCTGTTTGATATCTGGTCTCAACCTATTCTTAAACTTGAGACACTTCGACAACTTAGTATCAACATGATTATAGTGAGGAAAATACTTTACTAACCTCTCGAACTTAGCAGTATACTCCGCTACCGTCATATTTCCTTGCCTCAACTCAAGGAACTCCACCTCCATCTTACCATGAGCATCTTCTGGAAAATACTTTCCCAGAAACTCCCTCCTGAACACTTCCCAATTTAATGCAGTACCATCATCGTCCAAACACTGATGGGTATTATCCCACCAGTCTTCAGCCTCTTCAGACAACATGTGGGTACCAAACTGTACTTTCTGTGCATCCGTACACGCCATCACCCTAAAGATCTTCTCAATTTCCTTGAGCCACTTCTATGCATTATGAGGTTCATGATCACCATCAAACACCAGCGTACTGTTACTCTGGAACTTCTCCAAAGCATGAAACTCATCCTGTTCATTGTTTCGAGCCATAGCCTCAGCCAATGCTGCAACAGCTTCCGCAAGAGCATGCGTGTTGTTTCCAACCATTCTGCACAACGCTCACAACATCAAAAAGGATAATCATTAACAAATAACGACCGACAACAGATCAACAACAATGACACATAACCTGACAAACCGACCTGCTCTGATACCACTAATGTAACACCCTTTTTACCCTCAACATATTCAAACATATTATTCAGAAAAAATCAGAGTTCAACTAAAAAAGGGCATCACATTTTCAACATAATCATCATTTAAACTCATATATGTTTCATGTCCCGTAACATGGGTTGCATCACACATCAAAACTTAAAACGAAACATCATTTAAATACGTAGCGGGTCATCAATATCGTCAACTCATTTCAACATTGTTTTTAAATTCATTTGAAATCCAAAACATCATCAATCATGTATTAAAAAAACAACAACATAAATAATCCAAGTGTTCCCCAGTGTTACACGACACAGAGCAGGACACCACCTAGAGTTTATAACGACAAGAGACACACTCTGAGCTACTTCCGATCACCGAACTATTCTTGAGAATCTGCAGGATGGCATAATAGACCATCACGAAAGGCAGGTAGGGTGAGTAATTCACATTCAATATAAATAATATAAAGAAGAAATTATAAGACGACATACAATCATACATCATTTACATCAAATCTCACCCACATACAACAATGACAAGTCCATCATCATAAAACAAATGCATTCATGCTATGCCATAAATAATGAAATGCAACTTCATAAATGCATGTGGCACCGATTTTCAACATGTGATGGACATTGGCCATCAACCCTCCACAAGGAAGCACAACATAAACAACAATACCTCAATCCACACAATGAGATTGAAGCCTCAATCATCATAAGAATACCGTAAATGCACGATGCAACAACAACAACAATATCATCTTAATCAACATTTGCATCAACATTCATCATTGTACATCATTCGTCATTCATATATCTACTTGCCTATTCATATTATCATTACTACATAACATCATTTTACAACATAGTCATCATAACATCATTTCATCATATTTCCTATACATTTAGCCTATTATAGCATGGTAACAACTCACAGCAACATCATAACATCATAGCACAACAAAATAAATCATCACGAGTCATCCAAGAAAAGAAATTATTTTTCAAAAAGCTACAGGTCTTTCTAAGCGAACATTTAACTCGCTAAACGAGCAACTCTTTGTGTGCGAACTTCCCAAAATTACACTTGCTTGCTAAGCGAGAAGGCGATTTTTAGCTGAAAACCCTGCAATTTTCTGTACCTCTCAGATACATCCAAAACCCTCAAAAACACCAATTAATAGTAGAAAGCAACATAAAACAATCATACAACCTATTATCATCATGTAATCACCACTTATAACCTCTAAAAACAACAAATCATCAAATTCTATCAACAAACTACCCAACCCTAAGGTTTTCCATCAAAAATCCCCTTTCCTCATAGAACAATCCATAAATTATAGACATTGAAAGAGAGCTACTCCCCATACCTTATTTAATTGAGCTTTCTCTTTCACCTCTTGAGCAAATTCCTCTTTGTCTCCTTGTTCTTCAGAGCGATCCTCCAGCCTTCACCAAAAATACGATTATGAGAATTTTGATCGTGTCCCTTTTCTCATAAACTTCATAAAAGACCACTCTACCCCTTAGACCTCCAACTTATTTTATTTTACTTTTTTAATAATAATATTTAAATAATATCCAATTATTATAATATCACTATTTAATAAAATATTTCCTTCTTTTTAATATTCCACAAAATACCACAAATTACCACTTATTCATAAATAATTACATAAATAATTAAATTATGAAATTAGGGTGTTACGACTCTCCCCCACTTTAGGAATTTTCGTCCTCGAAAATGTTACCTAAAACAAAAAGAGTCAGATACGACTCCTTCATCTGATCTTCATGTTCCCAAGTCCAACTGTCACCTGCTGGTCCACCCCACAATACCTTTACTAAGACAATCTCTTTTCCTCACAACTGCTTCATTTCCGGGCCATCTATCCCCAATAGTAAAGCTTCAACTGTCATATTATCTCTTACCTGAACGTCATCCATCTGAATCACATGCGATGGATCACACACATACTTTCTCAACTGCGACACGTGAAACACGTCATACAAATTCACAAGCGATGGTGGTAACGAAATCCGATATGCTACCACTTAGATCCTTTATGAAATCTGATACAGACCTACAAAACACGGAGTGAGATTTATAGATTTCAAAGCTCTTCCGACACCAATCACTAGACTCGTTTGGCCGGTCCCGCAAGTAAACCTCTCGCAGAGGAGGCCAACGACTTGTTCGCATGAAATCCACGTGCGAACACCCACATCGTTTAGTTTTGAGAAGAAAGTGGGAGTCAAATGTTATATATAAGATTAAAGTTCTTCATTCCAAGATGCACCAGTCAAAAGCACTTTAAGCTTGTATTAGACTTTCTTTGTTCTCTTATACTCTTGTATTAGAGTGTTGTGAGATGTAGTTAAATATTTTTTTTGGAGGGTGTGGGTGTATTGGGGGCCTGAGTCAGCTGAGGGTATATTATGTGTTGTAACAATTTTCACATAATGTTATTCTCTGGTTGTCTATTGACAACGACTGTGATATTTTATCTGGTTTTGGAGTTTCCACGTTATGTTCTTGTGTTGTTAATGTGCTCCTCTTTTTTCTCTATGCTTTGTTTTTCCTAACATAAATATGATTCTCTTTCGATTTCGAACTTCAATTCACTGTGAGTTTCTCTTGATACCAATTATTGGTCCACAAGGCTAAAGATGGAGAGAGAGAGAGAGAGAGAGAGAGAGAGAGAGAGCCTCTAACTAACTTTTGATGAAAATTGATTACACTACATATCTAGTATACATCTGTTACAACTTTGCTTTTATATACAAATCTAATATAAATGAAATTCAAATATTAAACCAAATAAAATCTAACTTAAATATAAAATTGGATTACACTTTTTAAGAGTAATCACATAATACCAAGGGACAAAATCCTCCATGATAATTTCAACACCATATATTCATTTTAGAGAAACTAGAGATAGAAATATATAAGATTCTTGAACAAGAAAAAAAGCTGGTTATTGCTCATCAAACAATAAGTAGAAGCTTATATGTGCAAAATTGTTGCGATTACGCTTTAACGTGGTATTGAGTTATGAAAGATAGGTGCAAGACTCAATCGACTTGTTTGATATGATTTATAGCGTGTTGGTGCATTTGGAACTCGAGGGATAACATCATTTTTAACGAGGAAATTTGTAATATTGATCTTATTTTCAATAAGATTGTCCTTGTTTCTTGACAGTGGTTAGCTCTTAGGCATAACGATAGTAGATTTTGTAGCCTTTATGAGTGGACTAAGTTCCCTCTAGATTTTTTGTAATGTTTTTTCTTCTGTGTTTTTAGTATTTTGTAATGGATTGGAGAACCTCTTTTTCTCCGTTTTATTAATTTCATTGCTTACAAAAAAAAAAGTGAAAGAAGTTTGAGATCGAAAGAAATATACGATGCAATTTGTTGAATTTAAGTCAAACGAAACTCACTAAATTTCAAAGTATGGGCGTTAATACATTCAATCTAAAGATAAATTTACTCGCTATTCGGTTTGGTTTTGGATAATTGGATAAAAAAACTCGATCCGATCCAATTTTATACTATTTAATTTTGATCGATTTTTGGATATCCAAATTGTCAATACATTTTTATTAAAATTATGAAAGTTAATAAAAAATATATTTGATGTAATATATAACACATTGTATATGAAAAATTTATATTACAAAGTGAGAGTGATCGATTATAGTTCAAACAAATGAAATAATAAAAATGAATAGATTAAATAAATTAATAAATAATATTAAAAAATAATAATATCATCGAATAATAAATTAACACAAACTATTATATAAAAAAAATATAAAAATATATACATACGGTTCGGTTTGGTTTGAATCAATTTTGAAAAATCAAATCCAAAATCCTATCCGAACCGAGCAGTTTCTATAAAATAGTTTCTATAAAATGACATCGAAACACATCCAATAATATTCAGTTTCTTACAATTTTTAGTTTTTTGGATCAGTTTGTGATTTTTATTTGGATCAGTTTGAATTTGAACACCCTAAGAAAACCCTAATTTCGAGTAATTAACAAAATATATTGAAATTCTTTCATTTTCATTTCACTTTTTTTTTAATAAAAAATTGTTATATATTTTATTGTTTTCCAATTTTTTTATATCATAAATTTGTTTTTTTTTCCACATCAATTTAAGCAAAACAGATAATCGCATATTATATTTATATGTGTAAACCTTTGTTTTTTTAGAGAGTTTATTTTCAAATTTAAATCAAATACCTCAAACAAAAATGAGTATTATCTGATAAATAAAACACACAATATAAGATCAAAAGAGTGTACAAATAATATTTCTAGTGCATGCATATGCATTATGCATGGTACTACATTCTAATAGTCCTAAACAAAACAGAAAAATCAAAGTGTTTCTCATAAAAATCCCAATGAAACCCAATTTCATCACCTTTCTTCAATCCCCTTGTCATAACAAAATCAGAAACCCAATTGTCAAAAAAACCAAAATTTCCTGAAAAACCACATTTCTTAAAAGTCAAGTCATGCATTGTATCAGTGTCAGAATCATAAACCCTAACAAGAGTTCCTCTTTCAAGATCAGCACTAGCACCCAACACAGGCAACACCAACTCCTCAGCCAAATCTTTAGCTAGCAATAGCTTATCTTCAAGATCACTCACTTGAAGTACTTTCTTGATCTTCCAAGGATCATCATATAACACTAAGTTTGTTGTGTAGCCCCACCATCTCCTTCCAATATGATAGGTGTGTGTTTTTGATATGGGACATGGACATATACCTAATGATAAATGAGTGCATGTTGTGTTGAAAGGGTAAATATTAGTCATAGAGAATTAAAGTTTTTTTTTTTTTTTTTGTGGAATTAAGAAAATTGATTTACTTATGACTTTATAGAGAAAAACTAAATGGATTTACATGTCTCAAAAAGAGATTATATAGGGTAAGTGATATAAATGTAAGAGAATTACTAATATTGTGATTTACATACACATAAAATAAATTATGAGATTTCTAAAATTTTAAGTATTACTACATTATCTTAAAAAATATAAGACTCTAGTATAAAATTATGTGAATTAAATATATTGATAGTAATAATATATTCATTAACATTTTAAATTAATTTTTCTTTTAGGAGGCAGAAACAAATTATTTTTTACTTTATAGTATTATTATTTACCAAAAAGAGATAGTATAATTATGAATATTTTAATAAAGAAATAATTAGTATTGGGTAAAAATTTGTAGGGATCATGAAAGAAAAGGACGCAAATCAAATTCAAAATAATATCTTATATATGTTTAGGAATAAAGGCATTATAAGAAATTTCAAAAATAATATCTTATAAATGTTAAGGGAATAGGGATGAATGAATTATATATATTTTTCATTAAAAAATAAAGGTATTATTATATTTTGTTTAATTATTGCTCCTTCCGTCCCAAATTATTTATAAGTAAAATTAAAAGTAATAATTTTTTAAATGTATTATCTAATTAATTAAGTTTAATTGCATTACTATGAAATCAATATTTTTCATTTAAATTTATAAAAATAGTGAATCAAACAATATTTCATACTTTAGTAAAACTTATTCTTTTGACTTGTTCTAGTTTTGATGAGACTATATTACTTTATTTAGGAAACTAACCATTCCATTTTAAGTTTAAATAATTTGGTGTCTCTCATATTTTTACACTCAAAATTAATAATATGTTAATTTTTAAATTATAAATCACTTATAAAATGTGATAAATCATCACATATAAATCTTTGTAAAATTTTAAAGATATAAAATATAATTTAACTGCCATTAAAAAACAGACATGTCTTTATTGGTATAAACAATTTTATAATGCCAACAAATCACAACCAATCCTATGTGTGATTTTAGAAGTAGGTATAAGTTATAACAATGCATTATTTTCCTACTTGAAGTTTTCTTATTCTGACCATTTTGTATTCTGACCATTTTGTCAACAAAACCAAATGTAAGACATTATTATTAGTGTATTCTACTTGAGGCTTTTTCTTACGAGTATATTAGTAACAAATGAAAATTTAGATTTTTACATAAGAGAAAAAAGAATTGTTTGTTGTTTAAAGTGTATTTTGCTCAAGCCTATGATTGTGTTGATTGGGATTACTTGAGATCTATGTTGAGAAAAATGGGATTTGGGGAGAAATGGGTGAAATGGTTGGAAGCTGGAGCATTTACTAGTTATATGTCAATACTAGTTAATGGTAGCCCAACTGAAGAATTTCAAGTTAAAAAAGGGTTAAGACCGAGAGATCCATTGTCTCCTTACTTGTTCTCAATTGGGCGCAAGAAGTTTTCGATGATGAAGTTGCTAAAAATATCGCTTTTAGAGAGCATGCGTGCATGGGGAGACTGAGAGTTGTCCTTTTGTTTTTGGAGCTTGCAAAGTTGCCTTGAGAAGCTAAAACGCTTGGTATTCAGACACCTGTGACGGCGCATTAATGTTTTTGGTAATGCCAAGGGAACCTAGGCTTAGGTAATGATGGGTTTGTGCATTACGCTTCCCTATGCGAGCAAGACCCTTATAAAAGGAAGAACTTGAGTTCATTTGATTATCTAACGTGAATTCCTCCCATCACCATATTTTTTGCTCTACAACTCTGTCTCTACCGGAAGTTTCTCGCCGTTGTCAACTTCTTTGTCTTCAACAGTTAACTTCATCAATCTTCATCTTCTCCAATGGATCAGGGTACGTATTCATCTCCCTTATTCTTATTTTATGCAAAAATGAAAAACATTCATGATTCTTCATGAATTTCTGAATGAACTTCATGAGTTCTCCTAAGAACGCATGAATTTCTAGAAATTTTATGAAGAACAAAAGAATGTTAGGAAGAAGATTAGGGTTAATGTAGAAGCTTATGTTTAGATCTTTTTAGGGTATTTGTTAGGAAACTTTCGTGTTTGTAGTAGGGCATTAGGCCTAGGTCGGGGAATCCCTCGAAAGGATCCTCCCTGTTGGGTATTTTAAGTGCTCGTACGACGAAAATGGGTCTTCTTCGGGGGGATTCCTACTTAGCTGAGGACATTTCAAAAAAATTCGTTCAAGGGCTGGGTCGAGGACACATCCTCGACCTTCACACCGCCCTTTGACTTGACTTCACGGTGGAAGGGTGGATTTGACTTCTTCGAATTCATTTATTTTCTTCTGCTTTTCAAGTGAATGGGTCGAACACGAGGATGGCCAAATTTTGGAAGAAAATGTCGCCCAAGATGAGGGGGATGGAGTCGTTGACGTCCCCGAGGAAGACGCATATGGATTATGCTTGAGCCGCAGGAGACAACCTCGATTTTTGCCATAGATGATTCAAATGCTTTTAGCCTGGTGGAGAACTGGAAGGAGGGAAACCCGATTAATTGGCGAGCATTTTCCCCGAAACCTGAACATGCAATTTTCTCGCGCTACCAAGGGATGAGGTTTCCTATGTAAGAGTTCGCGTTTTAGAAGGTTGGGTTTTGTCTACCCTTCACGGACTTTCAGCAAGCAATCTTCACACATCTAGTGCTCGCGCCCTTCCAACTCCACCCGAACGTGCTGAAGTTCATCCGGGTGTTTGAATTGGTGTGTTGCTACCTAAAGATTAGCATGACTGTTAGCTTTTTCTTTTGGGTGTTCCATATCCAGAGGATGTTGCAAGATGGTCGACATAGTTGGGTGTTGTTTGAACAGTCGAGCAGGCTCTTCATAGCGAATTTGGAGTCTGTTCGCATTTTTAAAGAACGATTTTATGTCATCAAGCCTTGCTCACAACAAGCAAAATATTCTCTATATCACAAGGAGGTGGGGGACTGAAGGGAGAGGATGTTGTCCTACTTTCCCATGGAATGGGTGGAGGCTCATTTTGGATATGGGAGTGACCACTACATTACGAAGTCGGATGAGTTGAGTGTTGACGATACAGACGCGTACGTGAAGCTCGAGAAATTTGTTGCGGGCTTTCGTCTGGAGATACTTATGGATAACAAGGATTGCGTGCTCCTGACCCTGATAGGATGCCCTTTGTGTCACCCATTTTAATGAGCACCAAAGATCTTCTTAGTTGAGAGGATGATGACACGCCTTTTGACCTCCTAGGGGGAGTGTTCGCTATCGAATTTTAAGAACAATTGATGGTTTCTAATTTATGTTTAAATCAGTTTACTTGCAGGTTCAACCATACAAGTCCTAGGACATAGGTGCGAATGTTGGTCGACAATATAATGATCTTAACAATCTCATGATTTCTATTTTTTATAAGGTTTTGTATATGTTAGTATGATTAAAAGAAGAAGTAAAAAGTGTTTGACGAAAACATAAAAGAAATGAAAATTCTGGAAAGTACAAAGTAAATTTACTGGAAAAAGGTAAAAGATTTCTAAACGAAAATAAACTTGCAGAATGCAGAAATATAAATGAACTTGAACTTTCATAAAACTTGATAAATTTAAAATTGGTGTTCACACGTACATTTTTCCAGAAGTTAAACTCTTTTCTCTCACACGGTTACTTTGAGTATATTACAGGAATTTGTACAATATTTTCACACCCAAAATTTTGACAAGAATTGCCCTATTTATACACAAACTAAATAACTTCCCCTAACGAACAAATCCTACAATTACGACACTTGGCCTTCGGCATGTATTCTTTCTACCAAATGCTTCCACGCGTCCTTCTACCAATTGTCTTTCATCTTTGAATTTTAAATTCCAACTTCTGCGTCGAAGCAACACATCCCCTCAAAGCAGTCAAACTCGTCGAAAACAACCTTTTCCATCTGACTTCACCTAGCCTCGTCAAAATTATCAAAACATCAACATTTCCTAAACTCTGTCGAAAACGTTCTTCAAATTTCTTTGGTCGAAATAAACTCCTAAGAACATTTTCTTCTCTGATCAAAATGTTGTTTCGGACTTTAATTTCATGGCGTCAAAAATCCTTATCTACAAATTGCCCCCCAACAAAAGTTTTTCGACTACTTTGGAGAAAAAGTCATTTGCTGTTGAGAATTAATTCGATTCCATATCACCTTTATCATTTTCATCATTTCCAAGACTAGATACCCCAGATCCCCAGAAATCTTCATCATCATATCTTTTCTCAGAAATGTCAACTCATAGACTTTCCAACTACCATCAACCCCACTTTCTTTATGAAAACATTTCGCCACGTGGCACATGATTCAATCTAAACTTAACCGTTTCAATTATTTTTGTCTATAAATACCAATTCATCTCTTCCTTCAAACCCTTTACGCAATCTTCTTCTTCTCTAAGCAAAACTACATCCTTCTAACTGCAAAGAAAACTTCCTTCCAGACAACAATGGCCTCTATCAAATCTTCCAGCAACAAAAAGACCAAGAGCTCCACTTCACTCCCATACGCACACAGGCTGAACGGACCTAACATTGTTGGAAATCAACAATACATTCCAGAGCCTCCCAATGAAAAGGAAAAGGCTAGCATTTACAAGTCTCAGGTATTAATTTCTATACTGGTTTCTGGTACTTGTCATTCTATCTTAGGACCTCTTCCCAACCCAGACACTAACCCAGATAGGTTAAAAGAATACTTTCCTTCGTATCAACACCTAAAACCCATAAGAGCTAGGGTTAAACCCAAACAAACTGAAGAATCAACTGAAGGTTCAAATTCGACCACTGATGAAGGTCTGAATTTTCTTCATCTAAACAATGCTAGGATCTTTAGAACCAGTCCCATGGCGAAAGATCCCTCTGACTATCTTGCTTGGTTAGAAAAGATTGAAAACCTCATGGAACCCTTTTGGAAAGAGGTAGGAATCTTCGACTTAATACAGATGTCGAAAATAGGACCTAGCTACTATCCCAACATGATTTTAGCTTCCCTCTTTTTCTGGGATAGTACTTATAAAAATTTCCACCTCCCTTGTGGAATGGTCACACCAACCATTTTCGACCTAGCAGCAATATGTGGACTTAGTCCCCTAGGTTGGAATTTTGACCCTATTGTTCAAAACCATGACTCCATTGGTTTCGACCCCAGCAAAGCCTCCTACTCCGTCTTCATCAACCACTACCATGATAAGACGGATGATACAATGTCTAAATAAGAGCACATAGCCTTTTTAACCCTGTGGTTGTCGAAGTATGTCTTTTGCTCCCGTTCTTTACAAGTGGTGAAACAATTCGTCACCATAGCTAATCAACTCGAAGATGGAATCAGATTATGCCTGGGCGAGATGATTCTGGAAAACCTATATGAGTCCTTGAGTGAAAGTGTAAACTTTCTGAAAACTGCCACTGACAAAGGAAAACTTAGCATATCAAGACCCCTTTGGCTATTACAATTGTGGCTTAATGCCACTTTTGAAACCTCTATTCCTGTCAAGAATGTGGTGGATAAATAAGAATTAAAAAATAGGACTGTCGAATGGCCTAAGCTAGCACAACTGACGCCATCTGATGAAGAGATCAGTCTTCGATAGGATTTCACAAGTTATGTCATGATGTTCGCCAAGAGGTATAATTTTACTCCTTCCATAGCACCTTTCGCCAACAGAACAATTGGTCCTGACTGGTTCACCACACAACCTCCTTTTGAGATGAAGAAGGAGAAAAGTAATTTCATTGACATTTGGGAATCATTCATGGTCCCTAGGCTCCTTACCTCTCACCATAATGCGACAAAGACCAAAATTTCCTTAATCGTTTATCAACCAAACTTAGTTGCTAGACAATTTGGATTGGTCCAGCCGAAACCAAAATCCATCTTTCCGAAGAAAGGCTCAATCCTCTTCTACAACTCCTACCATTTTGAAGAACAAAGCCTCCAATTGGCGAAGAAATTTTTTGATGGTTCTCTTGATATCTTCCCAGTGGTTTTCCGACCTTCTTTTCTTTATACCCATGAATTTGATGTTTGGTGAAGATAATACTACCGTACCAAATTCTATGATGTAAAAGCATTCACAACTCAAATGACAAATGCATTACTCTTGTGCAGGATCGGATGAAAAAAGGTAAAGGACAACATATTAAAGAAATAAAAAAGTTTCAAAAATATTTGGAAACCATCTATAGGCCGGAGGAACTTAGTCGAACCATAAGCGAAGTAGCAGTGACTTTAAAACATAAGTTGACGGAGAGACTGGATAAATTGAAATTGCCTTTGTATGTTCGACCAGAACAACAATATGAACTGGCTTTGAATCTTTATCCACCAAGGTTTCCCCATTTTCCTTCTTCTGACTTTGGCGTGGCGTTGAGCCCTCCATTTCCAGATTGGTTCCTTTGTGGGGACTCTTTGAAAATCCTTCGACAACAATCGAAAAAACCTGTTGAGCGGGTGGTTCCGACTAAGTTCACTTTGGATAATTACACATGAGACCTTCATATTGGAATAGAACACGTTCACGTGGAAACTCCCATTCTTGAAGGTGTTTTAACGAAAACATTTTCTTTTTTTCGATATTTTAAACTTGTCTCCTTTTTTGTATTTATTTATGATTTTATTTTGTTTTCTTCAGCTACCAAAGTCCAACCCAAGAAAGCTGTTGTCAAAAGCACTGCTGAAATAATGGAAGAAGATCCACCAGTCACCACCAAGAAGACTTCGACCAAGGTATAAATCATCTTCTCGTAGATCAGCCTACTTTTCACTTTTAGAACTGAATTATCTTTACTTCCACGTCTAGGTAAGTCGAAAACCGCCACCTACGCCCAAAAGAAAACAACCAGAAGAAAAGATTCCCAGTGAAGAATCGGGTGATGAATCACCAAAACCAAGCCAACCCCCAAAAAAGAAGAAACCTACAAAAGCTCCTGCTCAAAAGTCCAAAGCCAAAGTAGAGAAAGAAACCCCTCCACCAAGTCTAGTTGCAAACGTGCAAATAAGGGGCGCAGAGAGTGGGAACTCCAGTTTTCACACTGAGATTCCTCATGTAATTTCTTGTTTCGATTGTTAACCTTTATCTTCTTAATGCATTTTTCTTTTTTAATTCTGGGCTATTCAAAGGTCAATTTCGACGACACTCCTGAAAAGAAGAAAACAGAACAAGATGTTCCAACACATCGAGCTGCTAATCCACCACCCTTTTCTCCTCAAAATCTAACAAAGGGACCAGAGACAAAAGAACCACCATCGCCTGATTCTCCTCAATACTCTGACGACCACTCTCCTTCTCCTCCTCCAAAAGCATATGCTCACTATTGCACCCCAAAATTTGCCCTCACAAGACAAGACTTTGTGTACTAAGAGGTTCACAAGGTCCACAAGGTTCACAAGAAATCTTATGAGGTTCACAAGGTTCACAAGACCTCTCATGAGGTTCACAAGGTTCACAAAGTTCACAATTAGTCAGAAGATTTGACATTTCCCTCAGACAATGCATCCTCCTAAGCAATGCATCCTAAACTAGGGTTTTGACTTTAATCAGGCTAAATGGACTTCCAAGACTTAAAATGAGCTTCATAACATCTTATATGTGTTTAAGAATCCCCATGACAAGTTTCAAGACTTTTCCCAAAGGTTTGCTCAGTCAGATGATCAGATAGGTCAAAATCAGTCAAAGCAGTTAAAAAGTCAAACTGAGGTCAACTGTGGTCAAACCAAAGTCAAACTTCATGATTTTTTGCCAACATCAATTATATGAAGTAAAAATCATCATTTGATCAAGGGTTGATCATGATTCATCAAGGAGATTTCAGATCATCAAGAATCAGGAGTTTCTAAATTAGGGTTTCCTAAGGAAAAGTCAACTGAACTTTGACCAGCCCTAACTTTCACATGCTTCATCAAGAATTTTCCATCCAAAGCTCATTTTGAAGGAAATTGAATTCTCTACAACTTTGTGTCTCACAAGCCAATCCCAAAAATGCTTCATTTGGAAGGTATGAGCTAAGACATTATAGGTCCTTTTGAAAGTCAACAAAAAGTCAACAACTTCAAAAGAGCATAACTTGAGAATGGTAAAATATATGGACATGAAACCAATGGGGTTAGTTAGAGGACTCTTTAATCTTTCCAAAATGTCCAAGAACACTTTCATAGCATTAAAATTGAAGGATTTGTGCCCTTGCAAAGTTGGGAAATTTTTGAGTGGTTTATGAAGTAAATGGGGTCTTAAAACCATAATTCTTCAAATGGGCTGACTTTTTCATGACCCAATGTGTTCCATGACATCATGCACGAAATTTATTTAATATTTTCATAATTTTATTCATTTTATTTTTATTTATTATGATTTTTTACATTAAAAATCATTTTAAATTCAAATAAAATATAAAATAATGAAGATTTAAAAATATTTTGCTTCTAGAAAGTCATGAAAGTTAATTGGATTAGATTGATATGAAAATTATGGTGATTGTCTTAAAATAGCAATGTTATATCAAAGAATATTTGAATTTTAAGGCATGATCTTTTTCAATCTCATTGATCCAAAAAGTCCAAAGAACAACCACTTTTCTTGACCTAATTTTGTTCACTTATAAGGATAGAACTCATCACAATGCCAAGGACACGAATTTGCAGCCTCAAGAACAAGTCTCAAACTTTCAAAATTCATCCAAAAATCTCAATTCGGATTCTTACTTAGAGGCTCTCTCAAGGCATTCTAAAGGTTGCAAAATATTCCTTGGACATCACTGATGCTTTCTCAATCCTCAAAAGCATCATAATCATGCTATATTGCATAAACCGAATCACACTTGTTCTTGTATTTTGATTTTTTCGATTTCATATATATCTTTGTTTTAAATAATATTTGATGGTTGATTAATGTTTATAATGATGTTTAGAATGATTCAGGATGGGTTGATTGAAGATTGGATGCAGGAAACATAAGAAGCCATTGTTAGGGTTTCGGCCAAGGTTTTAGGGTTTCATGATAAACCAAATATAAATGAATTTTAAGGACATAGGGAGATTGTATGAGCTCTGGGGATCATAATGCACTAGTTAATTGAAAGAAATTGTATTGTTTGATTGATGTTTGAGTTTCGCAGGTTGGGAACATGAAGGAAATCGCAGGAAAAATTGTAGCTAAAATCGTATGAATTTTCGCAGGTATCATGAAGAAGATGAAGTTCAGTGGCGCCAAAATCCATATTCAAATATTTGACATAATATTTTATGATTTGTTGTTAATATTATTTCAATTGATATAGCCTGGCTCAGTTGGTTAGTGTATACGTGTATGAGATTGATGGTCCTGGGTTCGAATCCCCCCAGGCCATTTTGCATTGTTTTGCTTTTTTTATGATTTTTTAGAGGTGAAAGAACAAAATGCATTGGTGTTCATTCCATATCACCTGCGCGCGCGTAGTCTAGTGGCTGGCTTGTTGGTCTGAAGGGAGTAAAGCCTAGGGCCTGGGTTCGAATCCCAGCCCCAGGTAAGTTTTTTATCACTTTTTTTTCTTATTTTATTTAATTTGTTTATATTTTAATTTATTTGATTAATGAATAAAATGTTAAAACAAAAAATGTTTATATTATTTTCTTGTATATAGTTCAAAACTTATATTTTCAAAAAAAAATAAATTAAACTTTATTAATAAAATTATTTAACATTTATTTTATTGTATATTATTAATATTATATATTTTGTACAAATAATTTAATTATATTTATATTAAATACTTAACCCTAATATTTTCATATAAAACCTAATTTTGTTTATAAACCCTAATTATATTTTAACCCTTAATTTATTTATTTGTAAATTTTAATTATGTATATTTATTTTATAATTTGTTTATAGTTTTATATAAATAATGTAATTAGGATTAGATTAATTAATTAACCCTAATTTATTTTCCTAAAAAACAATTAAAAACCCTAACTTTATTTCATTAAATTAATTTATTATTTTTATATGCTTACTTAGTTATAATTGGCAAATATTTTTATAATATGTATATAAAATTAAATAATTAGATTATTAATCATATTTTATTAGTATATTTCTTTTATTAAAAATCTTAAAAAATAATTATTTATTTAAAATTGAACTTTTTATTCATTATTATATTATTATGCTAATTTCTTCTTCTTATATTTATTGTGTTTATTATTACTAACCCCTTTTATTTATTTATTTATTTATTATGTGATTGTTTATTTAATTTATTTTATTATTATTATTATAATGTAATTGTACCCACTATGTAATAGTTGTAGAATTATTTTTATTATTTATTTTTAATTGCTATGGTTAGTAAAATAGGGAGTGTAAAACATGTTTGTATTTAAAATTGAATTTAGATCATTAATCTCAAGATAAATATACGAATTTGTACACGCACACACGTAAGTCGATCTTTGATCGTCATCTCACTTCCTTAAGGATACCTCTCATGTTGCCTAAAGAAAAAGGTCAAGTAAGGTGTAAAGCAAAGTCCCTTCTCTCATATCATCTAGTCCCTTAAAAGACAAAAAGATCAAGTCCCTCCATGGTTGCCTTCGTAATGATCTTGTCCCTTTCGAATAAAGATTATAAGTCCCTTCGAATTGCTTATACACCTTACAGTTGCCTAAATAACAGTTGTCCCTTCACTTGTCCCTCATACATCCAAGGTAATGACTACCTATTCCTTAATAATAGGGATAGTCTTACCACTTAAAGGATATTTAAGAACAGAAAAGATTCAAACTTAGGGTAGGTTTCTCTTATGTACTTGCTCACCTTTTCAAAACATTTCAAAACACTTCACATTTTCAAACAAATTTTCAAAACAAAGGCTTTATATATATCCGTACATGGATCATTATAAAGTACTTAAAAAAATTTCCAAACACACATTACACTTCTTAAAACATTTTAAAGTGAGCTAAGTAACTAAGAGCCCATGGATAACCATGGATGTAAAGGGTGCTAACACCTTCCCTTTACATAACCTATCCCCCGAACCCAAAAATCTTTTAAAGGTCTTTCCTGTTCTTTTATGACTTTCCTTTGGATAAAATAAAAGTCGGTGGCGACTCTTGCTATCCGCAACATTGAACTAAAGTCAGTTATCCCACCGTGTTACAGAACTGGCGACTCTGCTGGGGATTTAATAAAAGAGGGGTACCCTTAGGAATTAGATCACTTTAAAATTGTTTACCTTGTTTGCTTTATACTTACTTGTTGGGTGCTCTTATGTGTGAAAGATCCTAACCCGAATCTAGTGTACCTTAGGTAAATGGCAATAGACCAAGGAAATTGTACGGCGTATACCGATATGGTTGATCTGGTGGCCATAGTTAGTGTGACTTCTTGGTTGGTGCTTATGTTCTTTAAGTCAAGTTGAGGATAATATGAGGCTGCCATATGTTGTCAATACACTAACTAACTTTTAGAACCCTAGTCATCCCATCTTGGCCTTTAGAAAAGTAGTGAGATAACCGACTTTGGTGAAGACTGAAGTTGGTTGATACTCGATACTACGCTCATTGAGATTCTAAACTTGGAGGGTTTTGGTTGGCAAGTAAGTTGCCTACTGAACAACCACCCTTGTGAAGGATCAATGATATTGAGATCCCTTAGAACCTGGTTACTTTGTAGGACAGGATGAACCAACTAACTTCAGGGGAAGGTACTTACCTTTAAACCTCATGCAAGCCTTCAAACCTAGGGCTATTGTGTGACTTATTTGTGTGTGCCACATGTTTGTGATTGAGCATAACATCATAGCATCATCATGCATCATAAGCATAGCATTTTCACTAACCATTTCAAGGACCAAAGGATTTATCTTTGTTCTTTGTTGCAGGTCATGGCTTCTGCTCGTAGGAATACTATCCGGATCAACTTTGTAGGAATACCTCCTAAGCTTAAGGAATTGGTCTCTCAAGTTTCTGAAAACTCCCAATTCATCAAGAGGCATGGTCACCTGCTGGATCTAGTCACATCAGGGTTCAATGAAGACATGATGAGTGTTCTATTTCAGTTCTTTGATCCTAAGCACCACTGTTTCACATTCCCCGACTATCAGCTGGTTCCTACAATGGAAGAGTTCTCCAAGCTTCTGGGTATACCTGTCCTTGATCAGAGACCTTTCACAGGCTTGGAAAAAGAGCCTAAACCTGAAGTCATTGCTGCAGCCCTACATCTGAAGAAATCAGACATTGTCCTAGAAACGAGGAGTGGAGTTAAGGGTATTCTTGCTAAGGTGTTAATGGAGAAGGCTCAAGTGTTCTTAAAAGATATGAGCTATGATGCTTTTGAGGAGATCTTGGCCTTGCTGATTTATGGCTTAGTATTGTTCCCCAATCCAGATCAGTTCATAGACGTTCATGCCATCAACATATTTCTGAGTCACAATCCAGTGCCTACATTACTTGGGGATATCCTGCATTCTCTTCATACTCGTACTACGAAAGCCCGAGGAACTCTAATGTGCTTCATACCATTACTATCTAGGTGGTTTATTTCTCACCTTCCTCGCTCAGTGATGAAGAATGAACAAGGGTTCAGGTGGTCAAAGAGGATTATGTCACTCTCTCATTCAGATATCCATTGGTGCTCCAGATCTATGGAGAATGTTACTATCATTGACCGTTGTGGGGAGTTTCCTAATGTGCCACTTCTAGGCATAAGAGGAGGCATTACTTACAACCCTTCCTTAGCTTTACGACAGTTTGGTTACGCTCGGAGTGATGGTCCTCATGACATGTTGATTCAAGGTATTGTGTTTGACTACGACAACGATCTTCAAGGTTACCGTCAAAGGTTCATACGAGCATGGGGAAAGGTGAACAAGGTTGACAGCAAGACTCTAGAGCCTAAGTACACTATTCCTATGGAAGCTTACCTCAGATGGGTGCGATCTCGTGCTCAGACTCTCATGATGCCATATCCTTCCATCCTGCCAGTTACTATGGAGCCTGTTGCTGAAGGAAATACCTCTTATACCATCCTTCACCCAGACATGCCCACTGACATGGAAGACTTACAGAGATCCTGGATCCAGTTGAAGGAGCAAAGGGATACTTTTGAGACTCATTACAAAGCAAGTCAAGAAAGAATCCTGGAGCTAACAAAACAACTTCATGAGGAGCAGAATCTCAACTCATACCTCAACACAAAGAGGAAACGTCCATGGGAGACTTAAAACCCCATCTTTTGTATTTATTTCATTTCATTTTTATTGTAAGCCCAAGGGGCAAACAAATTTATTACTAATAAAAGTTTACTTTCTTGGTTGTTTACACAAATTTAAATCATGCGGTCCTTGAAAACATTGCATACGAATTTACATACCATATCACTGCATCACAGGTTTCTTGTGCACATGTTTCTTATCTTCTCGCTGTTTATTTCAGCAATGGCTCTTGAACAAACAGTTAAAGATCTCCAGGCACATAATGCCCAGTTCCAAGAGCTGATCCTGAACTTGTCCAAGGGACAGGATGAATTGAAGACACTGCTGGCCAAGAAGACTAGGAAGACTAGAAGGTCAGGAGGCCTAATCAACATGGGAAGAAGGTTCAGAGGTCCTGTCAAGACCAAGGAACAGGTTGAAGAATATGAGTCTGAAGAGTCTGAGAAAGAGGGAGGCAGTCTCCACAACACTATGGGGGACTCTGATTCTGAAGCTAACTACTATAATGAGCCTAATGAGGATAAGTTCAAAATGTTGGTGGATAGAATGGATGCCATGGAATTGCAAAAGTCTTCTGGGCTGGATTTTGAAGACCTGAGTTTGATATCTGGGGTGGTCATACCCATTGGTTTCAAGGTTCCTGCTTTTGTAGTGTATGATGGTGTCTCTTGTCCCAAGCTGCATCTAAGGTCTTATGTCCGGAGAATCCAACCCCATATTGCTGATAAGAAGTTGTGGATCCATTTCTTCCAAGAGAGCTTATCTGGAGCCCAATTGGAATGGTACTATCAGTTGGAGAGTGTCAACATCCGTGATTAGAATGATCTTGCTGAAGCCTTTTACAAGCAATATCAATACAATGCTGACTTAGCCCCTACTCGCATGCAACTACAGAGCATGTCTATGGGTGCTAAGGAAAATTTCAAGGAGTATGCCCAGAAGTGGAGAGATTTGGCTGGTAGAGTGCAACCCCCTCTAACTGACAGGGAGTTAGTGGATATGTTCATGTGTACGTTGAATGGTCCTTTTTACAGTCATCTCATTGGAAGCTCATCATCTGGCTTCACTGAGTTGATAATGACAGGAGAGCGCGTAGAAAGTGGTATAAGGAGTGGCAAGATATAAGTGGATGCTTCTTCATCCGGTACTACAAAGAAGCCCCCTAGTGGGAAGAAAGAGTCGAATGCTGTTTATGGTCAATCTGATCGTAATAGGAGGCATCAATCTGTGAGTGCAGTTCATATCTCCAATCCTACTCATGCAACACCAGAGCCACCACAGAGCAATCAACAGAGGCCTAGAAGACATTTCACTAAGCTCAACATGTCACTGGCCCAAGCCTTGCAACACTTGTTGAAGGGTGAACTCATCACTTTGAGGGACCCTCCTCAGAACCCCAATGTTACCTCTCCCAGGTACAATCCTAATGCACGATGTGCATATCATTCAAATTGTCAGGGACATGATACTAATAGTTGTTGGATATTGAAGAATAAAATTCAGGATATGATTGATGCTGGAGAGATTGAGTTTGACCCTCCGTGTACTCCAAATGTGATTACTGCTCCCATTCCAAATCATGAAAAGACAGTCAATGCCATTGATGAAGTTTCACATATTTCCTCAGTTGCAGATGTGACCACACCATTATCTGTTATAAAGAAGAAGTTGGTACAAGTTGGGTTCTTTCCAGGTTGTCGTGAAGATTGTTTATATTGTGCTTATAAGCCGGATAGTTGCTGGAGATTGAAGGACGGAATTCAACGCCTCATGGACAATTACACAATATTGTTTGAGAGGACACCACCTTCTGTGGAGAGCATGGTTGAGCATATAACTAAAGGTGTGAAGGTTGAAGAGGTGGATATGGTTGATAAAGTGTCGGTAAGGATTACTTCCAAGGGACCTGTAAAAATCACTCGTAAGGGTCCAATTAAGATTACTGCTGAAGGCCCTGTGAAGATTGATGCTGAAGCTAGAGTGGCTCCTATGATCATTACCACTCCTGGTCCTATTCCGTATACTTCTGATAAAGCGGTGTCTTGGCATTATGGCTCCGATGTTTATATTCATGGTGTTAAGCATGAACCCTTAGCTGAGACACCTGTTGCTGATGAAAACCTTGATGTTGACAATATTGCTGGATCTAGTAAGATCACACGAAGTGGAAGAGTTTTCTCTCCTCCAGTTACCTCCAAGAATACAGTTACTCCAGTTACTACCTCTACTGCTGATGCTCGGGGAAATGGTCATGTTATTGAACCTATACAAACTGATGTGCCAGCTGCTGATGATCTTGCTAAGCAGATGGAGGAAGTATTGAAGATCATTCGCAAGAGTGATTATGACATTGTTGATCAATTGGGGCATACTCCCTCCAAGATTTCTATGTTGTCTTTATTGTTGTGTTCTGAGGCTCATGCCAAAGCCTTGATTAAATTTTTGAAGACTGCTCACGTACCAAATGAGATTTCTGTAGACCAGTTTGAAAATTGTGTTGCACACTTGACCTATGATAATGGGTTAGGTTTCTCCGATGCTGATTTGACTCCGGCCAAAAGGGATCATAACAGGGCTCTACATATCTCTATTGAATGTAGGGGCACTACCCTGTCACATGTGTTAATAGACAATGGTTCTTCGCTGAATGTGTTTCCCAAAGAAGTTCTGAATAAACTTAGTCCTGAAGATGTTGTGTTGAAGCCCAGTAATATAGTGGTGAAGGCTTTTGATGGCTCGAGAAGAGTGGTGCATGGAGAAATTGATCTCCCAATAAAAGTAGGTTCTCAGGTCTTCAATGCTACTTTTTATGTGATGGATATTCGTCCTTCGTATTCTTGTTTGCTTGGGCGTCCCTGGATCCATGGGGCAGGTTCTGTAACTTCCACCTTACATCAAAAGCTGAGATATCCAGTAGAAGGAAAAATTGTCACTGTTTACGGAGAGGAAGGATATATAGTTAGCCATGTGAACACCTTTAAATATCTTGAAGTGGAAGGTGAATATGTTGAAACTCCATGTCAGACGTTTGAAGTGGTTCCTTGGGTTGTTAATAATTATGAAGCTCCTCCTGTTGTCAAGAAAGTTCATGTGGTCACCAGAGTACCTCCTACAATGGCCTCCCTTAAAGATGCTAGAGCTGTGGTGGATGAAGGTGGTTGTACTATTTGGGGTCAGCTTCCTGACATCCCTTACAAGTCTGACAAATTTGGTTTGGGTTTCACTGCAGAGTCCCAGAAGGCTGTTCGTCGTGCGCGTGCTGTTCGTATCACCAATCAGGGGATTATGAAAGATCAGATTAATGCTGTGGGTGACTATGATGAAGACTACAACTTGGATGCTTGGATTTTTCCTACTGTGGGTGATGGGCTCAATAATTGGAAAGCTGAAGATGTTATTCCTATCTCCTTTAGTCAGGAGTAAATACTATTACTGTGTTGTTACTTTTAAATTTGTAATTTTTGAACAATTAAACTTATAAGCCTTGTGCCTTACCCGGGGCACAATGGTGTGCTTATTACGGGATGTCATTTCATTTGCATACTTCATTCAATAAAAATCAGTGGACGTTTCGTTTTCGTAAATATTGTGTTCCTTGTCTTTCTTTTATTTTATTTTGTTTTATCAGCTATGTGTTCTTACACACACCCACATCACTAAAATGCAGATCCTTATCCACTCTGGATCCTGTTGATAACAGTTCTATTATTGCCAATTATAATTTCGAGAATCCGATCTATCAAGCTGAAGATGGAAATGAGGACGATTGTGAAGTACCTGTAGAGCTTGCTAGGTTGTTACAACAAGAAGAGAAAGCTAAACAGCCACATGAAGAGCCAATCGAAGTTGTGAATCTGGGAACTGAAGAAAACAGGAAAGAAGTCAAGATAGGGGATGAATTAGAGGATGGTGTCAAGAGCAGATTGATTCAAATGTTACATGATTATGTGGAGATCTTCGCTTGGTCCTATGAAGACAAGCCAGGGTTGGATACAGACATTGTGGTTCACCGTTTACCAGTAAAAGAGGATTGTCGTCCAAAGAAGCAGAAGGTTCGTCGCATGCGTCCTGAGATGTCAGAGAAGATTAAGGCAGAGGTAAGGAAACAGTTTGATGCAGGGTTCTTAGCTGTGACTTCTTATCCTCAGTGTTGGTGTAAGCCCTAGAGGCCAATACTTTTTGGTACTTGTATCGGATTATTCGTTTAATAATAAAAGGCATTTCTTTATTATGTTTATCTTTCAGAATAATAAAGTCCCTAGAATAGTTAGTCTGTTTAATGAAATGTTAAGTGTGACTTAATCATGAGATCCCATTAAACATAAAGACATTATTCTTAAAATATCCGTAGTCAAGCTTTATTGCAAAGTGGGATAACATTAAAGCATTGAGACTATTATGAAGATAGACTGATGATCACATCTCATGGATCATGGATAAAGAGTTATCAAGTCTTGACATAGGTATAAATATTAGGAGTAATATTTATACCGGATTGACCCGCTATGAGAATACTACATAGTATGTTATGCAAAGTGTCATAAGTTATTCTCATGGTGATAATGGTGTATTACCACCCTTCGACCTGAAACCACTATGGACCCTAGATGTAGAGTCGGGTGCTTTATTGCTGATCAAACATTATCCGTAACTGGATGATCATAAAGACAGTTGATGGGCACTCCACGAAGCATGTTGAGGGACATGAGTGTCCTAGATGGAATTTGCCAATCCTGCATAACAGGAGAAATGTCTAAGGGCCCAATATTGAACTGGACAAGGATGACACAGTGTATGCCTTGTGTTCAATATAGACATAGGGGCAAAAGGGTAATTGTACAAACATATATTATCACGAAAAAGGTTTTGTCAGATCACATGACATTTTCGTGACTTGGGTAGCAGTGATGTGTTGCTAGATACCGCTCACTGTTTATTATGTTAAATATATAATTTAATATAATTACCAACGTTACGAAATCCTACAGGGTCACACACATAAGGACAGTTTGATGAGAGATAGAGAAATCAAAGGAACACCGTAAGGTACGGTGCACTTAAGTGAAAATAGAAATTCGGATAATATAATAATAATTATTGTTATTTTATAATGGTTATAAAATAATAATAAAATAAATATATTTATTATAATAATAGTTATTATAATAATATATAATATTATTATGGATCATGTGAATTGGGCTTTTAGCCCGCAGCCCACAAGAGAGTCTATAAAAGGAACCCTTGTGATGAAGCTTTCATTTGATGCAATTTCGTTTTTGATTCTCTTTTCTCACTCAAATAATTCCGTTCGTAAGCAGCTAGCACTGTGACCGGAAGCTGTTCGTGTGGACTGAGTAGAGGCGTTGCACTTCATCAACGCTTGTGATCGCTGCATCAAAGATCTGAATCGCCACAAAGAGGTAACGATTCTATCACTGACCATGCTCATTCGTAAGGATCACTAAAGGAAATTTTTGTTTTCCCCTGCGTTTAGATCGCAATTTTCCTTCAGTGGTATCAGAGCCACTTACAAAACCATGGATCTGATAGCTGTTAAATTTCCGTCTTTTCTGTATTTGATTCGATTAAAACACAGAATGAATTTAACAATAAACGATTAATTAAATTTGGCATCTGTTGTGTACGATTTGGATGATTGATGTTGATTATGCTTCAGAAACCGACATTAGTATGGTGAAGTTGTGCGATACATTGATCATCCATAGGTTACACAATTAGATCGATCACTTTTATATAAGATATAAGAAATTCTGATGCAAAGATGGTATATGGGATATACTGTTTTGATTTCATCCATTCAATCACATAAGGATTGTAATTCTTTTGAAATATCATCATTTTCATTCGCTTCGGAATCCGACGTTAGTATGGTGAAGCAATGACATGTTGATCTATCATATTGAGTTATCAATCGAGTTGTGTTTGACGGCATGAAATTGTTGCATTAGGATTAACAGCGGAACCCCCGGCTAAGTCTGCAAAGTGTGATCAATCAGCCGAAATTTAATTTAGTTTATTTAATTATCGGAATTTTAAACTAATAATAAAAGTGTGTTTATTATTATTTATTTGTGGTGATCAGTTATGGCCTTAGTTTATCCTTTATTATTGTTTTGGGATTTTTAAATACGGTCTGCGTGTCGTGCCTCTCTCTCAATCTCTTTATGTAACTTCTTTTCTCATCTCACTCCCTTGTATGTAAAACGAGTTTTCTTATATGTAATGTAATATTATGTTATGAAGAAAAAAGAAGTATTCAATATTAAAGGAGGATAACCTTGGAGATCATGCTTGGAGAAGCTTAGATCGTTATTAGGTTAGCTTAGGTTCTCTCATTGGCTTGAGAGAACAATTGCGTTAGGGGCCATAATTGTATCTTTTTATATGTATGTTGATGCATGTAATTGTATGTTGATGCATGTGAGAGACGTTTTGCATGTTAAGCCGGTGAGATCAAACTAATAACAAATTCCCTCAAAATTAAATATTAAGTTTATGCTTTCCAATTTTTAGCACTCATCAAGACTAGTATCGAGCATTGTAGGTTTCGCCTACGCGAGGTGCATGTTCTATATTAGTAAGGTGTGATGGGATAATTGTAATATCCAATTGCTAAAACAATGGGTCAAACTTAACTAAACAAATTATAATAAGATTATACATGTTTAGAAGCAAGAATTGGGAATGATTCATGTGATGGATCAGAATAAGGAGTTATTCACCCAATTGAAAATATTCGAGAGTTGTATGAGATACAATTGGAAGGAGTTCCTACCTAAATAACTTAGTTTTGTGTAATCAGCCTAACGCTGACTTAAAACAAAGTGAAACATGGATCTCGACCCACTAGAAAGTCTTCCAACGGGATTTTCCGAATCAAATGATGAGGGTCATTTGTTTTGAATAAAATAGTGGGAGCATATTTGGTTAAAGGCCTAATTAAATATGTTGTTTTTAATGATACTTATATTTTCATATTTCTCTTGTAGATTACCATGACAACAAACACATCGAACAATATTTTGCGATCCATCCTAGATAAGGAAAAATTGTCTGGGACAAATTTCCTGGATTGGCACCGTAATCTGAGGATTGTCCTCAAGCACGATAAGAAGCTGTATGTCTTGGAGACACCAGTTCCTGAGGAGGAACCTCCTAGTTCTGCACCAAAGGCAGAAAGAGATGCTTATAAGAAGCATTTCGATGATGCCAATGAAACCGCTTGCCTCATGCTTGCTACCATGAACTCTGAGTTGCAAAAGCAACACGAGAACATGTCTGCATTCGATATGATCGGACATCTGAAAATGCTTTATCAAGAGCAAGCAAGAAATGAGAGGTTTCAGGTTTCAAAGTCCCTTTTTAACAGCAAGTTAGCTGAGGGAGCCCCTGTAAGTCCCCATGTACTCAAGATGATTGGGTATGTGGATAACCTTGACAGATTAGGGTTTCCCCTTGGAAAAGAACTTGCGATTGATCTGATCTTGCAATCGTTGCCAGAGAGCTTCAGTCAGTTTGTCCTGAATTTCAATATGAATGACTTGGACAAAAGTCTTCCAGAACTGCTAGGCATGTTGAGAACTGCTGAGCAGAATATGAAGACAAAAGGGAAATCCATTCTGATGGTCAGTAATGGAAAGAAACAGAACAAGAGGCCCATCAAACAGGGTGGTAGAGGGAAAGGCAAGGAAGTTGCCAAACCCAAACCCACTCCTCCTGTTTTGAAGCCTAGTGGAGGAATAGCAAAGGAGGGCACTTGCTTCCATTGCGGTAAGACCGGACATTGGAAGAGAAATTGCCCAAAGTACCTGGAAGATAAGAATAATGGAGTAGAGACTTCAAATTCAGGTATTTTTGTTATTGAAATTAATTTATCTACTTCTGCATCATGGGTATTAGATACTGGATGCGGTTCTCACATTTGTACAAATGTGCAGGGGCTAAAAAGGAGTAGAGATTTGGCAAAAGGTGAAGTTGACCTACGAGTTGGCAATGGAGCAAAGGTTGCTGCTTTAGCTGTAGGAACTTATGTTTTAACTTTACCTAGTGGTTTAATAATTCAGTTAGAGAACTGTTATTATGTACCTGCAATTAGCAGGAATATTATTTCCGTTTCTTGTTTGGACAAGTTTGGTTTTTCATTCATAATAAAGAACAATTGTTGCTCCATTTATTTGAATGATATATTCTATGCTACTGCAAAAATGAATAATGGACTATATGTCCTTGATCTTGAAATGCCAATTTATAACATTAATACTAAAAGGTTGAAACCTAATGAGTTGAATCCAACTTACCTTTGGCACTGTCGATTAGGCCACATAAATGAGAAACACATTTCCAAACTCCATAAAGATGGACTCTTGGACTCTTTTGATTATGAATCATATGAGACATGCAGATCTTGTTTAATTGGAAAGATGACAAAATCCCCATTCACAGGAAAAGGTGAAAGGGCTAATGATCTTTTGGCACTCATACATACTGATGTATGTGGACCACTGAACATACCAGCCAGAGGAGGTTTTCAGTACTTCATCACTTTTACTGATGACTTCAGTAGATACGGATATGTGTATTTAATGAAACACAAATCTGAGTCCTTTGAAAAGTTCAAGGAATTCAAGAATGAAGTACAAAACCAACTAGGTAAGAATATTAAAGTTCTTCGATCAGATCGAGGCGGTGAATATTTAAGCCTAGAATTTGATGACCATCTAAAAGAGTATGGGATTCTATCCCAACTTACTCCTCCTGGAACACCACAATGGAATGGTGTATCTGAGAGAAGAAATCGAACCTTGTTAGACATGGTCCGATCCATGATGAGTCACGCCGATCTTCCAAACTCCTTTTGGGGACATGCATTATTAACAGCAGCTTACACACTTAACCGTGTTCCATCCAAAAAGGTTGATAAGACACCATATGAGATATGGAGTGGTAAGAAACCACATATGTCTTACATGAAGATTTGGGGTTGCGAAGTTTACGTCAAATGACAAATTTCAACCAAGCTTGAGCCCAAATCTGACAAATGCTTATTTGTGGGGTATCCTAAAGAAACAAGAGGATATTACTTCTACAATCCTTCTGAGGGCAAAGTGTTTGTCGCTCGAACTGGAGTCTTTCTGGAAAGGGATTTTATTTCCAAAGGAAACAATGGGAGGAAAATAGAGCTTGAAGAAATTCAAGAATCACAAAACATTGAAACACCTATGGAGGAACTAGAGCAGGAAACACAAGTAGTTGTGGAAGAGCAACCTGCTCAAGTAGAACAAGACCAACGTAGGTCAAGCAGGATACGTCACCAACCTGAGAGATATGGATATCTCATAAGTGATCAGGGTGATGTATTACTCATGGATCAAGATGAGCCTGTGACCTACAAAGAGGCCATAACTGGTCCTGAGTCTGAGAAGTGGCTAGAAGCCATGAAATCTGAAATGGATTCCATGTACACAAACCAGGTTTGGACCTTGGTAGAACCTCCTATAGGAGTTAACCCTATAGGATGCAAGTGGGTCTTCAAGAAGAAGACTGACATGGATGGTAAGGTACATACCTATAAAGCAAGACTGGTTGCAAAAGGCTATAAACAAATTCATGGGGTTGACTATGATGAAACCTTTTCACCAGTTGCAATGCTTAAATCTGTTCGGATTTTACTTGCCATCGCTGCATATCATGATTATGAAATATGGCAGATGGATGTCAAAACTGCTTTCCTTAATGGGAATCTTCTTGAGGATGTATACATGACACAACCTGAAGGATTTGACATACCACAAGATGCCCAAAAGATATGCAAGTTACAGCGATCAATCTACGGATTGAAGTAAGCTTCCAGAAGCTGGAATCTTCGTTTTGATGAAACCGTAAAACAATATGGATTCATCAAAAATGAAGATGAACCTTGTGTCTACAAGAAGGTTAGTGGGAGCATGATCGTGTTTCTGGTATTATATGTAGATGACATATTACTCATTGGAAACGATGTCCCTACCTTGCAACAAGTGAAGACTTGGTTAGGGAATTGTTTTTCTATGAAAGACCTAGGTGAAGCAGCCTATATATTAGGAATTAGGATCTATAGAGATAGATCACAAAAACTGCTTGGCCTAAGTCAGAGTACATACATAGATAAAGTGTTGAGACGCTTTAATATGCATGATTCCAAGAAAGGATTCATACCTATGCAACATGGTCTGTGTTTATCAAAAACACAATCCCCTTCAACTAAGGAAGAAAGGGATCGCATGAATAAGATTCCATATGCATCTGCAATAGGATCTATCATGTATGCCATGTTATGTACTCGACCAGATGTCTCGTATGCATTAAGTGCAACGAGTAGGTACCAATCTGATCCCGGTGATGCTCACTGGGTAGCTGTCAAGAATATCCTTAAGTACTTGAGAAGGACTAAGGATTCATTCTTGATATATGGAGGTCAGGAAGAGCTTGATGTAATTGGTTACACTGATGCTAGCTTCCAGACAGATAAGGATGATTTTAGATCACAATCTGGTTATGTGTTCTGTCTCAATGGTGGCGCTGTGAGCTGGAAAAGTTCAAAGCAAGAAACAGTTGCTGATTCTACAACTGAGGCCGAGTATATTGCTGCCTCAAATGCAGCAAAGGAAGCTGTTTGGATCAAGAAGTTCATTAGTGAACTTGGCATAGTCCCTAGCATTGTGGATCCCATTGGTTTATATTGTGATAACAATGGTGCTATCGCACAAGCTAAGGAGCCTAGATCTCACCAACGATCCAAACACATACTTAGGCGTTATCACCTCATTCGAGAGATAATCGATCGGGGAGATGTGAAGATATGCAGAGTACCTACACTTGACAATATCGCTGACCCATTAACAAAGCCTCTTGCGCAACAGAAGCATGATGGTCATACTAGATCTATGGGTATTAAGGGTATGCCTAATTGGCTCTAGTGCTAGTGGGAGATTGTTGGTGTAAGCCCTAGAGGCCAATACTTTTTGGTACTTGTATCGGATTATTCGTTTAATAATAAAAGGCATTTCTTTATTATGTTTATCTTTCAGAATAATAAAGTCCCTAGAATAGTTAGTCTGTTTAATGAAATGTTAAGTGTGACTTAATCATGAGATCCCATTAAACATAAAGACATTATTCTTAAAATATCCGTAGTCAAGCTTTATTGCAAAGTGGGATAACATTAAAGCATTGAGACTATTATGAAGATAGACTGATGATCACATCTCATGGATCATGGATAAAGAGTTATCAAGTCTTGACATAGGTATAAATATTAGGAGTAATATTTATACCGGATTGACCCGCTATGAGAATACTACATAGTATGTTATACAAAGTGTCATAAGTTATTCTCATGGTGATAATGGTGTATTACCACCCTTCGACCTGAAACCACTATGGACCCTAGATGTAGAGTCGGGTGCTTTATTGCTGATCAAACATTATCCGTAACTGGATGATCATAAAGACAGTTGATGGGCACTCCACGAAGCATGCTGAGGGACATGAGTGTCCTAGATGGAATTTGCCAATCCTGCATAACAGGAGAAATGTCTAAGGGCCCAATATTGAACTGGACAAGGATGACACAGTGTATGCCTTGTGTTCAATATAGACATAGGGGCAAAAGGGTAATTGTACAAACATATATTATCACGAAAAAGGTTTTGTCAGATCACATGACATTTTCGTGACTTGGGTAGCAGTGATGTGTTGCTAGATACCGCTCACTGTTTATTATGTTAAATATATAATTTAATATAATTACCAACGTTACGAAATCCTACAGGGTCACACACATAAGGACAGTTTGATGAGAGATAGAGAAATCAAAGGAACACCGTAAGGTACGGTGCACTTAAGTGAAAATAGAAATTCGGATAATATAATAATAATTATTGTTATTTTATAATGGTTATAAAATAATAATAAAATAAATATATTTATTATAATAATAGTTATTATAATAATATATAATATTATTATGGATCATGTGAATTGGGCTTTTAGCCCGCAGCCCACAAGAGAGTCTATAAAAGGAACCCTTGTGATGAAGCTTTCATTTGATGCAATTTCGTTTTTGATTCTCTTTTCTCACTCAAATAATTCCGTTCGTAAGCAGCTAGCACTGTGACCGGAAGTTGTTCGTGTGGACTGAGTAGAGGCGTTGCACTTCATCAACGCTTGTGATCGCTGCATCAAAGATCTGAATCGCCACAAAGAGGTAACGATTCTATCACTGACCATGCTCATTCGTAAGGATCACTAAAGGAAATTTTTGTTTTCCGCTGCGTTTAGATCGCAATTTTCCTTCACTCAGTGGGTTGCAAATGTGGTGCCGGTACCTAAGAAAGATGGTAAGGTACATATGTGTGTAGACTACAGGGATTTGAACAAGGCCAGCCCCAAAGACGACTTTCCACTTCCTCATATTGATGTTCTGGTAGACAACACTGCTCAGCATACGGTATTCTCTTTCATGGATGGTTTCTCTGGTTACAATCAGATCAAGATGGCACCTGAAGATATGGAGAAGACAACATTTGTTACACAGTGGGGCACCTTTTGCTATAAGGTGATGCCGTTTGGTTTGAAGAATGCAGGGGCAACATATCAGCGTGCTATGGTGGCTTTGTTTCACGATATGATTCATCATGAGATAGAGGTATATGTGGATGATATGATAGCCAGATCCCAGAATGAAGAGCAACACCTTGATCATCTGCGTAAGTTGTTTGTGAGGTTGAAGAAATACAAATTAAGATTGAACCCAAACAAGTGTACTTTTGGAGTTAGATCTGGTAAACTCCTGGGGTTCATTGTCAGTGGAAAAGGTATTGAAGTAGACCCTGCAAAAGTAAAAGCTATACAAGAGATGCCAGCTCCCCGTACTGAGAAGGAAGTTAGAGGTTTCTTGGGACGATTGAATTACATTGCAAGATTTATTTCCCAATTAACTGCTACCTGTGAGCCAATCTTCAAGTTGTTGAAGAAAGATCAGGTAATGGAATGGAATGATGAGTGTCAGACAGCATTTGATGAAATTAAGAAATATTTGTTAGAACCACCAATTTTGATGCCACCAGTTGATGGAAGACCTTTGATTATGTACTTAACAGTATTAGACAACTCAATGGGGTGTGTGTTGGGGCAACATGACGAGTCTGGTCGAAAAAAGCAGGCAATCTACTACCTTAGCAAAAAGTTTACCGACTGTGAAACAAGATACTCACTGCTCGAGAAAACTTGCTGCGCTTTGGCATGGGCTGCTCGTCGACTAACACAGTATATGTTGACTCATACTACCTTATTGATTTCGAAGATGGATCCAATCAAGTACATATTCGAGAAACCTGCTCTCTCCGGAAGAATAGCAAGATGGCAAATGATCTTAACAGAATATGATATACAGTATACTACTCAGAAGGCCATTAAAGAAAGTGTTGTAGCTGATCATTTGGCTCATCAAGCAGTGGATGATTATCAGTCAATGAGTTTTGAGTTCCCTGATGAAGACATTATGATTATTACTAAAGAACCTGGACAATATGACGAACCTGAACAAGGATCCTGATGGACTATGGTTTTTGATGAAGCATCTAATGCACTTGGTAATGGTGTTGGTGTTGTGATCAGTTCTCCTGAAGGTTGTCATACCCCGATTACTGCCAGACTTTGTTTCTATTGTACCAATAACATGGCTGAGTATGAGGCATGTATCCTGGGTATCAAAGCTGCCATTGATATGAAGATTCAGTTCCTGGACGTATATGGAGATTCAGCCCTGGTAGTAAGTCAGATCAAAGGAGATTGGGATACCAAGCATGATAATCTCATTCCTTACAGAGAGCATATGTTGTCTTTGATCCCACATTTTAAAGAGATTACCTTTGGACATATTCCACAAAGAGAAAATCAGTTGGCAGACGCACTAGCCACCATGGCATCCATGTTTGAGATCAGCTGGGATGATGAAGCTCCCAAGATTACTATTGATAGATTTGAGAAGCCTGCATACTGCAATGAGATTGACACTGAAGAAGCAGAGGAGAAGCCTTGGTTCTATGAGGTGAAAAGGTATCTTGAAGCTCAGGAGTTCCCTAAAGGGGCATCTGTCAAAGATAAGAAGTTTCTGAGGAGGTTTTCTGCTAAGTTCTTCTTGAGTAATGGAATTTTGTACAAGCGCAATCATGATTCAACTTTGCTTCGTTGTGTGGATAAGAAGGAAGCAACTGAGATTATGGAAGACATGCATGATGGGATCTTTGGCACTCATTCTAGTGGTCATACTATGGCAAAGAAGATATTAAGAGCAGGTTACTATTAGTCTACCATGGAAGCTGACTGCTATCAACATTCCAGAACGTGTCACAAGTGTCAAATCTATGCTGATAAAGTACATATACCTCCATCACCTTTGAATGTGTTGACTGCTCCTTGGCCTTTTGCCATGTGGGGCATTGATATGATTGGTGAGATCAAGCCTACTGCTTCTAATGGGCATCGTTTCATCCTGGTTGTTATTGATTACTTTATGAAGTGGGTAGAGGCAGCTTCATTTGCATCTGTGACCAAGAATGTTGTGGCTCGATTCATTAAGAATAATCTCATATGTAGGTATGGCATCCCTGAAAGGATTATTACTGACAATGGCTCTAATCTGAACAACACTATGATTACTGATCTCTGCACGCAATTCAAGATTAAGCATCACAACTCTTCTCCGTATCGTCCGAAGATGAATGGGGCAGTAGAAGCTGCTAACAAAAATATCAAGAAGATTATACAGAAGATGACTGTGACTTATAAGGATTGGCACGAGATGTTACCATTTGCTCTTCATGGTTATCGTACTACAATACGTACTTCAACAGGGGCAACCCCATTCTCCTTAGTCTATGGTATGGAAGCAGTTCTGCCCATTGAAGTTCAGATTCCCTTCTTAAGAATTATGAAGGATGCAGGCTTGGATGAAGATGAGTGGATTCAGACCCGACTTGACCAGATAAATTTGATTGATGAGAAGAGGTTAGCAACAGTTTGTCATGGCCAGATGTACCAGAAACAGATGATTAAGGCTTTTAATAAGAAGGTCAAGCCGAAGGTATATCAGGCTGGTGACTTGATAATCAAGCGTATCATATTACCACGGGGTGATCCTAGGGGCAAGTGGACTCCTACATATGAAGGACCATTTGTAGTCAAGACAGTATTCTCAGGAGGTGCCATGATACTTACTACTATGGATGGTGAAGACTTTCCACAGCCTGTAAACGCATACATGGTTAAAAAATACTACGCATAAAAAGAGACTCGCTAGGTTGACTGGCCTAGGCAAAAATAAGGGCATCCCGGCGAACCAAAAGGGTTCGGGCAAAAATTAGGGATATATATGAAAAAATGTACACCCGGCAAGTCGAAAACCTGAAAAGGCGACTTGGGCAAAAAAAGGGTATCCCGGTGGATTGAAAACCTGAAAGGGCAATCCAGGCAAAAGTTAGGGATTAAAGCGTATGACTATGTCTCGTTTGGATCACCCATGTAACTATAACCAGTTGTGCTACCTAATTCAAGCTCGAACAGATAAAGCTCAATCCAATCATTTCCGTCTTGACAGCAGAAGATGAGATACTGGAAGATAATGGAAATAGTAGAATTGAAACTCAATAGGATTATTTCCTACATAGCTGACTTTCTGTGTTTTGTAAAAATTTTACGACGAATTCCTCTTACTAGGATTTCTGTCTCCTTGTACAAACTTGCCTATGTATGGGCCACTTTGTGATATAAATAAAATCCATCTTTGAATCCAGATTTACTTTTACCCTATTTACATAAGCGAAACGTCTATTGGTTGTGTTTGAATTTATGTATGCTTTTGAATATGATTGATGTTTACCAGAAATGCATAAAATGCTTAGTATGATTGATGTTTACCAGAAATGCATGAAAATGCAGTAATAGTATTTACTAAGGACGAACGAGGGAAGGAATTCAACGAAGCTTCGCCGGTTCATCCCCACAAGTCAACTACAAACCCCCAGTAGGGCAAATCCATCCTCATAAATACTTCGAGTCGCATCTCCCCTGGAATTTATATCCATCTCTTTTATCCTCAGACGGATAGTCGGGAATTTATTCTTTCAATAGGAATACGACGAATGAAGACGGGAGGTTATGGATACCTTACTATCGAACGAAGACGGGAGGTTATGGATACCTTACTATCGAACGAAGACGGGAGATTTATGAATACTATATCATCAAACGAGACGGGAACGAGTTCCTCATATCCTTCAGCAACAAATCGGGATTTATTTTCCCTGGCCAACAGTTGTTATACGAAGATATCCAGGCGCTTCAGACTGCATAATTCATACATACATCATATACATCGTACCATAACATACATATCCATAAGTACATAATACATTACTTAAGTGAATCATACTATGCATGCATACATATTGCATAAACTAATATTTCCCTTGCAGGATAATTATATGCAGGTAAAATAATATCAACAACTTACAAACAGGTCAGAAATGATCCATACACTACTCAAGATGTTCTCGAATAGCAGGCAAACGGTCTATAAAAAGATCCATTCCCTGGTTCAAGACATCATCTTTCAGAAGAACAAATCCTGACGTTCTTTTGGCCTCTTATTCAATACTTTTTCAGAAGAACAAATCTTGACGTTCTTTTGACCCTTAAGAGCAAATCCTGACGCTCTTTTGGCCTCTTGTTCAAGACTTTTTCAGAAGAACTAATCCTGACGTTCTTTTGACCCTTAAGAGCAAATCCTGACACTCTTTTGACCCCTTGTTCAAGACTTTTTCAGAAGAACAAATCCTGACGTTCTTTTGGCCCCTTGTTCAAGACTTTTTCAGAAGAACTAATCCTGACGTTCTTTTGACCCTTAAGAGCAAATCCTGACGCTCTTTTGGCCCCTTGTTCAAGACTTTTTTCAAAAGAACAAATCCTGACGTTCTTTTGACCCTTAAGAGCAAATCCTGACGCTCTTTTGGCCTCTTGTTCAAGACTTTTTCAGAAGAACTAATCCTGACGTTCTTTTGACCCTTAAGAACAAATCCTGACGTTCTTTAAGGATACCTCCAGAAGAGATAATCATCACAAGATTCATTTCTACTGATCCACTCAAAAATTCAAATCATGTTGCATAAATGATTCAGAGATGGCTTATACAAAGACCTAGTACTGATAACTAGTATCAACATAAAGACATCATCACATCCTAATATTTCAGATGGCATCTTTAAGCCCATCTCCAGGTCATCCTGATGGCATCTCTAAGCCCATCTCCAGTTCTGCCAAGTGGCATCTGAGAGCCCACTCAAGTATCTTCAGATAATCATCAGTATTAATCTATGCACTGGTGAGTGCAAATTTTTGGTCTTTTGTGTTCAATCCCCTTCAACCTTCCAGGTCACGAATGGCACATATACCAATCTAACCCCTCAGGATTCAGAAAATTGAACAGGGGCAGCTGTTGCACCCCAAAATTTGCCCTCACAAGACAAGACTTTGTGTACTAAGAGGTTCACAAGGTCCACAAGGTTCACAAGACATATTATGAGGTTCACAAGGTTCACAAGACCTCTCATGAGGTTCACAAGGTTCACAAAGTTCACAATTAGTCAGAAGATTTCACATTTCCCTCAGACAATGCATCCTCCTAAGCAATGCATCCTAAACTAGGGTTTTGACTTTAATCAGGCTAAATGGACTTCTAATACTTCAAATGAGCTTCATAACATCTTATATGTGTTTAAGAATCCCCATGACAAATTTCAAGACTTTTCCCAAAGGTTTGCTCAGTCAGATGATCAGATGGGTCAAAATCAGTCAAAGCAGTTAAAAAGTCAAACTGAGGTCAACTGTGGTCAAACCAAAGTCAAACTTCATGATTTTTGTTAACATCAAGTATATGAAGTAAAAATCATCATTTGATCAAGGGTTGATCATGATTCATCAAGGAGATTTCAGATCATCAAGAATCAGGAGTTTCTAAATTAGGGTTTCCTCAGGAAAAGTCAACTGAACTTTGACCAGCCATAACTTTCACATGCTTCATCAAGAATTTTCCATCCAAAGCTCATTTTGAAGGAAATTGAATTCTCTACAACTTTGTGTCTCACAAGCCAAGCCCAAAAATGCTTCATTTGGAAGGTATGAGCTAAGACATTATAGGTCCTTTTGAAAGTCAACAAAAAGTCAACAACTTCAAAAGAGCATAACTTGAGAATGGTAAAAGATATGGACATGAAACCAATGGGGTTAGTTAGAGGACTCTTTAAGATTTCCAAAATGTCCAAGAACACCTTCATAGAATTAAAATTGAAGGATTTGTGCCCTTGCAAAGATGGGAAATTTTTTAGTGGTTTATGAAGTAAATGGGGTCTTAAAACCATAATTCTTCAAATGGGCTGACTTTTTGGTGACCCAATGTGTTCCATGACATCATGCACGAAATTTATTTAATATTTTCATAATTTTATTCATTTTATTTTTATTTATTATGATTTTTTACATTAAAAATCATTTTAAATTCAAATAAAATATAAAATAATGAAGATTTAAAAATATTTTGCTTCTAGAAAGTCATGAAAGTTAATTGGATTAGATTGATATGAAAATTATGGTGATTGTCTTAAAATAACAATGTTATATCAAAGAATATTTGAATTTTAAGGCATGATCTTTTTCAATCTCATTGATCCAAAAAGTCCAAAGAACAACCACTTTTCTTGACCTAATTTTGTTCACTTATAAGGATAGAACTCATCACAATGCCAAGGACACGAATTTGCAGCCTCAAGAACAAATCTCAAACTTTCAAAATTCATCCAAAAATCTCAATTTGGATTCTTACTTAGAGGCTCTCTCAAGGCATTCTAAAGGTTGCAAAACATTCCTTGGACATCACTGATGCTTTCTCAATCCTCAAAAGCATCATAATCATGTCATATTGCATAAACCGAATCACACTTGTTCTTGTATTTTGATTTTTTCGATTTCATATATATCTTTGTTTTAAATAATATTTGATGGTTGATTAATGTTTATAATGATGTTTAGAATGATTCTGGATGGTTTGATTGAAGATTGGATGCAGGAAACATGAGAAGCCATTGTTAGGGTTTCGGCCAAGGTTTTAGGGTTTCATGATAAACCAAATATAAATGAATTTTAAGGACATAGGGAGATTGTATGAGCTTTGGGGATCATAATGCACTGGTTAATTGAAAGAAATTGTATTGTTTGATTGATGTTTGAGTTTCGCAGGTTGGGAACATGAAGGAAATCGCAGGAAAAATTGTAGCTAAAATCGTATGAATTTTCGCAGGTATCATGAAGAAGATGAAGTTCAGTGGCGCCAAAATCCATATTCAAATATTTGACATAATATTTTATGATTTGTTGTTAATATTATTTCAATTGATATAGCCTGGCTCAGTTGGTTAGTGTATACGCGTATGAGATTGATGGTCCTGAGTTCGAATCCCCCCAGGCCATTTTGCATTGTTTTGCTTTTTTTATGATTTTTTACAGGTGAAAGAACAAAATGCATTGGTGTTCATTCCATATCACCTGCGCGCGCGTAGCCCAGTGGCTGGCTTGTTGGTCTGGAGGGAGTAAAGCCTAGGGCCTGGGTTCGAATCCCAGCCCCAGGTAAGTTTTTTATCACTTTTTTTTTTCTTATTTTATTTATTTTGTTTATATTTTAATTTATTTGATTAATGAATAAAATGTTAAAACAAAAAATGTTTATATTATTTTCTTGTATATAGTTCAAAACTTATATTTTCAAAAAAAAAATAAATTAAACTTTATTAATAAAATTATTTAACATTTATTTTATTGTATATTATTAATATTATATATTTTGTACAAATAATTTAATTATATTTATATTAAATACTTAACCCTAATATTTTCATATAAAACCTAATTTTGTTTATAAACCCTAATTATATTTTAACTCTTAATTTATTTATTTGTAAATTTTAATTATGTATATTTATTTTATAATTTGTTTATAGTTTTATATAAATAATGTAATTAGGATTAGATTAATTAATTAACCCTAATTTATTTTCCTAAAAAACAATTAAAAACCCTAACTTTATTTCATTAAATTAATTTATTATTTTTATATGCTTACTTAGTTATAATTGGCAAATATTTTTATAATATGTATATAAAATTAAATAATTAGATTATTAATCATATTTTATTAGTATATTTCTTTTATTAAAAATCTTAAAAAATAATTATTTATTTAAAATTGAACTTTTTATTCATTATTATATTATTATGCTAATTTCTTCTTCTTATATTTATTGTGTTTATTATTACTAACCCCTTTTATTTATTTATTTATTATGTGATTGTTTATTTAATTTATTTTATTATTATTATTATAATGTAATTGTACCCACTATGTAATAGTTGTAGAATTATTTTTATTATTTATTTTTAATTGCTATGGTTAGTAAAATAGAGAGTGTAAAACATGTTTGTATTTAAAATTGAATTTAGATCATTAATCTCAAGATAAATATACGAATTTGTACACGCACACACGTAAGTCGATCTTTGATCGCCATCTCACTTCCTTAAGGATACCTCTCATGTTGCCTAAAGAAAAAGGTCAAGTAAGGTGTAAAGCAAAGTCCCTTCTCTCATATCATCTAGTCCCTTAAAAGACAAAAAGATCAAGTCCCTCCATGGTTGCCTTCGTAATGATCTTGTCCCTTTCGAATAAAGATGATAAGTCCCTTCGAATTGCTTATACACCTTACAGTTGCCTAAATAACAATTGTCCCTTCACTTGTCCCTCATACATCTAAGGTAATGACTACCTATTCCTTAATAATAGGGATAGTCTTACCACTTAAAGGATATTTAAGAACAGAAAAGATTCAAACTTAGGGTAGGTTTCTCTTATGTACTTGCTCACCTTTTCAAAACATTTCAAAACACTTCACATTTTCAAACAAATTTTCAAAACAAAGGCTTTATATATATCCGTACATGGATCATTATAAAGTACTTAAGAAAATTTCCAAACACACATTACACTTTTTAAAACATTTTAAAGTGAGCTAAGTAACTAAGAGCCCATGGATAACCATGGATGTAAAGGGTGCTAACACCTTCCCTTTACATAACCTACCCCCCGAACCCAAAAATCTTTTAAAGGTCTTTCTTGTTCTTTTATGCATTTCCTTTGGATAAAATAAAAGTCGGTGGCGACTCTTGCTATCCGCAACATTTAACTAAAGTCAGTTCTCCCACCGTGTTACACTCACCAGCAGAGTGAATACCTGAAATTTGACGCTGAGGTCGAAGATTATAATGTCAACAAAGGAGTAACTAGTTGTGATGATGACAAGTCGAAGGACGGAACATTGGGTCACACCAAGGGCAACCAAGCCAACCAAATCCTGACTCACAGTAAGGAGGATCAATTGGTTCGAAAAATATTTCTCGTGAAGAGATTGAGAATCTTAAAGTACAAAAACCCTTGGAGTACCTCAAAGTTATACTCAGTTCCCGTTTCAACTTCCAAGACTCCTCTCAAAGTACTTCGAATACTTCAGGAGCCATTTCTAGCGCGCATTCTCTTGAAACTATCCTGGATGAGAGCAAGTCGAAGATTCTTGATGTGGACTTGTTCAAGGTTTTAGATGCAAATTCAACGGCCTTCTTCGACTTGAAGAAGATCCTAAAACAAGTCAATGTCTTGGAGTCTCCTGTTGAAGTGAGAAGCTTCGTAATGGACCTGACTACTCTGATCAACATGGTGAGTGCTGACCTGAATCGTCTTAAGGACTTTGCAAAATAAATCTCCAAAAAATCTGAAACCAACTTGCTGAATGGGGTGCTATAACTGCTTCAACCAACAAAATCACAGAGTTGCAGCAGGTTTCTGAGGCTTATGCCAAAGAAATTGTCGAATACGACGACAACATTCAGAAATGGGAGAAGGAGATGGCTGAACTTCAAAAGAAAATCTCCCAGGAGAAGAAACGCAAAGAAACTCTTCAGAATCCTAATCAGAAGGAGATCGACGAAGAGCTAAAGGTGGGGGTTCATCATGCTGATATGGCTCAACTACTTACCTAAGAAATTGAGACCCTTTCGACCAACAAGAGCTTCTGTGAACGTCGACTCCAAATTCAGAAAAAGAAGTTTGACGAGTTGAAGAGATATTTTGGCAATATTCAATTGTAATAGGAGTAGTTTTTTGCTTTATTTATCTCTTAGCAACTTTATGTTATTTTCTTTTGTAATGACCTTAATGCCATTTTTCCTGGCGAAGAAACACCATTATTATATGTTATATGAAGTTATTCTACACTTATTTTGACTTCTTGTAGTGTTGGTTTATATTTTTTCAAATACTTTCCATTTATCTTTAGGATTCTCATATCCTTTCCTATTTCTTAAATTTCAAATGAGCCATTCGAAAAAAATTTCAAAATTTGGAAAGGTCCCTCCCACTTAGGAGACCATTTTCCCATTAATTTATCTTTTTGATCCATAGGGAGGATCACCTTCCATACCAAGTCACCAACTAAAAAAATTTTGCGTTTTACTTTCTTGTTATAAAACTTTTCGACTCTTTGATTTTGCCTCTATACCAAATCCAGTGCATGCAACCTCTTTTCATCTAAATCAACTAATTCTTCCATCATCATATTCCAATTACGTTTGATAGGATTTCATGATGCCTCTGAATTCGAATCGATTGTAAATAAATTTCGACTGGTAGAACTGCATCATGACCATAAGTTAATCTAAATGGGGTAGAGTTGGTAGCTTCTTTAGGAGACGTTCGACAAGCCCATAAATCTTGATCCAAAGTTTTGTGTCAATTTCTGGGTTTCTTGCCCACGTGCTTTTTAATCAAATTAATCACAACTTTATTAGCTGCTTCAACATGACCATTTTCCTGAGCATAGTAAAGTGTCGAAGTAAGGAGTTTAAATCCTACTTCTTTTGCAAATAATTGCATATTTTTTCCAGTGAATACAGATCATTGATCTGTAGTTATTGTTTCTGGAATTCTGAATCTATAAATTATATACTTTTGAATAAATTTGATCACTGCCTCTTGATCCACATTTACTAATGGTAAAGCTTCGATCCACTTGGTAAAATAATCGATTCCAACTAGGATATACTTCTGCTGTTTTGAAGAAGTTGGTCGAATTTCGCCAATTAGGTCTAAAGCCCAACCTCTAAATGGCCAAGGATTCACAATCAAATGCAACTCAGTTGCAGGGACGTGTGGTATGCATGCGTGAAATTGGAATTCTTGACATCCCTTGGCGAAGTCGACACAATCTTTCAACATTATTGGCCTATACATTCCTTATCGGAATAGTAACCACTTCATTTTGTGGTCTTCTTGATGTGCCCCACAATCCCCACTATGTGCATTTGAAACAACTATGTAAGCTTCTTCTTCGCCCAAGCATTTCAATAAAAATCCCTCTGAAGTCTTTTTGAAAAGTTCATTTCCAAAAAGTACATAACTCAAAGCTCTGTAGATAATCCTTAATGGGTTTTCTCCAATCTTCTACTCTTGAATGGGTTTTCTCCAATCTTCTACTCTTGAATCATCTACATTGAAAATTTCAAAATTTTCTTTGACACCATATCCTAACCTTATTGTTTCCAAATCTGATGGAGACAACTTGGTGGATACGACCCTTCCTCTGACTTCAATAGTCTTTTCTTAATTCTCTTTCGACACCTTATACCCAGATGCAATTTGAGCAAGTTCGTTTGCTTCTTGGTTCTCCAACCTAGGTACATGCCTGATGGCCATGTTGTCGAACCTTTTAAGGAGTTTGTTGGCTATTACGAAGTACATGATCAAATTCTCTTTGACACATTTGCATTCTCTAGTTAATTATTTTACCACCAATTCAAAGTCACCAATGATTTCGACTCTTGTTTCCCCCAATTCCAACAAGATTTCAAGTCCAGCAATCAAAGCTTCATATTCTGCTTCATTATTAGAACATAGCCCTTCGACTTTATACTTGAATTTTGTTGGAATTTTGTTAGGAGAAATTATCAGTATTCCAATACTTGTTCCATTCTTATGACTGGAACTGTCAAAATATAGCTTCCATGATTCTAATTCAACATATTCCACTCCATTTTTGTCTATTGAGTGGTCTTCTATGAAATCATCAACCATTGTCCCTCTACAGCCTTTAAAGGCAAGTATTTCAGGGAATATTCAGTTAATGCCAAGGCCCACTTTCCAATTCTACTATGTAAAATAGACTTAGACAACATATATTTTATTACGTCGAAATAGGAATAAATATATACATCAACATGTTTGATATAGTGTTTTAACTTCATACACATAAACACAATATTTCTATAACACCATATCTAGTTTCGGCATCATTCAGGACTCTATTGAGGTAGTAAATGGCTCTTTCGGCGCCATTCTCATCTTCTTGACACAACATGCTTCCTAGTGTTTTATCTGACGCCGAAATATACAACCTCATATTTTTCCTTTGACACAGAGACATCAAAATAGGAGGACTGGACATGTATTCTTTTATTTTGTCGAACGCGGCCTGTTGTTCTTGCCCCCATGCGAAGTCTTCTGTCTTCAGTCGAAGTAGAGGTGAGAAGGCTTGCGTTTTTCCACTAAGTTTGGAGATAAATCTCCTAAGGAAGTTGATTTTCCCTAGCAGAGATTGTAATCCCTTATTTGTTGATGGCGCTTTCTCCTCCATTATGGCCTTGACTTTGTTTTCATTTATTTCGATCCCCTTCTTGTGGACCACAAATCCTAAGAAATCACCCGCCTGCACGCCAAAAGCACACTTTAGGGGGTTCATCTTTAAACCAAACTTCATCATCCTTTCAAAGGACTGTCGAAGATAGTCTATATGACTTTTTCCTGAAACAGACTTAATCACAATATCATCAATGTAAATTTGCATGAAAATCTCAATAAAATCATGGAAAATTGAATTCATAGCACGTTGATAAGTTGCTCCAGCATTTTTAAGACCAAAGGGCATTACTACCCATTCATAAGTTCCAATTGCCCCAGGACAATGAAATTCTGTCTTGGGAACATCTTCTTCGGCAATAAAAATTTGAATGTAACCAGAGTATCCATCTAACATACTTAGGTACTCATGGCCTGCTGCCGAATCTATAAGCATTTCTGCTACTGTCATAGGGTATTCGTCTTTTGGGGTGGCTGAATTTAAGTCTCAAAAATCAATGCATACCCTTAAATTGCCATTTTTCTTAATTACAGGAACTATATTTGCAATCCAATCAACATACTTGGCCGTGCGGATGAATTTGCATTTCAGAAGTCTTTTGACCTCTTCTTTTATTTTTGACAGAATTTCTGGTGCGAAGCGCCTTGGCAGTTGTTTCACTGGTTTTTTCCCTTCCAATATTGGCAGCTTCAATTCGACCAAGCTCCTGTTTAATCCAAGCATTTCATCATAGTCTCATGCAAAATAGTCTTTGTATTCATGCAGCAATTGGACTACTTCGACTTTGAATTGTGGGTCCATCTTAGCACTTATGTAAGTTGGTCTTTTTGTTGCCACCAGCCCTAGATCTATCTCTTCTAATGGGTCTTGTGCTACCATCTTCATGTTGGTCGACACTGGGTCCTTTTCGAACCCTAATGGTTCGTCGTCATAAATGGCGTCAAGCTTTTGATGTTTCCATTCGCCCATATGACCGCTTTCACCATTTTCTTCAACGTTATTCTGAGGACTTTGATTGTTTGAGTCTTTTTGGTTGGCTTTGACAGCCATATATTTTACTTCGGCTTGCAAGGCCGCTTTTAGTTTGTTTTCGGATATGTAAGCCGTAATTCTTTCGAGCGTTGATGCTTCAGTCATTGTCGTCGAATTCACTTCCCTACCCAGTTGGTTCTATATGGGCAGTTCCCCATATATAATTTGATTCGTCGACCACTTCTTTGTCCCACTGAAAACCGTAGGTTGGGTGAAGGTACATTGAGCAGTAAGCGTTATCAGTGGCTTTGAGGTCGAAATCTGTTGGACTACATGGGGGTATGTGAGCCAGATTCTTGTCAAAACTCAAACGATCCACATGGTTTACTTCAGACATGAAGTAACTCTGGTCTGCTTCTATGTTTTCGACTATACCATCTATGCGCCAGATAGCTATTCACTAGTGCATTGATGAGGGTACAACCCCTATACCATGTATCCATTCTCTCCCAAGAAGCAAACTATAGTTTGCTTTTGAGGCAATCACCATGAACATTGTCGGTCTTGTTATTATTTTTACAGTTAAATCCACTTGGATTACACCCATAGTGGTTCCAATTTTTCCCTCATAATTTGACAGCACCATGTTATGAGGTTTGGCGTCGGAATCATCCTTGCCAATTTTCTTTAACATAAAATGGGGCATCAGGTTAACTGCTGCTCCCCCATCCACCAGTATCTTGTTTATTCCAACATTCTCCACTTTTCCTTTTATGAATAAAGGCTTTAGATGCCCTTTCATTGATTCGTCTGGCCTCTCGAAAAACGCATTTTGCTCTTCTACGCAGCCATTATTCATCACATAGTATCAAACGGGTCTATGTGCCATCTGTTCTTCCTCCATACTTTCATCCTTATCTTTGACTTCCATCACTTTATCATAATCTTTGGGTAATACTGAGACTACGTTGCAGACATCGTCGAAAGACGCCTCTGAGTCGGATTGGAAATCATCAATAATTTCCTCATCCTCTTGAGCTTTTCCTTTGGCTTTTATTTGTTCGACAATGTCTCTCAGATTATCGATCTGGGAAGATTCCTTTCTGTCTACCCTTTGCATGTTGCTGCTGACTGCGGGTTCATTTTTCTTGATGGTATTCTTTTCGACCATATTTCTTTATGAGGACTCCTTTTCTGCTTTCTTCTGCCTCTGGAATCTTCTCCATTGGGACTTCGTCATGGGATTTTTACCCTTGTAGTTTTCTGAAGGGTAGGCTCTTGGTTTACGTTTTTCGACTTTGCTTCTTTCCGCCATTGAAGGGCCTATTTGCACGTCAAAGCTTCCCCAATCCTTTCGTCCCTGAGCATCCATGATGGGTTGTACCTATCTTTCGTCACCTACTTTTTTTGTTGGCTGGAACTAACTATAATTCCTTCCTTTCATCCTCTATTGGTGGTGTTCACTTCTTCTTAGATCATACCTCTCTTCTTTGGCAGTTGGGATTGACCCTTAATTCCCTTTCCTCTTAGACTTCTCTATTACCTCCAGGTTCTTTGTTGCCTTCCTGTCGAAGATAGCGGTGTAACGTGGGCACAACATTACTTCTTCCTTCTTTCTTTGGCATTTCTGGATGAACTCTATTAAACTTCCGTCCTCTTTTGGATACGCCAGTCTTTGTTATTGCTCTCGACGGAGCTCTTCAGTGGTATGTGCTTGACTTTTGTGTGATGTTTCTACCATGTTAATACCAGCTTCCTTTCCGTCACCAATGTTCAGTTTGTTCATCTTTTCAATGATTGCTTGCTCAGTCTTGCCCATCCCTCATGTTGAATCACCTTTTCCATCTTGGAATAAATTTCCACAAACGTCTTGGCAGCAACCTTCGACTGACTTTCTGTTGTACCCCAAAATTTTCCCTCCCACAATCAAAGCAAGGTGTCCTTAGATTTCTTTCAAGGTTCAGAAGGTTCACAAGGTTCACAAAGTTCACAATTGGTCAAAAAATTTGAAAGTTATCTCAGTCAAAGCATCCTCCTAAGCAATGAATCCACAACTAGGGTTTTGAGTTTATCTGAGCTAAATGGACTTTCAAGGCCTCAAGTGAGCTTCATAACATCCCACATTTCTTCAAGAATCCCCATATCAAGTTTCAGGGCTTTCTCAATAAGTTTGACCAGTCAAATGATCAGATATGCAAAAATCAGTCAAAGTAGTTAAAATGTCAAACTGAGATCAACTGTGGCCAAATTAAAGTCAAACTTCAAGATTTTTTGCCAACATCAAGATTATGAAATAAATTTCATCATTTTATAAAGTTTTGATCATGATTCATCAAGGAGATCTCAGATCATCAAGAATCAAGAAGTTTCTAAATTAGGATTTCATAGTAAAAGTCAACTGAACTATGACCAGCCATAACTTTCACATGCTTCATCAAACATTTCCCATACAAATCTCATTTTGAAGTAAATTGAATTCTCTAAAACTTTGTGTCTCACAAGCCAAGCCTAAAAATGCTTCATTTGGAAGGTATGAGCTAAAATATTGCAGGTCATTTCAAAAGTCAACAAAAAGTCAACTTTTTCCAAAGAGCATAATTTGAAAATGGTAAAATATATGGACATGAGACCAAAGAGGTTTGTTAGAGGACTTTTTAAGCTTTTTAAAATGTCCAAGAAAACCTTCATAACCTTAAAATTGAGAGAATTATTCCTTGTCAAAGTTGGGAGATTTTCAAGGGGTGTATAAAGAAAATAAGGGCTTAAATCCATTTTTTTCCAAATGGGCCTATCATTTTGCAACTCAATCTTCACAATAACATCAAGCACGACCCAATTCAAATAATTTCTGATTTTTATAATTTTATTATTATTTATTTGGATTTTATTCATTAAAATTCATTTTAAATCAAAATAAAATATGAAAATACAAATATTTGATTTGAATCTTCTTCTAGAAGCCTTTAAATGACATTTAAGTTTATTAGATGCCATCCAAATTCGTGCATAACAGAAAGAGCAAGGTTTGGTATGATTTTTGGGCATTTATGAATAATTGGTTTCTTCAATCTCAAGTTATCCCAAAAGCCCACAAATCCATCAATCTTTCTGACCTAATTCATTCATTATAAGTACATGAACACAACCAATACACAAGGACACGTTTTTGCAGCCACAAAGAAGAAGAACAAAACTCAAAATTTTCATAACAAAGTCGAATTCAGATTCTCTAATTGTGTGACTTTTCAGGTGATTCAAGGGTTGCAAACCCTTCATGGGCCATCAGTGAACATGTTTGCATCATCCATTGCATCCAAAACCTCAAAAATCACTCAACCCGAATCCTCTTGTTCTTGAAATTTGATTTTTTTCGTTTCTGGATTTTTATGCATCATTAACAGGTTTTGATTGTGTTTTGTTGTTTGTATGAATCCATAGATGAATTCTGGGCATTTACATGGAAGTTTCGTGGCCGAATCGCGCAAGTGCCATGGCTAGGGCTTGACCTTGCTTTTTGGGGTTTCACATATAAGACCTTATAAATGTTTTTTGAGACCATGGCTAGAACGTACAAGTCTTAAGGATCACGTTTATCTAATCAATTTGTTAAAATTTTGCATGTTTGAAGTTTTAGGTTTTCGCATGGTTTTAGCTACGAAATATTTGTAGCAAAATTGCAGTAGTATCCTAGCTATTTCGTAGCAAAAAACAGCCCGTCTGGAGGAGGAAGACGACCTGCGTGCGGTTTGCAAAATTTGAATTTTTGTTTGACTTTATAAATAATTTGTTCTATTGTTATATCACAAAGAGTGTGTAGCTCAGCTGGTTTTGGTGAAGCGCATTTGAGGTCAATGACCTGGTTTCGAATCCCAGGTCTCATTTTTTTTTTATATAATTACACTATTTTTCAGGTTTGTGTTTTATGGAGCTTGGCCCATTCAAAAATCACCAGGCGTGCGCTGGTCCAGTGGCAATGAGTGTGTGTGTGAATGTTGGAGACCTGGGTTCGACCCCAGGCTCCTGCAGGTTTGTTTTTTTGGTTTATTTTTATAAGTTTTATTAATTAATATAAATCTTTTTTCTAAATTAAATAAAAAAACTTAATAATAAATAAGTGATACAATTATAATTTTGTATATAACTTTTATTATAGAAATATTTTGTAAATAAAAATCTAATTGACTTTTTTTTTTATAATTCTAAAAAAATATTGATATAAATAACCTACTAATTTAATTAGTTAATATTTTTCTACAATCTTTATATTTCTTAAATAAAATGCTAATTATTTTTATAAAATTATTTTATTATCTATTTATAACAACAAACATTTATTATTGCTTTATTATTATCATTGCTTTATTATTACTTAATTATCTATTATTCATCCTTTATAATTTATTTTCATCCGATTATATTGTATCTATCCCAAAGCCTTGTAATAATTTGTAAATTTATTTATCCGTCTTTATTTTCTTCGTAAATACTTAACTGCATGGTTAGTAATTTAGGGAGTGTAAAACTAACTGTAAATAATTGAACTTAGAAAATTAAATTCAAGACAAATATCTGAAAAATAACACTCACACACGTAAGTCGATCTTTGATCGCCATCTGCACTTCCTAGGGTATTCCTCTTGGTTGCCTTAAAATAAATGGTCAAGTCCCTCGAATATAGGGGTGTTTAAGCAAAGTCCCTTTAAGAATAAATCATCATTGTCCCTTTAAAGAATTTAAAAGATCAAGTCCTGCCGAGGATGCCTATGATAATGATCTTGTCCCTTCGATAAATATGATGATAGTCCCTACGTATTGCTAAAAACACCCTTACATGTTGCCTTCATTGACCATACATGACCCTACGATTGTCCCTTAATAAAATCCAAAGTAATGACTACATATTCCTTAATAATAGGGATAGTCTTACTCTTGAAGAAACATAAAAGAACTTGAATGACTTAGCTTAGGGTAGGTACCTCCTAGTTACTTGATCACATCATAAAACTACTTTTCACATCACTTTTCTTAAATATTTTTCAAACTTAAAGACTTTTTATACATCCATACGAGGATCATTACAAAGTACTTAGAAAAATTTCTAAACACACACTACACTTTCTTTTTAAAAAGCAATTAAAGTGAGCTAAGTAACTAAGAGCCCATGGATAACCATGGATATAAAGGGTGCTAACACCTTCCCTTTATATAACCTACCCCCCGAATCCAAGTCCTTTCAAAAAGGTCTTTCCTGTTCTTTTATGTCCATTCCTTATGGATAAAATAAAAGTCGGTGGCGACTCTTGCTATCCGCAACATGACTAAAAAGTCAGTTCTCCCACCGTGTTACAGAACTGGCGACTCTGCTGGGGAATTAATAATTAAAAGAGGGGCACCCTTAGGAATTAGATCACTTAAATTGTTTGTTTGTTTGCTTTATTTTTCTGTTGGGCTTTTTGTGTGAAAGATCCTAACCCGGATCTAGTGTACCCTAGGTAAATGGCAATATATAAAGGAAAATGTACGACGTATACCGATATGGTTGATCTGGTGGCCATAGTTAGTGTGACTTCTTTGAGGGTTCTCATGTTCCTTAAGTAAGTTGAGGATAACTTGAGGCTTCCATATGTTGTCAATATACTAACTGACCTTTAGAACCCTAGTTATCCCATCTTGGCCTTTAGAAAGTAGTGAGATAGCCGACTTTGGTGAAGACTGAAGTTGGTTGATACTCGATGCTATGCTCATTGAGATCCTAAACTTGGGGGGTTTTGGTTGGCAAGTAAGTTGCCTACTAAACAACCACCCTTGGGAAGGATCAGTGGTATTGAGATCCCTTAGAACCTGGTTACTTTTGTAGGACAGGATGAACCATCTAAACTTCAGGGGAGGGTATTTACCTTTAAACCTCATGCAAGCCTTCAAACCTATGGCTATAGTGTGACTTGTTTGTGTGTGCCACATGTTTGTGATTGAGCATAACATCATGACATCATGACATCATTGTCGCTCCCCGGATTTCCATCCTGGTACAAACGGGAAAGTGGCGCGGAAAAGAATAGAGTCGCCAGCTGTTGCACCCCAAAATTTGCCCTCACAATACAAGACTTTGTGTGCTAAGAAGGTTCACAAGGTTCACAAGATTCCCAATACTTACAAGACCTTTCATGAGGTTCATGAAGTCTACAAGTCACTTTATGAGGTTCACAAGGTTCACAAGATTCACAATGCTTACAAGACCTTTCATGAGGTTCATGAAGTCTACAAGACACTTTATGAAGTTCACAAGGTTCACAAGACTTCCCATGAGGTTCACAATGTTCACAAGACATCTTATGATGTTTCACAAGGTTCACAAGGTTCACAACTGGTCAGAAGAGGACAATTCCCTCAGACAATGCACCTCCTAAGCAGTGCATCCAAAACTAGGGTTTTGACTTTAATCAGGCTAAATGGACTTCCAAAACTTAAAGTGAGTTTCATAACATCTTATATGTGTGTAAGATCCCCCATGATAAGTTTCAAGACTTTTCTCAAAAGTTTGCTTAGTCAGATGATCAGATAAGTCAAAATCAGTCAAAGTAGTTAAAAAGTCAAACTGAGGTCAACTGTGGTCAAACCAAAGTTAAACTTCATGATTTTTTGCCAACATCAATTATATGAAGTAAAATTCATCATTTGATCAAGGGTTGATCATGATTCATCAAGGAGATTTCAGATCATCAAGAATCAGGGGTTTCTAAATTAGGGTTTCCTCAATAAAAGTCAACTGAACTTTGACCAGCCATAACTTTCACATGCTTCATCACCAAGTCTCCATCCAAAGCTCATTTTGAAGGAAATTGAATTCTCTACAACTTTGTGTCTCACAAGCCAAGCCCAAAAATGCTTCATTTGGAAGGTATGAGCTAAGACATTATAGGTCCTTTTGAAAGTCAACAAAAAGTCAACAACTTCAAAAGGGCATAACTTGAGAATGGTAAAAGATATGGACATGAAACCAGTGGGGTTGGTTAGAGGACTCTTCAAGATTTCCAAAATGTCCAAAAACACCCTCATAGCATTAAAATTGAAGGAGTTGTGTCCTTGCAAAGTTGGGAATTTTTTTAGAAGAATATTGAACAAAAGGGGTCTTATAATCAATTTTTTCCAAATGGGCTTACCATTGTGCAACCCAATCCTTGAGATATTATCCCACACGACCCAATCCAAGCATTTTCATGATTTTTATTTTTTATTTAGTATTTATTTGAATTTTATTCATTAAAAATCAAATTAAATCTAAATAAAATATGAAAATTGAATATTTAAAAGTGATTCTTCTTCTAGAAAGTCTTAAAAACCATTCAAAGCTGATTGATATCACACAAATTCGTGCTAGCCTAATTTGGAAGGGTTAGATAAGATATTTTTCAATATTTGAAAGGAGAAAACTTCATGATCAAGTAATCAAGACAAGGCCCATAAATCCATGTTATTTTGACCTAATTCAGTTCACTACATATAGACAAACTCATTACAAGCATTGGGACGAATTTTTGCAGCCAAGAACACCTCATTCAAACTTTCAAAAAGTGTCAAAAAAGTCACATTCGGATTGTGCAATAGAGGCTGTATCAAGACATCCTAAAGGTTGTAATAGGTTCCTGGGACATCACTGAAGCTATCCCAATCATTCTCATCATTCAAAACATCATGATTCATTGAAACCGAATCATCACATTCTTGAATTTTTGAGTTTTTCGATTTCATTGATTCAGCTAATATAAATGATTTTTGTGCACTAATTCTTGTTTATTGATGTCTCTGGAATGTTTTTGCATACTTGAATTGAGTTTTCATTGCAGAATCAAAGAGATGCCATTGCTAGGGTTTGAAGCTCGAATTTGGGATCTTAGGTTTTAGGACATTTAAATGAAATCTAAGCACATGGCCGTGACCTATGATCCTTGTATAGTTAATCTGGGATGTTGATTTGGATTGATGTTGTGATTTGAGTGATGTTCAAAAAAACATAGGATTCTGGTTTTGAATGTTTGCAGGAAAATTCGCAGGAGAAATTCGCAGGAAAAAGTGCAGGTCTGGAGGTAGGAGAAGGAGTTTCGCGCGCAGCCTGGAATTCAAATTTGTTTTTATATTATATAGTTTTATTTGTATTTAATTTGTTGAATGATGCTGATGGTGTAGTGGTAAGCTTGCGCGCGTGTGAAGACCAGGACAGGGGTTCGAATCCCTGCTTCAGCGTTTTTTTTTTGTTCATTTTCTTTGTATTTTTCAGGTTTGATATATATTGATTAGTACTCATCCAGTGTTCACAAGGCATGCGCAGCCCAGTGGTTAGACTGCTGGTACAAGGAGAATGAGGCCTAGGGCGTGGGTTCGATCCCTGCCCCAGGTAAGTTTCAATTTTTGTTCTTTTTCTGTTTTATTTTGTTTAATTGATTTGTTTAATTGTTTTCTTATTATTAATTAGAAATAATACATATATATATATATATATCTTATATTTTCTAAATTATAAAAATTATTTTCTAAAATTCTAAAATTAGTTTTTTTTTATTATTAGTATGTACTTAAATTATAATATGTATATATTTGTTAAATTAATATTATTAATATTATATATTAAGTTGTAAACCCTAATTTATTTTCTTTAAAAAAAATCTCTCTAATCTTAATACTTTTCACAAAACCCTAAATTTCTTTTATTTTAAAACTTAATCATATTTTATAATTTGTTTAAATCTTATTTAGAATAATTAAAATTTTGTAAATATAATTATAATTAATCCTATTTTTCATAATATGTAAATATTCTATAAATTATTTATAATGTAATTTTGTATGTAAATAATTTTTATTTATGTTTAAAAATTGCTAATTTAATTTTTTAATTATAATTTACTTTTTCATAATATGTTCATAATTTATTTAATTTGTTTATAATTTTAAATTTTATAATAATTGATATGATTGTTTATAATTTCTTCTTAACTATTAAAATTTTTGTTTATTATAATATTTTTTGCTTATTATTACTAATCATGTTTATTGCTAACCTCATTTATTTTAAATTATTATTATTATTTTCACTAACCCCTATTATAATTATTTATTTATGCTTGCTTATTTATTGTTTTACTATTATTTTAAATTGCTTTTTTATTATTGTAATTGCTCCTGGATGTAATTTTTTGCAATATTTAAAGTATTTATTTTTATGTCATGGTTAGTAAAAATAGGGAGTGTAAACATGTATGCTATTTAAAATTAATTTAGATCACTTAATTCAAAAGATAAATATAAAATTGTACATTCACACACGTAAGTCGATCTTTGATCGCCATCTCACTTCCTTAGGGATACCTCTCATTGTTGCCTAATCAAAAGGTCAAGTAGGGTGTAGAAAGCAAAAGTCCCTTAAAAGAAAAGTCATCTAGTCCCTTAATAATAAAAGATCAAGTCCCTTAAATGGTTGACTTCATAATGATCTTGTCCCTTTCGAATAATGATGACAGTCCCTCCAAAAATGCTTAATACACCCCACAGTTGCCTACATTAAACAAATGACCCTTACTTGTCCCTCACATCCAAGGTAATGACTACCTATTCCTTAATAATAGGGATAGTCTTACCACTTAAAGGATTCAAGAACAGAAAAGACTCCAACTTAGGGTAGGTTTCTCATAGTTACTTGCTCACTATTCGAAAACTTTTCAAACACTTCACAATTTCAAACAATTTTCAAACACAAGTTTTTTACGCATCCGTACATGGATCATTATCAAACTCTTATGAAAATTTCTATTCACACACTTCACATTTTCAAAAACATTTTAAAGTGAGCTAAGTAACTAAGAGCCCATGGATAACCACGGATGTAAAGGGTGCTAACACCTTCCCTTTACATAACCTACCCCCCGGACCCAAAAATCTTTTATAAGGTCTTTCCTGTTCTTTTATGCCTTTCCTTTGGATAAAATAAAAGTCGGTGGCGACTCTTGCTATCCGCAACATAACTAAAAGTCAGTTCTCCCACCGTGTTACAGAACTGGCGACTCTGCTGGGGATTTAATATTAAAGAGGGGTACCCTTAGGAATTAGATCACTTTAAAATTGTTTGCCTTGTTTGCTTTATACTTATATTGTTGGGTGCTCTTATGTGTGAAAGATCCTAACCCGGATCTAGTGTACCTTAGGTAAATGGCAATAGACCAAGGAAACTCTACGACGTATATCGATATGGTTGATCTGGTGGCCATAGTTAGTGTGACTTCTTGGTTGGTGCTTATGTTCCTTAAGTCAAGTTGAGGATAATATGAGGCTGCCATATGTTGTCAATGCACTAACAAACTTTTAGAACCCTAGTTATCCCATCTTGGCCTTTAGAAAGTAGTGAGGTAACCGGATTTGGTGCAGACTGAAGTTGATTGACACTCGATACTACGCTCATTGAGATTCTAAACTTGGAGGGTTTTGGTTGGAAAGTAAGTTGCCTTCTGAACAACCACCCTTGTGAAGGATCAATGATATTGAGATCCCTTAGAACATGGTTACTTTTATAGGACAGGAGGAACCAACTAACTTCAGGGGAGGGTACTTACCTTTGAACCTCATGCAAGCCTTTAAACCTAGGGCTATTGTGTGACTTGTTTGTGTGTGCCACATGTTTGTGATTGAGCATAACATCATGACATCATCATGCATCATAAGCATAGCATTTTCACTAACCATTTCAAGGACCAAAAGATTTATCTTTGTTCTTTGTTGCAGGTCATGGCTTCTGCTCGTAGAAACACCATCAGGATCAACTTTGTAGGGATACCTCCTAAGCTTAAAGAGTTGGTTTCTCAAGTGTCTGATCACTCCCAGTTCATCAAGAGACATGGTCACCTATTGGATCTAGTCACTTCAGGGTTCAATGAAGACATGATGAGTGTTTTGTTTCAGTTCTTTGATCCTAAGCACCATTGCTTCACATTCCCCGACTATCAGTTGGTTCCAACCATGGAAGAGTTCTCTAAACTTCTGGATATACCTATCCTTGATCAGAAACCATTCACAGGCTTGGAAAAAGAGCCTAAACCTGAGGATATTGCTGCAGCTCTACATCTGAAGAAGTCAGACATTGTTCTAGAAACGAGAAGCGGGGTTAAGGGTATTCTTGCTAAAGTGTTGATAGAAAAGGCTAAAGTGTTCTTGAAGGTTATGAGCTATGATGCTTTTGAGGAGATCTTAGCCTTGCTGATCTATGGCTTAGTATTGTTCCCTAATCCAGACCAGTTCATAGACGTTCATGCCATCAACATATTTCTGAGTCACAATCCAGTGCCTACATTACTTGGAGACATCTTGCACTCACTTCATACTCATACTACGAAGGCACGAGGAACTTTGATGTGTTGCATACCTTTGCTATCCAGGTGGTTTATTTCTCACCTCCCTCGCTCAGTAATGAAGAATGATCAAGGGTTCAGATGGTCCAAGAGGATCATGTCACTCTCGCATTCAGATATTCATTGGTGCTCCAGATCTATGGAGAATGTCACTATCATTGACCGTTGTGGGGAGTTTCCTAATGTGCCACTTCTAGGCATAAGAGGAGGCATCACCTACAACCCTTCTCTAGCTTTACGACAGTTTGGTTACGCTCGGAGTGATGGTCCTCATGACATGTTGATTCAGGGCATTGTATTTGACTACGACAACGATCTTCAAGGTTATCGTCAGAGATTCATACCAGCATGGGGAAAAGTGAACAAGGTTGACAGCAAGACTCTGGAGCCTAAGTACACTATTCCTATGGAGGCTTATCTTAGATGGGTGCGATCTCTTGCTCAGACACTCATGATGCCATATCCTGCTATCCTGCCAGTTACCATGGAACCTGTTGCTGAAGGAGATACTTCTTATACCATCCTTCACCCAGACATGCCTACTGACATGGAAGACTTTCAGAGATCTTGGGTCCAGTTGAAGGAGCAAAGGGATACTTTCGAGGCTCATTACAAAGCAAGCCAAGAAAGAATCCTGGAACTAACAAAGCAACTTCACGAGGAACGGAGTCTCAACTCATACCTCAACACAAAGAGGAAACGTCCATGGGAGACTTAAAACCCTATCTCTTGTATTTATTACATTTCATTTTGTATGCCTAAGGGGCAAAACAAATTTATTACTAATAAAAGTTTACCTTTTTGGTTGCTTAAGCAAATTTAAATCCTGCGGTCCTTGAATACATTGCATATACATTCACATATCATATCATTGCATCATAGGTTTATTGTGCAAAGGTATCTTATCTTCTCGCTGTTTATTTCAGCAATGGCTCTTGAACAAACAGTCAAAGATCTCCAGGCTCAGAATGCCCGATTCCAAGAGTTGATTCTGAACTTGTCCAAGGGATAAGATGAGTTGAAGACACTGCTGGCTAAGAAGAAGAGTCCTGAGGACAACAAGGATGGTCAGTTGGAACAATTGCAAGCTGAAATAACAGAAATGAGGATCCAGATGAATGGCCAGGTGGCTTTTATCCAAAGTTTAGCTCAGGGGCAAGAAGAGCTGAGAACCTTTGTCCAAAAACTTCAAAGTAATGGAGTTAGGAATCTAATTGTCAATCAACCTCCGTTAAAACAAGCTGATTTGGTTGAAAGGAAGATGAGGATAAAAGAAGGTAAGAAACCGGTTACCACTGATTGTTCTTCAGTTAAAGAAAAAAGACATGGTAAAGTTAATCCACCTCAACACAAGGAATGTAGAAGGCAGTTTATCAGGTTCAGCACTCCAATGTCACAAATTCTGCAATGCTTGTTGGAGATGAAACTAATTTCTTTGAAAAGTCCTCCTCAAAATCCTAAAACTTCCTCTCCTCACTATAATTCAAAGGCAAGGTGTGAGTATCACTCCAACAGTCCTGGACACAACACTAATAGCTGTTGGGCACTGAAGAAAAAGATTCAAGACCTGATTGACGAAGGAATCCTAGAGGTTACTCCAGAAGGTCAAGTTGAGTTCTACTATCGTCCATCAAACACCGAAGCTGCAAGACAAGTTGCCCAAGGTAGCAAGAAAGGAAGCCTACCTATTCCTGTTGAGATATGGGGCACCTTGGGACATCCAAGTGGCAAATTTGATTTTATGGTGAAGTATACTGCTCCTCAAAGTTCACAGATTGCAATTGAGGACATTCAGCCAACTGGATGGGACAACATTTGAATTATCATTTGTAATTTCTTTTATTTGTTTGAACACTTACTATTATGTTAAACTTTTGTTTTCATTAATGCATTGCATATGTTTGTCTTGAATTAATCCATTCGTTCCACTATATTTAAAAACTATGCTTCTTATTTCTATCTTGTGATATTTAACTCCTGATAAAGCTATAAGCCTGTAGAGGGAGGATGACGAAAACAATACCATAATATTAGGCAGTATGCTTTTGAACAGACTATGCTGACGATGTACAGGCATTGTTTCAATTCCTAAGCAGTGGAGATATAAGGAAGTTAATCCCTAGTCAACCCTTTTGAGCCTATGAAGTAGGAGTTTTTATTCTCGCACAAATTAAAACCCTTATTCATAACCCGGGGCAGGGTAGTTACTCGGTTAACTCAAATATGCCAATTATCTGTGTTGTACACAACTAATGATGGTTCTCTGTAATCATGAAACCTGACAGTCAATATCCAGCAAAAGAACAATTCACTAAGTCAAAACCTATGAAGGAGACTTAGTAAAACATTAAGACATCCCGCTGACTGTAACCTTGAAATAAGCAGTTCAGGCAAAAAGAAGGGATAATAAAGTCAAAAGAGAAAAAAAAAGAGGTCACTATGAATCCTCAACAAAGAAAGATGACTGAATGTTCAAATAAATTTTGGGTTTCTGAACCATCACCAATGTCAGTGTTACAATTCCAAACTCATTTGAACCTCAATGCATAAATTAACTGAGTATAGGACTGAAGAACATCATGGAGAATGGGTTGGGTACAAATAAATTTGAGCCTTTATCCTTTGTTTCTTAAACCATGAACCAGGCCACGTTACAACCCCTTAAAAGTCCTAACTGAAGCATGGTTAGTTCGAAAGCGTACTGCTACAAAAAGGTATCCTGACTCCTTTAAGGCTTATTATAAAACTTGAGTTAATATCACAGTTTTCACAAAAAAAAAAAACAGTTTTTCTAAAAATAACTTGTTTCAAAACTTCAAGACAGACATAAGCATTGCATTTTTGAATATATTTGTTTGCATATACCTGAGTGTTTGACAAATGGAGAAACTTACAGGATGAATGTTCAATGAACCAAAGTCTTTCCGATAAACAAAGTTGCTTCCTGGATCAAAGTCCATGTATACAAAGGGGCATAGTCATTATCTCCCAATCAAGGGGGCAGACCATGATACTTCCTAACTCATTTGGGGCAATCAGGACAAGATTCAACTATGTTTAAGCAGCCAGAGGCAGATCTCCTCATCTATCTGAAGTGCCAAGGGTAACATTACAAAGTTCATAATGCCAAGGGTATTTTTCCTCATACAGTTGAATTACCAAAGGTGACATTACAGATTTCACAATGCCAGGGGCATATGCTCATGGGGCATTCTGCTTATTTCTCTTGAGGTAGCTCATTACAGATACTTCCATTATGGGACAATCCATCCCCAACCAAGGGGCAATGCTTTCTTTTCAAATCTAGTATCCGGAGAGTATATGGTCCATCACAATTTGAAAACACATTCCTCTCATTGTATTACCTTGATATTGGATTCTCAGCTGAAACCATGATGGAAATTAATTGTCTACGCCAGTAGTATCAGATGGTGTCAGTATCATGTCTTCAGATCCAGCTATGAGGATTTCTGGGAAGGTACTCAGGAAAGTTAAAGAATTTCAGGAGCTCTAAATCCAATTGGTTATACACTCTCGAAGTTGAAATGATTCTGTTTTCAAGTTCAGCTTTACTTTTCCCTCTGAATCCGGATTTACTTTTACCCTAGCAAAAACGTCCATTGGTTATATGTATGCTTTTGAATATGATTGATGTTTACCAGAAATGCATGTATACTTTTGAATATGATTAATGTTTACCAGAAATGCATGTATGCTTAATATGATTGATGTTTACCAGAAATGCATAAAAATGCAGTAATAGTATTTACTAAGGACGAACGAGGGAAGGATTCCAACGAAGCTTCGCCGGTTCATCTCTATAAAACAGTTACAAATCCTCAGTAGGACAAATCCATCTTCATAAAGTTACATCTCCCCTGGAATTTATATCCATCTCTTTTATCCTCATACGGATATTCGGGAATTTACTTTCCAATAAGAGTACGACGAACGAAGACGGGAGGTTATATCTACCCTACTATCAAACGAAGACGAAGGTTATATACACCTTACTATCCCCAGCAAACGGGAGGTTATATATACCTTGCTATCCCCAGTAGACGGGAGGTTATCTATACTTTGCTATCCCCAGCAGACGGGAGGTTATGTATAATATATTATCAAACAAGACGGGAATGAGTTCCTCATATTCTTCAACAACGAATCGAGATTTATTTTCCCTGGCCAGCAGTTGTTATACGAAGATATCCAGACGCTTCAGGCAGTATCATATCATACATACATCATTTACATCATACCATAACATACATATCCATAGATACATAATGCATTACTTAAATGCATCATACTATACATGCATACATAATACATAAACTAATACTACCATATAGAATGTTACCTTGATTTCAGGTTAATTCTCCAACAGATAAATTTCATCAACAGCTTGTGGCTATCAGGACTGCTTTATCCTCCTGAAATCATATTATTACCTCAGGACTGCTTTATCCTCCTGACAGCTTCTTGTACCTCAGGACTGCTCTATCCTCCTGCAAGTTATCATCACTACATCAGGATTGCTTTATCCTCCTGAAAACATATCACTATCTCAGGACTGCTTTATCCTCCTGAAAGCTTCTTATACATCAGGACTGCTTTATCCTCCTGAAAAGTTATCATTCCTCAGGATTGCTTTATCCTCCTGACAGCTTCTTGTACCTCAGGATTGCTTTATCCTCCTGAAAGCATATTATTACCTCAGGATTGCTTTATCCTCCTGAAAGCATATTATTACCTCAGGATTGCTTTATCCTCCTGAAAGCTATCTTCATATTTTGGATTGCTTTATCCTCCTGGAAGCATATTATTACCTCAGGACTGCTTTATCCTCCTGAAAGCTTCTTATACCTCAGAACGTTGTTCATCTTTCTGAAAGCATATTATCCCCTCGGGACGTTGTTTATCTTCCTGAAAGCTATCATCACTTCCTCAGGATTTTTTTATCCTCCTGAAAGCATATTATTACTTTGGGCCGTTGTTATCTTCCCAAAGGTTACCACTATCTCAGGACTGCTTTATCCTCCTAAAAGCATATTATTACCTCAGGACTGCTTTATCCTCCTGAAAGCTTCTTATACCTCAGAACGTTGTTCATCTTTCTGAAAGCATATTATCCCCTCGGGACGTTGTTTATCTTCCTGAAAGCTATCATCACTTCCTCAGGATTGTTTTATCCTCCTGAAAGCATATTATTACTTTGGGCCGTTGTTATCTTCCCAAAGGTTACCACTATCTCAGGACTGCTTTATCCTCCTGAAAGCATATCACTACCTCAAGATTGCTTTATCCTCCTGAAAGCATATTACTACCTCAGGATTGCTTTATCCTCCTGAAAGCTATCATTATATCTTCATATTTTGGACTACTTTATCCTCCAAGAAATGTGTGTGAAGAACTTTTCTCCAAGTGGCATCTTTAAGCCCACTCAAGCATATACAACAAAAACATCAGTATCACTCTACGCACTGGTGAGTGCAAATTTTTGGGCTTTTGTGTTCAATCCCCTTCAACCTTCCAGGTCACGACTGGCAAATGTACCAATCTAACCCCTCAGGTTTCAGAAAATTGAACAGGGGCAGCTGTTGCACCCCAAAATTTGCCCTCACAATACAAGACTTTGTGTGCTAAGAAGGTTCACAAGGTTCACAAGATTCCCAATACTTACAAGACCTTTCATGAGGTTCATGAAGTCTACAAGTCACTTTATGAGGTTCACAAGGTTCACAAGATTCACAATGCTTACAAGACCTTTCATGAGGTTCATGAAGTCTACAAGACACTTTATGAAGTTCACAAGGTTCACAAGACTTCCCATTAGGTTCACAATGTTCATAAGACATCTTATGATGGTTCACAAGGTTCACAAGGTTCACAACTGGTCAGAAGAGTTGACAATTCCCTCAGACAATGCACCTCCTAAGCAATGCATCCAAAACTAGGGTTTTGACTTTAATCAGGCTAAATGGACTTCCAAAACTTCAAGTGAGTTTCATAACATCTTATATGTGTGTAAGAGCCCCCATGATAAGTTTCAAGACTTTTCTCAAAAGTTTGCTCAGTCAGATGATCAGATAAGTCAAAATCAGTCAAACTAGTTAAAAAGTCAAACTGAGGTCAACTGTGGTCAAACCAAAGTCAAACTTCATGCTTTTTTGCCAACATCAAGTATATGAAGTAAAATTCATCATTTGATCAAGGGTTGATCATGATTCATCAAGTAGATTTCAGATCATCAAGAATCAGGGGTTTCTAAATTAGGGTTTCCTCAGTAAAAGTCAACTGAACTTTGACCAGCCATAACTTTCACATGCTTCATCACCAAGTCTCCATCCAAAGCTCATTTTGAAGGAAATTGAATTCTCTACAACTTTGTGTCTCACAAGCCAAGCCCAAAAATGCTTCATTTGGAAGGTATGAGCTAAGACATTATAGGTCCTTTTGAAAGTCAACAAAAAGTCAACAACTTCAAAAGGGCATAACTTGAGAATGGTAAAAGATATGGACATGAAACCAGTGGGGTTGGTTAGAGGACTCTTCAAGATTTCCAAAATGTCCAAAAACACCCTCATAGCATTAAAATTGAAGGAGTTGTGTCCTTGCAAAGTTGGGAAATTTTTTAGAAGAATATTGAACAAAAGGGGTCTTATAATCAATTTTTTCCAAATGGGCTTACCATTGTGCAACCCAATCCTTGAGATATTATCCCACACGACCCAATCCAAGCATTTTCATGATTTTTATTTTTTATTTAGTATTTATTTGAATTTTATTCATTAAAAATCAAATTAAATCTAAATAAAATATGAAATTTGAATATTTAAAAGTGATTCTTCTTCTAGAAAGTCTTAAAAACCATTCAAAGCTGATTGATATCACACAAATTCGTGCTAGCCTAATTTGGAAGGGTTAGATAAGATATTTTTCAATATTTGAAAGGAGAAAACTTCATGATCAAGTAATCAAGACAAGGCCCATAAATCCATGTTATTTTGACCTAATTCAGTTCACTACATATAGACAAACTCATTACAAGCATTGGGACGAATTTTTGCAGCCAAGAACACCTCATTCAAACTTTCAAAAAGTGTCAAAAAAGTCACATTCGGATTGTGCAATAGAGGCTGTATCAAGACATCCTAAAGGTTGTAATAGGTTCCTGGGACATCACTGAAGCTATCCCAATCATTCTCATCATTCAAAACATCATGATTCATTGAAACCGAATCATCACATTCTTGAATTTTTGAGTTTTTCGATTTCATTGATTCAGCTAATATAAATGATTTTTGTGCACTAATTCTTGTTTATTGATGTCTCTGGAATGTTTTTGCATACTTGAATTGAGTTTTCATTGCAGAATCAAAGAGATGCCATTGTTAGGGTTTGAAGCTCGAATTTGGGATCTTAGGTTTTAGGACATTTAAATGAAATCTAAGCACATGGTTGTGACCTATGATCCTTGTATAGTTAATCTGGGCTGTTGATTTGGATTGATGTTGTGATTTGAGTGATGTTCAAAAAAACATAGGATTCTGGTTTTGAATGTTTGCAGGAAAATTCGCAGGAGAAATTCGCAGGAAAAAGTGCAGGTCTGGAGGTAGGAGAAGGAGTTTCGCGCGCAGTCTGGAATTCAAATTTGTTTTTATAATATATAGTTTTATTTGTATTTAATTTGTTGAATGATGCTGATGGTGTAGTGGTAAGCTTGCGCGCGTGTGAAGACCAGGACAGGGGTTCGAATCCCTGCTTCAGCATTTTTTTTTGTTCATTTTCTTTGTATTTTTCAGGTTTGATATATATTGATTAGTACTCATCCAGTGTTCACAAGGCATGCGCAGCCCAGTGGTTAGACTGCTGGTACAAGGAGAATGAGGCCTAGGGCGTGGGTTCGATCCCTGCCCCAGGTAAGTTTCAATTTTTGTTCTTTTTCTGTTTTATTTTGTTTAATTGATTTGTTTAATTGTTTTCTTATTATTAATTAGAAATAATACATATATATATATATATATATATATATATATATATATATATCTTATATTTTCTAAATTATAAAAATTATTTTCTAAAATTCTAAAATTAGTTTTTTTTATTATTAGTATGTACTTAAATTATAATATGTATATATTTGTTAAATTAATATTATTAATATTATATATTAAGTTGTAAACCCTAATTTATTTTCTTAAAAAAAAATCTCTCTAATCTTAATACTTTTCACAAAACCCTAAATTTCTTTTATTTTAAAACTTAATCATATTTTATAATTTGTTTAAATCTTATTTAGAATAATTAAAATTTTGTAAATATAATTATAATTAATCCTATTTTTCATAATATGTAAATATTCTATAAATTATTTATAATGTAATTTTGTATGTAAATAATTTCTATTTATGTTTAAAAATTGCTAATTTAATTTTTTAATTATAATTTACTTTTTCATAATATGTTCATAATTTATTTAATTTGTTTATAATTTTAAATTTTATAATAATTGATATGATTGTTTATAATTTCTTCTTAACTATTAAAATTTTTGTTTATTATAATATTTTTTGCTTATTATTACTAATCATGTTTATTGCTAACCCCATTTATTTTAAATTATTATTATTATTTTCACTAACCCCTATTATAATTATTTATTTATGCTTGCTTATTTATTGTTTTACTATTATTTTAAATTGCTTTTTTATTATTGTAATTGCTCCTGGATGTAATTTTTTGCAATATTTAAAGTATTTATTTTTATGTCATGGTTAGTAAAAATAGGGAGTGTAAACATGTATGCTATTTAAAATTAATTTAGATCACTTAATTCAAAAGATAAATATAAAATTGTACATTCACACACGTAAGTCGATCTTTGATCGCCATCTCACTTCCTTAGGGATACCTCTCATTGTTGCCTAATCAAAAGGTCAAGTAGGGTGTAGAAAGCAAAAGTCCCTTAAAAGAAAAGTCATCTAGTCCCTTAATAATAAAAGATCAAGTCCCTTAAATGGTTGACTTCATAATGATCTTGTCCCTTTCGAATAATGATGACAGTCCCTCCAAAAATGCTTAATACACCCCACAGTTGCCTACATTAAACAAATGACCCTTACTTGTCCCTCACATCCAAGGTAATGACTACTTATTCCTTAATAATAGGGATAGTCTTACCACTTAAAGGATTCAAGAACAGAAAAGACTCCAACTTAGGGTAGGTTTCTCATAGTTACTTGCTCACTATTCGAAAACTTTTCAAACACTTCACAATTTCAAACAATTTTCAAACACAAGTTTTTTACGCATCCGTACATGGATCATTATCAAACTCTTATGAAAATTTCTATTCACACACTTCACATTTTCAAAAACATTTTAAACTGAGCTAAGTAACTAAGAGCCCATGGATAACCATGGATGTAAAGGGTGCTAACACCTTCCCTTTACATAACCTACCCCCCGGACCCAAAAATCTTTTATAAGGTTTTTCCTGTTCTTTTATGCCTTTCCTTTGGATAAAATAAAAGTCGGTGGCGACTCTTGCTATCCGCAACATAACTAAAAGTCAGTTCTCCCACCGTGTTACACCAGCCAGGCATTTTTATCCCGAAGGAACGGGAATGGTAATTCTGCACAAACCAGAAGAAAAGAAAAGGAAGGACACGGGTCCTGCGAACCAAAGAGACTGAGTTCGGGAAGGTATTAGAACCCAGATCGTCCGCCGTACCCGACGGGATCCATGCTTGCAAAAGAAAACTCTTTCAAAGGGTGAGGGTATGAAAGTTGCTGCAAAGGAAAATAAAATGAACTGGCAAAGAAACAGAGAAAAGAACTGAATAAGAAAACAAAGAGAAAAAATGTAGGGAAAATAAAGATTGTGCTCGAACGGGCCCTACCCCGCTGACTACGTACCTCATCAGGATAATGAGGATCAGAGACGCCGTAGTTCCCCTAACTAGGGGTAACAAGGACATTGCTTGTGAATTAAGGCTTGAACTGCCTATGCCATTGCTCAGGTGTTGCAGACTCGGACGACGAGTGTGTAACCGTCTTGCAAAGTGACAAGTAGGAGCAAGTTCGCGTACGGAGCGAAGGAGATGAGAAAAGAATTCTCGAAGGAAAGACGCTTATTGTTTGTTTGGTGTTTTTTAGAAGCTTTTATGAGTGTGTCACAAGGAAGTGAACTCAAGATCTTTTCCATGGAATGTGCACTTGTCACTACATTCCAAGATGGAATAATAGAACAAGCACACTCAAGTAAGGAGAAGATCCCCAAAACTTGAATCCAAAGATTAGAGCCTAAGCTCACTAACTTGTTAACTTATTAAGTGCTTTTGGTATTTACAGATGAAAAAGTGTTTTTTATGCTTTTCTTTGTGAAGAAGATACCTTGATCAGACTTGTGCATCACAAGGTAAACTTGTACTATCCCATGATGGGAAGACTACAAGCATACCTCATGGGATAAGGCTACAAGCATACCTCATGGGATAAGGCTATGGATCAAGACATCACTTCAAACTTATTAAGATGTTTTTTTTTGTTATGAGATGAGAAGAGAAGAAGAACCAAAAGGATCACAAAGGCAAAATTCTAAAGAGGAACTAAAGAATCCTAAGTGTTATCATGCATGGATGTCCTAAGGTTAATGTGGTTTCTATCCTAAGGAAGAAAGAAAGAAGAAGAGAAGAAGAAGAAGAAGAGAAGGTGAGATGAGAAAGTCCTAAGCCCAACAAGCAAATGGTTAGCTCAATAAGAAATAAGAAGAAGAAGATGAGACTTGGAGATGTGGGAAACACATCCACACCTCTCACTTACCATAGCCCCTGAAATGGTTAGCAAAATCCAGCACATGCTCGTTAATAAAATCATGGCAATGATATGCTCAAAGTTCACACCAATCAAGATCACATAATTAGGTCACACATGGCACAAACAAGCATTTACGTGTCGAAAACATGGAAACATGCATCAAGAAGCAAGAAAAACACTCAAACAAACATGTTCAATGATCATATAATGATCTGTGGTATTTAGAACAAGTATGGAAATCAAACATGCCAAAAATAACTCAAAAGTAGCTTACTGCTCCAGTGTTAACCGGTTAACCAATCCGTTAACCGGTTAACCATGCCAAAACCTGCATAAAACAGCAAAATCCAGGTGCGTTAATCGGTTAACCAATCCGTTAACCGGTTAACACTGCTAAAACAGCAGCAAAAACCTGCAGAAACCAGCTCACAAACAGCTTATTCCAAACAATCTCATACCAGTCCAGCAAGCATTTGAACATGAAAATAGTGCATCAATTCACATTAAATAGCATCATGAAGCTTATGAACACTAATACATGGATCCGGTCACAAATCAATCAATTAATTCACTTAACACAAGCAAATACGCAAGCACATGGAGGATCTAAAATGCAAGCATGCAAATAAGCTAAAACAGAGCTAGATCTGAAATTAACCGACCTACAAAGCCGAGGTGTGCTTTGGTAATTTTTGATCGAACTGAAAATGATAGATCTTGCGCAAAGCCTTGAAGATCCGGTGCTAAACCTCACACTCCGTGCAAAATAAATGCAAGAACAAGCTCTTGATGCAGAATTTTGGATCCAAAAGCACTTATAGATCCCAAACCAGATCTGAATCACCAATTAAACCAGCAAAAAGATGCAATGAAGTTATGGGTGGAGGTCTAGTTCCAAGATCTACACACCTCAAGGCAAGGTTGTGTGTTCTTCAAAGAGGAACTTTGAGTGATTTCGAAAATTGGGAGAGAAAAGTGAGAGAATTGTGAGTGAGAGGAGTGAAAATTCAGCAAATGAGAGTGAAAAAATGAGTGAGAGGTCCTTTTGGTTTGGAGAGAAATGATTAAATATGGTTTAGGTTTGGGGCCCAAAAAATAGGATTGGGATCCATAATTATGGTTTGGGTAGTGTGATTAGGATGTAGCAATGGGATTAGGCTTGGACAAGAGCTCTAGATCTTTCCTTTAATTTCCAATTAATTCAAAAAATGAATAAAATCAGAAAAAATGAAAAATGGAGCAAAAATCCAACATGCTGAATAGCTACAGGAAATTCAAAATTCGTGGCCGTTAACCGGTTAACCAATCCGTTAACTGGTTAACGCCGGTGAATTTTGAATTTCCCTCCTTTTGGTGGGAACCTTCAAAAATAAGCCGGTGCCAACCATTTTGATCTGATTTTGACCCTCGATCTTGCCAAATCTCTTTTAACATTATAAGAACATCCGTTGGCTAGAAAAATGGGGTTGGACCCCTTGAAATCACACAGTTGACTTTTTTTTAAAGCACAGTTGACCAATTACTTCATCTACAAGCAATTGAAGAAATGCTTGACTTCCACAAGGAATTTTCTCACCAAAAGTGGTACCTAGGATCCTCTTGACATTAAAAAGACTTTGCCCAAATGAAATGGCCAAAGTTTTGAGGTTTTCATGCTCGAATCTCAAACCCTAGTTTAGGATCCTCGTGTAGGAGCTTTGCCTTGTCCTGAGATCTCTGATGATCATGCAATCTTCTGAGCTTTTGCCAATGGACTTGATCTTGTAAATGGAGTGTAGACTCACCATAGGACTTGTACAAAACCATTGGGACCCTTGTCATGGCTTGAAATGCTTCAAGGACCTCCACAGATGACCATATGCTTGATGCTAGGACATGAAGAATGTTATGCCTCATCTTTCCATGCTAGGATGCTGAGAAAATGATATGTTCATGATGAATATGATGTGATATGATGCTTAAAATGAAGAGGGAAAATTTGGGGTGCTACAATCATAAGCATAGCATTTTCACTAACCATTTCAAGGACCAAAGGATTTATCTTTGTTGCAGGTCATGGATTCTGCTCGTAGGAATACAATTCGAATCAACTTTGTAGGGATACCTTCTAAGCTTAAGGAATTGGTCTCTCAAGTTTTTGAAAACTTCTAATTCATCAAGAAGCATGGTGTAACACGGTGGGAGAACTGACTTTAGTTATGTTGCGGATAGCAAGAGTCGCCACCGACTTTTATTTTATCCAAAGGAAAGGCATAAAAGAACAGGAAAAACCTTTTAAAAGATTTTTGGGTCCGGGGGGTAGGTTATGTAAAGGGAAGGTGTTAGCACCCTTTACATCCATGGTTATCCATGGGCTCTTAGTTACTTAGCTCACTTTAAAATGTTTTTGAAATGTGAAGTGTATGAATAGAAATTTTCTTAAGAGTTTTATAATGATCCATGTACGGATGCGTAAAAAACTTGTGTTTGAAAATTGTTTGAAGTGTGAAGTATTTGAAAAGTTTTTGAATAGTGAGCAAGCAACTATGAGGAACCTACCCTAATTTTAAAGTCTTTTCTGTTCTTGAATCCTTTAAATGGTAAGACTAACCCTATTATTAAGGAATAGGTAGTCATTACCTTGGATGTGAGGGACAAGTGAAGGGTCATCTGTTTATTTAGGCAACTGTGGGGTGTATAAGCAATTCGGAGGGACTTATCATCTTTATTCGAAAGGGACAAGATCATTACGAAGGCAACATTCGAAAGGGACTTGATCTTTTATTTGTTAAGGGACTAGATGATTTTATTTTGAGGGACTTTTGCTTTATACACCCTACTTGACCTTTTTGAATAGGCAACATTGAGAGGTAACCCTAGAAAGTGAGATGGCGATCAAAGATCGACTTACGTGTGTGAGTGTTTCAATTTAATATTTATCTTATAATTTAAATGATCTAAATTCAATTTTAAATATCATACAGGTTACAATCCCTATTTTTTACTAACCATGACATAAGAAATAAATAATTTAAAATTTACATCCAGAAACAATTACAAAAATAATGATAAAGCAATTTAAATAAATAGTAAAATAAACAAATAAGCAAAATATAAATAATATGTAAAATAAATAAGCAATTTAATTGGGTTAGTAATAATAATTAAAAATAAATAAGGTTAGTAATAAACATGATTAGTAATAATAATAATAATTAAAATAAATGGGGTTAGCAAAAATATCATAAGAACATAATTAAAATAATAAGCAACAAGAATAATATAATAATTAAAAGATTAGATTTTAATATGGACAATTATAAAAGAAAATATGAACAATTAAGTAATTATAACATTTTGAATTATATACAAATTATTAAATTATTTTTAAACATATTATAATTACAAGACTAAATTAGCATAAATTTAATTATTTCTAAACATTAAAAAAATTATTTATGCAAAAAAATTTAGATTATAAACAAGTTATAGAAATATTTACATATTATATAAAAAAATAGAATTGATATTAATTGTATTTACAAAAATTCAATTATATTAAACAAAATATATACATGATAATTATATTTAGAAAATAAAATTAGGTTTTTTAGTTGTTTAGGAAAAAAATAAATTAGGGTTTGTTTTGTTTACAAAATTAATTTAATATATATATTATAATCTAAATACATAAAATAAAATAAAAACTAATTTTTGAATTAAGAAAAATAATTTTAGAATTTAGAAAAATATAGTATATACATATGTTTTATTTTGGAATTATTTAGATACGTAATATATATATACAATTATTTCTAATTAATCAAAACAAATAAAAATAAAAATAAAGGTTGGAACTCACCTGGCTGGGGTTTGAACCCAGGTCATTCTGTTTACCAGCAACAAAACCCACCACCAAGCCACCATGCGCGCAAGCAGTAAGAAAGAGGGTGGAATTGGTTTTATTCTATATCCTGAAAAATCCAGAAAAATAAAAGAAACAAAAGGCCTGGGGGATTCGAACCCAGGACCTTACACACAAACACACAAGTACATGACCAATCTTGCTGGGTGAGCGCATCTGTTAACAAACCAACAACAATTGATAATATATTATGATAGCTTAATACCTGGAAAAAGAAACAAAAAAGAACCGAAGCCAGGGTTCGAACCCCTGCCCTTTGCTTCATGCCTGCGCCTCATTACCAACTGATCCACATGCCATTTGTGATAATATAACAGAAACATAATATAATAAAATAAGTCCTTTATTTGAATTTGACTTTCGCGCCAGTCAACTTCTTCTTTTACCTCATAACCTTCGCATTTACCTGTGAATTTCTCCACGAATTTTCCTGCGTATTTTGAATTGCAGCAACATCTACGAAATTCAACAACCAACAAAACCATACAATTTCATAAAATTAAACCTATCAATATGATCCAGACATTCATGCGAATCATTCTATGGTTTTAGAATCCATTTATATTCCATAAATCAGAAAACCCTAAACCTTGGTCCAAACCCTAATAATGGTGTTTCACGGGTTATTCATGATTTCTTTGATTTCTTTGCCCAGAAACGTTCTACACATCATCACAAATAAGATTAGACAAACAAAATTCATTAAAGTGCAGTGAATTAGTGAAATCGAAAATTTGATATTCAAGAACAAATATGATTCAGTTAGCATGATATGGAGTGTTTGGGATGCATATGAGTATTGGTTTTCACTCAATGGTGTTCAGTGATCATGGCTATGTGCTTCAAATACCTTCAAATGTCCTGGAAATTCAAAACCGAATGCAGACTTTGGAGAGGTTTTTTGATTTATGGAACTTACTCTTGGGAGGCAGAAAATCCGTGCTTGTTATTAGGGTTGTGTTATGTACTTATAGGATGATCAAATGAAGCTGAAAAACTAGGTCATTGTGTAGAAGATTTGATATGAAAAGATTCAAAAATATCATGCCTTAAAAATCAAATATTCTTGTATGAACACTTGCTATTTTTGGCTAATTCTCATGATTTTCTTTCCACTTCAATTCTAATCAAATTTATGATTTTCTAGAAGCTTGATCCAATTCAAATCTTACATTTTCATATTTTATTTTTATTTAAAATGATTTTTAATGAATTAAATCAAAATAAATAAAAATAAAATAATAAAAAATCTGATTTTTATTGACTTGGGTCGTGCGTGAAGTTAATGTATGGATTGGGTCATCATTTGGCAAGCCCATTTGGAAGAAATTGGTTTTAGACCTCCATTTTCATCATAAACCAACCCAAAATTTCCCAACTTTGCAAGGGCACATATCCTTCAATTTTAATGCTATGAGGGTGTTCTTGGACATTTTGGAAAGCTTGAAGAGTCCTCTAACCAACCCCACTGGTTTCATGTCCATATCATTTACCAATCTCAAGTTATGCCCTTTTGAAGTTGTTGACTTTTTGTTGACTTTCAAAAGGACCTATAATGTCTTAGCTCATACCTTCCAAATGAAGCATTTTTGGGCTTGGCTTGTGAGACACAAAGTTGTAGAGAATTCAATTTCCTTCAAAATGAGCTTTGATTTGAGACTTGGTGATGAAGCATGTGAAAGTTATGGCTGGTCAAAGTTCAGTTGACTTTTCCTAAGGAAACCCTAATTTAGAAACTCCTGATTCTTGATGATCTGAAATCTTCTTGATAAATCATGATCAACCCTTGATCAAATGATGAATTTTACTTCATATACTTGATGTTGGGGAAAAAATCATGAAGTTTGACTTTGGATTGACCACAGTTGACCTCAGTTTGACTTTTTAACTGCTTTGACTGATTTTGACTTATCTGATCATCTGACTGAGCAAACTTCTGAGAAAAGTCTTGAAACTTGTCATGGGGGTTCTTACATACATATAAGATGTGATGAAGCTCATTTGAAGTCTTGGAAGTTTATTTAGCCTGATTAAAGTCAAAACCCTAGTTTTGGATGCACTGCTTAGGAGGTGCATTGTCTGAGGGACTTGTCAACTCTTCTGACCAATTGTGAACTTTGTGAATCTTGTGAACCATCATAAAATGTCTTGTGAACCTCATGGGAGGTATTGTGAACCTTGTGAACTTCATAAAGTGACTTGTAGACTTCATGAACCTCATGAAAGGTCTTGAAAGCATTGGGAATCTTGTGAACCTTGTGAACTTCATAAAGTAACTTGTAGACTTCATGATCTTCATGAAAGGTCTTGAAAGCATTGTGAATCTTGTGAACCTTGTGAACTTCATAAAGTGACTTGTAGACTTCATGAACCTCATGAAAGGTCTTGTAAGTGTTATGAATCTTGTGAACCTTGTGAACTTTCTTAGCACACAAAGTCTTGTATTGTGAGGGCAAATTTTGGGGTGCAACAGCTGCCCCTGTTCAATTTTCTGAAACCTGAGGGGTTAGATTGGTATATGTGCCAGTCGTGACCTGGAAGGTTGAAGGGGATTGAACACAAAAGCCCAAAAATTTGCACTCACCAGTGCATAGAGTAATACAGATAGCTAGTTGAATATGTTGGAGTGGGCTTAAAGATGCCACTTGGAGAAAAGTTCTTCAGATACATTTCTTGGAGGATAAAGCAGTCCAAAATATGAAGATATAATGATAGCTTTCAGGAGGATAAAGCAGTCCTGATGTAATAATATGCTTTCAAGAGGATGAAGCAATCCTGCGGTAATGATGATAACTTTCAGGAGGGTGAAGCAATCCTGATACAGTGATAAGCTTTCAGGAGGATGAAGCAATCCTGAGGTAAGAGAAGCTGTCAAGAGGATAAAGCGGTCCTGAGGTAACAATATGATTTCAGGAGGATAAAGCAATCCTGAGGTAATAATGTGATTTCAGGAGGATAGAGCAATCCTGAGGTACAAGAAGCTGTCAGGAGGATAAAGCAGTCCTGAGGTAATAATAAGCTTTCAGGAGGATGAAGCAATCCTGAGGTATTGATGAGCTATCAGGAGGATGAAGCAATCCTAAAGTACAAAAAGCTGTCAGGAGGATAAAGCAATCCTGAGGTGATAGTATGCTTTCAGGAGGATAGAGCAATCCTGATGAGATAATAAGCTTTCAGGAGGATGAAGCAGTCCTGATGTAGTAGAAGTTTTTCAGGAGGATGAAGCAGTCCTGATGGATGATATGCTTTCAGGAGGATGAAGCAATCCTGAGGGACAAGAAGCTTTCAGGAGGATAAAGCAATCCTGAGGGATGATAACTTTCGGGAGGATAAAGCAGTCCTGATAATCATAAGTCTGTTTGCTGGATAATTAACCTGAAAACAAGGTAGCATTCTGTATGATAGTATTAGCTTATGTATTATGTATGCATGTATAATATGATGCACCTAAGTGTTGTATTATGTATCTATGGATATGTATGTTATGATATGATGTAAATGATGTATGTATGATATGATGCTGCCTGAAGCGTCTGGATATCTTCGTATAACAACTGCTGGCCAGGGAAAATAAATCCCGATTCGTTGCTGAAGAATATGAGGAACTCATTCCCGTCTTGTTTGATAATATATTATACATAACCTCCCGTCTGCTGGGGATAGCAAGGTATAGATAACCTCCCGTCTGCTGGGGATAGTAAGGTGTAGATATCCTCCCGTATGCTGGGGATAGTAAGGTGTATATAACCTTCGTCTTCGTTTGATAGTAGGGTATACATAACCTCCCGTCTTCGTTTGTCGTACTCTTATTGGAAAGTAATTTCCCGAATATCCGTATGAGGATAAAAGAGATGGATATAAATTCCAGGGGAGATGTGACTTTATGAAGATGGATTTGCCCTACTGTGGATTTGTAACTGTTTTGTAGAGATGAACCGGCGAAACTTCATTGAAATCCTTCCCTCGTTCGTCCTTAGTAAATACTATTACTGCATTTTCATGCATTTCTGGTAAACATCAATCATATTAAGCATACATGCATTTATAGTAAACATCAATCATATTCAAAAGCATACATACATTCAAACACAACCAATGGACCTTTCGCTTATGTAAATAGGGTAAAAGTAAATCTGGATTCAAAAGATGGAATTTATTTATATCAAAAAGTATCCCATACATGGGTAAGTTTGTACAAGGAGACATAAACCCTAGTAAGAGGATTTTGTCATAAAATTTTACAAAACAAAGAAAATCAGCTATGTGGGAAATAATCCTATTGAGTTTCAATTCTACTATTGCCATTATCTTCAAGTTTCTCATCTTCTGCTGTTGGGAAGGAAACAATTGGATTGAGCTTTATCTGTTCGAACTTGAGTAAGTAGTACAGCTGGTTGCAGTTTCATGGGTGATCCAAATGAGACATAGTCATACGCTTTAATCCCTAACTTTTGCCTGGATTGCCCTTTCAGGTTTTCAATCCACCGGGATACCCTTTTTTGCCCAAGCCGCCTTTTCAGGTTTTCGACTTGCCGGGTGTACATCTTTTTATATATATATCCCTAATTTTTGCCCAAACCCTTTTGGTTTGCCGGGATGCCCTTATTTTTGCCTAGGCCTGTCAACCTAGCGGGTCTCTTTTTATGCGTAGTATTTTTTAACTATGTCTGCGTTTACAGGCTGTGGGAAGTCTTCACCATCCATTGTAGTGAGTATCATGGCACCTCCTGAAAACACTGTCTTGACTACAAATGGTCCTTCATATGTAGGAGTCCACTTGCCTCTAGGATCACCCTGTGGTAATATGATACGCTTGATTACCAAGTCACCAGCCTGATATACCTTCGGCTTAACCTTCTTGTTAAAAGCTTTGATCATTCGTTTCTGGTACATCTGGCCATGACAAACTGCTGCTAACCTCTTCTCATCAATCAAATTTATCTGGTCAAGTCGAGTCTGAATCCACTCATCTTCATCCAAGCCTGCATCCTTCATAATTCTTAAGGAGGGACTCTGAACTTCAATGGGCAGAACTGCTTCCATACCATAGACTAAGGAGAATGGGGTTGCCCCTGTTGAAGTACGTATTGTGATACGATAACCATGGAGAGCAAATGGTAACATCTCATGCCAATCCTTGTAAGTAACTGTCATCTTCTGTACGATCTTCTTAATGTTCTTATTAGCAGCTTCAACTGCCCCATTCATCTTCGGACGATACGGAGAAGAGTTGTGATGCTTAATCCTGAATTGCGTGCAGAGATCAGTAATCATAGTGTTATTCAGATTAGAGCCATTGTCAGTGATAATCCTCTCAGGGATGCCATACCTACATATGAGATTATTCTTAATGAATCGAGCCACAACATTCTTGGTAACAGATGCAAATGAAGCTGCCTCTACCCACTTCGTGAAGTAATCAATAGCAACCAGGATGAAACGATGCCCATTAGAAGCAGTAGGCTTGATCTCACCAATCATATCAATGCCCCACATGGCAAAGGGCCAAGGAGCAGTCAACACATTCAATGGCGATGGAGGTACATGGACTTTATCAGCGTAAATTTGACACTTGTGACATGTTCTGGAGTGTTGATAGCAATCAGCTTCCATGGTAGACCAATAGTAACCTGCTCTCAATATTTTCTTTGCCATAGTATGACCACTAGAGTGAGTGCCAAAGGTACCATCATGCATATCTTCCATAATCTCAGTTGCTTCCTTTTTATCCACACAACGAAGCATAGTTGAATCATGATTGCGCTTGTACAAAATCCCATTACTCAAAAAGAACTTAGCAGAAAACCTTCTCAGAAACTTCCTATCTTTGACAGATGCCCCTTCAGGAAACTCCTGAGCTTCAAGATATCTTTTTACTTCATAGAACCAAGGCTTCTCCTCTGCCCCTTCTGTGTCAATCTCATTGCAGTATGCAGGCTTCTCAAATCTATCAATAGTAATCTTGGGAGCTTCATCATCCCAGCTGATCTCAAACATAGATGCCATGGTAGCTAATGCATCTGCCAACTGATTCTCTCTCCGGGGAATATGTTCAAAGGTAATCTCTTTGAAATGTGGGATCAAAGACAATACATGCTCTCTGTAAGGAATGAGGTTATCATGCTTGGTATCACAATCTCCTTTAATCTGACTTACTACCAGGGCTGAATCTCCATACACATCAAGGAACTGAATCTTCATATCAATAGCAGCTTTAATACCCAGGATACATGCCTCATACTCAGCCATGTTATTGGTACAATAGAAACAAAGTCTGGCAGTAATCAGGGTATGACAACCTTCAGGGGAACTAATCACAACACCAACACCATTACCAAGTGCATTAGAGGCACCATCAAAAACCATAGTCCATCGGGATCCTTGTTCAGGTCCGTTATATTGTCCAGGTTCTTTGGTAATAATCATAATGTCTTCATCAGGGAACTCAAAACTTATTGACTGATAATCATCCACTGCTTGATGAGCCAAATGATCAGCAACAACACTTCCCTTGATGGCCTTCTGAGTAGTATATTGTATGTCATATTCTGTCAAAATCATTTGCCATCTTGCAATTCTTCCGGAGAGAGCAGGTTTCTCGAATATGTACTTGATTGGATCCATCTTTGAAATCAATAAGGTAGTATGGGTCAACATATACTGTCTTAATCGGCGAGCAGCCCATGCCAAAGCGCAGCAAGTTTTCTCGAGCAGTGAGTATCTTGTTTCACAGTCGGTAAACTTTTTGCTAAGGTAGTATATTGCCTGCTCTTTTCGACCAGACTCGTCATGTTGCCCCAACACACACCCCATTGAGTTGTCTAACACTGTTAAGTACATAATCAAGGGTCTTCCATCAACTGGTGGCATCAAAATTGGAGGTTCTAGCAGATATCTCTTGATTTCATCAAAGGCAGTCTGGCATTCATCATTCCATTCCATCACCTGATCTTTCTTCAACAACTTGAAAATTGGCTCACAGATGGCAGTCAATTGGGAAATAAATCTTGCAATGTAATTCAATCGTCCCAAGAAACCTCTAACTTCCTTCTCAGTACGGGGAGCTGGCATCTCTCGTATAGCTTTCACTTTTGCAGGATCCACTTCAATACCTTTTCCACTGACTATGAATCCCAGGAGCTTTCCAGACCTAACTCCAAAAGTACACTTGTTTGGGTTCAATCTCAACTTGTATTTCTTCAACCTCTCAAACAATTTATGCAGATGATCAAGATGTTGTTCTTCATTTTGGGACCTGGCTATCATATCATCCACATATACCTCTATCTCATGATGAATCATATCGTGAAACAAAGCCACCATAGCACGCTGATATGTTGCCCCTGCATTCTTCAAACCAAATGGCATCACCTTATAGCAAAAGGTGCCCCACTGTGTAACAAATGTTGTCTTCTCCATATCTTCAGGAGCCATCTTGATTTGATTGTAACCAGAGAAACCGTCCATAAAAGAGAATACCTTATGATGAGCAGTGTTGTCTACCAGAACATCAATATGAGGAAGTGGGAAGTCATCTTTAGGGCTGGCCTTGTTCAAATCCCTGTAGTCTACACACATACGTACCTTACCATCTTTCTTAGGTACCGACACCACATTTGCAACCCACTAAGGATAAGAAGTTACTGCTAAGAACCCTGCATTGAACTGTTTCATTACCTCTGCCTTGATCTTCTCTGACATTTCAGGACGCATACGACGAACCTTCTGCTTCTTTGGACGACAATCTTCTTTCACTGGTAAACGGTGAACCACAATGTCTGTATCCAACCCTGGCATATCTTCATAAGACCAAGCAAAGATCTCCACATAGTCACGTAACATCTGAATCAACCTGCTCTTGACACTATCTTCTAAATCAGCCCCTATCTTGACCTCTTTCCTGTTTTCTTCAGTTCCCAGATTCACAACTTCGACTGGCTCTTCATGTGGCTGTATGGCTTTCTCTTCTTGTTGTAGCAACCTAGCAAGCTCTACAGGTACTTCACAATCGTCCTCATTTCCGTCTTCAGCTTGATAGATCGGATTCTCGAAATTATAATTGGCAATAGTAGAACTGTTATCAACAGGATCCATAGTGGATGAGGATCTGCATTTTAGTGATGTGGGTGTGTGTAAGAACACATAGCTGATAAAGCAAAAATAAAAGAAAAGAAAGACAAGGAACACAATATTTACTAAAACGAAACGTCCACTGATTTTTATTGAATGAAGTATGCAAATGAAATGACAGCCCGTAACAAGCACACCATTGTGCCCCGGGTAAGGCACAAGGCTTGAAAGTTTTATTGTTCAAGGAATTACAAACTTAAAAAGCAACAACACAGTAATAGTATTTACTCCTGACTAAAGGAGATAGGGATAACATCTTCAGCTTTCCAATTATTGAGTCCAGCACCCACAGTAGGAAAAATCCAAGCATCCAGGTTGTAGTCTTCATCATAGTCTCCCACAGCATTGATCTGATCTTTCATAACCCCTTGATTGGTGATACGAACAGCACGAGCACGACGAACAGCCTTCTGGGACTCTTCATCCACCACAGCTCTAGCATCATTGAGGGAGGCCATTGCCATTGTTGGAGGTTTTCTGGTGACCACAGGAACTTTCTTCGCAACAGGAGGAGCTACATAATCATTAACAATCCAGGGAACCACTTCAAATGTCTGACGCGGAGTTTCAATGTATTCACCTTCCATTTCCAGATACTTGAAGGTATTCACATGGCTGACAAAATATTCTTCCTCTCCATAGACAGTAACAACCTTTCCTTCCACCAGATATCTTAGCTTCTGATGTAATGTAGAGGTTACAGCACCTGCCCCATGGATCCAGGGACGACCAAGCAAACAAGAGTACGAAGGACGAATATCCATCACATAAAATGTAGCAGTAAAAACCTGAGAGCCAACTTTAATTGGAAGATCAATTTCCCCATGCACTACTCTTCTAGAACCATCAAAAGCCTTCACCACAATATTACTGGGCTTCAGCACAACATCTTCAGGGCTCAGCTTGTTCAGGACTTCTTTTGGCAACACATTTAGAGAGGAACCATTGTCTATCAATACATGGGACAGGGTAGTGCCCCTGCATTCAATTGAAATATGCAAGGCCCTGTTATGATCCCTCTTGGCAGGGGTCAAATCAGTATCAGAAAATCCCAACCCATTATCATAAGTCAGGTGGGTAATACAATTCTCAAACTGGTCAACAGAAATTGCATTGGGTACATGAGTAGTCTTCAGAAACTTGATCAAAGCTTTTGCATGAGCTTCAGAACATAACAACAAGGATAACATGGAGATCTTTGAGGGAGTATGCCCCAACTGATCAACAATGTCATAATCACTCTTGCGAATGATTTTCAATACTTCTTCCATCTGCTTAGAGAGATCATCAGCAGCTGGCACATCAGTAGATATTGGTTCAATAACAGGACCCTTGCCCCGAGCATCAGTGGTAGAGGTAGCAGCAGGAGTAACTGCATTCTTGGAAGTCACTGGAGGAGAGAACACTCTTCCGCTTCGTGTGATCTTACTAGATCCAGCAATATTGTCAACATCAATAGGCACATCAGCTAAGGGCTCCTGCTTAACACCATGGATGTAAACATCAGACCCATAGTGCCAAGGCACAGCTTTATCAGATGTATATGGAATAGGACCAGGAGTAGTAATGATCAGAGGAGCCACTCTGGATTCAACAACAACTTTCACAGGACCCTCAGCAGTAATCCTGATTGGACCTTGATGGATGATTTTAATAGGTCCCTTTGAAGTGATTCTCACCGGCACTTTGTCAACCATGTCAACCTCTTCAATCCTTCTACCTTGAGTAATATGATCCACCATACTTTCTACAGACGATGGAGTCCTCTCAAACACTATAGCATACTTATCCATGAGACGTTGAATTCCATCTCTCAATCTCCAACAACTATCCGGCTTATAGGTACAATACAAACAATCATCACGACAACCTGGAAAGAGCCCAGCTTGCACTAACTTTTTCTTGATAACAGACAATGGTGTGGTCAACTCCGCAACTGAATAGACATGTAAATCTTCATCAATGGCATTGACAGTCTTCTCGTGATTTGGCATTGGAGCAGTAATCACATTTGGAGTACCCGGAGGGTCAAACTCAATCTCTCCAGCCTCAATCATATCTTGAATTTTGTTCTTCAAGACCCAGCAGTTATTAGTATCATGACCCTGACAGTTTGAATGATATGCACATCGTGCATTGGGATTGTACCTTGGAGAGGTAACATTAGGATTCTGAGGAGCCTCTTTCAAAGTAATAAGTTCAGCCTTCAACAAGTGTTGCAATGCCTGAGCCATTGACATGTTGATCTTTGTGAACTGCCTTCTAGCCCTCTGTTGGTTGCCCTGTGGCTGCTCTGGTGTTGTAGGAGTTGGATTTGGGATATGCACTGCACTAACAGACTGATGCCTTCTATTACGATCAGGTTGACCATAAACAGCATTGGATTCTTTCTTCCCAGTGGGAGGCTTCTTTGCAGCACCTGATGAAGAAGTACCCACTTGGATCTTGCCATTCTTTATACCATTCTCTACTCGCTCTCCTGTCATGATCAACTCAGTGAAGCCAGATGATGAGCTTCCAATGAGATGACTGTAAAACGGACCATTCAGTGTACACATGAACATATCAACCAGTTCCCTGTCAGTCAAAGGGGGTTGAACTCTTCCAGCTAAATCTCTCCACTTCTGAGCATACTCCTTAAAACTTTCTTTGGCACCCATAGACATGCTTTGTAGTTGCATGCGAGTGGGGGCTAAGTCAGCATTGTATTGATACTGCTTATAGAAAGCTTTAGCAAGATCATTCCACTCCCTGATGTTGACACTCTCCAATTGATAATACCACTCCAACTGAGCTCCAGATAAGATCTCTTGAAAAAAGTGGATCCACAACTTCTTATCAGCAGTGTGAGGTTGAATTCTTCTGACATAAGACCTCAAATGCAGCTTGGGACAGGAGACCCCATCATAAACAACAAAGGTAGGAACCTTGAAACCAATGGGTATGACAACCCCAGATATCAGACTCAAATCTTCAAAATCTAGCCCAGAAGATTTCTGCAACTCCATAGCATCCATTCTATCCACCAGCATCTTGAATTTGTCTTCATTAGGATCATGGTAGTAATTAGCCTCAGAATTAGAGTCCCCCATAGTGTTGTGGAGACTGCCTCCCTCTTTTTCAGACTCTTCAGACTCAGAATCTTCAACTGGTTCTTTGGTTTTGGCAAGGCCTTTGAACCTCATCCCCATGTTGATCAGGCCACCTGACCTTCTAGTCTTCTTGGTCTTCTTGGCCAGCAGTGTCTTCAATTCATCCTGCCCCTTGGACAAGTTCAGGATCAGCTCTTGGAACTGTGTATTTTGTGCCTGGAGATCCTTAACTGTTTGTTCAAGAGCCATTGCTGAAATAAACAGCGAGAAGATGAGAAACCTGTGCATAAATAAACCTGTGATGCGATGATATGATATGTGAATGCATATGCAATGTTTTCAAGGACCGCAGGATTTAAATTTGCTTAGACAAACAAGAAGGTAAAATTTTATTAGTAATAAATTTGTTTTGCCTCTTGGGCTTACAGAAAATGAAATGCAGTAAATACAAGAGATGGGGTTTTAAGTCTCCCATGGACGTTTCCTCTTTGTGTTGAGGTATGAGTTGAGATTTCGCTCCTCATGAAGTTGCTTTGTTAGTTCTAGGATTCTTTCTTGGCTTGCTTTGTAATGAGCCTCAAAAGTATCCCTTTGCTCCTTCAACTGGATCCAGGATCTCTGTAAGTCTTCCATGTCAGTAGGCATGTCTGGGTGAAGGATGGTATAAGCAGTATCTCCTTCAGTGACAGGTTCCATGGTAACTGGCAGGATAGCAGGATATGGCATCATGAGAGTCTAAGCACGAGATCGCACCCATCTGAGATAAGCTTCCATAGGAATAGTGTACTTAGGCTCCAGTGTCTTGCTGTCAACCCTGTTTACTTTTCCCCAGGCTCGTATGAATCTCTGACGGTAACCCTGAAGATCGTTGTCATAATCAAACACAATGCCCTGAATCAACATGTCATGTGGACCATCACTCCGAGCGTAACCAAACTGTCGTAAAGCTAGAGAGGGGTTGTAGGTGATGCCTCCTCTTATGCCTAGAAGTGGCACATTAGGAAACTCCCCACAACGGTCAATAATAGTGACATTCTCCATAGATCTGGAGCACCAATGAATATCTGAATGTGAGAGTGACATGATCCTTTTGGACCATCTGAACCCTTGCTCATTCTTCATTACTGAGCGAGGAAAGTGAGAAATAAACCACCTAGATAGCAAAGGTATGCAGCACATCAAAGTTCCTCTTGCCCTTGTAGTACGGGTATGAAGAGAATGTAGGATGTCTCCAAGCAATGTAGGCACTAGATTGTGACTCAGGAATATGTTGATGGCATGAACATCTATGAACTGATCTGGATTGGGGAACAATACTAAGCCATATATCAGCAAGGCTAAGATATCCTCAAAAGCATCATAACTCATAGCCTTCAAGAACATTTGAGCCTTCTCTATCAACACCTTAGCAAGAACACCCTTGACTCCACTTCTCGTTTCTAGAACAATGTCTGACTTCTTCAGATGTAGAGCTGCAGCAATAACCTCAGGTTTAGGCTCCTTCTCCAAGCCTGTGAATGGTTTCTGATCAAGAACAGGTATACCCAGAAGCTTAGAGAACTCTTCCATGGTTGGAACCAGCTGATAGTCGGGGAATGTGAAGCAATGGTGCTTAGGATCAAAGAACTGAAACAGAACACTCATTATGTCTTCATTGAACCCTGAGGTGACTAGATCCAATAGGTGACCATGTCTCTTGATGAACTGGGAATGATCAGACACTTGAGAAACCAACTCTTTAAGCTTAGCAGGTATGCTCACAAAGTTGATCCTGATAGTGTTTCTACGAGCTGAAGCCATGACCTGCAACAAAGAACAAAGATAAATCCCTTGGTCCTTGAAATGGTTAGTGAAAATGCTATACTTATGATGCATGATGATGTCATGATGTTATGCTCAATCACAAACATGTGGCACACACAAGCAAGTCACACAATAGCCCTAGGTTTAAAGGCTTGCATGAGGTTCAAAGGTAAGTACCCTCCCCTGAAGTTAGTTGGTTCATCCTGTCCTATAAAGTAACCAGGTTCTAAGGGATCTCAATATCATTGATCCTTCACAAGGGTGGTTGATCAGAAGGCAACTTACTTGCCAACCAAAACCCTCCAAGTTTAAGATCTCAATGAGTGTAGTATCGAGTGTCAACCAACTTCAGTCTGCACCAAAGCCGGTTATCTCACTACTTTCTAAAGGCCAAGATGAGTTGACTAGGGTTCTAAAAGTTAGTTAGTGCATTGACAACATATGGCAGCCTCATATTATCCTCAACTTGACTTAAGGAACATAAGCACCAACCAAGAAGTCACACTAACTATGGCCACCAGATCAACCGTATCGATATACGTCGTACAGTTTCCTTGGTCTATTGCCATTTACCTATGGTACACTAGATCCGGGTTAGGACCTTTCACACATAAGAGCACCCCAACAAGATAATATAAAGCAAGCAAGGCAAACAATTTAAAGTGATCTAATTCCTAAGGGTACCCCTCTTTAATATTAAATCCCCAGCAGAGTCGCCAGTTCTGTAACACGGTGGGAGAACTGACTTTAGTTATGTTGCGGATAGCAAGAGTCGCCACCGACTTTTATTTTATCCAAAGGAAAGGCATAAAAGAACAGGAAAAACCTTTTAAAAGATTTTTGGGTCCGGGGGGTAGGTTATGTAAAGGGAAGGTGTTAGCACCCTTTACATCCATGGTTATCCATGGGCTCTTAGTTACTTAGCTCACTTTAAAATGTTTTTGAAATGTGAAGTGTATGAATAGAAATTTTCTTAAGAGTTTTATAATGATCCATGTACGGATGCGTAAAAAACTTGTGTTTGAAAATTGTTTGAAGTGTGAAGTATTTGAAAAGTTTTTGAATAGTGAGCAAGCAACTATGAGGAACCTACCCTAATTTTAAAGTCTTTTCTGTTCTTGAATCCTTTAAATGGTAAGACTAACCCTATTATTAAGGAATAGGTAGTCATTACCTTGGATGTGAGGGACAAGTGAAGGGTCATCTGTTTATTTAGGCAACTGTGGGGTGTATAAGCAATTCGGAGGGACTTATCATCTTTATTCGAAAGGGACAAGATCATTACGAAGGCAACATTCGAAAGGGACTTGATCTTTTATTTGTTAAGGGACTAGATGATTTTATTTTGAGGGACTTTTGCTTTATACACCCTACTTGACCTTTTTGAATAGGCAACATTGAGAGGTAACCCTAGAAAGTGAGATGGCGATCAAAGATCGACTTACGTGTGTGAGTGTTTCAATTTAATATTTATCTTATAATTTAAATGATCTAAATTCAATTTTAAATATCATATAGGTTACAATCCCTATTTTTTACTAACCATGACATAAGAAATAAATAATTTAAAATTTACATCCAGAAACAATTACAAAAATAATGATAAAGCAATTTAAATAAATAGTAAAATAAACAAATAAGCAAAATATAAATAATATGTAAAATAAATAAGCAATTTAATTGGGTTAGTAATAATAATTAAAAATAAATAAGGTTAGTAATAAACATGATTAGTAATAATAATAATAATTAAAATAAATGGGGTTAGCAAAAATATCATAAGAACATAATTAAAATAATAAGCAACAAGAATAATATAATAATTAAAAGATTAGATTTTAATATGGACAATTATAAAAGAAAATATGAACAATTAAGTAATTATAACATTTTGAATTATATACAAATTATTAAATTATTTTTAAACATATTATAATTACAAGACTAAATTAGCATAGATTTAATTATTTCTAAACATTAAAAAAATTATTTATGCAAAAAAATTTAGATTATAAACAAGTTATAGAAATATTTACATATTATATAAAAAAAATAGAATTGATATTAATTGTATTTACAAAAATTCAATTATATTAAACAAAATATATACATGATAATTATATTTAGAAAATAAAATTAGGTTTTTTAGTTGTTTAGGAAAAAAATAAATTAGGGTTTGTTTTGTTTACAAAATTAATTTAATATATATATTATAATCTAAATACATAAAATAAAAAAAAACTAATTTTTGAATTAAGAAAAATAATTTTAGAATTTAGAAAAATATAGTATATACATATGTTTTATTTTGGAATTATTTAGATACGTAATATATATATATACAATTATTTCTAATTAATCAAAACAAATAAAAAAAAAAAAAAGGTTGGAACTCACCTGGCTGGGGTTTGAACCCAGGTCATTCTGTTTACCAGCAACAAAACCCACCACCAAGCCACCATGCGCGCAAGCAGTAAGAAAGAGGGTGGAATTGGTTTTATTCTATATCCTGAAAAATCCAGAAAAATAAAAGAAACAAAAGGCCTGGGGGATTCGAACCCAGGACCTTACACACAAACACACAAGTACATGACCAATCTTGCTGGGTGAGCGCATCTGTTAACAAACCAACAACAATTGATAATATATTATGATAGCTTAATACCTGGAAAAAGAAACAAAAAAGAACCGAAGCCAGGGTTCGAACCCCTGCCCTTTGCTTCATGCCTGCGCCTCATTACCAACTGATCCACATGCCATTTGTGATAATATAACAGAAACATAATATAATAAAATAAGTCCTTTATTTGAATTTGACTTTCGCGCCAGTCAACTTCTTCTTTTACCTCATAACCTTCGCATTTACCTGCAAATTTCTCCACGAATTTTCCTGCGTATTTTGAATTGCAGCAACATCTACGAAATTCAACAACCAACAAAACCATACAATTTCATAAAATTAAACCTATCAATATGATCCAGACATTCATGCGAATCATTCTATGGTTTTAGAATCCATTTATATTCCATAAATCAGAAAACCCTAAACCTTGGTCCAAACCCTAATAATGGTGTTTCACGGGTTATTCATGATTTCTTTGATTTCTTTGCCCAGAAACGTTCTACACATCATCACAAATAAGATTAGACAAACAAAATTCATTAAAGTGCAGTGAATTAGTGAAATCGAAAATTTGATATTCAAGAACAAATATGATTCGGTTAGCATGATATGGAGTGTTTGGGATGCATATGAGTATTGGTTTTCACTCAATGGTGTTCAGTGATCATGGCTATGTGCTTCAAATACCTTCAAATGTCCTGGAAATTCAAAACCGAATGCAGGCTTTGGAGAGGTTTTTTTATTTATGGAACTTACTCTTGGGAGGCAGAAAATTCGTGCTTGTTATTAGGGTTGTGTTATGTACTTATAGGATGATCAAATGAAGCTGAAAAACTAGGTCATTGTGTAGAAGATTTGATATGAAAAGATTCAAAAATATCATGCCTTAAAAATCAAATATTCTTGTATGAACACTTGCTATTTTTGGCTAATTCTCATGATTTTCTTTCCACTTCAATTCTAATCAAATTTATGATTTTCTAGAAGCTTGATCCAATTCAAATCTTACATTTTCATATTTTATTTTTATTTAAAATGATTTTTAATGAATTAAATCAAAATAAATAAAAATAAAATAATAAAAAATCTGATTTTTATTGACTTGGGTCGTGCATGAAGTTAATGTATGGATTGGGTCATCATTTGGCAAGCCCATTTGGAAGAAATTGGTTTTAGACCTCCATTTTCATCATAAACCAACCCAAAATTTCCCAACTTTGCAAGGGCACATATCCTTCAATTTTAATGCTATGAGGGTGTTCTTGGACATTTTGGAAAGCTTGAAGAGTCCTCTAACCAACCCCACTGGTTTCATGTCCATATCATTTACCAATCTCAAGTTATACCCTTTTGAAGTTGTTGACTTTTTGTTGACTTTCAAAAGGACCTATAATGTCTTAGCTCATACCTTCCAAATGAAGCATTTTTGGGCTTGGCTTGTGAGACACAAAGTTGTAGAGAATTCAATTTCCTTCAAAATGAGCTTTGAGTGGAGACTTGGTGATGAAGCATGTGAAAGTTATGGCTGGTCAAAGTTCAGTTGACTTTTCCTGAGGAAACCCTAATTTAGAAACTCCTGATTCTTGATGATCTGAAATCTTCTTGATAAATCATGATCAACCCTTTATCAAATGATGAATTTTACTTCATATACTTGATGTTGGAAAAAAAATCATGAAGTTTGACTTTGGTTTGACCACAGTTGACCTCAGTTTGACTTTTTAACTGCTTTGACTGATTTTGACTTATCTGATCATCTGACTGAGCAAACTTCTGAGAAAAGTCTTGAAACTTGTAATGGGGGTTCTTACATACATATAAGATGTTATGAAGCTCATTTGAAGTCTTGGAAGTTCATTTATCCTGATTAAAGTCAAAACCCTAGTTTTGGATGCACTGCTTAGGAGGTGCATTGTCTGAGGGACTTGTCAACTCTTCTGACCAATTATGAACTTTGTGAATCTTGTGAACCATCATAAAATGTCTTGTGAACCTCATGGGAGGTATTGTGAACCTTGTGAACCTTGTGAACTTCATAAAGTGACTTGTAGACTTCATGAACCTCATGAAAGGTCTTGAAAGCATTGGGAATCTTGTGAACCTTGTGAACTTCATAAAGTAACTTGTAGACTTCATGATCTTCATGAAAGGTCTTGAAAGCATTGTGAATCTTGTGAACCTTGTGAACTTCATAAAGTGACTTGTAGACTTCATGAACCTCATGAAAGGTCTTGTAAGTGTTATGAATCTTGTGAACCTTGTGAACTTTCTTAGCACACAAAGTCTTGTATTGTGAGGGAAAATTTTGGGGTGCAACACATGGTCACCTACTGGATCTAGTCACTTCAGGGTTCAATGAAGACATGATGAGTGTCCAATTTTAGTTCTTTGATCCTAAACATCATTGCTTCACATTCCCCGATTATCAACTGGTTCCTACAATGGAAGAGTTCTCCAAACTACTGGGTATACCTATCCTTGATTAGAGACCTTTCACAGGCTTAGAGAAGGAGCATAAACCTGAAGTCATTGCTGCAACCCTACATTTGAAGAAATAAGACATTGTCCTAGAAACGAGAAGCGGAGTTAAGGGCATTCTTGCTAAGGTACTGATGGAGAAAGCTCAAGTATTCTTGAAGGCTATGAGCTATGATGCTTTTGAGGAGATCTTAGCCTTGGTGATTTATGGCTTGGTACTATTCCCTAATCCAGACCAGTTCATAGACGTACATGCCATCAACATATTTCTGACTCATAACTCAGTGCCTACATTACTTGGAGATATCCTACACTCTCTTCACACTCGTACTACTAAGGTGAGAGGAACTCTGATGTGTTGCGTACCTCTACTATCTAGGTGGTTTATTTCTCACCTTCCTAGATCAATGATGAAGAATGACCAAGGGTTAAGGTGGTCTAAGAGGATCATGTCACTTTCTCATTCAGACATTCATTGGTGCTCTCGATCTATGGAGAATGTTACTATCATTGACCATTGTGGAGAGTCCCTAATGTGCCACTCCTTGGCATAAAAGGGGGAATTACCTACAACCCTTCTTTAACTCTATGTCGGTTTGGTTATGCTCGGAGTAATGGTCCTCATGACATGTTTATTCAGGGTATTGTGTTCGACTACGACAATGATCTTCAGGGTTACCGTCAAAGGTTTATACGAGCTTGGAACAAGGTGAATAGGATTGATAGCAAGACTTTGGAGCCAAAGTATTCTATTCCTATGGAGCCTTATCTCAAATAGGTGCAATCTCGTGCTCAAACTCTTTTGATGCCATATCCTGCTGTTCTACCAATCACTATGGAGCCTGTTGCTGAAGGAGATATTCCTTATACCATCCTTCATCCAGACGTGCCCAATGATTTGGAAGAGTTGCAGAAGTCTTGGATTCAGTTGTGGGAGCAAAGGGATACTTTTGAGACTCATTTTAGAGCTAGTCAAGAAAGAATTCTGGAGCTGACAAGGCAACTTCACGAGGAGCGGAACCTCAACAAATATCTCCACATCAAGAGGAAGTGTCCATGGGAGACTTTAAACCCCATATTTATTTTTGTATTTTATTGTTATTTCCTTTCATTGTAAGCCCAAGGGGAAAAATTATATTAAACATTTACTAATAAAAATTTGTTTTTGTTTTTCTTTAAACAAATTTAAATCCTACGGTCCTTGAAAACATTGCATATGCATCTACATACCATATCATTTCATGACAGGTTTCTATAGCAGGTTTCTCAATCTTCTCTCTATTTATTTCAGCAGAAATGGCTCTCGAACAAACTGTCAAGGATCTCCAGGCTCAGAATGCTCAGATCCAAGAAGTGATCCTGAATTTATCCAAGGGGCAAGAAGAGTTGAAAGCGTCCCTCTCTGAAAATCCTGAAGATAACAAGAATGGTCAGTTGGAACAATTGCAAGCTGAGATGGCAGAAATGAAGATCCAGATGAATAGTCAGGTGGCTCTTATCCAAAGTTTAGCTCAGGGGCAAGAAGAGCTGAGAACCTTTGTCCACAAACTTCAAAGTAATGGAGTCGGGAATATAATCGTCAGTCAACCTCCGATAAAACAAGCTGATTTGGTCGAAAAGAAGATAAGAATAAGAGAAGGAAAGAGACAGGCTACCACTGATTGTTCTTCAGTTGAAGAAAAAAGACCTTGTAAGATTAATCCACTTCGACACAAGGAATATAAAAGACAGTTTATCAAATTCACCACTCTAATGTCGCAATTTTTGTAATTCTTGTTGGAGATGAAGCTAATTTCCTTGGAAAATCCTCCTCAAAATCCTAATACTTCCTCTTCTCGCTATCATCCCAAGGCAGGGTGTATGTATCATTCCAACTGTCCCGAACACGATACTAATAGTTGTTGGGCATTGAAGAAAGGGATTCAAGACCTGATTGACGAAGGAATCCTCGAGGTTACACCAGAAGGCCAGATTGAGTTTTTCTATTGCCCATCAAACATCAAAGCGCCCAAACATCTGGAGTAACCAGTTTAGAGGGAGAGGCTTTGAGAACATTTGAATTTTCATTCGTAATTTCGTTTGTTTGTTTAAGCACTTACTATTATGTCAAAATTTTGTTTTCATTAATGCATTGCATATGTTTGTCTTGAATTAATCCATTTGTTTCACTATATTTTGAACTATGCTTCATATTTCTATTTTGTGATATTTAACTCCTGATAAAGCTATAAGCCTGTAGAGGGAGGATGACGAAAACAATACCATAATCTTATGCAGTATGTTTTTGAATAGACTATGCTAACGATGTACATGCATTGTTTCAATTCCTAAACAATGGAGATATAAGGAGGTTAATCCATTGTCAACCCTTTTGAGCCTATGAAGTAGGAGTTTTCATTCTCACGCAAATTAAAACCTTATTCATAACCTGGGGCAGGGTAGTTACTCGGTTAACTCAATTATGCCAATTATTTGTGTTGTACACAACTAATGATGGTTCCCTATAATCATTAAACCTAACAGTCAATATCTAGCAAAAGAAAAACTCACTAAGTCAAAACCTATGAAGGAGACTTAGTAAGAAAAAATTGAGACGTCCCGTTGACTGTAATCTTAAGACAAACAGTTCAGGCAAAAGGAAGGGATAATAAAGTAAAAAAAAAGGTCACTATAAATCCTCAACAAAAAAAAGAGATGACTTTTTAAATAAAGTTATGGTTTCTGAATCATCTCAAATGGCAGTATTACGATTCCAAACACCTTTGGAGCCTCAATGCATAAGTTAACCGAACATAGGACTGAAGAACATCATGGAGAATGGGTTGGGTACAAATAAGTTTGAGCTTTTTATCCTTTGTTTCTTAAACCGTGAACCAAACCACGTTACAACCCTTTAAAAGTCCTAACTGAAGCATAGTTAGTTCGAAAGCGTACTGCTACAAAAAGGTATCTTGACTCCTTTAGGGCTTATTATAAATCTTGAGTTAATATCACAGTTTTTACAAACATTGTTTTTCTAACTCTTTTTCAAAACTTCAAGACAGACATAAGCATTACATTTTTTAATACCATTCTTTGCATATTACTGAGTGTTTGACAAACAGAGAAACTTACATGATGAACACTCAATAAACCAGAGTCCTTCCAACAGACAAAGTTGCTTTCTGGATCAAAGCCAATGTATACAAAGGGGCATAGTCATTATCTCCCAATCAAGGGGGCATGCCATGATACTTCCTAATTCATTTGGGGCAATCAGGTCAAGATTCAACTATGTTTAAGTAGCCAGGGGCAGGTCTCCTCATCTATTTGAATTACCAAAGGTAACATCACAGAGTTCACAATGCCAGGGACATATTATTGGGGGGACATTTTGCTTATTTCTCTTGAGGTAACTCCTTTCAGATACTTCCATTATGGGACAATTTATCCTCAACCAAGGGGCAACGCTCTCTTTCCAAATCTAATACCCGGAGTGTATATGGTCAATCACAATTGTATTACCTTGATATTGGATTCTCAGTAGAAGCCATTGTGGAAATTAATTGTATATGCCAGTAGTATCAGATGGTGTCAGTATTATGTCCTCGGATCCAGCAATGAGAATTTCTGGGAAATTATTCAGGAAAGTTAAGAACCTTGGAAGCTCTGAATCCAATTGGTTATAGACTCTCAAAGTTGAAACGATTCTGTTTTCGAGTTCAGGTTTACTTTTCCCTCTTTATTCAAGGAAGAAATCTTTTTCTGAATTCAGGTTTACTTTTCCCCTTTTACTAAAGCAAGAAAAGTCAGTTGGTTATGTTTGAATGTATATATGCCTTTGAATATGATTGATGTTTACCAGAAATTCATAAAATACAATAATAGCATTTACTAAGAATGAACGGAGGTAGGAATTCAATGAATCTTCGTCGGTTCATCCCCACAGATTAATCTTTACGGATATTCTTACGGAATACTTCAAGTAATATCTTGTACTTCCAACTCTACGAAGTCTCCAAACAGTTTCATATCCTCCGAAGAATTGATACTTTACCGAATAAGTCTCCCAGATCTAGGTCCATCTCTTTTATCCTCAGTCAGGATATTCAGAAACTAAATCCTTCAATAAGAAATACGAAAAACGAAAAACGGGAGGTTCTAAGTATGATATTCAGAAACAAGATGGGAGCAAAGTCTTCATATTTCTCAGCAACGAATCGGGATTTATTTTCCCCAGCCAGCAGTTGTGCTACGAAGCTACTTATATGCTTCAACTACATAATTCATTCGTACATACATCATATCGTATCATATCACATCATACGCATTCTCATAAGATATTATCTTGCAGAATGTTATATACATCATGATATTTGCACCGAACTAACCTTGTTTTTCAGGTTAATTCTCCAGTAGACAAACTTCATCAACAAATTGTTATTTTGGGACGTTGTTTATTCTTCAAGAAGGCTATTTTGAGACGTCGTTTATTCTTCTAAAAATCCATATTGTTACCTTGGGCCGTCATTTATCAACCCGAAGGTTATCTCATTATTTTAGGACGTCGTTTATTCTTCCCGAAGGCTATTTTGAGACGTCGTTTATTCTTCTCAAAATCCATATTGTTACCTTGGGCCGTCGTTTATCCACCCGAAGGTTATCTCATTATTTTAGGACGTCGTTTATTCTTCCTGAAGGCTATTTTGAGACGTCGTTTATTCTTCTCAAAAGCCATATTGTTACCTTGGGCCGTCATTTATCCACCCGAAGGTTATCTCATTATTTTGGGACATTGTTTATTCTTCCCGAAGGCTATTTTGAGACGTCGTTTATTCTTCTCAAAAGCCATATTGTTACTTTGGGTCGTCGTTTATCCACCCGAAGGTTATCTCATTATTTTGGAACGTCGTTTATTCTTCCCGAAGGCTATTTTGAGACGTTGTTTATTCTTCTCAAAAGCCATATTGTTACCTTGGGCCGTCATTTATCCACCCGAAGGTTATCTCATTATTTTGGGACGTCGTTTATTCTTCCCGAAGGCTATTTTGAGATGTCGTTTATTCTTCTCAAAAGCCATATTGTTACCTTGGACCGTCGTTTACCCACCCGAAGGTTATTTCATTATTTTGGGACGTTGTTTATTCTTCCCGAAGGCTATTTTGAGACGTCGTTTATTCTTCTCAAAAGCCATATTGTTACCTTGGGCCGTCGTTTATCCACCCGAAGGTTATCTCATTATTTTGGGACATCGTTTATTCTTCCCGAAGGCTATTTTTAGACGTCGTTTATTCTTCTCAAAAGCTATATTGTTACTTTGGGCCGTCGTTTATCCACCCGAAGGTTATCTCATTATTTTGGGACGTCGTTTATTCTTCCCGGAGGCTATTTTGAGACGTCGTTTATTCTTCTCAAAAGCCATATTGTTACCTTGGGCCGTCGTTTATCCACCCGAAGATTATCTCATTATTTTGGGACGTCGTTTATTTATCCCGAAGGTTATTTTGAGATGTCATTTATTCTTCTCAAAAGTCATATTGTTACCTTGGGCCGTCGTTTATCCACCCGAAGGTTGTCTCATTATTTTGGGACGTCGTTTATTCTTCCCGAAGGCTATTTTGAGACGTCGTTTATTCTTATAAAAAGCCATATTGTTACCTTGGGTCGTCTTTTATCCACCCAAAGGTTATCTCATTATTTTGGGACGTCGTTTATTCTTCTTGAAGGCTATTTTGAGACGTCGTTTATTCTTCTCAAAAGCCATATTGTTACCTTGGGCCGTCGTTTATCCACCCAAAGGTGTTCTCATTATTATGGGACGTCGTTTATTCTTCCCGAAGGCTATTTTGAGACGTCGTTTATTCTTCTCAAAATCCATATTGTTACCTTGGGTCGTCGTTTATCCACCCGAAGGTTATCTCATTACCTTGGGTCGTTGTTTATCCACCCAAAAGGCTAGATCTTCATATTTGGGATTGCTTTCCTCTCAAAGAAATATATCTGAAGAACTTCTATCTGAATGACATCTTTAAGTCCATTCAAGCAATACAACCAACCAACAGTTTCATTCTGCCCACCGGCGAGTGCAAAAGTTTTGGGCTTTTGTGTTCAATCCTCTTCAACCTTCAAGTCACGAATGGCGTACATGTCAATCTAACTCCTCAGATTTCAGAAAATTGAACAGGGGCAGCTGTTGTACCCCAAACGTTTCCCTCTCACAATCAAAGCAAGGTGTCCCTAGAGTTCTTTCAAGGTTCACAAGGTTCACATGGTTCACAAAGTTCACAATTGGTCAGAAAATTTGAAAGTTATCTCAGACAAAGCATCCTCCTAAGTAATGAATCCACAACTAGGGTTTTGAGTTTATCTGAGCTAAATGGACTTCCAAGGCCTCAAGTGAGCTTCATAAAATCCCACATGTCTTCAAGAATCCCCATATCAAGTTTTAGGGCTTTCCCAATAAGTTTGACCAGTCAAATGATCAGATATGCAAAAATTAGTCAAAACATTTAAAAAGTAAAATTGAGGTCAATTGTGGCCAAATTAAAGTCAAACTTCAAGATTTGTTGCAAACATCAAGATTATGAAATAAATTTCATCATTTGATCAAGGGTTGATCATGATTCATCAAGGAGATCTCAGATCATCAAGAATCAAGAAGTTTCTAAATTAGGATTTCACAGTAAAAGTCAACTGAACTTTGACCAGTCATAACTTTCACATGCTTCATCAAAAATTTTCCATACAAATCTCATTTTTAAGGAAATTGAATTCTCTACAACTTTATGTCTCACAAGCCAAGCCTAAAAATGCTTCATTTGGAAGGTATGAGCTAAAACATTACAGGTCATTTCAAAAGTCAACAAAAAGTCAACTTTTTCCAAAGAGCATAATTTGAAAATGGTAAAAGATATGGACATGATACCAAAGAGGTTTGTTAGAGGGATCTTTAAGCTTTTCAAAATGTCCAAGAACACCTTCATAGCCGTAAAATTGATGGATTTATGCCTTGTCAAAGTTGGGAGATTTTCAAGGGGTGTATGAAGAAAATAAGGGCTTAAATCCATTTTTTTTCCAAATGGTCCTATCATTCTGCAACCCAATCTTCAAAATAGCATCAAGCACGACCCAATTCAAATAATTTCTGATTTTTATAATTTTATTATTATTTATTTGGATTTTATTCATTAAAATTCATTTTAAATCAAAATAAAATATGAAAATACAAATATTTAATTTGATTCTTCTTCTAGAAGCCTTTAAATGACATTTACGTTGATTAGATGCCATACAAATTCGTGCATAACATAAATAGCAAGGTTTGGTATGATTTTTGGACATTTATGAATAATTGGTTTCTTCAATCTCAAGTTATCCCAAAAGCCCACAAATCCATCAAACTTTCTGACCTAATTCATTCACTATAAGTACATGAACACAACCAATACACAAGGACATGTTTTTGCAGCCTCAAAGAAGAATAACAAAACTCAAAATTTTCATAACAAAGTCAAATTTGGATTCTCTAATTGTGTGACTTTTCAGGTGAATCAAGGGTTGCAAACCCTTCATGGGCCATCACTGAACATGTTTGCATCATCCATTGCATCCAAAACCTCAAAAATCACTCAACCTGAATCCTCTTGTTCTTGAAATTTGATTTTTTTTTCGTTTCTGGATTTTTATGCATCATTAACAGGTTTTGATTGTGTTTTGTTGTTTGTATGAATCCATAGATGAATTCTGGGCATTTACATGGAAGTTTCGTGGCCGAATCGCTCAGGTGCCATGGCTAGGGGTTTCACATATAAGACCTTATAAATGTTTTTTGAGACCATGGCTAGAACGTACAAGTCTTAAGGATCACGTTTATCTAATCAATTTGTAAAATTTTGCATGTTTGAAGTTTTAGTTTTTCGCAAGGTTTTAGCTACAAAATATTTGTAGCAAAATTGCAGCAGTATCCTAGCTATTTCGTAGCAAAAAATAGCCCGTCTGGAGGAGGAAGACGACCTGCGCGCGGTTTGCAAAATTTGAATTTGAATTTTTATATCACAAAGAGTGTGTAGCTCAGCTGGTTTTGGTGAAGCGCATTTGAGGCCAATGAGCTGGTTTCGAATCCCAAGTCTCATTTTTTTTATATAATTACACTATTTTTCAGGTTTATGTTTTAAGGAGCTTGGCCCATTCAAAAATCACCAGGCGCGCGTTGGTCCACTGGCAAGGAGTGTGTGTGTGTGTGTGTGTGTGTGTGTGTGTGTGTGTGTGTGTGTGTGTGTGTGAGTGTGTGTGTGTATGTGTGTGAATATTGGAGACCTGGGTTCGACCCCAGGCTCCTGCAGGTTTGTTTTTTTGGCTTATTTTCATAAGTTTTATTAATTAATTAAGATAAATCTTTTTTCTAAATTAAATAAAAAAAAACTTAATAATAAATAAGTGATAAAATTATAATTTTGTATATAACTTTTATTATAAAAATATTTTGTAAATAAAAATCTAATTGACTTTTGTTTTATAATTCTAAAAAAATATTGTATATAAATAACCTACTAATTTAATTAGTTAATATTTTTCTACAATCTTTATATTTTTGTAAATAAAATGTTAATTATTTTTATAAAATTATTTTATTATCTATTTATAACAACAAACATTTATTTTGTAAATACTAACTCTTTTATTATTTAAAAATAATTCTTTTCTTCTAAAATTTCTTAATAAGATTTTATTAATATTTTTTTTGTATTAATAGTATTATTTTCTTATAATAGTAATAATCATATAATGTAAATAGTTAAAAATCTTTCTTAATAATCTTTAATTATTTTTCTCTAAACTTAATTCCCTTTTCTCACTAATACTAATAACTTCTAAAAAATTAACTTGTCTAATCTAAGTTTTTTTAATTAAATGTTCAATTTATTTTAACTTTATTATTTTTTCTTTATTATTATTATTATTATTGTTTTATTATTATCATTGCTTTATTATTACTTATTTATCTATTATTCTTGCTTTATAATTTATTTTCATCCGATTATATTGTATCTATCCCAAAGCCTTGTAATAATTTGTAAATTTATTTATCCGTCTTTATTTTCTTCGTAAATACTTAACTGCGTGGTTAGTAATTTAGGGAGTGCAAAACTAACTGTAAATAATTGAACTTAGAAAATTAAATTCAAGACAAATATCTGAAAATAACACTCACACACGTAAGTCGATCTTTGATCGCCATCTGCACTTCCTAGGGTATTCCTCTTGGTTGCCTTAAAATAAATGGTCAAGTCCCTCAAATATAGGGGTGTTTAAGAAAAGTCCCTTTAAGAATAAATCATCATTGTCCCTTTAAAGAATTTAAAAGATCAAGTCCCGCCGAGGTTGCCTACAATAATGATCTTGTTCCTTCGATAAATATGATGATAGTCCCTACGAATTGCTAAAAACTCCCTTACATGTTGACTTTATTGACCATACGATGACCCTACGCTTGTCCCTTAATAAAATCCAAAGTAATGACTACCTATTCCTTAATAATAGGGATAGTATTACTCTTGAAGAAACATAAAAGAACTTGAATAACTTAGCTTAGGGTAGGTACCTCCTAGTTACTTGCTCACATCTTAAAACTATTTTTCACACATCACTTTTCTTAAACATTTTTCAAACTTAAAGACTTTGTATACATCCATACAAGGATCATTACAAAGTACTTAGAAAAATTTCTAAACACACACTACACTTTCTTTTCAAAAAAAAATTAAAGTGAGCTAAGTAACTAAGAGCCCATGGATAACCATGGATATAAAGGGTGCTAACACCTTCCCTTTATATAACCTACCCCCCGAACCCAAGTCCTTTCAAAACGGTCTTTCCTGTTCTTTTATGTCCCTTCCTTATGGATAAAATAAAAGTCGATGGCGACTCTTGCTATCCGCAACATGACTAAAAAGTCAGTTCTCCCACCGTGTTACACTTTCCTTTGGGATCTTCCATTATTCTGCGCAAGATTCCATACTTGGTTGGCTTCTCAGAAACTCCAGCCATCCTTATTTCGTTAGCATTCTTACCAGTCGAAATGTTGACAGTGAGGTCTTCAGTGACCTTCTTTTCGACATTGACGCCTTCAGTGGCCTCCTTTTCAGTGTTGATCTCACTATCAATCGTTATTGCTCTTTTTGTTGCCTCAAGGCTCTCAGCAGCCTCTACTTCCTCTTTGACGGAATCCTCAACAGCCTCCACCAAAATACAAATGTTTAACCATTTGTACTTTTGAAACATTCAATAAGTCTTGCGAAACAATTTTTATGTATTTGCACAACATTTAATAATTTCTGGATCATTTTAACATGAGAGTGATAAACGAAACACAATATCGTTGCACCATCACCACCCTTTTTTTGAACCATACAATACATTCTTCTTCATCAATACTCCACATTCAAAACAACCATAATTCCTCCATTATATTCTAAACAACCTCCATATCCATCCTTTAATACACATCATCACCATTTCCTCCATAATATCACAAACCTCACGACATTCAAAACAACCACAATTCCTCACATTACTACCATCACCAACACATGAATGATTGTATGTATATATGAACAATGATAAAAATCATAGTCCAAATTCAAACAATTGGGTTTTTTTTCATGTGCATCATGTGACTTCAAACATGCATCTCATTCTCTTTATGCAGATACGTAAATTTGTATCTCCATACAAATCAATTTTCATGAATCATTAATAATGATCTCATGGGATTGTTAAGCCTCTTTATCCAATTCTATTTTTATTCCATCCAATCCAAACTAAGCAAAAATTAAGAGATATTTGGCTTTTTTTGGTTTATTGAGTGAAGAACGTTAGGAAGCTCCTTGTGCAATTAAACAACATTTGGTTTAGATCCTTTAAACTTAAAATCCATACAACTTTATTCTCCACACTAGCTTCAACCTTTGTGAGGAAGAGAAGATATTATAATCTAGCCCGTAAACCTTTTCAATCTGAAGTAGGAGAGATGCTCCAAGTTATGAATTGGTTGGCCAAAAATCAGAACTCTTTCAAAGATACATTGTTGAAAGATTTTTCTAAATATGAAGGTACTTCTAATGTTGGTAAGGATTCCTTATATTATTCTAACAAGATTGTCTCTTATGAAAAAGTGGTTGGATACTTTTTATTTGTTTCCTCTCACCTTAAACTTTCAAAGATATGAGGTGGTGGGTATTATCGCACCTCGAAAAATACGATATTATGATGAAAGACCGCGAGCTAAGATGGAATAAGAGTCGGCATCTAATTCTGATTTATTCCTAATAGGGGAAAGAGAGGATATAGATAAAACCTGTCGAAAAAGAGCATGAAGAAAAAGGTTGTCGCAACCATTTCCTGGGTTTGGAAGTCAGTTATGAAAGGGGGAGGTATTAGCACCACTTACATCCATCGTACTCAATGGGAACCATTTGAGTTGTCACGCGAGAAAGGATTTCTATGCTTAATGAGTTACTTTCTAAGGGAAAAAAAGTTTGATTGATCCTAGGTGCTCGACAAGGATTGAGATCCTCGTGCCTATGTACTCCCTCGTGCAATGGGAAAGTCAGAGTTTTGTAGTTCGGCTCACTGCGGTTGGTTGGTTGTTTGTTTTATTACCTTTCTTTTAAAAAAAGGATTTAGGATTCGAATTGTACTAAAGACTATGGTTAGACTATTTCGCTCAACAATCCAAACGTCTTGCAAAGAAATAATCGGAGTGAGTAACGAGATATCCATTATCCTCCTTCTACCACTTAAGGCTCGTGGCGTATAAGTTTTCTCGTATTATTGAAGTGTTTTATTACCTAATACCACTTGAATTTGGATCAAGGGTTTGGTTCTAAAAGAGACATCATGGTTTTTTGGGTTTGATGGCGAGGCACGATGCGCTCGACTTACAAGGGTGAATGCAAATGGAGGTTTATTGTTTGATTGGTTAGGTGGATCCGATTCCTATTTCCTAAGGGTGCTCCTAGTAAACAAAACCATAACCGAATGAAATTGCAAATGTGTGCGAGTGCAACCACTTGGCGTTGGACCAAGGGTTCGCGAAATAAGTGAAATTGATACTAGTCCCTTTAGGGTGCTCCTAGCGATCAAAATCACAATGCGGGAAAAAAATGACGTACAATGGAAATGGGGGAGCGAGGTACATAATAAATTACACGGGATTACACGAAATAAAAGGGTTCATTGTATGGGCCTAAGAGGAAGCGTGTGTGAAGTATCTTAAGTTATGCAGGACTCGAGATTAAATCGAAAGCGTCGAAATATAGCTCTTTAACTATATTAGAATGGATTCAATGCTATAATCATTCTATGAGAAGTTGAGTGTTACTTTATGCGTCCAAGTGGTTCTCGAAAATTAAATTGAATAAACTAAATTAAATTGAATTAAATAAAATAAACAAAATTAAATTTCCAAAAGGGAAAATAAAGTGGTCTCATCATTAATCGAGATTTCTAGTCGGCTTGCGACGAATCTCTGATTTTAGATGTTCATCGACCATAACTCAAAAATAAAATAAAATAAAATAAATTAAATTTCCAAAATGGAAAATAAAGTGGTCTCATCATTAATCGCGATTTCAAGTCGGCTTGCGACAAATCTCCGATTTTAGACGTTCATCGACCATAACTCGAAAAGAAAACGATAAATAAAATAAACTAAACTAAACATCCAAAAGGGAAATAAATCGAAAAATAAAAGATAAACAAACTATACTAAACTAAATTGAATTTCCAAAAGGGAAAGTAAGATAGTCTCATTAATAATCGAGATTTCAAGTCAACTTGCAACGAATCTCTGATTTTAGATGTTCATCGACCACAAATAGAAAATAAAACAATAAATAAAGATAAATAAACTAATTAATTTCCAAAAGGGAATGAAAGATGATCTCATCATTAATCGAGATTTCAAATCGGTTTACGATAAATCTCAAGATTTAGATGTTCATCGACCATAAATCGAAAATAAAATGACAAATAAAGTAAACTAAGCTACATTTCCAAAATGGAAAATAAATCTACATTAAAACGATAAACAAATAACTAAACTAAATTTGGCTTCATATTGATCAAATTTTGCCGATTTAATGAAATCGAACAAATCATGACTGTTTGTTATATCATCGGCCCATATAGAAATAATTAAAGATAACAGATTATAAGATAAAAAAAGAAATTCCAAGTTGAAAAGGAATATGAGTTCTAAAATAAATCACAAAATAAATGAAACATAATATAAAGAAAATACTTGGAAAAAAAAGGTGAATGAGGGAGTACGAAACTTGGGTTAGTGGTGTGCATAGTGAAATAAATAGATCTACGGGCAGAGCCCATTTATGAGTATAAAGCTTTTTTAAAGATAAAAAAGAATAACAATAGTGTATCAGTGTGTGATTAGCAACAATCATGGGCTTTTATTGAACCCACATCAAGTAAGAGTGGCAAGGGTTTTTAAGAGAAAAAATAAACAAAAAAAAACTACATCAAACTAAAAGGATAACAATCATGTTTTATCGAATCAGAGAAAAACAAAAAAAGAACCCACACTTTGAAAAGCGATTCTTCGTCTCCTATTTTCACATTTGTTCTTGTTTGGTTCTCTCTTTATTCTTCGTCTCATCGAGTTCCTCTCTCTGATTTCATCATAATTTCTCAACTCGTCCTAGCCTCTCATTCTTCTTCTCAATTTTGGTTCATCTCATCTTCTTCGTTTCATCTCACGGTTTTACTTCCTCATCTCTTTCTTTGAGCTTGTTTTGTTTTTGAGATTTTTGTTTGGGTATTTTGTAAGATTATTTTGGTTTTTCGATTTATGAAGGATGGGTGAATGAAGAAGAAATGAAGGCTCCTGTGAGTTGGCATTGATTTTGGTAAAACAAACTGACTGAAGATATTGGACAAGGTGCTCTATCTTGCTGAAGTTCTTGAAGATCAAGTTGTCAGGCAAGATGTCATATCAGGAGGATTAGACATTGTTGTTTGTTACTATTTTAATTATGTTTTAAATATTTTTATTTAAATCAGTTCTTAGTTTATTGTGTGATTATCCTAGGTAGTGCTCAAATTAAGGAATCAGGATTCCTATAGGATCTGAAGCTACGCAAGAAATTTCTACAAATGTGGAGACATTTTAAGAAACTTTGGATTAAAGAAATTATGCTTTAGGAGAATATTCTGCATATTCTGTGGAGCAGAATTGCTGCTATTTTGAAGCCCAAATATTGTCTTGTTTTGGGTTATAAATAGGGTGGATTTAACCTATTTTATGTATCGAACAAATATTTTTGTGAGATTTTAGGGTTTATGCCTTGTGATTGTGTTTTGTCACTGCTTTGATAGACAGTGAATTGAGAAGGATCTTATAACTAGAAAGTGTATTAGGTCGAAGACTAAGATTGGGTAGTTTTTAGGTAAAGTTACAAACAATGGAGTTTGACTTAATCTGATACTACATAGTAGTGAAGGTCCTATATTGGTATCCCCCATAGTAGGTTTGTGAAACCGAACTGGGTAAACACTTCTGTGTGTTCTCTAATTTATGCAATTTACTATATTTGTTGTTATAACTCTTGTCCTACTGGGAAGAGATCAAGTGTTCTAACATCTTGCTAGGACATCTTAAAGTATCTGCTATACCAGAATTTCAATTGGTATCAGAGTTGGCATCCTGCTCTGTAGCTGGGTGAGATTCAGGGACGATACTTTCTGGTGCGATGGACAATGAAGATAACTCACTGAATAGACCTCTTATTCTAGATGGAACCAACTATGACTTGTGGAAAGTATGTATGATTACCTTTCTAAAGACCGATGCTAAGGTATGGAAAGTTGTATCCAAAGGATGGGATCCTCCTATGGTGAAAGATGCTCAAGGAAAGCTCATTGATGTCATAAAATTAGAGGAAGACTGGGATGATGAAGATGACAAATCATCCATTGGAATTTCGAAAGCGCTGAATTCCATTTTCAATGGTGTTGACAAAAACATCTTTAGACTGATTAAAAATTGCACAGTTGCAAAAGATGCTTGGGAAATCTTAAAGAAAGCCTATGAAGGGAACTTCAAAGTAAAAGCCTAAAGACTTCAACTTCTTACAACAAAGTTTGAAAACTTGAAGATGAGGGAGGATGAAAGTACTTATGACTTTCACATGAATATTATTGATATAGCCAATACCTCGAGTGACTTGGGAGAGAAGATTCCATAAGCCAAGTTGGTCAAAAAAATTCTCAGATCTCTTCCAAAGAGATTTGACATGAAGGTGATTTCCATTGAAGAAGTCCAAGACATAAACAACATGAAAGTTGATGAACTTATGAGATCTCTTCAGATCTTTGAATTAGGGATATGTGAAAAGTATGAAAAAAAGAGAAACATAGCCTTTTTTTCTAACGATACTGAAGAAAAGACAAACCAAGGAAAATAAATCCAATGCCATGGAAGTGAAGGATTTGGACAAATAAGATCTGAGTGTCATGCTTATCTTAAGAAGTAAGAGAAAGATCTATCTATAGAATATGATTCTGAAAATGATCATGAAGGAGAATCTGCAAAACAGGTTACTGCCTTGACAGGGACCTGTGATTTTGATGAAGAATCAAATGGTGGAGAACTTACTTTTGATGAACCTATTGCTTCTTACAAAGAGTTATGCCTCATAAGTAAGGAAGTGTGTCAACTGGAAGAGGATCAAGAGAAGGTCATTGCTCAACTTCAAACTGAAAAAGTGGAGCATCTGGCTATCATCTCTGGTATGAAGGATGAAGTTGTTTGGATCAATTCAAAACTTGACAATATGACTAAATCTATAAGAATGCTTAATAGTAGCTCTGGTGTGTTGGAAGAAATTCTTCAAATCGGGAAGAATGTTGGAGATGTTACAGTTCTTGGTTATGATAATAAAGTTTTTATAAAGAAAGGAAAAATGCCTACAATGAATTTTGTTCAACCTAAAGGAAAACAAGATCAAAAGATGTCAGTTTAAATGTCTCAATATCATAACAGACATTGCTTGCTCAGGAAGCAAGACCCAACAATAGAGATGTCATTATTGTGGAAGGTTTGGTCACATTAAACCCTACTACTAAAAATTGTATGGTTATCCAAAATAGTCTATACAATCTAGGGAGAATCATGGTATAAGTAAAACTAGAAAGGTGTGGAAACCTAAGGTTGCTATAAGGGAGAAATATTTGCATGAAGACAAAGAGGAAAATGTTGGGAAGAAGAACCATCAGGCTACAGAGATGGTCAATCTTGATGATCTGAATACTGATGATCATCCTAAACGATTGGAATTGAGTCCTAGTATTGCAAAAATATTAAAGCATAGGAAAGAGAAGATTGTTGAGTCTTCAAGCAAGCCTTTTAAGGCACCTAAGAAAAATATTAGTGTTGGACCTGCAAAAGGATGGAGCAGAGTTGTGGCTTATGTTACTAAGAAAAGTAAGGAAACACTCTCAAGTGAGTCAGAGTATGATGTCAAAAAAAATGTTCAAGAAATTATGTCTCTAGCCAAAAAGCAAGTTCCTGCTGGGAAACAAAATTCTGCTTCTTTTAGTGTCTTTTTTGCTCTTTGTAATTGGATGTGCTCTATTGTCGATTTGCTTTTGACTAATTTCCCTTAATGCATAGTTGTTTGGTTAGTAAAACTATCTTTGCCATATCATGGCTAAAAAGGGGGAGAAGTATATTAACTTGCTAACCATTGCATATGAGGATGTGTTGAGGAAAAATAGTCCTTACCTCTTGTTGATCTAGAGGCTAAGTTTTTTTATTATTCTGCTGCATATATTATGATTGAAGAATTCCATTAGTATGGGATACTGGAGTAATGATTGAAGAAAGCTTGAAGTTGTCCTTACCTATATTGATATCTAATATGGCTAGCCTATGTGTTTGTTTTAGCCAAAATCTACCAAAGGGGGAGATTGAAGTCTCCTGGGAGTTGGCATTGATTTTGTTAAAACAAACTGATTGAAGATGTTGGACAATGTGTCCTATCTTGCTGAAGTTCTTGAAGATCAAGATGTCAAACAAAATGTCCTATTAGGAGGATTCGACATTGTATTCTATTACTATTTTAATTATGTTTTAAATATTTGAATTTAAATCAGTTTTCAGTTTATTGTGTGATTATCCTAGGTGGAGCTCAGATTAAGGAATCAAGAGGATTCCTCTAAGAGTTGAAGTTGTGCAAGAAGTTTCTAAAGATGTGGAGACATTTTAGGAAACTTTGGATTAAAGAAACTATTCTTAGGAGAATATTCTGCATATTCTGTGGAGCAGAATTACTGCTATTTTGAAGCCCAAATATTGTCTTGTTTAGGGTTATAAATAGGGTGGATTTAACCTAATTTATGTATCGAACAAATATTGAGTTTTGCGAGATTTTAGGGTTTATGCCTTGTGAGCCTCTCTAGTATTTGATTGAATATTGGTTGAGGATTGTGATTTAAATTGTAATTGTATTCTGTCATTGATGTGATAGGCAAGGAATTGAGAAGGGTCTCATAACTAGGAAGAGTTTTAGGTAGAAGACTAGGATTGGGTAGTTTTTAGGTAAAGTTACAAACAGTGGAGTTTGACTTAAACTGATACTACATAATAGTGAAGGTCCTGGATTGGTATCCCCCATAATAGGTTTGTGAAACCGACCTGGGTATATACTTCTGCATGTTCTCTAATTTCTGCAATTTACTATATTTGTTGTTCTAACTCTTGTCCTACTGTGAAGAGATCAAGTGTTCTAACATCTTGTTAGGATATCTTCGAGTATCTGCTATACCAGAATTTCAAAAAGAAAAGGGTTGATTCAGTTTGTGATTATTGAAAGGTTTATTGCATGTTTTTTATTATTTTTGTTTGAAGCTTGAGGTATGGGAAATATTTCAGCAGAGTTTGTTTTGCTTTCAAGCTTGGATTTATGATTAATGAGAGTTGTTTTTATAGAGGAATTGGTGGGTAAAATGGGCATGAATGAAGAAATTGTTGCTTTTGTTTCATGGTGAGGCGTTATGTTTTTACGGGATTTGTGTGAGCTGTGTGTGTTGAATGGTGTACGTGAATTGTGAAATTTCAGTGAGGTGTGTTGCGTGAAATATTGGTGGGGACCGCGTATAAATGTGAAGGATGTTATGAATGTCATGGTCATGCTGCAGTGAAAAAATTGTGTGAAAAAATGTGGGTGGCTAGTAATTTGATGTGTGCATGGATTTTGAATAATTGATGGAAACTGTATGGTGTGGACTGAATATATGGTGGGGTCGTGTGAGTGCTATTGGCTGAATGTATGTAGTATGAAAAAATGGCTAATCTATGACGTATCATGATATTTTTCAATTTAAAATGTTTGTGACTTTGATATGGTAAATGGGCTTAATGATAATGGGTTAATGGAACGTGATTATTTTTGTAATGGAAACATGGGCTTAAGAAAGAAAAAAAAAGTTATGAATTAATTAAAATGGAAATTGGGTATTTAAAAAATGAAAGTGGATAATTGGAGAATAAATCATGGATTGAATTAAAAATGATATTAAAATAATTTAAATGGATATGAGAAATTGGATAAAAAATAAATCCTTGATTTGGGAATTAAATGGATAAAAGCAAAACATGGTTAAAAAATGCTAATTTGAATAATTTGAAATGGCTAATGCATAAAAAAGAATATGGAATTGGATATTTTTGTGAATGAACCGACTGCCACCAACACACACATAGCCAGGAAACCTCAATTTTCCAACTTAGGACAATCTTGCACTGCTTTCACAGAAACACTAATTAAAAAGAAACATGTCTACCACTGATCAATTTGCAACTGAAATAAGTCATCTGAATAAATCGACCATGAAACGACTTTGTAAGAAACCCTGAGAAAGAAACAATACCTTTTTATTAATTTTCGAATAAGGGTTAGACATAAATAAAATGATATACAGGTAGGAAAAATTTGGGGTATGACAAGTATGTACTTTTAAGAAGATTTTAGTGATTTTTGGAATGGTGAAGAGCTGTTTTGAAAGTAGTTTTTTGTATCTTTGAATTCATTGTCTTATTCTTGCATCTCTTCTAAGAAGTAGGTGTGGATTATCATTCAAAATAATACACAGGTTTTAGTGCGTCTACTGTGTACTTTTGACAATGTGTTTCGAAAATTTTAAAGGTCGGTTAATTTTTGAAGTCAATTATTTAGCAACAGGACAATTAGTCAAATGGTAAAGTTTGAAACTAGTATCTAAGAGATGACGTGACGCCACATACACAATATCATGTCAGTGCCACATCATAAAATTAAGTTCTAACAAGACAAATCTGAAGGGGGACCAAGAAAATCCCAAAAAATATTGAATTGAGGGACCAAAAAAGTGATTTCCTTTAAAGGGGACTAAAAATTTTAAAACAAAATTATAATAGGGGAACGAAAAGTGCATTTAAGCCTTAAAAATAATATATAAAAATATAATTATATATTAATTAAAAAATTAATTATAATTATTTTGACTTTAATCCATCTCATTTTGTTTACATATTGAGTTTTTATCATAGCATATTTTTATTATAATATTTTTTATGGTTATTAATATTAATAAAAAGTTACAACTTCTATAATTTTGAGCCTCTAATATTTAGGATCCTATGCGGTAGAGCTTGTTGTTCTTGCACAGAATTGGCCATGTGCGTGAAGGTCATATGAGTCTAATTTATTATTAATGAAAATATCACCAAAATACAATGTAATAGAATCTAACTAATTAACCACCTATTATCTTATGAGTTGAAAGGTTTTCCCTAAATAACTCAATATTTAACTACAACATCTTATTTTACATAAGACATCTCCAAAACTTATTCATTTATCAATCTCCAATTTTATCACAATAAAACCCTTAAATTATCTTACTTATTACGCAAGATACACATATATAAGATAAGAGAATTTATCAATCCACACCATAACACTCTCAGTCACCTGCTACATTTTCAAATATACTCCCTGTTTCCACCAATACACTTTCTGATGCACCAATTTTTTGTTTTACGTTGAAACATTCTGCATATGCATATGCAGAAATAGTCCATAAATGCATCTACAGAATTTTAGCAGAATAGTTTTTTTAATTAAACCAGTTTTATTAAAAAAAATAGTATAATATATATATACATCATATATAAATGCACAAACATGAATAAAGTAGTATTATATATATATATATATATATATATATATATATATATATATATAGTACATCAATGTCATCATCCAAAATAAATACATCATTGTCATTAAAAATACATATAGCTATTGTGTATGAGGGAGACATCCTCTCCACCCTCTCCTCTGTCTGCCCTATGTGCACACTCTCCCCTGCCTCTGCTTATGTCGCCTCGTCTGCCTCTGCATCCTCCTCTGCTGCCTATCCCACCAGTCCTTGTGCGATGTCTGCGGTACTATGTGTCACTTAATGTCATTTGAATCATCTTCTCCACTGTATGCTTGGCATCAGATCCCACATGTAAGAATCTGACCTCAATGCCTGCCCGCCCAATCTTAACTACCTGTAGACGTATAGGCATCAGATCCTTAGTGTGGTCCATCTGGGACTGCTCCTTCTATAATATCTCTTGATGTACTCATTTGGGAGGATCACTATTTGCAGTGGGAGCATCAAGGGGTGTGAGATGGTATAGAACCACCTGATGTAGCCATCAATGTAGCTTCAGTCATACTCAGCTCTGATCGCGTGAGACTCGTCTGGTACCAAATGGTGCTGAAAATCAGCAAAGATCTCTTCTATCTGGTGGTGGGTAATGGGCTAAGGAAAGGACAGAGAAAGGTTTTTGAGAATGGTCTAGGCATACCCGAACTTTCACATGACGTGCTCGGGCAGATATCGCGCAGTGATGGTCGAGTTGCATGCCAACCATCCGTTGTAAAGTGAAACCTCATCGAATGGGCGCGTTGCACGTTGATCTCTGTAGCAGTCGTATCTTACATCCTCAGTAATCATGTGGTCCAAATACACCTTTTAAGGCTCTACCGACTCGTTCCCTCTTAGCGGGCAGAAGGCACGTGTCCATGTACTCCTACATATACTTCCTACCATGTATATGTAGAAAGTGTTGGACAATCCAAGACTGAAATTAAAAAAATGGTATCAAGAAAATATCACGATAATATAAGAGAAAAAATTCTAAGGGTTTAGGAATGGTACCATATATAGTGAACAATTGCATGCAACAGTCCGAGTAGCCTAAAGGCATCCAATAGAGAGTTCGGAGTAAGTGTGTGCCAACATCGCTGCACCCCAGTTGTACTCATGGATCATTGTCGGATCCAATAGGTACTTAAGTCAAACCACATTTGTATATGAGGAGTTGGTGTCCACAAACAACTGTGTGTACACCAAGTATAGCAGATAACATCGCAATGCCCGTTGTCTGTGTACCTCTACCTCTGTTGCATCACCGGCTACCTGTACTATAGCTGGTTGGGCCCGTGCATTATAAGTGGCCAAGGTAGAATACCTCACATGAGCTTTACAGGTCATATCAGTCTATGTATGTGCATCCTCTGGAATCACCTCGAGCTCCTAAATCAACATATCCTGCTCCTCCACCTTCGACAGCTTCCCGAGACGAGGGGGATACCCATGATCGGTACATGTAGGAGAGATAAAACGTCGTCAAGGGTGATAGTAATATCCCCATGTGGTAGATGGAAATAGGAGGTCTCTGGATGCCACCTTTCCACAAAATATATGAGCATACCAGTATGTATCACCGAATACCTAATCTCAGCAAGGTCCTTCAGATCAGATGCATCGATTGCTGTCAGTAGCCACTCGTCCTATGGTGGAGTCACTCTTTTGCATCCATGGTTATAAAACCTTTGAGCTTGACATGCCTGAAAATTATCAAAGAAACAAATTTTAATTAAAAAAATGGTATATATAATATTTTTTGAATGAAATTTTTTTTTAGTAATGTTACCTCTCCATGCCAGACATGTGAGGCAGCATGCTCTGCGTAACCCAACAGCAAAGACATGTTAGATGGATCCTCGGATAACTCTCATGAGCAATGGCAGCAGCATCCACTTGTGTCTCCTGAACTCCCTCTTAGGTCTACTCAGGGTCCTCAACATCGGGTTCCGATAGTGGAACCGAACTCTTCTGGCGTCTCCTCTAGGGAGGGCGAAGACTGGTAAGTACCCTCAAAAGCATCATGTGGCCTCCGGGATGAAGAAGTACCTACATCTCCATATGTAAACGGTACATCTGATTGGACATGGGCCTTCTCCTTCCGAATGGAGGCATGTTGTGCACCTTGTCCGTGTATGCGTCTCTGGGTAGGAATCTGATAGTCTGAGTCTGAAGATGACATAATTTCTACAAACCAATAAGTTAAATAACATACAACAGAAATAAAATAAAGAAAAAATTTAACATTCAATTATTCCACAAGTGTATTTACGAATGCACTAAGGATATAGAAAGTTTGGGTTGTTCCGTAAGTGTATTTACGGAAGCACCCAGGATATAGAAAGTCTAGGTTGTTCAGCAAGTGCATCTATGGGACGTGTTAACGTTTAATTGTTTCATTGATGTACTTGAGGAAGCTTCTGAAAGATGAGAAAACGGCAACGAACACCATTAACGACCCAGTTGAATAAAAATTCAAAAACAACCCCCTGATCGTCCGTTTAAACCCCAAAAAAGTATCTACATTGTCTCTAAACTATGTTTCTAAACATATCCAGTGATTTCTACACCTAAATAGCCCTTTTAAATCGATTACAGAGAATATTCGAAAATAACTCAAAAACTCGGAAACTCAAAAACTTACCGATTGAAATGAGCTTCGAATGTTTCAAGTTAGGGGATACTTGACAATACATATTATATGATTCATGATGGATGCTCATGGAGTTATTGAAGAATCTGGGAGAATTTATTTTTCTCGTCAGATTAAAGTCATTATCTGGTGGATTATTCTCTGGTTATTAAGTTGATATGAGAAGTCTTGTCTTATCTAAAGAGGAGTACATGTAAAGTGAAGACAATTTCTGACATGATTCCAAGACATTTCAGTAGAACATGTTTGCATGTAACTGAAATTCTTTGCATGATTCCTTAAAATAAGAAACAGTCAATAGTCTTGGTCAATGCGCATGTGGTGGAGTTATTTCCTTGATTAACGGTCAGTTGAATTAGACCAGCGTTACTTCCTATGAAAATTATTGGCTATAAATAAGACTATTGTGATACTTTTTAGTCTCACAATTATTTCTCTTCAAGTGAGTGGTCAGTGGCGTTCTTCAAATACTGGGTGAGTTGTATCTGGGTTTGGAGTTGTATGGGTCACTTTTGCCAAGTTTTGGCTAAAAATGGGGGAGAAGAATGGTGTTATGGGTGTTGGGTTCATTTAAGCAGTGGAGGTGCAAGAATGTTGGAGAAAGATGTCATATCATCTTACCTAACTACTTTCTATTTATTTGTGTCTTGTAATCTGATTTGAAAAACAGGTTGTGACTTGTAATCTGAGTTACATATTGTATGTACTTAGTGTCATGATTGTTTAAGCTCTTTCTGAATTTCAAAATTAAGTTATCAAAATTATAACTCTCAAGATGAAGAAGATTCTCGCTCATTCAGCATGGTAAGAAGAATGTTTTAGCCAAAATTTGTCAAAAGAGGGAGATTGAAAGCTCACGAGGTTTGACTAAATCATGGTAAAAGATTGATATGATAAAGATAAAGAAATCTGCTCAGGATTAAAGAAGTTAAGGAGGCTATATCAACAATATGACATGACATCTTCCTAATATAGCAGGTTTCTCTACTTAAAAAATATGTTAAAGATTTGGTGCGAATTAGCATAGTGGATGAAGGACCAAAGATAGAAAGCCCAACATCAGAAGACTATATAAGGAGACTTAGACCTAGGGTTAAAATAACCTTTGTAACTTTTGTATCACTTGTAACTTTGTATCCTAAATACTTTGTAAAATAAGGGTTTAGGGTTTGAGAGTCGTTGGCTTTCTTAGGAGTTAGAAGTCCCCCCTCTACAGTATGGGATGCAGGGTGGAAGGCAGAGATACAAGTGGCACAACCAGAAGCCTTTAGGTAATGGTTTGTGTAATATTCTTGGACGAAGCTTTGAAGAAAGTCTAGAATAACTTGTAGGTCAAGAAACCGTGACAGGTTCTGGAGATCAGCAGAAGATAGAGTCATCATAGGTGGTAATGAAGGATGTGAGGAGTTTCTCATATTAAAGGTTGTAAATGACTAGAGTTTATCATTAGGTAAATATGTTCATTGAAGGTAGTTATTAGGATAAAGTTGTAAACCATGAGTTTAAATTTAGGGTAATACTACAAGATAGAGAAGTCTTCATCCTGGATCGGTATCCCCCAGATGTAGGTTTGTTAACACTAAACTAGGTCAACAATTATTGTGTTCTTTATATTATGCAGATTTACAGTTTTTCTGTATTGTGTTCATAACTGATATGTTCCAACATGTTGTCTTGAAATCTGTTGATATTTGTGTTGAACTACTTTAAAATAGCAGTTGTGTAATTCTCTTGTTTCCTAAAGTGCAGTAATCATTGCTTTAATATTAAGACAGGACACTGGAGTATCTTCATAACTAGAATTTCAATTTTCACCGTCCATAAACAGTGTGCAAGGAAGAACCTATACTTCTTAACCCTATGGATGAGTTCACATGGTTGATGTAATTAGGATTCGTTCAGAGAGAATCTTAAGAGCTTGAGTCAAGGGGAAGCCTTGATATCTTAACAACTAGCACAACAACATAAGAAGACAACATGAAGAGGAGTATCTATGTGATATTCAGAATATGTTTGAATCGGACAAGGTTTATAACTACAAGGATTAAAAATCAATTGCTTTGTGCAGATTTCATTATCCTTCTGATTCAAGATTGAGGATGTTATATCAGATGTTCTAACATATTTTCATCAGAGGTTTTGAGAATCATGGGAGGGGTTCTACATTCACTCATAAGTCTCCTAGGCTTTTGACTTAGGATTATTGGCTTCACATCTTTTTCTGGAATGTATTGAGACTTGTCCAGATGGTGATGAATTTTTGAAGATGGAGATGGAAGACTATGAAGACATCATAATCTTGATGACTACTTGGATTGGTTTATTTCTGATCTAGTACTTTAGGGCATTCCAGAATGCTCATCATGGAGTTCAGATTGGTGGCAATATCAGCAAATTCGTGAAGACAACTTTACTCAAGGAAAGGTGGCATCCTTGGTATAGTTATGGGGGTTAGTTTCTAACTAGTCCTTCTAAAGATTCAAACAATGGAAGTTTAAATCCTTTGAAGAAGCACTAGAAGGCATTCATCAATGTGTGAGATTGTTTGGAATAACTGCAAAATCAACATAATGGGGGTTGTCTACTCAAACTTGATTGGTGAATCAAATATATGAGAGCACGAGACTTTTGTTATGTTAAGGGTGGAAGTTCTTTCAAGTGGTAGAAGAAGGAGCTGAGTTCAACAGCTAGATGTCCAATCATAATGTTCTGACATTTAGTTCAACATCAGAATCTCAATTGGTGAAGTCGCACATCAAATCAAGATAGGGTGATCTATAGGAATGAATGGTGATATTTCAAAAAGATGTTACATTATCCATGGCTTAGGGAGTATAAGTGTGTTTGTTATTGAGAAAGTGGATACATGTAACTTGAAGATCAAGTTCAGTGGGTAGATCGGGATATCTTTTTTAGAGTTCTGGAAAACATGAAGAAGACAATATATGGCAATTGGCTTTTTCATATAAGGATTCATGAAGGAGGTGATCAAACTGTGGCAATTGGTTTATCTCATAAGTGAATTCGAAGAATCAAGATAATCAGCATGTGGCAGCTGGTTAGTCTTGAGGATTATCTTGGAACAAGTTACTCTTAGGAAGAAGGGTGATGAGTTGAAGACTCTAGGAGATTTTTTCTTTTTGAAGGTGGATGATAGTTTATTACTCTCTTTCTGGAGTTCTTATTCAGCTGGTGGCGCTATGTTGATTGGAGTTCTTTAGTTCTTTGGATTACTATGTTATGCTCTGGTTCTGGAGCTTATTACCTACATTATTTCCTAAGGAGCGTCTACATAATCATTTGGGAGAATAATGAAGTAGAAGGTTTGCCTTAGATGGAGAATATAGAGAAGACTGAAGTATATCAGGTATTGATTGCTTGGAAGTATGCATGTGGATAGTTAGCAACTGATCAAGAGTATTCCAGATTATCATATGGGAGAATGATAGGGAATGACTACCTTTGAAGAGTTGGGTGACTGTCTATTTTTTTAAAATCTTGTGCAAGGACTCTGTCTAGCAATTCACGCTTTTTTAAAGCATGTGTCCAGTATCTGACATTGTTGGGAGGAAAACAAACTAAGAGGTATTGTATCTCTTTTGGGGAGTGTTCTAAATTCCAGGCCAATTGGATTTTATCTCAAGCAGCTGGATTTTTATACATTAAGACTCAGGTGGAGTTCTGAAGATGTATAGATGGTTGTAGGAAGAGGGGGATCAATGGGACTTTGATCTTAATCCAACATTTTGTTACTATGAGGATGTTGATCCTTATGTGCCTCACAGATATCATGATGGTCTTCATGTGTGAGTGACTGCTATTTCTTGTCATAATAGATAGTGGTTCCAAAATAAATGTATTTCAGCATGTGGCTGGACAGAGAGTGAGCTCTTGAAGACATTAAAGATGCGTCTTATGTTTTCCATTCATTTTTATGCAGGTTCTCAGGGGGAGCGCATATTGTCTTAGATAGGGGGAGTTTCCTCTTGATATAAGGATCTATTGTAGGCGTGCAGTCTACACCATGCTTGTGGTGAGTGTCAAGCATATTTTTCCATCCATGAGGGATGAAGATGTCAAGTGTGATGTATTAACATTTTATTGTTGCAAGTTAGGGGATACTTGACAATACAAAATATATGGTTCCTGATGGATGCTCAGGAATTCGTTGATAAGTCTGAGAGAATTTATTTTTCTCTGCAGATTCCTGTGAAGATGCTTTGGTTTTGTCAAATCAGCATAAAAGGCCAGTAAAGAAAAGACATTATCTGACATGATGTCAGGACATTGTCTTGGAACATTTTTACATGTAATTAGATTTCCTTGGAAGGTGCTCTTAAAAGAAGAAATAGTCAACAATCTTGGCCTATGCATAGTTAGTGGAGTTATTGGCTCTTTGAATTGACCAACATTTTGATCGATGGTTCATTACTTTCAAAGGAAATTTCTTATTATAAATTAGATTGTTGTGACACTTCTTGGTCTCATAAATTCCTTTCTTTAAGAGAAGTACTTTATGGCATTTTTCAAAATCTGGATGGGTTATTCCTGGATTTGGAATTGTCTTTGTTACTTTTGCCAAATTTTGGCTTAAAAGGGGGAGAATAATTGTGTTCTAGGTATTGGGTTCATTCAAGCAGTGGTAGTACAAGAATGGTGCAAAGGAAAGATGGTGTTTTGTCATCTTAATTTACAAATTTCTATTTGTTTGTGTATTGTGATCTGAGTTGTGAAGGAGTTTGTGTCTTGTGACCTGAGCTACATAATTCTTGTACTTTGTGTTACGAAGGCTACAACTGATGGTTCTTTTCTGGAGGAGTCTTCTACACTTTTTCTGGATCATTCTTAGAAGGAAAAAGAAATGTGTGGAAGAAGATAAATTCAAATTCAGAGAAAAGCTCCAATCAGCTCTTAAGGTGGAGTCTTGTTGAGTACAGATAACAGAAGAAGATGTTTAGCCAAAAATTGTCAAAATGGGGAGATTGAAAGCACCTGAGGTTTGACGAAATTTTGGCTAAACACAATAAGACTATAGATAAAGAATATGTGCAGAATAAAGATGTCGAAGAAGATGTCCTAACAGCAAGATGGGACATCCTGGACTATATTGCAAGATTTAAATTAGAAACAAATATGTCCGAGATTTGTTAAGGATTTAAGTACTGAATCAAGACAAAGATATAAAGCCCAAGACAGAAGACTATATATATGAAGACTTAGACCGAGGGTTAAATATGCCTTATGTAACAATTGTAACCTAGTTCTCTTTTGTAAAATAAGGGTTTAGGTTTTGAGAGTCGTTGGCTCTTATGGTTGTAGTTTCCCTCTGCATTATAGGATGCAGAGAGGACGACATAGGTGCATGTACACAACCAGAAGCTTTTAGGTAATGGTTGTTGTATTGTTCTTGGACGAAGCTTTTAAGCATGTCCAAGATAACTTCATGGTCAAGAAAATCGTGACAGGTTATGTGATGGTAGAAGACATATGCAACGCAGGTTGTGAAGGATGTGAGTAGGTTATCTTATTAGAGTTATAAACGGTGGAGTTTAGCTTTGATAAATATGTCAATTATGATAGTGATTAGGAGACAAAATTATAAATGAATGAGCTTAGCTTTGTGATAATACTACGATATAGTGGAGTCTTCATCCTGGATTGGTATCCCCAGATGTAGGTTTGTTAACACCGAACTGGGTCAACATATTTTGTGTTCTTATTATTTTGCAATTTACAGTTTTTTGTATTGTGTTCTTGACTGAGATGTCCCAACATGATGTCTTAACATTTATTTATGATTGTGCTCCATAACTTCAAAAACAACATCTGTGTATTTCCCTTGTTTCCTAAAGTGCAATAATCATTGTCTTAACATTAAGATAGGACATTGGAGTATCTGCATAACCAAAATTTCAAAAACTCAAATGGGTTCAGGTATCCCCGTCTGCCACCATCCATTTAGTGAAATCAATTTTCTTTAATAAAAATATATATCTTTTTCAAAATGAAATTACATTACAAATAATAAAATAAAATAAATCTTAAAAAATTACGTGCATACATTTAAAATCTTTTAAATAATAAATACAAATAAAAAAATATTAAAACATTAGCCACATATTTATTATGTGTGTTTACAAGATATTGGTCACTCATAAATACACGACCAGATGAGTTTTACATTTCTTCTCTTTCACAACTCTAAATATGGAATTATATGTAGTATTCTCATGGTGGGTCAATCCAGTATAAATATTATTCATAGTATACCTATGTGAAGACTTGAAACTTTTTGTTCATGATGTGTGAGATGTGATCATTAGTTTATCCACATAATAGTCTTGATGCTTTAATGCTATTCTAATTCATAATAAAGCTAAATCACAAATACTTTAATAATATTGTCCTTATGTTTAACAGGGTCTCACAATTAAGTCACACTTAATGCTTCATCAAATGAACTAGTTATTCTAAGGACTTTATTATTTTTGGAAAACATACTTAATGAAGAAATGTCTTATATTAATAGATAATTTGATACAAGTACCAAGTTCTAACAAGACTATTGGTCTTTGAGGCTTATACTAAGAACTCTCCCATTAAAACTTGAGTCAATCATACATACACCTAATACTCATAGATCTAGTATGATCATCATACTTCTACTATACAAGAGACTCTATCAATGGATCAACAACATTGCTAAGTGTTGTAACGATGCATATCTTCACATCTCATGTGTCTATTATATTTTTAATGAGGTGATAACGCCTAAGTATGTGTTTGGATCGTTGGTTGGATCTAGGCTCCTTAGCTTGTTTAGTGTCACCATTATTATTACAATAGAGTTCAATGAGATCAGCAATACTAGGGATTATGCCAAGTTCACAAGTGGTTTTGATTGGATGTATGTGTGTGTCTGTGTGCGCGCGCACGTTACTTTAGTACCTCGAGAGCTACCCATATTTATTGCACACTATTAATTCTAAACTGATAAAATTCACTAAAACATGGGATCAATCGAGCTTTGAAAGTCTTCAGCTCCTTTAATGTTCATATTAACATTTGACTTTCTTATCTCCAAACACCAAAACCTTTTATATGCGTTTTTTAGATGTCATCAAAATATTTGACTTACCATTACATCCATGATTTGATCCTCCACCTCGAAAGCCTTTTTTTACACCACCAATTTAATCTGGTTCGTGGGTCAATTTTGGCATCAAGTGGTTCAGCTTGCTCCCGATCACAGTTGTAGGGATCGAATCGTGGTCCTCCCTACCAAGTCCAACGCCAATCACCACTAGACCAACTAACGATTGGTAAGCCTTTTAGATATCATAAGTATTGTCTAATAATTTGTACTCATAAAAGGGTCTATTTATTTCAGCTTTAAAAAAATGGATTTTTTCTTTGTATTTTCAAAATTAGATTTTACAAAACTGTTTTTTAAAATATTACAAGTTTTTTTGTATTTGCTTTTTCTAAATTGAAAGATTAATTTTGACATCTTATAACATAAACATACATTATTGAAGACCAAAAGATAGTCAAAATCACTTTTTTTTTCAAAATGTTGTTTTTCAAAAATGATTTTTATGAAAATCTATTTGAAATAGCTTTAAAATTAAGTGATTGTTTGAAATTTTGATATCCAAAAAAGTTTTCAGTAAAATGATGAAATATCTAAAATAACATTTTAAGTGTAATTATTCAAATCAAATTTTCATTTGAAGCTTTTATGAAAATTTTCTTTGTAAATTTTTTTTACACAAAGTTATGGGTCTGTTTGTTTTAGTTTTTTTTTAAAATGATTTATATAGTATAACAAAAATTAGTGGAAAAAAAATTACAAAGAAACTTTTCATAAAAGCTTCAAATGAAAATTTGGTTTGAATAGTTATTCTTAAAATGCTATTTTAGATATTTCATCATTTTATCGAGAGAAAAAAATTGGATATCAAAATTTCAAAAAATCACTTAATTTTGAAGCTATTTCAAATAGATTTTCATAAAAATCATTTTTAAGATACAACTATTTTCAAAAATTATGATTTCGACTATATTTTGATCTTCAATACCGTATATTTATGTTGTACGATGTCAGAATTAGTCTTACACTTTATAAAAACTGAATGTAAAAAAACTTGTAATATTTTGAAAAATGATTTTACAAAATCCATTTTAAAAAATATAAAGAAAAAATCTATTTTTTTTTAAAGCTAAAACAATCTGACTCTATATTACACAGTAAAAATCATTAAAAAAAAAAACAAAATAAACTGAAGAAAAAAATGTTTGCCGGGACAATAATGATTTCTTCTTAAGCAACTAAAGAGTATACATTATCAATGGATGGTAAAACCTCATTTAACAGAACTTGTGTCTTAACCACATAGAATTGATCATTCAAATCGGTAAAAAAATTATATTATTTGGTCCTCAAATATGAAATTTCTCGTAGAATGTGTGTCTTTACATCTTCAAAGGTGATGATGGCAAGTACAAGATGGAATTGGTCTGTGTGTAGTCAATTCATTCCAAATGGCTTTTCATTTGTATAAAATATCCATGATGGTTTGGTTATTGGACTTCTACAAGATTAATTGATCTCCCAAATATATACATTTACTCACTAATTGATTTTGTTCTACCTACACACAAGATGCAAAGACCCAATAAGGGTCCAACTACATATAGAACCCTCCCATGTTGGTCAACTCTAAGGTGTGAGTGCAGATTACCATCCCTAATACTCAGCTACATAAACCAAGGTGTATTATCATTTCCTTTTGAGCCATCCAACCAAGTCTGATGTATGTGCATCCATGTAAACTCATTTGGTGTATCAACCTGCCAAAAATCAACAAGCTATTATAAGATCCATTTGACATTAATCAAAATATGGGCAGAGAAAAGAGTGAGGACAAATGTTCACCTTTGAATTCATCAAAACCTTTGTTAAACAACCCCTTAACTCATTCCCTGATTTTATATGACAGAAATTAATAAGTCAAATAAGAGCAAGTAATATAAAGAAAAGCCATAAAATCAAATTATAAAAGGAATGAATCATGCGATACTTAACAGCCTTAGATAAGAACCCTAAAGTACAAGGTGAGTGAGCAAAAGTTGAATAAAGAAACAAAAGAAAAATCAACATTCTACGTTGAATTAGTAAATTTATAAGCATAATAACAGATGAAAATCAGGCAATCACTCGTATAACAATCACTCACCATTTGGTTTTAGTTTCTGCAGAATGAGCACTGATACCCTCCACAGAAGTGTCATAGGAAGCACTACTAATACTAAATACTAGTTGGTCTTTTTCAAACCCAACCACTCATGGTGAAAAAAGTCATGAAGGAAATGAAGAAGCAAAGTTATAAAAAGAAAGATCTACCAGAATAATATTTAACAGAAGTTAAAGTTAGAAAATAATTGTACCAGATAACTCCCACTTGTCGAATTTGACCATCCATGAGCCCAAACTAACCTCTGCAAAAGATACATGATCAATCCAAACCCGAAAGCCTAGGCCCTGCTTCTCGCCAAATACCTTTGGTAAAGTATCTATAATTTGTTGCATAGGTTGGTCAACTCCTGAGGGATGGACAAAATTTCCAGTAGAATGCTACGGATAAACAAAAATGTGAGAAAAATAACATTGGCAGTTACATCTTGAGCATTTCAAAATCTACATCGCTTTAGTTTCAAATAACAAAAAACAAGTCCTCTTATTTAAAGTATTATATAATCAGGTAGAAAATAATTGGTCATATAAAGGTCAGCCTTTAGTATTCAGGCATGCAAAATATTCAGCTCTGGTCAGGCGAAGAAATGGATTTTGTAATCAATTTTATGACCGTACTTAAAACTGCGAAATTGTACCATACTTACAAATATTGATTTTAGATTTTGTATATACTGCTCAGAACTCTCAATTTCTCCACGCATCCATCTCTCATAAAATAGGTAGAACATAACTACTTCATGACTAGGACTAAGAATTTTCATGTTTAACATTGAGTCTTTAATATCTCTTGGAGAAACACTTGGACCAAGAGTGAAGTTACCAATAGCTTGCACAATACCAGCTGCACATCTCTCCGTTGCATGAATAATTTGTGAATGGTCCTTTGCATTTTCTGCATACCATTTAACCAACTCTTCTTGCGCATTACTGACCTGCAAATTTGGGAGGTGAGCGATTATTTTTCATCGTACAATTATAATGAAAAAAACACAGCAGAAAACTGTGGACATGTACATCGTGAATTAAGTAATTCTTATAATGTTACAAACCATGACACCATATACATCAGGTACACCGAACAGTTCAGCATCATTTCCAGAATCACCACAAACAAGAGTGTTGAGTGGTCCTAGTCCATCAACTTTTAATTTTTCAAGCAGAAAAGCAAGGGCACGTCCTTTGCCAGCAGCTTGGGGTAATATATCCAAAGCAATACCATTGCTATAAATTATTTTCACATCTAACTGGAAAATAAACAAGTACTATATCATAAATAAGTCACAAAATCATAAAGAAAGTAGTATAATGAAGCTTTAGCATCTAAAAAATACATTAGATTAAGCTTTTAAACAAAGTAGACAAATTTGTGCCACTAAGGTTGTTTATGAACTATAATCTTACCCTATGTTTTTATAGATAATGATAAAAGTCTCACCCCGCGTTTTTCTAAACCTTCTGAGAGAGCTTGCATGACTTTTGATGCCTTCCCTTTCTCCACATAGAAGCTAACCTTGTGAGGCCGTTGCTCTGTTTCTGACTGCAGTTACTCCAGAAATTTCAAAGATAACATATTCATAAGTAATCAATGAAGCACGGACACGATACGAGAATCAGATACGATACATATCCGATACGGCGATACAGATACGATACATATCCGATACGGCGATACGTTACTAAATATAAATGCTCTTAAAATAGTTACATTAGTAAATACTGCACTGCATTTTATTTAAGGTCATTCTTCCTATCATGATGACATATTAGAATTTTGACAAACCATAAAGAGCAGCCTAGTGCATAAGGCTTTCACCGTGTGGGGTATGGCAAGGGTGGATGAGCATAACACAACACTATCTCCGTGCGGAGAGGCCGATCCTAGGTCTGAACTGACGGCCTCAAGGCCCACCCTTCTAATAATCAATAAGCATCTTAATTCTCATGAATTACGAGATAACATGATATACTATGATAGAGATACTTACTTGACTAACAAGCTCAGGAAACTTAGCTGATTCCTCGACAACAATGCCCCTGTTCCATTTATGATCCAAATACCGTTTCCACCCGTCATCGAGCACCATTGATTCCCCGTATGTAATCTCAGTTCCCACAGACATTATCGTTATATCGGGAGTCAACAAAGGTTTCTGCTTTCTCAACTCTCCATATATAGTAGGCGATCTCCCCGTGGAGAAAACTAGTAGAGAATTATGCCGATAATAACCTTCCCAAAGTGCGTTAAACCTAAGAAGAGCAAGGTTTTCTGGATCATCATGGTCTACCTGCAATGAAACACGCAGACTTCACCAGATATAATCCCAAGAACCATTCAAAAACAGATCCCTATCGAAATTAGATTTACCATTGTATAATCAAGATCAGAAACTATCATTAGATTGGCGGAACCATTGAGTCGATCCATATGAAGCTATAAGCTCCTTTTAAGCTTTGATCCTACGAGTAAACAAGTTATTTACAGCTTATTACAGAAGCGCTTATCATGAGAAGTGCTTTTGTAACAAGCTAGGTCAATTACAATGTACTACAATTAGTATAAGAGTATTTCCAAAATGCCCAAAAAATAATTGAAAAAATAAAACTAAAAAAACTAAAATCATCAGAAGAAAATGGGAATTAATGAGAATAAGAGCAAAACGCTACCTTCGTCGAAAGATCTATGTAAGCATCGATCGTATCTGCAACAGAGTTCAAAAATTAGGTCAATCAGAGGTTGAAATAGACCGTAGAATCAATTAACGATGTTGTTAACATGTTCCAGCATAAAGTTTCAACATGGCACACAGTCTTTTTTTTTTCTTTTTATATAATTATTTAATACAATTTAATTTATAGAATTATTTTTTATTTTACAATTAAATATATATATTAAATTTTACATTTGTAACTAAATATATTTTGTACCGCATCAAATAATTGTTTTATCTCACGGGTCATTATCGTATCAAAATTTTCTTTTTTATCTCTTTTCCATTTTTTACATTTGTATTTTTAAAAAAAACATTAATTTTTATCTAATTACATTTTTTACATTTGTCTTTCTTCATCAAAATTTACATTTGTATATAAATACATTTATATTGTATCAAATATTCTTTCAATTTTACGGGTCACTATAAACTCAATACATGTTTTATTTTAACAAATAATTAGTTTAATTTGAAAGATAAAATCATTTTTTATCAAATTCTAAATTTTTTTTGTTCATCTCATCTCTTTTTTTCTATTTGTATTTTAATACAATTGAATTTATATAATTATTGTTTATTTTAAAATTAATAGCTAATTTCAACCACATGGGTATCTTACTAGTAAATCTTTAAAATTAAGGGATTATTTCTCCCATTTTTAGTGTACATAGTCTTTTAGGGCAAGTTTGTTTTAGTTTTTTTTAATGGTTTATTTTAGTATAATATAACTGTGAAAAAAAAATTATCAAAAAACTTTTTATAAAAGTTTCAAATGAAAATTTTATTTGAATAGTTATTCTTAAAATGTTATTTAGATATTTTATCATTTTATCGGAAAAAAAATTGGATATCAAAATTTCAAAAAAAAAATCACTTAATTTTGAAGCTATTTCAAATAGATTTTCATAAAAATCATTTTTGAGATACAACTTTTTTCAAAAATTGTGATTTCGACTATGTTTTGATCTTCAATAATGCATATTTATATTTTATGATGTCAAAATTAGTCTTTCAATTTAGGAAAAAATATTTTAAAACTTGTAATATTTTGAAAAACAGTTTTACAAAATCCATTTTTGAAAATACAAAAAAAAATCAATTTTTTTAAAGACAGAACAAACTGGCCCTTGAATTTATGGGTAAGTGAATTAAATTTTCATTTTACGAAATTAATTCGGATATAATATATATATATATATATATATATATATATATATATATATATATATATATATATATATATATATATATATATATATATATATATATATATATTTCTGTAATCATCCTTTAGATAGTAAATTTTTACATTGAAAAAAATATATTGATGTAAGAATCCATATATTAAAATTATAATATCACAATTTTTTTATCAATTCAACCATACACTAATGTAATAGATGAAAATGTCATATATTATAATCAATATGTAATCTATAATATTATCAACATAACAAATTACAAACCATAATATTATCCATAATTCATAATATAAATATTATCAAATGTTATTGGGTATATCAGACCTCTTGTTCTTACGATGTCTCCTATATTGCAATATTGTTTGTGCCTCAAATAGAATGACATCTACGGTGGTCTTCCTAGAAGTTCCTTCCAGAAAGTTTCTTCTATGTATAGTTTATATCTGCTCGCGCAAAATCCGTAATGCAATGAAATGCATGTAACACATTAAATGAATGATTTATCCTAGTGTGTTTTGTAACACCCCAAATTCAATTATGATTGATTGTTGCTTATTTGAGGATATAAGGTGATTTTGACGATATATGGTTATGTGGCACGAGGCATTGTGGTGAAATGATTTTAATAATATTAATAGTAAGAATAATTATATGATATTATTTGAATTATTATTTATTAATTAAAATAAGAATGTTAGAAGTAATGAGGGTATTATAGTCATTGGTGAGGGTAAAATAGGGAGAACGCAATTAGGGGTATTTGAAGGAGAATAGAGTTGAGAAACTCATTATTCGTAACATTTGGAGAAAAGAGGCAAGTGCTCTGAAGAACAAGGGAGAAGACGCTAAGGCATAGGAGAACTTCGGTGATTTCGAGGAAAGATTTAAAGAAAACAACATTCTAAGGTATGGGGAGTATTGTATTTCAATATGGATGATATAGAGTTAAATGTTATTCAGAATTTTGGGGTTTTAAGGAAAAACCTAGGATTAAAGATGTAGAAATGATGAATTTTGATGATTTGTTTTGTGATGTTTGTTGTGATTGATGTATATGTGTTAGATAGGGGTTTTAATGACTTAAACTGGGGTTATTGGGGTTAAAAATGCAGTTTAAGGGTGTGAAATCATAGTGGGAGAAGTGTTGTCATCGCATGAATTTTTGGCTAGTTCGCAGAGTTCGCTTAGTCAACTCTAGCTTGCTTAGCGAAGTCCCTTCGGCAGCTCATTTTCAAAACTTCAAAAATTCATAACTTTTGATCCGTAAGTCCGTTTGGACTATCGTTCGAATCGTTGGAAAGCTAGTCTTATGTACTTTATGTTAAAATTATTTTCAATGATAGATGTCCAACTATTCGACGTGCCATGTATGTTTTTCGTGTATGTTCCAATGTGTCGAACCGTGAAATTTGGACATCGGTTGTATGAATGTGTGTTGTAATTGTAAATCATGATGTTGTACAATGTCGTTGTCAAGTTGTCGTGGCATACCATGCAATTGTGATTGGTTAAAGTATGATGGGTTGTGAATTAATTGGTAAATGCAACAGTGGTTGTTTATGATGTAGTCGAATGTTGTGCGGTATTGTTGTTGTAAAGATGTTACTATATATTGAATATGATATGATACTTATGATGATCTAGAGGATAACGATAGGGTGTTGTTGTGTTATGATGTTAATTATATGTTGAAACTTGTATGATGATTATGCGTTGATTTCTTATATATTGATGGTCATGTGCACGATGTTATTATGAGGATTTTGAAATGTATTAGTGATGTTGCTTAATGATGCTATGATGAAATAAATATATGAGGTGGATGTTTTGATGTTTATACATGCTATGTGACGAACATGATGATCAATGAATTATGATTATTTGGTATTGAAATGAAGTTGTGATGCTATAGTATGATGAATTTGATGTAAGATGTATGTTGAGTAATATGATGAATTTTACATGAATGTTGATGCAAATGTCGAATATGTTGATTATGTTGAAGTTGTTGCATCGTTGCATTCATGGCATAATTATGATAGGGATTCGGTCCGTTGATAGCTTCAATCCCATTGTGTGGATTGAAGCATATGATGTTTATGATGTGTTCCTTATGGAGGGTTGATGGCCCAGTGTCCATCTGTGATGATGATTCGGTACCACGTGCATACTATGAGGATTGCATTTCATTCTTGGTGGCATAACATGATTGTGTTTGTGTTAATTAGATGATTTGATGAATTATGTGATGTGATAAGTAAGATCTTAGGATGTGTTGCTATATGATGAATGTTGCCTTGTACATCTTTGCTTTATGTCGTTTATATTGATTTGTGATTACTCACTCTGCCTGCTTGGAAATGTTGCCTCTATGGTGGGTAACTTGTAGGTGATCCAGATTAGCTCGTAGAGGTCTGAAGATTTAGCATTGGAATTAGTTTTTATTTCCGTTGATTAGAGGATGTCTTGCTCTGATATGTAACATCGGGTGGGGAGACGCTTAAATGAATATTATATTGTTTAGTTATAGTTATTTTATAAGTTTATACATGTTGATTTTATTTGACGATGATTGTTGACAATGACGAAAAAGTCTTGATGTTTTGATGAAATAAAGAAGATATTTGAATTTATGATTTCGCTGCAAAGTTTGAATTTAGTTGTGGATGTTACTAAAGAAATTATTATTATTATTATTATTATTATTATTATATATATATATATATATATATATATATATATATATATATATATATATATATATATTTAAAACCCGTGTTACGGAGCAGGATTGTTATTAATATGTTTTATGACGAATGTGGTACCTTTTTATGATGAACTCCGAATTGTTTTAAGTATATTTACCGCATATATTATGTTGGGTTATAAGGGTGTTACATTAGTGGTATCAAAACAAGTCGGTTTGTACGACCAGGTTGTCTAATGTTGTATGTCCTTTGGTATGCGACATGTGTGTGAAAACACTGTCGATACACGTTTGTCTTCCTAACCTTTATCTGCAGGAGTGCAAATGAATCAAGTGGGGAGAAGATTTTGCTTCTCTGAGACATGGTAGTTATGGAATGTTGGGTCGGTGTGTTGTTGATTGTAAGGAAACACCATTGTAGTTCGGTAAAGATGGTTTATGCCCCATCATGAATGTTGTCTATCTATTGACAAATTGGGGAACTGATCACCCTTAATCTCTTGTTAATAATAGACGGAACCATGTTGGATGGAATAGACGTATCTTGCCAACTTAGATGGTGTGTACGATGAAATTGGTTGGAGTTAAATTAAATGTTTGTGGATTGTTTGATGAGTCGATGCAGATTATTATATTCGAAGATGACGCAAATTTGAGTTTCTTGTTTATCTCCAGGTGTTGCTTTGAAATAAGTGGGGGTGAGGTTTGCTTCCCTGGAATGTTTTTGGTATGTAGAGTTAGTTCAAGATGACATGGATTATAACAATACATGTATGTGATAGCGGTTGCAATACCTCATATTTAATTAAATGCTCTAGATAATATTAATTACAATTAATAGGGTTCACATATGCTCTGGGAGTTTCAATTTAAAATAATTAGAGCAACTGACGAACTTAAATTAATTAATTAGTATTATCTGACTCAAAGGCTTTATTAAATACTAAACTCAGAGACATTTTTGGATACTCTCAATTTGGACCAGTTAGTGTTACTAACTGATAGATATTGTTGTATTTGTTATAAAGAGAGAAAGTTAGTAAGAAAGAAAAAAAGTAAGGGAAGAGAAGAAGAGAAATGGAGAAAAGAGAGAAGAGGATAAATGGAAACCTAGAAGCTCAAGAGATGCTTGGATCATCATTATTCTTCATCATTAATCATCTTCATCAAACTTCTCTTCATGGTTAAAGGTGGGTTCGTAGTTAGAAACTTTTGCTTTTAGTTTGGGTTGAGTTTTAGAGTTTATGAGTTTTGGGGTTTTTATGGAAAAATCTTAGAATCGGTAGATTAAACGGTTAGAAATCGATAAAAAGGATTGAACATGTTGACTATAGGTGCAATAACCTTGTTTTTATGGTATCCATGTGCTAAGTAGTTGTGAACGGATGGAGGTTATGTTCCCATCGTGTTAAAATCCTAATTTAATTATGTTTAGCTCGTGTCGAGGTCCCACGAGGCGGGACGGCCGGGGAGACATGATTAATTCGTGGATTTGAACCCCTTAATGGATGACTGTGACCCGTGCTGAAGTTCCCAGGTGTGGCTGGGCGGGGAAAGTATCCATTAGGATAAGTAACGAGTGACCCATGTCGAGATCTCCATGTGTGGGATGGCCGGGAAAAGTTACTTTGTGGTAAGGTATCGTGACCCGTGCTGAAGTGCCCTTGTGTGGCTGGGCGGAGAAAGTACCTTTGGTAGATAATGAGTGACCCGTGCTATAGTTCCGTTGTGTGGTTGGGCGGGGAAAGTTATATATACGTTGAGGATCGAGTGACTCGTGCTCGTTTACCCTTGGGGTGGCTGGGCGGGGAAAGATGCCTTAAAGCACTTTGTACTCCGTTGTTCCTTGTCGTCTCTAATTGTGTTGTGAACTCGAAGTCTAGGTTTCCCCCGACTTGAGTATTATTAGTTTGGAACCTTTAGAGCCGAGAGAACTCTAAGATAGGGAACCCACTAAGATGTTGTTATCTCACCCCACTATTGTTGTCGCTTTTCAGGTTTCTCTTGCAGGTTTGATTTACAAGTAGAGCTATGCTCGAGATGTTTCAAGTGAAGCATAGATTTAGTCTTCTGTTGTGTGTTTTATCTTTGTATAATGATGGATATTGTATTGATCTTAGTATTTTATTTTAGTATAATTTCCATGTCTTGTACCATAGTTTGTATTATTTTAGATTTGGTCAAGAATGTGAATTATACTATTAGGCACTTATGATGGTGTCAGTACCAAAAATAACACTTGTATGATATTATTCTAGATATATATTATATGGGTGTTACAGTTGGTATCAGAGCAGGTCGTATCCTCGACCTAGCCTTGAAACATCATAAGTAAGTCTTTCCTGCCTCTTAAGTGTGTCTTGCCGACATGGTTCCTAATATCATACTATGTAGTATTGGGTATGATCAACCTAATGTTATGTATATGATAGGTAGAATCATGGTTGTGCGACCATGAGGACTCTGAAGTGTTGTCATAACTTGTGTTGTGAGAGTAGGCTCAAGCCAAGGGTTAGAAGAGGGAGCTTCAGTCAACTCAGTGGGAGTCTTCTTAAGAGTTTTACTTCCTGTAACTTGGAGTTGCAGAGTAGTGTGTTGTTCGAGAAATCCTTTGGAATAGATAGAATTTGAAGGGTACAAATATTTGTAGTAGGAATGGTTAGTGTATCAAGGAATACGTAAAGTCGCTGGTGGATCAGTAATGGTCACTGGTGTGGACAAGAGTGTTGAGAAGTTTCATTCCATGAAAAGAGAATATGATTTATGGAACGTGTGATGCAAGTTTGGGAATGAGTTAATTGTTAGTGTTTCAGTTATAAGGTCGCGGTGGCATCTTAGATGAGCAAGAGTACTTCAAGGGATGTAATTAGGTAATACCATGCAGATGGATAGAAGCTACGAGTGAAGAATGTTTATTTTCTTTTGAGAACCTAAAGTCGTGGTGAAACATGAAGAGAAATGCAAGGATATGATTTCACATTTCAAGTGAGACAAGTATACCCCGGACGAAGAGTAGAAGATTAGAGTTGTATATTTGGTTATGACCTAGGAGACAAGATTTAGTGTAATACACAGTGAGGGATCAATTCGGAAAGTGTTGAGTTACCCAAGGAATGGTATGCGGTATAATACCGAAGGAATATTAGGTTTTACTTAGTAACTTTAGGTATAATTGGTATGGACCAAATGAAATTGTATTAAGTGTTAGAGTAGGCACCTTAGATTCGGGAGAGTTCTAGTAAGATGAATTGTGTTAAGTTTGAGAGGTTTACCGCAGAACGTGAAGTGAGCACGGTATGGAAATGGTTTTAACAATGCATTTGAGGAAGTGATAACAAAATGTATCTTTGGACGAATGTGCAATAGAGTTGTTAAGTTGTTGTTGAAACTAAGGTTAAGGAAGTGTAACCAATGATGGTTCACCCATTAGGACTCTGGTAGTGTGATTTCTATATGTGTAGAATCGTCTGTTGGTATGGTTGTAACTTTTGGACGTGATTGGAATGAGCTTGGGAGGTTTAGGTAGCAATGAAAACCAGAATTGTGCTTCTATGTTGGAGTAATCAGATTACCCTATGGGTAGTACCCGATTACATAATTGTGTTTCTAAATATCTTTTAGTTACTGGAAGTCTAGGTTTGCACTGAGTAATCAGTTATCCTCCTGGTAGTGATTGGTTATCATTGTTAAGTTTTGAAAACTTGATTTTTTTGCTAAAATGCATACATTTGGACTTGAGTGCCCGATTGAAGCGTACTTGGTACCGATAGAAATCTGTGGAGACATTCTATGCGACGATTAGTAAAGGGTAAGGGAACCCAGGTTAATACGTAGGTAGAGATATCAAAGGTTCTTCGGAAGAGTGCATTACCTCAGTTTTCAAGTGTGGAGAAAAATCCTATATTTGAGAATAATCGAAGTATTTGGAAATTATCTCTATGGGATTAAAAGTGTTGTTGTTTTAATTCTCTCCAAGGAATCCTAGAGAGAGGACAAAGTTGTATACTAGGAATGAGATGTTCATTGTTTTGTTTTACCCGATAGGGATTGTGTGTTGGATTTATTTATGGACAAACCAAGTGTTAGCTTGCGACTAAAACCCTTTTTGATGTCGTCATTGTCGTTTTTATGCCAACATCATTGTAAGAGTGGGATCAGACTATTTCGTTGAGTGTTCGTGATGTGGCCATAACAAAATGGTATTTCTACTTCGTCGTTTGTCGGAGAGTATAACCTGCATGTGGTGCCCCGTTTTGTGTTATCTTGAGTTGTGGATGGTGAACGATTGTTGCACTTGTTTAGAAACCGCGAGTGAGAGTCATATTGCAAGTTAGTATGGACTAGATTGATAATTTTGAGTTGGATTGTTTATTAACAAGAGGAACAAGTTTAGTTGTGTTCGACCGTCTAGCCTTGGATAGGTAATCGATTGTATGACTTTTATAGAAGACTTTAGAGAATTGTACTTTCTGAACTGTAAGTCCGTTTTGGCTCTGTTCAAAGCATCAGAGGATAAAGTGTTGGACTTTCCTTTGAGCGTGTTTGGTAGACAATAAATGATTTAAATATTTGGTGTGTCGTTGTTGCAACTATTGAGGAACCAATTGAGAAGTTATAGAGACTCATGAAATGTTGATCTCCCAAGAAACATTTTGGTGTGTGGATTATTGTGTGGATAAGAGATGAATAATTGGTCAGTTCTTATATCCTTAAATTCTTAACATCAAGTTCTGGACTTTGTAGGAGTAATACCAGATGTGTGTAGTTGAGCCATACTCAGGGATATGGATTTTTAGTTACCTTCTAAGTAAGGGTGGGAGATGAATGTTCCAAAATTAAACATGTAAATTGGACCGTTTAAGGAAAGAGACCCTTGAGAGAAATGGTTTTGAACGAGAAGTTTTGTGTAATCTTCAAAGGTGAGTATGTGGAATATTGTATACGATAGGCAAGTGTTTTGGGAATCTGCGTGTATACTAAGGAGGATTTAAGTTTGGTATTGGTGACTCGCTAATGATTGTAAGTTCTATGACAGTGCCATGTTGTTATTAATGGAGACCTTGGGTCAGTGGAAACTTTGAGTGAATGGAATCTTGTGAAGAGAATTGATATGGAGAATAGTAACCATGGTCAGATTCGTTAAGTCGAATTGGATAAATTGTTTCGAGTTTAGAATTGAAATTGGAATTGTATTAGTTATGATTGCAACGGTACAACCCTTGTATCTCTATTTTTGGAGAGTTTGGACCGATGTTATTATTGTACGATTGACACATATTTTTTCTTATCCCTGAATGTCTACAAGTTTTGTTTCGTTGGTTAGTGAGAACTTTAATGTATATGTGTGTTCTCCGCAGACTATCAACTACCTAGTGTCGCTTGAGAATTGTGGTATCTCTACTGTTAGACCTTGAGAGCGTAGTGGAAGAAGACAAATGAAAGAGTTCAGTCGGATTATTAAGAATCAGAGGAAAATTATTTATAAGAGTTGAGGTAAGAGAATTTTGTGTTGGGTATGTTGTCCTTAAGTAAGACACATAAAGGATGAAGCGCCAAACGTAAATGGTTACGATGTATGGTGTCGGATCAAGTGTAATTGGTACAGAAGTTGTTTGACAACTATGGAATGGTTTTCGTAATTGAAAATTTTTAATAAGAGCTTTTGTTGGGAAATTGTGAGCAGATAAGATTTCATTAAGATACCTTGTAGAGATTCGTTGAGTGTTTGTGTCCCGGAATCAAGTTGGAGTGTTATGCCTTTGTGATATGGCTCAATAGAAGGAATTAAAATGGTATGTTTCTCCGAAAGGGAAATGAGGCTAAGTGTTCAAGTGTGAAACAATAGACGGATTGCAGAACTAGTAAGTTGGAAGTTAACCCAATGTTGGATCAAGCGTATGAGTAAGGACGCGAAGTTTGATTTATTATGAACGAGGACTTTGAGCCGCGAAGTCAAGAGTTAGATTGGAGTATGTCAGAATATGTAGGAGAAATAAGGATAAGTATGGATCTAAGATAATGTTGTAAACTATTGTTGTTGTTGAGTAAGGGAAATTCGAGGACGAATTTCAATTTAAGGGGGGAGGATGTAATACCCCGTATTTAATTAAATGCTCTGGATAATATTAATTACAATTAATAGGGTTCCGATATGCTCTGGGAGTTTCAATTTAAAATAATTAGAGCAACTGAAGACCTTAAATTAATTAATTAGTATTATCTAACTTAGAGACTTTATTAAATACTTGACTCAGAGACATTTTTGGATACTCTCAATTTGGACCAGTTAGTGTTACTAACTGATAGATATTGGTGTATTTGTTATAAAGAGAGAAAGTTAGTTAGAAAGAAAAAAAATAAAGGGAAGAGAAGAAGAGAAATGAAGAAAAGAGAGAAGAGGAAAATTGAAACCTAGAAGCTCAAAAGATGCTTGGATCATCATTCTTCTTCATCAATCATCATCTTCATCAAACTCCTATTCATGGTTAGAGGTGGGTTCATAGTTAGAAACTTTTGCTTTTAGTTTGGGTTGAGTTTTAGAGTTTATGAGTTTTAGGGTTTTTATGGAAAAATCTTAGAATCGGTAGATTAAACGGTTAGAAATCGATAAAAAGGCTTAAACATGTTGAATATAGGTGTAGTAACCTTGTTGTTATGTTGTTATGATGTTTGATGATGATCTATGAGAGTTGTGGAGAATTCCATTATGTTGAAAACGTGTTTTTCTGCCACTGGTTTCTGGTTAAGCGGTTAATCCAAGGTGTTAACCTGTTAACGCTGCTATTTTTGCACTTCTGTGTTTCTGTTCTGGTTCGGTTAACCGGTTAACCCAGGACGTTAACTGGTTAACGATGTAGGTATGGGAATAATTGTTTTGTTCCAAACTTTGAAAATTCATAACATTTTCCTTGGTTATCCGATTCAAGTGTTCTTTATATCGTTTTGAAGCTAAAATTATATACTATCGCATGATGCCGAGAAATTATATTTGTACCCGACTTTTCTAATTAACCGTAATTATGTTAGTTAGGGAACTGTGGAAGGTATGCTTAATCATGAGGATTGATTGAGAGTAAAGGCAATGAGATTATTGTGAGAATTGTTTAATGGTGGTAATTAAACTAAAATGCTAGAATTATATGTAATTGAAAACTATATAATTTAAAGGTATCAAGAATAGTTAAAGAGTGAGGAAACCTTATCATAAACCAATTGAATGGCCTAGTATTGGGACTAGGAATTGAGAGATGGTATAACTTGTGAGGTACGTAGGATTACCCTAGGTTGATACAAAATTGTAATAGAGATGTGACAATGCTTAGACGTCGATACTCAAATAGTATCCCTGTGCTAAGTAGTTGTGAACGGATGAAGGTTATGTTCCCATCATGTTAAAATCCTAATTTAATTATGTTTAGCTCATGTCAAGGTCCCACGAGGCGGGACGGTCGGGGAGACATAATTAATCTGTAGATTCGAGTCCCTTAATGGATGATCATGACCCGTGCTTAAGTGCCCTAGTGTGGTTGGGCGGGGAAAGTATCCATTAGGATAAGTAACGTGTCGAGATCTCCGTGTGTGGGATGGCCGGGGAAAGTTACTTTGTGGTAAGGTACCGTGACCCGTGCTGAAGTTCCCTTGTGTGGCTGGGCGGGGAAAGTACCTTTGGTAGATAATGAGTGACACGTGATGTAGTGCCTTTGTGTGGATGAGCGGGGAAAATTATCTATAAGTTGAGGATTAAGTGACCCGTGCTCATTTACCCTTGGGGTGGCTGGGCGGGGAAAGATGCCTTAGAGCACTTTGTGATCCATTGTTCCTTGTCGTCTCTAGTTGTCTTATGAACTCGAAGCCTAGGTTTTCCCTGAATAGAGTATTATTAGTTTGGAACCTTTAGAGTCGAGAGAACTCTAAGATAGGGAACCCACTGAGATGTTGTTATCTCACCCCACTATTGTTGTTGCTTTTCAGGTTTCTTTTGCAGGTTTGATTTACAAGTGGATATATGCTCGGGATGTTTCAAGTGAAGCATAGATTTAGTCTTCCGCTGTGTATTTTATCTTTGTACAATGATGGATATTGTATTGATCTTAGTATTTTATTTTAGTATAATTTTCATGTCTTGTACTATAGTTTGTATTATTTTAGATTTGGTCAAGAATGTGAATTATACTATTAGGCACTTATGATGGTGTCAGTACCAAAAATAACACTTGTATGATATTATTCTAGATATATATTATATGGGCATTACAGCGGTTATAGGAGATGTGTGTGAATTATTGGTGACGGATTAAAGATGATATTTATAACAAGGATCCACTCCAAAGAAATGAATGATTTGATGGATCAACTAGTAAGTTAGTATGTTTTCAGTATAATTGGATTGAGGTTGGATTATTTTCGGAGTTGAGTGAAAGAGAGAATAGTTGGAGGATTTTAGAAGCAAGAGAGAGAGAGAGAGAGAGAGAGAGATAGAGAGAGAGAGAGAGAGGACTCATGTCCATCAATTTCGTTTTTTATTTTCGCAATTATGGAACACCTTCAGTAAAAAGGGCATAAATTTTCACTCGTAAATCTGATAGAAGCGATTCTGGAATTTTTGGAAAGCTTACAAAATTATCTACAGTTTTCATATAATGCTTTTGAAGATGGAGAAAACGTGTTTGAATATTTGGGTCTGGTACTGATTTTAGTGGAAGTTTGTATACGGGATTTCTTGACTAGACTCCATTGCAAGAACAATAACTTTTTACTTGTAATTTGGATTTGAGCAATTCTTGAATTTCTGGAATCTATATGAAATTCTCTACATTTTGGAATATGATTTTATAATTAGGAGGTTTGTATTGAAGGAGATAAGTGTGTTTGAAGTTGAACGTCTCTTACTGAAAATAAGTACGATGAATACCAGTGTAAGATATTGTCAAGGAATGAAATGTAGGTATTAGAAAGAATGTGATGATATCATGTGATGGTATCAGAGAAATTCATAGATATGTGATTTATGTTAGATAAGAATGATTAGAATGACGATAGCTTTTGTGATGATTATAGTAAAAGAGAGACAACTTCAAGGGAGACTATAATCATATTTATAAGGATAAGTATCAGTTTGTATTAGGAAGAATTAAGAGAGCTTCTATAGTAACCGGATACAAAGTTGGTATTGTTGAGATTGCAAATTGGAATGAGATTCAAATGTGAAAGTATATGGATCCTGGATGTAAAGGGGTTTAAAAGAAAACTAAGGATTTTTGGATGTTGTTAAAGTCCTCTATGTAGATAGAGACTTCAAAGGGAATGGAACGATTTGTGGGGCGTTTAGAGTATTTATCATGTCTGGAGTTAGAGATACTTAACATATGTGTTATTCTAAGTGAGTATGGGAGATATTTGGCTTGCCAGTTTGGTAATGTGTGAAGTAAAAAGGCGTTCTATCGGGAAAATAGTTGTTCCCATTATTTTAAGAGAGTCAGAGGTTAGATGTGAAGCTTGTAAGAATGATGCAAATCATTTGACATTCTAGAATGAAAGTGATATGTGAAAAGGTTTTATGTTACTACCATGTCCATAGAAGTATTAAAGTATATGTTCATTTGAGGAATCGCGACATCATGGAACTAAGGCGGTGAAAAGAAATTGTTAGTATTATGAGTTATGTTGATGTTCGTATGACGAAGTTAAATGTGATGATAACAACATTGTTGTGTTCCGACCTAGGAGTGAATGAAGGCATCTTGTTGGATCAATATGGTTAACGATGTGGAGATTGGATTAGTAATGTGAAAATGATTATCAATTGAGAGTTTCAGTTGGAAGAAGTGAGTTTTCTTGGACTGCAGATTTTAGTGCTAAGATTGTTGTAAACTCTTCTAGGATTGATGTTGTGTTGTGTTGCACCCCAAAATTTGCCCTCACAAGACAAGACTTTGTGTATTAAGAGGTTCACAAGGTTCACAAGGTTCACAAGACATCTCACAAGGTTCACAAGACATCTCATAAGGTTCACAAGGTTCACAAAGTTCACAATTAGTCAGAAGATTTGACATTTCCCTCAGACAATGTATCCTCCTAAGCACTGCATCCTAAACTAGGGTTTTGACTTTAATCAGGCTAAATGGACTTCCAAGACTTCAAGTGAGCTTCATAACATCTTATATGTTTTTAAGAATCCCCATGACAAGTTTCAAGACTTTTCCCAAAGGTTTGCTCAGTCAGATGGTCAGATAGGTTAAAATCAGTCAAAGTAGTTAAAAAGTCAAACTGAGGTCAACTGTGGTCAAACCAAAGTCAAACTTCATGATTTTTTGCCAACATCAAGTATATGAAGTAAAATTCATCATTTGATCAAGGGTTGATCATGATTCATCAAGGAGATTTCAGATCATCAAGAATCAGGAGTTTCTAGATTAGGGTTTTCACAAGAAAAGTCAACTGAACTTTGACCAGCCATAATTTTCACATGCTTCATCAAATTTTTCCCATCCAAAGCTCATTTGAAGGAAATTAAATTCTCTACAACTTTGTGTGTCACAAGCCAAGCCCAAAAATGCTTCATTTGGAAGGTATGAGCTAAGACATTATAGGTCCTTTTAAAAGTCAACAAAAAGTCAACAACTTCAAAAGAGTATAACTTGAGAATGGTAAAAGATATGGACATGAAACCAATGGGGTTGGTTAGAGGACTCTTTAGTATTTCCAAAATGTCCAAGAACACCCTCATAGCATTAAAATTGAAGTATTTATGCCCTTGCAAAGTTGGGAAATTTTAGGGAAGTTTATGAAGCAAATAAGGCCTAAAATCAAATTTTTGCTAAATGAGCCCACCAAATTGCCATCCCATCTTTATGAAAACATCAAGCACGACCCAACCCACTTATATTCTGAATTTTTATTTTTTATTTTATATTTATTTGAATTTTATTCATTAAAATGTCATTTAAATTAAAATAAAATATGAAATCAAATATTTGAAGGAGGATATTGCTTCTAGAAAATCATAAATATTGCTTGGATCAGATTGATATGCAAATTATGATGATGGTCTTAAAATAGCAAGGTTGGATCAAAAGAATATTCAAGTTTTATGGCATGATCTTTTTCAATCTCAATTATCCAAAAAGTCCAAACAATCCTACAATATTTTGACCTAATATCATTCATATATATACAAGTAATGGATCACAAGCAAGGGACACGAATTTGCTGCCTCAAGAACAAGTTCCAAATTTTCAAAATTCATCAAAAACTCTCAATTCGGATTCTCACTTAGAGACTCTCTCAAGACATTCTAAAGGTTGCAAAACATTCCTTGGACATCACTGATGCTTTCTCAATCCTCAAAAGCATCATAATCATGCCATATTGCATAAACCGAATCATGTCTTCAAGCTTATTTATTATTTTCGATTCCATTGATTGACTCGTTTTAAACTGTTTTTGATTGCTTGATGATGTTTGTGATGAACCCTAGATTGATTCTGGGCTGTTTAATTAAGTTTTCCATGCAGGTATCAAGATTCACCATTCTTAGGGTTTCGGCCAAGGTTTAGGGTTTCATGATTTATGGAATATAAATGAATTCTAAGACCATGAATCGATTCGAATTGACATCTGGATTATGTTTGTGGATTTAATTTTATGAAATTTTGTGGTTTTGTTGATCATTGAGTTTCGTAGGGTTTGCTGCCAATGGAAATTCGCAGGAAAGTTTATAGAAAAATTCGTAGCAAAATACGCAGGGCTGGAGGAAGAAGAAGAAGCCAGCGCGCCAAATTCTTATTTTGAAATTTGAGATTATATTTTATGTTATTGTGGTGATATTTATTTCAAAAGGCAGTGTTGGCTCAGTTGGTTGGTGTGCGTATGCGTGATGTTCAAGGTCCTGGGTTCGAATCCCCCAGGCCCTTTTTGCTTTGTTGTTTTTTTTATTTGATTTTGCCAGGATACGCACAAAAGAGTATGAAGGCCGTATGTTGACACCAAACGCACGCTGGCCTAGTGGATGGTATGCTGGTCTTGGAGGATGCAATGCCTAGGGCATGTGTTCGAATCCCAGCCTCAGGTAAGTCTTTTTTTCATTTTTTTCTTATTTTATTCAACTTGTTTATATTCTAATTATTTTAATAAAATGAATAAATGTTAAAATAAATACATATTATTTCTTATACCTAAAAAAATCAATTTTTATCAAACTTTATTTTCAAAATTTAATTATTTATATTTATATATTATATGTTCATATTATTAAATATATATATATATATATATATATATATATATATATATATATATATATATATATATATATATATATATATATATATATATATATAATTTGTAAATAAATGGATTTGTTTTGTAAATTAATAAATAAAACCCTAATTCTATTTTCTAAACTCATAAACCCTAATTTATTTTGATTAACCCTAATTTTCTTTTATAAATCCTAATTATATTATAACTTTTAATTTATTTGTAAATTTTAATTATGTATATTTATTTTACAATTTGTATATAGTTTTTATATGTAAATAATCTAATTAATTAAATAACTCCAATTTATTTTCCTAAAAAAAACAAATTAAAAAAAAACTCTAGTTTTATCTTATGAATATAATTTATTATTTTTTTATATGCTTACTTAATTATAATTGGCAAATATTTTTATAATATGTATATAAAATTAAATAATTAGACTATTAATCATATTTTATTAGTATATAATATTTATTATTTATTTCTTTTATTAAAAATCTAAAAAAATAATTATTTATTTAAAATTGAACTTTTAATTCATTATTATATTATTATGCTAATTTCTTCTTCTTATTTATTTTGTTTATTATTACTAACCCCTTTATTTATTTATTTATTATGTGATTATTTATTTAATTTATTTTATTATTATTATTATAATGTAATTGTACCCATTATGTAATAGTTGTAGAATAATTTTTATTATTTATTTTTAAATGCCATGGTTAGTAAAATAGGGAGTGTAAAACATGTTTGTATTTAAAATTGAATTTAGAACATTAATCTCAAGATAAATATATGAATTTGTACACTCACACACGTAAGTCGATCTTGGATCGCCATCTCACTTCCTAAGGGTTACCTCTCATGTTGCCTAAAGAAAAAGGTCAAGTAAGGTGTATAAAGCAAAGTCCCTTCTCTCATATCATCTAGTCCCTTAACAGATAAAAAGATCAAGTCCCTTAATGGTTGCCTTCGTAATGATCTTGTCCCTTTCGAATAAAGATGATAAGTCCCTTCGAATTGCTTATACACCTTACAGTTGCCTAAATAACAGTTGTCCCTTCACTTGTACCTCATACATCCAAGGTAATGACTACCTATTCCTTAATAATAGGGATAGTCTTACCATTTAAAGGATATTTAAGAACAGAAAAGACTTAACTTAGGGTAGGTTCCTCTTATGTATTTGCTCACCTTTTCAAAACATTTCAAATACTTCACATTTCAAACAATTTTCAAAACAAAGGTTTTATATATATCCGTACAAGGGTCATTATAAAGTACTTAAGAAAATTTTTAATCACACACTACACTTCTTAAAACAATTTAAAGTGAGCTAAGTAACTAAGAGCCCATGGATAACCATGGATGTAAAGGGTGCTAACACCTTCCCTTTACATAACCTACCCCCCGAACCCAAAAATCTTTCAAGGTCTTTCCTGTTCTTTTATGCTCTTTCCCTTTGGATAAAATAAAAGTCGGTGGCGACTCTTGCTATCCGCAACATAACTAAAGTCAGTTCTCCCACCGTGTTACAGAACTGGCGACTCTGCTGGGGATTTAATAAAAGAGGGGTACCCTTAGGAATTAGATCATTTTAAACTTGTTTGCTTTGTTTGCTTTACTTTACTTGTTGGGTGCTCTTATGTGTGAAAGATCCTAACCCGGATCTAGTGTACCTTAGGTAAATGACAATAGACCAAGGAAACTGTACGGCGTATACCGATATGGTTGATCTGGTGGCCATAGTTAGTGTGACTTCTTGGTTGGTGCTTATGTTCCTTAAGTCAAGTTGAGGATAATATGAGGCTGCCATACATTGTCAATACACTAACTAACTTTTAGAACCCTAGTTATCCCATCTTGGCCTTTAGAAAAGTAGTGAGATAATCGGCTTTGGTGAAGACTGAAGTTGGTTGATACTCAATGCTACACTCATTGAGATTCTAAACTTGGAGGGTTTTGGTTGGCAAGTAAGTTTCCTACTGAACAACCACCCTTGTGAAGGATCAATGATATTGAGATCCCTTAGAACCTGGTTACTTTTGTAGGACAGGATGAACCATCTAAACTTCAGGGGAGGTGTCGTACCTCGAAAAATACGATCCCTCGCGAACGCGGTCGCGGCTGGGCTTACTTGAGAGTCGCCACCTAATTTTATTTATTCCCGAAGAGGGAAATGGAAAATATAGATAAAACCACCAAGAAGGGATAAAACAAGGTCATCGCAAACCATTGTCAGGGTTCGGAAGTCGGTTATGTAGGAGGAAGGTATTAGCACCTCCTACATCCATCGTACTCGATGGGAACCATCTAGATTGTCACGCGCGAAGGGATGTCTATACTTATGATTACTTGTTGAACTAAAGGGTTTATTGATCCTAGGGGCTCGGCAAGGATTGAGATCCTCGTGCCTACGTATTCCCTAGTGCAATGGGAAAGTCAAAGCTTCGTAGTTCGGCCTGATACAGGTGATGGTTGTTGATTTTATTACCTTTCTTCGATGAAAGGATTTAAGAGTCCATTTGCACTAAAGACTATGGATAGTTTATCTCGCCCAACAAGACGAGTGTCCTGCGTCGAAATAATCGGAGCGAGTAACGAAAGCTCGTTATCCCCCTTTCTATCGCTTAAGGCTCGTGGCGTGCAATTTTCCCCGTATTTATTGAAGTGTTTTGTTTCCTAAGACCGCTTGATGTTGGATCAAGGGTTTGGATCTAAGAAGTAACATTTTGGTTTTTTTGAAGTTTAAGGTGAATGCAAGTGGAAGTTTATTTGTTGGTTTGTTAGCGAGGCACAATGCGCTCGGCTCGCAAGGTTGAGAAAATAAGCTAAAGACTAGCTATGGAAAACAAGCGCAATGCGTTGATTTGTTAAGTTAGAAAATGTTGCTAAAAGTGTAAGGTGCAAAGTTCGTGCAGATGGCGATCGAGGAACGATCGACTTACGTGTGTGTATGAAGTGAAGTGCATATGGATGTTTATTTGGCGTTGGACCAAAGATTTCGTTTATCTTTGAAATGATTAGTCTTGGTGTGCATTCGTTTTTTTTTTTACTTAGCAGTTTATCGTCAAAAATGCAAAAGTAATCACACAAGCAGTCATATCATCATATCACAAGCCAGGAAAATCGAGCATACGCAAAACTCATATCACACACATAATCGAGCAAAAGTGAAACATTAATTAACCAAATTAAATAGAGATATTTAATTAGATTAATTATCGATTTAATTAATCAAATTAAATAAGAATATTTAATTAAATTAATCAAAGAAAATATTGTTTTTTTTTATATATATTCAAAAATAGAGAAATTAATCAAAATATGAAAGGATTTAAAACTTGAGAAAAAAAAAGTTAAGAAAATGCGTTTTATTTAAAAGATAAAATTAATTAATCAATTTATTAAATTAAACTATTCAATAAAATTAATTAATAAACTAATTAACCATATTGAATAAAGTAATTTAAATAGTTAACTAATTCAATTCTTTTTGATCATTTTTTAAGAAAAGAAATTATGGAAAAGAAAAAAAAGGAAATAAGTGAAAGAACAAGAGAGGTCACGCGCAAGTGACAAAACGCCTCTTCCTGGTCCCTGTGTGTTGTTGCTTTCACCAAGCAACAAATAACAATCATCGGGAAAAACAATCCTCGGGCAGTGATCAAAAACAATAAAGGAGGTACATGCTACAACACATTGGAAACAGAATGAAGCTCATTAAACAATGAAAACACAGATCAGATGCAAAGGATGGACAAGAGTCTCATCGCCTCTCTCCCTGTCCTCATCGCACCATCGATGTTCAACTCAGGTGGTGTTCTTCAAGAACACCAACCTTCATCGTATCATCACCATCCTCTTTATCGCAAACCCCGAATTTTCGTATTCGTTATGGACCAAACTACACATACAGTGAGACCTAACATACATCAAACAACGAAACCTTCGTCCCCAATTCGAAACCCTAAACCCCATTTTCACTACATTTAGTTGGTATTTACATGAATACGAGGAAAGTTCGAGTGATTCAGAGACGAGAAAGACTACCTCAAATGAAGAGACGTATTCCGAGTTGGGTCAAAGGTATGATTTCGCTTTCTCTTGACTCCAATCTCCTTCTCCTGGATTTTGCTTCTCCCTTCGAGTATTGTCGTTTATTTGTATTCGAATGCGATGAATGGACGAAGTTCAGCTCGTCTTATTCATAATTTTGATGTAAAATTATGAAAAGATTTTTTTCTGAGCTTTAGAGTGATTTAGGGTTTTTTGATGTGTACTCTAACTTTCGTTTTCGTTTCAGGTCGTCCTCAATTGCAAATGATTGGAGGGGTCTTTATAGGGAGTTTGAGGAATATTGGTACGTGTAGGAATCGTGTGAGATGAGTGAGGAATCCGTACAAGCCATAGCTGTAGAATCCACAATCCGTTGGAAAAAAATCTCTGAGTGGAATTGTGTGGGGACCAAGGGATAGGTGAGTCATTCTTTTCGATTTTGTCTGTAGTGTGCTTCCAGAAAAGGGTGGGGCCCTGCTTAAGCTTTGATTTCTTTACCACTGATTTTACTGTATTTCCAAGTCTTTTACCATGGTGAATTTTGACCTGTTTAAATCTTTGATTTCTTTGTTTTTGGTTTTAATTGCTTTGAACTCAGTATATGTGAATTGGTTATTTGAACTTGCTCTGGCTATGGATCACGGTTGCTAACATTAGTTGGCTTCCTTTGTATTTATACAGGTAGTAAGGGATTCAATGCTATTGAAGTTGTGAAGCAAATGGCTCGTGGATGAGAGGGACGATTTATGTCTTCATCACATTTTCTGGGACTGGTTTACATCTCATCCTTCAGTTGACACAAAGCCTTCTTATTATTACTAAATGTATGGTGCAACTGTTGTGTTTTTTCGCAGGTAAACGTCCACTTTATCATGGAGAAAAGCACCTAAATGGTGATTATGGCAAGCCTTAAAGCTGTGGCTGGATATTAAAGACAAACTCGATCAGGGTTGTCGTAGTGAAAAACTTGTAGCTGCATTTTGGTACATTGTAAATGCATTGAAGCATCCTTATATCTCCCTTAAATTATGCTCATGCTAGGGACTAACATGGCTTTCCTGTTTGTGCAGTTCCAAGGGACCATCCATTTGAATTCTATCAGCAGACTTCGAGGGATTTTCGTGAAATGCTAAAAGAAAGAAACCTACCAAGACACCTCTCAGAATCATAGTTCAAAGGTAATCTATTAAGTTCTGAGTTTTTTCGACATCTCTTGTCAAATGATTTCGCTATTAGTCTGATTTCTGTAATCATGATTCTGTCAAAAACTTCTTCTCTCTCTTTTTCTGTGAGCAGAGATCTTTTTGCCAAAGGACTTTCCAACATGGTATAGTCTAGCAACAAGAATTAATGCTAACAAATTTTGCGACATTCCTGCGAGGTGCATCTAATGAAGCTAAACTGAACTGCCAGCTCTAGGATCAACATCAATACGTCCATATAAGGAGTGCTCAACCATTTGACTATTTGTATTAGTCCTATTGATGCAAAAGATTGTTTAACTTGATACAACGTATACTTCCTCGTAGATCACATGTGTAACATGGTATCCATATTGTTTTTTCTCTGACTTCATTCATCTGCTGCACTAGTTTGACAGACTTCTGTTGTGCATTTGTCGCAGGAAGCTCATATGAATAATAACATGAAGATAAAAACCTTAGGAATTTTGAACATGAAGGCAACTTTGGATCGATTCTTTGATAAGTGAATGAGCTGGTATTATGCTAATCCAAATTATTTGAGCTTCTTATTATTGGAATGAAACTTGGATCTCATGATGTATGTCACCTTTTGAATCCAATCCAATGGGACCTTATAATGAAACTTTTGCAATTTGTATCAAGAATGCTGTCTTAAAGATTGAACTGAATCCAGCTTAAACTTGTTTTGCTATTTTTGAGTTTGTGCCAAGTGCATCCTATAATGCAATTTATTTTGCACTTCTTAATTGATTATTTTCATGTGCTGAGCAATTGGTCTCCTTTGTTTTGCAAGTGTAGACTTCGTCTCTGGTGGAATTTTGCGGGAAGAAACGCATGACGGTTGGCTGAATATTAATCTGGCAGCATGGTGATTCAAGTTGTCAAAAAACAAGTAACTGAATATCATTGCAGCTGGTAGTGCCGGTGTTTGTTTAGTGTTAAATCCTTGTAATTTAAGAAAATATAATTCTGTGTTTGGTGAAGGCATGACTGAATGTTTAGACATTGTTGTATGCTAACTTGAAGTGGCATTGAATGTAAGCCCTTGGGTTTAATTCTCAAATTTCCCGAGGAGTAGCTTTTGAACACTACTAATCCATTGAAACCTTACTATGCTTCACTTTCCTTTGTAGATTCAAACATACTATGCTTCACTTTCCTTTGTAGATTCAGTCATACTCCTAGAAACAAATTGCCGCAGCTCTTGACATGACGTGACTCTTGAAACAATATAAATTAATTACATGATAACACCTTGAAACCAAGCACTACAAATGGATCATTCCTTAAGATCAAATGGAAATAAAGGCTTTTCTTTGAACCTTAAGACATGAAGAATGAGTTTGGGAGTAAATTTGAGCTTTTCCTTCTGAAATCTTCTATTTCGAATACTTTTCACACTTTAAGCCTATCTTTCGCACAACCGAATACGCCTACACGATTAATCCTCCACAAAATAACCTTTAACACCTTGGCTTAGATCATAAACGCGAATATATCTACAAAGCTTATTAGTCACAATGAGCAAATATCGGGAAATCATGGTCACGGATCAAATGACCCTTTTAGAGGGGGAAAACAAATAGGGTAGGACAAATTTAGGGTATGACAGATGCCCCTATCTAATTGCCTTGGACCCGAGAAAGTGAACCGCTGCATGGCATTCAGTTTTAGAGTAAAAGTCAATTAGATATAAGAAGACCCCGAAATTTGTTCGGCAAGAGAGAAAATGCGACACAACTGAAAGGGATATGAAGATGAAATTGGCAAATTGTGCGAAATATCTGAGGTTCTTTGAATTAACGAAGCAGTATCTCAATAAATTTCTCCAGGTCGTATGAAGCAGTTCCTTTCACTCAAGGCTCTTCAGTGACTCTAGAACAAATGTCTTAACAAAGCATGAGATTCTTTAGTCCATCAAAGCAGTACCTTACCAATGAAGGCTCTTTGTGGACGTTAGAACAATATCTCGAATAAAATGGTATAAGGTTTTTCAGATCATGTGAAGCAGTTCCTTGTATTCAAGGATCTTCAATGATACTAGAATAGTATCTCCATCACAATATGAGATTCTTCGGGTCTTGCGAAGCAGTACCTTTTCGATTAAGGTTCTTCGGAGAATGGCCAAAGCAGTATTTCAAACAATGAGATTCCCTAACTCATCAAAGCAGTACCTTACCAATGAAGGCTCTTTGGGGATACTTAGGGCAGTATCTCGAATAAAATGATATACGATTTTTTTCAGACTATGCGAAGCAGTTCCTTATATACAAGGATCTTCAATGATACTAGAATAGTATCTCTAACAAATGATGCAAGATTTTCTAGATCATGCGAAGCAGTTCCTTATATTTAAGGATCTTCAATGATACTAGAACAGTATCTCCATCACAATATGAGATTCTTCGGGTCTTGCGAAGCAGCACCTTTTCGATTAAGGTTCTTCGGAGAAGGCCAAAGCAGTATCTCAAACAAATGATATTTTCCTAGCTCATCAAAGCAGTACCTTACCAATGAAGGCTCTTTTGTGGACGCTAGAACAATATCTCAAATAAATAGTGCAAGACTTTCTAGATGTGAAGCAATTCCCTATATTTAAGGATCTTCAGTGATACTAGAACAGTATCTTAAACACAGCATGAGATTCTTCGGATCTTGCGAAGCAGTACCTTTTCGATTAAGGTTCTTCGGAGAAAACCAAAGCAGTATCTCGAACAATGAGATTCCCTAGCCCATCAAAGCAGTACCTTACCATAAAGGCTCTTTGGAAATATTTAGGGCAGTATCTCGAAGAAAATGGTATAAGATTTTCCAGATCATGCGAAGCAGTTCCTTATATTCAAGGATCTTCAATGATACTAGAACAGTATCTTTACCAAATGATGCAAGATTTTCTAGATCATGCGAAGCAGTTCCTTATATTCAAGGATCTTCAATGATACTAGAACAGTATCTCCATCACAAAATGAGATTCTTCGGGTCTTGCGAAGCAGTACCTTTTCGATTAAGGTTCTTCGAAGAATTCCAAAGCAGTATCTCAATCAAATCTTCCAGGATGCTCTCTGCTTGGAGAGTAACGAAGATGGTGGACAAACTCATCATCAACTATAAAGCTTGAAGAATGATTTGCTGGGGAATAAAATTCGTAAGCGTATGCGGGATATCGTCTCCTTTCAGAGGAATACCATCAACTTTGAGAGGAAAATCCTGGATGCATGTCCTGGATCCTGTTATGCTATCCTGATATGACCTCGTACATTGCATGATGCACGATGATTCTTATGAAAATGAAATTACAAATGATTCTAATGCAAATGCTTTGTTATATGCTAATGATTAATATGATCGTGTTTGATGACATTCTTGTTTTTGGACAAAAATGTTATGCATGCCATGCTTGTGACAATGCAAATGGTTGTATATGCTGGAGGTAAGTTTTTGATAGTTGCCAAGGATATTGGGCTTTGGGAATTGTGTGCCAAACATGGTTGGGCTTTTGGCTTTCTGGTAGTTGCCACATTAGTGGGCTTTGGGAATTATGAGGGTGCCAATAAGATTGGGCTTTAGGTTAGTAGTTGCCAAGGAAATTGGACTTTTAGGTTTTATGAAGGATGCCAACATGGTGGACTTTAAGACTTTTGGTGGTTTCCAATGAATATTGGACTTTCAAAGGTTTTGGAGGATTTCAGATTTTCCAACATTTGGTACATGAGACCTTGATAAAGTTGTGAGCAACAAAGAGAAATACATGAGTGCCCCTGGTAAAGCTTCGACTGTAGTTTAACATTCGTCAATGGGATATATTGTCTGCACGGAAACAATCACCATGACTGGCAATGATATTAGTTAACGAGAAAACTGTCACGTTCCTTTTATCATCCAAAAGATAATCATACTACTTTTCAAATATTGTTTATTATTTTTACCAAAATTTCAAAACAGAGTTTATCATTAATAAAAACATTTTGCAAACAAACAGATAAAGTAAAAACGATTGAGCATAATTTCGATGAGAAATTTCTCTTTTTATTGCCAAAACCCGCAAAAGGGTATAAATGTTCATACAGATGCAATTCGTTAATGAGGTAATTGTTGTGCAAGAAAAGTACAATGACAATGACAATAAATGAAGTTCCATTGAATTTCGACATTGCTATGATCCCTATATCTCTGAAAATCTCATCAGTTAAACTTTGTAGGAAGACGATTGGATGGATCCTTTTCTTTCGTAGTTCCCCATAATCATGTGAATGTGCAGATCATAATATTTGCCTTGGAATTAGTCCCTAACTTTTGCCTGGATCGCCCTTTCGGGTTTTCAATCCACCGGGACGCCCCTTTTTGCCTGAGCCGCCCTTTCGGGTTTTCAACTCAGCGGGCTAAATTTTTATTTTTATCCCTAATTTTTGCCTGGACCGCCCTTTCGGGTTTTCAGTCCACCGGGATAGCCTATTTTTGCCTAAGTCGCCTTTTCAGGTTTTCGACTTAGCGGCTTTTATTCCAATCTTTTAGGCATAATATCTTTTAACCGCATCTGCATTCACGGGAGTAGAAAGCTCTTCACCGTCCATTCTTGCAAGAATCAAGGCACCTCCGGAGAAAGCTCTCACCACCACAAACGGTCCTTCATAATTAGGCGCCCACTTGCCCCTGGGCTCTCTGTGCATGGTAGTGATTCGTTTGAGCACCAAATCACCTTCCTGGTAAGTCTGAGGACGTACTTTCTTGTCAAAAGCTTTCTTCATACGTCTCTGGTAAAGTTGTCCATGACATAGCGCCGTCATACGCTTTTCTTCAATAAGATTAAGCTCATCAAACCTCGTTCGGACCCATTCAGCTTCATCTAATTTGGCTTCCATCAGAACTCTCATCGACGGAATTTCAACTTCTATCGGGAGGACAGCTTCCATGCCATATACCAAAGAAAAAGGGGTTGCCCCTGTCGAAGTACGTACTGAAGTACGGTAACCGTGCAATGCGAAAGGCAACATCTCATGCCAATCTTTATACGTGATCACCATTTTCTGAATGATCTTCTTAATATTCTTGTTTGCAGCTTCGACAGCTCCATTCATCTTGGGTCTGTATGGTGTTGAATTATGATGCTCAATCTTGAAACTGGTACATAACTCTTCAATTGTTTTGTTATTGAGATTTGACCCGTTGTCGGTAATGATCCGGTGAGGAACCCCGTATCTACATATGATGTTATTCTTCAGGAAGCGAGCAACCACTTGCTTGGTAACATTAGCGTAAGAGGAAGCCTCGACCCATTTCGTGAAGTAATCTATGGCAACAAGTATAAACCTATGCCCATTTGAAGCTTTTGGTTTAATCATCCCGATCATGTCTATTCCCCACATGGAGAAAGGCCATGGTGAAGTCAAAACGTTCAACGGAGTAAGAGGTACGTGTACCCTGTCAGCATAAATTTGGCATTTGTGGCATGTTCGAACATGAGAATGACAATCAGTCTCCATTGTTAGCCAGTAGTATCCTGCTCTAAGGATTTTCTTTGCCATTGTATGCCCACTCATATGAGTACCAAACAGTCCTTCATGTATCTCTTTTATAATTTGCTCGGCCTCCTGTTCATCTACACATCGGAGCAGGATCATGTCATGATTTCTTTTGTACAACACCTCCCCATTCAGAAAGAAATTTGAGGCCAATCTCCTTAGTGTTCTTTTATCCATACTCAAAGCACCTTCTGGGTATTCTTTCTTCTCTAAGTAGCGCTTGATATCATAGAACCAAGGCTTGACACTTGATTCTTCTTCGGCAGTCAGACAATGAGCAGGTTCTTCAAAGCGCTTGAGATCAAAGGAGGGCCGATGATTGGGCCAAATCAGCTGGTACATGGACGCCAGAGTTGCCAGAGCGTCAGCCATTTGGTTTGCACTACGAGGCACATGAGTGAAAGTAATGTCATCAAATCTGGGGAGTAACTTCAACACATAATCCCGATATGGAATCAGATGGTCACATCTTACTTCCCAATCTCCTGTAGTTTGATATATCACTAGAGCTGAGTCACCATATACATCGAGTGTTTTAATCCTCAGATCAATGGCTTCCTCTAGTCCCATAATGCATGCTTCATATTCAGCCACATTGTTCGTACACGGAAAACAAAGCTTAGCTGTAAAAGGTATATGGAAATCCTTAGGAGATGTCAGCACTGCCCCAATTCCACAACCTCGATCATTGGCCGCACCATCGAACATGAGAGTCCATCGCTCTCCTGGTTCAGGCCCTTCGTCAGGTCCAGGCTCTTCATTGTCTCTAATCAACATGATGTCCTCGTCTGGAAAGTCGAACTTCAAAGGTTGGTAATCCTCCACAGGCTGGTGAGCAAGATGATCTGCTAGTATGCTGCCTTTGATAGCCTTTTGAGTGACATACTAAATATCGTACTCGGACAAAAGCATTTGCCATCTGGCGATCCTACCAGTGAGAGCTGGTTTCTCAAATATATATTTAAGAGGATCCATCTTAGAAATCAAATATGTCGTATGGGTCAACATGTATTGTCGGAGACGCTTGGCAGCCCATGCAAGAGTGCAACAAGTCTTCTCAAGTGCTGAATATCTTGTTTCACAATCATTGAACTTCTTGCTCAAGTAGTAGATGGCATGCTCCTTCTTGCCAGTCTCATCTTGTTGCCCCAGCACACAGCCCATAGATTCGTCAAGAACTGTCATATACATGATGAGAGGTCTTCCAGGAACGGGAGGCACCAAGATTGGTGGTTCTTGCAAATATTCCTTAACTTTATCAAAAGTTGTTTGACATTCATCATCCCATTCAATTGCTTGATCTTTTCTTAAAAGCTTGAAGATTGGTTTGCAGGTAGCAGTGAGATGCGAAATAAATCTGGCAATGTAATTCAATCTTCCAAGGAAACCTCTGACCTCCCTTTCAGTTCTTGGCGCAGGCATACTCTGAATGGCTCTGACTTTGTCAGGATCAACCTCGATCCCCTTCTGGCTCACAATGAATCCTAGCAACTTTCCGGATCGAACCCCAAAGGTACACTTATTCGGGTTAAGTCTGAGCTTGAAATCTCTTAACCGTACAAACAATTTTTGCAGATTGACAATGTGTTCTTCCTCTGTTTGGGATTTTGCAATCATATCATCGACGTACACCTCAATTTCTTTATGAATCATATCATGAAAGAGAGTTACCATCGCACGTTGATATGTTGCTCCGGCATTTTTGAGTCCGAATGGCATTACTTTGTAGCAAAAAGTTCCCCATGGCGTAATGAACGTGGTCTTCTCCATGTCTTCTGGATCCATTTTGATTTGGTTATATCCAGAGAAGCCGTCCATAAAGGAGAACACTGAAAACTGAGTTGTATTATCCACCAATACATCGATATGAGGTAGTGGGAAATCATATTTGGGACTAGCTCTGTTCAAGTCTCGGTAGTCGACACACATGCGTACCTTTCCATCTTTCTTTGGAACGGGCACGATGTTGGCGATCCACTGTGGGTATTTAGCTACTGCTAGAAATCCGGCGTCAAATTGCTTTCTTACTTCCTCCCGAATCTTGAGGGCCATGTCTGGGCGAGTCCTTCTCAACTTCTGCTTGACTGCTGGACATTCTTCTTTGAGTGGCAACTTGTGCACGACGATATCAGTATTTAGCCCAGGCATATCCTGATATGACCATGCGAATACGTCGGCGTACTCGTGGAGGAGCTCTATCAGTTTTGCCTTCACTTCAGTTTGCAAAGAAGCACCTATCTTCACTTCACGCTTATCCTCCTCTGATCCCAGGTTGATGACTTCAGTGTCCTCTTGGTGAGGCTGGATGACTTTCTCTTCTTGCTTGAGTAGTCGGGCTAACTCTTCAGGGAGTTCGCAGTCTTCCTCGCCTTCTTCCTTTGCTTGGTTGATCGGATAATCGAAGTTATACGGGACCATAGCAGCATCGTCATCAAGGACTTCGGTGGTGTCTCTGCATGTTTATGATTTATGCATTTATTTTAGAAAGTGATGTGCATTAAAACATTGCCATTTTATTATAAAAGAAAAGAAAAATGAAAGAAAGAGAACAAATATTGAATGCAAATTGTTGATTTATTATATTGATAATCAAAGTTTTAAAACATTGGTGGCCCGACAACATCCCAATATGCCTTGGGCAGAGCATATGGTTTTGAAAAAGAAGTAGAATTACTTTTTAGGGTAAATAAACTGAGGAATCTCGACAGTTCTCCAGTTTTCTAATTCTTCCCCTGGACTGGCTTGACGAACCCAATTGCAAGACACTTCATGGTGGTCTTCGTCTGAGATCATTGCAGCATGATCCTCAAAGATGTATCCAGCACTCATAAATGTATCACTCACTCGAGGAAATTGACCATTTTCTTCATATGCCGAGATCGTTGTTGTACTGGAAGATGGTTGGTAGCCAATGCCGTACATGTCTCTCTTGTCTTGCATCTCGACAACTTTGCCCCAACCCTGCGTGTTCCCGGTCTCCAAGACAGCCAAGGCTTCCTTCAGTGATGTCATTGACATTGATGGCTGTGGGCGCTCAGATTCTCGTTGAACTGCCAGCATACTCACTATTTCAAAAGATTGAAACGGTGTCTTGACAGTTTCACCTTCCACATCAATATATCGAAAAGAGGTCAAATGACTCACTAGGATATCTTCTTCACCTCCAATCACCACAATTCGGGTCTGCATAAGGAATTTTAATTTCTGATGGAGAGTGGATGTAACGGCCCCTGCGTTATGAATCCATGGTCTTCCAAGGAGACAGTTGTACCCTGGATGGATATCCATTACTTGGAAGGTAATGGTGAACAAAGCAGGTCCTATCTTAATCGGGAGATCCACCTCTCCTATGACCGCACGCCTGGAACCATCGAAAGCTTTTACTATCAATGCACTTGGCTTCATCACCACTCCTTGTACAGGCATTCTTTCCAACGTCGTCTTTGGCATCACATTTAGGGAGGAACCAGTATCCACCAACACCCTCGATAGCAATGTATCTTCACACCTTATGGAAATGTGTAAAGCTTTATTGTGATTCTTCTTATCAGCAGTGAGCTCTTCATCATTGAAACCAAGGAAGTTACCAGTGGTAACGCTGGCTATGACGTCATCAAATTGGGCCACAGTGATATCTTTGGTGATGTGCGCCGCACTTAGTACTTTCAGCAGAGAGGATCTATGTGCTCCAGAACTAAGTAGTAAAGCTAACATAGATATTTTGGCGGGAGTTTGGTTCAGCTGATCGACCACCTTGTAGTCGCTTTTCTTGATAATCCTCAAGAACTCTTCCGCTTCTTTCTGAGAGAATGCAGCTTTGGGCGATGACGGTTCTTCTGGTGACCCCTGAGGAATAGGAGTAACAACCGGTGCAGCAGTCGTCTTTTGCTTTTGGTGGGATGAAGACTCCACTGGTCTTGGTGCAAACAATCTTCCACTGCGAGTCATACCGCTTGGTCCGACAATGGCTGTGACAACGGGAAATTCAAGATTAATAGGCTGTCTTCTCTGGCCTTGCCTAGCATTTGCTGGTTCTTAACTCCATGGCACAACTTGGTTATTTTCCCCAGTGTAGTGAACTGGGTACTCTATAACCATAGGAGTACTATTGTTTGGAGTTTGAGGTGCGTCATAAAACACCTCTGTTGCAGCCACCATTCTTCTCTCCATTCCCCGCCTTTCGATCTGTATCAGACCTTGATTGAGGAGCTTTTGCAAGCACTCCCTGATATTCTCTTCGGAATGATCAACCCCCTCATCCCTTGCCAGCATCAATCCTGCTTTCTCCAACTGTTCGCCAATCAAAGCCAATGGAGTCTGGACGTCTTCTGCCTTTAAAATTAACTCACAATCGTCCTCTTCCTCCACGGCATTAACATTTTCTCCCCCATGAGGCGGCAATGGGTTGTTTTTGACATTTGGACCTCTTGGAGTAAATGTTAGATCCTTCGACTCCACTAAGTCCTGAACGTGATTTTGAAACGCATAGCATTTGTCAATAGTGTGTCCAGGTGCGCCTTTGTGAAATTCACAAGTGGCATTGGCATCGTAATTTGGGGGATACGGGAAAGTGGCTGGCCTTAGATCCCTCAGAATCAGTTGCCCACGTTGGTTCAACTGATTAAAGATATCCCTGTAAGGCATGGGGACTGGATCGATGTGCCTTCTTTGCCTAAACTGCCTTTGCGCCGGACCAGTCCGTCTATATTGTTGATTGGGCTGCTGTGCAGGAGCCTGCTGATATTGTTGTTGTTGTGGAGCATGTGGTTGATATGGAGCTAGCGCAACATTAGCTACATGCCCATAAGGCATGTTATACGGTAAGTTAGCCCTTCCTCTCATGATAGCATTGGCCTCTCCTTCCTTTTTCTTTTGGAAATTAGAAAAAGGTTTCTTGCCAGTATTTGCAGGAGTAGCTGCTCCTTTGCCTTTTTTCAGCCGGCTCTCGATTCTTTCCCCTACGGACACGATTTCAGAGAAACTAGGAAAACTAGCTCCCATCATTCTGTCCATATACTTATCCTCCAGCGTATTTAAGAACATGTCTGTTAACTCTTTAGGAAGCAATGGCGGCTGAACCCGTGCAGCGAGTCCTCTCCACCGTTGCGCATATTCTTTGAACGATTCATTGCTACGTTGTGTCATGTCTTGCAATTGAGTACGATTAGGTGCAAGATCAACATTGTATTGATAATGTTCAAGGAATGCACGGGAGAGGTCATTCCACGTTTTGATTCGGCTTCTTTCCAGCTGGACGTACCACTCCAAAGATGCCCCGGACAGGCTGTCCTGGAAGCAATGAACCAGGAGTTGGTCGTTCCTAGCATATAGAGCCATCTTTCTGCAGTAGGCCCGAAGATGGGTGTGAGGACAGTTGTTCCCTTTATATTTATCGGGAAAGTTCGGAGACTTGAACTTATGCGGGATTACCAATCCAGGCACCAGACACATTTCCTCAGCATCTATACCTGGAATGGTGTTGATGTCCATCGCCTTAAGCTTTTCCTCCATTGAGCGCAATCTTTCTGCTACCGGATCCAGAAGAGTTTCGGTGCAGCGAACCGGTGTATCTGCATAGAAGACATCAGATTGTTCATCCATGTCCTTAAACGACCCATGGTGAACAGCTAAAGATGGTACATTAGGTGGATTCACCCCAGCAAGAACGAAGTTATCTTTGGCCGTCCCCGAAGTGCCGGCTTGCCTAGTGAGTTTCTCAGCTTCTTCCTCCCTCTTAGCCATAGTGATGACCTCGAGGATTTGGTCCAGCTTTCCCTTGAGTGAGTCAATATCAGCTCTCATGGCATTCTGTTCTTCATGAATTTGCTCCAACGTCATTTTGTAAATTTTTCTGGTCTCGTACCTTCGTCGGGAAATCCGGAAAGTTAGCTTTTCTGGAGATGGAAGGTAAAGTGTATGAGTTTGTGTTTTTGTTTGGTTGTAAAGATGAGTGTATGAATGCATATGTTTGATTACAAAGCTCTCAGTCATCTTATCGATTTATTACCAGAGATATTTAACATATTTATCATTGCAAATAAGACAAGATTTAAAATCCAAAAGCAACAATTTTCATTCCACTAAATCAAACAAGTACATTAGAGATTCCACGAGTTTTCATATTACAACGCAAAAGATAACAACAACTTTCTTGAACATAAACTATGGTGCAACCCTGAAAATGACCCCTTGAGCTTTGCGGACTGCCACTAGATTTGTGGTGAGCTCCTTGATGGTTCTCTTGCAAACTTTCACACACCTGTAGACTTCTTCAGGCGTGTTTTCTGGGCACATGACACGATCTGCATCTTCAAGCTTCTCAGGAAGGTCTTGACTTGCCAGGTTCAACATGCTAGCCAGGTTTACAAACTTCTGCTTCCACTCTTCGTACAAACCTTGGAGATTTGCAATTACCACATCTCTTCCGCATATGGCTTCTTCAGCATCTCGACACTTGTTCATCCATTGGATGCAAGTATTCTCCAGGTCTTGATAAGCTTTCTGAGATCTCAGGTAATCAATTTGTTCCACAGCTTGCTCATGTTGAAATTTCTCACGGTCGTACTTTCGCTGACAACTGTCCTTTTCCAACTTTTCTGCTGCTAGCTTGTCCTCTTCTCTCTTGAGAGAATCCTCTAAGCTCTTGATCTTTGCTTCTAAAGTGATTCTATCATCCTTCTTGTTCTTAAGACACACCTCTATGTCCTTCTGTAAATTGATAATTCGAACTTCAGCCCTTCTTAATTGGTCGTTACGATGATCCAAATCCATGCTAGCTCCATAAAGAGCACCCAAGCATTTTTCTCTTTTATCTTCTTCTATTCTGCATCTTTTGTTACTGCTTTCCACTCTTTCTTTCATCTTTTTACTTTTCTCCTCCCACGCTTATTGCTTTCCTTTGGTTCGAAGGAGTTCGATCCGCATGCGTTCGTTCTCCAATTCTAAACCTTTGATCTTTTTGTTGAGCTCATCTATGTCTTCAGGTAGCAATGGTGTTTTCTCAGGAAGGGGTGGGAAAGCTATTGGATCGAGGAAGAATGGAATCTTAACGATGCGAGCTCTTTCTTTTACCCACAAGACATAAGGTTCCTTCACAGCAATATTCTTGCGGACACTAGGATCACTTGTAACGATCTTCTTCCAAGCCGCCTTGAATTTCTTCAACTCTTCTTTAGATGGGTTATTAACAACAAAAGGTACCAAATGCCTTTCTTCAGGAGGAGCCTCCATAGGGAGCCCAAGTTGTCTCTTAAGCAACACCGGGTTGTAATTTATGCAACCATGATTTCCTATCAGAGGGACATTAAGGAAACTTCCACATCTAAGCACAATACCCCCAATCTTCCAATCTCTTGAGTACCATGTGATGTCATTAGCCCTGAGCGAAGCAAATCTGCAAGGCCACGACAAATTCCTAGACACAAAGTAACCCCCCTTAGGCATGTGCATTTTCATCCACATGTGTAACAACGGAGCGCAGCAAAGGAATACACCTCCTCTCTTTGTATGCCGGGTATGAAAAGTATGATAAAAATCTGCCAATAAGAACGGAACTGGATTTCCTGTCATGAAGATCTCTATAGCAGCACGGTCAACAAACTTATCTGACTTTGGGAACAACACAATTCCATACACAAGAAGGGCTAGGATGGCTCCGCAGGAGGACCAGTTTCCTTTTTCAGCACATTGCCAAGCTTGCTCTTCTAAGAACAGTCTCGTGAATCCTTCTTTGTCTGACTTGTTGTCTACTAACAAACTTGCAGGAAGTCCCAACATAGTAGCCAACTTAGTCATAGTGACTTCTTCTTCTAGCTTTGGGAACGGATTGCGGTTTCTAATACGAAGGCCCACAAGCAACTTGAATTCTTCCAAAGTAGGAGCAATCTGGAAGTTTGGGAAAGTGAAGCACCGTAGCTGAATGTCGTAATACTGAGCAAGAGCATGAAGAGCATCAATATTTGCTGTCTCGTCCAGTATACTCAGGATTCTTCCGAAGCGAGCCTGGAAGTTGTTGTGTTTGATAGGAGTGATCTTAGCTCTCAAGGCCAGTAGCGAGTCAACCTTTGGTTCCAAGAACTTGAAATTGTAAGTGCTTTTCTTGGAAATTTGATTCATCTTGATTGCTTTGACAAATACTTCAAATCTGCAATAAATATAAGTAACTGAGAGCTCTGTATCACTTTTATGAATGAATGTATGCAACAATGAACGGGTAAACCCAAAATGCAATGTTCCAGAAACAACTAGCACGGACGGAAGATACTTTGATCACTCTCCTTACAAGGATCTCACTGGGTGACCTCTACAGTTTTAGGGATCCCAAAGTTAATAACTCATATGGATGTTCATTACACGCGCCATTAACATGACGGTTAATTGACTCCACCATATGAATTTCGTTTGGGTGAGATCTTCGTATCGAGTCACACAAGAGAGGAGTCTCCTGGTACCCCATACTACGTGATCGTCGACACGAGGTTTAAAACAAAGTCCTGGAGTTATGGAACTTTCTCAAATGTTTGATGCACGTGTCAATTTTGACAGTCAATCAACTCCATTGAGTAAGTCTATTCCAAGTGAGGTTTTCGCATTGAGCCACGCGAGGGCGAACCCTGGTGCCCAATACTACGCAACCATCAACCGATGTTTTAACCAAAAGGTTCTAAAGGTCCTCAGAGTCAACGACTTTAATGAAAACAACTGAGCACACACGCCAAAAGCTTGACGGTTGTCAGTATTTCCATTAAAATCTACTCCGAGTGAGGTTTTCGTATCGACAACCCACGAGAGAGGTTCTCTCGGGAGCCCATACTACACAACCTCGCTAACTTATGTTTACACTCATAGACCCGGGTATAGAGCCTTTCCCTCAAGTTGTTTTGATCAAAGTATCAATCCAGTACCAAAGATCCACAATAAGGATATAAAATGTAAAGCAATAAAGAAAGCGATAAACAGGTAACACATAATCAAACATCCAAACAAGCGTGGAAACCTAGACTAGGCTCGACTTGCATAGGGGTGAACCAGTCCCCAGCAGAGTCGCCAGCTGTCGTACCTCGAAAAATACGATCCCTCGCGAACGCGGTCGCGGCTGGGCTTACTTGAGAGTCGCCACCTAATTTTATTTATTCCCGAAGAGGGAAATGGAAAATATAGATAAAACCACCAAGAAGGGATAAAACAAGGTCATCGCAAACCATTGTCAGGGTTCGGAAGTCGGTTATGTAGGAGGAAGGTATTAGCACCTCCTACATCCATCGTACTCGATGGGAACCATCTAGATTGTCACGCGCGAAGGGATGTCTATACTTATGATTACTTGTTGAACTAAAGGGTTTATTGATCCTAGGGGCTCGGCAAGGATTGAGATCCTCGTGCCTACGTATTCCCTTGTGCAATGGGAAAGTCAGAGCTTCGTAGTTCGGCCTGATACAGGTGATGGTTGTTGATTTTATTACCTTTCTTCGATGAAAGGATTTAAGAGTCCATTTGCACTAAAGACTATGGATAGTTTATCTCGCCCAACAAGACGAGTGTCCTGCGTCGAAATAATCGGAGCGAGTAACGAAAGCTCGTTATCCCCCTTTCTATCGCTTAAGGCTCGTGGCGTGCAATTTTCCCCGTATTTATTGAAGTGTTTTGTTTCCTAAGACCGCTTGATGTTGGATCAAGGGTTTGGATCTAAGAAGTAACATTTTGGTTTTTTTGAAGTTTAAGGTGAATGCAAGTGGAAGTTTATTTGTTGGTTTGTTAGCGAGGCACAATGCGCTCGGCTCGCAAGGTTGAGAAAATAAGCTAAAGACTAGCTATGGAAAACAAGCGCAATGCGTTGATTTGTTAAGTTAGAAAATGTTGCTAAAAGTGTAAGGTGCAAAGTTCGTGCAGATGGCGATCGAGGAACGATCGACTTACGTGTGTGTATGAAGTGAAGTGCATATGGATGTTTATTTGGCGTTGGACCAAAGATTTCGTTTATCTTTGAAATGATTAGTCTTGGTGTGCGTTCGTTTTTTTTTACTTAGCAGTTTATCGTCAAAAATGCAAAAGTAATCACACAAGCAGTCATATCATCATATCACAAGCCAGGAAAATCGAGCATACGCAAAACTCATATCACACACATAATCGAGCAAAAGTGAAACATTAATTAACCAAATTAAATAGAGATATTTAATTAGATTAATTATCGATTTAATTAATCAAATTAAATAAGAATATTTAATTAAATTAATCAAAGAAAATATTGTTTTTTTATATATATTCAAAAATAGAGAAATTAATCAAAATATGAAAGGATTTAAAACTTGAGAAAAAAAGAGTTAAGAAAATGCGTTTTATTTAAAAGATAAAATTAATTAATCAATTTATTAAATTAAACTATTCAATAAAATTAATTAATAAACTAATTAACCATATTGAATAAAGTAATTTAAATAGTTAACTAATTCAATTCTTTTTGATCATTTTTTAAGAAAAGAAATTATGGAAAAGAAAAAAAAAGGAAATAAGTGAAAGAACAAGAGAGGTCACGCGCAAGTGACAAAACGCCTCTTCCTGGTCCCTGTGTGTTGTTGCTTTCACCAAGCAACAAATAACAATCATCGGGAAAAACAATCCTCGGGCAGTGATCAAAAACAATAAAGGAGGTACATGCTACAACACATTGGAAACAGAATGAAGCTCATTAAACAATGAAAACACAGATCAGATGCAAAGGATGGACAAGAGTCTCATCGCCTCTCTCCCTGTCCTCATCGCACCATCGATGTTCAACTCAGGTGGTGTTCTTCAAGAACACCAACCTTCATCGTATCATCACCATCCTCTTTATCGCAAACCCCGAATTTTCGTATTCGTTATGGACCAAACTACACATACAGTGAGACCTAACATACATCAAACAACGAAACCTTCGTCCCCAATTCGAAACCCTAAACCCCATTTTCACTACATTTAGTTGGTATTTACATGAATACGAGGAAAGTTCGAGTGATTCAGAGACGAGAAAGACTACCTCAAATGAAGAGACGTATTCCGAGTTGGGTCAAAGGTATGATTTCGCTTTCTCTTGACTCCAATCTCCTTCTCCTGGCTTTTGCTTCTCCCTTCGAGTATTGTCGTTTATTTGTATTCGAATGCGATGAATGGACGAAGTTCAGCCCGTCTTGTTCATAATTTTGATGTAAAATTATGAAAAGATTTTTTTCTGAGCTTTAGAGTGATTTAGGGTTTTTTGATGTGTACTCTAACTTTCGTTTTCGTTTCAGGTCGTCCTCAATTGCAAATGATTGGAGGGGTCTTTATAGGGAGTTTGAGGAATATTGGTACGTGTAGGAATCGTATGAGATGAGTAAGGAATCCGTACAAGCCATAGCTGTAGAATCCACAATCCGTTGGAAAAAAATCTCTGAGTGGAATTGTGTGGGGACCAAGGGAGAGGTGAGTCATTCTTTTCGATTTTGTCTGTAGTGTGCTTCCAGAAAAGGGTGGGGCCCTGCTTAAGCTTTGATTTCTTTACCACTGATTTTACTGTATTTCCAAGTCTTTTACCATGGTGAATTTTGACCTGTTTAAATCTTTGATTTCTTTGTTTTTGGTTTTAATTGCTTTGAACTCAGTATATGTGAATTGGTTATTTGAACTTGCTCTGGCTATGGATCACGGTTGCTAACATTAGTTGGCTTCCTTTGTATTTATACAGGTAGTAAGGGATTCGATGCTATTGAAGTTGTGAAGCAAATGGCTCGTGGATGAGAGGGACGATTTATGTCTTCATCACATTTTCTGGGACTGGTTTACATCTCATCCTTCAGTTGACACAAAGCCTTCTTATTATTACTAAATGTATGGTGCAACTGTTGTGTTTTTTCGCAGGTAAATGTCCACTTTATCATGGAGAAAAGCACCTAAATGGTGATTATGGCAAGCCTTAAAGCTGTGGCTGGATATTGAAGACAAACTCGATCAGGGTTGTCGTAGTGAAAAACTTGTAGCTGCATTTTGGTACATTGTAAATGCATTGAAGCATCCTTATATCTCCCTTAAATTATGCTCATGCTAGGGACTAACATGGCTTTCCTGTTTGTGCAGTTCCAAGGGACCATCCATTTGAATTCTATCAGCAGACTTCGAGGGATTTTCGTGAAATGCTAAAAGAAAGAAACCTGCCAAGACACCTCTCAGAATCATAGTTCAAAGGTAATCTATTAAGTTCTGAGTTTTTTCGACATCTCTTGTCAAATGATTTCGCTATTAGTCTGATTTCTGTAATCATGATTCTGTCATAAACTTCTTCTCTCTTTTTTTCTGTGAGCAGAGATCTTTTTGCCAAAGGACTTTCCAACATGGTATAGTCTAGCAACAAGAATTAATGCTAAAAAATTTTGCGACATTCCTGCGAGGTGCATCTAATGAAGCTAAACTGAACTGCCAGCTCTAGGATCAACATCAATACGTCCATATAAGGAGTGCTCAACCATTTGACTATTTGTATTAGTCCTATTGATGCAAAAGATTGTTTAACTTGATACAACGTATACTTCCTCGTAGATCACATGTGTAACATGGTATCCATATTGTTTTTTCTCTGACTTCATTCATCTGCTGCACTAGTTTGACAGACTTCTGTTGTGCATTTGTTGCAGGAAGCTCATATGAATAATAACATGAAGATAAAAACCTTAGGAATTTTGAACATGAAGGCAACTTTGGATCGATTCTTTGATAAGTGAATGAGCTGGTATTATGCTAATCCAAATTATTTGAGCTTCTTATTATTGGAATGAAACTTGGATCTCATGATGTATGTCACCTTTTGAATCCAATCCAATGGAACCTTGTAATGAAACTTTTGCAATTTGTATCAAGAATGCTGTCTTAAAGATTGAACTGAATCCAGCTTAAACTTGTTTTGCTATTTTTGATTTTGTGCCAAGTGCATCCTATAATGCAATTTATTTTGCACTTCTTAATTGATTATTTTCATGTGCTGAGCAATTGGTCTCCTTTGTTTTGCAGGTGTAGACTTCGTCTCTGGTGGAATTTTGCGGGAAGAAACGCATGACGGTTGGCTGAATATCAATCTGGCAGCATGGTGATTCAAGTTGTCAAAAAACAAGTAACTGAATATCATTGCAGCTGTTAGTGCTGGTGTTTGTTTAGTGTTAAATCCTTGTAATTTAAGAAAATATAATTCTGTGTTTGGTGAAGGCATGACTGAATGTTGAGACATTGTTGTATGCTAACTTGAAGTGGCATTGAATGTAAGCCCTTGGGTTTAATTCTCAAATTTCCCGAGGAGTAGCTTTTGAACACTACTAATCCATTGAAACCTTACTATGCTTCACTTTCCTTTGTAGATTCAAACATACTATGCTTCACTTTCCTTTGTAGATTCAGTCATACTCCTAGAAACAAATTGCCGCAGCTCTTGACATGACATGACTCTTGAAACAATATAAATTAATTACATGATAACACCTTGAAACCAAGCACTACAAATGGATCATTCCTTAAGATCAAATGGAAATCAAGGCTTTTCTTTGAACCTTAAGACATGAAGAATGAGTTTGGGAGTAAATTTGAGCTTTTCCTTCTGAAATCTTCTATTTCGAATACTTTTCACACTTTAAGCCTATCTTTCGCACAACCGAATACGCCTACACGATTAATCCTCCACAAAATAACCTTTAACACCTTGGCTTAGATCATAAACGCGAATATATCTACAAAGCTTATTATTCACAATGAGCAAATATCGGGAAATCGTGGCCACGGATCAAATGACCCTTTTAGAGGGGAAAAACAAATAGGGTAGGACAAATTTAGGTATGACAGAAGGGTACTTACCTTTAAACCTCATGCAAGCCTTCAAACCTAGGGCTATTGTGTGACTTGTTTGTGTGTGCCACATGTTTATGATTGAGCATAACATCATAGCATCATCATGCATCATAAGCATAGCATTTTCACTAACCATTTCAAGGACCAAAGGATTTATCTTTGTTCTTTGTTGCAGGTCATGGCTTTTGCTCGTAGGAATACTATCCGGATCAACTTTGTAGGGATACCTCCTAAGCTTAAGGAATTGGTCTCTCAAGTTTCTGAAAACTCCCAGTTCATCAAGAGGCATGGTCACTTACTGGACTTAGTCACTTCAGGGTTCAATGAAGACATGATGAGTGTTCTGTTTCAGTTCTTTGATCCTAAACATCATTGTTTCACATTCCCCGATTATCAGCTGGTTCCTACAATGGAAGATTTCTCCAAGCTTCTGGGTATACCTATCCTTGATCAGAGACCCTTCATAGGCTTGGAAAAGGAGCTTAAACCTGAAGTCATTGCTGCAGCCCTACATTTGAAGAAATCAGACATTATCCTAGAAACAAGGAGTGGAGTTAAGGGTATTCTTGCTAAGGTATTGATGGAGAAAGCTCAAGTGTTCCTGAATGATATGAGTTATGATGCTTTTGAGGAGATCTTAGCCTTGTTGATTTATGGCTTAGTGTTGTTCCCCAATCCAGATCAGTTCATAGACGTTCACGCCATCAACATATTTCTGAGTCACAATCCAGTGCCTACATTACTTGGAGACATCTTACACTCTTTTCATGCCCGTACTACGAAGGCACGAGGAACTCTGATGTGTTGCATACCTTTTCTATCTAGGTGGTTTATTTCTCACCTTCCTCGATCAGTGATAAAGAATGAACAAGGGTTAGGGTGGTCCAAGAGGATTATGTCACTTTCTCATTCATATATTCATTAGTGCTCTAGATCTATGGAGAATGTTACTATCATTGACCGTTGCGGGGAGTTCCCTAATGTGCCACTCCTTGGCATAAGAGGGGGCATTACTTACAACCCTTCTTTAGCTCTACGTTAGTTTGGTTACGCTCGGAGTGATGGTCCTCATGACATGTTGATTCAGGGTATTGTGTTTGACTACGACAACGATCTGCAAGGTTACCGTCAAAGGTTCATACGAGCATGGGGAAAAGTGAACAAGGTTGACAGCAAGACTCTGGAGCCCAAGTACACTATTCCTATGGAGACTTATCTCAGATGGGTGCGTTCTCATGCTCAGACTCTTATGATGCCATATCCTGCCATCCTGCCAGTTACTATGGAGCCTGTTGCTGAAGGAGATACTTCTTATATCATCCTTCACCCAGACATGCCCACTGACATGGAAGACTTACAGAGGTCCTGGATCCAGTTGAAGGAGCAAAGGGATACTTTCGAGGCTCATTACAAAGCAAGTCAAGAAAGAATCCTGGAGCTAACAAAGCAACTTCACGAGGAGCGGAATCTCAACTCATACCTCAACATAAAGAGGAAACGTCCATGGGAGACTTAAAACCCCATCTTTTGTATTTATTTCATTTCATTTTTATTGTAAGCCCAAGGGGCAAACAAATTTATTACTAATAAAAGTTTACTTTCTTGATTGTTTACACAAATTTAAATCCTGCGGTCCTTGAAAACATTACATACGCATTTATACACCATATCATTGCATCACAGGTTTCTTGTGCACAGGTTTCTTATCTTCTCGCTGTTTATTTCAGCAATGGCTCTTGAACAAACAGTTAAAGATCTCCAGGCACAAAATGCACAGTTCCAAGAGCTGATCCTGAACTTGTCCAAGGGGCAGGATGAATTGAAGACACTGCTGGCCAAGAAGACCAAGAAGACTAGAAGGTCAGGGGGCCTAGTCAACATGGGAAGAAGGTTCAGAGGTCCTGTCAAGACCAAAGAACAGGTTGAAGATTATGAGTCTGAAGAGTCTGAGAAAGAGGGAGGCAGTCTCCATAATACAATGGGGGATTCTGATTCTGAAGCTAACTACTATCATGAGCCTAATGAAGATAAGTTCAAGATGCTGGTAGATAGAATGGATGCTATGGAATTGAAAAAGTCTTCTGGGCTGGATTTTGAAGACCTGAGTTTGATATCTGGGGTGGTCATACCCATTTGTTTCAAGGTTCCTACTTTCGTAGTTTATGATGGTGTCTCCTGTCCCAAGCTGCATCTGAGGTCTTATGTCCGGAGGATCCAACCCCATATTGCTGATAAGAAGTTGTGGATCCATTTCTTTCAAGAGAGCTTATCTGGAGCTCAATTGGAATGGTACTATCAGTTGGAGAGTGTCAACATCCGTGATTGGAATGATCTTCCTGAAGCCTTTTATAAGCAATATCAATACAATGCTGATCTAGCACCAACTCGCATGCAACTTCAGAGCATGTCCATGGGTGCTAAAGAAAATTTCAAGGAGTATGCCCAGAAGTGGAGAGATTTGGCTGGTAGAGTGCAACCCCCTCTAACTGACAGGGAGTTAGTGGATATGTTCATGTGTACATTGAATGGTCCTTTTTACAGTTATCTTATTGGAAGCTCATCATCTGGCTTCACTGATTTGATAATGACAGGAGAGCGCGTAGAAAGTGGTATAAGGAGTGGCAAGATCCAAGTGGGTGCTTCTTCATCCAGTACTACCAAGAAGCCCCCTAGTGGGAAGAAAGAGTCGAATGCTGTTTATGGTCAATCTGATCGTAGTAGGAGGCATCAATCTGTGAGTGCAGTTCACATCTCCAATCCAACTCCTGCAACACCAGAGCCACCACAGAGCAATCAACAAAGGCCTAGAAGACAGTTCACTAAGCTCAACATGTCACTGGCCCAAGCCTTGCAACACTTGTTGAAGGGTGAACTCATCACTTTGAGGGACCCTCCTCAGAATCCCAATGTTACCTCTCCCAGGTATAATCCTAATGCACGATGTGCATATCATTCAAATTGTCAAGGATATGATACCAATGGTTGCTGGATACTGAAGAATAAAATTCAGGATATGATTGATGCGGGAGAGATTGAGTTTGACCCTCCGGGTACTCCAAATGTGATTACTGCTCCCATGCCAAATCATGAGAAGACTGTCAATGCCATTGATGAAGTTTCATATATTTCCTCAGTTGCAGATTTAACCACACCATTTTCTGTTATTAAGAAGAAGTTGGTACAAGCTAGGTTCTTTCCAGGTTGTCGTGAAGATTGTTTCTATTGTGCTTATAAGCCGGATAGTTGCTGGAGATTGAAGGACGGAATTCAACGCCTCATGGACAATTACACAATATTGTTTGAGAGGACACCACCTTCTGTGGAGAGCATGGTTGAGCATATAACTAAAGGTGCGAAGGTTGAAGAGGTGGATATGGTTGATAAAGGGCCGGTAAGGATTACTTCCAAGGGTCCTGTCAAAATCACTCATAAGGGGCCAATTAAAATTACTGTTGAAGGCCCTGTGAAGATTGTTGTTGAAGCTAGAGTGGCTCCTATGATCATTACCACTCCGGGTCCTATTCCATATACTTCTGATAAAGTTGTGCCTTGGCATTATGGCTCCGATGTTTATATTCATGGTGTTAAGCAAGAATCCTTGGCTGATGCACCTATTGTTGATGAAAACCTTGATGTTGACAATATTGCTGGATCTAGTAAGATCACGAGAAGTGGAAGGATTTTCTCTTCTCCGGCTGCCTCCAAGAATACAGTTACTCCAACTACTACCTCCACTGCTGATGCTCGGGGAAAAGGTCCTGTTATTGAACCTATACAAACTGATGTACCAACTGCTGATGATCTTTCTAAGCAGATGGAAGAAGTACTGAAGATCATTCGTAAGAGTGATTATGATATTGTTGATCAATTGGGGCATACTCCCTCCAAGATTTCCATGTTGTCTTTGTTGCTGTGTTCTGAGGCTCATGCTAAAGCCTTGATTAAATTTTTGAAGACTGCTCACGTACCAAATGAGATTTCTGTAGACCAGTTTGAAAATTGTGTTGCACACTTGACCTATGATAATGGGTTAGGTTTCTCCGATGCTGATTTGACTCCTGCCAAGAGGGATCATAATAGGGCTCTACATATCTCTATTGAATGTAGGGGCACTACCCTGTCACATGTGTTAATAGACAATGGTTCCTCGTTGAATGTGTTGCCCAAAGAAGTTCTGAATAAGCTTAGTCCTGAAGATGTTGTGTTGAAGCCTAGTAATATAGTGGTGAAGGCTTTTGATGGCTCGAGAAGAGTGGTGCATGGAGAAATTGATCTCCCAATCAAATTAGGTTCTCAGGTCTTCAATGCTACCTTTTATGTAATGGATATTCATCATTCGTATTCTTGTTTACTCGGGCGTCCCTAGATCCATGGGGCAGGTGCTGTAACCTCCACCTTACATCAGAAGCTGAGATATCCAGTAGAAGGAAAGGTTGTCACTGTTTACGGAGAGGAAGGATATATAGTTAGCCATGTGAACACCTTTAAATATCTTGAAGTGGAAGGTGAATATGTTGAAACTCCATGTCAGACGTTTGAAGTAGTTTCTTGGGTTGTTAACAATTTTGAAGCTCCTCCTGTTGTCAAGAAAGTTCCTGTGGTCACCAGAGTACCTCCTACAATGGCCTCCCTCAAGGATGCTAGAGTTGTGGTGGATGAAGAGTCCCAGAAGGCTGTTCGTCGTGCTCGTGCTGTTCGTATCACCAATCAGGGGATTATGAAAGATCAGATTAATGTTATGGGTGACTATGATGAAGACTACAACTTGGATGCTTGGATTTTTCCTACTGTGGGTGCTGGACTCAATAATTGGAAAGCTGAAGATGTTATTCCTATCTCCTTTAGTCAGGAGTAAATACTATTACTGTGTTGTTACTTTTAAATTTTTGAACAATTAAACTCTTAAGCCTTGTGCCTTACCCGGAGCACAATGGTATGCTTGTTTCGGGATGTCATTTCATTTGCATACTTCATTCAATAAAAAATCAGTGGACGTTTCGTTTTCGTAAATATTGTGTTCCTTGTCTTTCTTTTCTTTTATTTTTATCAGCTATGTGTTCTTACACACACCCACATCACTAAAATGCAGATCCTCATCCACTCTGGATCCTGTTGATAACAGTTCTACTATTGCCAATTATAATTTCGAGAATCCGATCTATCAAGCTGAAGATGGAAATGAGGACGATTGTGAAGTACCTGTAGAGCTTGCTAGGTTGTTACAACAAGAAGAGAAAGTTATACAGCCACATGAAGAGCCAGTCGAAGTTGTGAATCTGGGAACTGAAGAAAACAGGAAAGAGGTTAAGATAGGGGCTGAATTAGAGGATAGTGTCAAGAGCAGGCTGATTCAGATGTTACATGACTATGTGGAAATCTTTGCTTGGTCCTATGAAGATATGCCAGGGTTGGATACAGACATTGTGGTTCACCGTTTGCCGGTAAAAGAGGATTGTCGTCCAAAGAAGCAGAAGGTTCGTCGCATGCATCCTGAGATGTCAGAGAAGATTAAGGCAGAGGTAATGAAACAGTTTGATGCAGGGTTCTTAGTTGTGACTTCTTATCCTCAATGGGTTGCAAATGTGGTACCGGTACCTAAGAAAGATGGTAAGGTACGTATGTATGTAGATTACAGGGATTTGAACAAGGCCAGCCCTAAAGATGTTTTTCCACTTCCTCATATTGATGTTCTGGTAGACAACACTGCTCAGCATAAGGTATTCTTTTTCATGGATGGTTTCTCTGGTTACAATCAGATCAAGATGGCACCTGAAGATATGGAGAAGACAACATTTGTTACTCAGTGGGGCACTTTTTGTTATAAAGTGATGCCATTTGGTCTGAAGAATGCTGGGGCAACATATCAACGTGCTATGGTGGGTTTTTTTCATGATATGATTCATCATGAGATAGTGGTATATGTGGATGATATGATAGCCAGGTCCCAGAATGAAGAACAACATCTTGATCATCTGCATAAGTTGTTTGAGAGGTTGAAGAAATACAAGTTGAGATTGAACCCAAACAAGTGTACTTTTGGAGTTAGATCCGGTAAGCTCCTGGGTTTCATTGTCAGTGGAAAAGGTATTGAAGTAGATCCTGCAAAAGTGAAAGCTATACAAGAGATGCCAGCTCCCCGTACTGAGAAGGAAGTAAGAGGTTTCTTGGGACGAATGAATTACATTGCAAGATTTATTTCCCAATTAACTGCCACCTGTGAGCCAATCTTCAAGTTGTTGAAGAAAGATCAGGTGATGGAATGGAATGATGAATGCCAGACTGCCTTTGATGAAATCAAGAAATATCTGCTAGAACCTCCAATTTTGATGCCACCAGTTGATGGAAGACCCTTGATTATGTACTTAACAGTGTTAGACAACTCAATGGGGTGTGTGTTGGGGCAACATGACGAGTCTGGTCGAAAAGAGCGGGCAATATACTACCTTAGCAAAAAGTTTACCGACTGTGAAACAAGATACTCACTGCTCGAGAAAACTTGCTGCGCTTTGGCATGGGCTGCTCGCCGACTAAGACAGTATATGCTGACTCATACTACCTTATTGATTTCGAAGATGGATCCAATCAAGTACATATTTGAGAAACCTGCTCTCTCCGGAAGAATTGCAAGATGGCAAATGATCTTGACAGAATATGACATACAGTATACTACTCAGAAGGCCATTAAAGGAAATGTTGTGGCTGATCATTTGGCTCATCAAGCAGTGGATGATTATCAGTCAATGAGTTTTGAGTTCCCTGATGAAGATATTATGATTATTACCAAAGAACCTGGACAATATGACGGACCTGAACAAGGATCCCGATGGACTATGGTTTTTGATGGAGCATCTAATGCACTTGGTAATGGTGTTGGTGTTGTGATCATTTCCCCTGAAGGTTGTCATACCCCGATTACTGCCAGACTGTGTTTCTATTGTACCAATAACATGGCTGAGTATGAGGCATGTATCCTGGGTATCAAAGCTGCCATTGATATGAAGATTCAGTTCCTGGACGTATATGGAGATTCAGCCCTGGTAGTAAGTCAGATCAAAGGACATTGGGGTACCAAGCATGATAATCTCATTCCTTACAGAGAGTATGTGTTGTCTTTGATCCCACATTTCAAAGAGGTTACCTTTGGACATATTCCACGAAGAGAGAATCAGTTGGCAGATGCATTAGCCACCATGGCATCCATGTTTGAGATCAGCTGGGATGATGAAGCTCCCAAGATTACTATTGATAGATTTGAGCAGCCTGTATACTGCAATGAGATTGACACTGAAGAAACAGAGGAGAAGCCTTGGTTCTATGAAGTGAAAAGATATCTTGAAGCTCAGGAGTTCCCTGAAGGGGCATCTGTCAAAGATAGGAAGTCTCTGAGAAGGTTTTCTGCTAAATTCTTTTTGAGTAATGGGATTTTGTACAAGCGCAATCATGATTCAACTATGCTTCGTTGTGTGGATAAAAAGGAAGCAACTGAAATTATGGAAGATATGCATGATGGGATCTTTGGCACTCATTCTAGTGGTCATACTATGGCAAAGAAGATATTGAGAGCAGGTTACTATTGGTCTACCATGGAAGCTGACTGCTATCAACATTCCAGAACGTGTCACAAATGTCAAATTTATGCTGATAAAGTACATATACCTCCATCACGATTGAATGTGTTGACTGCTCCTTGGCCTTTTGCCATGTGGGGCATTGATATGATTGGTGAGATAAAGCCTACCGCTTCTAATGGGCATCATTTCATCCTGGTTGCTATTGATTACTTTACGAAATGGGTGGAGGCAGCTTCATTTGCATCTGTTACCAAGAATGTAGTGGCTCGATTCATTAAGAATAATCTCATATGTAGGTATGGTATCCCTGAAAGGATTATTACTGACAATGGCTCTAATCTGAACAACACTATGATTACTGACCGCTGCACGCAGTTCAAGATTAAGCATCACAACTCTTCTCCATATCGTCCGAAGATGAATAGGGCAGTTGAAGCTGCTAATAAGAATATCAAGAAGATTCTATAGAAGATGACTGTTACTTATAAGGATTGGCATGAGATGTTACCATTTTCTCTTCATGGTTATCGTACTACAATACGTACTTCAACAGGGGCAACCCCATTCTCCTTAGTATATGGTATGGAAGCAGTTCTGCCCATTGAAGTTCAGATTCCCTCCTTAAGAATTATGAAGGATGCAGGCTTGGATGAAGATAAGTGGATTCAGACCCGACTTGACCAGATAAATTTGATTGATGAGAAGAGGTTAGCAGCAGTTTGTCATGGCCAGATGTACCAGAAACGGATGATTAAGGCTTTTAATAAGAAGGTTAAGCCAAAAGTATACCAGGCTGGTGACTTGGTAATCAAGCGTATCATATTACCACAGGGTGATCCTAGGGGCAAGTGGACTCCTACATATGAAGGACCATTTGTGGTCAAAACGGTATTCTCAGGAGGTGCCATGATACTTACTACTATGGATGGTGAAGACTTCCCACAGCCTGTAAACGCAGACATAGTTAAAAAATACTACGCATAAAAAGAGACCCGCTAGGTTGACTGGCCTAGGCAAACATAAGGGCATCCCGGCGAACCAAAAGGGTTCGGGAAAAAATTAGGGATATATATATAAAAAAATGTACACCCGGCAAGTCGAAAACCTGAAAAGGCGGCTTGGGCAAAAAAGGGTATCCCGGTGGATTGAAAACCTGAAAGGGCAATCCAGGAAAAAGTTAGGGATTAAAGCGTATGACTATGTCTCGTTTGGATCACTCATGAAACTACAACCAGTTGTGCTACTTACTCAAGCTCGAACAGATAAAGCTCAATCCAATCGTTTCCATCTCAACAGCAGAAGATAAGATACTCGAAGATAATGGCAATAGTAGAATTGAAACTCAATAGGATTATTTCCCACATAGCTGATTTTTGTTTTATAAAAAACTTTTATGACGAATTCCTCTTACTAGGATTTCTGTCTCCTTGTACAAACTCACCTATGTATAGGTCACTTTGTGGTATAAATAAAATTCCATCTTTGAATCCAGATTTACTTTTACCCTATTTACATAAGCGAAACATCCATTGGTTGTGTTTGAATGTATGTATGCTTTTGAATATGATTGATGTTTACTAGAAATGCATAAAATGCTTAATATGATTGATGTTTACCAGAAATGCATAAAAATGCAGCAATAGTATTTACTAAGGACGAACGAGGGAAGGAATTCAACGAAGCTTCGCCGGTTCATCCCCACCAGACAGCTACAAGTCCCCCAGTAGGACAAATCCATCTTTATAAATACTTCAAGTCACATCTCCCCTGGAATTTATATCCATCTCTTTTATCCTCAGACGGATAGTCGGGAATCTATTCTTTCAATAGGAGTACGACGAACGAAGACGGGAGGTTATGGATACCATACTATCAAACGAAGACGGGAGGTTATGAATACTATGTTATCAAACGAGACGGGAACGAGTTCCTCATATTCTTCACTGTATTATCAAACAAGACGAGTTCCTTATATTCTTCAGCAACAAATCGGGATTTATTTTCCCTGGCTAGCAGTTATTATATGAAGATATTCAGACGCTTCAGGCTACATGATGCATACATACATCATTTACATCATACCATAACATACATATCCATAAGTACATAATACATTACTTCAGTGCATCATACTATGCATGCATACATAGTGCATAAACTAATATTTTCCTTGCAGGATGGTTATATGCAGGTAAAACAACATCAACAACTTATACCTCGGGACGTTGTTTATCCTCCTGAAAGCTATCATGACTTTGGGCCATTGTTTATCTTCCCAAAAGTCATATCATTACCTTGGGCCGTTGTTTATCTTCCCAAGTACCCTATCATGACTTTGGGCCGTTGTTTATCTTCCCAAAAGTTATACCCTTACCTTGGGCCGTTGTTTATCTTCCCAAGTACCCTATCATGACTTTGGGCCGTTGTTTATCTTCCCAAAAGTTATACCCTTACCTTGGGCCATTGTTTATCTTCCCAAGTACCCTATCATGACTTTGGGCCGTTGTTTATCTTCCCAAAAGTTATACCATTATCTTGGGTCGTTGTTTATCTTCCCAAAAGCTATTCCATTACCTTGGGTCGTTGTTTATCTTCCCAAAGGTAATGTTGGGACGTTGTTTATCTTCCCAAAAGCTATATCATTGCCTTGGGCCTTTTTTTATCTTCCCAAAAGCTATATCTTCATACTTTGGACTACCTTATTCTCCAAGAAGTATATTTGAAGAACTTTTCTCCAAGTGGCATCTTCAAGCCCACTCAAGCATATACAGTTAATCATCAGTATTACTTTACGCACCGGTGAGTGCAAATTTTTGGGCTTTTGTGTTCAATCCCCTTCAACCTTCCAGGTCACGAATGGCACATATACCAATCTAACCCCTCAGGTTTCAGAAAATTGAACAGGGGCAGCTGTTGCACCCCAAAATTTGCCCTCACAAGACAAGAATTTGTGTATTAAGAGGTTCACAAGGTTCACAAGGTTCACAAGACATCTCATAAGGTTCACAAGGTTCACAAAGTTCACAATTAGTCAGAAGATTTGACATTTCCCTCAGACAATGTATCCTCCTAAGCACTGCATCCTAAACTAGGGTTTTGACTTTAATCAGGCTAAATGGACTTCCAAGACTTCAAGTGAGCTTCATAACATCTTATATGTGTTTAAGAATCCCCATGACAAGTTTCAATACTTTTCCCAAAGGTTTGCTCAGTCAGATGGTCAGATAGGTTAAAATCAGTCAAAGCAGTTAAAAAGTCAAACTGAGGTCAACTGTGGTCAAACCAAAGTCAAACTTCATGATTTTTTGCCAACATCAAGTATATGAAGTAAAATTCATCATTTTATCAAGGGTTGATCATGATTCATCAAGGAGATTTCAGATCATCAAGAATCAGGAGTTTCTAGATTAGGGTTTTCATAGGAAAAGTCAACTGAACTTTGACCAGCCATAACTTTCACATGCTTCATCAAATTTTTCCCATCCAAAGCTCATTTTGATGGAAATTGAATTCTATACAACTTTGTGTCTCACAAGCCAAGCCCAAAAATGCTTCATTTGGAAGGTATGAGCTAAGACATTATAGGTCCTTTTAAAAGTCAACAAAAAGTCAACAACTTCAAAAGAGCATAACTTGAGAATGGTAAAAGATATGGACATGAAACCAATGGGGTTGGTTAGAGAACTCTTTAAGCTTTCCAAAATGTCCAAGAACATCCTCATAGCATTAAAATTGAAGGATTTATGCCCTTGCAAAGTTGGGAAATTTTAGGGAAGTTTATGAAGCAAATAAGGCCTAAAATCAAATTTTTGCTAAATGAGCCCACGAAATTGCCATCCCATCTTTATGAAAACATCAAGCACGACCCAACCCACTTATATTCTGAATTTTTATTTTTTATTTTATATTTATTTGAATTTTATTCATTAAAATGTCATTTAAATTAAAATAAAATATGAAATCAAATATTTGAAGGAGGATATTGCTTCTAGAAAATCATAAATATTGCTTGGATCAGATTGATATGCAAATTATGATGATGGTCTTAAAATAGCAAGGTTGGATCAAAAGAATATTCAAGTTTTATGGCATGATCTTTTTCAATCTCAATTATCCAAAAAGTCCAAACAATCCTACAATATTTTGACCTAATATCATTCATATATATACAAGTAATGGATCACAAGCAAAGGACACGAATTTGCTGCCTCAAGAACAAGTTCCAAATTTTCAAAATTCATCAAAAACTCTCAATTCGGATTCTCACTTAGAGGCTCTCTCAAGACATTCTAAAGGTTGCAAAACATTCCTTGGACATCACTGATGCTTTCTCAATCCTCAAAAGCATCATAATCATGCCATATTGCATAAACCGAATCATGTCTTCAAGCTTATTTTTGATTTTCGATTCCATTGATTGGCTCGTTTTAAACTGTTTTTGATTGCTTGATAATGTTTGTGATGAACCCTAGATTGATTCTGGGCTGTTTAATTAAGTTTTCCATGCAGGTATCAAGATTCACCATTCTTAGGGTTTCGTCCAAGGTTTAGGGTTTCATGATTTATGGAACATAAATGAATTCTAAGACCATGAATCGATTCGAATTGACATCTGGATTATGTTTGTGGATTTAATTTTATGAAATTTTGTGGTTTTGTTGATCATTGAGTTTCGTAGGGTTTGCTGCCAATGGAAATCGCAGGAAAGTTTATAGGAAAATTCGTAGCAAAATACGCAGGGCTGGAGGAAGAAGAAGAAGCCAGCGCGCCAAATTCTTATTTTGAAATTTGAGATTATATTTTATGTTATTGTGGTGATATTTATTTCAAAAGGCAGTGTTGGCTCAGTTGGTTGGTGTGCGTATGCGTGATGTTCAAGGTCCTGGGTTCGAATCCCCCAGGCCCTTTTTGCTTTGTTGTTTTTTTATTTGATTTTTCCAGGATACGCACAAAAGAGTATGAAGGCCGTATGTTGACACCAAACGCACGCTGGCCTAGTGGATGGTATGCTGGGCTTGGAGGATGCAATGCCTAGGGCCTGGGTTCGAATCCCAGCCCCAGGTAAGTCTTTTTGTCATTTTTTTCTTATTTTATTCAACTTGTTTATATTCTAATTATTTTAATAAAATGAATAAATGTTAAAATAAATACATATTATTTCTTATACCTAAAAAAATCAATTTTTATCAAACTTTATTTTCAAAATTTAATTATTTATATTTATATATTATATGTTCATATTATTAATATATATATATATATATATATATATATATATATATATATATATATATATATATATATATATATATATATATATATATAATTTGTAAATAAATGGATTTGTTTTGTAAATTAATAAATAAACCCTAATTCTATTTTCTAAACTCATAAACCCTAATTTATTTTGATTAACCCTAATTTTCTTTTATAAATCCTAATTATATTATAACTTTTAATTTATTTGTAAATTTTAATTATGTATATTTATTTTACAATTTGTATATAGTTTTTATATGTAAATAATCTAATTAATTAAATAACTCCAATTTATTTTCCTAAAAAAAACAAATTAAAAGAAACTCTAGTTTTATCTTATGAATATAATTTATTATTTTTTTATATGCTTACTTAATTATAGTTGGCAAATATTTTTATAATATGTATATAAAATTAAATAATTAGACTATTAATCATATTTTATTAGTATATAATATTTATTATTTATTTCTTTTATTAAAAATCTAAAAAAATAATTATTTATTTAAAATTGAACTTTTAATTCATTATTATATTATTATGATAATTTCTTCTTCTTATTTATTTTGTTTATTATTACTAACCCCTTTATTTATTTATTTATTATGTGATTATTTATTTAATTTAATTTATTATTATTATTATAATGTAATTGTACCCATTATGTAATAGTTGTAGAATAATTTTTATTATTTATTTTTAAATGCCATGGTTAGTAAAATAGGGAGTGTAAAACATGTTTGTATTTAAAATTGAATTTAGATCATTAATCTCAAGATAAATATATGAATTTGTACACTCACACACGTAAGTCGATCTTGGATCGCCATCTCACTTCCTAAGGGTTACCTCTCATGTTGCCTAAAGAAAAAGGTCAAGTAAGGTGTATAAAGCAAAGTCCCTTCTCTCATATCATCTAGTCCCTTAACAGATAAAAAGATCAAGTCCCTTCATGGTTGCCTTCGTAATGATCTTGTCCCTTTCGAATAAAGATGATAAGTCCCTTCGAATTGCTTATACACCTTATAGTTGCCTAAATAACAGTTGTCCCTTCACTTGTCCCTCATACATCCAAGGTAATGACTACCTATTCCTTAATAATAGGGATAGTCTTACCATTTAAAGGATATTTAAGAACAGAAAAGACTTAACTTAGGGTAGGTTCCTCTTATGTACTTGCTCACCTTTTCAAAACATTTCAAATACTTCACATTTCAAACAATTTTCAAAACAAAGGTTTTATATATATCCGTACAAGGGTCATTATAAAGTACTTAAGAAAATTTTTAATCACACACTACACTTCTCAAAACAATTTAAAGTGAGCTAAGTAACTAAGAGCCCATGGATAACCATGGATGTAAAGAGTGCTAACACCTTCCCTTTACATAACCTACCCCCCGAACCCAAAAATCTTTCAAGGTTTTTCCTGTTCTTTTATGCCCTTTCCCTTTGGATAAAATAAAAGTCGGTGGCGACTCTTGCTATCCGCAACATAACTAAAGTCAGTTCTCCCACCGTGTTACATGTTGCAGTAAGAAGTTATGAAGTCTGCGTTTGAGATTCAAAGTTATTGTTTTAGATGGTCATTGCCAAAGAACCATTGAGGGTTTTTCTAAGTGTTGTTATGTTAACTTAATTGACTCGCAAAGATCGAGCTTATGTGTGAGACGTGGCATGTGAAGAGAATTCGTGTGATTATAGAAGTTGACTACCGCTTCGATATTGACCTTTCTTAATTAGAATGTGTTTTATCTGGTGCATTATGATACATTAAGATGAACCTTAAGAGTGTTGTTACTTATGAGTTGATACTACAAGGAAACAAGAGAAGAAATAATCCTACATATGGTTAGGAATCAACAGTTGTGATGTTGGTAATGAGATTTGGAAGAATTATTTGTTGGCTTGAGATATTAAAGAAAATGCAGGGACTGATGCCTTGAGGAGAAAGACATTGCATATGTCGATGCGTATGGTGAGAGAACTTGAAATGATTGAGCAGTTCAGAGATATGGTCTTTGTGTGTGAGACGACCTCTAACAGTGTGTCACTGGGAATGTTGAAATTGACTAATGACATTATGGAAGAAATCCGAGTAGGACAACAATCTAATTTTAAGTTGGTTGATCAACTGACCTTGATTAACCAGGGTAACAGATGTGAATTATGAATTCATGAGAATGATGTAGAAATGATGAATTTTGATGATTTGTTTTGTGATGTTTGTTGTGATTGATGTATATGTGTTAGATATGGGGTTTAATGACTTAAACTGGGGTTATTGGGGTTAAAAATGCAGTATAAAGGTGTGCAATCATAATGGGAGAAGTGTTGTCATCACATGAATTTTGTGCTATTTCACAGAGCTTGCTTATCCAGCTCTAGCTTGCTTAGTGAGGTCCCTTCGGCAGCTCATTTTCAAAACTTTGAAAATCCATAACTTTTGATTCGTAAGTCCGTTTGGGCCGTCGTTTGAATCGTTGGAAAACTAATATTATGTACTTTATATTAAAATTGTTTTCAATGATAGATTTCCAACAATTCTACGCACCATGTGTGTTTTCCGTGTATGTTCCAATGTATCAATCCGTGAAATGTGGATATCGGTTGTATGAATGTGTGTTGTAATTGTAAATTATGATGTTGTACGATGTCATTGTCAAGTTGTCATGGAATACCTTGAAATTGTGATTGGTTAAAGTACGATGGGTTGTGAATTAACTGGTAAATGCAATACCATGAAACTTGTATGATGATTATGTGTTGATTGCTTATGTATTGATGGTCATGTGCATGATGTTACTATGAGGATTTTGAAATGTATTAGCGATGTTGCTTAATGATGCTATGATGAAATAAATATATGAGGTGAATATTTTGATGTTTATACATGCGATGTGACGAACATGATGATCTATGAATTATGATGATTTGGTATTGAAATGAAGTTGTGATGCTATAGGATGCTAAATTTTATGTAAGATGTATGTTGAGTAATATGATGAATTTTACATGAATGCTAATGCAAATGTAGAGTATTTTGATTATGTTGAAGTCATTGCATCATTGCATTCATTGCATAATTATGATGAGGCTTCGGTCCGTTGGTAGCTTCAATCCCATTTTGTGGATTGAAGCATATGATGTTTATGATGTGCTCCTTGTGGAGGGTTAATGGCCCAATTTCCATCCGTGATGATGATTCAGTACCACATGCATACTATGAGGATTGCATTTCATTCTTGGTGGCATAACATGATTGTGTTTGCGTTAATTAGATGATTTGACGAATTGTGTGATGTGATAGGTAAGATCTTAGGATGTGTTGCTATATGATGAATGTTGCCTTGTACATCTTTGCTTTATGTCGTTTATATTGATTTGTGATTACTTACCCTGCCTGCTTAGAAATGTTGCCTCTATGGTGGGTAACTTGCAGGTGATCCAGATTAGCTCGTAAAGGTCTAAAGATTTAACATTGGAGTTAGTTTTTATTTCCGTTGATTAGAGGGTGTCTTGCTCTGATATGTAACATCGGGTGGGGAGACGCTTAAATGAATATTATGTTGTTTAGTTAGAGTTATTTTATGAGTTTCTACATGTTGATTTTATTTGACGACGATTGTTGACAGTGACGCAAAGGTCTTGATGTAATGATGAAATAAAGAATATATTTGAATTTATGATTCCGCTGCAAAGTTTAAATGTAGTTGTGGATGTTACTAAAGAAATTATTATTCAAAAATATATATATTTTGAAAACCCGTGTTATAGAGCAAGATTTTTATTAAGATGTTTTATAACGAATGTGACACCTTTCTATGATGAACTCTGAATTTTTTTAAGTATATTTACCGCATATATTATGTTAGGTTAGAAGGGTGTTACATGTTTCTCCTTTAATATCTTCTGATGAGTTGACATGGGTGGATCTTCGTTGGCATCTGGTGTCATGTAAGGATGTGACACTCTGAAATACCACTAGATGTAGCCTAATGCACTGCTCCATTTGCGAGGAGCTACCACACTTCGTGTTTCATCTGGTACTAGATAATTAAAGAAATCATCACACATTACATCTACATCTCTACAGACCAAAGTTGGACGAACAAACACGAAAACACCTAGTGGGATAATCTACATAAACCCGAACTAGCACAAGTGTTGTGAAAATGGTACGCTAATCGTAAAGGTGAAATAATATTACCGTAAATAGTGTGCACCTAGCTATCATCCATATGGTTTTCCAAAGACAACCTTCATTTAACTTCGAGTACATGTAAACCAAACAAGCGGTCCTAAATTTTACTCATTAATACACTCGAAGTCAATGAAGTATCAGAGGTAAACCATATCGACGTAAGAGGCAGTTTTGTCCACAAAGATGGATGTGTCAACAAAGTACATGAGGTATGACTTTAATGCACATGCTCTATGATTCTTACAGAGCCTTTCACCTCATGTGAGCAGAATCTCTATAACCATTTTAACCCCACCATACAGAGCTTCTTGTCGTCTCGGGTAAGTTCCTACCTCTACAAATTGTTATAAACTTACTAAGGTCTCTGAGTACCCCTGCTCTTGCAAGGGTAACATGCACACTTGTAATTTTTATGAGTACAATATCGAAGAATTAGAATCTCTTATAAAGTGATTTTTCTTCCGTTGAATTGAGATTTTTCAGAGGGAAAAAATAATGCTAAAATACAATTTATTACATTAAAGAAATTAACCTAAATTTTAATAAAAGTATTAATTTATTATGAGGTAATATTAAAAGTTTATATCTTCTATCAAATTGTTTTTTAATAAGTTTTTTCTTTTGCAGCAACAAACTTGTTGATGCCTCGAGTCAACCTTATATACTAAAATTATCAGTGTTTTCGTTTTTCTTTCCTTTATTTGCAAATCAACAACATTTCACTTTTTAAAACGTGTCTAGTTCCACCTTATCTATTTCTAGAGAGAGATGTTCCACCTTCTCTCTATAAAAAATTTCCCCCACCCTCTAGGGTTTGGATGTTTACTTCAACCTGCATGGTGGCTCTCTCCTTCCACTTTTATGGTGGCCACCTCCCTATCTTTTGAGAGTCATTCTCCTTCCATCCATTGTTATTCTCATGCCCTTACCATGACAAAATCTCTCATTGGAAACTCTCTCTCCCCCACACTCTCAACCGTCAACCTTTATCTTTTATGTTTCGGACCACCGCCAGAGCCACCACCACCACCACCGAAGCCACCATGGTTGTTCAACAGTATGAAACTACTTCTTCTATTAGATCTGTTTAATTTCAGTTCGTATATTATGTTCATGTCATGTGTTTTCGTAGTTTAGTCGCAAATGATGCACCCTATGTGCTTGACAAAATGCCTCAAAAGGGTTTTGTATCATGTAACATGTTTATGTGTATCCATTAGCATTTCATAGTGACCAAAGGAGCTTATAATATATAATTTATTTATTTTTTATATTTAACCAATATATCACTAAAAAGATATGCACTTTTTAAACAACGTTAATAATAAAATTCATAAATTATCACTACTAAACTTAATTCAAAAGATCAACACTTTCTAATTTGATCATGAGTCTAAACCCAAAACTTTATGTCATGACTGGTCCAAAGTAATAAGTCATTACCTAATTGCGTTATAGTTGATATTTTTAGATTAAAATTTTAAAAGTTTCTAAAATAAATTTTAGAATAAGACAATATAGTGTTGATTGTTTATTTATATTTTGAAAAAGAAAAAAAGTCAAATCAAATTAACACAAAAACTTAAAAATTAAAAACAAATATATAATATTAATAACTTCAGATTATTTACTATTGGGTAAAATTTTCTTATAAATTAAAGAGAAGATAAAAGAACAAGATTTTTTAAAAGAAAACAAGACTTAATAAAAAAGACATTTTCTAAATAAATAAATAAATAATATGATATTAGTTCATTAGCACCCAAGCCCATGGATGTCATCACTTTATTTCTATCCATAATTTCTACTGTATATTATAAAAATGTAAATTATTTGATGGGGGTGTCATTGCCCCTGCCGGTTCTTTAATATGTTTTTGAATGAAATATGATTTTTGACGCGCATTTATTTGCTGTCATAAAAATGGAAAGTTGAAAATAGAAAAAATTTAAAAATAATAATAAATTTAAATTTAAATAGTAATACATGTAAAAGATGAAAGATAAAAAAATAATATCAATAATAATATGATTAAAAAAAACTATTGAAATTTGTATTAGATAAATTACTTGTTTAAGTTTTTTTAACAAATAAAACAATTATATTATAAGAGTGAATATAATAGTCGATAAATTTTTATTATTTAATATTTGGATCAGTAGTAAAGTTGATTCTGTTTATAATAATAGTATTTTTTTTTCGTATATAAAAATATTTTAAGTAATAATATATATTTTTTCCATATATAAATATATTTTTTACATTATTTATAAATATATTTGAATTAATCATAAAGTTTTTCTTGTTTATAAAAATATTTAAATTAAAATATTATTTTTGTTTTGACAATATTTATAAAAAATATTTGAATCAATAGTAAAATTGTTCCTGTTTATAACAATTGTATTTTCTCCCTTATAGAAAAATATTTTAATCAACAATATTTTTTTCCGTATATAAATATTAATTTTGTTTTGATACTATTTATAAAAAAAATTGAATCAATTAAAAGTTGTTTCCATAAATAAAAATAATTGAATCAAAAGTAAAGTAAAGTTGTGTTTTTCGTATATGAAAATATATGAATTAACTATGTATTTTTTCTTCTATATAAATATTATTTTTCTTTTAAAACTATTTAAAAAATATTTGAATCAATATTAAAGTTGTTATTATATATATAAATATTTGAATCAAAATATTATTTTTGTTTTGACAATATTAATAAAAATATTTGAATCAATAGTAAATTTGTTTCCGTTTATAACAATAGTATTTTTTTTCCGTTTATAAAAAAATTTTAATCAACAATATATATTTTTCCATACATAAATATTATTTTTATTTGACATTATTTATAAATATATTTGATTAATAGTAAAGTTGTTCCTGTTTATAAAAATATTTAAATCAAAATATTATTTTTGTTTTGAAAATATTTATAAAAATATTTTAATCAATAGCAAAGTGGTTCTCACTTATAAAAATAGTTTTTCCCCCTATATAAAAACATTTTAATCAGTTATGTATTTTTTTTTGTATATAAATATTAATTTTGTTTTGACACTATTTATAAAAAAAAATTAATCAATAGTAAAGTTGTTCCCATATATAAAAATATTTGAATCAAAAGTATGTTAGATAATTTTATGTTTATAATCTTGATATCATGATTTTCACGGTGCTTTAATTTATATGAAAAAAACAGTGAAAACGTATCCGGATTCATGATACCGATTTTTGTTCGATACTTGATTATTGATTTGAATTTGTTCTCTCCTCTATTCCTTCTTCCTTTTGTGTGTCTTTGATGATGAAGACACTTTTATATATTTGTGAGAAAAAATGAGAATAAAAGATAAAAGTCTCATTGCTTTTTCTAAAGGTCCCTGACTTTTACTCCAACAAACACATTTCATTCCAAGAGCCATATTCCATCATTCTTGAAGAGAGAGAAGAGGGATTTATATTTTGAATTTCAAAATAAGACCTCATTGGTCTAATTATCCTTCCACCCAAATAATCATCACATTAGGATACCATTTATTTAAATCGATCTTTAATTTACATGAGTCATATTTTAATGGATTAATAAATTAATCTAGCAATCTCCCACTTGACTCATGTGACAAGTTGGTGTTTCAATCTTATACCATAATTATGCACTATTCATTAGAAGTACCAAGTCATTTTCTTTAATGAACTAAAATGATTGGATCGTGGTGTTCACAAGTTATTCATCAACTTGATTCCTTCCATGTATCACAAATCAATCCAATTCAAATAACTTTAAGGGATGCAATAATGTGTCTTTTATTGCTCTTCATAGACACCTTTGTCATTACATATTAACAATAATGTATATAACATAATATGGATGAAGAAACTAAGCAGAAACATAACCTTAATTGAATTCACAAGTATCATACAATACAAACATTAAACTATACTTGTATATATACCAATCATACTATAATGTTAATAATAACTTAAACATAGTGTCCATCCTTTCTACATGGCCAACAAATGTCTTGGGCGGTAAACTTTTAGTTCACTGATCCATTATCATTAAAACTTTAACAATGTGTTCAAATGACACTTTTGTTTCTGCACTTCTTCTTTAACTAATAAGTACTTTCAATTTAATGCATTTACCACCATTTAAATACTTATCATTCTTATAGAAGAAGACAGTTGCAAAATGATCACAATAAATCCTTAGCGACTTAACTATACTCTCGATAATATCAAGCCTTAATGTAAAATTCTGCAACCACAATAATTGAACTGTGACCTTAAAGCATGCCATAAATTCAACTTTCCATAATACTTCTCATCCAGTAAGGAGAAAATATTCTTAAATATAGATTTCTTTGAGTTACACGTCCTACAAAGTTTAAATCTGAGTAGTCAACCACTTCAAGGTGATCCGACCTTTTATATATGATCCTGTAATCTTTAGTTCCTTGTAAGTACCTAAGAATTTTCTTTGCAACTTTCTATGACTAGTATGAACGTGATTGGATCCTAATCAATGCTTAGTCACATTCATGCTCAAGTGAATAATTAAGTCTCCATAATATCCATTTTATGTGATTTCTCACTCCCACTGAACTGACCATTTTCAATAAATTGAGCATTACCAGACTCGATTATTCTAACACTATGATTAGCATAGTAAAATCTATATCATTTTGATGTGGATTATACACCGTTACCTTTTATTGATAGCCTTAAACATGAATATACCTTATAATAAGTTTCCTTCCTATCCAGCGTTCATAAGGAGTCTTAAGAACTGTCTTGCTAGGAATCCTATGCAGCGGTCCTTAATGTGTATGTCCACAATGATAATGATTCATTACTATAATTTAACATTGACCTCCTCATGTCCATGGGAGTATATAATGTTTTTTCGACAACACCATTTTGTTGTGGTGTGTCAGGCGAGGTATATTATTCACATTTATCCCAACTTTCAAGAAACTTTACAAATGATCATAGACATTGTTATTTCTAATCAAGTTCAAAGACAATCTTTTGGATCTTACCTATGTCTCTAAGAGAGACATTTCTCTTCTGTATTGTCCTCTATAACGACGGCATGTTTCTCATTCATTATCAATGTTATGTCTAAGTCCATAACATCATACTAGTAAATGCAAAGATTTAAAATATGCTCATATTTTAATGTTTTGATTAACTTTCATGGATTTAAAATAATCATCTTTAAATATGTATCAAAGTTTACTTTTGGGTAAAACTTAAATACATTTCAATAAATGATGTTAAATAAACATATTTTAATGGACAATAAATCACTTAAAACATGCATGTTTATCTTTGGATATACAAGCAACAAGTATGTCAACAAATATTTTAATTTTATCAATTATAAGTCATGATTCATCTTTGGATGATCTCTATATACAACTTATAATAATAAATTTTACTAAACAAATATGTTATTCACCATTCATGTGAATTAAAATTGATAAATTCCTAATACAAATAAATATAAAATCAATATTTTATATAATATTGATTTTCATACCGTGCATATTCAATCATTGTTAGACATTCTATATCATATATTTCATGAATATTTTATATAATATTGATTTTCATACCGTGCATATTCAATCATTGTTAGACATTCTATATCATATATTTCATGAACATATGAAAAGAATTGTTTACTTTACATATACAAATCTACTACTCAACTATGGTATATCATTATCATGATTACTTTTCAATATCACATTTTTATTATACACTTTTCTTTGAAATTATATATTATGATTGGAACAGTGCCTTGTTTCAATTACATATATATTTTCAAACTCTGCATTACCTTAAGACGTCACAAATCATGATATATACCCATATGCTAAAAATTATCAACCAGGCATATTATAATACACAATATATTTATTTTTTATATGAAGCAAAAACATAATATCAGTATCCATGCTCTGATACCAACTGTTAGAAAATTTCATGTTTATGATCTTGATATCATGATTTTTACGGTGCTTTAATTTCTATGAAAAAACAGTAAAAACGTATCCGGATTCATGATACCGATTTTTGTTCGGTACTCTCATCTCTTTCTTCTTCCTTTTGTGTGTCTTTGATGATGAAGACATTTTTATATATTTGTGAGAAAAAATGAGAAGGAATGAGAAAAGTCTCATTGTTTTTTCCTAAAGGTCCCTATTTATAGGTTTTTACTCCAACAAATATCTCATCATTCATGAAGAGAGAAAAGAGAGATTTATATTTTGAATTTCAAAATAAAACCCCATTGGTCTAATTCTATCCAAATAATCATCACATTAGGATATCATTATTTAAATCAATCCGTAATTTACACGAGTCATATTTTAATGGATTAATAAATTAATCCAACAAAGTAAAGTTGTGTCCGTTTATGGCAATAGTATTTTTTTGTCTATAAAAATATATGAATTAACAATGTATTTTTTCTCGTATATAAATATTAATTTTCTTTTGAAATTATTTATAAAAATATTTGAATCAATATTAAAGTTTTTCCCGTATATATAAATATTTGAATCAAAATATAAGAGGTTTCGGTCTTACAACCTCTGGGATTTGTGAAAAAGAACTAAGAAGGGATGGTGTACAAGTTGCATTAAACCTTGTATGGACTGAAACAAACTCCTAAAGCTTGGAATCTGAACATTGATTCATTTTTCAAGCTTCAAGGATTCATAAAATATGAGATGGGGTATGGTGTTTATGTTCAACATACATATGATAGAAATATGAGTTTGATGTGTCTCTATGTTGATGACATATTGCTAATGGGGAGTTGTTCATATGAGATAGTTAAATTCAAGAAGGTGGTGATGAATGAGTTTGAGATGACCGAGAGATTATGTACTCTTATAAGGGCATAATTTTGCATCAACTGAAGTATAAAATTGAACTTATGAAGAGATTTGAGCTAATAAATTGCAAGTCTACAATCACATTTACTGAAACAAATCATAAGTTGAATTCTGATGTTAAGGATGAGGATGTAGGTGCTACAATTGTTAAATAGTTGGTGGGCTCATTGAGATATCTCTATAACACCAGACCTGACATCTCCTATACAGTTGGAATGGTAAGTAGGTTTATGAACAAACCAAAGTGGTCACATTACCAAGATGATGTCAAGATATTGAGGTATATTAAGGGGACTCTAAGGTATAATGTTTTGTTCCCTTCTGATGCTAAATTTGATTCAGAGCTTATATGTTATTTAGACTCTGATTAGTGTGGAGATAGAGTTAATAGAAGAAATATTTTTGGTTATTTCTTCAAGTATCTGGGCGATCTCATTTCTTGGTGCTCCAAGAAGCAATTAGTGGTTGCATTGTCAACCTGTGAAGTTGGGTTCATTGCATGTGCTTTATCTGTGTGTTAAGCTATTTGGATTATGAAATTATTGCAAGATCTGAAGATCTAGGTGAGCAATATTGTGAGGTTGATGATTGACAACAAATCATGTTGTGAAATCGGATGCCCTAGAAGCAAAGTATAATCGGTTTCTTTAGGATCAAGAAACCCACAAGGGTTAGGGTTTATGGAAACACGAGGATAACAACAAGAATTGATTATAAACTGTTATTTGTTCTTTTCTCTATCAAACAAGATTACAAGCATACAAGAATAACAAATAACCTCTCTCTCACTCTTGAATTAGGATTTTATCTTCCTATTTTTCCTTATACAAGATGAGAGACTAACATGTTATTTATAAGAAAACTAATACACTAACCTAATAGGCCTTTTAACAATTACCCATTACAAGCTAACTTAAATAATTGGGCTTACAAGCAAGGCCTAATTCAACATGCTATCAAACCTAGAAATATTGACTAATGCATGTTAGAACAATCTTTGACTACAACACACATTACTTCGACATCAGCATGTGAGCAAACTTTGATGACATACTAAAAGTAGAGTTTGATCCAATATCTCACAAATCTCCGCCTTGGAACAAACTCTACAACATCAAGAAACAAACTAGCTTTATACATGCAGCTTTATCAACTACGTACAGTGGAAGAACTTGCAATTGGGCAACACCTTGGTGATCATATCAGTAACATTGTGATATGTCAAAACCTTCAGCACTTGGACTTCTCCATGCTCGATTACTCCTCTGAAGAAAAGCTACCTTACATCAATGTGTTTGGTTTGCTCATGATAGGCAGAGTTCTTCGAAGGGTGTACAAAACTTTAACTATCACATTTAACAGTGATAACTCGACCTTGAAGTTTCAGCTCCTTTGCAAAACCTTCAAGTCACAATGCTTCCTTCACAACTTTAGTTAGAGCGACATATCCCGCTTCAATGGTTGATAAGGCAAAAACCTTCTAAAGTGTTGCTTTCCAACTATTTTTTGTACCAAACATAGTGAACACATATCTAGAAATAGATTTTCTGGAATCCATACAACCTGCATAATCAGAGTCGGCATATCCTTCAATTGCTGCTTTACTATCTTCACCCAAGGCTCCACCATAAATTAGGACTCTATTTAGAGACCCATTTATGTACCTTAGAATCCACTTCAATGCTCGCTAGTGAGCCTTTCCAGGATTTTCCATGTACCTACTTACAAGTATGGATGTAAATGGATATCCATGGGGACGAATACTATGATATTTGTATCCACCCCGTTGGATAAATACGACATCCATATCCATCTCATATCCATGCAGATATCCGTTAAGCGGGTATCTGCGGGTTTTACGGTATCCACAAATATTTAGAGATCACCATGGATAATATTTTTTTTTATAAAAATTATCTTTTGAAAAAATATATTTTAAACTTCTTTTAAAGACAACAAAGTTATTATCACATAACGTCCATACAATTCTCTCTTAATTTAACAATAAAATTTCATCACATTAATTTTCATTTTATTCACTAAAACATACTTAAATCCAAACATAATATCCATACATTTTATTTTTAACCAAACAAATAAAAGACATTATGATTGTGAATTATGAGGGAAGAGCTGACATTTTATTGTTAGGTCTAGTACAGACCATAACATACATCAAAGAACCTACTATGTTAGAATATGGAATGTTATTCATATAAGCTCTTTCGACATCAATACTGGGACATTGATCTATACTCAGCTTGAATTGAGGGTTTGTCGGAGTCACAACAGGCTTTGAATTCGACATACCAAACTTTTCGAGAATATTTCGTAGGTATGCCTCTTGAGATAAGCATAACTTTGATTGTTTTCTATCTCTTCGGATTTCATTCCCAAGAATCCTAGACGCAGCTCCTAGGTCCTTTATATCAAACTCCTTATTGAGTTCAACCTTCACCCTCATTACATCTTCGACATTGTTGCTTTCTATTAGAATATCATCCACATAAAACAACAAAATAACAAATGAATTTTCATGTCAAAATATGAAGTAAACACAGTGGTTGAACTGACTTCTAATGAAACTTATGCGTGCCATAAACTTTTTGAATCTCCTATTCCACTGTCGAGGAGATTGTTTCAGTCCATATAAGGATCTCTTCAGCTTGCACACATAATCTTCTTTCCCCTTTTTGACATACCATTCAGGTTGCCTCATCAGGATTGTTTCATCTAGATCACCATACAAGAATGTAATCTTCACATCCATCTATTCCAGTTCACATATTGAAGTCGACACCTTTTTATATCTCTTGGAAACCACTCATTCGATTCTTTCCTTAACTTTGAAAATCCAATTACAGCTGACTAACCTGACTCCAGCGGGTTTTTTGATCAGTTCTCATGTGTGTAAGTTTGAGATATGCCTAAGAGGGGTGAACTAAGCTTTTAAGAAACTTTCTCGATTTATCACCGATTTTTGATTTTACTTTCCTTAAAATAACTAAGTTATGAAAGATGTAAAATATGGAAAGTAAAGAACACAAGAAATTTATATTGGTTCCCCTTACAGCCCGAGAGTACTCCACTCCCCTTTCAACACGAAAAATATTTCACTATTATTAGATATTTTTACAAGCCTAATCCCAATACTTATCCTACAATCTTCTAATAACAACCCACCAAGAACAACCTCTTGGATTTTACGAGCTTAAAGTCCTATTGAGAACAAATCTCACAATGGACCTCTTGTATCCACAATCCATATAACAAGGAATAACCACCAAAGTAGAACAAGAAAACAATCATTTCCTTTATACTCTCTTTGTTATCAATAATCTTGGACAACAAGGAATAATAATTCTGATTTTTTTTATAAGAGTATAAGATGAAATTTATGAGCCTTTATCAATCTAAAGATTGATCTTCTCCTTTTACACCAAGTGTTCAAGATGAAATGAAACTAGTATGAAAAGTGTATGAAGGCTAATGCAACAAGTTTCATTCAAAATGGAAAGGTTATGATCACTTTTGTAAAAATGAAAGATTTAATGTAAATGATTGTTTTTGAAATTTTATGCAAAGGAGGTGTGTTTAAAATCTGAGAATTTGATGCTTATATAATGCTAAAACACCTTTACAAACAGGTATAATTTATGAATAGATGACATGGTTCAAATGGAAAAGGTTTATGAAATATGCATGAAGAGATGCAAATATTTTTTAAATTTGTTCAGTGGTAACCGATTACAGCATAACTACTAACCAGTTATCACGCTGTAACATAAACAAAATTTTCAAATTTTCTTTATGTTAACCGGTTATTAGTTAAGGTGTAACCGGTTACATGTGCATAAGTTTGAAAATTTCTTATTTTTATGAGATGCAACCTTCATGTATTTTGATCAAAACCTTTTTATATAACATATGAAATGTATGTATAATGTATTGAACACTTGTATGCATTAATATTAATAAGTGAAAGTTTAAACTTTGATTGTACTTGAGAATTCTTCAAGATTTTTAAATATTAAAATCTACGTGCTAGCTTCAATGTCTTGATCCATTTTATTTTTGAGCATGCAAAACATCTTGAATGTATAATGTTGTCTTCATCAAAAGCATTGAGAAGTTTGCCTTCACAATATGTTGTTATCATGAAAATATTTCATCTCATCATCCATGACCTTCAGCCATTCAGTTTTATTTCGACTCCTATTTACTTCCTTATAGTCTCTAGGTTCTTCGTATAGAACCTCACTTGCAGAGATTAAGGCATAAGCTATAAGATCTTGTAACACGGTGAGAGAGCTGACTTGGTGTTTTTGTTTAACAAAAACATGTGTGGATAGCAAGAGTTGTCACCGACTTTTATTTTATCCAATAGGAAAAGTTATAAAAGAACATGAAATACCTTTTGAAATTTTTTGAGTTCGGGGGGTAGGTTATATAAAGGGAAGGTGTTAGCACCCTTTATATCCATGGTTATCCATGGGCTCTTAGTTACTTAGCTCACTTGTTTGTTTGAAAAGTGTGAAGTGTGTATTAGAAATTTTCATAAGTCTTTGTAATGATCCTCGTATAGATGTATACAAAGCTTTGAGTTTTTGAAAATTGTTTGAAAGTGAGGTGTGAAAAAGAGTTTTGAAATATGAACAAGTGACTAAGAACTACCTATCCTAGACTAGTCTTTTACGTTTCTTTATTTCCTTTCAAGGGTAAGACTTTCCTTACTATTAAGGAGTAAGTATTCATTTACCTTGGATTTATTAAGGGACAGGCGTAGGGTCATCGCATGGTCAATGAAGGTAACTTGTAGTAGTGTCTTTAGCAATTCGTAGGGACTATCATCATTTATTCCGTAGGTTCATCGAGGGACGAGATCATTTATTACGTAGGCAACTTCGAAGGGACTCTGATCTTTTGAAGGGACTTAATGATTTATCTATTTGAAGGGACATTGCTTAAGACACTCCATTTTCGAGGGACTTGACAATTTGTTTAAGGCAACCAAGAGGGGAACCCTAGAAAGTGCAAATGGCGATCGTAGAACGATCGATTTACGTGTGTGAATCCTGTTTTTCAGATATTTATCTTGATAATTAATTTTCTAAGTCCATTGTTCATTTAATTCTTGGCACGCCCTATGTTACTAACCACACAGTAAATATAAAAATAATGGCAGAAATTAAAAGGCAGAAAATAAAATTCCTACACTATTACATGGCTTCGGGGAAGTTACATAATAATAATTGCGGAAAATAAAACCTAAATATTACAAATGCGAAACATTTACATTATCAGACAAACAGTAAATGAATAACATAAACATGAGTGAAAATAGGAAATAAATAAAATAAAAAAAGGTTTGCAAATTAGAGTTAAGGTTTAAAAAAATTTAGGTTTAGAAAAATTTTTAGGGTTTGAAAAGTTTATAAAAATTTTAGGGTTTATGAAAAGAAAAAAAAACTAAATCCTAATTACTAAATTAATAAAAAAATTATTTATTTAATTAATAAAAACCTAAAACTAAACTTTTATTGAAAATTAATTTATTAAGAATATTTAAGTTAATGAAATTTTTTTAAGAAGTTAGTTAAGAATTAAAATGGTTAGTGATTTAATTAGTTAGTTAATCATAGTTATAAAAATAATTAAAGAAAATATGAAAACTAAAAAAAAAGGAAAAGAAATGGGTCATAAAAATAATGGGGGGAGCATGGATTCGAACTCGCTCCCCCAGGCTTTACAAGACATAACTTCATCCATTGGGACACGCACCTGCATGTGTTAAAAGAATAGGAACAAAAATATATAAAATAAATAAGTTTTTTAAATTTGAAATACGCGCCCAGAGATCATTCTCTTCGCGTGTCTGTCTGGTTAGTTTTTAGTGACGTTTTGCCGTAGCTAAAGATTGTAGTGACAGATTTTATCCGTCACTACATGTCCTGTACCTGAAGAAAAAAACACCATACACAAAATAAATGGATTTGCATCACACCAATCAATCAAAGGCAGTCCCTTAAGTCTTATTAATCCATCAATTTCACGTGAAATTGCTTCTATGCGAACTTCCCAATTTCAACATTCAAGAACTTTAATCATGGCATAAACTGAATCTAGCAATGGAACTTTAATTGATTTATCCAAAAATCATCTATGCACAACAACAAACACGATTAAACACATAAATATAGTTTATAATGCACAAATTAGAAGAATAAAAAATTTCAAAAAAATATGGCAAAATCAATTTTGGCTTGGATGATTTTGTGATGCTTTGATGATGATGATGATTGGTTTATGTTCCAAATGTTTCAAAGAAACGATTTCCACCTTTAAAAACCTTTGAGAGCAGCTAAATCTTAGAAACCGTATAGGCATTTTTCTTGAAAAATTTTGAAGTTTGAAAGTGGTTTTTTTATTCTGAATTTCGTGTGCAACCCTTATGTCTTTGTTGTATACATATAATAGATTGAATTAGGTCAGATTTTGGGTTTTGGATGCATGGATTTGAATTGCTTGATGATGAAGAAATTACCTTGCCATAATTGTCACAAAAATCAAATATTATAATGCCATCTGAGTTTTGCACGAATTTGGAGATTGCCAATCACTTTGAATAACCAATATTTGATCCAAAAATAAGTTTCAAATCAAATATTTGATTTTCATAATTTATTTTAATTAAAAATAATTTTAAATGATTAAAATAAAAAATAAAAAATAATAAAAATCAGATAATATGGTCATTGGGTCGTGAATGGACTTATCTTTGAGTTTGGATTGAAATATTGTAGGCCCATTTGGAAAGAATTGGAGTTATGGCCTTTTTTGCTTCATACACCTCTTGAAAATTGCTCAACTTCAATAATGCATAACTTCCTCAATTTTGATCCCATGAAGGTGATCTAGGACTTTTTAGAAAGCTTAGAGTGTCCTCTAATTAACCCTTTTAGTCCCATGTCCATATAATTTACCATTTTTAAATTATGAGCTTTGGAAAAGTTGACGTTTTGTTGACTTTCAAAAAGACCTATAGTGTCTTAGCTCATATATTTCAAATGAAGCATTTTTGGACTTGTCTTGTAAGACACAAAGTTGTAGAGAATTGGATTTCCTTCAAAATGAGCTTTGGATGGGAAATTTTTTATGAAGTATGTGAAAGTTATGGCTGGTCAAAGTTTAGTTGACTTTTCCTGCACAAACCCCTAATTTAGTAACTCCTGATTTTTGATGATTCAGAGGTTTCCTTGATGAATCATGATCAAGTGATGAATTTCACCTTATAATCTTGATGCTGACCAAAAATCTTGAAGTTTGACTTTATGTTGACCACAATTGACTTGTTGACCAAGTTAACTGATTTTTTGGTATCTGAGCACCTGATTGACCAAACTTGTTGGGAAAGCTTTGAAACTTGTCATGGGGATTCTTTAAGGTATGTGGGATGTTATGAAGTCCACTTGAGGCTTTGTATGTCCACTTTGATTGTGGAAACTCAAAACCCTAGTTCTAAGATCCATTGTTCAAGAGGAGGCTTTGTCTGGTGAAACCTTCAATCCCTTTGACCAATTGAGAATATTATGACTATTAATAGACCTCTTGAGACACATTATCTTGAATATGGGAGGGAAAATTTTGGGGGTACAACAGATCTGCATAACCAAGTCTCTGAGGTGGCTTGATGACTCTTCTCAAACTGTCTATTGGCAGCAGGTAGTCATTATCAGTCTCCTCATCTTCGAAAACATCTTATGCTTCTTCTTTGATTTCATCTGGGTCATGCAATTCAACATTATTATGCTCAACCTCAATAGGAATCTCTCTTTGTTCCAGCTTTTCATCAACATCTTTAGTTTTCTTGAAATTCATCTCATCTTCATTGAAAACTACATCTCGACTAGTGATACACCTATCGTGACCTAGCTCTAGGCACCATAGCCTATAAGCTTTGACTCCTTCATGGTATCCCATGAACATGAATTTCAGAGCTCTAGGTTCGACCTTGTCTTGCCTAATGTGAGCATAAGCTACACAACAAAATACTCTCAATTTGTCGAGATTTGATGGATGGCCCGACCAAACTTCTTCAGGTGTCTTCATATCTAATGCAGTCGAAGGAAATCTGTTTATCACATATGTTGTTGTCGAAACAACCTTAGCCAAAAATACCTTCTTCAATCCAACACTAACCAACATGCATCTAAGCCTTTCGAAGATTGTTCGATTGAATCTCTCAGCTAGACCGTTTTGCTAAGGAGTACCTATTACAGTCTTATGCCTTGCAATCCAAGACTCGACACAATAATTGTCAAAAGCTTCATTGTCGAATTCAAGGCCATTGTCAATTCTCAGCCTCTTAACCATTTTTCCAGTTTAAGTTCGACCAGAACCTTCCAACTCTTGAAATTCTCAAAACATTTATCCTTAGTATTCTGAATGAATACCCATAAATTTCGGGAATAGTCATAAACTATGGATAGAAAATACCTTGCGCCTGAATGTGAAGGATTCCTTGCAGCCCCCCAAAGATCAACATGGATGTAATCAAGGGATCCATGTGTTCTTTGTTTACCTTTGTTAAACTTTACCCTATAGGATTTACCAAATACACAAGGTTCACAAAACTCAAAATTCTTGGCTTTGTCACCACCTAACAGGTTTTGTTTCCCCAGTTCGACCATGTCTCTCTTGCTGACATAGCCCAATCTTATGTGCCATAATTTTATCTTCGACAAAAGTTTCTTTGATGCAACATTTGTCGAACCACTTACAACTTCAGCCTCAAGGGTATACAAACCTTGTTTCTTCACGCCTCTCAGGAATTCCTTTAACCCCTTCATGACTCTTTGTAACACGGTGGGAGAACTGACTTCAAGTAATGTTGCGGATAGCAAGAGTCGCCACCGACTTTTATTTTATCCAACAGGAAAGGTTATAAAAGAACAGGAAAGACCTTAAGAGAATATTTTGGGTCCGGGGGGTAGGTTATGTAAAGGGAAGGTGTTAGCACCCTTTACATCCATGGTTATCCATGGGCTCTTAGGTACTTAGCTCACTTTAAATTGTTTTTTGAAAGTGTAGTGTGTGAATAGAAAAATTTTCAGAATAGTTAATAATAATCCATGTACGGATGTGTAAAAACTTGTTTGAAAATTTGTTGGAAATTTGTTTAAGTGTGAAAAAGTTTTGAAGTGAGCAAGTACATAAGAGGAACCTACCCTAATGTTTAAGGTCTTTCTTATTCTTTATCCTTTCCTTGGTAAGACTATCCCTACTATTAAGGAGTAGGTAGTCTTTACCTGGGATGTAAGGGACATGTGAGGGACAACTGTTTTTATGAAGGCAACTGTGGGGTGTATTAAGCATAAGAGGAGGGACTATCATCATTTTTTGAAGGGACTCGATTCGTAAAGGCAACCATGAGGGACTTGATGATTTTTTTGTTTGAAGGGACCTGCTTTATACACCCCACTTGACCATTATTCGTAGGCAGCTTGAGGGATAACCTTAGGAAGTGAGACGGCGATAAAAATCGACTTACGTGTGTGAGTGTTTAATTTAATTATCTTATATTAAAAATGATCTAAATTTATTTTAAATAACATACATGTTTTGCACTCCCTAATTACTAACCATAGCAACAATAATAATTATAAAATTTACATCCCGGAAGCAATTACAAAATTATAACAATAAGCAAAATAATAAGCAAAATAAATAAATAGCAAAGTAAATAAAATATAAATAAATAAGCAATAAATAATAAGAAATAAATAATAGGGGTTAGTGATAAATATGATCAAAAATAAGGTTAGTGAAAATGATAATAAGAATAATTAGAAATAGTAAACAAGGTTAGAATGATAAGAATATAATATAATAATACATAATAGTTTAGTTAGTAACAATGATTAAAATAAATAGAAACAATATTATAATGATACTAACATAAAGTCTAATTCCAAATATATAATAAGAAAAATTTTTAAGCATAATTTAATCATTTACCAAAATTCAATTATTCATGAATATATATCAATAAGTATTAAAAAAAACTATTTACATATTATGAAGAAAGTAAGTTTTAAATATTATGTTCATAAAATTAATCATATTTACAAAATTATCATTAAATAAATATATACATAATATCTATACTAAGAATTAGGAAATAGAAATTATTTAGAAAATAAAATTAGATTTTACAAGATTAAAGTTCATTTAGAAAATATTTTTTAGGGTTTTAAAAAATTAGGGTTAACTTATACAAAATTTTAATATATATATATACATTATAATTATAAAATAATAAATTTTGGAACAAAATAAAAAGAAGAAGTTTAGAACCTTTAGAAAATAAAATGTTATTTTAAAGTTTTAATATATGTATGATTTATTTTATTATCAAGAATTGTAAAACAAATAAATTAACTAATTAAAAAAAAACAAAATAGAAAAAAGTGACAAAAATAAGAACTTACCTTGGCTGGGTTTGAACCCAGGTTTCTATGTTTGCCAGCATCAAAACGCACCACCAGACCAACCATGCGTTGGTGACAACAAAAGAGACCCACTTTGTTTTGTGCCTTGCCTTGAAAATTCAGGAAAATAATGAGACAAAAAGGCCTGGGGTGGGATTTGATCCCAGGACCTTTATACATTCAAACACGCACATCACCACCCGGCTGGAAGAGCCAATTCTGTTAACATATGGCTATGATTGATAATATATTCAACCTGAAAAGCAAACAAAATAAAAGCACAAAATGTCATAAACGGGGAATCGAACCCCAGACCAAACCAATATGAGCGCACGCTTCCAACCACTGGGCTAGGCAACCTGTTGTGATAATAAACAGAAAGAACACATAATATTTTAAAACAAAATTTAAACTTTCAAAACAGGCGCGAATGGCCTTCGTCTTCAACCTCATATCCTTCAGAATTTGCTGCGAAATTAGATACAAATTTTCCTGCGAAATACAAAGCCCAGCAAAACCTACGAAATTCAAACATTAACAAAACAGTGAAATTTCGTGAAATTGAGAACATCATTGAGTTCCTTATATCATTTGCAATCGTCCTGTGTTTTTGGAATTGATTTATATTTGTTAAATGCTAAAACCCTAAATGATGCTTGAAACCCTAACAATGGCCGTTTGCTTATTAAGTCACGAATCTTCAAGTTTTTTATCCAGAATTGATCCTTAGAACATCACAAACAACAAAACACAACCAAAATTCATTAGCAGTGCATAAAAAGTTAGAATCGAAAAAATAAATTTCAAGAACAAGAACCATTCGGTTTATGCAATATGGAGTGTTTTGGATGCAAATGAGTGGTGGTTTCGCTTCAACAAGGTCCAAGGAACATGACTATGTCCTTATTTTACCTTCAAACTCTTTGTATCAATGAATCCGAAAATTGAATTTGGAGAGATTTTTGAAGTTTTGAAACTGGATTTTGAGGCAGTCAATTCGTGAATGAATGATAGCATTAGGTTTAGTACTTATAAGAGAATCAATCTAGGTCAAAAACTTGATTGATTATGTGGAAGTTTTGATTTTTTAAGATTGAGAAAGATCATGCCATGAAAGTTCAATATTTTGTACCAATGCCTTCTATTTTAAGCCAATTCATATAATTCTTGCATCAATTTGTTCCATATTGACTTTATGACTTTCTAGAATCAACAAATCAATTAAATCTTCATATTTAATATTTTATTTAAATTTAAAATGATTTTAAGAATAAAAAATCATAATAAATTAATTAAATAAAATAAAAATTATGAAAATATTATGGAAATTTCGTGCAAGATGTTATTGTATGGGTTGGGTCATAATTTGGCCAGCCCATTTGGAGAAAATTGTTTTTAGGCCCCCATTTTCATCATAAACCATCACCAAATTGCCCAACTTTGCAAGGACACATCTCCCTCAATTTTAAAGGTATGAGGGTGTTCTTGGACTTTTTGGAAAGCTTGAAGAGTCCTCTAAACAATCCCATTGGTTTCAGGTTCATATCATTTACCAATATCAAGTTATGCCCTTTTGAAGTTGTTGACTTTTTGTTAACTTTTGAAATGACCTATAATGTCTTAGATCATATCTTTCAAATGAAGCATTTTTGGGCTTAACTTTCAACATCAAAGTTGTAGAGAATTCAATTTCCTTTAAAATGAGCTTTGGATGGAGACTTGGTGATGAAGTATGTGAAAGTTATGGCTGGTCAAAGTTTAGTTGACTTTTACTAAGGAAACCCTAATTTAGAAACTCCTGATTATTGATGATCTGGAATCTCCTTGATGAATCATGATCAACCCTTGATCAAATGATGAATTTTACTTCATATACTTGATGTTGGTAAAAAATCATGAAGTTTGACTTTGGTTTGACCACAATTGACCTCAGTTTGACTTTTTAACTGCATTGACTGATTTTGACTTATCTGATCATCTGACTGAGCAAACTTTTGAGAAAAGCCTTGAAACTTGACATGGGGGTTCTTACACACATATAAGATGTTATGAAACTCATTTGAGGTATTGGAAGTCCCTTTAGCCTGATTAAAGTCAAAACCCTAGTTTTGAATGCACTGCTTAGGAGGTGCATTGTCTGAGGGAATTGTCAACTTCTTTGACCAATTGTGAACTTTGTGAACCTTGTGAACCTTCATAAAATGTCTTGTGATACTCATGGGAGGTATTGTGAAGCTTGTGAACCTTGTGAACCTCATGAAGTGGCTTTGTAGACCTCATGATCCTCAGGAAAGCTTTGTAATCATTGTGTAACTTGTGAACCTTGTGAACCTTCAAGAAGTAACTTGTGGACTTCATGAACCTCAAGAAAGGTCTTGTAAATGTAGAGAAACTTGTGAACCTTGTGAACCTTCAAGAAGTGACTTGTTGACTTCCTGAACCTCATGAAAGGTATTGAAAGCATTGTGGAACTTGTGAACCTTGTGAACCTTCATAAAATGTCTTGTGATACTCATGGGAGGTATTGTGAAGCTTGTGAACCTTGTGAACCTCATGAAGTGGCTTTGTAGACCTCATGATCCTCAGGAAAGCTTTGTAATCATTGTGTAACTTGTGAACCTTGTGAACCTTCAAGAAGTAACTTGTGGACTTCATGAACCTCAAGAAAGGTCTTGTAAATGTAGAGAAACTTGTGAACCTTGTGAACCTTCAAGAAGTGACTTGTATTGTGAGGGCAAATTTTGGGGTGCAACAGCTGCCCCTGTTCAATTTTCTGAAACCTGAGGGGTTAGCTTGGTATATTTACCAGTCGTGACCTGGAAGGTTGAAGGGGATTGAACACAAAAGCCCAAAAATTTGCACTCACCAGTGCATAGAGTGATATTGATGGTTGGTATAATGAAAGCTGTCAGGAGTCTGGAGTAATACTGATGTAACAGCATGTCTTCATGAGGATAGAGCAATCAATAATGATAACCCTAAAGCAGTCTTGAAGAAGTAATATGATTTCAGGAGGATAGAGCAATCAATAATGATAACTCTAAAGCAGTCTTGAAATAATAACATGATTCAGGAGGATAGAGCAATCAATAATGACAACTCCAAAGCAGTCTTGAAGTCATGAGAAATTATCAGGAGGATAAAGTAACCCGGAGGTGACAATAAAGCAGTCCCAAAGTAATAAGAATTTTATCAGGAGTATAAAGTAACCCGGAGGTGACGATAAAGCAGTCCCGAAGCAATAAGAAGCTTATCAGGAGGATAAAGTAACCCGGAGGTGACGATAAAGCAGTCCCGAAGTAATAAGAAGCTTATCAGGAGGATAAAGTAACCCTGAGGTTACGATAAAGCAGTCCCAAAGTAATAAGAAGCTCATCAGGAGGATAAAGTAACCCTGAGGTTACGATACAGCAGTCCCAGAGATCATAAGCTTGTTTGTTGGATAATTAACCTGAAACAAGGTAGCTTTTGTATAATGATATTAGTTTATGCTTTATGTATGCATGTATGATATGATGCACTTAGGTAATGTATTATGTATATGGATATATATGCTGTGGTATGATGTAAATGATGTATGTATGATATGATACTGCCGGAAGCGTCTGGATGTCTTCGTATAATAACTGTTGGTCAGGGAAAATAAATCCCGATTCGTTGTTGAAGAATATATAACCCTCTGTCTGCTGAGGATAACAAGATATAGATAACCTCCCGTATGCTGGGGATAACAGGGTATAGATAACCTTCGTCTTCGTTTGGTAGTAGGATAAGTATAACATCCCGTCTTCGTTCGTCGTACCCTTATTGGAAAGTAATTTCCCGAATATCCGTATGAGGATAAAAGAGATGTACACAAATTCCGGGAGAGATGAGACTTTATGAAGATGGATTTGCCCTACTGAGGGTTTTGTGATTGTTTTGTAAAGATGAACCGGCGAAGCTTCGTTGAAATCCTTCCCTTGTTCGTCTTTAGTAAATACTATTACTGCATTTTCATGCATTTCTGGTAAACATTAATCATATTAAAAGCATTCATGCATTTCTGGTAAACATCAATCATATTCAAAAGCATACATACATTCAAATGCAACCAATGGACGTTTCGCTTATGTAAATAGGGTAAAAGTAAATCTGGATTCAAAAGATGGAATTTATTTATATCAAAAAGTGACCCATACATGGGTAAGTTTGTACAAGGAGACATAAACCCTAGTAAGAGGATTTTGTCGTAAAGTTTTTACAAAACAAGGAAAATCAGCTATGTGGGAAATAATCCTATTGAGTTTCAATTCTACTATTGCCACTCAAGTATCTCATCTTCTTGCTGTTGAGACGGAAACGATTGGATTGAGCTTTATCTGTTCGAGCTTGAATAAGTAGTACAATTGGTTGCAGTTTCATGGGTGATCCAAACGAGACATAGTCATACGCTTTAATCCCTAACTTTTGCCTGGATTGCCCTTTCAGGTTTTCAATCCACCGGGATACCCTTTTTTGCCCAAGCCGCCTTTTCAGGTTTTCGACTTGCCGGGTGTACATCTTTTTATATATATCCCTAATTTTTGCCCAAACCCTTTTGGTTTGCCGGGATGCCCTTATTTTTGCCTAGGCCTGTCAACCTAGCGGGTCTCTTTTTATGCGTAGTATTTTTTAACTATGTCTGCATTTACAGGCTGTGGGAAGTCCTCACCATCCATTGTAGTCAATATCATGGCACCTCCTGAGAATACTGTCTTGACTACAAATGGTCCTTCATATGTTGGAGTCCACTTGCCCCTAGGATCACCCTGTGGTAATATGATACGCTTGATTACCAAGTCACCAGCCTGATATACCTTCGGCTTAACCTTCTTGTTAAAAGCTTTGATCATACGTTTCTGGTACATCTGGCCATGACAAACTGCTGCTAACCTCTTCTCATCAATCAAATTTATCTGGTCCAGTCGGGTCTGAATCCACTCATCTTCATCCAAGCCTGCATCCTTCATAATTCTCAAGGAGGGGATCTGAACTTCAATGGGCAGAACTGCTTCCATACCATAGACCAAGGAGAATGGGGTTGCCCCTGTTGAAGTACGTATTGTAGTACGATAACCATGAAGAGCAAATGGCAACATCTCATGCCAATCCTTGTAAGTAACAGTCATCTTCTGTATAATCTTCTTAATGTTCTTATTAGCAGCTTCAACTGCCCCATTCATCTTTGGACGATACGGAGAAGAGTTGTGATGCTTAATCTTGAACTGCGTGCAAAGATCCGTAATCATAGTGTTGTTCAGATTAGAGCCATTGTCAGTGATAATCCTTTCAGGGATGCCATACCTACATATGAGATTATTCTTAATGAACCGAGCCACAACATTCTTGGTAACAGATGCATATGAAGCTGCCTCTACCCATTTCGTGAAATAATCAATAGCCACCAGGATGAAACGGTGCCCATTAGAAGCAGTAGGCTTGATCTCACCAATCATATCAATGCCCCACATGGCAAAGGGCCAAGGAGCAGTCAACACATTCAATGGTGATGGAGGTACATGAACTTTATCAGCATAAATTTGACATTTGTGACAGGTTCTGGAGTGTTGATAGCAATCAGCTTCCATGGTAGACCAATAGTAACCTGCTCTCAAAATCTTCTTTGCCATAGTATGACCACTAGAATGAGTGCCAAAGGTCCCATCATGCATCTCTTCCATAATTTCTGTAGCTTCTTTCTTATCCACACAACGAAGCATAGTCGAATCATGATTGCGCTTGTATAGAATCCCATTACTCAAAAAGAACTTAGCAGAGAACCTCCTCAGAAACTTCCTATCTTTGACAGACGCCCCTTCAGGAAATTCCTGAGCTTCAAGATATCTTCTCACTTCATAGAACCAAGGCTTCTCCTCTGCCCCTTCAGTGTCAATCTCATTGCAGTATGCAGGCTTCTCAAATCTATCAATAGTAATCTTGGGAGCTTCATCATCCCAGCTGATCTCAAACATAGATGCCATGGTGGCCAAAGCATCTGCCAACTGATTCTCTCTTCGTGGAATATGTCCAAAGGTAATTTCTTTGAAATGTGAGATCAAAGACAACACATGTTCTCTGTAAGGAATGAGATTATCATGCTTGGTATCCCAATCTCCTTTAATCTGACTCACTACCAGGGCTGAATCTCCATACACATCAAGGAATTGAATCTTCATATCAATAGCAACTTTAATACCCATGATACATGCCTCATACTCAGCTATGTTATTGGTACAATAGAAACAAAGTCTGGCAGTAATCGGGGTATGACAACCTTCAGGGGAACTAATTACAACACCAACACCATTACCATGTGCATTAGAGGCACCATCAAAAACCATAGTCCATCGGGATCCTTGTTCAGGTCCGTCATACTGTCCAGGTTCTTTGGTAACAGTCATAATGTCTTCATCAGGGAACTCAAAATTCATTGACTGGTAATCATCTACTGCTTGATGAGCCAAATGATCAGCAACAACACTTCCCTTAATGGCCTTCTGAGTAGTATACTGTATATCATATTCTGTCAAGATCATTTGCCATCTTGCAATTCTTCCGGAGAGAGCAGGTTTCTCAAATATGTACTTGATTGGATCCATCTTCGAAATCAACAAGGTAGTATGGGTCAACATATACTGTCTTAGTCGGCGAGCAGCCCATGCCAAAGCGCAGCAAGTTTTCTCGAGCAGTGAGTATCTTGTTTCACAGTCGGTAAACTTTTTGCTAAGGTAGTATATTGCCTGCTCTTTTCGACCAGACTCGTCATGTTGCCCCAACACACACCCCATTGAGTTGTCTAACACTGTTAAGTACATAATCAAGGGTCTTCCACCAACTGGTGGCATCAAAATTGGTGGTTCTAGCAGATATCTCTTAATTTCATCAAAGGCAGTCTGGCACTCATCATTCCATTCCATCACCTGATCTTTCTTCAACAACTTGAAGATTGGCTCACAGATGGTAGTTAACTGGGAAATAAATCTTGCAATATAGTTCAATCGTCCCAAGAAACCTCTAACCTCCTTCTCAGTACGGGGAGCTGGCATCTCTCGTATAGCTTTCACTTTTGCAGGATCCACTTCAATACCTTTTCCACTGACAATGAAACCCAGGAGCTTTCCAGATCTAACTCCAAAAGTACACTTGTTTGGATTCAATCTCAACTTGTATTTCTTCAACCTCTCAAACAACTTGTGCAGATGATCAAGATGTTGCTCTTCATTCTGAGATCTGGCTATCATATCATCCACATATACCTCTATCTCATGATGAATCATATCATGAAACAAAGCCACCATAGCACGCTGATATGTTGCCCCTGCATTCTTCAAACCAAATGGCATCACCTTATAGCAAAAGGTGCCCCACTGTGTCACAAATGTTGTCTTCTCCATATCTTCAGGTGCCATCTTGATTTGATTATAACCAGAGAAACCATCCATAAAAGAGAATACCTTATGCTGAGCAGTGTTGTCTACCAGAATATCAATATGAGGAAGTGGAAAGTCATCCTTGGGGCTAGCCTTGTTCAAATCTCTGTAGTCCACACACATACGTACCTTACCATCTTTCTTGGGAACTGGTACCACATTTGCAACCCACTGAGGATAAGAATTTACTGCTAAGAACCCTGCATTGAACTGTTTCATTACCTCTGCTTTGATCTTTTCTGACATTTCCGGACGCATACGACGAACCTTCTGCTTCTTTGGACGACAATCTTCTTTCACTGGCAAACGGTGAACCACAATGTCTGTATCCAACCCTGGCATATCTTCATAAGACCAAGCAAAGATCTCCACATAGTCACGTAACATCTGAATCAACCTGCTCTTGACACTGTCCTCTAAATCAGCCCCTACCTTGACTTCTTTTCTGTTTTCTTCAGTTCCCAGATTCACAACTTCGACTGGCTCTTCATGTGGCTGTATAACTTTCTCTTCTTGTTGTAACAACCTAGCAAGCTCTACAGGTATTTCACAATCGTCCTCATTTCCGTCTTCAGTTTGATAGATCGGATTCTCGAAATTGTAATTGGCAATAGTAGAACTGTTATCAACAGGATCCAGAGTGGATGAGGATCTGCATTTTAGTGATGTGGGTGTGTGTAAGAACACATAGCTGATAAAGTAAAAATAAAAGAAAAGAAAAACAAGGAACACAATATTTACTAAAACGAAACGTCCACTGATTTTATTGAATGAAGTATGCAAATGAAATGACAGCCCGTAACAAGCACACCATTGTGCCCCGGGTAAGGCACATGGCTTGAAAGTTTTATTGTTCAAGAAATTACAAACTTAAAAAGCAACAACACAGTAATAGTATTTACTCCTGACTAAAGGAGATATGGATAACATCTTCAGCTTTCCAATTATTGAGTCCAGCACCCACAGTAGGAAAAATCCAAGCATCCAGATTGTAGTCTTCATCTTGATCTCCCACAGCATTGATAACCCCTTGATTGGTGATACGAGCAGCACGAGCACGATGAACAGCCTTCTGGGACTCTGCAGTGAAACCCAAACCAAACTTGTCAGACTTGTATGGGATATCAGGAAGCTGACCCCAAATAGTACAACCACCTTCATCTACCACAGCTCTAGCATCATTGAGGGAGGCCATTGCCATTGTTGGAGGTTTTCTGGTGACCACAGGAACTTTCTTCATAACAGGAGGAGCTACACAATCATTAACAACCCAGGGAACCACTTCAAATGACTGACACGGAGTCTCAATGTATTCACCTTCCACTTCCAGATACTTGAAAGTATTTACATGGCTGACAAAGTATTCTTCCTCCCCAAAGACAGTAACAACCTTTCCATTCACCGGATATCTCAACTTTTGATGCAATGTAGAAGTCACAGCACCTGCCCCATGGATCCAGGGACGACCAAGCAGACAAGAATATGAAGGACGAATATCCATCACATAAAACGTAGCAGTAAACACCTGAGAGCCAACTTTGATTGGAAGATCAATTTCCCCATGCACTACTCTTCTAGAACCATCAAAAGCTTTTACCACAATATTACTGGGCTTCAACACAGCATCTTCAGGACTCAGCTTATTCAGGACTTCCTTGGGCAACACATTCAGAGAGGAACCATTGTCTATCAGCACATGTGACAGGGTAGTGCCCCTGCATTCAATTGAAATATGCAAGGCCCTGTTATGATCCCTCTTGGCAGGGGTCAAATCAGCATCAGAGAATCCTAACCCATTATCATAGGTCAGGTGGGCAACACAATTCTCAAATTGGTCAACAGAAATTGCACTGGGCACATGAGCAGACTTCAGAAACTTGATCAAGGACTTGGCATGAGCCTCAGAACACAGCAATAAGGACAACATAGAAATCTTTGAGGGAGTATGCCCCAGTTGATCCACAATGTCATAATCACTCTTGCGAATGATTTTCAATACTTCTTCCATCTGCTTAGAGAGATCATCAGCAGCTGGCACATCAGTAGATACAGGCTCAATAACAGGACTTTTGCCCCGAGCATCAGTGGTGGAAGTAGCAGCAGGAGCAACTGCACTCTTAGAAGCAACTGGAGGAGAGAAGACTCTTCCACTACGAGTGATCTTGCTAGATCCAGCAATATTATCAATGTCAGCCGGCACATCAGGTAAAGGCTCCTGCTTGACACCATGGATGTAAACATCAGAACCATAGTGCCAAGGCACAGCTTTATCAGATGTATAGGGAATAGGACCAGGAGTGGTAATGATCAGAGGAGCCACTCTGGCTTCAGCAACAACTTTCACAGGACCTTCAGCAGTAATCTTGATTGGACCCTGATGAGAGATTTTAATGGGCTTCTTTGAAGTGATTCTTACCGGTACTTTGTCAACCATGTCAACCTCTTCAACCTTCTTACCCCGAGTCAGATGATCCACCATATCTTCTACAGATGCTGGTCTTCTTTCAAACACTATAGTATACTTATCCATGAGACGTTGAATTCCATCTCTCAAAATGAAGCAACTATCCGGCTTATAGGTACAATACAGACAATCTTCACGACAACCTGGAAAGATCCCAGCTTGTACTAACCTCTTTTTGATAACAGACAATGGTGTGCTCAACTCCATAACTGAATAGACATGCAGGTCTTCTTCATCAATGGCATTGACAGTCTTCTCATGATTTGGCAGTGGTGCTATAATCACATTTGGTGGATCAAACTCAATTTCTCCAGCATCAATCATATCTTGAATTTTGTTCTTCAAGACCCAGCAGTTATTAGTATCATGTCCTGGACAGTTTGAATGATATGCACATCGTGCATTGGGATTGTACTTGGGAGAGGTAACATTGGGATTCTGAGGAGCCTCCCTCAGGGTAATAAGTTCAGCCTTCAACAAGTGTTGCAATGCCTGAGCCATTGACATGTTGATCTTCGTGAACTGCCTTCTAGCCCTCTGTTGGTTTCCCTGAGGCTGCTCTGTTGTTGCAGGAGTTGGATTTGAAATATGAACTGCACTAACAGACTGATGCCTTCTGTTACGATTAGGTTGACCATAAACAGCATTGGATTCTTTCTTCCCAGTGGGAGGCTTCTTTGCAGTATTTGATGAAGAAGTGCCCGCTTGGATTTTACCACTCTTGATACCATTCTCTACTCGCTCTCCTGTCATGATCAACTCAGTGAAGCCAGATGATGAGCTTCCAATGAGATGACTGTAAAACGGACCATTCAGCGTACACATGAACATGTCAACCAATTCCCTATCAGTCAAAGGGGGTTGAACTCTTCCAGCTAAATCTCTCCATTTCTGAGCATACTCTTTAAAACTTTCTTTGGCACCCATAGACATGCTCTGAAGCTGCATGCGAGTGGGGGCTAAGTCAGCATTGTATTGGTACTGCTTATAGAAAGCTTCAGCAAGATCATTCCAGTCTCTGATGTTGACACTCTCCAACTGATAATACCACTCCAGCTGAGCTCCAGATAAACTCTCTTGAAAAAAGTGGATCCACAACTTCTTGTCAGCAGTGTGAGGTTGGATCCTTCTGACATAAGACCTCAAATGCAGCTTGGGACATGAGACCCCATCATAAACAACAAAGGTAGGTACCTTGAAACCAATGGGTATCACAACCCCAGATATCAAACTCAAATCCTCAAAATCCAGCCCAGATGATTTCTGCAATTCCATAGCATCCATCCTATCTACCAGCATCTTGAATTTGTCTTCATTAGGCTCATGGTAGTAATTAGCCTCAGAATCAGAGTCCCCCATAGTGTTGTGGAGACTGCCTCCCTCTTTCTCAGATTCCTCAGATTCATAGTCATCAATCTGTTCCTTGGTCTTAACAGGACCTTTGAACCTTCTTCCCATGTTGAGCAACCCAGCAGACCTTCTAGTCTTCTTAGTCTTCTTGGCCAGCAGTGCCTTCAAATCATCTTGCCCCTTGGACAGGTTCAAGATTAGCTCTTGGAACTGTGCATTCTGTGCCTGAAGATCCTTAACTGATTGTTCAAGAGCCATTGCTGAAATAAACAGCGAGAAGATGAGAAACCTGTGCACAATTATAAACCTGTGATGCAATGAAATGATATGGGAATGCATATGCAATGTTTTCAAGGACCGCAGGATTTAAATTTGCTTAAACAAACAAGAAAGTAACTTTTTATTAGTAATAACTTGTTTTGCCTTTTAGGCTTACAAAAATGGAAATGAAATAAGTACAAAAGATGGGGTTTTAAGTCTCCCATGGACGTTTCCTCTTCGTGTTGAAGTATGAGTGGAGGTTTCGTTCCTCGTGAAGTTGCTTTGTCAGCTCTAGGATTCTTGCTTGGCTTGCTTTGTAATGAGCCTCAAAAGTATCCCTTTGCTCCTTCAGTTGGACCTGCAACAAAGAACAAAGATAAATCCCTTGGTCCTTGAAAAGGTTAGGGAAAATGATATGCTCATGATGCATGATGATGTCATGATGTTATGCTCAATCACAAACATGTGGCACACACAAACAAGTCACACCATAGCCCTAGGTTTAAAGGCTTGCATGAGGTTCAAAGGTAAGTACCCTCCCCTGAAGTTAGATGGTTCATCCTGTCCTATAAAGTAACCAGGTTCTAAGGGATCTCAATATCATTGATCCTTCACAAGGGTGGTTGATCAGAAGGCAACTTACTTGCCAACCAAAACCCTCCAAGTTTAAGATCTCAATGAGTGTAGTATAGAGTGTCAACCAACTTCAGTCTGTACCAAAGCCGGTTACCTCACTACTTTCTAAAGGCCAAGATGAGTTAACTAGGGTTCTAAAAGTTAGTTAGTGCATTGACAACATATGTCAGCCTCAATATTATCCTCAACTTGACTTAAGGAATATAAGCACCAACCAAGAAGTCGCACTAACTATGGCCACCAGATCAACCGTATCGATATACGTCGTACAGTTTCCTTGGTCTATTGCCATTTACCTAAGGTACACTAGATCCGGGTTAGGACCTTTCACATATAAGAGCACCCCAACAAGTAATATAAAACAAACAAAGCAAACAATTTAAAGTGATCTTAATTCCTAAGGGTACCCCTCTTAAATTATAATCCCCAGCAGAGTCGCCAGTTCTGTAACACGGTGGGAGAACTGACTTCAAGTAATGTTGCGGATAGCAAGAGTCGCCACCGACTTTTATTTTATCCAACAGGAAAGGTTTAAAAAGAACAGGAAAGACCTTAAGAGAATATTTTGGGTCCGGGGGGTAGGTTATGTAAAGGGAAGGTGTTAGCACCCTTTACATCCATGGTTATCCATGGGCTCTTAGGTACTTAGCTCACTTTAAATTGTTTTTTGAAAGTGTAGTGTGTGAATAGAAAAATTTTCAGAATAGTTAATAATAATCCATGTACGGATGTGTAAAAACTTGTTTGAAAATTTGTTGGAAATTTGTTTAAGTGTGAAAAAGTTTTGAAGTGAGCAAGTACATAAGAGGAACCTACCCTAATGTTTAAGGTCTTTCTTATTCTTTATCCTTTCCTTGGTAAGACTATCCCTACTATTAAGGAGTAGGTAGTCTTTACCTGGGATGTAAGGGACATGTGAGGGACAACTGTTTTTATGAAGGCAACTGTGGGGTGTATTAAGCATAAGAGGAGGGACTATCATCATTTTTTGAAGGGACTCGATTCGTAAAGGCAACCATGAGGGACTTGATGATTTTTTTGTTTGAAGGGACCTGCTTTATACACCCCACTTGACCATTATTCGTAGGCAGCTTGAGGGATAACCTTAGGAAGTGAGACGGCGATAAAAATCGACTTACGTGTGTGAGTGTTTAATTTAATTATCTTATATTAAAAATGATCTAAATTTATTTTAAATAACATACATGTTTTGCACTCCCTAATTACTAACCATAGCAACAATAATAATTATAAAATTTACATCCCGGAAGCAATTACAAAATTATAACAATAAGCAAAATAATAAGCAAAATAAATAAATAGCAAAGTAAATAAAATATAAATAAATAAGCAATAAATAATAAGAAATAAATAATAGGGGTTAGTGATAAATATGATCAAAAATAAGGTTAGTGAAAATGATAATAAGAATAATTAGAAATAGTAAACAAGGTTAGAATGATAAGAATATAATATAATAATACATAATAGTTTAGTTAGTAACAATGATTAAAATAAATAGAAACAATATTATAATGATACTAACATAAAGTCTAATTCCAAATATATAATAAGAAAAATTTTTAAGCATAATTTAATCATTTACCAAAATTCAATTATTCATGAATATATATCAATAAGTATTAAAAAAAACTATTTACATATTATGAAGAAAGTAAGTTTTAAATATTATGTTCATAAAATTAATCATATTTACAAAATTATCATTAAATAAATATATACATAATATCTATACTAAGAATTAGGAAATAGAAATTATTTAGAAAATAAAATTAGATTTTACAAGATTAAAGTTCATTTAGAAAATATTTTTTAGGGTTTTAAAAAATTAGGGTTAACTTATATAAAATTTTAATATATATATATACATTATAATTATAAAATAATAAATTTTGGAACAAAATAAAAAGAAGAAGTTTAGAACCTTTAGAAAATAAAATGTTATTTTAAAGTTTTAATATATGTATGATTTATTTTATTATCAAGAATTGTAAAACAAATAAATTAACTAATTAAAAAAAAACAAAATAGAAAAAAGTGACAAAAATAAGAACTTACCTTGGCTGGGTTTGAACCCAGGTTTCTATGTTTGCCAGCATCAAAACGCACCACCAGACCAACCATGCGTTGGTGACAACAAAAGAGACCCACTTTGTTTTGTGCCTTGCCTTGAAAATTCAGGAAAATAATGAGACAAAAAGGCCTGGGGTGGGATTTGATCCCAGGACCTTTATACATTCAAACACGCACATCACCACCCGGCTGGAAGAGCCAATTCTGTTAACATATGGCTATGATTGATAATATATTCAACCTGAAAAGCAAACAAAATAAAAGCACAAAATGTCATAAACGGGGAATCGAACCCCAGACCAAACCAATATGAGCGCACGCTTCCAACCACTGGGCTAGGCAACCTGTTGTGATAATAAACAGAAAGAACACATAATATTTTAAAACAAAATTTAAACTTTCAAAACAGGCGCGAATGGCCTTCGTCTTCAACCTCATATCCTTCAGAATTTGCTGCGAAATTAGATACAAATTTTCCTGCGAAATACAAAGCCCAGCAAAACCTACGAAATTCAAACATTAACAAAACAGTGAAATTTCGTGAAATTGAGAACATCATTGAGTTCCTTATATCATTTGCAATCGTCCTGTGTTTTTGGAATTGATTTATATTTGTTAAATGCTAAAACCCTAAATGATGCTTGAAACCCTAACAATGGCCGTTTGCTTATTAAGTCACGAATCTTCAAGTTTTTTATCCAGAATTGATCCTTAGAACATCACAAACAACAAAACACAACCAAAATTCATTAGCAATGCATAAAAAGTTAGAATCGAAAAAATAAATTTCAAGAACAAGAACCATTCGGTTTATGCAATATGGAGTGTTTTGGATGCAAATGAGTGGTGGTTTCGCTTCAACAAGGTCCAAGGAACATGACTATGTCCTTATTTTACCTTCAAACTCTTTGTATCAATGAATCCGAAAATTGAATTTGGAGAGATTTTTGAAGTTTTGAAACTGGATTTTGAGGCAGTCAATTCGTGAATGAATGATAGCATTAGGTTTAGTACTTATAAGAGAATCAATCTAGGTCAAAAACTTGATTGATTATGTGGAAGTTTTGATTTTTTAAGATTGAGAAAGATCATGCCATGAAAGTTCAATATTTTGTACCAATGCCTTCTATTTTAAGCCAATTCATATAATTCTTGCATCAATTTGTTCCATATTGACTTTATGACTTTCTAGAATCAACAAATCAATTAAATCTTCATATTTAATATTTTATTTAAATTTAAAATGATTTTAAGAATAAAAAATCATAATAAATTAATTAAATAAAATAAAAATTATGAAAATATTATGGAAATTTCGTGCAAGATGTTATTGTATGGGTTGGGTCATAATTTGGCCAGCCCATTTGGAGAAAATTGTTTTTAGGCCCCCATTTTCATCATAAACCATCACCAAATTGCCCAACTTTGCAAGGACACATCTCCCTCAATTTTAAAGGTATGAGGGTGTTCTTGGACTTTTTGGAAAGCTTGAAGAGTCCTCTAAACAATCCCATTGGTTTCAGGTTCATATCATTTACCAATATCAAGTTATGCCCTTTTGAAGTTGTTGACTTTTTGTTGACTTTTGAAATGACCTATAATGTCTTAGATCATATCTTTCAAATGAAGCATTTTTGGGCTTAACTTTAAACATAAAAGTTGTAGAGAATTCAATTTCCTTTAAAATGAGCTTTGGATGGAGACTTGGTGATGAAGTATGTGAAAGTTATGGCTGGTCAAAGTTCAGTTGACTTTTACTGAGGAAACCCTGATTTAGAAACTCCTGATTATTGATGATCTGGAATCTCCTTGATGAATCATGATCAAACCTTGATCAAATGATGAATTTTACTTCATATACTTGATGTTGGTAAAAAATCATGAAGTTTGACTTTGGTTTGACCACAATTGACCTCAGTTTGACTTTTTAACTGCATTGACTGATTTTGACTTATCTGATCATCTGACTGAGCAAACTTTTGAGAAAAGCCTTGAAACTTGACATGGGGGTTCTTACACACATATAAGATGTTATGAAACTCATTTGAGGTATTGGAAGTCCCTTTAGCCTGATTAAAGTCAAAACCCTAGTTTTGAATGCACTGCTTAGGAGGTGCATTGTCTGAGGGAATTGTCAACTTCTTTGACCAATTGTGAACTTTGTGAACCTTGTGAACCTTCATAAAATGTCTTGTGATACTCATGGGAGGTATTGTGAAGCTTGTGAACCTTGTGAACCTCATGAAGTGGCTTTGTAGACCTCATGATCCTCAGGAAAGCTTTGTAATCATTGTGTAACTTGTGAACCTTGTGAACCTTCAAGAAGTAACTTGTGGACTTCATGAACCTCAAGAAAGGTCTTGTAAATGTAGAGAAACTTGTGAACCTTGTGAACCTTCAAGAAGTGACTTGTATTGTGAGGGCAAATTTTGGGGTGCAACACTCTTAGGATACTTTTCTCTCCTTAAAAAACATATCTCTTCTTGTCGAATTCACCAAGCAAAATCAAATTTCTCTTCAAGTCAGGTACATACCTAACTTCAGTCAATAACCTTATTGACTCATCATGGAGCTTGAATCTAACAGATCCAATACCTACAACTCTGCAAGCTTTGTTGTTTCCCAGTAGTACTGATCCACCATCTTGATCATATAATTCCTTGAACAAGTCTTTATTTGGAGTCATGTTCCAAGTGCAACCTGAATCCATAATCCACTCTTTTCTTGAGTCTCTGCTCGAAACCACAAGAACATAAGATGAGTCGAACTCATCTTGAATAATGGTTGCATTGCCATTATCCTTTCTTCCATGATTTTTTAGGTATTCATGGCATACTTTTCTTGTATGACCCTCCTTCTTACAATGAAAACATTGAATGCCAGATGTGTCACCACTATAAGACTTCTATTGACTTTTACCTTTCTTGTCGAACTTACCATCCTTTCCTAAGAATTTCCCTTTAATAGCCAAACCTTCACCAACCGTCGAAGGTTTATGGTCCTTTCATTTGTTCAAGTCCTTAAAGTACAAGCTTGATTGAACATTTTAAAAGGTCAATGTCTCTCTTCCATACAAGAGAGTTTCTTTGAAGTGAGCATGTGATTTGGGAAAAACACACAACAACAATAGGGCTTGATCTTCATCATCGATCTTCACATCAATATTTTCAAGATCAAGAATAATCTTGTTGAACATATCCAACTGCTCAGCCAACACTTTGTCTTCACTCATCTTGAATGAATACAAAGCTTGCTTCAGGTAGAGTCGATTCACTAGTGATTTGGTCATGTAAAAACTTTCAAGTTTCAACCATAACCCCGACGTTGTCATCTCCTTTGATACCTGTCGAAGAACCTTATCACCAAGGCTCAATAGTATTGCGTTGGGGGCTTTCTGGATCATAGTCGTCTTTTCAATTTTCGTTAACGCATCGTTCATGGCTGCCGCTCTCTTTAACGCTTCCAAACAACCATGTTGGACCAATAGGGCTTTAATCTTCAAGCGCCATAGACAGAAATCGTTCACTTTGATGAAATTTTCAATCTCATACTTTGTTGAAGGCATCTTCTCCATGCTCACCGAACCAATTTGTTGTGAAATTGGATTCCTTAGAAACAAAGTATAATTGGTTTCTTTAGGATCAATAAACCACAAGGGTTAGGGTTTATGGAAACACAAGGATAACAACAAGAATTGGTTATAAAGTAGTATTCTTTTCTTTCTCTATCAAACAAGATTATAAGTATACAAGAATAACAAATAATCTCTCTCTTGAATTAAGATTTTATCTTCCTATTGTTCCTTATACAAGATGAGAGACTAGCATACTATTTATAAGAAAACTAATACACTAACCTAATGTTCCTTTTAACAATTACCCATTACAAGCCAACTTAGGATACAAGCTAACTTAAACAATTGGACTTACAAGTAATACCTAATTCAAAATTCTAACAAATTTAGCAATATTAATTAATGATGTTAGTGTAACACCCCAAATTTGCCCTCTTCTTTTTAAGCATCATCATCATATCATAATCATCATAAGCATATCATATCTTTGGCATCTTTGCATGGAAAAGTAAAGCATAACATTCTCATGTTCTAGCATTAGGCATATGATCAGCTATTGGTGGATTTGAGGCATTACAAGCTATAGAAAGAGGCCCAGTGGACTTGTCCAAGTCCCATGAAGAGTCTACATGACACTCACAAGTTCAAGATCCTTTACAAAAGCCCAGGAGGTTGGGAGATCATCAGGGAATCCAAGCTAGGGCAAGCTCCTACACAATGGTTCCCAAATTAGGGTTTCACTTTCAAGCAGGAATTCTTTGTGACTTTTGCCATTTCATGTGGGCAAAGTCTTTCATATGATAAAAGGATCCTAGGGATGAAATTGAGTGAGAAAATTCCTTGTGGAAGGCAGTTATTTCATCAGTTGCATGCATAAGAAGAAATTGGTCAAGTGTGCATTTTAAAAGTCAACTGTGAGAATTCAAGGGGTCCAACCCCACGTTTCAAGTAAAGGGATGTCCTTAAGACCTTAGAAGAGGTTTGGCAAAGTCAAGGATCAAGAATCAAAGGGTTTTGAAGAACTTTCCATTTTTGGCATATGGTTTGTTTTGAAACTTTCCATTTTTGGCAACTTTTGCCCTAATTTTCAAAGGCTTCTTTCATGGTGAAAATGATCTCAAATGAATTTCCAATAAACATGAAAGTTGTAGGGTAGGTTCTCTCATTTTCAGAAAGTACAAGTACATTTTCATAGCCCTCATGGATCAAAAGTTATGGCCTTCGAAAGTTCACTTGTTTTTAGGGTTTTACATGGATTATCATTTTACACCAAGTTGCAAAAAGCATTGCAAGTCATTTCCAAGCTGTTTTATGTGCAAAGTAAGGTCACTATATCATTATTCATGACATGAGACACATTTTTCACAAAAGAATTCACCAAATTCATGCATGGGAAGGGATGCATTTCATAAAATGCAAAAGTGCATGAACATTCAAAAAAGCATGATACCAACATCCAAAGGACAAGATAAGTTCACTTATGAATCAAGGGCTGGATGAGAGTTTAGCATGTGCAAGGAAGGATGAAGAGCACGAGCATTTCACTTCCTCACATCACTCTTGCTTTTTTTCAAAATCAATCCTCCCACTCATTCCTCACGTGCATTTCCTTTCATTCCTTCATCAGTGTTCATTGGCACACTATAAAAGAAAACTAGGGTTTCATTTGCTGCAGATTCATCACCATTCTCTCACACCAAAGTTTTTGCACATCACATTCTTTCCTTCGATTCTCCTAATTCTCTCATCCATTTCCTAATCTCTTTTCATATTATTGATCCTGAGAGCATAAGGATCAAGAATCCACCATGAATTCAAGCTGAATCTAAGAATTTCACTAGGTGCATTTCAAGTGTAGTTGAGGTTGAAACTCAAGATCCAAGCAGTTTCAGGCACTCTCTTGCATTTATTTTGCAAGGAGAGGTTAAAGGAGGTAGATCTGCATCATTAGAAGCTTTCTTTTGACCTATTTCAAGCTCTGCAAGTTCAGGTAACTCACTGAATTCGGGGATCTGGATGTGTGTTTTTAAGTATACATTATGATCTGTATGTTGCTCTGATAGTGCTGATCTATTTAGTTTTGAGTTTGAGTGAGAATTGAGGTTGTATTGTTGAATTTCAGTTTGGTATGTGGAAATGTTTGTGTTCGATTTGCTTTGCTTGTTAACCTAATGGAGATTTTAATGTCATATTTGGGATCAACATGCTTAAATGGTTAGATCTGGAGATTATGGTTTACTTTTATGAACATTTGTTCTTGAGCTTGAGTTTTCCGGTGCCGGAGCTAGGGCTCCGGTCACCGGATTCTGGAAATGTTAAATGAAGAAGATGATGTTTGGACCCTTGGATCTGTGATCTGGACGGCTCATGCGTTGCCAGTACATTAATGAGAGAGCTTCCCTCTCACGTGATCTTTTAATTTCTCAATAATGTTGTGTGTTTGCCAGTTCACCATAGTTGTTGTGTACGTGTGTTAAGATTCACTGATGGTTTGAATTGATTGAGTTTGTTGACTTCATTGGAGGCGTGAGATTGATCTATTGGCTTGCGTTTTTTCCCTGATTTTCTGAATTTCCATGGTAAATATTGTGTGTACACGCTGAATCCACTGGGCCTAAGTTGAAATTCACGCCCCCTGTTTTTGTGAGCCCAAACAAATTAAACTGATTTCCCTGCTAATCACACCCCTGGCTCATTTATGTCTTTTTTTTATTTCATTTTATTTCAGGTTTGCTTTGTAATTAATTAAAATAGTTAGAAGTCATTAAAAATTCCAAAAAAAATCATAAGTGATATTTTGAGTTTTCTCTAATTTTTGACATTTTTATTTTCCATTTATTTTCATTTTTCACGCTGGAATTAATTGTTGCTTTTATTATTTGTTTTTTATTCACTTTTAAAGCATGTTGTTTTGTAGAATTTATATCTTGATCATTAATTTGAATTTTGAATTGATTCTTTTTGCTCTGGATTCACATTGAAATGTAGTTTGTTGATGATTTTTCTTCTGACTTTTAGAAGTTTACTTAATTATATTTGATCCTTAACTTGTGCATAAAGTTTCATAACCCTAATCCATGTTTAGGCATATATTTGACCTACTTAGCTTATGATTTTGGTCCTACTCTTTTAGCATGTTAATATTAGATGTTTGAGGAGTCTTTGTGCAAACTTGTGGAGTTTTTGGATGAATGCTTGATTTGATTTGAATTTTGTTATTTGCTTCTCTCCTTTTGCTTCCCTTTGGGTCATATGTCTAGTCCTTAGGTTGGGAGGGCACTTGTGCCAACTCCCTTAGGTTGTTTAGAACCCTTTTAGGAAAGGATACCTCCCTGGTCTTGGAATGATGTTTGTACTTTGAGAAATTTTGTGGTTGCTTGCCTTTGAGGTTCATTCACTTTTGTACATGTTCACATCACTTCTTATGCTTCTTTGCTTCTCATGATGATAATGTTTAAGTTTGTATGCTTCTACTCTTCATCTCTTGTGTTGCTTAGGCATATTCTTGACATGTTAGGGTTATGGTCTTGAAGTTTGTGATGTTTGTTTGCTTGGTTTGCTTTGTGTTTCATTTGTTCTTATTTGCTTTTGTCATGATATTTGCTTATGTTACTAACCATTTCAGGGGCTCTGGTAAGTGAGAGGTGTGGATGTGATTCCCACATCTCCAATTATTATCTTTTCTCTTTTATTTATTGCTTTCCTATTTGTGTTTGAGGGGATTAGGCCATCCTTTCTTTCTTCTTCTGTTTTTCGTTCTCTTCTTTCTCTTCTTATCTCTTCCTTCTTTAGGGTAGTAAACCACACTAACCCAAGACCTCCTTTGCATGATAACTTTAGGATTAGATTTTCTCCATTAGACTTTTACCTTTAAGATCTTTGGTTCTTTCTCTTCTCATCTCAAAACAAAACCCTAAAAAGCACTTAATAAGGATTGAAGTGGTCTCTTGTGCAATAGCCTTATTCCATGAAACACTTGTAGTTTTCCCATCTTGGGATAGTACAAGCTTGTTCATCATGATGCACAAGTCTAATCATGAGACCATCTTCATCAAGAAAATCATAAAAAAGACTTCTTCATTTTAATTACAAAAACACTTAATAAATTCAACGAGTTAGTGAGCTTAGGCCCTAATCTCTGGAACCAAGTTTTGGGGATCTTTTCCTTACTTGAGTGTGCTTGTTCTATTATTCCATCTTAGAATGTAGTAGTAAGTACACATTCCATGGAAAAGAGCTTGGGTTCAATTCCTTGTGCCACACTCATAGAAAACTCATAAAAAAACACCGGACAAACAATAAGCGTCTCTCCTTCGGGACTTCTTTTCTCATCCCACTCACTCCTTACGTACGAACTTGCTACTACTTGTCATTTTGCAAGACGGTAACACATTCGTTGTCCGAGCCTGCAACACCTGAACATTGACATAGGCAGTTCAAGCCTTAAGACACAAGCAATCTTTTCCACCCCTAGTTAGGGGAACTACGGCGACTCTGATCCTCATTGTCCAGATGAGGTACGTAGGCAGCGGGGTAGGGCCCGTTCGAGCACAATCTTTTATTTTCCCTACATTTTCCCCTTTCTTTTCTTTTCTTATCCAGTTTCAGTTTCAGTTTTGCAGCAGATTTCATTCTTACACCTTTTGAAACAGATTTCTTTGCAAGCGTGGATCCCGTCGGGTACGGCGGACAATCTGGGGTGCTAATACCTTCCCAGGTCGTAACCGACTCCTGAGCTCAGTCTCTTTGGTTCGCAGGACCCGTGTCCTTCCTCTTCTTTCTTCTAGTTTGTGCATCATTACCATTCCCGTTCCTTCGGGATAAAAATGTCTGGCTGGCGACTCTAACCTCTTTCCGCGCCACTTTCGCGTTTGTACCAGGATGGAAATCCGGGGAGCGACAGCTGGTGACTCTGCTGGGGAATTCCTAACCAGAGTATCTCTGGTTCCCTTGAGAGTCTCTCCTAGCGCTTGCGTGTTTCTGTTTCTTTGGGTGTTGATTGTTTTTTGTTGTGTGTATAGTTTACTGCTTTTTATTTACAGTTTTCAGTATTTTTACGCATTATATATCATTACTGGACTGTCTGGATTGGATTTTCTGTTTGGTGGGACTTGGGTGATACTGTTACTGTGAGATGAGCTCATTACCAAGGCTCGAGTGCAACTTAGGACTTAGAGTGGTTCCACTTTGGCCTCATGAGATCTTGTCATGGGGGTAGTAGTGAGTTCCACACCCAGATTTGCGACTGTCTTGGAAATTTTTTGATTTGGGGATCTTCCTCTCTCATTTCATAACCTTGATAGTTATGTGCAACTGGGGACCGATCATTGAGAACCTTGTGGAAACATCCCTCTCTAGTGGTGACAGTGACAGACCACATTGTGTGGCAAACTCATTCGCACCCGAGGGCCCACCTGGAACTCACATAGGATGACCTTATTTTCTCGGACTCAGCTGAGGCCTCCCTGAGTAGTACATAATGCCAAACCAATTCCCTGATTTGGTCATGAGCCATTTCTCGGAAATGGTGAATGTATTATTGCTATTCGGCTTTGAGAGTCCGTGATGTTTAATCCGGAGCACACCCGTGAGATTGAAAGGGGTTTACAGGTTTGCAGGAACCCTTGACCTCCACATACCCTCATTATCAGTATGGTCTATGTTATGATTAGGTCATTATGGTTCTGGATTTCTTGATCTTTTGTTTCTGAGGGTTTCTATCAGATGGTTATGGCTCAGAGAATCTTGGTTTTCAGTTATTTAGGGTCCCAATATTCAATATCCAGATGGTCCCAGATTGATCATATGCCTGCATTGCATTTGCATCGCATCATACTCGTATTAACTATTTATGTTTCCATTTTCAGGTTTTGTTTATAGTTTAGCACCCAGTTCTGGTAATTGTAAGCTTTCCAAATGGTAGAAGTTAAGAAGGTTACAAGAAAGAAGAATGTCCATTACACTTTTCTCCAACTAGAAGTCAAGAGTGTTCAGAGACTAGCAGGGCTGATGAATGATCAAGTTTTAGGGAACTTCAGAAAGAGGTATGGTCAGATTCGGAAGTACATGGATAAACCTACTGCATACCAGAAGGATAGTTTGCACACTTTGCTTCAGTTCTATGATCCTTTGCTACGGTGTTTTGTGTTTCCAGATTATATCTTGGCTCCTACCTTGGAGGAGATTTCTAGCATTTTGGGTATTCCTGTCAGAGATACTTTGCCTTACTATGGATCAGATATAACTCTCAAGGAAGAAGACATATCCAGAGTCTGTCGTATACCAGCTGCTAAGGTCAAGAAAGCTTTGAAGGACAATGAGGGCAGAGGGCTTCCCTGGGATGTGCTTATACCAGAAGCTGAAGAGTATGCCAAAGAGAGTAGGTGGGGAGATTTTGGTGTTGTGGTGGCTTTGATGGTATATGGATCTAGTCTTTTCCCGGGAGAAAAGGAGTTTGTGAGTTTGGAGGTGATCTCCATTTTTGCTAAAGGCAACCCTGTACCAACCTTGTTGGGAGATTTCTACTACAATGTTCATTACCGGAATGAGAAAGGCAGAGGTGGACCAGTGGGTTGTTGTGCTCCATTATTTGCTGAATGGTTTGCCAAGCAATTACCAAAGTCAGGCCCTTTCAAGGAGATGAGAGATGAATGAAGGTGGTCCAGGAGGCTAATGGGACTAACTTATGAGGATATAGCTTGGGGTTATAACATATATTTGTTGGGGAAGGAGTTATTGGTTAGTTGTGGAAGATTTGCCAATGTGCCTTTGCTAGGAAGAAAGGGTGTGATCAGTTACTATTGCACCCCAAAATTTGCCCTCACAAGACAAGACTTTGTGTATTAAGAGGTTCACAAGGTTCACAATACATCTTATGAGATTCACAAGGTTCACAAGACATCTTATGAGGTTCACAAAGTTCATGAGGTTCATAAGGTTCACAATTAGTCAGAAGATTTGACATTTCCCTCAGACAATGCATCCTCCTAAGCAATGCATCCTAAACTAGGGTTTTGACTTTAATCAGGCTAAATGGACTTCCAAGACTTCAAGTGAGCTTCATAACATCTTATATGTGTTTAAGAATCCCCATGACAAGTTTCAAGACTTTTCCCAAAGGTTTGCTCAGTCAGATGATCAGATAGGTCAAAATCAGTCAATGCAGTTAAAAAGTCAAACTGAGGTCAACTTGGTCAAACCAAAGTCAAACTTCATGATTTTTTGCAACATCAATTATATGAATTAAAATTCATCATTTGATCAAGGGTTTATCATGATTCATCAAGGAGATTTCAGATCATCAAGAATCAGGAGTTTCTAAATTAGGGTTTCCTCAGGAAAAGTCAACTGAAATTTGACCAGCCATAACTTTCACATGCTTCATCAAATTTTTCCCATCCAAAGCTCATTTTTAAGGAAATTGAATTCTCTACAACTTTGTGCCTCACAAGCCAAGCCCAAAAATGCTTCATTTGGAAGGTATGAGCTAAGACATTATAGGTCCTTTTGAAAGTCAACAAAAAGTCAACAACTTCAAAAGAGCATAACTTGAGAATGGTAAAGGATATGGACATGAAACCAATGGGGTTGGTTATAGGACTCTTTAAGCTTTCCAAAATGTCCAAGAACACCCTCATAGCATTAAAATTGAAGGATTTGTGCCCTTGCAAAGTTGGGAAATTTTTAGGTAGTTTATGAAGTAAATGAGGTTTTAAAACCATAATTCTTCAAATGGGCTGAACTTTTTGTGACCCAATGTGTTCCATGACATCATGCACGAAATTTATTTAATATTTTCATAATTTTCATAATTTTATTTTTATTTATTATGATTTTTTATATTAAAAATCATTTTAAATTCAAATAAAATATAAAAATGTGAAGATTTAAAAATATTTTGATTCTAGAAGGTCATGAAAGCTAATTGGGTCAGATTGATATGAGAATTATGGTGATAGTCTAAAAATAGCAATGTTATATTCAAGAATATTTGAGTTTTAAAAGATGATCTTTTTCAATCTCAATTATCCAAAAAGTCCAAGCAAACCTACAATATTTTGACCTAATTCCATTCCTCTATAAGTATACAAACTACACAAATGCATGGGGACGAAATTGGCAGCCTCCAAGAACACTCTTGAGATTCAAATTTTCATTGAAATTTTAATTTTTCGGATTCTATTTTGCAGGGGGATTTAAGGTAATCTAAGGACATAGACATGATCCTTGTGCATCATTGATACGATCTCAATGCTTGGCATCATCAAAATCATCCCTGAATGCATAACCCGAACCTCTTTTGCTCTTGAATTTGAATTTTTCGATTCCATTTATTTAGCTAATGTCAACTGATTTTGTTGTTTGATTTGTGTTAGTCATGACTTGTAGATGATTTCTGGACATTTTCGTGAAGAAGCATAGCCTAGAACCTGACTTGCCATTATTAGGGTTTTGGTTACCAAATTAGGATTTCCCAAGAAACCAAATATAAATGAATTTGAAGAACATGAATAGACTGTGTGAATCTTAAGGAACTCATTGACATAATCAATTTGATGAAATCGTACCATTTGCTTGCTGTTTGAAATTCGCAGGTTATGAGTATTAAGAATTCGCAGGAAAATGTATAGGTGATTTGGCAGGAAAATTCGTAGGTATCAAGGAGGAACATGAAGTTCTGGCGCCAGTATGAAATTCAAATATAGATTAAATATTTTATTAATTGGTTTCTGTTATATTTCAACTATCTAGTAATGGCTCAGATGGTAAGCATGCGCGTGAATGAAGATCAAGACAGGGGTTCGAATACCACCTCCAACATTTTTTTGCTTTATTTCCCTTATGTTTTTCAGGCTAAAAATATAATAATCAGTGTTCATTCTATATTCACAAGCGCACGCTTGGTCTGGTGGCAGTGGTGTTGGTCCAAGAGATGGCAAGCCTAGGGTCTGGGTTCGAATCCCAGCACCAGGTAAGTTTTTCCACTTTTTCTTGTTTTTTTTATTTAATTTGTTTATATTATAATTAATCTAATAAATTTAAAATGATAAAAATAAAAATGTTCATATTATTTTTTTTTATATATTTCAAAACTTATATTTTCAAAAATTAAACTTTATCATTAAAATTATTTAATATTTATTCTATTGTAAATTATATTTAATATTTATTCTATTGTAAATTATTAATCTTATATGTTTTATGTAAATAAATTGATTAATTAACCCTAAAATTTTATATGTAAAAAAACTTAATATTTTATAAACCCTAATAATATTTCATAAACCCTAGGTATATTGTAAATAATTAATTCATTTGTTTATTTTAATTTTATAATTTATATGTAGTTTTATAATTTATAATAATTTAATTAAATAGTAAACTCTAATTTATTTTTCTAAATAATTAAAAAACCTAATTTCCTTTTATGAATTTAATTTATTGTTTGTATGCTTATTTAATTATAATCAAATATTTTTTATAATATGTATATAAATTTAAATCATTAGAATAATTTAGTATATAATACTTATTATTTATTTCTTTTATTAAATTCTCTTAAAAAATATTATTTATTTAATTTTGAATTTTTAATCTATTATTTATTATTGTGCTAATTTCTTCATCTTATGCTTATCTATTTTTATTATTACTAACCCTCTTATACTTATTTATTTTTGCTTATTATTACTAACCCTCTTATATTTATTTATTTTTGTTTATTATTACTAACCCATTTTATTATTTATTTATTTGCTTATTTATTTTAATTATTTTAATTATTATAATGTAATTGTATCCATTATGTAATAGTTGTAGTAATTTTTATTTTTAAATGCTATGGTTAGTAAAATAGGGAGTGTAAAACATGTTTGTATTTAAAATTGAATTTAGATCATTAATCTCAAGATAAATATATGAATTGGTACACTCACACACGTAAGTCGGTCCTGGATCGCCATCTCACATTCTTAAGGATACCTCTCATGTTGCCTAAAAGAAAAAGGTCAAGTAAGGTGTAAAGCAAAGTCCCTTCACTTATATCATCTAGTCCCTTAACAGATAAAAAGATCAAGTCCCTTCGTGGTTGCCTTCGTAATGATCTTGTCCCTTTCGAAATAAAGATGATAAGTCCCTTCGCAATTGCTAAATACACCTTACAGTTGCCTAATCACAGTTGTCCCTTCACTTGTCTCTTACTACATCCAAGGTAATGACTACCTATTCCTTAATAATAGGGATAGTCTTACCATTTAAAGGATATTTAAGAACAAAAAAGATTTAACTTAGGGTAGGTTCCTCTTATGTACTCGCTCACTCTTCAAAACATTTCAAACATTTCACATTTTCAAACAAATTTTCAAAACAAAGATTTTATATATATCCGTACATGGATCATTATAAAATACTTAAAGAAAATTTTATTCACACACTACACCTTTCAAAAACATTTTAAAGTGAGCTAAGTAACTAAGAGTCCATGGATAACCATGGATGTAAAGGGTGCTAACACCTTCCCTTTACATAACTTACCCCCCGAACCCAAAAATCTTTTAAAGGTCTTTCCTGTTCTTTTATGCCTTTCCTTTGGATAAAATAAAAGTCGATGGCGACTCTTGCTATCCGCAACATAACTAAAGTCAGTTCTCCCACCGTGTTACAGAACTGGCGACTTTGCTGGGGATTTAATAAAAGAGGGGTACCCTTAGGAATTAGATCACTTTAAAATTGTTTGCCTTGTTTGCTTTATACTTTACTTGTTGGGTGCTCTTATGTGTGAAAGATCCTAACCCGGATCTAGTGTACCTTAGGTAAATGGCAATAGACCAAGGAAACTGTACGGCGTATACCGATATGGTTGATCTGGTGGCCATAGTTAGTGTGACTTCTTGGTTGGTGCTTATGTTCCTTAAGTCAAGTTGAGGATAATATGAGGCTGCCATTTGTTGTCAATGCACTAACTAACTTTTAGAACCCTAGTTATCCCATCTTGGCCTTTAGAAAGTAGTGAGATAGCCGGCTTTGGTGCAGACTGAAGTTGGTTGATACTCGATACTACACTCATTGAGATCTTAAACTCGGAGGGTTTTGGTTGGCAAGTAAGTTTCCTACTGAACAACCACCCTTGTGAAGGATCAATGATATTGAGATCCCTTAGAACCTGGTTACTTTATAGGACAGGATGAACCATCTAAACTTCAGGGGAGGGTACTTACCTTTAAACCTCATGCAAGCCTTCAAACCTAAGGCTATTGTGTGACTTGTTTGTGTGTGCCACATGTTCGTGATTGAGCATAACATCATAACATCATCATGCACCATAAGCATAGCATTTTCACTAACCATTTCAAGGACCAAAGGATTTATCTTTGTTGCAGGTCATGGCTTCTGCTCGTAGGAATACTATCAGGACCAACTTTTGAGACTCATTACAAAACAAGTCAAGAAAGAATCCTGGAGCTAACAAAACAACTTCACGAGGAGCGGAATCTCAACTCATACCTCGACACAAAGAGGAAACGTCCATGGGAGACTTAAAACCCCATCTTTTGTATTCATTTCATTTTTATTGTAAGCTCAAGGGGCAAACAAATTTATTACTAATAAAAGTTTGCTTTCTTGATTGTTTAAACAAATTTAAATCCTGCGGTCCTTGAAAACATTGCATACGCATTCACATACCATATCATTGCATCACAGGTTTATTGTGCACAGGTTTCTTATCTTCTCGCTGTTTATTTCAGCAATGGCTCTTGAACAAACAGTCAAAGATCTCCAGGAACAAAATGCACAGTTCCAAGAGCTGATCCTGAACTTGTCCAAGGGGCAGGATGAATTGAAGACACTGCTGGCCAAGAAGACCAAGAAGACGAGAAGGCCAGGAGGCCTGATCAACATAGGAAGAAGGTTCAGAGGTACTGTCAAGACCAAGGAACAGGTTGAAGATTATGAGTCTGAAGAGTCTGAGAAAGAGGGAGGCAGTCTCCATAATACAATGGGGGATTCTGATTCTGAAGCTAACTACTATCATGAGCCTAATGAAGATAAGTTCAAATGCTGGTGGATAGAATGGATGCTATGGAATTGCAAAAGTCTTCTGGACTGGATTTTAAAGACCTAAGTTTGATATCTGGGGTGGTCATACCCATTGGTTTCAAGGTTCCTGCTTTTGTAGTTTATGATGGTGTCTCTTGTCCCAAGCTGCATCTGAGGTCTTATGTCCGGAGAATCCAACCCCATACTGCTGATAAGAAGTTGTGGATCCATTTCTTCCAAGAGAGCTTATCTGGAGCTCAATTGGAATGGTACTATCAGTTGGAGAGTGTCAACATCCGTGATTGGAATGATCTTGCTGAGGCCTTTTACAAGCAATATCAATACAATGCTGATCTAGCCCCTACTCGCATGCAACTACAGAGCATGTCTATGGGTGCCAAAGAAAATTTCAAGGAGTATGCCCAGAAGTGGAGAGATTTAGCTGGAAGAGTGCAACCCCCTCTAACTGACCGGGAGTTAGTGGATATGTTCATGTGTACGTTGAATGGTCCTTTTTATAGTCATCTTATTGGAAGCTCATCATCTGGCTTCACCGAGTTGATAATGACAGGAGAGCGCGTAGAAAGTGGTATAAGAAGTGGCAAGATCCAAGTGGGTGCTTCTTCATCAAGTACTACAAAGAAGCCTCCTAGTGGGAAGAAAGAGTCGAATGTTGTTTATGGTCAACCTGATCGTAATAGGAGGCACCAATTTGTGAGTGCAGTTCATATCCCCAATCCAACTCCTACAACACCAGAGCCACCACAGGGCAATCAACAGAGGCCTAGAAGGCAGTTCACTAAGCTCAACATGTCACTGGCCCAAGCCTTGCAACACTTGTTGAAGGGTGAACTTATCACTTTGAGGGACCCTCCTCAGAACCCCAATGTTACCTCTCCCAGGTACAATCCTAATGCACGATGTGCATATCATTCAAATTGTCAGGGACATGATACCAATAGTTGTTGGATATTGAAGAATAAAATTCAGGATATGATTGATGCGGGAGAGATTGAGTTTGACCCTCCGGGTACTCCAAATGTGATTACTGCTCCCATGCCAAATCATGAGAAGACTGTCAATGCCATTGATGAAGTTTCACATATTTCCTCAGTTGCAGATCTAACTACACCATTATCTGTTATAAAGAAGAAGTTGGTACAAGCTGGGTTCTTTCCAGGTTGTCGTGAAGATTGTTTATACTGTGCTTATAAGCCGGATAGTTGTTGGAGGTTGAAGGACGAAATTCAACGCCTCATGAATAATTACACCATAGTGTTTGAGAGGACACCACCTTATATGGAGAGCATGGTTGAGCATATAACTAAAGGTGCAAAGATTGAAGAGGTAGATATGGTTGATAAAGTGCCGGTAAGGATTACTTCCAAGGGACCTGTAAAAATCACTCATAAGGGTCCAATTAAAATTACTGTTGAAGGCCCTGTGAAGATTATTGCTGAAGCTAGAGTGGCTCCTATGATCACTACCACTCCTTGTCCTATTCCGTATACTTCTGATAAAGCGGTGCCTTGGCATTATGGCTCCGATGTTTATATTCATGGTGTTAAGCAGGAACCCTTAGCTGAGACACCTGTTGTTGGTGAAAACCTTGATGTTGATAATATTGCTGGATCTAGTAAGATCACACGAAGTGGAAGAGTCTTTTCTCCTCCGGTTACCTCCAAGAATACAGTTACTCCAGCTACTACCTCCACTACTGATGCTCGGGGCAAAGGTCCTGTTATTGAACCTGTGCAAACTGATGTACCAGCTGCTGATGATCTTTCTAAACAGATGGAAGAAGTACTGAAGATCATTCGCAAGAGTGATTATGACATTGTTGATCAATTGGGGCATTACTCCCTCCAAGATTTATATGTTGTCTTTGTTGTTGTGTTCTGAGGCTCATGCCAAAGCCTTGATTAAATTTTTGAAGACTGCTCATGTACCAAATAAGATTTCTGTAGACCAGTTTGAAAATTGTGTTGCACACTTGACCTATGATAATGGGTTAGGTTTCTCCGACGCTGATTTGACTCCGGCCAAGAGGGATCATAATAGGCTCTACATATCTCTATTGAATGCAGGGGCGCTACCCTGTCACATGTGTTAATAGACAATGGTTCCTCGCTGAATGTGTTGCCCAAAGAAGTTCTGAATAAGCTTAGTCCTGAAGATGCTGTGTTGAAGCCCAGTAATATAGTGGTGAAGGCTTTTGATGGCTCGAGAAGAGTGGTACATGGAGAAATTGATCTCTCAATAAAAGTAGGTTCTCAGGTCTTCAATGCTACGTTTTATGTGATGGATATTCATCCTTCGTATTCTTGTTTACTCGGGCGTCCCTGGATCCATGGGGCAGGTGCTGTAACCTCCACTTTACATCAGAAGCTGAGATATCCAGTAGAAGGAAAAGTTGTCACTGTTTACAGAGAGGAAGGATATATAGTTAGCCATGTGAACACCTTTAAATATCTTGAAGTGGAAGGTGAATATGTTGAAACTCCGTGCCAGACGTTCGAAGTGGTTCCTTGGGTTGTTAATAATTATGAAGCTCCTCCTGTTGTCAAGAAAGTCCCTGTGGTCACCAGAGTACCTCCAACAATGGCCTCCCTCAAAGGTGTACGGCTTCATGCTGTGAAAATTGGCAAGCTGAAGTAGCTTGTGATATTGGGCCAATGTTAAGGGCCTTTGAATATTATGATTATTTAATTGGAGGTTAAAAAAAAAAAAAGGTCTATATTATGGTAAACAAAAATGGAAATGATATATAAAAAAAAAAAAAAAAAAAAAAGAATGGATTCGGAAAAAGAAAATAATTTGAAAATTGGGTATGGATATAAAATCGAATTTGGATTAAAGGTGGATAAAATAGATTTTGGTTTGGAAATAAAATTGGAATATGGATAATAAAAAAATGGTTTATGAAGATTTAGATATTGGTTAAAAATGGTAATGATGGAAATATGGATGAGATAAGAAATGGTAACCAAAAAAATGTATGAATCGAATAATAGGTGAAATGATGATTTTTTTTTTCTTAAGCCCATAACCAAATTTGAATTCTTCTTGCACAAATCACTTGATTAGAATGAACACAGCCAATCCTGAGCCACTGAATATTTCACAACTTAAGCCAACTGTCATCTGAAAATTGTCTGATTACATGCTCTGATGATTCGCAACCAACTGAGGAAAATAAATCCTCAAATTAATTATTGATGAACTGAAGACCCGATGACCTGATAGCCACTTGAAGATTCAAACCGCAACACATTGTTTGATAAATGATGAACAAACCACACTTTGCACAGAAAACAACTGTCACACAACCCAGTTTGTATTTTGAAAACGCATTGCCTGATGAATGAATTACTGGCACACACAACTGGCAATCAACACAATCTTTTAATAGTTTGACCAGATTAGGTCAAACGTCTACTTGAAAACGCATTGTGATTGAACAAACGCATCTGAATCAAATTACTGTCTCATCCTCGTAAACCTGCAACACAGAGAAGAAGAAGAAAACTGCAACATATTTTTTGTATTTTGGTTAGTAATCAGTAAATATAAACAAATATAAAATAATAAAAATAATGGTGATCCCCTGCGAAGCATAGACCCGATCTGAGGAGAAACTCGAAACCAGTGCGATCTTGTTTGTATGCAAAATGCAGATGATATGCGACGAAATCTTAGGGAAAAAATTAGGGTGTTACAGCTGCCCCTATTTAAGTTTCTTCAATCCGGAGATATGAAGATTGACATCTTCGTCTCTACAAGATGGGAGAGACTTAAATACAGAAAACCCAATTTTTGTCCTAAGAGAACAAATGATATGATATGAATATGATATACAAACCCAAGATCTCTGTGGGGAAAATATGACCACCAGAGAACAGCACAACTTGGGGACACAGAAGAAAATCCCGCTGGGGAAACAAAAGACAACCAAAGAGTTACCAGGAAAATAAATCACTGGATAACAGATTCCACTTGGGAAAAGATATGAAATAATCAGGGAACAATATAAACCAGGGAAAAATAAACACCCTGCCAGGAATATCAACCAAACAAAATATTCGAATCCAAAAATGGAGAAATACTGTGTTGGAAAAGAAATCATCAACTACCTATTTACTGGGTAGGAAATATAACAGACTCGACTATCAATTTACTGGATAGGAGCAAAATACGGAGGAATAACCTCAATTACCTTTTTACTGGGCAAGAAAAAATTCTCGACTACCTGAATTACTGGGCAGGAGTATGAGGGACTCGACTATCGATTTACTGGATAGGAGTATGATCCACTACCTGATTTACTGGGTAGGAACTCAATCAAAGAGAAACAACTTCTATTACCTTTTCACTGGGTAAGAAGAAGAAATATCGGCTACCGGATTTACTGGGTAGAAACTCAATCAAATTACCTTTTTACTGGGTAAGAGAAAAAAATATATGATTCTATTACCTTTTTACTGGGTAAGAGACAGAAATCTCGACTACCGAATTTACTGGGTAGGAGTACAAGCAAAAGAACTTGATCAAATTGGTAATATTACCCACTATCGATTACTGATAGCTTACTTCCAGAACAAATATACTCAAGCTGGAGAAAATGTTGCCCACTATCAAACAATGATAGCTTAATTCCAAAGCAAACATATCCACAAAAGGGGACCAAAGTTCAATCCAAGAGTCAAATTGGAAAAAAACGGTCAAACAAAACTCATCCCGAGGAGGAAATATCTCAACTGGGGACAATCCATCCAGATAATGAACTGGGGAGGAAACTGAATCAACATCATCCACGAGAAACAAACTCAGTGGGGAATTAGAAAGGATTAACACTTTCTGCTTAATGGCCGACACTCTAAACTTGAGAGGAAGACGACACACACACTCTGTGGGGAAAATTCACACCAAAGAGCAGATAACAATGATAAACACAAGAATGCAAGCAAACAATGCTATGCTTATGCGTATGAATATGTTTATGAATATGTTGACAAAACAGACATAAAGATAAATAAAAAAAACAGGTGACATGAACACCACAACAACCGGATACTCGGCTAATCCCAAGGCAACAATGCAGGGAAACATGCTGGAGATTCAACTTGAAATCTGCAGGGGAATATTATAAGTCATCAAAGGAATACGATCCTACTACAAGGCTCACATCATGATAATACAGCATTTGCTAGGAATATCATCCTGCTGAGGTAAAGGTAATAATCTGCTGATGATGGAAATATTCTTGGTAAAAGTCAAACTTCACGAGGAATAAATGTCATACGACTCCTGCTCCACCTGGGGATAAAGTGCCAGACTTGCTAAAAATCTCATAGGAAACTGCTGGAAATCAACACATGCAGACCTACTGGGGATCCATATGGGGATATCAGAAGTTAGCATCATAGCCACAACACAGTTACAAGGGATTTTAAATCAATACCCAACATAGGGTAAAAGAAAACCTCTAAATTGACTGCTATATCAATACTTCTATATGCAAATAATCAAGCTGAGGAACATGAGGTCAGCTGGGGATTCACAATACTTCTCGATTCAAAGATAATATGCTGAGGAAGAAATCAGAACTCAACTAGGGATTCTCAAAAAACATCCCTTCCAACAACTCTTCTGGGGAATACATACAATCTCTAATCGACATCATGGTTGGGGAACAAAACATCATTAACATCAATCTGTCAAGACCATCCAGGAACTTCGCATGGACACAACCGAATCAAACCCTGCTTTGGGAGAGACAAGTTACACATATCCAAACTTTACCATTCTTGGAATCACTATCGACATCCTTTATTTGTTCAGATATCAAAAGAAAAATGTTTTTAAAATCTTCAAAAATTAAATTTATTAAATTCGTTTCAAAAATCATCATCAACAATAAATTGAAATTTTGTAAACAGAAACAATATAAAGAATTGCAAACAATTGGATAAAAAACTCAAATTCATTGATAGAATGGCAGTCAGCAAATGGCATGACTCCATGGATCATTACAAGTTTGAAAAATGGTAAATACATGGAAAAGGGCTACATTGAGATACAATGATCACTATTCTCCCTATCAACTTTGAACTCCACTGTGTCCGAAACTTCAGTCAAGGATGAGTGAATAAGAATCTTTGATGAATAATTTTTCTGAGGAACAAGAATCTGAAATCCTCGGTTGCTACAAGCGATTCAGTCTGTCGACGCAGTTACTTGCCATGATCCCTAACTTTTGCCTAGATTGCCCTTTCGGGTTTTCAATCTACCAGGATAATTATTTCTGTTTTTGTCTCTAATTTTTGCCTGGACCGCCCTTTCGGGTTTTCAATCCACCGAGACGCTCATTTTTGCCTAAGCCGCCCTTTCGGGTTTTCAACTTAGCGAGCTGTTCTTTTATTTTTTAGGCGAAGTATTTCTTGACTGCATCCGCATTCACAGGACGAGTGATCTCCTCACCATCCATAGTTGCAAGAATTAATGAACCGCCAGAGAAGGCTTTCTTAACAACATATGGTCCATCATAGTTCGGAGTCCACTTGCCCCGAGAATCTTTAAGGAAAGACTGAATCTTTTTGAGCACGAGGTCGCCTTCTCTGAATACGCGAGGTTTGACCTTCTTATCAAAAGCTTTCTTCATTCTTTGCTGGTACAACCGACCATGACACAAAGCTTTAAATCTCTTTTCTTCAATCAAATTCAACTGGTCAAATCTACTCTGACACCATTCAGCCTCAGTCAACTTGACTTCCATCAGAACTCTCATTGATGGGATCTCAACTTCGACGGGGAGCACTGCTTCCATACCATAAACAAGTGAGAAAGGGGTTGCCCCTGTTGAAGTGCGGACGGATGTACGATACCCATGCAAAGCAAAAGGGAGCATCTCATGCCAGTCCTTGTATGTCACAACCATCTTCTGAATGATCTTCTTAATATTCTTATTCGCAGCTTCAACAGCCCCATTCATCTTCGGTCTATAAGGAGAGGAATTATGGTGTTGAATCTTGAAATCTTCACAAAACTCTTTCATCATCTTATTGTTCAAGTTCGAACCATTATCAGTAATGATTCTATTCGGAACACCATATCTGCAGATAAGATTATTCTTGATAAACCGAACCACAACTTGCTTGGTCACATTAGCATACGATGCCGCTTCCACCCATTTGGTGAAGTAGTCAATTGCCACGAGAATAAAGCGATGTCCATTCGAAGCCTTGGGTTCAATCATGCCAATCATATCAATTCCCCACATGGAGAAAGGCCATGGGGAAGAAATCACATTGAGATAAGCTGGTGGCACATGAATCTTATCAGCATACACCTGACACTTATGGCATTTTTTCACATATTTGCAACAATCAGATTCCATTGTCAACCAATAGTAACCTGCTCTCAACATCTTTTTAGCCATTGCATGCCCATTGGCATGAGTGCCAAAGGATCCTTCATGAATTTCTTTCATCAACATGTCTGCTTCGTGTCTATCCACGCATCTGAGCAAGACCATGTCGAAATTTCTCTTATAAAGCACATTTCCATTCAGGAAGAAATTGCCTGCCAATCTCCTCAAGGTTCTCTTATCTTTACTAGATGCCCCAAGCGGGTATTCTTGACTCTGGAGAAAACATTTAATATCGTGATACCAAGGCTTGTCATCGTGGACTTCTTCAACTGCAAACACATGAGCTGGTCTTTCAAGTCGATTCACACTGATCATAGGAACATCATTCCACTGGTGCACTTTTATCATGGAAGCTATGGTTGCTAAAGCATCAGCCATTTGATTCTCATCACGAGGGATATAATGAAATTCAACTTTGGTGAAGAAAGTTGATATCTTCCTGGCATAATCTCTATAGGGGATTAAGTGAGGTTGATGAGTTACCCACGTGCCCTGAATCTGATTAATCACCAATGCAGAATCTCCATATACATCAAGATGTTTAATCCTTAAATCAACAGCTTCTTCCAGACCCATAATACAGGCTTCATACTCAGCTTCATTGTTGGTACAAGGAAAAGTCAATCTTGCGGAAAAAGGAATATGTGAACCATCGGGAGTAATGATCATTGCCCCAATTCCTCTTCCACGTGCATTCACAGCACCATCAAAAACTAAACCCCATCGAGATCCAGGCTCCGGCCCTTCCTCAATCAGAGGTTCATCATTATCTTTCACTTTCAAAAACATCACATCTTCATCTGGAAAGTCAAACTTGACAGGTTGGTAATCATCAATCGGTTGATGTGCCAAATAGTCAGCCAAGATACTACTTTTTATAGCTTTTTGAGTCCGGTACTCGATATCATATTCTGATAATAACATTTGCCAACGAGCAATCCTCCCAGTTAAAGCAGGCTTTTCAAAAATATACTTGATTGGATCCATTTTAGAGATCAACCAAGTCGTATGATTCAGCATATACTGGCGAAGACGCTTTGCAGCCCAAGCTAAGGCACAACAAGTTTTTTCAAGCATTGAATACCGAGACTCACAATCAGTGAATTTCTTACTCAAGTAGTAAATTGCATGTTCTTTTCTTCCAGTTTCATCTTGCTGACCAAGCACACAACCCATGGAATCTTCCAACACAGTCAAGTACATGATCATTGGTCTACCTTCCACCGGAGGAGACAAAATAGGAGGTTCAAGCAGATAATCTTTAATACTTTCAAATGCCTTCTGGCAATCATCTGTCCAAACACAACCTTTATCTTTCCGAAGCAACTTGAAAATCGGAGCACATGTGGCAGTCATGTGAGAGATAAACCTCGAAATATAATTCAATTGGCCCAAGAATCCTCTGACTTGCTTTTCGGTTCTTGGAGCAGGCATTTCCTGAATAGCTTTCACTTTATCAGGATCAACTTCAATACCTCTTTGGCTGACAATGAAACCTAGCAACTTTCCAGAACGTACACCAAATGTGCACTTGTTCGGATTCAAACGAAGCTTATACTTTCTCAATCTTTGAAACAACTTCAGCAAATGCTCAACATGATCCTCTTCAGTCTTTGACTTGGCGATCATATCATCAACATATACTTCGATCTCTTTGTGCATCATATCATGGAAAAGTGTAGTCATAGCTCTTTGGTACGTCGCACCAGCATTCCTCAATCCAAAGGGCATCACTCTGTAGCAGAATGTTCCCCATGGTGTAATAAATGTGGTCTTTTCCATATCTTCGGGTGCCATCTTTATTTGATTGTAACCGGAAAATCCGTCCATAAAAGAGAACACATCAAACTTAGCCGTATTATCTACCAACATATCAATATGTGGCAATGGAAAATCATCTTTCGGACTAGCTTTGTTCAAATCTCTGTAATCTACGCACATTCGGACTTTTCCGTATTTCTTCGGAACTGGAACAATATTAGCCACCCATTCAGGATAAATTGACGTCACAAGGAAACCTGCATCAATCTGCTTTTGAACCTCCTCTTTGATTTTTAATGCCATATCTGGATGAGTTCTTCTGAGCTTCTGCTTTACAGGTGGACATTCAGGCTTCAGCGGCAATCTATGCTCCACAATATTAGTATCAAGACCTGGCATGTCTTGATAAGACCACGCAAATACATCAACATATTCTCTGAGAAGCTCTATAATCCTCTTCTTAACATCAGGATCCAGCAATGCTCCAACTTTGACTTCTTTCTTTTCATCTTCAGAACCCAAGTTGACCATCTCTATAGACTCTCCATGAGGCTGAATAATCTTTTCCTCGTGCTCAAGCAACCGAGAAATTTCATCTGGAATCTCTTCATCATCCTCTTCCTCAGCTTCAAACACAGGGAATTCAAAGTTGGGAGAGGGCATAGGATCATTGTTTTCAATGGGTTTATCAGTCAATCTGCACAATGATTTTATTTTTATTTTAGAATATGAGCAAAAGTGCAAACAATATGCAGGTACACAATCATTATTATTTTTAGGGTTTTTTATGTTACCATTTTCTCAGAATAAAGCAAAAATGAAAAACACATATGGAAATAACAAAATAACATTTTATTGATGATGATCAAATTTGAAACAAAGCCCGACAAGCATCACTTTCACCTTGGGCAGAGTGAAAGGATTTTTGAAAGAAAATAAAAACAATTACTTTGAAGAATGAACGATAAAAGGAACATCAACAGCGATCCAGTTCTGGCAAATCTTTCCGTGTGTAACAAAGTCTTGCATTTCTTCGTCTTCATCATCATCATCATCAATGATAGCAGCAGCAGAATGATCGTTGATAAATCCAGCGCTTCTGAAGCCTTCTTGAATAGTCTTGGGATCTTTGACAACTGCACCTGGCGCAAAGCCGATACCGAAACCTTCCTTGTTGTCGACAGCATCAATAATTCTTCCCCAACCATCAGACTGACCCGCTTCAATCACTCGCAGAGCATCTTTGAAAGAGGACATGGGCATGGCATTCTTCTTAACAACACTATTCACAACAGAAAGAGCTTGAAACGACGTTCCCACCTCGTCCTCAGCATCAATATAAGAAAAAGAAGACAGATTACTCACAAGCATCGCCCTCTCACCTTCAATGGTCACCAATTTTCCTTCTCTCACAAACTTCAACTTCTGATGAAGAGTGGATGTTACAGCTCCAGCCTCATGGATCCATGGTCTTCCAAGGATACAACTATATGCGGAACGTATATCCATTACTTGAAAAGTAATCTTGAATATAAACGGTCCAATAAGAATGGGAAGATCCACCTCTCCAATCACTGTCTTCTTTGACCCGTCAAATGCCTTCACTATAATCCCACTGTGCCTCATGGGAGCACCCTGAAACGCGAGCTTTGACAAGGTCGATTTTGGCATAACATTCAGAGACGAGCCGGTATCAACTAACACTTTAGATAAAGCATCTTCTTGACAATTCACCGAGATGTGCAGAGCCAGATTATGATTTCTTCCTTCTTCAGGCAAGTCCTCATCACAGAAGCTCAAATTGTTGCATGAAGTGATATTCGCCACAATACTATCGAATTGATCAACCGTCACATCATGGTCTACGTAGGCTTGATCTAGAATCTTCTGCAATGACTGCCTATGAGCCTCAGAACTCATCAACAGAGACAAAACTGATATCTTTGAGGGAGTCTGCAATAACTGCTCAGAAATGTTATACTCACTCTTCTTTATCAGCTTTAACACTTCATCATCATTATTACCAGATTGGCTCGATTGGACCACAGCATCCATAATCTGCTTGCTCGCACTGGTATCTTCAACTCTCTTCGGAGGGTCTGAAGCATACAATCTACCACTTCGGGTAACTTTTGTCACATCCGCAATGCTAACCACAGACTTTGGAGTAGGAAGAGGAATTTCCCTACCATTCTCTATCATCGTAGCATTATACCTGTACGGAACAGCTTTGTCAGACTCATATGGCATTGGACCAGGTACATTGATCACCAATGGAGCAACAGCGGTCTGGCGACTATCAAAAGAAAACACCATTCTCTCAGGAGCAACCCTTTCAGGAAGATTGAACTGAGGCATAATGACATTTACTTCATTCTCGTATTCATCTCTCTTCGCTGTTACTTCGATCAGCTTATCGTCCATCATCTTCTGGATATCCCTTTTCACAATCACACAACCACGCGGATTCACCGAACAGATACAACATCCAGCATAGTCATGATCGATATCGTGATATTCACTCAGGAAAGCATGCATTTCCACCAAAGATCTTCGGATATGACTGACTTCATAGATTTTGAACAACCCTGGACAACCAGCAACCATATTCACAGACGCATCACCATGCTTCGGCAACGGATCCTTCTGTATATTAGGATTAACATCATTAAAATACAGAACATTGTTCCTCATCAATTTCTGTACTTCAAACTTCAAAGGATAACAGTTCTCAACATCATGCCCCGGGGCACCCTGATGAAAAACACATCGGGCTTCTGGCTTATACCACCATGGAATAGTTTCTGGAACTGGAGGTGGAGGACGAGTCTGCACAAGATTCTTTGCAATTAAAGACGGAAGCAAGTTTGCATACAGCACAGGAATAGGATCAAAACTGGGCTTAGCCCGAGCTTGTTGATTACCACCTTGTTGCACAGAAGGTTGCTGATAACGAGGTTGGAACTTTGGAACAGCTGGCACAGTTGGAGCCATGTTAATCATTGGTGTAACAGAAGCCACATGCTGCGAATGGTGATTCATACGATTGTGAGGTCTTCTAAAACTTTCTCGGGATACTGCATTAGTCTCATTTTCTTTCTTTTTCCCGAAGTTGAACCTTCTAGAACTTGAACTATTACTGTTCTCTTGAGTCAACCGTCCCTCACGGACACCTTCTTCTAAACGCATACCCATGCTCACCATCTCAGTGAAGTCAGAAGGAGCACTTGCTATCATTCTCTCGTAATAAAAAGAACCCAACGTCTTCAAGAAGATCTTCGTCATTTCTTTTTCTTCTAACGGAGGAACAATCTGAGCTGCCAGCTCTCTCCATCTCTGTGCATATTCTTTAAAAGTCTCTTTGTCCTTCTGGGACATAGCACGAAGTTGATCTCTATCAGGCGCCATATCAACATTGTACTTATACTGCTTCACAAAAGCTTCTCCCAAATCATTGAAGGTCTTGATTTGACTATTATCCAGACTCATATACCACCTCATTGGTGCCCCAGTTAAACTGTCCTGGAAATAGTGAATCAGCAGCTTATCATTATCAGTCTGAGTCGACATCTTTCTTGCATACATCGTCAGATGGCTCAATGGACAAGTATTGCCTTTGTCCTTCTCAAACTCAGGCAGCTTGAATTTGTAAGGAACTTTAACATTCGGGACCAGACAAAGGTCATAAGCATCTTTTCCAAACAAATCTTTGTGTTTCAAAGCTCTCATCTCCCTCTGGATCTCAACAAATCGTCCCTGGAAGTCATCAAGTCTTTCAGCAACTCCAGCACCTTCGCTGGGCTCAGCATGGTAAATCATCTCATCCTGATGCGGAAAATTGCGCACTACAGGCGATACAGCAGTCACAATTGGAGGAAGAGTAGTCCACACTGGCTGTGGGATAGCATTAAATGCAGCAGTCTCCGGACGATGAGGAGGACGATATCCAGCAGGAAAAAAGTCAACAGGCCTGCCCCAGGGCGTGCTAACAGGTATACGATGGTGAGGAGAAATAACAGTCTCCACAGGAATGGATGCGGTAACAACCTCTGAGATGACAGTATTCTGAGCAGGAGGACTAGGAGGCGGCTGATTCTGAGCAGCCATCAAATTTTCCATCATAGCAGTCACTCTCTCCAAGCTTTCCCTCAAATAAGTAACCTCTTCGCGCAGCTCGCGATTCTCTTGTTGCAAAGTATCCATCACTCTTCTTCGATTAGCTCGAGTATCAAATCGATGAGTCAGCTTGACAGAAACACTGAGATGAAGACCAAGAAACAACAATAAGATCCCTGGAGAACACTCAAAAAGCAAGACAAATGCGAATATGATGCATGCTATGTATATGCAAATGCAAAGATCTCAAAGGATTATAAGTTAACTTGCAATATTCATAAAGAAACACTTTTTGAAATACTAAAAAACTCATTCTCATTAATATCAAAGTGAGGATTACAAATAAAGTACAAAACATCAATAATCCTAATACATAAGAGAAAGAGTAAACTAGGCCTAAGGAATCATATCAGAAGAAGTCCCGAATCCTGGCTGATACTTCATGCGAATTCTCTTGATCTCACTCTTGTACCGCTCTTCCATATCTTCCTTATCCTTCACCAACTTGTCAACAATGGCCTTCCAAGCACCGGAAGTAGGAGGAATAGTAGAGGGAGTACTAGAGGAAAATAAATCCTCTCTCGGCCTCTTCGTGACGCGCCGCTCAAGTAGCTCAATAAGATCATCCTTCTCCTTAAGCTGCTCCTGCATAGTAGTCCTCTCAAGTAACCATTCTTCCTTTTCTTTCTTCATCTTCTCTAACTCTTCTTGAAGAACCAACTTCTCATCAACGGGAGGTAGAAAAGCGGACAAAGGCAATATGGGAAACATAGGCTCCTCAGGTGGATAAGGCATCTTGAGCTTGGAAGCTCTAGATTGAACCCACTGAATATAACAATCGGAAGGAGGAAGGTGTTGTCTACCCAATTGACCTTTCTCTTTCCGGTGAACAGCATGCCAAGAATGAGTAATCCTTTTCTTCATCTCTATATGATCATCACCATTAAGAAAGAAGAAACGGGATAAGGCCAGATTGTTTGGAACATCCTTCAAACAATAACCAAACTGACGTCTAGCCAAAATAGGATTGTAGCTAATTCCCCCACGTGTACCAAGAAGAGGTACATTAGGGAATTCTCCACAACTATCAATGAGAACTCCGGTGTCATAATAAGAGCTATACCACGTCATGTCCTTGTGAGAAAGCGACATCAACCTCTGAGACCATCTTCGATTCTCTCTGTTATCCTTGAAAACATCTGACTTCGGTAGGTGCGAAATAAACCACCTATAAAGAAGAGGAGCACAACAAACAATCTCTCCGTCGCCTTTAGAAGTCCTATAGTGAAAGGCATGGTACATGTCTCCAAGCAAGGTAGGAATCGGGTTCTTCTTCAAGAAGATTTGAATAGCATTCTCATCCACAATGCCATCCAAATTTGGAAACAAAACAATCCCGTAGATAAGCAAAACAAGGATAGCCTCAAATGTATCTCTATGACCCAAAGCAAGTGAGGTGGAAGCCTTTCCCATCAGAAACTTGGCATTAATACCACAGACACTCCCCTTTGGGAGAAACTTCCCATTAAGCTCGGATTCCTTAAGAAACAATGCTTTAGCAATAACCTTGACAGTAAGCTCCTTCTCTAAACCAGTGAAAAGAAACTCCTTGTCCAGAATGGGAAAGCCTAACCAATGAGAATATTCTTCCAAAGTAGGTACAAGCTGATAATCCGGAAAGGTAAAACAATGGTGCAACGGGTCATAAAACTGAGCCAAAGTAGGGAGAATCCCCTCAGGTACATCAAGATCCAACATATGCAACAGCTTTCCATGACATTTTCGGAACTCTTGGGTATCAGCAACCAAAGCTCCTAGCTTCCTTAACTCTACAATATTAGGACTCTTGAAAGTATACTTCTTTGTATTCCTCCTTTCGAAAGTCATAGCCATGGACATCTGAAATTTGCAAAAGTCTCTTATAAGTCCTTTGAAATCTTACGGATAATGCTCATGAATGTTATGATGACATGTATGCAACAACCACAAACAAGATCACACAAGGCACACAGGCTTAGGTTCCGAGTCACGAGCATGAAGTCAAGGTAACAGAACCAACCCACACAGGTAAGTACTAAGGTTTTGTCTTCATTGTACCTGCAAGAAACCAAAAGGGTGCTAACAGAGGTGCCCGGAGTTATCAGCCATCTTTAGAATTTTATCGGTACGTTGGATTACTCCCCAACCGATAACATTCTTAAAATAGACCTCGTCCGAGTGTAGTATCACGTGACAACCGCCTTAGATTTACATCCAGACAGCTTCCGCACTACGTTCCTAAATTGGCTTAGATGGGTTAAGGGTTCTAAGGTCCTCAGTATGATCAGCTCAAGGTCGGAAAATAATGCCACGTACGATTACTCGTCATGACATTGATAGTCCAAGAGAGCCTAACCGAGTGGAGATTATCAAATTGATATTGCTTTGGACTACTCCATCGCATATCGCTTCGAATATCGCCGTCCTATCATAAGTGTCACTCAGATCCGGGTTAGAATCTATCTCACACAGAGGATCACCAAACCAAAACGGAACAAACAAATAACAAACAATTCAAACCAAAGCGATAAATAAATCAAAGTAGGCTAAATCCGCTTAGAGATTACTCCCCAGCAGAGTCGCCACTTTTCTGTAGCGGTAAAATCGTGAGTGTAAGCTATTGATTAACTTAACTCGATAAACACAGAGTCGCCACCGCGCTTTTCTTTATTTCCGAATGGAAAAAGGTAAAAGAACGAATAAAACCTAGAATTCTAAAAGCAAAGGCTAAAAGAAATAAACAGAGATTGGGTAAGGGGATTGGTTATGAACCGGGAAGGTTTTAGGCACCCGACTCATCCGTAGTACTCTACGGGAGCCCTTTGAAATACTTATTGCTTTTGGTCTGAAATTGGTTTGTTTAAAATGATGGAAGAGATGAGGAGAAGAATATTTTTTAATGATTTTTGTGTTTGATAAGGTTTTAAAGCCTTATGCCTATGTACCCACAAAGTGCAATGCGAGATCAAAACCTCGTAGTTCGTGGTACAAAGTTTGAAAAGAATAAGTGTGTTGAATTGATTTTAAGATGTAAAGATAAGTCGTCATCCCTTAGCGAATAATTCCGCTAAAAGGGATGAATCATATCTAAACATATGGAAAAGAAAGAAAGGTGCACAAAGCACAAAAACATTTGAATGGATTTGTATTTTTTAAAGTATGTACAAAAATGGTTTTAATATATTTACATGATTTAATATTTGATTAAGAAAATAAAAGGGAAAAGTTTAAAAATCGCTTGACCGAAATCAAGGTTTGTTTATGAAATTGTTTGAAGTTTTAGAAAACAAGAAGGTTTTGAAATAGGAAGAAATTTTGAAAATTAAAGAATGGGGAAGAGATGAAGAGACTAGTCCTAATGCTTGAATTAAAAGCTAAGGAAAGAAGTTACCAAGATCAATATGTACAAATCTTCAAAATTCGGACTTCCATCTTCAAAAGTTAATGACATCATTTGAGGCCAAGGTTTTATGATCACTCCAACTTGAGCAAAGGGGATCCTAGAAGATCTAAGTCCAATCTCCAAAAAGTTCGGGATAGTAACCATAAGTCCAAAGTTAGAAGTCACAAATTTTTTAAGAGTTTAATCCTTTATTAAGTGTTTTAATATCCAAATGGACAAAAATAAAAACAAGCACAATATGAATATAAACAATGATATATGATATAATATGGCAAAATATAATAAGGAGATAAGAGAGCAAGAGATTAAAATAAAAGGATAAGGTGCGAGAGATTAAACTTAAACAATTATATTCACATTATTATATTATATACAATATAAGGTGGTATGATGAACTTAATCAAGCACAACCACAACAATGAAAATAAAAACCGAGGCAACCGGATCCAAGTGAATCTTTAATCGAATCGGGACAACTTTAGGTCTATGTTAAGCAATCGCCGAGTAATTTACGAAGTAATTACCCTACAAATGAGGCCGGCCACCACTAATTAAAGTGGAAAATATTCGTGTTAATACATGTTAGAGAAACGATATAATGGGTCGTTCTCCGAAAACATGCCACACTAAAAGAAGAAGGAAGGTCTAATCTTAATCGAGATTATCGTTGAGTTTTCTCGAAAAGCAACCTATCACGATCTCAAAGTATGGAGAATGATCCAAATGATCATTCATCCATAGATTTGAAATAATGAAGATTAAACTTAATCGGAAATCAACAATCTAGAATCAGAAGATTGTCATCGACCAAAATTAAAAAGAGATGAAGAAAAATAAATCCAAAAATAGATCCAATAAAAGAAATCAAAATATTTTTAAAATCATTTTTTAAACTCTTTCAAAAGAAAACTTCCTAAGAAATTCTTTTCTAAATATCTTCTTAAAATAATTTTCTAAAATTTCTTTATAAATCTTCTTTCTCCAAATTATTATTCAAATCTCTTCCTAAAAAAAAAAAAAATCCTAAACCAATTATAATCAAAACTTAAAAGAAAAGAATTAAAACAAAATGAATAATCAAAAAAAGTAAAAGAGAAGGAGATGGGGATTATAACCCGCGGATCATGGTGCGGTCAGCAACATTGACTTATGGCCTTAGGCCCAAACCATCTCAGCTCATTGTTCATAATAATTAAATAAAACTTAATAATAAAAAAACAAAAAAAAAATGGAAACAAATAGAGAAACAAAAACGCAGGGTCTCCTTCTTCAATGCTCAAAACAGAGGAAAACAAACACAGTCAAACGCGGCCTCTCTCACCTTCAAGAACACAAATCTGTGGTAAGAAATAAATCACAACTCGTTCTTCTTCGCGAATCCTCTTCTTTCTTTCTCTTTCACTTTCGGATTCCCTCAATCAATTGGATTTAATTAGGTTTAGGTTTAGGATTTGAGGGGGTTGAGAGGAAGCTTGAAAGGATTTAGAGGTTTGATGAAGATGGAAAGAGATTCGGATTTGGCAGCAATTTAAGAGGCTTTTGAAGCTTATCAATTAAGAGAGGAGAGCTCTGATTTTATAGAGTGAAGAACTGAATTTGGACGATGCGTTTTATGTCTCTCGCGTATGCGTTTTGGATGCACGAAGAAGGCGTGCTTCTTGCTGAGTTTTCTCACCGCGTTTCAAATGATTGGGCCTTGCGTTTTGATTCCGGGAAAAGTGTGATAGCTGCTGCGTTTTGAGTGATGCGAATGCGTTTTGAGGTTCATGAATTTTCCGTGTGCATTTCGTTTCACTGCATTTGCTGCGTTTTGTTCATCTTGTTATTGCGTTTTGCTTTTGTTAATTTCAGGTGAATTTGTGCTTGCGTGCGGATCTCGTGCGAATTGCGTGACGTCTTGGTGACTTGCGGTGAAGTTTCAACTTGTGTTGAGCTGGAAATTGGCTAGGCGTGAAGCTGAAGTAGGGCCTGGCGCGTAGACGCGTATGGTTTTGGCTGGGAGTTGTTTGCTATGCAGCTGAAGTCGTTGGCTGGCTTGGCTAGGAATTCACGTGATGTGGCTTACGGATTGTGGAGTCTTTTTTTTTAAGGCTTGGCTTGTATTTGTTGTACTTTGGCCGGGAATTGTGAAAGGCTGAGTGATGTTTGTATAAAAGCCTGCCAAAGGCTTAGGCTGGAGTGAGGTGTTGTGACTTGGAAATGTTTGCAGCAATTGATGGATGTAGCTTGGGCAAGGCTTTTGGCATATGGGCCTAAGCTTGTTGCTGGCTGGTGTACGGCTTCATGCTGTGAAAATTGGCAAGCTGAAGTAGCTTGTGATATTGGGCCAATGTTAAGGGCCTTTGAATATTATGATTATTTAATTGGAGGTTAAAAAAAAAAAAAAGGTCTATATTATGGTAAACAAAAATGGAAATGATATATAAAAAAAAAAAAAAAAAAAAGAATGGATTCGGAAAAAGAAAATAATTTGAAAATTGGGTATGGATATAAAATCGAATTTGGATTAAAGGTGGATAAAATAGATTTTGGTTTGGAAATAAAATTGGAATATGGATAATAAAAAAATGGTTTATGAAGATTTAGATATTGGTTAAAAATGGTAATGATGGAAATATGGATGAGATAAGAAATGGTAACCAAAAAAATGTATGAATCGAATAATAGGTGAAATGATGATTTTTTTTTTCTTAAGCCCATAACCAAATTTGAATTCTTCTTGCACAAATCACTTGATTAGAATGAACACAGCCAATCCTGAGCCACTGAATATTTCACAACTTAAGCCAACTGTCATCTGAAAATTGTCTGATTACATGCTCTGATGATTCGCAACCAACTGAGGAAAATAAATCCTCAAATTAATTATTGATGAACTGAAGACCCGATGACCTGATAGCCACTTGAAGATTCAAACCGCAACACATTGTTTGATAAATGATGAACAAACCACACTTTGCACAGAAAACAACTGTCACACAACCCAGTTTGTATTTTGAAAACGCATTGCCTGATGAATGAATTACTGGCACACACAACTGGCAATCAACACAATCTTTTAATAGTTTGACCAGATTAGGTCAAACGTCTACTTGAAAACGCATTGTGATTGAACAAACGCATCTGAATCAAATTACTGTCTCATCCTCGTAAACCTGCAACACAGAGAAGAAGAAGAAAACTGCAACATATTTTTTGTATTTTGGTTAGTAATCAGTAAATATAAACAAATATAAAATAATAAAAATAATGGTGATCCCCTGCGAAGCATAGACCCGATCTGAGGAGAAACTCGAAACCAGTGCGATCTTGTTTGTATGCAAAATGCAGATGATATGCGACGAAATCTTAGGGAAAAAATTAGGGTGTTACAAGCTGTGGTGGACGAAGGTGGTTGTACTATTTGGGGTCAGCTTCCTGACATTCCTTACAAGTCTGACAAATTTGGTTTGGGTTTCACTGCAGAGTCCCAAAAGGCTGTTCATCGTGCTCGTGCTGTTCGTATCACCAATCAGGGGATTATGAAAGATCAGATCAATGCTGTGGGTGACTATGATGAAGATTACGACTTGGATGCTTGGATTTTTCCCACTGTGGGTGTTGGGCTCAATAACTGGAAGGCTGAAGATGTTATTCCCATCTCCTTTAGTCAGGAGTAAATACTATTACTGTGTTGTTACTTTTAAAGTTTGTAATTTTTGAACAATTTAAACTCTTAAGCCTTGTGCCTTACCCGGGGCACAATGGTGTGCTTATTACGGGATGTCATTTCATTTGCATACTTCATTCAATAAAAATCAGTGGACGTTTCGTTTTCGTAAATATTGTGTTCCTTGTCTTTCTTTTCTTTTATTTTTGTTTTATCAGCTATGTGTTCTTACACACACCCACATCACTAAAAATGCAGATCCTCATCCACTCTGGATCCTGTTGATAACAGTTCTACTATTGCCAATTATAATTTCGAGAATCTGATCTATCAAGCTGAAGATGGAAATGAGGACGATTGTGAAGTACCTGTAGAGCTTGCTAGGTTGTTACAACAAGAAGAGAAAGCTATACAGCCACATGAAGAGCCAATCGAGGTTGTGAATCTGGGAACTGAAGAAAACAGGAAAGAAGTCAAGATAGGGGCTGAATTAGAGGATGGTGTTAAAAGCAGATTGATTCAGATGTTACATGATTATGTGGAGATCTTTGCTTGGTCCTATGAAGATATGCCAGGGTTGGATACAGACATTGTGGTTCACCGTTTACCAGTGAAAGAAGATTGTCGTCCAAAGAAGCAGAAGGTTCGTCGCATGCGTCCTGAAATGTCAGAGAAGATTAAGGCAGAGGTAATGAAACAATTTGATGCAGGGTTCTTAGCTGTGACTTCTTATCCTTAATGGGTTGCAAATATGGTGTCGGTGCCTAAGAAAGATGGTAAGGTACGTATGTGTGTAGACTACAGGGATTTGAACAAGGCCAGCCCCAAAGATGACTTTCCACTTCCTCATATTGATGTTCTGGTAGACAACACTGCTCAGCATAAAGTTTTCTCTTTCATGGATGATTTCTCTGGTTACAATCAAATCAAGATGGCACCTGAAGATATGGAGAAGACAACATTTGTTACACAGTGGGGCACTTTTTGTTATAAAGTGATGCCATTTGGTTTGAAGAATGCCGGTGCAACATATCAGCGTGCTATGGTGGCTTTGTTTCACGATATGATTCATCATGAGATAGAGGTGTATGTGGATGATATGATAGCCAGGTCCCAGAATGAAGAACAACACCTTGATCATCTGCACAAGTTGTTTGAAAGGTTGAAGAAATACAAGTTGAGATTGAACCCAAACAAGTGTACTTTTGGAGTTAGATCTGGTAAACTCCTGGGTTTCATTGTCAGTGGAAAAGGTATTGAAGTAGATCCTGCAAAAGTGAAAGCTATACGAGAGATGCCAGCTCCCCGTACTGAGAAGGAAGTTAGAGGTTTCTTGGGACGATTGAATTATATTGCAAGATTTATTCCCAATTAACTGCCATCTGTGAGCCAATCTTCAAATTGTTGAAGAAAGATCAGGTGATGGAATGGAATGATGAGTGCCAGACTGCCTTTGATGAAATCAAGAAATATCTGCTAGAACCTCCAATTTTGATGCCAGCAGTTGATGGAAGACCCTTGATTATGTACTTAACAGTATTAGACAACTCAATGGGGTGTGTGTTGGGGCAACATGACGAGTTTGGTCGAAAAGAGCAGGCAATCTATTACCTTAGCAAAAAGTTTACCGACTGTGAAACAAGATACTCACTGCTCGAGAAAACTTGTTGCGCTTTGGCATGGGCTGCTCGCCGACTAAGACAGTATATGTTGACTCATACTACCTTATTGATTTCAAAGATGGATCCAATCAAGTACATATTCGAGAAACCTGCTCTCTCCGGAAGAATAGCAAGATGGCAAATGATCTTGACAGAATATGATATACAGTATACTACTCAGAAGGCCATTAAAGGAAGTGTGGTAGCTGATCATTTGGCTCATCAAGCAGTGGATGATTATCAGTCAATGAGTTTTGAGTTCCCTGATGAAGACATTATGATTATTACCAAAGAACCTGGACAATATGACGGACCTGAACAAGGATCCCGATGGACTATGGTTTTTGATGGAGCTTCTAATGCACAGGGTAATGGTGTTGGTGTTGTGATCAGTTCCCCTGAAGGTTGTCATACCCCGATTATTGTCAGGCTTTGCTTCTATTGTACCAATAACATGGCTGAATATGAGGCATGTATCCTGGGTATCAAAGCTGCCATTGATATGAAGATTCAGTTCCTTGACGTGTATGGAGATTCAGCCCTGGTAGTAAGTCAGATCAAAGGAGATTGGGATACCAAGCATGATAACCTCATCCCTTACAGAGAGTATGTGTTGTCCTTGATCCCACATTTCAAAGAGATTACTTTTGGACACATTCCACGAAGAGAGAATCAGTTGGCAGATGCATTAGCCGCCATGGCATCTATGTTTGAGATCAGCTGGGATGATGAAGCTCCCAAGATTACTATTGATAGATTTGAGAAGCCTGCATACTGCAATGAGATTGAAACTGAAGAAGCAGAGGAGAAGCCTTGGTTCTATGAAGTGCAAAGATATCTTGAAGCTCAGGAGTTCCCTGAAGGGGCATCTGTCAAAGATAAGAAGTTTCTGAGGAGGTTTTCTGCTAAGTTTTTCTTAAGTAATGGAATTTTGTACAAGCGCAATCATGATTCAACTTTACTTCGTTGTGTGGTTAAGAAGGAAGCAACTAAGATTATGGAAGACATGCATGATGGGATCTTTGGCACTCATTCTAGTGGTCATACCATGGCAAAGAAGATATTGAGAGCAGGTTACTATTGGTCTACCATGGAAGATGACTGCTATCAACATTCCAGAACGTGTCACAAGTGTCAAATTTATGCTGATAAAGTTCATATACCTCCATCACCATTGAATGTGTTGACGGCTCCTTGGCCTTTTGCCATGTGGGGCATTGATATGATTGGTGAGATCAAGCCTACTACTTCCAATGGGCATCGTTTCATCCTGGTTGCTATTGATTACTTTACTAAGTGGGTGGAGGCAGCTTCATTTGCATCTGTTACTAAGAATGTGGTGGCTCGACTCATTAAGAATAATCTTATATGTAGGTATGGCATCCCTGAAAGGATTATTACTGACAATGGCTCTAATCTGAACAACACTATGATTACTGATCTCTGCACGCAGTTCAGGATTAAGCATCACAACTCTTCTCCGTATCGTCCAAAGATGAATGGGGCAGTTGAAGCTGCTAACAAGAATATCAAGAAGATTATACAGAAGAAGACTGTCACTTATAAGGATTGACACGAGATGTTACCATTTGCTCTTCATGGTTATCGTACTACAATACGTACTTCAATAGGGGCAACCCCATTCTCCTTAGTATATGGTATGGAAGCAGTTCTACCCATTGAAGTTCAGATTCCCTCCTTAAGAATTATGAAGGATGCAGGCTTGGATGAAGATGAGTGGATTCAGACCCGACTTGACCAGATAAATTTGATTGATGAGAAGAGGTTAGCAGCAGTTTGTCATGGCCAGATGTACCAGAAACGAATGATCAAAGCTTTTAATAAGAAGGTTAAGCCAAAGGTATATCAGGCTGGTGACTTGGTAATCAAGCGTATCATATTACCACAGGGTGATCTTAGGGGCAAGTGGACTCCTACATATGAAGGACCATTTGTGGTCAAGACAATATTCTCAGGAGGTGCCATGATACTTACTACTATGGATGGTGAAGACTTCCCACAGCCTGTAAACGCAGACATAGTTAAAAAATACTACGCATAAAAAGAGACCCGCTGGGTTGACTGGTTTAGGCAAAAATAAGGGCATCCCGGCGAACCAAAAGGGTTCGGGCAAAAATTAGGGATATATAAAAAAAATGTACACCCGGCAAGTCGAAAACCTGAAAAGGCGTCTTAGGCAAAAAAGGGTATCCCGGTGGATTGAAAACCTGAAAGGGCAATCCAGGAAAAAGTTAGGGATTAAAGCGTATGACTATGTCTCGTTTGGATCACCCATGAAACTACAACCAGTTGTGTTACTTACTCAAGCTCGAACAGATAAAGCTCAATCCAATCGTTTCCGTCTCGACAGCAGAAGATGAGATACTTGAAGATAATGGCAATAGTAGAATTGCAACTCAATAAGATTATTTCCCACATAGCTGATTTTCTTTGTTTTAAAAAACTTTTATGACGAATTCCTCTTACTAGGATTTCTGTCTCCTTGTACAAACTCGCCTATGTATAGGTCACTTTGTGATATAAATAAAATTCCATCTTTGAATCCAGATTTACTTTTACCCTATTTACATAAGCGAAACGTCCATTGGTTGTGTTTGAATGTATGTATGCTTTTGAATATGATTGATGTTTACCAGAAATGCATAAAATGCTTAATATGATTGATGTTTACCAGAAATGCATAAAAATGCAATAATAGTATTTACTAAGGACGAACGAGGGAAGGAATTCAACGAAGCTTCGCCGGTTCATCCCCACCAGACAGCTACAAATCCCCCAGTAGGGCAAATCCATCTTCATAAAAAACTTCGAGTCACATCTCCCCTGGAATTTATATCCATCTCTTTTATCCTCAGAAGGATAATCGGGAATTTATTCTTTCAATAGGAGTACGACGAACGAAGACGGGAGGTTATGGATACCATACTATCAAACGAAGACGGGAGGTTATGAATACTATGTTATCAAATGAGACGGGAACGAGTTCCTTATATTCTTCACTCTATTATCAAACAAGACGAGTTCCTCATATTCTTCAGCAACAAATCAGGATTTATTTTCCCTGGCCAGTAATTGATATACGAAGATATTCAGACGCTTCAGGCTACATGATGAATACATACATCATTTACATCATACCATAACATACATATCCATAAGTACATAATACATTACTTCAGTACATCATACTATGCATGCATACATAGTGCATAAACTAATATTTTCCTTGCAGGATAGTTATATGCAAGTAAAACAACATCAACAACTTATACCTCGGGACGTTGTTTATCCTCCTGAAAGCTATCACGAATTTGGGCCGTTGTTTATCTTCCCAAAAGTTATACTTATACCTCGGGACGTTGTTTATCCTCCTGAAAGCTATCATGACTTTGGGCCGTTGTTTATCTTCCCAAAAGTCATATCATTACCTCGGGACGTTGTTTATCCTCCTGAAAACTATCATAACCTTGGGCCGTTGTTTATCTTCCCAAGTACTCTATCATGACTTTGGGCCGTTGTTTATCTTCCCAAAAGTTATACCTTTACCTCGGGACGTTTTTTATCCTCCTGAAAGCTATCATTGCCTTGGGTCGTTGTTTATCTTCCCAAGTACTCTATTATCACTTTGGGCCATCGTTTATCTTCCCAAAAGTTATTCCATTACCTTGGGCCGTTGTTTATCTTCCCAAAGGTAATGTTGGGACGTTGTCTATCTTCCCAAAAGCTATATCTTCATACTTTGGACTACCTTATTCTCCAAGAAGTATATTTGAAGAACTTTTCTCCAGATGGCATCTCTAAGCCCATCCCTAGTTCATTCTGATGGCATCTTTAAGCCCATCTCCTTTTCTCCAAGTGGCATCTTCAAGCCCACTCGAGCATATACAGTTAATCATCAGTATTACTTTACGCACCGGTGAGTGCAAATTTTTGGGCTTTTGTGTTCAATCCCCTTCAACCTTCCAGGTCACGAATGACACATATACCAATCTAACCCCTCAGGTTTCAGAAAATTGAACAGGGGCAGTTGTTGCACCCCAAAATTTGCCCTCACAAGACAAGAATTTGTGTATTAAGAGGTTCAAAAGACATCTTATGAGATTCACAAGGTTCACAAGGTTCACAAGACATCTTATGAGGTTCACAAGGTTCACAATTAGTCAGAAGATTTGACATTTCCCTCAGACAATGCATCATCCTAAGCAATGCATCCTAAACTAGGGTTTTGACTTTAATCAGGCTAAATGGACTTCCAAGACTTCAAGTGAGCTTCATAACATCTTATATGTGTTTAAGAATCCCCATGACAAGTTTCAAGACTTTTCCCAAAGGTTTGCTCAGTCAGATGATCAGATAGGTCAAAATCAGTCAATGCAGTTAAAAAGTCAAATTGAGGTCAATTGTGGTCAAACCAAAGTCAAACTTCATGATTTTTTGCCAACATCAAGTATATGAATTAAAATTCATCATTTGATCAAGGGTTGATCATGATTCATCAAGGAGATTTCAGATCATCAAGAATCAAGAGTTTCTAAATTAGGGTTTCCTTAGGAAAAGTCAACTGAACTTTGACCAGCCATAACTTTCACATGCTTCATCAAATTTTTCCCATCCAAAGCTCATTTTGGAGGAAATTGAATTCTCTACAACTTTGTGTCTCACAAGCCAATCCCAAAAATGCTTCATTTGGAAGGTATGAGCTAAGACATTATAGGTCCTTTTGAAAGTCAACAAAAAGTCAACAACTTCAAAAGAGCATAACTTGAGAATGGTAAAGGATATGGACATGAAACCAATGGGGTTGGTTAGAGGACTCTTTGAGATTTCCAAAATGTCCAAGAACACCCTCATATCATTAAAATTGAAGGATTTGTGCCCTTGCAAAGTTGGGAAATTTTTGGGTGGTTTATGAAGTAAATGAGGTCTTAAAACCATAATTCTTCAAATGGGCTGAACTTTTTGTGACCCAATGTGTTCCATGACATCATGCACGAAATTTATTTAATATTTTCATAATTTTATTCATTTTATTTTTATTTATTATGATTTTTTATATTAAAAATCATTTTAAATTCAAATAAAATATAAAAAATGTGAAGATTTAAAAATATTTTGATTCTAGAAGGTCATGAAAGCTAATTGGATCAGATTGATATGAGAATTATGGTGATAGTCTCAAAATAGCAATTTTATATTCAAGAATATTTGAGTTTTAAAAGATGATCTTTTTCAATCTCAATTATCCAAAAAGTCCAAGCAAACCTACAATATTTTGACCTAATTCCATTCCTCTATAAGTATACAAACTACACAAATGCATGGGGACGAAATTGGCAGCCTCCAAGAACACTCTTGAGATTCAAATTTTCATTGAAATTTTAATTTTTCGGATTCTATTTTGCAGGGGATTTAAGGTAATCTAAGGACATAGACATGATCCTTGTGCATCATTGATACGATCTCAATGCTTGACATCATCAAAATCATCCCTGAATGCATAACCCGAACCTCTTTTGCTCTTGAATTTGAATTTTTCGATTCCATTTATTTAGCTAATGTCAACTGATTTTGTTGTTTGATTTGTGTTAGTCATGACTTGTAGATGATTTCTGGACATTTTCGTGAAGAAGCATAGCCTAGAACCTGACTTGCCATTGTTAGGGTTTTGGTTACCAAATTAGGATTTCCCAAGAAACCAAATATAAATGAATTTGAAGAACATGAATAGACTGTGTGAATCTTAAGGAACTCATTGACATAATCAATTTGATGAAATCGTACCATTTGCTTGCTGTTTGAAATTCGCAGGTTATGAGTATTAAGAATTCGCAGGAAAATGTATAGGTGATTTGGCAGGAAAATTCGTAGGTATCAAGGAGGAACATGAAGTTCTGGCGCCAGTATGAAATTCAAATATAGATTAAATATTTTATTAATTGGTTTCTGTTATATTTCAACTATCTAGTAATGGCTCAGATGGTAAGCATGCGCGTGAGTGAAGATCAAGACAGGGGTTCGAATACCACCTCCAACATTTTTTTGCTTTATTTCCCTTATGTTTTTCAGGCTAAAAATATAATAATCAGTGTTCATTCTATATTCACAAGCGCACGCTTGGTCTGGTGGCAGTGGTGTTGGTCCAAGAGATGGCAAGCCTAGGGCCTGGGTTCGAATCCCAGCCCAAGGTAAGTTTTTCCACTTTTTCTTGTTTTTTTTATTTAATTTGTTTATATTATAATTAATCTAATAAATTTAAAATGATAAAAATAAAAATGTTCATATTATTTTCTTTTCTATATTTCAAAACTTATATTTTCAAAAATTAAACTTTATCATTAAAATTATTTAATATTTATTCTATTGTAAATTATATTTAATATTTATTCTATTGTAAATTATTAATCTTATATGTTTTATGTAAATAAATTGATTAATTAACCCTAAAATTTTATATGTAAAAAAACTTAATATTTTATAAATCCTAATAATATTTCATAAACCCTAGTTATATTGTAAATAATTAATTCATTTGTTTATTTTAATTTTATAATTTATATGTAGTTTTATAATTTATAATAATTTAATTAAATAGTAAACTCTAATTTATTTTTCTAAATAATTAAAAAACCTAATTTCCTTTTATGAATTTAATTTATTGTTTGTATGCTTATTTAATTATAATCAAATATTTTTTATAATATGTATATAAATTTAAATCAGTAGAATAATTTAGTATATAATACTTATTATTTATTTCTTTTATTAAATTCTCTTAAAAAATATTATTTATTTAATTTTGAATTTTTAATCTATTATTTATTATTGTGCTAATTTCTTCATCTTATGCTTATCTATTTTTATTATTACTAACCCTCTTATACTTATTTATTTTTGCTTATTATTACTAACCCTCTTATATTTATTTATTTTTGTTTATTATTACTAACCCATTTGATTATTTATTTATTTGCTTATTTATTTTAATTATTTTAATTATTATAATGTAATTGTATCCATTATGTAATAGTTGTAGTAATTTTTATTTTTAAATACTATGGTTAGTAAAATAGGGAGTGTAAAACATGTTTGTATTTAAAATTGAATTTAGATCATTAATCTCAAGATAAATATATGAATCGGTACACTCACACACGTAAGTCGGTCCTGGATCGCCATCTCACATTCTTAAGGATACCTCTCATGTTGCCTAAAAGAAAAAGGTCAAGTAAGGTGTAAAGCAAAGTCCCTTCACTTATATCATCTAGTCCCTTAACAGATAAAAAGATCAAGTCCCTTCGTGGTTGCCTTCGTAATGATCTTGTCCCTTTCGAAATAAAGATGATAAGTCCCTTCTCAATTGCTAAATACACCTTACAGTTGCCTAATCACAGTTGTCCCTTCACTTGTCTCTTACTACATCCAAGGTAATGACTACCTATTCCTTAATAATAGGGATAGTCTTACCATTTAAAGGATATTTAAGAACAAAAAAGATTTAACTTAGGGTAGGTTCCTCTTATGTACTCGCTCACTCTTCAAAACATTTCAAACATTTCACATTTTCAAACAAATTTTCAAAACAAAGATTTTATATATATCCGTACATGGATCATTATAAAATACTTAAAGAAAATTTTATTCACACACTACACCTTTCAAAAACATTTTAAAGTGAGCTAAGTAACTAAGAGCCCATGGATAACCATGGATGTAAAGGGTGCTAACACCTTCCCTTTACATAACTTACCCCCCGAACCCAAAAATCTTTTAAAGGTCTTTCCTGTTCTTTTATGCCTTTCCTTTGGATAAAATAAAAGTCGGTGGCGACTCTTGCTATCCGCAACATAACTAAAGTCAGTTCTCCCACCGTGTTACAGAACTGACGACTTTGCTGGGGATTTAATAAAAGAGGGGTACCCTTAGGAATTAGATCACTTTAAAATTGTTTGCCTTGTTTGCTTTATACTTTACTTGTTGGGTGCTCTTATGTGTGAAAGATCCTAACCCGGATCTAGTGTACCTTAGGTAAATGGCAATAGACCAAGGAAACTGTACGGCGTATACCGATATGGTTGATCTGGTGGCCATAGTTAGTGTGACTTCTTGGTTGGTGCTTATGTTCCTTAAGTCAAGTTGAGGATAATATGAGGCTGCCATTTGTTGTCAATGCACTAACTAACTTTTAGAACCCTAGTTATCCCATCTTGGCCTTTAGAAAGTAGTGAGATAGTCGGCTTTGGTGCAGACTGAAGTTGGTTGATACTCGATACTACACTCATTGAGATCTTAAACTCGGAGGGTTTTGGTTGGCAAGTAAGTTTCCTACTGAACAACCACCCTTGTGAAGGATCAATGATATTGAGATCCCTTAGAACCTGGTTACTTTATAGGACAGGATGAACCATCTAAACTTCAGGGGAGGGTACTTACCTTTAAACCTCATGCAAGCCTTCAAACCTAAGGCTATTGTGTGACTTGTTTGTGTGTGCCACATGTTCGTGATTGAGCATAACATCATAACATCATCATGCATCATAAGCATAGCATTTTCACTAACCATTTCAAGGACCAAAGGATTTATCTTTGTTGCAGGTCATGGCTTCTGCTCGTAGGAATACTATCAGGACCAACTTTTGAGACTCATTACAAAGCAAGTCAAGAAAGAATCCTGGAGCTAACAAAACAACTTCACGAGGAGCGGAATCTCAACTCATACCTCGACACAAAGAGGAAACGTCCATGGGAGACTTAAAACCCCATCTTTTGTATTCATTTCATTTTTATTGTAAGCCCAAGGGGCAAACAAATTTATTACTAATAAAAGTTTGCTTCCTTTGGATAAAATAAAAGTCGGTGGCGACTCTTTCTATCCGCAACATAACTAAAGTCAGTTCTCCCACCGTGTTACAGTTACCATCCAGTCTTAGCCAGGAAACAATTTGGTTATCCTCTGAGGGATCCACCAAGTATGGAAGAATGAGCTGGGTCTTTGTACTTTTCTGTGGAGGGAAACAAAGAATTGGTCATACAAGCATCTCAGGCTTGGGCTCACAGGGTGAAGAAAGAAAAGAAGGATTTTGAAAGGGTTGATCCCAAGACATATCCTCCTTTTGCTACATGGTTGCAGAAGCGGGTAGAGGAAGTGCTCATGCCATTTTCAGTGGAAGCTCCATTATATCCCAAAGAGGTGCCATGTCAGAATACTGTCTCTCTTGAAGAATATAAGAAGTTGGAAGCTCAGTTGCACGAGGTCCGGATAGAGAATGCTGAAATGATTAACTTGTACCACCTTGCCAATTATGCTAAGAATGAAGTAGAGGAAAAGCTACAGAGGATGCAGGTCTCCTTAGAAGCTAAAGAAAAGGAGTTTGCTGGAAGAGAAGCTCATTTTCAGAGATTGGGTCTAATGGAATCAAAAAGAGAAGCGGGGCGTAAGAAGACTTTGAAGACTCTTAAAAAAGCTCGCCAGTCCATTGTTTGGTTGCAAGGCCAAAGGGAACAAGAGCAGAAGAAGTATAAAGAAAAGGAAGAGTTTTTCGAGGTACAGATGGCCTTCAAGAAAGAAGAAGTAGAACAAGTTCACAAAATACGAAGGGAAAAGACTCAACAATTGGCACATAGCCAGATGGCCTTGGAGGAGGCATTGAAAGAGATTGCAGAGCTTAAGCTGAGAGCAGGCGTGAAGAAGAACCGAACAGAGGTGATAGCTGCAAAAGAAGAATTTGGGTTTTTCCTTTAGTCTAGGATTTTAATTTATTGTTGTTCAGACTACCTACAGGCTTGTTGTAGGAGTCCTGCTTTATCTTTTTGTTCATGTATTAACTTGTAACCCTTTAGGGAATTTGTTTGTGTTCTAACTTTGGCTGCTAGTGGGTTATCCATGTTATGCAATGTTAAATCCCAATTACCATTTCTGAGTACGCAAAGCTTGTTTGTTTGAGACTGCTGAGATCTGAACACTCATCAAAGGGATAGTTTGAAAATTAATGCTCAAAGGGACTATCTGGAGCAAATACCAGAACTGGGGCATATGAATGCCTAAACTTGGAAGCATGAATAGTTACATTGCAAGCATATAACGTTTTTGTTGTTTTGCAGGTGGTTCATCAGTTTTCTAACGTTTATGTCCTTTCAGGCACTATAGCTCCCAAGAAGGTTCGAGAACAGCCAACGGTGCACAAATATCCTACAAGAGTAAACAGAGAGAGAGTAATGGATCAGATGCAGGCAGATCTGGATGACTTGAGAACAAGAATGGACAACTTCATGACCCTCATGGCTGGGATGGGTCAAACTCAGGAGTGCTTGCGCGAGATGGTGGAAAACAATCAGGCCAGGAACAATGAGGCAACAGATGGAGGTAATCGCAATGGGGCCGGCGCCCGTCAAGTTGAAATCCCAGTGGTGCAACCAGGGGTTACTATTGTCAATGATGGAATGAATAACGTGCAGATGGATGGACAAGACGAACAATTTACTTTGATGGATGAGGCAGAAGGCTAAGGGGTTGACATGAGCAGAAAGTTTGAAGAGATGGCTGAGCAGATTCGTGCCATTCAATCTCAGAGCTCTCTGGGGTTTGATATCACTGACTTGGGCTTGGTGCCAGGGGTTAGAATTCCCTACAAGTTCAAGGTTCCTACTTTTGATAAGTACAACAACACAGCTTGCCCGAAAACTCACCTCCAGTCTTTTGTGGGAAGAATTGCTGCACATACAGATGATGAAAAGTTATGGATGTATTACTTCCAGGATAGTCTTGTGGGGGCTTCCTTGGAATGGTACATGAAGCTGAGCAGGGTTAACATTTGAAGCTGGAAAGATTTAGCACAGGCATTTGTGAAATAATATCAATACAATTTGGATATGGCTCCAAATCGTACCCAGTTGTAGACCATGTCTCAGAATGCTAAAGAAGGGTTCAAGGAGTACGCTTAGAGGTGGCGTCAGCTTGCTGCTAGAGTACAACCTCCCTTGTTGAAAAATGAAATGGAGGACATGTTCATGGGAACACTACAGGGGGTGTTTATTGAGAGGCTGGCATCTTGTTCAGCAACAAAGTTCAATGACATTGTGATAGCTGGAGAGAGGGTTGAAACTCTTTTGAAAATGGGGAAGATTCAGGACACCGGTTCAGGTAGCTCAAGCGGTGTAAGAAATTTTTTTAATGGACCTCCAAGAAAAAGAGAGGGAGAAACTAATGTTGTGTACGGCCGAGGACGGGGCCGGGGATACAGAGGATCCTATGAGCAAGTGACAACTGTTACTATTCCATCAAGCCCTGTGCAACAAACTCAACCACAACAGCAATAGTCACAACGCAATAATTATCAGCAAAGACCCTATCAACAGAGACAAGCTCGTCCAGCTAACAGGGTGCTTGAAGCATTCCGATGATGTACACGGCTCTACTTCAAAGGTTGTTAGATTTGAACTTGGTTCAACTGAGGACTTTAGCACCACCTCCGCCTAGAGAGCTTCCAGTGGGGTATGATGCTAACGCAAGATGCACGTTTCATTCAGGAGCTCCCGGGCACTCAACAGAGAAGTGCAGGGCATTGCAGCATAAGGTTCAAGACTTGATCGACTCAAAGGCGATTAACTTTGCACCGCCTCCAAATGTTACATCAAATCCCATTCCAAACCATGGAGGGGCAAGGATAAATGTTGTGGACGGTGATGAGAGGTTAAGCTTGATTTTGAATGTAGAGGAAGTGAAGACTTCATTGCTGGTAGTGAAAGACAGATTGTTGAAGGGACAAGTATTCCCAGGGTGTGGTTATGACTGTGAAGGGTGTTTGATTTCAGTTAATGGCTGTGAAGACTTGAAGGTTGGACTGCAATATCTGATTGACGAGGGGTCGCTACAATTTGATAGGGTTGGTGATAGAAGCAACTGTGTGTCTACCATAACAATTTACTTCGATCCTGCTGAAGTTCCTGCCCGGAGAGAGCCAATGATATCTATGTTCCGGAGGTTAGTCCTGTTACCATTACTGTTCTAGGACCAGTTCCTTATGCCGATGACAAGGCCATCCCGTGGCACTATGGCTCAAATGTGTATGTAGAAGGTCAGAAGGTGGAAAGTAAAGCGGTGACAATTGACCTGACTATGGTGAATGTCGGAGGAGTTGGTGGATTTACAAGAAGCGGGCGTCTTTTTGCTCCTCAAACTCTTAGAGGGGATCCTGAAGCCGAAGCTGCAAAGGCTAAAGGTAAACAGATAGCGACCGAAGAAGTGACAACTCCTGCTGCCGGGCAAGGTACTTTTGAAAAAGAAGTTGAGGAGTTTATGAGGATAATAAAGAAGAGTGATTATAAAGTAGTTGAACAGCTGAATCAAACTCCGTCCAAGATATCTATTCTGTCGTTGTTAATGTGTTCTCCGGCTCATAGGGAAGCTTTATTGAAAGTTTTACAGATGACATATATTCCACAGGAAATAACGGTTAACCAGTTAGAGGCTGTAGTAGGCAGTGTGAACGCTAGCCATAGGTTGGGCTTCACGGATAGAGATCTTACTTCTGAAGGCCGCAATCACAACAAGGCCCTGCACATCACCATGGAGTGTAAGGGTGTTGTCCTGTCACATGTCTTGGTTGATAGAGGCTCTTCTCTCAATGTGCTCCCTAAGAAGGCCTTGATGAAGTTGAATATTGATGGCATTGTCTTGCGACCCAGTGATTTAATTGTGAAAGCCTTTGATGGGTCCCGGAGGTCTGTGTTCAGGGAGGTTGAGCTACCTATGAAGATAGGATCTCAAGTGTTCAAGAGCACGTTCTATGTCATGGATATTCAACCTGCTTACAGTTGCTTACTAGGACATCCCTGGATCCATGCTGCAGGTGCAGTAACATCCACGTTGCATCAGAAGCTGAAGTATGTGGTAGATGGTCAGGTGATCACTGTGTGTGGAGAAGAGGATATCTTTGTGAGTCATCTGTCAACTTTTAAGTACGTGGAAATGGACAGAGAAATTCATGAAACGTTGTGTCAAGCTTTTGAAGCGGTCAATGTTAGTATTCTGGCTCCGGCAGAGAGGAACAACGAGAAGGAAGGGACCTCTATCTACTCCTACAAGAAAGCCAAAGAAGTGGTCCAATCCGGAAGCGCCCAGGGCTGGGGCAAGTTGCTGGAGATGGAAAATAAAGATGACAAGTTCGGTCTTGGTTACCAGCCTGGTGGGTCCAACTGGCCTCAGGATGGTAAGGTCATAACTTTTACAAGCGTCGGAATGCTCGATCGCAACAACATTTGTACAACAAATGAAGATGGGGATAATGACTGCGACTGGGATAGCTGGATTCACCCACGTGCACCCGGGGAAGAGCTCCGGAACTGGTCTGCTGAGGATTTCGTTCAAGTTACTTGGAAATCAAAGTAATTTACTTGTTTCCTTTTTATCATGCTGCATGTCAATCCTGCACTCTGCCCAGGGTGTACAGATCTATTTGTAGGGCCACCATGCTTTTAATGCATTTATTTTTACCATGAAATAAAGGACATTTTTCAAGCAAATGTTTGTTCTCTTTCTTTCGTTTTAAAATTTTTCACAAAAAATAAAATGACAATGTTTTTTCCTTTTCTTGTGTTTGTGTGTTTGCGTCTGTTGCACCCCAAAATTTGCCCTCACAATACAAGACTTTGTGTTCTAAGAAGGTTCACAAGGTTCACAAGTTCTCCAACATTTACAAGACCTTTCATGAGGTTCATGAGGCCCACAAGTTGCTTTTTGAAGGTTCACAAGTTTCTCAATGCTTATATAACCTTTCATGAGGTTCATGAAGTCTATAGGTTACTTCTTGAAGGTTCACAAGGTTCACAAGTTTCTCAATGGTTACAAATCTTTCCTGAGATTCATGAGGTCTACAAAGCCACTTCATGAGGTTCACAAGGTTCACAAGCTTCACAATACCTCCCATGAGTATCACAAGACACTTCATGAGGTTCACAAGGTTCACAAGCTTCACAATACCTCCCATGAGTATCACAAGACACTTTATGAAGGTTCACAAGGTTCACAAAGTTCACAATTGATCAAAAAGTTGACAATTCCCTCAGACAATGCATCTCCTAAGCAGTGCATCCTAAACTAGGGTTTTGACTTTAATCAGGCTAAGTGGACTTCCAATACCTCAAATGAGTTTCATAACATCTTATATGTGTGTAAGAACCCCCATGTCAAGTTTCAAGACTTTTCTCAAAAGTTTGCTCAGTCAGATGATCAGATAAGTCAAAATCAATCAATGCAGTTAAAAAGTCAAACTGAGGTCAACTGTGGTCAAACCAAAGTCAAACTTCATGATTTTTTGCCAACATCAATTATATGAAGTAAAATTCATCATTTGATCAAGGGTTGATCATGATTCATCAAGGAGATTCCAGATCATCAATAATCAGGAGTTTCTAAATTAGGGTTTCCTCAGTAAAAGTCAACTGAACTTTGACCAGGCATAACTTTCACATACTTCATCACCAAGTCTCCATCAAAAGCTCATTTTGAAGGAAATTGAATTACCTACAACTTTTATGTTGAAGGTTAAGCCCAAAAATGCTTCATTTGAAAGATATGAGCTAAGACATTATAGGTCATTTCAAAAGTCAACAAAAAGTCAACAACTTCAAAAGGGCATAACTTGAGATTGGTAAATGATATGGACCTGAAACCAATGGGGTTGTTTAGAGGACTCTTCAAGCTTTCCAAAAAGTCCAAGAACACCCTCATACCTTTAAAATTGAGGGAGATGTGCCCTTGCAAAGTTGGGCAATTTTGTGATGGTTTATGTTGAAAATGGAGGCTTAGAAGTATTTCTTTCTAAATGGGCTGCCTAATTTATGACCCAATCCATCTCATAATATTGTGCACGACCCAATTGACCAAAATTCAGCATTTTTATTATTTTTTATTTATTTATTATTGATTTAATTCATAAAAATCATTTTAAATAAATATAAAATATGAAAATCTATTTTTGGGTGAAGATATTGTTTCTAGAAATTCATAATTATTGATTGAACTCAAAGGAGAAAGGAATCATGTGAATTATCCCAAAATAGCAAGCACTCATGATCAAATATTTGAAATTTACACTATGATCTTTTTGAATATTTTTTGGATCAAATTTTCATATAACCCACCCATGTTTCTGACCTAAATCAATCACACATATATACTAAGCATAACCCTAGTCCTCATTGACGATTTCCACAGCCCAAGAGTAAGTTCACCATTGTTCAAAAACCTCTCCACAAGTCACATTCGGATTTTCGGATTTAAGGCATTTGAAGGTAAAACAAGCACATAGCAAGCTTCCTGGGACTTCTCTGATCATGAACCATCCATCATATGCATCCATACCATGCTCTAATGCCTTACCCGAATCAAACTTGGCCATGGATTTCAAATTTTTTATTCTGTTTGTTTATGCATTATTAACAAATTTTGTTTGTGTTTTTGTGTTTATGGTGATCCAAGGAACAATTCTGGACAAATCAATTGGATTTCCCTTGCTTAGAACCGATTCGGCCATGTTAGGGTTCATGACCTCCAATTAGGGTTTATCATTTGAACGCATATAAATAAATTATGAAAACATAGAACTGTTGTGTGAATCATGAGAATCATAAATCACTAACCAATTTCATGAATCAATGTGGTTTTGGTTGAGTTTCGTTTTCGCAGGTTTTGTTAGGGTTTCAATTTCGCAGGAAAATTCGTGGAGGATTTCGCAGCAAATTTTGAAGGTCTTGAGGTTGAAGATGAAGCTTCCCGCGCCCTGGAAATTCAAAAATTTGTTTAAAATATTTTATGAATTATTATTAGTTTACTTATCACAAGCGTGCCTGTGGTCTGGTGGTAAGGCTGGAACGTATATGCTATAAAGGCCTTGGTTCGATTCTTGGCCATGACATTGTTTTATTTTATTTTTGCAGGAATAAAAGACAACATAATATATAATATGTTATTGCCGTTCCATGACCAGAAGGGCTCTCCCAGCCAGGTGGTCAAGCGTGCGCATGTTTAATTGAAAGGTCCTGGGTTCAAAACCACCCCAGGCCTTTTTGTTTATTTATATTTTCTGGATTTTCAAGAGCAAGGCACAAAAGCAACCATGCTTCATTCTTTCTCACCTGCGCTTGGCTGGCCCAGTGGATGTTGTTGCTGCTTGCAAGGGTGAAGTCCTGGGATCGAATCCCACCAGGTTCCTTTTCTTTTCCTTTCTTTTATTTTCTTTTATTTTCTTGTTTAATTCAATTGGTTTAAATAATTAACATATTATTATTTATATTATTAAATATGTATATATTATGTATTCAAACACCTAAAAATTATTTTTTCTAAAAAATATAAAATTCATGATTTTTCAATGTAAATTTTATAATATATATATTAGTAAGATAATTCTATATAATTAGTTAAAAAATAAAATATTTTTGTACATGGGTAAACCCTAATTTTTCAACCCTAAAAACTATTTTCAAAAATAAAACCTAATCCTATTTTTTCTAAATAGTTTTATTCCCTAATTGTTAATATAATTGTATTGTAAATTTATTTATTATCATATTGTAAATATAATTATAAATTATTTTTCTCATATCAAATACAATTATATTTCATGCTATTAAAAATTTAACTTTGTAAATAAAAATAATTGTTTGATCATATCTCTTTTTCTTTTTAATATAATTGTTCATATGGAAAATTTATTAATTTCTTAAAGAATTTTGTTTATTATTACTAACTAAATTATTATATTATTACATTCTCATTTGGTTTATTCTAATTATTCTTATTATTATTTTACTAACCATATCATTTTGCTTTATTAATTTTATATTATTATTAATTTTTATTATTCACTAACCTCTCTTATATTATTATTATTTATCATTAACCCTTTATTATTTATTTTCTATTGCTTATTTATATCTTATTTATTTTTTAATTATTTTGCTTATTATTTATTTTGCTTATTGTTATAATTATGTAACTGTTTCCTGGTTGTAATTTTGTAATTATTTTAATTATTTTTGCTATGGTTAGTAATTAGGGAGTGCAAAACATGTATGTTCTTAAAATTAATTCTAGATCATTTTTTTAATCAAAGATAATTAAAATAAACACTTCACACACGTAAGTCGATTTTAATCGCCGTCTCACTTTTTAAGGATATCCCTCAGGTTGCCTACGAATAATGGTTAAGTGGGGTGTATAAAGCAAGTCCCTCGAAAGAAAATCATCAAAGTCCCTCATGGTTGCCTATACAAATCGAGTCCCTTCGAAATAAATGATGATAGTCCCTTCCTTATGCTTATTACACCCCACAATGGCCTTCAAAATCAAATTGTCCCTCACATGTCCCTTAACATCCAAAGTAAGGACTACCTACTCCATTATAGTAGGGATAGTCTTACTAAGGAAAAGATAAAGAATAAGAAAGACCTTAAACATTAGGGTAGGTTACTCCTAGGTACTTGCTCACTTCAAAACTTTTTCACACTTAAACAAACTTCAAACAAATTTTCAAACAAGTTTTTTACACATCCATACATGGGTTATTACTAAATTATTCTGAAGATTTTTTCTATTCACACACTACACTTTCAAAATCAATTTAAAGTGAGCTTAAGTACCTAAGAGCCCATGGATAACCATGGATGAAAAGGATGCTAATACCTTCCCTTTTCATAACCTACCCCCCGGACCCAAAATATTCTCTAAGGTTTTTCCTGTTCTTTTATAACCTTTCCTTATGGATAAAATAAAAGTCGGTGGCGACTCTTGCTATCCGCAACATTGTTTAAAGTCAGTTCTCCCACCGTGTTACAGAACTGGCGACTCTGCTGGGGATTTAAATTAAAGAGGGGTACCCTTAGGAATTAGATCACTTAAATTGTTTGCCTTGTTTGCTTTACTTTACTTGTTGGGTGCTCTTATGTGTGAAAGGTCCTAACCCGGATCTAGTGTACCTTAGGTAAATGGCAATAGACCAAGGAAACTGTACGACGTATATCGATACGGTTGATCTGGTGGCCATAGTTAGTGCGACTTCTTGGTTGGTGCTTATGTTCCTTAAGTCAAGTTGAGGATAATATGAGGCTGCCATATGTTGTCAATGCACTAACTAACTTTTAGAACCCTAGTTAACTCATCTTGGCCTTTAGAAAGTAGTGAGGTAGCCGGCTTTGGTGCAGACTGAAGTTGGTTGACACTCGATGCTACGCTCATTGAGATCTTAAACTTGGAGGGTTTTGGTTGGCAAGTAAGTTGCCTTCTGATCAACCACCCTTGTGAAGGATCAATGATATTGAGATCCCTTAGAACCTGGTTACTTTTGTAGGACAGGATGAACCATCTAACTTCAGGGGAGGGTACTTACCTTTGAACCTCATGCAAGCCTTCAAACCTAGGGCTATTGTGTGACTTGCTTGTGTGTGCCACATGTTTGTGATTGAGCATAACATCATGACATCATCATGCATCATGAGCATATCATTTTCCCTAACCATTTCAAGGACCAAAGGATTTATCTTTGTTCTTTGTTGCAGGTCATGGCTTCTGCTCGTAGAAACACCATCAGGATCAACTTTGTAGGGATATCTCCCAAACTCAAAGAGTTGGTTTCCCAAGTGCCTGATCATTCCCAGTTCAACAAGAGACATGGTCATCTATTGGATCTGGTCACTTCAGGGTTCAATGAAGACATGATGAGTGTCCTGTTTCAGTTCTTTGATCCTAAGCACCATTGCTTCACATTCCCTGACTACCAGCTGGTTCCAACCATGGAGGAGTTCTCTAAACTTCTGGGTATACCTGTTCTTGATCAAAGACCCTTCACAGGCTTGGAGAAAGAACTTAAACCAGAGGTTATTGCTGCAGCTCTACATCTGAAGAAGTCTGACATTGTTCTAGAAACCAGAAGTGGAGTCAAGGGTATTCTTGCCAAGGTATTAGTGGATAAAGCTCAAATGTTCTTGAAGGCCATGAGCTATGATGCTTTTGAGGAGATCTTAGCCTTGCTGATATATGGCTTAGTATTGTTCCCCAATCCAGATCAGTTCATAGATGTTCATGCCATCAACATTTTCCTGAGTCACAATCCAGTGCCTACATTGCTTGGAGACATCCTACATTCTCTTCACACCCGTACTACAAGGGCAAGAGGGACTTTGATGTGCTGCATACCTTTGCTGTCTAGGTGGTTTATTTCTCACCTTCCTCGCTCAGTAATGAAGAATGAGCAAGGGTTCAGATGGTCCAAGAGGATCATGTCACTTTCTCACTCAGATATCCATTGGTGCTCCAGATCTATGGAGAATGTCACCATCATTGACCGTTGTGGGGAGTTTCCTAATGTGCCACTTCTAGGCATAAGAGGAGGCATCACCTACAACCCCTCTCTAGCTTTACGACAGTTTGGTTACGCTCGAAGCGACGGTCCACATGACATGTTGATTCAGGGCATTGTGTTTGATTACGACAACGATCTTCAGGGTTACCGTCAGAGATTCATACGAGCTTGGGGAAAGGTAAACAGGATTGACAGCAAGACACTGGAGCCTAAGTACACTATTCCTATGGAAGCTTATCTCAGATGGGTGCGATCTCGTGCTCAGACACTCATGATGCCATATCCTGCCGTCCTACCAGTTACCATGGAACCTGTTGCTGAAGGAGACACATCTTATACCATCCTTCACCCAGACATGCCTACTGATAAGGAAGACTTGCAGAGATCATGGATCCAACTGAAGGAGCAAAGGGATACTTTCGAGGCTCATTACAAAGCAAGCCAAGCAAGAATCCTAGAGCTCACAAAGCAACTTCACGAGGAACGAAACCTCAACTCATACCTCAACACAAAGAGGAAACGTCCATGGGAGACTTAAAACCCCATCTTTTGTACTAATTTCATTTCCATTTTTGTAAGCCTAAAAGGCAAAACAAGTTATTACTAATAAAAAGTTACTTTCTTGTTTGTTTAAGCAAATTTAAGTTCTGCGGTCCTTGAAAACATTGCATATGCATTCCCATATCATTTCATTGCATCACAGGTTTATAATTGTGCACAGGTTTCTCATCTTCTCGCTGTTTATTTCAGCAATGGCTCTTGAACAATCAGTTAAGGATCTTCAGGCACAAAATGCACAGTTCCAAGAGCTGATCTTGAACCTGTCCAAGGGGCAAGATGATTTGAAGGCACTGCTGGCCAAGAAAACTAAGAAGACTAGAAGGTCTGCTGGGTTGCTCAACATGGGAAGAAGGTTCAAGGGTCCTGTCAAGACCAAGGAACAGGTTGAAGACTATGAATCTGAGGAATCTGAGAAAGAGAGAGGCAGTCTCCACAACACTATAGGGGACTCTGATTCTGAGGCTAATTACTACCATGAGCCTAATGAAGACAAATTCAAGATGCTGGTGGATAGGATGGATGCTATGGAATTGCAGAAATCATCTGGGCTGGATTTTGAAGATTTGAGTCTGATATCTGGGGTTGTGATACCCATTGGTTTCAAAGTTCCTACCTTTGTTGTTTATGATGGGGTCTCTTGTCCCAAGCTGCACTTGAGGTCTTATGTCAGAAGGATTCAACCTCACACTGCTGACAAAAAGTTGTGGATCCATTTCTTTCAAGAGAGCTTATCTGGAGCTCAGTTGGAGTGGTATTATCAGTTGGAGAGTGTCAACATCAGAGATTGGAATGACCTTGCTGAAGCTTTCTACAAGCAGTATCAATACAATGCTGACTTAGCCCCCACTCGCATGCAGCTTCAGAGCATGTCCATGGGTGCCAAAGAAAGTTTTAAGGAGTATGCTCAGAAATGGAGAGACTTGGCTGGAAGAGTTCAACCCCCTTTGACTGACAGGGAATTGGTTGATATGTTCATGTGTACGCTGAATGGTCCGTTTTACAGTCATCTCATTGGAAGCTCATCATCTGGCTTCACTGAGTTGATCATGATAGGAGAGCGGGTAGAGAATGGTATCAAGAATGGTAAGATCCAAGTGGGTACTTCTTCATCAGGTACTGCAAAGAAGCCTCCCACTGGGAAGAAAGAATCCAATGCTGTTTATGGTCAACCTGATCGTAACAGAAGGCATCAGTCTGTTAGTGCAGTTCATATTTCAAATCCAACTCCTGCAACAACAGAGCAGCCTCAGGGCAACCAACAGAGGGCTAGAAGACAGTTCACGAAGATCAACATGTCAATGGCTCAGGCATTGCAACATTTGTTGAAGGCTGAACTTATTACCCTGAGGGAGGCTCCTCAGAATCCCAATGTTACCTCTCCCAAGTACAATCCCAATGCACGATGTGCATATCATTCAAATTGTCAAGGACATGACACTAATAACTGCTGGGTCTTGAAGAACAAAATTCAAGATATGATTGATGCTGGAGAAATTGAGTTTGATCCTCCGGGTACTCCCAATGTGATTACAGCTCCAATGCCAAATCACGAGAAGACTGTCAATGCCATTGATGAAGACATTGATGAAGATCTGCACGTTTGTTCAGTTATGGAATTGACCACACCATTGTCTGTTATCAAAAAGAGGTTAGTACAAGCTGGGATCTTTCCAGGTTGTCGTGAAGATTGTCTGTATTGTACCTATAAGCCGGATAGTTGCTTCATTTTGAGAGATGACATTCAACGTCTCATGGATAAGTATACTATAGTGTTTGAAAGAAGACCAGCATCTGTAGAAAGTATGATGGATCATCTGACTCAGGGTAAGAAGATTGAAGAGGTTGATATGGTTGACAAAGTACCGGTAAGAATCACTTCAAAGGGTCCCATTAAAATCACTCATCAGGGCCCAATCAAGATTACTGCTGAAGGTCCTGTGAAAGTTGTTGCTGAAGCCAGAGTGGCCCCTCTGATCATTACCACTCCTGGTCCTATTCCTTATACATCTGACAAAGCTGTGCCTTGGCACTATGGGTCTGATGTTTACATCCATGGTGTTAAGCAGGAGCCTTTACCTGATGTGCCTGTTGACATTGATAATATTGCTGGATCTAGCAAGATCACTCGTAGTGGAAGAGTCTTCTCTCCTCCAGTTGCTTCTAAGAGTGCAGTTACTCCTGCTGCTACTTCCACCACTGATGCTCGGGGCAAAGGTCCTGTTATTGAGCCTGTATCTACTGATGTGCCAGCTGCTGATGATCTCTCTAAGCAGATGGAAGAAGTATTGAAAATCATTCGCAAGAGTGATTATGACATTGTGGATCAGTTGGGGCATACTCCCTCAAAGATTTCTATGTTGTCCTTGTTGCTGTGTTCTGAGGCTCATGCCAAGTCCTTGATCAAGTTTCTGAAGTCTGCTCATGTGCCCAGTGCAATTTCTGTGGACCAATTTGAGAACTGTGTTGCTCACCTGACCTATGACAACGGGTTAGGATTCTCTGATGCTGATTTAACCCCTGCCAAGAGGGATCATAACAGGGCCTTGCATATTTCAATTGAATGCAGGGGCACCACTCTGTCACATGTGCTAATAAACAATGGTTCCTCTCTGAATGTGTTACCCAAGGAAGTCCTGAATAAGCTGAGTCCTGAAGATACGGTGCTGAAGCCCAGTAATATTGTGGTAAAGGCTTTTGATGGTTCTAGAAGAGTAGTGCATGGGGAGATTGATCTTCCTATCAAAGTTGGTTCTCAGGTGTTTACTGCTACATTTTATGTGATGGATATTCGTCCTTCATACTCTTGTCTGCTTGGTCGTCCCTGGATCCATGGGGCAGGTGCTGTGACCTCTACATTGCACCAAAAGTTGAGATATCCGGTGAATGGAAAGGTTGTTACTGTCTTTGGAGAGGAAGAATACTTTGTCAGCCATGTAAACACTTTCAAGTATCTGGAAGTAGAAGGTGAATACATTGAGACTCCATGTCAGTCATTTGAAGTGGTTCCCTGGGTTGGTAATGATTGTGTGACTCCTCCTGCTGTGAAGAAGGTTCCTGTGGTCATCAGAAAATCTCCAACAATGGCAATGGCCTCCCTCAATGATGCTAGAGCCGTAGTGGATGAAGGTGGTTGTACTATTTGGGGTCAGCTTCCTAATATTCCGTACAAGTCTGACAAGTTTGGTTTGGGTTTCACTGCAGAGTCCCAGAAGGCTGTTCGTCGTGCTCGTGCTGCTCGTATCACCAATCAAGGGGTGATTAATGCTGTGGGAGATCAAGATGAAGACTACAACTTGGATGCATGGATTTTTCCTACTGTGGGTGCTGGACTCAATAATTGGAAAGCTGAAGATGTTATCCCTATCTCCTTTAGTCAGGAGTAAATACTATTACCGTGTTGTGTTTTTTTTTACATTTGTAATTTCTGAACAATAAAACTTTCAAGCCATGTGCCTTACCCGGGGCACAATGGTGTGCTTGTTACGGGCTGTCATTTCATTTGCATACTTCATTTAATAAAATCAGTGGACGTTTCGTTTTAGTAAATATTATGTTCCTTGTCTTTCTTTTTCTTTATTTTTGCTTTATCAGCTATGTGTTCTTACACACACCCACATCACTAAAATGCAGATCCTCATCCACTCTGGATCCTGTTGATAACAGTTCTACTATTGCCAATTACAATTTCGAGAATCCGATCTATCAAACTGAAGACGGAAATGAGGACGATTGTGAAATACCTGTAGAGCTTGCTAGGTTGTTACAACAAGAAGAGAAAGCTATACAGCCACATGAAGAGCCAATCGAAGTTGTGAATCTGGGAACTGAGGAAGACAGAAAAGAGGTCAAGGTAGGGGCTGATTTAGGGGACAGTGTCAAGAGCAGGTTGATTCAGATGTTACGTGATTATGTGGAGATCTTTGCTTGGTCTTATGAAGATATGCCAGGGTTGGATACAGACATTGTGGTTCACCGTTTGCCAGTGAAAGAAGATTGTCGTCCAAAGAAGCAGAAGGTTCGTCGTATGCGTCCTGAAATGTCAGAAAAGATCAAAGCAGAGGTAATGAAACAGTTCAATGCAGGGTTCTTGGCAGTGACTTCTTATCCTCAGTGGGTTGCAAATGTGGTACCGGTTCCAAAGAAAGATGGTAAGGTACGTATGTGTGTAGACTACAGAGATTTGAACAAGGCTAGCCCCAAAGATGACTTTCCACTTCCTCATATTGACATTTTGGTAGACAACACTGCTCAGCATAAGGTATTCTCTTTTATGGATGGTTTCTCTGGTTACAATCAAATCAAGATGGCACCTGAAGATATGGAGAAGACAACATTTGTGACACAGTGGGGCACTTTTTGCTATAAGGTGATGCCATTTGGTTTGAAGAATGCAGGGGCAACATATCAGCGTGCTATGGTGGCTTTGTTTCATGATATGATTCATCATGAGATAGAGGTATATGTGGATGATATGATAGCCAGATCTCAGAATGAAGAGCAACATCTTGATCATCTGCACAAGTTGTTTGAGAGGTTGAAGAAATACAAGTTGAGGTTGAACCCAAACAAGTGTACTTTTGGAGTTAGATCTGGAAAACTCTTGGGTTTCATTGTCAGTGGAAAAGGTATTGAAGTGGATCCTGCAAAAGTAAAAGCTATACGAGAGATGCCAGCTCCCCGTACTGAGAAGGAGGTTAGAGGTTTCTTGGGACGATTGAACTACATTGCAAGATTTATTTCCCAGTTAACTACCATCTGTGAGCCAATCTTCAAGTTGTTGAAGAAAGATCAGGTGATGGAATGGAATGATGAGTGCCAGACTGCCTTTGATGAAATCAAGAGATATTTGCTAGAACCTCCAATTTTGATGCCACCAGTTGATGGAAGACCCTTGATTATGTACTTAACAGTGTTAGACAACTCAATGGGGTGTGTGTTGGGGCAACATGACGAGTCTGGTCGAAAAGAGCAGGCAATATACTACCTTAGCAAAAAGTTTACCGACTGTGAAACAAGATACTCACTGCTCGAGAAAACTTGCTGCGCTTTGGCATGGGCTGCTCGCCGACTAAGACAGTATATGTTGACCCATACTACCTTGTTGATTTCAAAGATGGATCCAATCAAGTACATATTTGAGAAACCTGCTCTCTCCGGAAGAATTGCAAGATGGCAAATGATCTTGACAGAATATGATATACAGTATACTACTCAGAAGGCCATTAAGGGAAGTGTTGTTGCTGATCATTTGGCTCATCAAGCAGTAGATGATTACCAATCAATGAATTTTGAGTTCCCTGATGAAGACATTATGACTGTTACCAAAGAACCTGGACAATATGACGGACCTGAACAAGGATCCCGATGGACTATGGTTTTTGATGGTGCCTCTAATGCACATGGTAATGGTGTTGGTGTTGTAATTAGTTCCCCTGAAGGTTGTCATACCCCGATTACTGCCAGACTTTGTTTCTATTGTACCAATAACATAGCTGAGTATGAGGCATGTATCATGGGTATTAAAGTTGCTATTGATATGAAGATTCAGTTCCTTGATGTGTATGGAGATTCAGCCCTGGTAGTAAGTCAGATTAAAGGAGATTGGGATACCAAGCATGATAATCTCATTCCTTACAGAGAGCATGTGTTGTCTTTGATCCCACATTTCAAAGAGATTACCTTTGGACATATTCCACGAAGAGAGAATCAGTTGGCAGATGCATTGGCCACCATGGCATCTATGTTTGAGATTAGTTGGGATGATGAAGCTCCCAAGATTACTATTGATAGATTTGAAAAGCCTGCATACTGCAATGAGATTGACACTGAAGGGGCAAAGGAGAAGCCTTGGTTCTACGAAGTGAAAAGATATCTTGAAACTCAGGAGTTTCCTGAAGGGGCATCTGTCAAAGATAGGAAGTTTCTGAGGAGGTTCTCTGCTAAGTTCTTTCTGAGTAATGGCATTCTGTATAAGTGCAATCATGATTCAACTATGCTTCGTTGTGTGGATAAGAAGGAGGCTATAGAAATTATGGAAGAGATGCATGATGGGACCTTTGGCACTCATTCTAGTGGTCACACTATGGCGAAGAAGATATTGAGAGCAGGTTACTATTGGTCTACCATGGAAGCTGATTGCTATCAACACTCCAGAACTTGTCACAAGTGTCAAATTTATGCTGATAAAGTGCATGTACCTCCATCACCATTGAATGTGTTGACTGCTCCTTGGCCCTTTGCCATGTGGGGCATTGATATGATTGGTGAGATCAAGCCTACTGCTTCTAATGGGCATCGTTTCATCCTGGTTGCTATTGATTATTTTACAAAGTGGGTGGAGGCAGCCTCATTTGCATCTGTTACCAAGAATGTTGTGGCTCGGTTCATTAAGAATAATCTCATATGTAGGTATGGCATCCCCGAAAGGATTATCACTGACAATGGCTCTAATCTGAACAACACTATGATTACTGATCTCTGCACGCAGTTCAAGATTAAGCATCACAACTCTTCTCCGTATCGGCCAAAGATGAATGGGGCAGTTGAAGCTGCTAATAAGAACATCAAGAAGATTGTACAAAAGATGACTGTTACTTACAAGGATTGGCATGAGATGTTACCATTTGCTCTTCATGGTTATCGTACTACAATACGTACTTCAACAGGGGCAACCCCATTCTCTTTGGTTTATGGTATGGAAGCAGTTCTGCCCATTGAAGTTCAGATTCCCTCCTTGAGAATTATGAAGGATGCAGGCTTGAATGAAGATGAGTGGATTCAGACTCGACTGGACCAGATAAATTTGATTGATGAGAAAAGGTTAGCAGCAGTTTGTCATGGCCAGATGTACCAAAAGCGAATGATCAAAGCTTTTAACAAGAAGATTAAGCCAAAGGTATATCAGGCTGGTGACTTGGTAATCAAGCGTATCATATTACCACAGGGTGATCCTAGGGGCAAGTGGACTCCAACATATGAAGGACCATTTGTAGTCAAGACAGTGTTCTCAGGAGGTGCCATGATACTGACTACAATGGATGGTGAGGACTTCCCACAGCCTGTAAACGCAGACATAGTTAAAAAATACTACGCATAAAAAGAGACCCGCTAGGTTGACAGGCCTAGGCAAAAATAAGGGCATCCCGGCAAACCAAAAGGGTTTGGGCAAAAATTAGGGATATATATATAAAAAAAAAGATGTACACCCGGCAAGTCGAAAACCTGAAAAGGCGGCTTGGGCAAAAAAGGGTATCCCGGTGGATTGAAAACCTGAAAGGGCAATCCAGGCAAAAGTTAGGGATTAAAGCGTATGACTATGTCTCGTTTGGATCACTCATGAAACTGCAACCAGTTGTACTACTTATTCAAGCTCAAACAGATAAAGCTCAATCCAATCGTTTCCGTCTCAACAGCAAGAAGATGAGATACTTGAGTGGCAATAGTAGAATTGAAACTCAATAGGATTGTTTCCCACATAGCTGATTCTTTTTGTAAAACTTTATGGCAAAATCCTCTTACTAGGGTTTATGTCTCCTTGTACAAACTTACCCGTGTATGGGTCACTTTTTGATATAAATAAATTCCATCTTTTGAATCCGAATTTACTTTTACCCTATTTACATAAGCGAAACGTCCATTGGTTGTGTTTGAATGTATGTATGCTTTTGAATATGATTAATGTTTACCAGAAATGCATGTATGCTTTTAATATGATTAATGTTTACCAGAAATGCATGAAAATGCAGTAATAGTATTTACTAAGGACGAACGAGGGAAGGATCTCAACGAAGCTTCGCCAGTTCACCTTTACAAGACAGTTACAAACCCTCAGTAGGACGAATCCATCTTCATAAAAGTCTTATCTCCCCTGGAATTTATATCCATCTCTTTTATCCTCATACGGATATTCGGGAAATTACTTTCCAATAAGGGTACGACGAACGAAGACGGGATGTTATACTTATCCTACTATCAAACGAAGACGAAGGTTATATATACCTTACTATCCCCAACAACGGGAGGTTATATCTATACCTTACCATCCCCAACAACGGGAGGTTATCCATACCATGTTATCTCCAGCATACGGGAGGCCATTTATACCCTGTTATCCCCAGCAGACGGAGGGTTATATATGCTTCAACAACGAATCGGGATTTATTTTCCCTGGCCAGCAGTTGTTATACGAAGATATCCAGACGCTTCCGGCAGTATCATATCATACATACATCATTTACATCATACCATAGCATACATATCCATAGACATATAGAACATTACCTAAGTGCATCATATCATACATGCATACATAAAGCATAAACTAATGTTATTATACGAAAGCTACCTTGTTTCAGGTTAATTATCCAACAAACAAACTTATGGTCTCCAGGATTGCTTTATTGTAACCTCAGGGTTACTTTATCCTCCTGATGAGCTTCTTATTACTTTGGGACTGCTTTATTGTAACCTCAGGGTTACTTTATCCTCCTGATAACTTCTCATGACTTCAAGACTGCTTTAGAGCTATCTAGTGCTCTATCCTCCTGAAGACATATCACATCATTACTTCAAGACTGCTTTAGAGTGACCATTGCTCTATCCTCCTGGAGTCATATCATTATTTCAAGACTGCTTTAGAGCTATCCATTGCTCTATCCTCCTGAAATCATTGCTTCAAGACTGCTTTAGAGTTATCATTGCTCTATCCTCCTGGAGTCATATCCTTACTTCAAGACTGCTTTAGAGTTGTCATTATTGATGGTTCTATCCTCCTGAAATCATTACTTCAAGACTGCTTTAGAGTTGTCATTATTGATGGTTCTATCCTCCTGAGATCATTACTTCAAGACTGCTTTAGAGTTGTCATTATTGATGGTTCTATCCTCCTGAAATCATTACTTCAAGACTGCTTTAGAGCTATTGATTGCTCTATCCTCCTGAAGACATATCACATTATTATTTCAAGACTGCTTTAAAGTTGTCATTATTGATTGCTCTATCCTCCTGAAATCATATTATTTCTTCAAGACTGCTTTAGGGTTATCATTATTGATTGCTCTATCCTCATGAAGACATGCTGTTACATCAGTATTACTCCAGACTCCTGACAACTCTCATTATACTGCTGAAGAATTTCCCCCTAGTGGCATCTTTAAGCCCACTCAATCATGTTCAATCAACCATCAATATCACTCTATGCACTGGTGAGTGCAAATTTTTGGGCTTTTGTGTTCAATCCCCTTCAACCTTCCAGGTTACGACTGGCAAATATACCAATCTAACCCCTCAGGTTTCAGAAAATTGAACAGGGGCAGCTGTTGCACCCCAAAATTTGCCCTCACAATACAAGACTTTGTGTTCTAAGAAGGTTCACAAGGTTCACAAGTTCTCCAACATTTACAAGACCTTTCATGAGGTTCATGAGGCCCACAAGTTGCTTTTTGAAGGTTCACAAGTTTCTCAATGCTTATATAACCTTTCATGAGGTTCATGAAGTCTATAGGTTACTTCTTGAAGGTTCACAAGGTTCACAAGTTTCTCAATGGTTACAAAGCTTTCCTGAGATTCATGAGGTCTACAAAGCCACTTCATGAGGTTCACAAGGTTCACAAGCTTCACAATACCTCCCATGAGTATCACAAGACACTTCATGAGGTTCACAAGGTTCACAAGCTTCACAATACCTCCCATGAGTATCACAAGACACTTTATGAAGGTTCACAAGGTTCACAAAGTTCACAATTGATCAAAAAGTTGACAATTCCCTCAGACAATGCATCTCCTAAGCAGTGCATCCTAAACTAGGGTTTTGACTTTAATCAGGCTAAGTGGACTTCCAATACCTCAAATGAGTTTCATAACATCTTATATGTGTGTAAGAACCCCCATGTCAAGTTTCAAGACTTTTCTCAAAAGTTTGCTCAGTCAGATGATCAGATAAGTCAAAATCAATCAATGCAGTTAAAAAGTCAAACTGAGGTCAACTGTGGTCAAACCAAAGTCAAACTTCATGATTTTTTGCCAACATCAATTATATGAAGTAAAATTCATCATTTGATCAAGGGTTGATCATGATTCATCAAGGAGATTCCAGATCATCAATAATCAGGAGTTTCTAAATTAGGGTTTCCTCAGTAAAAGTCAACTGAACTTTGACCAGGCATAACTTTCACATACTTCATCACCAAGTCTCCATCAAAAGCTCATTTTGAAGGAAATTGAATTACCTACAACTTTTATGTTGAAGGTTAAGCCCAAAAATGCTTCATTTGAAAGATATGAGCTAAGACATTATAGGTCATTTCAAAAGTCAACAAAAAGTCAACAACTTCAAAAGGGCATAACTTGAGATTGGTAAATGATATGGACCTGAAACCAATGGGGTTGTTTAGAGGACTCTTCAAGCTTTCCAAAAAGTCCAAGAACACCCTCATACCTTTAAAATTGAGGGAGATGTGCCCTTGCAAAGTTGGGCAATTTTGTGATGGTTTATGTTGAAAATGGAGGCTTAGAAGTATTTCTTTCTAAATGGGCTGCCTAATTTATGACCCAATCCATCTCATAATATTGTGCACGACCCAATTGACCAAAATTCAGCATTTTTATTATTTTTTATTTATTTATTATTGATTTAATTCATAAAAATCATTTTAAATAAATATAAAATATGAAAATCTATTTTTGGGTGAAGATATTGTTTCTAGAAATTCATAATTATTGATTGAACTCAAAGGAGAAAGGAATCATGTGAATTATCCCAAAATAGCAAGCACTCATGATCAAATATTTGAAATTTACACTATGATCTTTTTGAATATTTTTTGGATCAAATTTTCATATAACCCACCCATGTTTCTGACCTAAATCAATCACACATATATACTAAGCATAACCCTAGTCCTCATTGACGATTTCCACAGCCCAAGAGTAAGTTCACCATTGTTCAAAAACCTCTCCACAAGTCACATTCGGATTTTCGGATTTAAGGCATTTGAAGGTAAAACAAGCACATAGCAAGCTTCCTGGGACTTCTCTGATCATGAACCATCCATCATATGCATCCATACCATGCTCTAATGCCTTACCCGAATCAAACTTGGCCATGGATTTCAAATTTTTTATTCTGTTTGTTTATGCATTATTAACAAATTTTGTTTGTGTTTTTGTGTTTATGGTGATCCAAGGAACAATTCTGGACAAATCAATTGGATTTCCCTTGCTTAGAACCGATTCGGCCATGTTAGGGTTCATGACCTCCAATTAGGGTTTATCATTTGAACGCATATAAATAAATTATGAAAACATAGAACTGTTGTGTGAATCATGAGAATCATAAATCACTAACCAATTTCATGAATCAATGTGGTTTTGGTTGAGTTTCGTTTTCGCAGGTTTTGTTAGGGTTTCAATTTCGCAGGAAAATTCGTGGAGGATTTCGCAGCAAATTTTGAAGGTCTTGAGGTTGAAGATGAAGCTTCCCGCGCCCTGGAAATTCAAAAATTTGTTTAAAATATTTTATGAATTATTATTAGTTTACTTATCACAAGCGTGCCTGTGGTCTGGTGGTAAGGCTGGAACGTATATGCTATAAAGGCCTTGGTTCGATTCTTGGCCATGGCATTGTTTTATTTTATTTTTGCAGGAATAAAAGACAACATAATATATAATATGTTATTGCCGTTCCATGACCAGAAGGGCTCTCCCAGCCAGGTGGTCAAGCGTGCGCATGTTTAACTGAAAGGTCCTGGGTTCAAAACCACCCCAGGCCTTTTTGTTTATTTATATTTTCTGGATTTTCAAGAGCAAGGCACAAAAGCAACCATGCTTCATTCTTTCTCACCTGCGCTTGGCTGGCCCAGTGGATGTTGTTGCTGCTTGCAAGGGTGAAGTCCTGGGATCGAATCCCACCAGGTTCCTTTTCTTTTCCTTTCTTTTATTTTCTTTTATTTTCTTGTTTAATTCAATTGGTTTAAATAATTAACATATTATTATTTATATTATTAAATATGTATATATTATGTATTCAAACACCTAAAAATTATTTTTTCTAAAAAATATAAAATTCATGATTTTTCAATGTAAATTTTATAATATATATATTAGTAAGATAATTCTATATAATTAGTTAAAAAATAAAATTTTTTTGTACATGGGTAAACCCTAATTTTTCAACCCTAAAAACTATTTTCAAAAATAAAACCTAATCCTATTTTTTCTAAATAGTTTTATTCCCTAATTGTTAATATAATTGTATTGTAAATTTATTTATTATCATATTGTAAATATAATTATAAATTATTTTTCTCATATCAAATACAATTATATTTCATGCTATTAAAAATTTAACTTTGTAAATAAAAATAATTGTTTGATCATATCTCTTTTTCTTTTTAATATAATTGTTCATATGGAAAATTTATTAATTTCTTAAAGAATTTTGTTTATTATTACTAACTAAATTATTATATTATTACATTCTCATTTGGTTTATTCTAATTATTCTTATTATTATTTTACTAACCATATCATTTTGCTTTATTAATTTTATATTATTATTAATTTTTATTATTCACTAACCTCTCTTATATTATTATTATTTATCATTAACCCTTTATTATTTATTTTCTATTGCTTATTTATATCTTATTTATTTTTTAATTATTTTGCTTATTATTTATTTTGCTTATTGTTATAATTATGTAACTGTTTCCTGGTTGTAATTTTGTAATTATTTTAATTATTTTTGCTATGGTTAGTAATTAGGGAGTGCAAAACATGTATGTTCTTAAAATTAATTCTAGATCATTTTTTTAATCAAAGATAATTAAAATAAACACTTCACACACGTAAGTCGATTTTAATCGCCGTCTCACTTTTTAAGGATATCCCTCAGGTTGCCTACGAATAATGGTTAAGTGGGGTGTATAAAGCAAGTCCCTCGAAAGAAAATCATCAAAGTCCCTCATGGTTGCCTATACAAATCGAGTCCCTTCGAAATAAATGATGATAGTCCCTTCCTTATGCTTATTACACCCCACAATGGCCTTCAAAATCAAATTGTCCCTCACATGTCCCTTAACATCCAAAGTAAGGACTACCTACTCCATTATAGTAGGGATAGTCTTACTAAGGAAAAGATAAAGAATAAGAAAGACCTTAAACATTAGGGTAGGTTACTCCTAGGTACTTGCTCACTTCAAAACTTTTTCACACTTAAACAAACTTCAAACAAATTTTCAAACAAGTTTTTTACACATCCATACATGGGTTATTACTAAACTATTCTGAAGATTTTTTCTATTCACACACTACACTTTCAAAATCAATTTAAAGTGAGCTTAAGTACCTAAGAGCCCATGGATAACCATGGATGAAAAGGATGCTAATACCTTCCCTTTTCATAACCTACCCCCCGGACCCAAAATATTCTCTAAGGTTTTTCCTGTTCTTTTATAACCTTTCCTTATGGATAAAATAAAAGTCGGTGGCGACTCTTGCTATCCGCAACATTGTTTAAAGTCAGTTCTCCCACCGTGTTACAGCGTCTCTTTTGAAAAAGAGCAGATTCTGAAATAAGCACATCATTTGTGCAGTGTTGATCATCCGGATTCTAGTGATAACGTTCCTGCTATGACCATGCATGACTTCGACAATCCTATCTACCATGCTGATGAAGGGGTTGAGGAAGACTGTGAACTATCGGAAGAATTGGTCAGGTTGTTGAAACAAGAGGAAAGGGTCATTCAGCCTCATCAGGAAGAATTAGAGATCATCAACATCGGGACTGAAGATGTAAAGAGAGATATAAAGATTGGGGCCAGTCTGCAGGCCGAGGTAAAGAAGGAGTTGATTGGTATGCTACGTGAATATGTGGATATCTTCGCCTGGTCGTATCAAGATATGCCAGGGCTAGATACTGACATTGTTGTGCATAAGCTACCACTAAGAGAAGACTGTCCTCCAGTGAAACAAAAGTTGAGAAAAACTCGTCCTGATATGGCGATGAAGATCAAGGAGGAAGTTCAGAAGCAGTGGGATGTCGGATTCCTTGCCGTAACTAGTTACCCACCTTGGGTGGCTAATATTGTGCCTGTACCAAAGAAAGACGGCAAAGTTCGGATGTGCGTTGATTATCGGGATCTAAACAGAGCAAGTCCAAAGGATGACTTTCCATTACCACACATTGATGTGCTGGTAGATAACACCGCTCAGTTCTCGGTATTTTCTTTCATGAATGGCTTCTCTGGATATAATCAGATTAAAATGGCACCGGAAGACATGGAGAAAACAACATTCATTACCACGTGGGGTACATTCTGCTACAAGGTGATGCCCTTTGGGTTGAAGAACGCCGGGGCAACGTACCAGCGGGCTATGGTCACATTGTTCCACGACATGATACACAAGGAAATTGAATGCTATGTGGACGACATGATTGCAAGTCCCGAGATGAAGAAGAGCATCTGGTCAATCTCAAAAAGCTGTTTGATAGACTGATAAAGTATAAGCTGAGGTTGAATCCAAACAAGTGTACTTTCGGAGTGCGGTCCGGAAAATTGCTGGGCTTTATTGTTAGCCAGAAAGGAATCGTGGTGGATCCTGCAAAAGTAAAAGCAATACAAGACATGCCTGCACCGAAAACAGAAAAATAAGTGCGCGGGTTTTTAGGGAGATTGAACTACATTTCACGGTTCATATCTCATCTAACTGCCACGTGTGAGCCAATATTCAAATTGCTGAGAAAAGAACAAACGGTCAGGTGGAATGAGGACTGTCAAAGAGCCTTTGAAAGGATAAAAGAATATTTGCAGACACCTCCGATTCTAATGCCTCCGGTTCTAGGACGGCCACTTATCATGTACTTGACTGTGTTAGAAGGGTCAATGGGGTGTGTTCTAGGCCAACATGACGAGTCTGGTCGAAAAGAGTATGCTATTTACTACCTTAGCAAAAAGTTTACCGACTGTGAATCCCTTTACTCACTGCTCGAGAAAACTTGTTGCGCTTTGGTATGGGTTGCTCGCCGACTGAGACAGTATATGTTGACCCATACCACACTGTTAATCTCAAAAATGGATCCTGTCAAGTATATTTTCGAGAAACCAGCGTTAACCAGAAGGGTTGCAAGGTGGCAAATGATTTTAACAGAGTATGGTATACAATATACTTCCCAGAAAGTCATCAAAGGAAGTGTATTGTCAGATTATCTTGCACAGCAGCCACTGGAGGATGACTATCAGCCAATGAAATTCGATTTCCTGATGAGGACATCATGTACCTCAAGGCAAAAGATTGCGAGGAACCACTTCCGGTGGAGGGTCCAGACCCTTAATCCAAATGGAAGTTGATGTTTGATGGGGCAGTCAATATCAACGGATGTGGAGTTGGTGCTGTTCTTATCACTCATGAAGGTGTTCACTTTCCCTTCGCTTCCAGAATTACTTTTGGTTGCACCAACAATGAAGCGGAATACGAGGCGTACATAATGGGAATAGAGGAGGCTATTAATATTCGGATTAAGACCCTCGATATATTCGGAGATTCAACCCTCGTTATCAATCAGATTACCGGCAAGTGGTATACACATCAAGAACACTTAATTCCTTATAGGGATTATGCCAGAAAATTGTTGACGTTCTTTACAACGGTTAAGTTTCAGTATATACCACGAGATGAGAATCAATTTGCCGATGAATTGGCTACTCTTTCTTCGTCCATCAAAGTCTTGTGTTGGAATTACATGCCCATGATTGACATTTCCAGGCTTGACGCACCAGCTTATGCTTTCTCTGTAGACGCAGTGTCTGATGAGAAACCTTGGTACTTTGATATCAAGCTCTTCCTGGAAAAACAAGAATACCCAGCTGGGGCATCATCCAATGACAAGAAGACCTTAAGACGACTTGCTGCCAACTTCTTCTTGAATACAGATGGAGTTTTGTATAAGAGGAACTTTGACATGGTCTTTCTCAGATGCGTGGATAGAAACGAAGCAAGCCTGTTAATGCAAGAAGTCCACGAAGGATATTTCGGTACTCATGCAGGAGGACATGCAATGGCTAAGAAGTTGTTGAGATCGGGGTACTATTGGATGATAATGGATGCAGACTGTTGTTCGTACGCCCGTAAGTGCCACAAGTGCCAGATTTATGCAGACAAGGTGCATGTTCCTCCCAGCCCGCTCAACGTTATGTCATCTCCTTGGCCCTTTTCTATGTGGGGCATTGACATGATCGGGAAAATAGAGCCTACTACTTCAAATGGTCATCGTTTCATTTTGGTTGCGATCGATTACTTCACTAAGTGGGTTGAAGCAGCATCTTAAGCCAATGTCACTCGTCAAGTGGTAGCCAGATTTTTTAAAAGAGACATTATTTGCAGGTACGGAGTGCCCGAGCGAATCATTACTGACAATGGTTCCAACTTGAATAACAAGATGATGGCAGAGTTGTGTCGGGACTTCCAGATTCAGCATCACAATTCTTCTCCTTACCGACCAAAGATGAATGGTGCGGTAGAAGCGGCTAATAAGAACATTAAGAAGATTGTGCCTAAGATGGTTGTCACTTACAAAGATTGGCATGAGATGTTACCGTTTGCGCTGCATGGGTACCGAACTTCAGTCAGGACGTCAACCGGGGCAACTCCTTTTTCATTGGTATATGGCATGGAGACAGTCTTGCCTGCTGAGGTGGAAATTCCTTCGTTGCGTGTGATGATGGATGTGAAGCTTGATGAGGCTGAGTGGGTACGTGCTCGATACAATCAGTTATGTCTAATTGAGGAAAAAAGATTAGTGGTTATCTATCATGGTCAGCTTTATCAGAGGAGAATGAAGTGAGCCTTCGACCAACGAGTATGTACTCGGGAGTATCAAGTGGGCGAGCTTGTGCTCAAGAGGATCGTTCCTCCAGGTTCAGATTACAGGGGCAAGTGGACCCCGAACTACGAAGGACCATTCATAGTGAAGAATGTTTTCTCAGGTGGAGCACTGATGCTCACCACTATGGATGGAGAAGATTTCCAATCCCCTGTTAACTCAGACGCAGTTAAAAAATACTTCGCATAAAAAGACCCGCTGGACACAAAAACAGAATTAAAGTCCAGGCAAGAAAAGGGCATCCCAGCGAGCTAAAAACAGAATAAAAATCTCGGGCAAAAGTTAGGGAAAACAAATAAAAAAAAGTACACCCGCTGAGTTGAAAAGCCACATCGGAAAGCTCAGGCAAAAAAGGGTATCCCGGTGGATTGAAAACCCGAAAGGGCGATCCACGCAAAACAAGGGAATAAGCTAACAACTGCAATCCGGGTAATCTGAACCAAATTATCGTTTCGTATAGCCGGACAATATCAGAAGGATAGGAATCAGTCCCCTCATCTTTTCAGAAAGCAACGACAAGAATGGGAAGTTTTGAAGACATGCTGGTCATAGCAAGAAGGAAACTCATTGGAATGTCGTGCCCATTGCCATTAGGATAGTTTATTTTCTCAATTTTATGGTAGCTACCTCTTTCCAGGTGGTTGCTTCTTAATGTAAAAACTTTGCCTATTCAGAGGCCCCTCAATAAAAGAATATTCAATCAAAAAAAAAGTTGTGTTGTGTTTGTTTTGTTTGCAAAAATATCCTGAATTTTTGGCAAAAATAACATTGCATTTGAAACATGTTGAGTTTTCTATAAAAAAAAGACATTGCAGGGAGGCATTTAAAAACCCTCTTTGAGTGTCGGGTGACGATGGATGAACAGATCATACCATGCAAGTCCACGGGGCACATATGTGTATTCTGTTGTTGCAGGTCTTGCAGGATGGCATTATCTTCTCAAGCAGAATTTCCCCCAGCTGAGTTAGGGCAGGTGGAATCCCCAAGCGGATTATCTTTCCACAAGTGAAGTATGCCCAGCAAGCAGCTGAATGTCTAATTTCCCCCACAGAGTTCATGTTTGGGTTTCACTCCCATCATCGAAATATTCCCTAGAGAAGTCACCAATTTATGTTTGGTCAATGTGATGATACAAACATTTATTCATCCCCAGTCAGAGTTAGGCATCGTCAAAGTCTCTTGACCAGGCTCCCCTGCAGAGTCAGAATTTTTGTTGCCAATCAGGACATCCCGAAGAGTGCTCGTCTGCATTTCCTAGCACTCGTCTGTGTTGGATATCCTTTTTGTGCTCGTCTGCTTTTCCTGGAACTCATCTGTGTTGGATAACCGTTTTGTGCTCGTCTGCATTTCCTGGCACTCGTCTGTGTTGGGGATCCGTTTTGTGCTCGTTTGTATCTCCCAACACTCGTCTATATTTGATTTGATAGTTGTTCGTCTGCAATTCTCAACACTTGGTTGTGTTTAATGTTTGATAGTTGCTCGACTGCATCGCCCCAACACTCGTCTGTGTTCACACTTTGTTGTTGCTCGTACACACTCCCCAACACTCATCGGCGTTTGATAGTTGCTTTTGCTCGTATGCACGCCCATCACTCGTTTGTGTTCGATATTTGCTTGTTACTCGTCTGCATTCCCCAACGCTCGTCTGTGTTTGTTATCTGTTTGAAGCTCGTTTGCATTGTTTGGATACTCGTCTGTATCATCTCTCACACTCGTCTGTGTTAGCTTATATCCATATGTGTTGATTCGATAATCAGTCTGGTACTCGTCTGTATTGCTATTCCAATTGTTCGTCTGTGTTGGATCTCTCATACTCGTCTGTATTGCCACTCCAATTGCTCGTCTGTGTTGGATTTCTGGTACTCGTCTGTTTTGTTACTCCAATTGCTCGTCTGTATTGGATCTCGGGTACTCGTCTATATTGCTACTCCAAATGCTCGTCTGTGTTGGATCTCGGGTACTCGTTTGTATTGATGCTCCAAATGATCGTCTGTGTTAGATTTCTGGTATTCTTCTGTACTAGTGGTTGATATTCGTCTGTATCATCGCCTGAAGCGCTCGTATGTGTTTCTTAGATCATCGTCTGATATTCGTCTGTATCATTGACTTATGGCACTCGTTTGCGCTCTCTTGATGATCATCCAATGCTCGTCTATGTTGAAGAGGTTTGAAATCCTGATGGTGGGATTAAACGTCAAAATGGTTACCGGTCCTGGCGTAACAGTTTATCCGAAGGAGGTTCGTCTGTCTCAGACACCATTTATCTACGAAAGATTTGTGAGGAGGGTTCGTCAAATCCTAATGACGCACCTGGCGTAACAGGTTTTCTCGAAGAAGGCTCGTTTGTCTTAGACCATATATCTACGGAGAATATATGAAGAGGGTTCATCTATCCTGATTATGCATGTCTATCCCACAGACTTAAATGCATCACTGGTCCTGGCGTAACAGGTTTATCCGAAGGAGGTTCGTCTGTCTCAGGTCATATGTTGCAAAATGCGTGAAAAGGGCTCGTGTGTCCAGTTCCTGGCGTAACAGGTATACGTGATGAGGGATCGTATGTCCAGCACCTGGCGTAACAGGTTTGTTCGAAGAAGACTCGTCTGTCTAAATATCTTTATCTGGCGTGACAGTTCAAGATGGAAGAAGCTCGTCTGCTTTCTCCCCACTTCGGTTACCAAAGCGTTATTTGGATGAGTTTATTTCCCATTGCTTGCATTCTCCAGCAGAGTGCAAATTTCAGGTTTTCTTGGTATTCAACCACAATTCATCTTGAATGGTCGATAGCCCGTGCTACCGTCCTTTTCAGATTAATAGTTGTTTGAATATGGGTAGCTGTAACACCCCAAATTTGCCCTCTTCTTTTTAATCATCATCATCATATCATAGTCATCATAAGCATATCATATCTTTGGCATCTTTGCATGGAAAAGTAAAGCATAACATTCACATGTTCTAGCATTAGGCATATGATCAACTATTGGTGGATTTGAGGCATTACAAGCTATAGCAAGAGGCCCAGTGGACTTGTCCAAGTCCCATGAAGAGTCTACATGACACTCACAAGTTCAAGATCCTTTACAAAAACCCAAGAGGTTGGGAGATCATCAGAGAATCCAAGCTAGGGCAAGCTCCTACACAATGGTTCCCAAATTAGGGTTTCACTTTCAAGCAAGAATTCTTTGTGACTTTGGCCATTTCATGTGGGCAGAGTCTTTCATATGATAAGAGGATCCTAGGGATGAAATTGGGTGAGAAAATTCCTTGTGGAAGGCAGTTATTTCATCAGTTGCTTGCATAAGAAGAAATTGGTCAACTGTGCATTTTAAACGTCAACTGTGAGAATTCAAGGGGTCCAACCCCATGTTTCAAGTCAAGGGATGTCCTTAAGACCTTAGAAGAGGTTTGGAAAAGTCAAGGATCAAGAATCAAAGGTTTTTGAAGAACTTTCCAAAGTTTTTGGCATATGGTTTGTTTTGAAACTTTCCATTTTTGGCAACTTTTGCCCTAATTTTCAAAGGTTTCTTTCATGGTGAAAATGATCTCAAATGAATTTCCAATAAACATGAAAGTTGTAGGGTAGGTTCTCCCATTTTCAGAAAGTACAAGTACATTTTCATAGCCCTCATGGATCAAAAGTTATGGCCTTCGAAAGTTCACTTGTTTTTAGGGTTTTACATGGATTATCATTTTACACAAAGTTGCAAAAAGCATTGCAAGTCATTTCCAAGCTGTTTTATGTGCAAAGTAAGGTCACTATATCATTATTCATGACATGAGACACATTTTGCTCAAAATAATTCACCAAATTCGTGCATGGGAAGGGATGCATTTCATAAAATGCAAAAGTGCATGAACATTCAAAAAAGCATGATACCAACATCCAAAGGACATGATAAGTTCACTTATGAATCAAGGGTTGGATGAGAGTTTAGCATGTGCAAGGAAGGATGAAGAGCACGAGCATTTCACTTCCTCACATCACTCTTGATTTTTTTCAAAATCAATCCTCCCACTCATTCCTCACGTGCATTTCCTCTCATTCCTTCATCAGTGTTCATTGGCACACTATAAAATAAAACTAGGGTTTCATTTGCTGCATATTCATCACCATTCTCTCACACCAAAGTTTTTGCACATCACATTCTTTCCTTCGATTCTCCTAATTCTCTCATCCATTTCCTAATCTCTTTTCATATTCTTGATCCTGAGAGCATAAGGATCAAGAATCCACCATCAATTCAAGCTGAATCTAAGGATTTCACAAGGTGCAGTTCAAGTGCAGTTGAGGTTGAAACTCAAGATCCAAGCAGTTTCAGGCACTCTCTTGCATTTATTTTGCAAGGAGAGGTTAAATGAGGTAGATCTGCATCATTAGAAGCTTTCTTTTGACCTATTTCAAGCTCTACAAGTTCAGGTAACTCACTGAATTCGGGGATCTGGATGTGTGTTTTTAAGTATGCATTATGATCTGTATGTTGCTCTGATAATGCTGATCTATTTAATTTTGAGTTTGAGTGAGAATTGAGGTTGTATTGTTGAATTTCAGTTTGGTATGTGGAAATGTTTGTGTTCGATTTGCTTTGCTTGTTGACCTAATGGAGATTTTGATGTCATATTTGGGATCAACATGCTTAAATAGTTAGATCTGAAGATTATTGTTTACTTTTATGAACATTTGTTCTTGAGCTTGAGTTTTCTGGTGCCGGAGCTAGGGCTCCGGTCACCGGATTCTGGAAATGTTAAATGAAGAAGATGATGTTTGGACCCTTGGATCTGTGATCTGGACAGCTCATGCGTTGCTAGTACATTAATGAGAGAGCCTCCCTCTCACGTGTGTAACACGGTGGGAGAACTAACTTTAGTTAAATGTTGCGGATAGCAAGAGTCGCCACCGACTTTTATTTTATCCAAAGGAAAGGGTATAAAAGAACAGGAAAGACCTTAAAAGATTTTTGGGTTCGGGGGGTAGGTTATGTAAAGGGAAGGTGTTAGCACCCTTTACATCCATGGTTATCCATGGGCTCTTAGTTACTTAGCTCACTTTAAAATGTTTTGAGAAGTGTAGTGTGTGTTTAGAAATTTTCTTAAGTGTTTTATAATGATCCATGTGCGGATATATATAAAACCTTTGTTTTGAAAATTGCTTGAAAAATGTGAAGTGTTTGAAATATTTTTTTGAAAAGTGAGCAAGTACATAAGAGGAACCTACCCTAAGTTAAGTCTTTTCTGTTCTTAAATATCCTTTAAATGGTAAGACTATCCCTATTATTAAGGAATAGGTAGTCATTACCTTGGATGTGTGAGGGACAAGTGAAGGGACAACTGTTATTTAGGCAACTGTAAGGTGTATAAGCAATTCGAAGGGACTTATCATCTTTATTCGAAAGGGACAAGATCATTACGAAGGCAACCATTAAGGGACTTGATCTTTTTATCTGTTAAGGGACTAGATGACATGAGATAAGGGACTTTTCTTTATACACCCTACTTGACTTTTTGTTTAGGCAACTTGAGAGATAACCCTTAAGAAGTGAGATGGCGATCCAGGATCGACTTACGTGTGTGAGTGTACTAATTCAGATATTTATCTTGAGATTTAATGATCTAAATTCAATTCTTACATACAAACATATCTTGCACTCCCTATTTTACTAACCATAGCATTTAAAAATAAATAATAGAAATTACTACAACTATTACATGAGGGATACAATTACATTATAATAATTAAAATAATTAAAATAAATAAGTGAATAAATAAATAATTGGGTTAGTAATAATAATAATAATAAAATAAACAATCACAAAATAAAAAAAAAAGGGGTTAGTAGTAATAAAATAAATAAAAATAAGAATAATGAATAATAAATTAAAAGTTCAATTTTAAATGAATAATCATTTTTAAGGTTTTTTAATTAATAATAGAAACAAATGATAAATATTATATATTAATAAAATATGACTAATAGTCTAATTATTTTAATTTTATATTCATATTATAAAAATATTAATTAATTATAATTAAATAAACATACAACAATAATAAATTATATTCATAAGAAAAATTAGGATTTTTAATTGTTTTTAGAAAAAATAAACTAAGGTTTACTATTTAATTAAATTATTTACATGTGAAACTATATTCAATAATAATTATAAACAAATTATAGAATAATGTACATAATTAAAATTTACAAATAATTTACAAGTTATAATATATAAAAGAAAATTAGGGTTTGTAAAAATAATTAGGTTTTATAAAAATATTTTTAGGGTTTGGAAAATATTAGGATTTAGTAATTAATTTACAAATTATATATACATATTATAAATATAAAAATATTTTTAGAAAAGAAATTATGATGTTTTAAGAATATGAATAAAAGTATTTTTGATAGTATTTATAAATTATGTTTACTAATTTTAAATAAAATATAAGTAATATAATAGAATAAATTATAATAAGAAAAAAACAATGGAAAATTACTCAAAAGAAAGGACCTGGGATTTGAACCCAGGTCCCTTACCTCCAAACTCAACACCAAAACCACTCTGGCCAGCACACGCAGGTGATATAGAATGAGATCCATATTGTTTTGTTTCAAATCCTGTAAAAAATCACAACAAAAGCAAAAACAACACAAAAAAGGGTCTGGGGGGATTCGAACCCAGGACCCTCAACCAAACAAACACACACTCCAACCATCCAGCCAGAAGGGCGCACCTGTTTATGTAACCACTACAAATAATAATATATTAAGTCATGTGAATAAATGAGAAAATCAAGCAAAAAGAATGCTGCCTTCCAGGATCGAACCCAAGCCTTGAACCATAATACGCACAACCATTACCACTGGGCCAGGCATGCTTCTGTGAAACAAATTACAAACAATATAATAAAATATTAAAACAAAATTTGAATTCCAGCCAGCGCGCCAAATGCCTTCATCTTCTTCATATTTCCTGCCAAATTGCATGCGAATTCACCCACGAACTTTCCTGCGAATCTCATAATACAGAAAACCTACGAAATTTGAACATTAACAAAACAGTGGAATTATTTCAAATTGATTAGTGCATTATCATCCCCAGAGCTCATACAATCATCCTATGTCTTCCAAATTTATTTATATTAGGTCCATCATGAAACCCTAAAAGCTTGGCCGAAACCCTAACAATGGCCGTCCTCCAAACCTGTACCAAAACTCCAATTAACCAACCCAAAAACAATCAACAACTCACTACAAACATGAAACAATGATCAAATTTAATTTATAACACATAAATATATGAAAACGAAAAATTCATCAAAGTGTGAAAATTTTGATTCGGGTTATGCAATTGGGCATGCTTTGGATGCAAATGAGTATTGGGAAAGCATCAGTGATGATCAAGGAGTCTTTTGCAACCTTCAAATTATCTTGAAAGTGTCTTTAAGGACGAATCCTAATTGTGAGTTCTTGATGAATTTTTGAAGATTGAAACTTACTCTTGAGGCAGCCAAAATCGTCCCCAATGCTTGTGATGTGTTTGTGTACTTATAGTTGATGAAATTAGGTCAAAATATGTGATCATTCTTTGGACTTTTTGGATCCAAGAGATTGAAAAAGATCATGCCTTGAATTTCATATATTCTTGAATGTAACCTTTCTATCTTAAGACAATCACCATAAATTGCATATCAATCTGATCTAATCCATGTTTATGACATTCTAGAAACAATATCTCCCTCAAATATTTAATTTATATATTTTATTTTAATTTAAAATGGTTTTAAATGAATAAAATAAAATAAAAAATAATAAAAATATGAATAAATGAGGATTGGGTCGTGCATGATGTCATGTTGAAGTTTGGATCACAAATTTGCAAGCCCATTTGGAAGAAATTGGTTTTAAAGCCCTATTTGCTTCATAAACCTCCCAAAAATTTCCCAACTTTTCAAGGGCACAAATCCTTCAATTTTAATGCTATGAGGGTGTTCTTGGACATTTTGGAAAGCTTAAGGAGTCCTTTAACCAACCCCATTGGTTTCATGTCCATAACTTTTACCATTCTCAAGTTATGCTCTTTTGAAGTTGTTGACTTTTAAAAGGACCTATAATGTCTTAGCTCATACCTTCCAAATGAAGCATTTTTGGGCTTGGCTTGTGAGACACAAAGTTGTATAGAATTCAATTTCCTTAAAAATGAGCTTTGGATGGGAAAAATTTGATGAAGCATGTGAAAGTTATGGCTGGTCAAAGTTCAGTTGACTTTTCCTAAGGAAACCCTAATTTAGAAACTCCTGATTCTTGATGATCTGAAATCTCCTTGATGAATCATGATCAAAACTTGATAAAATGATGAATTTTACTTCATATACTTGATGTTGGCAAAAAATCATGAAGTTTGACTTTGGTTTGACCATAGTTGACCTTAGTTTGACTTTTTAACTACTTTGACTGATTTTGACCTATCTGATCATCTGACTGAGCAAACCTTTGAGAAAAGTCTTGAAACTTGTCATGGGGATTCTTAAACACATATAAGATGTTATAAAGCTCACTTGAAGTCTTGGAAGTCCATTTAGCCTGATTAAAGTCAAAACCCTAGTTTAGGATGCATTGCTTAGGAGGATGCATTGTCTGAGGGAATTGTCAAATCTTCTGACTATTTGTGAACTTTGTGAACCTTGTGAACCTTATGAGAGGTCTTGTGAACCTTGTGAACCTCATTAGAGGTCTTGTGAACCTTGTGAATATCATGAGAGGTCTTGTGAACCTTGTGAATCTCATGAGAGGTCTTGTGAACTTCGTGAACCTTGTGAACCTCTTAGTACACAAAGTCTTGTTTTGTGAGGGCAAATTTTGGGGTGCAACAACGTGATCTTTTAATTTCTCAATAATGTTGTGTGTTTGCCAGTTCACCATAGTTGTTGTGTACGTGTGTTAAGATTCACTGATGGTTTGACTTGATTGAGTTTGTTGACTTCATTGGAGGCGTGAGATTGATCTATTGGCTTGCGTTTTTTCCCTGATTTTCTGAATTTCCATGGTAAATATTGTGTGTACACGCTGAATCCACTGGGCCTAAGTTGAAATTCACGCCCCCTGTTTTTGTGAGCCCAAACAAATTAAACTGATTTCCCTGCTAATCACACCCCTGGCTCATTTATGTCTTTTTTTATTTCATTTTATTTCAGGTTTGCTTTGTAATTAATTAAAATAGTTAGAAGTCATTAAAAATTCCAAAAAAATTCATAAGTGATATTTTGAGTTTTCTCTAATTTTTGACATTTTTATTTTCCATTTATTTTCATTTTTCACGCTGGAATTAATTGTTGCTTTTATTATTTGTTTTTTATTCACTTTTAAAGCATGCTGTTTTGTAGAATTTATATCTTGATCATTAATTTGAATTTTGAATTGATTCTTTTTGCTCTGGATTCACATTGAAATGTAGTTTGTTGATGATTTTTCTTCTGACTTTTAGAAGTTTACTTAATTATATTTGATCCTTAACTTGTGCATAAAGTTTCATAACCCTAATCCATGTTTAGGCATATATTTGACCTACTTAGCTTCTGATTTTGGTCCTACTCTTTTAGCATGTTAATATTAGATATTTGAGGAGTCTTTGTGCAAACTTGTGGAATTTTTGGATGAATGCTTGATTTGATTTGAATTTTGTTCTTTGCTTCTCTCCTTTTGCTTCCCTTTGGGTCATATGTCTAGTCCTTAGGTTGGGATGTCACTTGTGCCAACTCCCTTAGGTTGTTTAGAACCCTTTTAGGAAAGGATACCTCCCTGGTCTTGGAATGATGTTTGTACTTTGAGAAATTTTGTGGTTGCTTGCCTTTGAGGTTCATTCACTTTTGTACATGTTCACATCACTTCTTATGCTTCTTTGCTTCTCATGATGATAATGTTTAAGTTTGTATGCTTCTACTCTTCATCTCTTGTGTTGCTTAGGCACATTCTTGACATGTTAGGGTTCTGGTCTTGAAGTTTGTGATGTTTGTTTGCTTGGTTTGCTTTGTGTTTCATTTGTTCTTATTTTCTTTTGTCATGATATTTGCTTATGTTACTAACCATTTCAGGGGCTCTGGTAAGTGAGAGGTGTGGATGTGATTCCCACATCTCCAATTCTTATATTTTCTCTTTTCTTTATTGCTTTCCTATTTGTGTTTGAGGGGCTTAGGTCATCCTTTCTTTCTTCTTCTTCTATTCTTCATTCTCTTATTTCTCTTCTTATCTCTTCCTTCTTTAGGGTAGTAAACAACACTAACCTAGGACCTCCTTTGCATGATAACTTTAGGATTAGATTTTTCCCATTAGACTTTTACCTTTAAGATCTTTGGTTCTTTCTCATCTCATCTCAAAACAAAACCCTAAAAATCACTTAATAAGGATTGAAGTCGTCCGTGCCTGCAACACCTGAGCATTGACATAGGTAGTTCAAGCCTTAAGACACAAGCAATCTTTTCCACCCCTAGTTAGGGGAACTCGGCGACTCTGATCCTCATTGTCCAGATGAGATACGTAGGCAGCGGGATAGGGCCCGTTCGAGCACAATCTTTTATTTTCCCTACATTTTCCCCTTTCTTTTCTTTTCTTATCCAGTTTCAGTTTCAGTTTTGCAACAACTTTCATTCTTACACGTTTTGAAACAGATTTCTTTGCAAGCGTGGATCCCGTCGGGTACGGCGGACGATCTGGGGTGCTAATACCTTCCCAGGTCGTAACCGACTCCCGAACTCAGTCTCTTTGGTTCGCAGGACCCGTGTCGTTCCTCTTCTTTCTTCTGGTTTGTGCAGCATTACCATTCTCGTTCCTTTGGGATAAAAATGCCTGGATGGCGACTCTAACCTCTTTCCGCGCCACTTTCGCGTTTGTACCAGGATGGAAATCCGGGAAGCGACAGTTAGAACAATATTCGACTACAACACATATTACTTCGACATCAGCATGTGAGCAAACTTCGATGACATGCTAAAATTAGAGCTCGATCCAATATCTTACAAATCAACTATAAGCCTTGCCAAGAATCCAGTGCTACATGGAAGGAGCAAGCACATTGACCAGAAGTTCTATTTTCTACATAATCAGGTTCATAATGGAGTGATTGAAATTGTTCACGATAACACTTAACATCAATTTGCAAACATATTGACTAAAGCTATCAAGACTGAACACTTTATCCATTTGAAGGATGTAATTGATGTTGTTGATTCTAGTCTTGAGTGCGGATGAAGGGATGGTGTTGAAGTATAATCTAAATTCACATTTTAAGCTAGCATTTCATTTTAAGTTGCATTTAGATTTAATTTGAGTTTCATTTAGTTGTTTTGTTGGTATTAATATCGAACTCAAATTTCAGTTTGTAACTAATTCATTTTGTAACCGTTTTTAGTTGAAAGGGAAAGTTACTTAGATTTTCTCTCTCTCTCTCTCTCTCTCTCTCTCTCTCTCTTCCACCATCTTCATCTTCTTCATTCTTGTTCACCAACACAATCAACCTTGAAAACCCGTTAATGGGTCAAAACCGAAGTAAAATTAGAAAAACCGGATTGAACCGTCCAAAACTATTTGAACAAAGAACTGCAACTAATTTTGTAAGACCGACATTTAATAAAATGCATACAATTCGCTTCTTCTTTTTTGAAAAGTTTAATATCTCGATATCAAAACTTAAAACCCCCATTCATAAAAAAGAATTCCTTATTTTTCTACGACAATACAAACTCTAAAGTTCTATCACTCAATTATAGTTTTTTTTCTTCTTTCAATCACACTTCATCATCATCACACCGTCCTTTCAAAAATGGTCACATCATTCAATTCAATATTAGTTATTGTTCAACTCAATATTATTTATCGTTTTTCAGTTAGTGACTTATTTGTCATCCTTTAACTCACATTGGATTACACTTATTCAGTTAAACTTATAGTTTTATTTATTTATAGTAATTCAGGCCTATTTAATGTAAGAATTATGAATTATTTGAATTTGAATTTAAATATTATGTTCTATTATTTTAATTTTAGTTTGAATTGATTTAACTTATTTTAATTTAATTTTTTATTTGTTTAAATTGTTAATGAAAGTTAATTATATTATTTTATTATATATACAATTGATTTTTTATATTAAATTTGTAATAGATTTTTAAAATATTTATTTTATTAAATTATGAATTTATAATTGTGTATGATATTTTTATGAAATTTAAATTTATATTATTAATTTTATTTAATAAACAATTCAACCATAAAATTAATAAATAAAATTAATTGAATCTTAAATCCAAAGTTTCACTGATTTGACTTCTAACCTAACTTTTAAAACATTACTCATAACCAACACCCAAGAGTCACATCCTTAAACATCCAATATTAGTAGATTCCTTAATTTATTTCAACATGAATAATTTGATATTGCATGAAGCAAACCTTGACCACATATCCATTCACGAGGAGTGCTAATAACTCTCTCTTTTCAATATTTTTTTAAATATTCACTCTCTCATTAGTTGGAATATGTATGAGACCCTCGCTTTAAAAATAGATCTCACATAAAGTGGTAGGACTCACACATATTTCAACCAATAAAAAAATGAATGTTTGAGAAACTTAAAAAAAAAGAGTGTTATTAGCATTTATCATCCACACATATATGTCAATTACTCAATTCATTCATTTCAATTACAAATTACAAATTACAATTTTTATTTGTTTCAAAATAAAATACACCAAGAGAATGTGATGATCTTTTTAGTAGATGTGTAAACTTCCATAATCCAACTCAGATAAAACTTAAAAAAAAAACTTACACAGTTTTTCAGAGTTTTTTATTTTATTTTAAATAACCATCTTTTTAAATTTATATATTAAAATAACTATGATTTTAAATAAATTAATAAAGTAATCACTTTTTAAAAAGAAAAAATTGGAGTCGCTACTCAAAATAGCACATACATTATAAAATTATACATAAACATCAATCCAATTGACGCATGTCTATAATGACAATAAAAATCATAATTAAAAATCTGTAAAATCAGGGATAAAACCAATTGGTGCATGTATAATGACAGAAAAATCCTAGTTAAAAGTGGTTTGACCATGAATATACCCTGAATAACTTATACCTATGACATTTTACCTTAGATAAAAATCTAGTTTATTTGCACAAATATTCCAATATGTCGAAATATGTCGAAATATATCAAATAAGATATGTTTTAACAAAATCTAATTAATATTTCAAACTTGAAAACTCTTTAAAATGAATAATTGTTCCCCAAAAATATCTATGCACGTCATGCGATAAACATAGCAAATCTTGTCAAGGAGACATAAAGCTTATAATTAATTATTTGTTTTTATTTTTAACAATGCAAATTTTTTACTAGAACACTAGTTAATCTTAACCTAAATAAAATTATATTGTAAAATTTATTATAAATTAAAATGAAATAAATATAAATTAATTTTTTTATCCACTTTTTGGTAATAATATATTCTTTTATTCTAAAAAAAATATAACATTAAATACAGTTACCCTAAAAAGTACATAGAACAAGAAATTCAAGATAAAAATTGAATTGTTGAGATAAAAACTTCAAATTATATATTTAAGTTAAAATCGATTTAGAGTAAAAAAGGAAATTTAAGATTAAAATTGAATTGTTGAAATAAAAACTTCAAATTCTATATTTAAGTTAAAATCAATTTAGAGTAAAAAAGAAGTTAAAATCAATATTATAAAGATAAAGTAAAATTTTCTTATAAGTGTCATCTCCATCTCCATCAAAGTAAAATTTCTTTGATACCAAAGTTAGTGTTTGATTGAATGAGTATAAATTTTTTAATAAGAAATTGTATGTACCTACAATTATGTCTGGGAAATGATATTTATTCTAGAAAATGAGTTGCGCAAAGTGTAATAGGTATAGCTAACCGGATGATGTTTTTTTTTTTTTGGGTTCCACCATAATGAATATTGATTTGATATGTGTCGATAATTAGAACTAAACCATGGCCATAAAGATAAACTATTTTTAGATCTAGTGGGTTTTCAATAAATAAATACTAAGGCTATGGCATGTGGCGCATCTCTAACTCACTAATTATATGAAAAGAGTTTATGTATATCTAAAAGAAATTAATAATGATAGTTACATGTACTTACCCTCTTTTAAAAAAAAAATGTCATGAATTTCCAACATTCTTTTTTTATAACCAAACAAATAAGAAGAATTAATAAAAGCTAAAAACCAGACCCATCTTAATCTCTTAATATGTTCCAAACATTCCCAGCCCGATGTTTTCTCCGGTTTGAAAATTGATAAATTCTCCCGCCACCAAAGGGACCAACAAACACACGATCAGAAGAAATAAATAATCTGATAGTTGTAAGCCTTACTGACACTGCGAGAGTAGTCAAATTGATCAACCCAGGATGCAATCATGTAAAATGGTTTGATTCCTAACAAACGAAAAACTTTAAACCAAATGGATATGTTGTACTCACATGAATAGAAAATATAGAAAACACTTTATTCACCTGAAGAGAAGAGCGAAGAAAGAATATTGGTTGGAGCTGTCAGAATTCTGTGTCGACGCAGTTAGACTTTTGTCGGAAGACGATTGAGAACCATCCTCTAACAGAAAACATGAATCTTGTTAGGAATTTTCGACTTCCAAACTTTATGAATAATAGCCAATTTCGGTTCCCCATCAACAACAACCTCAGAATAATCTCTCAACGTCGACATGACTGAATAAACATTTCTAACTGAGAACCCACATCCGCCAAACCACTAAATGAAATTATCATCTAAATCAGGAACCAGAGAAACCTGAAGCAGATGTTGATGCAACTCCCTCAGTTGATTGGATTCCATCATGTCCAGCATCTCCTTGCGAAAATTTAACTACCAACACCAAATACCATTAACCTAACAACCTTCCTCCACAATCTTAGAATTCAGATTAATTGCAATGTTGAACAAAAGAGGAAAAACAGAAGCCCAAGAATCATTACCCATCCAAATAAAATTCCAAAAACTTTACAACTTTCCATTTCCCAGTTTGCAGCGAACGTTATGAGCGAACCAATTATAAGAAAAAGAAGAAATGAATCGAATACCCATCAAGTCCCTCCACCAAATCGAATCTTTCTTCTTCCAATAATAGATTGGTCAATTAAAATTGAAATTAGCAAGTCAACATAAAGATGACAAGAGATCCTTCTAAACTAATGGTTGATCAATCAAAATCCTCCACATCCCTTTGCTAAGGAGGGACTGGTTGAAAAGACCATAATATTTTATGCCCATGCCACCCTTCTTTCTGCTCCTACAGATCAAATTCCAACTCACTTAAGGAATTTTCTTTTGCCTATCATCACCCCCCGAAAGAAAAGACCTCTAGATGTTAATGATTTTCTGAATAATCGCGTTTGGAGCCCTGTAAAAAGAGAAAAGATAAATCGGGTTAGTTAAAACTGCATTGATCAATGTTATTCTCCCACCTTGCGACAAAAATCTTCCCTTCCAAAAGGCCATTCTATTCTCAATCTTAGAAATAGACTTCGACCAAGTCAAGATCCTCCTAAGATTAATTCTCACTTCCACTCCTAGAAATAAGAAAGGAATAAATTTGACACCACACAACAAAAAAGAAGTTGTTGTCATGAAAATATCCTCCAAATTTAGGCCATAAATTTTTATTTTAGATAGGTTGACCTTGAGACCCAAAACCAATTTGAAACCCCTTACAATTAATTTAATACTCCACAGGTTTGATCAAGCACCACCATAAAAAAAAATTGTGTCGTTGGCAAACTGGAGAATGTTGAATATCAGATCCCTGTCCAAAATGCACTAAGAATTAGATCGAATAACGATCTCAAAATAAAACTCTACAACGGAGGCTATGTCATCCCAAAAGCATAGATAAGTAAGGATAATCAAATGACTTTATCCTTAGCCTTCGCGGAACCTGAAGCACCTAAAATATAATACACAACATGGGGTGAGATAAAAAATCTCAGTGAGTTCCCTATCTTATGGATTCTCTCGGCTTTTCAAGTTTCTAAACATCCTAACTCAAGTCGGGGAAAGGAAATAGTACCTTGAGTTCTCAAATCTCACACTCATATGGAAACATGTTCATGAGTTCACCAACTCAAAATATCACTAATCAGATACCTCATGAAGGTATCATATGTTCTCATCTTATGGATCCTTGTAATTTACTTGACATACGAAATGGATTCTGATTCTAGGCTTATTAAACTATGAATCATCACTTCCCATGGCCTGTTAACCATCACAAGTCTTTTTACCCGTAGGCTCCATTCGTACTAAACCGCGGGAATCAAACCTGCCAAGTTATCATGCGTACATTCCAGAGGAGCCTTAAGCTCATGAAATGACATTCTTAGGGGAAACGGTTCCAATTATGTGACTACACACAAGTGTGATTTCATACGAAAATCATAAGGCCACATTCGCCTTTTCACACAATATACAAGTTCACACATATTCCATATAGTGTCTCACTCTCTACTAGATCTTTACTCGTCGAAGATACACACCTAGGTATCGAACGCATGATCATCTTCATCTAGTTTCCTAGAACTTCCTAGTTACATCAATAGGTCTCACTATTGTAGTGTAATAAGGTTTTCCTCACCAACCCTAAGTCGTTACACTTTTAGTTTTACACTTTCACAATTACATAATCGACGTATTCATTTAAATACCATAAATAAATTAATTCCACATAAAAATCAATATTTTTAATTTTCATTGCATAAAATGTTTTCACAACTTTCTATCGATACCAAGATCACCTTAATCGGACACCCGAGTCAAAAGATATGAGTTTTAGAAATATTAAAAAAAGTAAGAATTCCTCCTGCTCTCCTGGCGAAGCTCTCTTCCGCCCCGCGAAGAGCACATTTTGCACGACATCACAAAGGCGAAGCACCATATACCAATTCTAGTAGCTCATAATTCCATTCGCCTCTTTACTCGTTCAGTGAGGCACGAGGGAAGCAACCATTGCCCGACGAAGCTCAGTGTTCGCTCAACGAATCTACGCGAACCAACAAACCTGCTATTGTGTTATGCACTTCCAAAATACTCAAAATCTTCCATAAACACCACAAAATCTCAATAGAATAAGATCACAAGTATTATAGGTTCAATATATATATTACCCGACTATTCTACCCGATTATTCCCATATTTTAACCGTTAGAATCATCGATTTATCAATTTCACCATTTTCTCTCAAAACTAACCTAAGCTCTAATAATAAATTTTTTAGAACTTAAAGCATCTAACTAGAACCCACCTTAGAAATTAATGATGATGAAGAAGTTGAGATGATTTGGTGAAGAGAAGATGATGATCCAAGCACTTTTCCTCTTCTAGGTTTTCTCTCTTCTTCCTTGCTCTTCTTCTCTCAAGCTTTTTTTTTCCCTTGTAAACTTATTTCTATTTTTAGAGTAATAAGGTACAAGAGAGATATAGTGAAACAAATTACTATCAGTTAGTAACACCAACTGGTCCATAATTGAGGGTATCCAAAAATGTCGCTAATGCACCACTTAATAAAACCTTAGAGTTAGATAATATTAACTAAATTAATTCGAGTTCATCGGTTGCTCTAATGACCTTAACAAATAACTCTAAAAGCACACCAGAACCTTATTGATCTCAATTAATATTATCTAGAGCATTAAATAAATACGGGGTATTCCCCTCCTTAGATAAAATTTTGTCCTTGAATTTAAAAGATTACCTGAAAAGATGAGGGTAAACATCCCACATTTCCGATTCGAGTTCCCAAGTAGCATCACCCGGATGCGTTACATCCCACTGTACCTTAACAAGTGGAATCTCATTGTTCCTTAAAATTTTGGTTTCTCTTCCCACGATATGGCTCGGTTGAGGCTCAAACATTAAATCTTCTTCTATCTCTATGGAATCTGGAAGAATTGGCTGAAGAGGATTAGAAATAAACTTCCAGAGTTAAGACACGTGAAAGACATCATGCATCTCTGACAGAGAGGGTGGTAATTCCAGCCTGTGAGCTACTTCAACAATCCTTTCTAATATTTGATATGGTCCAACATATCTCGGACTTAGCTTTTGCGACTTAAACGATCCTTTCAATCTCAATCTCGGAGTAACCTTCAAAAACAAATGGCCACCTTCATCGAATTCTAAAGTCTTCTACGGTTATCCTCATAATTGTTCTGGTGATCTTGTGCTTGTTTAACTTCTTCACGAATCATCCTAATCTTTTTTCGTAGTCTCTTAAATAATCTCTGGTCCCAAAATTCTATCTTCTCCAACCTCTGCCCAACACAAAGGTGTCCTATATTTCCTTCCATAAAATACTTCATAAGGAGCCATACCGATACTCGCATGGTAACTATTGTTATATGTAAACTCAATCAAAGGTAACAGTTCCTTCCAATTTCATCTACTTTCAAGCAAACAAGCTCTCAACATGTCTTCCATCGTTTTAATCGTCAGTTCCATTTGACCATCAGTTTAAGGATGATTTAATGTACCCAAACACAAATTTGTACCCATAGCTTGTTGAAAAGCTCTCCAGAATCTTGAAGTAAAATTTGGATCTCTATCTGACACAATGTTAGAGGGAACACCATGAAGTGTCACAGTTTTAAAAATAAACAACCTTGTAAGATGACTTGCCTTGTAAGTAGTCTTTACGACTAAGAAATGTGCAGATTTTATTAGTCGATCCACAATCACCCAAATAGAATCATATCCACCTTGTGTACGGGGTAAACCAACCACAAAGTCCATAGAAATACTGTCACTTCCATACTGGAATTTCTAAAGGTTGTAACAAACCGCCCGATCTTTGGTGTTCAATCTTTACCTGTTGGCACACTGCACACTTCAACACATACACCATAATATCTATTTTCATTCTGGACCACCAATAGTCCCTCTTCAAATCTTGATAAATCTTCTAAGAACCTGGATGTATAGTAAAAGTACCTTTATGAGCTTCCTCCAAAATCTTCCTTTTTAATACCGCATCATTCGGAATACAAATCCTTTAATCAAACAGAATAATGCCATCTGTAGCTCTTACAAAACCCAGTTGAACCAACATTTCTTGCAACTTCTCATCTAACACTTTATCTTGTTGAATTTCATCTATTAAAGTAGAATTAACATTTAAATTTCCCATTATCACACCATTGTGAGTCCAAACAAACTGAAGATTAAGACCTCGAAACTTTTCCAATAAGGCATACTCTAACATCATCAACTCGACACTATGAATCACCTTCCGACTTAATGAATCTGATACCTTATTTGCGTTTCCTGGATGGTACTTTAGTTCCAAATAATAATCCTTTAAATACTTCATTCATCTCCTTTGATGCATGTTCAACTCCTTTTTATCAAATAAGAACTTTAAACTCTTATGATCGTTGAACATCTCAAATCGTACACCATACAAATAATGGCATCACACCTTCAGAATAAACACAACCGCTACTAATTCCAAATCATGAGTTGGATAATTCTTGTCATGCAATTTTAATTGACGATAAGTATAAGCTACTATTTGACCACCTTGCATTAAGACCCCTCCTAGTCCCATCTTTGACACATCAAGAAAACCTCATACGACTTGTTAGGATCATGAATGATCAAAAAGGGGGAAGCTGTCAATCTTTCCTTCAGACTCCTAAAACTTCATTCACAACGGGAATCCTACTCATAAGCGAAATCTTTTCGAGTAAGCTTAGTCATTGGTTAGGCCAATTGAGAAAAACCTTGGATAAACCTTCTATAGTAACTAGCCAATCCCATGAAACTTCTAACTTCTGAAGCATTATTTGGTCTCTCCCAATTAATCACCGTTTTGACCTTCGATGGATCTACTACCATGCCTCCTTGAGATATAACATGACCAAGAAATTTAACTTTCGACATCCAAAACTCACACTTGATTTACTTAGCAAAAAGTTGCTTCTCTTGCAATACCAATAAAATGATTCTCAGATGTTCTTTGTGCTCTTGCGGAGTCCGAGAATAAATAAGAATGTCATCAATAAAGATCATCATGAATTGGTCCAAGTAAGCTTGAAATATTTGATTTATATAATCCATGAAAACATTTAGATAATTCTTTACATTGAAACGCATTATTAAGAATTCGTAATGGCCACAACGGGTCCTAAACGCAGTCTTTGGCACATATGCACTCTTCACACTAATCGAGTGATAACCTGACCGTAAATCAATATTTGAGAACACGCAGGCTCATTTCAATTGATCTAACAGGTTGTTTATCCTGGGTAAGGGGTATTTGTTCTTGATGGTGACTTTATTCAACTGACGGTAATCACTACATAATTGTATCCTACAATCCTTCTTCTTTACTAGTAATACTGGAACTCCCCAAAGGTGAAACACTAGGTCGAACGAAATATTTGCCATTAACTCCTCCAATTGATCCTTCAATTCTCTGAACTCTAGTGGTGCCATCCAATATAGAGAAACGAATATAGGAGTCATTCCTGGTACCAGGTTGTTGTACCCCAAAATTTGACCTCTCACAATCAAAGCAATGTGTCCCAAGAGTTCTCTCAAGGTTCACAAGGTTAACAAAGTTCACAATTTGTCAAATGGATTGAAGGTTTCATCAGACAAAGTCTCCTCCTGAACAATGGATCCAAAACTAGGGTTTTGAGTTTCTCTAAGTTAAATGGATTTCCAATGCCTCAAATGAGCTTCATAACATCCCACATGTCTTCAAGAATCCTCATGTCAAGTTTCAGGGCTTTCCCAATAAATTTGACCAGTCAGATGATCAGATGTTCAAAAATTAGTCAAGTTGATTAAAAAGTCAAACTGAAGCCAACTGTGATCAAATTAAAGTCAAACTTCAAGGAAAATTCATCATTTGATCAAGGGTTGATCATGATTCATCAAGTAAATTTCAGATCATCAAGAATCAGGAGTTTCTAAATTAGGGTTTTCATAGTAAAAGTCAACTGAACTTTGACCAGCCATAACTTTCACATGCTTCATAAAAAATTTCTCATCCAAAGCTCATTTAAAGGAAATTGAATTATCTACAACTTTGTGTCTCACAAGCCAAGCCTAAAAATGCTTCATTTGGAAGGTATGAGCTAAGACATTATAGGTCATTTCAAAAGTCAACAAAAAGTCAACTTTTTTCAAAGAGCATAATTTGAAAATGATAAAAGATATGGACATGAGACCAAAGAGGTTTGTTATAGAACTCTCTAAGCTTTACAAAATGTCCAAGATCACTCTCATAGCCTTAAAACTAAGGGATTTATGCCTTGTCAAAGTTGGGAAATTTTCAAGGGGTGCATGAAGCAAATGAGGTCTAAAATCCAAAATTTTCGAGGGGTGCATTTACAAACATTGTTTTATTAAAATAATTCTTTTCCAAAACTTCAAGATAGACATAAGCATTGAATTTTGAATATCATTGTTTGCATATGACTAAGTGTTTGACAACAGAGAAACTTACATGATGAACAATCAATGAATCAAAGTCTTCCCGATAGACAAAGTTTCTTCCTGGATCAAAGTTAATGTATACAAAGGGGCATAGTCACTATCTCCCAATCAAGGGGGCATGCCATGTTACTGTCCAATTCATTTGGGGCAATCAGGTCAAGATTCAACTATGCTTAAGTAGGTCAGGGGCAGGTCTCCTCATCTATCTAAATTACCAAAGGTAACATTACAGAGTTCACGATGCCAGGGGCATATTATTGTGGAGAATTCTGCTTATTTCTCTTGAGGTAGCTCTGTTGAGATACTTCCATTATGGGACAATTCATCCTCAACAAAGGGGCATCTCTCTCTTTCCAAATCTAATACCCGGAGCGTATATGGTCCATCACAATTTGAAAACACGTTCTTCTCATTGTATTACCTTGATATTGGATTCTCAGCAGAAGCCATTGTGAAAATTAACTATCTACGCCAGTAGTATCAGATGGTATTAGTATCATGTCTTCGGATCCAGCCATGATAATTTCTGGGAAATTATTCAGGAAAGTTAAGAACCTTAGAAACTCTAAATCCAATCGGTTATACACTCTCTAAGTTGAAACGATTCTGTTTTTGAGTTCAGGTTTACTTTTCCCTCTTTATTCAAGTAAGAGATGTTTTCCGAATTTAGGTTTACTTTTCCCCTTTTACTAAAGTGAGAAACATTCGTTGATTATGTTTGAATGTATCAATGCTTTTGAATATGATTGATGTTTACCAGAAATGCATAAAATACAATACTAGTATTTATTAAGGACGATCGGAGATAGGAATTCAACGAATCTTCACCGGTTCATCCCCACAGAGTAATCTTTACGAATATTCTTACGGAATACTTCAAGTAATATCTCGTACTTCCAACTCGACGAAGTCTTCAAGCAGTTTCATATCCTCCGAAGAATTGATACTTAACCAAATAGGTCTCTCAGATTTATGTCCATCTCTTTTATACTCAATCAGGATATTCAAGAACTTAATCCTTCAATAATAAATACGACGAACGAAAATGGGATGTTCTAAGTACGATATTTTTAAACAAGACGGGAAAGAAGTCTTCATATTTCTCAATAACGAATCAAGATTTATTTTCCCCAGTCAGCGGTTGTTATACGAAGCTACTGAGCTACTGATAAGCTTCCTTACATAATTCATACATGCATCATCCATATCATAACATATATATATATATATATATATATATATAACATTTTCATACAAACATCATCTTGCAAAGCATTATTATATAGAATTAACTTTATTTTCAGGTTAATTCCTTTAGTAGACGAACGTCATCGACAACTTATCCTCGAGGTTGCTATATCTCCCTAAGGGTTACTTCAAACGACATCTTGGATTGTGTTATCCCCCAAGAATACATATACAAATGTCTGGAGCTTCTACAACATTCGGTCATGCCTTGGGTCATTGTTTATCTTCCCAAAAGTTATCCCATTACCTTGGGCCGTTGTTTATCTTCCCAAAAATCTATATCATTACCTTGGGCCGTTGTTTATCTTCCCAAAAGCTATATCATTACCTTAGGTTATTGTTTATCTTCCCAAAAGTTATATCATTACATTGGGCCGTTGTTTATCTTCCCAAAAGTCATATCATCATACCTTGGGCCGTTATTTATCTTCCCAAAAGCTATCTCATTACCTTGGGTCGTTGTTTATCTTCCCAAAAGCTATATCATTACCTTGGGCCATTGTTTATCTTCCCAAAAAGCTATATCATTACCTTGAGACTTTGTTTATCTTCCAAAAAAGCTATCCCATTACCTTGGGCCATTGTTTATCTTCCCAAAAGCTATATCATTATCTTGGGCCGTTGTTTATCCTCCCAAAGGCTATCTTGGGCCGTTGTTAATCTTTCCAAAAGCCATATCATCATACCTTGGGTCGTTGTTTATCTTCCCAAAATCTATATCATCATACCTTGGGCCGTTGTTTATCTTCCCAAAAGCTATATTATCATTACCTTGGGCCGTTGTTTATCTTCCCAAAAGCTATATCATTACCTTGGGCTGTTGTTTATCTTCCCAAAAGCTATATCATTACCTTGGGCCGTTGTTTATCTTCCCAAAAGCTATATCATTACCTTGGGCCATTGTTTATCTTTCCAAAATCTATATCATTACCTTGGGTTATTTCATCTTCCCAAAAGCTACCTCTTCAAACTTTGGACTATTTCATTCTCCAAGAAGTATATCTGAAGAACTTTTCTCCGAATGGCATCTTTAAGCCCATTCAAGTAATACAATCTTTTCTCTGAATGGAATCTTTAAGCCCATTCAAGCAATTCAACCAACTAAAAGTATCATCCTACGCACCGACGAGTGCAAATTTTTGGGCTTTTGTGTTCAATCCCCTTCGACCTTCCAGTCACGAATGACGTGCATGCCAATCTAACTCCTCAGGTTTCAGAAAATTAAATAGGGGAAGTTGTTGTACCCCAAAATTTTCCCTCCCACAATCAAAGCAATATGTCCCAAGAGTTCTCTCAAGGTTCACAAAGTTCACAATTGGTCAAATGGATTGAAGGTTTCATCAGACAAAGCCTCACCTTGAACAATGGATCCAAAAATAGGGTTTTGAGTTTCTCTAAGTTAAATGGATTTACAAGGCCTCAAATGAGCTTCATAACATCCCACATGTCTTCAAGAATCCTCATGTTAAGTTTCAGGACTTTCCCAATATGTTTGACCAGTCAGATGATCAGATGTTCAAAAATCAGTCAAGTTGATTAAAAGGTCAAACTGAACAACTAGGGTCAAAATTAAAGTCAAACTTCAAGTAAAATTCATCATTTTATCAAGGGTTGATCATTATTCATCAAGGAAATTTCAGATCATCAAGAATCAGGAGTTTCTAAATTAGGGTTTTCATAGTAAAAGTCAACTGAACTTTGACCAGCCATAACTTTCACATGCTTCATCAAAAATTTCCCATCCAAAGCTCATTTTGAAGGAAATTTAATTATCTACAACTTTGTGTCTCACAAGCCAAGCCTAAAAATTCTTCATTTGGAAGGTATGAACTAAGACATTATAGGTCATTTCAAAAGTCAACAAAAAGTCAACTTTTTCCAAAGAGCATAATTTGAAAATGGTAAAAGATATGGACATGAGACCAAAGAGGTTTGTTAAAGGACTCTCTAAGCTTTACAAAATGTCCAAGATCACTCTCATAGCCTTAAAATTAGGGATTTATGCCTTGTCAAAGTTGGGAAATTTTCAAGGGGTGCATGAAGCAAATGAGGTCTAAAATCCAAAATTTTCCAAATGGGCTCACCAAATTCCAACCCAATCTCAAAGATAACATCAAGCATGACCCAATGATCATTTTTTTCAGATTTTTATATTTTATATTTTATTATTTTGGATTTTATTTAATAAAATTCAATTTTAATGAAAATAAAATACAAAAAGTCAAATAAAAAATTAGATCTTTGTTCTAGAAACTCATAAACAACCTTAAAAGTGATTTGATACTATCCAATTTCGTGCTAGATCAAAATAGCAAGAGTATATTTGATTTTTTTACACATTTATGGTTGATTTTTCCTTCACCATCAAGTCATCCAAAGGCCCATACAATCCACCAATTTTTTGACCTAATTTCACTCTACTATAAGAGTATAACTTAATACAAACACAAGACACGAAATTGCAGCAGCCAAGAACACATTCAACTTTCAAAATTCAACAAAAAAAGTGAGATACGATTTTTCATTTAAGGCCATTTTCAAGGTGAAATAAGGATTGCAACACCTTCTTTGAGGTTCATGGAACGCATTTGCATCATTTATATTGTCCAAAACCTTCTCATAAGCCGAAACCGAACCGCCCTTGTTCTTGCGTTTTATTTTTTCGATTTCATGTGTATCATTGTTTTAATTCATATTTGATGGTTGATTAATGTTTATATTGATGTTTAGAATAATTCTGGATGGTTTGATTGAAGGTTTGATGCAGGAAACACGAGGAGCCATTGTTAGGGTTCAAGGTTTCAAAATAGGTTTTTTGATTTAACAGATTTAAATGAATTTTGAGGACATGATTGAACTGAGTGTGATGTGAGGATTGTTTTTATATGATTAATTTGATAAATTTTGCAGGATTAGTGATGTTTGAAAGAATGAACATTATATGCGAAAAAATTCGCAGCAAAGATCATAGGTAAAATCGCAGGAAATTTCACTGGTTTTCCTACGAAATCCCAAGGTTGAAGATGACTATTTAGGCGCGAAAATTCGTTTTTAAATATCAATTTATTTTTTTATGAATTGTTTGCGTTTTAATTTCAGAAACAATGCTTGGTTAAGTTGACAAAGGCGCGCGTGTGTAGTCTCCAAGACAGGGGTTCGATCTTGGCTGATGCAACTTTTTTCTCTCTAATTTATTTGTTTTTGTAGGTTTATTATATAATGGATGTTGCCTGGAATATGGACAAGGCGCGCGCCTAGCCCAGTTGGTGGAGTATACCCCCTGCAGGTATAAGGGCCTGAGTTCGAATCTCAGGTCCCTTTATTTCGTGTTTTTTTTTTCTGTTTTGTTTTGTTTTGTTTAATTTATTTAATTAACTTTTTAAACAAATAAATAGCCAAAATTAATCATAATTATTCTAATTAATTTGACATAATAAGATCAAAACTTTTTCTAATAAAAAATCAATAATCTTATGTATAGATAATCTTTACTTTTAAATAAAATTAATTTATTAAATTTGTTTCTTAAATCAATTAATTCCATTTAATTTGTAAGCTAACTATTTTTTTTTAATAATTTGTATATAGTTTTTTTCCTTTTATTTATTTATTTCATAAGTAAAATAATAATCAAGTAATTATTTCTTAAAAAAACATTTTCTTATTAGTTGTATTTTAATTAAAATCTCAAATCATTTTCTTTTAAAAAATAAATAAGTAAGTCTTGTATATATACTCTTATAAACTCATCATTAATTTTTCTTTAATTTTTTAAATTTTCCTTAATTAAATTTTCAACCTTAACTTTCTTAATATTAACCCTAATTTTTGTAATTAAAACTTTAAACCTAATTTTTAACTTTAAATCTTAATTTTATTTTCTTTAATTTATTTTGCTTTTATTTCCTTTATTTAATTTTGATTTATTTATCATATTAGGAAAATGTATAATTTGTAATTATTGTAATTTATTTTCCGTCCGATTATATTGTATCTGCCCCGAAGCCAAGTAATAACGTAGTTATTTTATTGTTTTTCGCAATTTATTTATTTATTTTATGGATAATAAATAGGGAGTGCAAAAAAAAAAACTCAATTGAAACTAAAAGGACTTAGATCATTAAATAAAAATAATAAATATCTGAAAATAAATATTCACACACGTAAGTCGGTCTATGATCGTTGTCTGCACCTCCTAGGGTATCCTTCTTGGCTGCCTTATTAAACGGTCAAGTCCCTCGAAAGTGGGGTGTCTTAAGCAAAACCCTAATAATAAAATCATCTTGTCCCTCCCTCCGGTTAAAAGATCAAGTCCCTACGATGTTGCATACGGTGTTGCCTAGAATGATCTTGTCCCTCCATTTATAAAAGATGATAGTCCCTCCCAAATTGCTAAAGACACCCCCTAATTGCCTTCATTGATCGTACGATGACCCTACGCCAGTCCCCTAAAATCCAAGGTAATGATTACCAATTCCTTAATAATAGGGACAGTCTTACCCTTTAAAGAACATATAAGAACATGAATGACTTAGTCTAGGGTAGGTACCTCATAGTTACTTGCTCACACTTCAAAAAGAAAATACTTTTCACACCTCACTATTTTCAAAAAAATTTAAACAAGGCTTTATATACATCCATACGAGGATCATTACAAAGTATTTAGAAAATTTTCTAATCACACACTTCTCACTTTCAAAACAATTAAGTGAGCTAAGTAACTAAGAGCCCATGGATAACCATGGATATAAATGGTGCTAACACCTTCCCTTTATATAACCTACCCCCCGAACTCAAGTATTTTAAAAATAGGTCTTTCCTGTTCTTTTATGTCCTTCATGCTTGGATAAAATAAAAGTCGGTGGCGACTCTTACTATCTGCAACATTCATAGAAAGTCAGTTCTCCCACCGTGTTACACAGGCCAATAGAGAATTCTACTTATCTTTACAGAGGAAGAGAAATGACATCCTCAGGAAAAACTTTTGGAAACTCACAAACTACATGAATATGCAACACTTGTTGATCGCTAATCGTCCTTAGTAAGAACCAAAAGAATAAATTTCTCCATCTTAAACAAGAAATTTATCATTCCAACCATACCTTCTAAAATTGTAGTTAAAACATCCTTTAGAGTAGCCTCAACAAATGGAATGATGATTAGCTTCTCTTCGCAACCAATAAACATTGAATTAGCAGATAGTCAATCCATCCCCAAGACAATGTCAACTTTCTTAAGCGGTAAAAAAATAAGATAAATTTGAAAAACTCTACCATCCACAGACAAAACACAATTTTCACACATCAAAGGTGTCTCGACTATTTCATCCATGGCGGTGGTAACAAGCATATGAGGAGACAACATAATGGATTGCGACCCAAGTCACTTCATAAATTGAATTGACACAAATGAGTATGTTGCTCCACAATAAAATAATACAAAACAAGGATGCTCGTTTACGAAACACGTACCAACAATTAAGGAGTTGTCACCCTTAGCCTTCCTTGCCTCCAAAGTATAAACTCTTTCAGTGCTTTTCCCTTGAACTTGGTCCCTACTCTGAGGACAATCTCTAGCCATGTGTCCCACTTTCTGAAACTGATAACGCTTCATTGCTTCCATGCCACACCTCCCAAAATGACTCTTACCGCAAGTATGACATACAAGGGGTGCACTGGTTCTAGGACTCTGCATTTGTTTCCCTTTGAAGGGTTGTGGTCTAGAACTAAACTATTGGCTTGATCTTCCTCGGTTATGTTGAATCATCTTACTCAAATCTCCTTCAGCTTGAACTCTCTTTAGACTACTTTCAGCTACATAACATTGCCTTAGCAACTCATAGTAAGTAGTGAACTCCCTCTGAGACACACTATGGGAGATTTCAGCTCTCAATCTAAAAAGGAATTGGTCAATCTTCCATTTCTCATCTGGAGCATACTTAACCTTCCTAGAGTAAGAACCCGTGTCCTCGAACTTCTCAACATAACTGGCCACAATCATGTTGCTTTGTCTTAGCTGTTGGAATTCAAACTCTTTTTGGGTCCTCAAAGAGCTAGGGAAATACTTCTCCATGAAGATAGTCTTAAATTGTTCCCACTCCTTAGGTATATCCTGGATAGTCATTAAAGTTGAAGCTGTAAAGCCCCAATTTTATAAATTATTTTTATAAATAAAATATAAAGAGTATGGTGGTGTATTTGGATTAATAGGTAGAAGAATATTTTATTTAAATAATGATAATATGATGAGGTGGTATTATTATTATTATTATATTGTTATTTAATAAATAAAATAAAATAGTAAGTTGGAGGTTTGAGGGGAAAGGTTGTAATTTGGTTATGTTATGAAAAAGGGAGAACACGATACATTTTCTCACTATCGTATTTGGACGAAGGAAAGAGGGCTCTGGAGAAAAAGGGAGAAGAGGAGGAGAATCAAGGATCGTAGAGTCCAAGGTCGATAATTCAGAAAGCTCCGTTCAATTTTGAGGTAAGGGGGGAGAAAGGGTTTTATATGGGTGACCTAACATAGAAGGGTAATTGGGAGATCCTTACTCCCTAGGGTTTATGATTGATGATTGAATTTGATGAAATTATGATATGTTTGTGAGTAATTGACAAATTGTTGAAATGTTTATGAATTGTTTGATGATTACGGATATATATTGTGTTTTGATATTGAATTGGTGATATATGTTTGGTATGGTGAGAATTGGTTTTTGACTATTATAAAGAATAAGTAATTAGAGAAGATGAAGAAAAATTATAATTCTTCTTATTTGATCTGTAAAATTTGAGTTATATGAATAATTGATGTTAGAGGTATAAGTTGGTAGTAAATGGGGTAATTGGACAATTTTGGATGCTAAAATTGAATTAAAAAGAATTGGATTCGTGTTGGTGTAGAAGAGGATGAAAAATAGAGATTTTGTGAAAAACTGACTTTTTGGTGCAGGGTCCCTGACACGGGCCGTGTCACAGGACACGGTTGGCCGTGTCAAGCCACCGGAAGAGGATTTTGGTGGGTTTTTGGGGAGGACGACCACCAGAGGGTGTGACACGGGCCGTGTCACACGACACGGGCGACCGTGTCACCCTTCTGGACTTTGGAAAATGTTGTTTTTGTGAGCCACGCCTCAGGCCACCTGACACGGACCGTGTCAGGGGACACGGGGGGCCGTGTCAGGCCTCTGTACTTTGGATTTTTGCCATATCTTAAGTCGGATTTAAACTATTCTTTTAGTTAAGCATCATACCATAAGTCTAAGGCTATAAGGATAAAGTTTAATAGTGAAAATAAGACCTAACGAACAACTTTAGTGAAGGAGACTTAAGTGATTATGGGAATTAGATAGACTTGCTAGAGATGTATTGAATTGTATTGATTATGGAATGGCTAATAACTGAGGAGGATCGTGTTTATTGGAGCCATTGTTGATTGTATGCTTTGCGTAGACTCTATGATGTAAGGTTTGGTAGCAGCGAAGATCAAAAGGATCATGTTATATTGGGAAGTGTAAGGAAAATGATTGAGAGTGGAATTAAGGTAGAGTTCCTAAGATATGTTAACCGGTGATTAGTGTGTAAGGATATAAGTATTTATGATGAATGATATGATTTGATGATGAACCATATGGATTATGTTGATAATATGTGTTGAACATTGTCTGACTATTTATGTGACCCATGTGATGGGATGTGCGTTAAATTATGAAGATCATGAGGATCATGTTGGCATGATTGTATTTATGCGTATTTGTGTTGAGGTATGTTATGTGCTTAGTACTAATTATATGATGAAATGATATATGATTGATGAAGATCATGAAGGTCGTATTTGTTATGATTGTATTCATATGAGAATTATGATAATGTATGTCTTGTACAAATTGTATGATTAAATGCTTGATGTTTGAGGAAGATCATGAGGATTATATTGATATGACTATATGTAACACGGTGGGAGAACTGACTTTAGTTAAATGTTGCGGATAGCAAGAGTCGCCACCGACTTTTATTTTTATCCAAAGGAAAGGGCATAAAAGAACAGGAAAGACCTTAAATGATTTTTTGGGTCTGGGGGGTAGGTTATGTAAAGGGAAGGTGTTAGCACCCTTTACATCCATGGTTATCCATGGGCTCTTAGTTACTTAGCTCACTTTAAATTGTTTTGAGAAGTGTAGTGTGTGATTAAAAAATTTCTTAAGTACTTTATAATGACCCTTGTACGGATATATATAAAGACTTTGTTTTGAAAATTGTTTAAAATGTAAAGTGTAATGAAGTAATTTGATGAAAAAAGTGAGCAAGTACTTAAGAGGAACCTACCCTAAGTTAAATCTTTATTGTTCTTAAATGTTCTTTCAATGGTAAGACTATCCCTATTATTAAGGAATAGGTAGTCATTACCTTGGATGTTAAGGGACAAACGTAGGGTCATCGTATGGTCATAGAAAGCAACTTTGAGGGGTTTCTTTAGCAATTCGTAGGGACTATCATCATTTATTCGAAGGGACAAGATCATTATTCCGTAGGCAACCTCGAAGGGACTTGATCTTTTAAACTGTAGGGACTTGATAATTTTTATGAAGGGACTTTGCTTAAGACACCCCTATATTCGAGGGACTTGACCATGTTTAAGGTAACTGAGAGGGGTAACTTAGGAAGTGCAAGACGGCGATCAAAGATCGACTTACGTGTGTGAGTGTTTATATTCAGGTATTTATCGTATTTTAATTATCTAAGTTCAATTTAATTACATATAAGTTATACAAACCCTAAGGTTACTAACCATATAGTAAAATATTTACAAAGAAAATAAAGACGGAAAAATAAATCTATAAGTTATTACAAGGCTTTGGCAGATACATAATAGTAGGATAAAAATAAATTATAAAGCAAGAATAATAGATATAATAAAATAGTAAATAAGCAATAATAATACTAATAAAGCAAAAATAATAAAGTTAAATTTAATTAAGAAAAAAAAGTTTAGCTTAGACAAGTTAGATTTTTTAGAAGTTATTAGAATGAGTGAAAAAAAAGTAATTAAGTTTAGAGAAAAACAATTAAAGATTATTGAGAAAAACTTTTAATTATTTACACTATATGATTATTACTATTATAATAAAATACTATTAATATTTAAAATATTATTGACAAAATGTTATTGAGAAATTTTTTAGAGAAAAAAAAATTAATTTAATATGTACAAAATAATAAAAGAGTTAGTATTTACAAAATAAAGATTTATTGTTATAAATAAGTAGTAAAATAAGTTTATAAAAATAATTAACATTTATTTACAAAAAATATAAAGATTATAGAAAAATATTAAATAAGTAATTTAGTAGGTTTTCACGCCCTACATTACTAAACCACGCAGTTAACATAGGATCAATGGCAGGAATTTAAATGACAGAAAATAAATGGCAGAAAAATAAAATGGCCGAAAATAAATGGCAGAAAATAAATGGCAGAAAAATAAAATGACAGAAAATAAATGGCTAACTATTACATCGCTTTGGGGCATTTACATCATTGTAAGGCGAAAAATAAAAGTAAACCAAAAAATATTACCGATGAGAAATAATCACATAAAAATAAAGCGCAGATGAATAACATAAAAATTAGTGAAAATAAGAAATAATAACAAGTTTGTTAAGGTTTGAGAAAAGGTTTATGATTTAGAGAAAATAACACGGTTAAAGTTTATAAGAAATTTTTAAGGTTTACATGAAAAATTAAGGTTTATGCAAATATATAAAAAAAAAGTTTTGTTGTTAAAAAAAACTATTTTGAATTATTAATTTAATAAAATAAATAATTAATTAACATTATGAATGGATTATGAAGATAAGTAATTAAAATAAAAGTTAAGAGTTTTTTTTAGAAAATAAACAAATAAAATTAATCTAAATATTTAAGGTTAGTTAATTTAAGAAATTAGAGAATTAAAAACAATAGAGGAAATTAGGAGAAATTAGGAAAGAGAAGATAAACCCATGTTTCTTTGTCAAAATGCACTCAAAATTACCAGCCTTGCCTTCTTGACACTAAGACACGCGCGCACATGTGAATGTACCTGGAAAATAGTTATTATATAATAAACTTGTTTCTTTGTCAAAATGCCCTAAAAATTACCAGCCTTGCCTTCTTGACACTAAGACACGCGCGCACATGTGAATGTACCTGAAAAATAGTTATTATATAATAAAACAAAACGTATATAAAAAAATGGTTGAGGCAAAATCGTCAAGGTTTAGGAAAAAATCAGGGTAGTTAGTTATGAAAAATGTGCAGATATAAATTTATCAAGAATAAAACAAAAGATTAAAAAATAATGTTGCTAACGCAAAATTGCGATCATCGCAACTAGACTGGATCAACACAAATGCCACGCCTCATGCACATAAATATGCGAACAGCGTATCGACACGATCCAATCCAAACAAAGTAATTAAAAAAAATAAGAATCGACAATATCAAAGCAAAACTATAAAAATAAAACAATATATATATAAGCGAAAGAAGAAAAAAACCTGTAGAAAGAATAAAAAAAGGTATGGTTAGGCACTTCATGTAGAAAGAAGAATAAAAAATGTAACGTGTAGTTCATATAGTACACAAGAAGAAGAGAAAAAGAGTATATATTAACAAAACAAAAGAAGAATATATTTTGGCACATGTATGATCCGCCTTTTAGTGTTCTTATTTTTTCGGTTATATTTCTCCCTGAGGCAAGAATTTTTTTCGTATTGCGGTTGAGAGAGGAGTGATAAAATGAGAAATGAGAGAGAGCTCTTATGTGTAAAACAACATGTATTTATAGATTAAGAAAATTAGGTTAAAAAGTTTAAAAGGAAATAAAATTAGTCTTAATCCCTATTGATTAAAAAATATTTGAACAAAATTATATGATTTTTACTTGGTCACCAAGTAGACCAGTTAGAAACTAAGTATGACACAAAAATGATATAAATTGACCAATAGAAAACGAGTATAGACGAAAAGAAATGTTTTTGGTATTTATTATGAATTTTTTTTTGAATTTTTTTTCATAAAATAATGATTTAAATGAAAAAATCATATTTTTAAAAATGCATTAAATGCAAATACGAAAATTAAAAATTACATAATTAAAAAATGTTATTTTTGTGATTTTTTCATAAAAAATAAAAATAGGAAAAGTTATTAGTAAAGGAAAAAATTAAAAAAAATTAAAAAGAGCGGAAGGTGGGATTTGAACTCACAACCTCTCACAATTATATCCCTTATACTCATCTTTCTACCAATTGTGCTATTTTATTTATTCGAAATAAAAAAGCACCAGAAAGCATATGAAGCGGGTCAAAATTTGGGGTACGACAAGTGTAAGGAAACCTTGTGAATCAATTTGTCTCAAATATGTGAGGGCAAATTTTGGGGTACAACACTATATTCATATGTGAATTGAAAATGTATGTTGTAATCGAGATTTTGCATACGCGTACATGTTGGTGGAATAATCATATCTCGGATGGAGCATAAGTGATTATTCAGATTCAGTAGGAGCATAAGCGATGCATCCGGTCTGAATCGATGGATATTTGATGAAGTCGGTACCACATTTGCATTGTGTATTGAGTCACATTGCATTGATATGAATGATTGATTGATGTTGTATGTTATGATGAAGGTGCGTGAATTACCTCTTCATATATGTTATTTGCACCGTTATTATATGAAACTATTTCTCACCCCTTTGTTGTTTTGTGGTGTCTGTGCTTCTTCGGGAGTATAGATAACCCAAGTATATGAGAAGTGTTGGGTATGGCTTGATCGAGTCCTAGGCGCTCTGGTATGTAACGGGAATGGGGATTTTATTAATTTGTTTTATTGTGTCTTTCAAACTTTGTTATAGTTACGTATCAAGTTAATAGAAGCATTATGTTATACTTTGGAATATTATGCCTCTGAGCATTTGGATGTTGAAAATATTATTTCCGCTGCTTATGAATAAAATAAAATGGAATGTTTGCTTGGTTTTGAAGAGTAATCACTCACTTTATTATTTGAACTTTGATTTTTGTGAAAACTCGTATTATTTTTGAAAATGGGAAAAGTGGGTGTTACAATTGGTATCAGAGTAGGTCGGTCCGTTCGGCCAAGTTGTCGTGTGTCGTTTGTCCCGGAGTATGCGATATATGTGAAACACTATTGGTACTTGCATGTTTGTTAGCTGTTTGTTTGCAAGTGTTGTTAAATATAAGTGGGGGAGACGTTATTGCTTCTCCTGAGAGTTGGCTGGTGGTGTATTGGAATTACGGTGTGGCAGAAGTTACTAAGGTAGGCCTTAACTAAGGATTCACTCGTGACGCAACTTAGTTTACAAGATGCAAGGAATTCTATTAAAGTTGAGAGATATGGCTGATTACCATCATGATTGTCGGCTACTTATTGACAACTTGAGGAACTGATCACCCTCAATCCCTTGTCGATAGTAAACGAAATCGTGTTGGATACAAAAGACATATTTTTTAGCTGAGATAGTATGTTCAGCAGACCATTTGGAGTTGAGCCAGAGCTATTAGTGGTATAAAGGAGTAGATGTAGATTCCGGTATCTGGACAAGATATGAATATAAGGATTGATTATGTTGATTAAATATTACTAATGGTTACTCCTCAGTGAGTAGGAAGTGAATTTGGAATGGACGATTATGAAAAGTGGAACGGGCTATCTACTGGGTACGTAGAGGAACTTTTGAGAGAGGATTCTAATGTATGATTTGGTAGCGTATATGGTATTGATTGGGAGTAAGGGTACATCGATGGACCGTCTGTAGAGTACGAATGGTAATTGTGTTTTGGAGAATATATTAGAGGTGTTGTTATAAGGAAAGATAGGACTATTCCTTGGTCGGCCCTGGTGCCAAGAGGAGTAGTTGGAAGTTTCATCGACAAAAAGGATTGTGAGAACAAGGGTGACTTCTGGAAAAACTTTGGTGTTATTGATATAGGAAGACGAGGATGTAAAGTTGCATGTTGATTAGTGTATATTGTAAGGATTTACCATTGTGATGGGAATAAACTGAATTCGATTGGTAACAGACCAAGAGTGAGTTGTAATTCATCAGTAATATTGTTGTTGTGAGTTGGATTATCATACCTACCAGGACCTTGAATTAATTGGAATTTAATAAGTATGTTATAAAGAGAAGGTGGTAATTGGAACCAGATGTTAACATGCCATGTATGATAAATTTAATGCGTTGAGGGATGTGGAATAAGGATTGAGGAGGTAAATAATGAGTTATGTTTGGGCATAGCATGATAAGAGATGGATGAGTTTTTGAAAACACGAAAGTGAAATTTTTGTGGAAATTAATTATAACCATGTGTCTTCGCAATGTAGTGAAGTTGAATTATTGCCTTAGTAGTATGGTGTATGTTGATACAATAGAGTATGGATAGTTTCATAGATGTTTTTCTTGTCGTGGTTAGTATGGGACGAGGCAAGAGAGTTATAAGTATCAATGTATGTGTTGGACTATTAAGACAGAGGCGAAATAATAAGTGTGCAATATCTATTTTCTGGAATTTATGAATTAAGGGTCTAGTAATGTGGAATTTGAAACGTTGGAAGGATGATCCAACGAGAGAGTAGAGGTAATGTGTAACTGTGAAATGATCATGGATGTTATGTAGAAGATTGTGGTGATCGGTATGTATTAAAGTGAGTACGGAGTATGAATTGTTCCTTCCATATTTATTGGGATAATTTCGAGATGGTGAATTTTGGAAGATGTCATGATTTATGATGAAAGTAGAAAAAAGAATTGTAGAATATTGGAAATTTAAATATAAAGAATTGGAAAAGATGCAGATATATGCTAAGCTATCCAGGATGAAATGTTATGAACAAGAGTAGGTGTGTTAGATTGTGTTGTGCAAAAGAAAGTATGGATATGAGCTTGTACGAAGTAGATGTGGATCTACGATGATAGAAAAGAGTAAGTTATAAGAGATTAGAATATATTTGGACTTAGTTAGTTGTTATTACAAGTTATAGAAAGTTTGCTCAAGTTCGTATTTTGTGGTTCAGATAACTTGTGAAAGATAAGTTGTATGTTGAGAAGGGATGTGGTGAGAGAAAGTGCTAGAGAGCCAAAATAAGAGTTAGCTACGATTGTAGCCTGATTTTATTAATTCTGACAAGTGGTGGATAAAGCGTTGGATACTGAAGTGATAAGTTGATAAGTTATTAGTACTTAATCATAAAGTCATAGTTGATATTATACGATGAGAGAGGAATTATGGAAGTATCTATCTCACCCATGGATTGGAAGTGGATGAGAGTGAAATTGTATTGTGCATCCGATGGGATTGTTGTTAAGATTGAAGATTGAGGTGTTTGGTAATCACATGAGCATATAGTCCGATTTGATCGGAAAGAGTGGAGTATGAGAAGACTAAGATAGTCAAAATGTCGAAAGAAGAGAGTCGGGAAATTTTCTTGAGTTGCATTGATGGTTAAATAGTTGGAATTGAGTTAGCAGTTGATAGACTTGCGTTCAGCTTTTGGAGTTTGTTAAGTGAATTATTATTATAATTGTGGTGAAGGTTGGAATTAGAACACGAACTTCATGGGAGAGATAGCTGCGGGTAATCAGAGCGTGCATCGGAAGAGTGAAGTGGTGTAATTGTTTTTACGTAAATGATTGGTAAAGGCTCAAGATATTGAGGGATAAGATCGGTTGGGATATTGAGACTATTGGGCGTTCCGAAATGGATAATGGTAAGCGAGTATCTACATAGTGAGGATGGCGGGATATGTAGAGATATTAATATGAATGAGGTATGTGCTTCCTTGATGGGCTATAATTATGTTGTTTTGGTAGAGGAACTAAAAGGTTAGTATGTTATCAGTGTTGTTGTATCTAGAGAATGTATAGTGTGAAATTTTGAGTTTGTCCTGGTTGTCGCCTCGTTACCTACAGTGATGGTACGAGTGCGGGTGACTAAATCCTACGATGGGGAATTGGGAGAGTGTTACCTACGGTGATGGAAGCGGCTTTCATTGTGTTCTTTTTCAGGTGTATACCTGCGTGTTGTGAATTGATGTTGGTGGTGCTTCTTGTTGGGGGGGTTGTCCTGGAACTAGTGTTGTTGTTTTGGATTGTTTGCGGAGTTGTCGGCTTTGGAAAATGAGTGATTAATCAGGTGCAAGAGTATATCTAAGTGATTCCATTGAGTACTATTTTCGAGGACGAAAATAAATTAAGTGGGGGAGAGTTGTAACGCCCCGATTTTATAAATTATTTTTATAAAATAAATATAAAGAGTATGGTTGTGTATTTGGATTAATAGGTAGAAGAATATTTTATTTAAATAATGATAATATGATGAGGTGGTATTATTATTATTATTATTATATTGTTATTTAATAAATAAAATAAAATAGTAAGTTGGAGGTTTGAGGGGCAAGGTTGTAATTTGGTTATGTTATGAAAAGGGAGAACACTTTACATTTTCTCACTATCGTATTTTGACGAAGGAAAGAGGGCTCTGGAGAAAAAGGGAGAAGAGGAGGAGAATCAAGGATCGTAGAGTCCAAGGTTGATAATTCGGAAAGCTCCGTTCAATTTTGAGGTAAGGGGGAGAAAGGGTTTTATATGAGTGACCTAACATAGAAGGGTAATTGGGAGATCCTTACTCCATAGGGTTTATGATTGATGATTGAATTTGATGAAATTATGATATGTTTGTGAGTAATTAACAAATTGTTGAAATGTTTATGAATTGTTTGATGATTACGGATATATATTGAGTTTTGATATTGAATTGGTGATATATGTTTGGTATGGTGAGAATTGGGTTTTGACTATTATAAAGAATAAGTAATTAGAGAAGATGAAGAAAAATTATAATTCTTCTTATTTAATATGTAAAATTTGAGTTATATGAATAATTGATGTTAGAGGTATAAGTTGGTAGTAAATGGGGTAATTGGAAAATTTTGGATGCTAAAATTGAGGTAAAAAGAATTGGATTTATGCTGGTGTAGAAGAGGATGAAAAATAGAGATTTTGTGAAAAACTGACTTTTTGGTGCAGGGTCCCTGACACGGGCCGTGTCACAAGACAAGAGTGGTCGTGTCAGGCCACTGGAAGAGGATTTTGGTGGGTTTTTAGGGAGGACGACCACTAGAGGGTGTGACACGGCCTGCGTCACATGACATGGGCGGCCGTGTCACCCTTCTGGACTTTGGAAAATGTTGTTTTTGTGAGCCACGCCTCAGGCCACTTGACATGGGCCGTGTCAGGCCTCTGTATTTTGGATTTTTGCCATATCTTAAGTAGGATTTAAACCATTCTTTTCGTTAAGCATCATACCATTAGTCTAAGGCTATAAGGATAAAGTTTAATAGTGAAAATAAGACCTAACGAACAACTTTAGTGAAGGAGACTTAAGTGATTATGGGAATTAGATGGACTTGCTAGAGATGTATTGAATTGTACTGATTATGGAATGGCTGATAACCGAGGAGGATCGTGTTTATTGGAGACATTTTTGATTGTATGCTTTGCGTAGACTCTATGATGTAAGGTTTGGTAGCGGCGAAGATCAGAAGGATCGTGTTATATTGGGAAGTGTAAGGAAAATGATTGAGAGCGGAATTAAGGTAGAGTTCCTAAGATATGTTAATCGGTGATTAGTGTGTAAGGATATAAGTATTTATGATGAATGATATGATTTGATGATGAACCATATGGATTATGTTGATAATATGTGTTGAACATTGTCTGACTATTTATGTGACCCATGTGATGGGATGTGTGATAAATTATGAAGATCATGAGGATCATGTTGGAATGATTGTATTTATGCGTATTTGTGTTGAGGTATATTATGTGCTTAGTACTAATTATATGATGAAATGATATACGATTGATGAAGATCATGAGGATCATATTTGTTATGATTGTATTCATATGAGAATTATGATAATGTATGTATTGTACAAATTGTATGATTAAATGCTTGATGTTTGAGGAAGATCATGAGGATCGTATTGATATGACTATATTCATATTTGAATTGAAAATGTGTGTTGTAATCGAGATTTTGCATACTCGTACATGTTGGTGGAATAATCATGTCTCGGATGGAGTGTAAGTGATTATTCGGATTCATTGAGAATCAATGGTGGGGGATGATCATGTCTCAGTAGGAGCGTAAGCGATGCATCCGATCTGAATCGATGTACATTTGATGAAGTCGGTACCACATTTGCATTGTGTATTGAGTCACATTGCATTGATATGAATGATTGATTGATGGTGTATGTTATGATGAGGGTGCGTGAATTACCTCTTCATATATGTTATTTGCACCGTTATTATATGAAATTGTTTCTCACCCCTTTGTTGTTTTGTGGCGTCTGTGCTTCTTCGGGAGTACAGATAACCCATGTACATGAGAAGTGTTGAGTATGGCTTGATCGAGTCCTAGGCGCTCTGATACGTAACGGGAATGGGGATTTTATTAATTTGTTTTATTGTGTCTTTCAAACTTTGTTATAGTTACGTATCAAGTTAATAGAAGCATTATGTTATACTTTGGAATATTATGCCTCTGAGCATTTTGATGTTGAAAATATTATTTCCGCTGCTTATGAATAAAATAAAATGGAATGTTTGCTTGGTTTTGAAGAGTAATCACTCACTTTATTATTTGAACTCTGATTTTTGTGAAAACTCGTATTATTTTTGAAAATGGGAAAAGTGGGTGTTACAGAAGCACTCTCCCACCACCTTATGGAAGGACCTTTCAAAAAGTGAGAAGCGAACGCCACTTTGTTCTCCTCACTACACTGAACAATCATAAAGATTATCTCCATACTAGTCACTCACTCATGAGACTTCACATGGTCTAATCCACCATGAAATTGAAGAGGATTCATGCGGATGAAATGTGTAACGCCCTGAATTTTATTTAAATTATTTATCTAGATTATTGTGTGTTGATGTGTATAGAATAATATATATTATCAAATATAATTGTAATTGAAAATTATATTATGATGGGTAATTGTATTATTAGGTGATGAATAAATTAAATGGAATAAAATAAGCGATAAGGACAAAGTGGTCAATTAGTAAAAGTAGTAAGGGTAAAAGTGGAAGATCATAAGTTGGGTCTTAGGGGTTATGTTGGAAATAAGGAAAAAGGGAAAACATAATCGTGTTAGGGAAAACAAGAACGATTGTGAAGGTTGTGCAAAGGAGAAGAAAAGGAAAAGGCTTATTCGTGAAGAAGAGTTCGCGAAGAAGAAGAAGAATTTCTCAACGAAACCTAAGGTAAGGGTAAAATTCTTCCATCTTAAGGGTTTTATAATGGGGATTATGTAGGTTGAGGATTATGGATTGGTGTTGTGATGAATTTGGGGAAAATCATGTTGATTAGTTATTAGATATTGTTGTTGATTAATTATATTATGAATTAGATGATTAAATGAAGAATTCTGAGATTATCCGGTTGGTGTGGGTGTTTGGATGTAGAAGATTCGTAGCAGGATTAAGGTGCTGAACGCAGAGTGCGATTTGCAAAATCTCAGAGCTCGCTTAGCAAGTAGAGTCAGGGAGTTCGGCGTTTAGCGAGCCTTGAAGCGTGAAAATTAATTTTTAATTCTGAAAAATTACTGAAAATTATTTAATTACTTAGTAATCCTTAGGAATTGATGTGGGGTAGCTAGAAGTAGCGAGAGAAGAGTTATACACCTAATTATAGGGATAATTGGGATAATGTAGCTAAACATAATTGACATGTCCATTGATGTTGTCGTTGTGCTGAATAGTTGTGGTGATGATGTGTTTCATATGCTTGTTAATGATACATGAATATGTGATATATTGTAGGATATGTTATGTTGTGTGGTCGTAGTAAGAGTTAAATTACTTGATTATATGTTAAGAATTCATGATAACCGTGATGGTGACGAATAGTAATATGTTGATAGATGTTGTGATTGGTGGTTGTGGTTGTTGATGTTGTATGTTGTAGTTATTGTGAGTATGTATGTATGTCAATGATGTTGCATGACATGTTGCATAGTTGAATAACATACCAAGTTGGGGTATATCATTGTTGTGATGTTGGTGCGGTCATGAAATAGGGATCGTACGTGACCATGAAATAAGGGTTGAGGGTGTGATCATGAAATAAGGATCATACTGGACCATGAAAGAGGGGTCGAGAGTTCAGACGTGAAATGAATCTTGAAATAGAGATCGGATATGGTACTGCATGTATAAAGTCAAGTGGAGTCTCATCTCATGATTGTTGTTGTTGTATATGATGTTGTGATGGTATATAATGTTGTTGTATATGTTATTGTGGTATGTGATAGTTGTTGTCGTATGTGATGGTTGAATAGTTGTTGTTGAGAAGTGGTGTATTGTTTTCTGATACTTACTTAATTTCTATTATATTATTCCTTATTATGTAAGTATCTCACCCCTTCTGTTTGAATGTTACCCCTATGTTGGTAACATGCAGGTGAGCAGGATAAGTCGAGTGGAGGTCAATGAAGTCAAAGTACTTCACATATTTAGGGTGTCGACTCTGATACGTCGCTTTGGGAATTGGGACGACGTTACCGTTATTTGTTATTTCTTTTTTAATAACATTTTTCTTGTATTTGAAATTGTTGAATGTTGATTTAAAGATAATTTCGCTGCATGTTGAACACTTACTTTTGAAAACGTATCTTTGAGCCATTTATGGTGTTTTATAGTTGATTGTGACACTCGAATAAAAAGTTGAAAATTTTACTCTGATTGTTATTCATATTCTCGTGGGGAAATTTGGGTTTTACAAAGTGGTATCAGAGCAGGTCGGTCCATCCAACCAAATAGTTGAGTCGTCAAGTCGTTGAGTCGTTGTGTTGTTGTTGAGTGTTGTTGACGCACTTTAGTTGTGTTTTTGTTATTGATTCTAAATCGTTGTTGGATTGTCTTGTGTTATGTTTCAGATTTAGAATGGTTGGTGTCACACCCTAATTTTTGACCCTAAGATTTTTCGCATCTCATCTGCATCTTGCATACAAACAAGATCACGCATTGGGTCGTTTATCCTTTTCAGTTGCAGATCTATCTCTCGCAGGGGACCACCTTGCTTTTACTTGCTTTATTTGCTTATATTTACTAACTTCTAACCAAAATACCAAAAAAATATGTTGCAGCTTTCCTCTTCTTCTTCTCTGTGTTGCAGGTTTGCGAAGATAAGGCAGTGATTTCAGTTCAGATGCGTTTGTTTAGTTACAATTCGATTCATATGGATGTTTGACCTAATCATTGGTCAAACTATCAGAAGATTGTTTCAAATAGCAAATTATTTGTGCCAGTGGTTTATTTCTCAGGCAGTGTGTATTCAAAGTTCAAGTTGTCGTGCGTCAAGATTCAGCAGTTTATCGAGAAGTGTTGCGTGTGAAGTTCAGTTTGTCCATCAGTTTATCAGTGATTCATCTGAGAATTTATTTTTCTTAGCATGAATTCAAATCATCAGGGCAGTGTTCAGACGATTCAAATGGCTGTGGCTTAATTTTCAAATATTCAGTGGTTCAGGAGGGTTCATGTTCAAGTGGCTTGTGCAAGAAAAATCAGAAGTTGGTTGTGGGATAAAAAAAAATCAAGACTTCATCCATTATCCATTTTTTTAAACCATTCCCTTTTTAATAACCTTTCCATTATTTCAAATTTAAATTTTATTCATTAACCCTTTTCGATTATCCACTAGGTTATCCATTTTTTTTATCGATCTTTTATTTTCATAAACACAATTCCCGATTATTCTATCCACTTTTATTGTTAATTCCCATTATTGTTTCCTTTTCTTAATCCATTTTCTATAAGCCCACACTTTATTTTTTTTAAAATTCACAAAACGCAGTTCTTCACTTCACAACACGCACGTGAGAACTTCGCAACATCAAAACGCATTTCTTCACTTCACCTGCAAAAGGACGCGAAACGCAGCAATAAACCATATAAAACGCAAAAGGCCAAAACGCACATCTGACAGCCGTCTAAAACGCAGCAAGAACATGCCAATTCCATGACTCTGAAACGCAAACGAAAACATCAAAACGACATCAAATCCTCAGTTCTCTCCTTCTATAAATTAACCCTTTCCCTCTTCAATTTGGGGAAGCTTAAAAAGAACATTAATACCCTGCCGAAATGGAACCTGAAGCTTCACTATTCATCTAATCCACCTTCATCGATTCCTCATTTGAGAACCGTAAAATTCATCAACTCCATTGAATCTCACATCAACCTCAACCCCACATCATCTTCACGAATCCAAACTATCACTACTAGTCAAAAACAAACAGAAGGAGATCGAGAGGCATTGTGTTAAGAAGAAGAAGAGAAGCATAGCGTGTCGCGATTTCGTCCGGAGAAAGAGTAACGGTGGCCGCTGATTTTGTGGTTTTCGTTTTCAGAGAGAGAGGTACAGCCGCGGCGTTTCATTGAAGAAGAAGAGGAGACTCTTTGTTTTCTGCGTTTTTTTGCTATATGAGTTCTTTTCTTTTCTTTTTTTTTAATTTTCTTTATGAAAACAGGATTTGTTTAGTTTTGGGCCTTAAGGCCATTGGACTGTATTTTCTATCACCACATCCAAATTTCCGCGCCACCTCCCTCCCTCTTTTTTACATTCTTATTTTTTTTCTTTTTTTAATAATTCTTTGTTTTATTAACTTCTATCTTTGTTTAAAATTTTCTCACAAAATTATTTCATAAGTTTTTATTATTTCTCTATTTTTTTCATTTTTAAAACAAAATTTGTTTCAAAAAGTATTTTAGAAAAAAAACCATTTAATCTTTTCATTGGAATTTCTTTTTGGTTATGACGTTTTTTACCGATTTTTTTTTAGGGATCATAAATGTTAGATCCACTTTTCTTCCTCTTATTTTCTTTTTGGTCGATGAGATCTCCGATTCACGATTGTTGATTTTCGAAGATGTTTAATCTTCATTATTTCAAATCTATGGATGAATGATCATTTGGATCATTCTCCCTACTTTGGGATCATGATAGATTACATTCGATAAATCAATGTGAAATCTCGATTAAGATTAGACCGTTACCTTTTCTTTTCGTGCGACATGCTTTCGGAGAATGATTCATCATATCATTTCTCTAACATGTATTAGCACAAATATTTTTCACCTTAATTGGTGGTGGCCGGCCTCATTTGTAGGGTAATTACTTCGTAAATTACTCGGCGATTGCTTAACATAGACCTAAACTTGTCCCGAATTCGAATTAAGATCCATTTGGATCCGGTTGCCTCTCGATTTTGGTTATCTTTTTGTGGTTGTGTTTGATTAAGTTCATCATACCATTTCTATGTAAATATTATTATACTATTAATATACTAACATTTTAATTCAATTTCTCGCACCTTATCCTCTTTATTTCAATCTCTCGCTCCTTATCTCTTTTATTATGCTTTTATTATACTATATCATTCATCATATTGTTTATGTTTATATTGTTATGCTTGTGATTTTTCCTTTGTCCATTTGGACACAAAAACATTAATAAAGGATTAAACATCTAAAAAGATTTGTGACTTTAATTTCGGACTATGGCCACTATCCTTAGCATTGGACTTGGAGTTGGACTTAGATTCTAGGATCATTCCTTTGCTCGAGCTATTATGGATTGAAGACTATTAGCCGATTTAGTTCACTTGTCCATGAAGATGGAAATCTCATTGTTTCGAAGAATGTTGACTATACAGTTTGATCGTTCTTCCCTTAACTTTTACATTCAAGTCTTATGATAGTCCCTTCATCTCATCCCACTTCTTAAATTTTCAAATCTCCTTCCTATTTTCAAAAACTTTCTTTGTTTTCAAACTTCAAACATTTTCTTAATCAAACCTTGACTTAGGTCATGCGGTTTTACCGTTTCATTTCATTTTCTTAATAAATGTTAATCCATATAAGCATATCGAAATTCTCTTTTCAAAGACTTTAAAAAATCCAAAACTCACTCAATTGTTTTTGTGCCTTTGTGCACTTTTCTTTTCACATGTTTAGATATGATTCATTCTTTCTAGCGGAATTATTCGCTAAAGAATGACGACTTATCTTTACATTTTAAAATCAATTCAACTCATTGCTTCTTTTCACATTTTGTACCACGAACTACGAGGTTTTGATCTCGCATTGCACTTTGTGGGTACGTAGGCATGAGACGTTCGTCTCTTCAAACACAAAAATATTAAAAAACGTTTCTCTTCTCATCTCTTCAATCTTTTTTCAAACAAACCATTTTCAAACCAAAAAAGCAGTAAATATTTCAAAGGGCTCCCGTGGAGTACCACAGACATTTTGGGTGCGTAAAACCTTCCCATTGTGTAATCTATCCCCTTACCCGTTCTCTGTTTGATTCTTTTAGCTTTTTAGCTTTTAGATTCATTAGGTTTTATTCGCTCTTTTTCCCTTTTCCATTTGGAATAAAATAAAAGCGCGGTGGCGACTCTGTTTACCTTGAGATAAGTTAGTCAATAGCTTACACTCATGATTTTACCGCTACAGAAAAGTGGCGACTCTGCTGGGGAGTCAATCTCTAAGTGGATTCGGCCTACTTTGATTTATTTACTGCTTTAGTTTGATTTGTTTGTTACTTGGTTGTTCTGTTTCGGTTTTTGTGATCCTCTGTGAGTGAGATAGATTCTAACTCGGATCTGAGTTGAACTTATGATAGGACGGCGATATTTGAAGTGATACACGATGGAGTAGTCCAAAGCGATATCAATTTGATAATCTCCACTCGGTTAGGCTCTCTTGGATTATCAATGTCATGACGAGTAATCGTACGTGGCATTATTTTCCGACCTTGAGCTGATCATACTGAGGACCGTAGAACCTTTAACCAATCTAAGCCAATTTAGGAACATAGTGCGGAAACTATCTGAGTGTAAACTTAAGGTGGTTGTCACACGATACTACACTCGGACGAGGTCTATTTTTAGAATGTTATCGGTTGGGGAGTAATCCAACGTACCGATGATATTCTAAAAGATGGGTGTTAACTCCGGGAACCTCTGTTAGCACCCTTTTGGTTTTTTGCAGGTACAATGAAGACAAAACCTTAGTACTTACCTGTGTGGGTTGGTGTTCTGTTACCTTGACTTCATGCTCGCGAACCTTTGAACCTGTGTGCTTTGCGTGATCTTGTTTTTGGTTGTTGCATCTACATATTCATCATGATCATCTTCACAACCATTTTTCAAGGAAAATAATTCCGATTATTGCAAATATTGGAAAAAAGTAAATATTCTTTTTTGTCAAGATTTTTTATGACCGTATTCTCGATGTTGACCATGTTTGCAATAATCGAGTTTGTTTTTCTGAAAGTGGAAGTGAACAATGCATATCATTGCATCCTCGCATATTCTTGCGTTCATCCGAGTTGTGTGGGAACTCATCCCAGTTGTTTCTTTCTTCAGTTGTCTATTGATCCGTCAAGCTGTTTCCTCAACACAGATACGGTACTAGAGCTGCTAACAGATTGAGAGTTATCAGATTGAGAATGGAAAACCAAGAACAGCATAACCTGGAAGTCCGAATGGAGATTGATGAGTTGAAGGCTGGTATGACCAGGCTCACTGAAATGATGCAAGTTCTGATTGCTCGAGGTGAACCACCTCAAAGGACTGTTATCTCTGAAGTTTTTACTGCTGTTGTTGATCCTCCTGTTATTCAGCAACCGGTTTCTACTTGGCCAAAATTTGGGTTACCTCCGGATTACGTGCCAGCTGCTGCTACTGCTCAAATGGGTGGTCCATCTGTTGTGCCAGTCTTTTCAGCTCCGACTTTTGTCGAACCTCAACCTGTTGTGCACACTACTGCTCAGACTACTTATCGGAATTCTCCTTTTTTGTACCAAGCTGCTGGTCCACAAGCTGAAAGTCAAGGTGAACCTGGATACATGGATGAAGTTAGAGAGCAATGTTTGACTCTTGAGAAGAGGGTAAAAGGTCTAGAAGGAAAGGATGTCTTTGGTTCTGTTGCAATAGACATGTGTTTGGTTTCCGACTTGGTTCTTCCTGATAAGTTCAAGATTCCTGTATTTGAGAAATACAATGGTCATACTTGTCCAAAGATTCATCTGCTGATGTATTGTCGGAAAATGGTTGCGCATGGCAAAGATGACAAGCTGCTTATTCACTGTTTTCAAGATAGTCTGAGTGGTGCTTCTATGAAGTGGTATGTGGGACTCGAGAAGAGTCACATTCGAAGCTGGAAGGATTTGTCTAATGCTTTTGTAAGACAGTATAAGTACAATCTGGACAAGGCGCCTGACCGTCGTCAACTTCAAAATATGTCACAGAAAGAGAAAGAATCATTCAAAGAGTACGCTCAGCGTTGGAGAGAGCTAGCTGCTCAAGTGGAGCCACCTTTGGCCGAAAAGGAATTAACTGGTTTGTTCATGGACACTCTTCAACCGTTCTTTTGGGAGAAAATGGTAGGAAGTGTTTCATCTGGTTTTTCTGATTTAGTCAGTATTGGAGAAAGACTAGAGGAAGGTATCAAGAAAGGTAAGATTACCAACTCTGAATCTTCTAATGCTGCAAGAAAGTCTTTTGGGAACTTTCAAAAGAGAAGAGATAGTGATGCTTATGCTGTTTCAACTGAGAGGAGGCCTTATCGCCCGCAACAACGATATGTTCAACCATACGTAGCTGCAATTGCTCCTGTTGTTAAAGCTCAACCAGCTCAAGCTCAAGTTCAAATTCGAGCTCAAGCTCAGGCTCCTCATCCTGCTGCTGGACAAAATCAGTATCGCAATTGGCCAAACTTTGATCCTATCCCGATGCCTTACACTGATTTGTTTCCTTCCTTGATAAAGAGTGGTTTAATTACTACTAGACCTCCACCTCCTGTTCCAAATCCTCTTCTGGTTGGTTATAGATCGGATCTTCGCTGCGAGTTTCATCAAGGTGGAACTGGTCATGACTTGGAACATTGCTTTGCACTGAAAGCTAAAGTGAAAGAACTTATCAGGAACAACATCCTTTCCTTTAATGACACAAATCCTAATGTTGTCAACAATCATTTGCCGAAGCATGAGAAGTGAATCTTCAAAAGACTTCAACCATCAAATCTTCTTCAAGGCCAGAATATCAGACGGGACAACTCATCCTTGTTGCTGATGGATCACTAGGCCATTGTTTCTTTATGTTTGCAATTTTCTTCAATTGTATTGACTTGTTTGCTTTTAAACTTTGTTTGTACTTTCATGTTGATTTTAATGAAATGAGCATTGCTTTGTTTTGATTCAATTCCATTTACTATTTGCATCTTTATGCTTTACATTTCAAATTCATTTATCTTTTCTCAAAGCTTTTACAATGATTGGAGGGAGGATGATGAAAACGAGATACCCATAATTGTTGTTGGTATGCTTTCAATTGAGACTTGGCTGATGATATACAGGCATTGTTTCAAATCCCAAACACTGGAGAAATAAGGAAGTTAACCCTTTGTCAACCCCTTTGAGCCTTGAAGTTGGAGTTTCTTTCTATTCGAAAAAACCCGAAATTTTAACCTGGGGATGGGTAGTTCTCAATTAATTTGAATGTGCATTCAAGTACGAGAGAATCATTCAAGACACCTTTCAATAAAGGTTGCAATCTCAAGCTTTCCTTCACACACATCAAAGAAGTGTTGAAGATGTCTCTCAATTCAAAAGCCAATGACGGTTTATCGTAATCATTAAGCCATGCAGTCATTATCTTTCAAAAAAAATGATGATATTGAAAAAGTATTGAAAAAAATCAAAGCCCGCTAAGTCAAAACCTATGAAGGAGACTTAGGCAAAAAACTGGGGCATCCCGCTGGCTGTAAGTTGAAATGACACAGTTCAGGCAAAAGTTAGGGACAATAAAAAGAAATATTTGTCAAGAGGTCATCAAATTCCTCAGCAAAAATGAGATGAGTGGACCAAAGTCCTCACCAGAAATAACAAAAAGGAAGAAATGACTGCTATCTCAAAATCCTTTGGCTTACGAACCATCTTCATCTGTGCAATCCCAAATTGTTTGGAACTTGAATGCATAAGCTGAATTAATTGAATGTAGGACCGGAGTCATCATGAAGTTGGGTTGGGTACAAATAAACTTTGAGCCTATATCCTTTGTTTTATAAACCGTGAATTAGACCACGTTACAACCTTCAAAAGTCCTAATTGAATCCAGGTTTCTTTTGAAAGGCATACTGCAACGAGGTTGCGTAAACTGACTCCCAAGTTCGTTACCAATCATTTGCTTCTTACCGTTGCTTTATCTCTCATGTTGTTTCAACCGTCGTGTTTTGACAATGTTTTCATTTACTTTACATCAATAAATTTCATTCCAAAAATGATTCTTGATTTCAAAATTTTGCATTGAACTTTGCATTAAAATTACCAGGTTTGTACAAACACTTTTTATTTGCAAATAAACTTTCATCATCATGGAATTTTCAAACATTCGAGAAAACTTGGTTAGTGATCTTATCAGGGGGCAAGTTCTTCTCAGGTCCTATGGTTCAAGAGTTGTTGCTCAGTGCAAGTTATTCTCAGATTTGGTTAGCCAGGAAATTCTCTACAAGGTTCATACTTGGTTTATCTTCTCAACATTCATTTCAAGAACTGAAGCCATGATCAATTTATTTTCTCAAACAGTTATTTCAAAGATTTGATTATTTTTTCTCCGACAGTAATCAGGAACTGAATCCGTTATCAGTTTACCTTCACCGGTCATTGAACTTGGGGCAATTTTTCTTCAAGAATTTCCAAGCAGCCTTTCATGACTTCTCTCAAAAGATTTCTAATTTGGTATAGTTTACCGGTGTGACAGAGATTTGTTCAATGGTATCATCTCTAATATCCGAGTAGAATGGCAGTGATCTCCGTGTTGAGGAATCAGTCTTCCATCTTTTCCACTCCTCTAAGAGTCTAAACTGGTTGTCAAACATTTTATATCACATTTTTCTCTTGGGTGTGTTATTCCCCAGTTTCGTATAAGTTTTCATATTTGAGTGTGTTATTCCTCATTATGCGTTTTCTTGGGTGTGTTATTCCCCATTCTGGTTTACATTTTGCATATTTGAGTGTTTTAGTCCTCATTATGCGTGTTCTTGGGTGGTTTAGTCCCCATTTTCGTAAATGTCTGCATACTGAGTGTTTTAGTCCTCATATGCATTTCTCGAGGTCCTGTTGGTTTCAACATCTTACCTTGTGATCAAAGTCCAACTTACTTGGCATTTATCTGTCTTTCCAGAACTTTTTCTTCACCTACTTGTTGTTTCTTCTCAGATATTACACCTATTTCCTTCTGATTGCCATTCTCGGATGTCCATAGTGAAGTCATCATTGATTTGATGTATTGTCCCAGACTTTTTCCCATCTCATTCAATTATGTTCCTGAATGTTGTGATTCACATTTTGTCTGATTGCTATTCTCAGATGTTGTGATTACCTTTTTCCAATTGCCATTCTCGGATATCTCTAGCATAGTCAGTAATGTCATCCTTGGATGCTTCTGATGTATCTTTTTCGGGACTTTTCTCACTTCATTCAGTGCCATTCCTGGATGTTGTGATCCTTTATGTCCAATTGCTATTCTTGGACATTTTCATCTCAGCTAAGCCACGGTGTGTCTCTAGCATGTTGATTTTTCCCGTTGGAGTTTTATGTTCCTTATCCCCAGCGTTTATTCTTTTTCATGTGTCGTTTTGTCCCTCACGGATTTCTCTGCATTTCATATACATTTCGTATCATCTCATAATATCCTCATATGCATTTCATATGCTTTCATAACATTTCATATATATCTCATATTGCTTTCATATTATTTCATAACATATGTTCTCATATTATTTCTGTTTTATTTCACATCGTTCGTTTCATTTCATTTCATTCCATTCCATTTTTTGGCATCTTAGGATCAAAAATTTGGGTTTTTGATATTTAAGTATCTTCCATCTTGTCGAAACGAAGATTTCAATCTTCATTATCTCTGGATTGAAGAAACTTAAATAGGGGCATCTGTCATACCCTAATTTTTGACCCTAAGATTTTTCGCATCTCATCTGCATCTTGCATACAAACAAGGTCACACATTGGATCGTTTATCCTTTTCAGTTGCAGATCTATGTCTCGTAGGGGATCACCTTGCTTTTACTTGCTTTATTTGTTTATATTTACAAACTTCTAACCAAAATACCAAAAACATATGTTGCAGTTTGCCTCTTCTTCTTCTCTGTGTTGCAGGTTTGCGAAGATAAGGCAGTGATTTCAGTACAGATGTGTTTGTTTAGTTATAATTCGATTCATATGGATGTTTGACCTAATCATTGGTCAAACTATCAGAAGATTGTTTCAAACAGAAAATTATTTGTGCCAATGGTTTATTTCTCAGGCAGTGTGTATTCAAAGTTCAAGTTGTCGTGCGTCAAGATTCAGCAGTTTATCGAGAAGTGTTGCGTGTGAAGTTCAGTTTGTCCATCAGTTTATCAGTGATTCATCTGAGAATTTATTTTTCTCAGCATGAATTCAAATCATCAGGGCAGTGTTCAGACGATTCAAATGGTTGTGGCTTAATTTTCAAATATTCAGTGGTTCAGGAGGGTTCATGTTCAAGTGGCTTGTGCAAGAAAAATCAGAAGTTGGTTGTGGGCTAAAAAAAAATCAAGACTTCATCCATTATCCATTTTTTTAACCATTCCCTTTTTAATAACCTTTCCATTATTTCAAATTTAAATTTTATTCATTAACCCTTTTCGATTATCCACAAGGTTATCCATTTTTTTTATCGATCTTTTATTTTCATAAACACAATTCCCGATTATTCTATCCACTTTTATTGTTAATTCCCATTATTGTTTCCTTTTCTTAATCCATTTTCTATAAGCCCACACTTTGTTTTTTTTAAAGTCCATTTCATATACCAAAAAAAAAATTTGATTAAAAAAAAAGGTCCAACGGCCCATCCCCCATCTATCACATGTTCAGCCACTTTCCATGTACTTCCCTTAAGCCATCACGTGACCTCATATTTTCCATGCTTTGGCTTGCTTATCAGCTTCCACACGAACAAACTCCTAGCCCAGCATCAGCTTTTCACTTCAAGCCATCAAGCCTCCAAAACGCAAAGCAGTAGCAAATAAAACGCAGCAAGCATCAAACACACGCGTTCAGCTACAACACTCAAAACACGCCGAACACGTCACCACACTTGCCAACCAACAAGCTCAAGCCGCATCACGCAGCAAGCTACAACAGCACCAGCCAAGCCGCAGGCCAAACGCAGCAAACAACAAGTCCATCACGCAACAACACCACACGCCGTGCCTAACTTCATCAAGCCATTCGTCATAGCCAGCACATCAACATCACGCCGCAGAACACACGCATTACAACTGAAGCAAAATGCAAGGAAGCCAAGAAAAACGCAGAGCTTCGCACACCAGCAAAACGCGAGACACGCATACAGCACGCACGTGAGAACTTCGCAACATCAAAACGCAGTTCTTCACTTCACCTGCAAAAGGACGCGAAACGCAGCAATAAACCATATAATACGCAAAAGGCTAAAACGCACATCTGACAGCCGTCCAAAACGTAGCAAGAACACGCCAATTCCATGACTCTGAAACGCAAACGAAAACATCAAAACGACATCAAATCCTCAGTTCTCTCCTTCTATAAATTAACCCTTTCCCTCTTCAATTTGGGGAAGCTTAAAAAGCACATTAATACCCTGCCGAAATGGAACCTGAAGCTTCACTATTCATCTAATCCACCTTCATCGATTCCTCATTTGAGAACCGTAAAATTCATCAACTCCATTGAATCTCACATCAACCTCACAACGACATCATCTTCACGAATCCAAACTATCACAACTAGTCAAAAGCAAACAGAAGGAGATCGAGAGGCGTTGTGTTAAGAAGAAGAAGAGAAGCATAGCGTGTCGCGATTTCGTCCGGAGAAAGAGTAATGGTGGCCGCTGATTTTGTGGTTTTCGTTTTCAGAGAGAGAGGTACAGTCGCGGCGTTTCATTGAAGAAGAAGAGGAGACTCTTTGTTTTCTGCATTTTTTTGCTATATGAGTTCTTTTTTTTTTAATTTTCTTTATGAAAACAGGATTTGTTTAGTTTTGGGCCTGAAGGCCATTGGACTGTATTTTCTATCACCACATCCAAATTTCCGCGCCACCTCCCTCCCTCTTTTTTACATTCTTATTTTTTTTTTCTTTTTTTAATAATTCTTTGTTTTATTAACTTCTATCTTTGTTTAAAATTTTCTCACAAAATTATTTCATAAGTTTTTATTATTTCTCTATTTTTTTCATTTTTAAAACAAAATTTGTTTCAAAAAGTATTTTAGAAAAAAAACCATTTAATCTTTTCATTGGAATTTCTTTTTGTTTGTGACGTTTTTTACCGATTTTTTTTGAGGGATCATAAATGTTAGATCCACTTTTCTTCCTCTTATTTTCTTTTTGGTTGATGAGATCTCCGATTCGCGATTGTTGGTTTTCGAAGATGTTTAATCTTCATTATTTCAAATCTATGGATGAATGATCATTTGGATCATTCTCCCTACTTTGGGATCATGATAGATTGCATTCGATAAATCAATGTGAAATCTTGATTAAGATTAGACCATTACCTTTTCTTTTCGTGCGACATGCTTTCGGAGAATGATTCATCATATCATTTCTCTAACATGTATTAGCACAAATATTTTCCACCTTAATTGGTGGTGGCCGGCCTCATTTGTAGGGTAATTACTTCGTAAATTACTCGGCGATTGCTTAACATAGACCTAAACTTGTCCCGAATTCGGATTAAGATCCATTTGGATCCGGTTGCCTCTCGATTTTGGTTATCTTTTTGTGGTTGTGTTTGATTAAGTTCATCATACCATTTCTATATAAATATTATTATACTATTAATATACTAACATTTTAATTCAATTTCTCGCACCTTATCCTCTTTATTTCAATCTCTCGCTCCTTATCTCTTTTATTATGCTTTTATTATACTATATCATTCATCATATTGTTTATGTTTATATTGTTATGCTTGTGATTTTTCCTTTGTCCATTTGGACACAAAAACATTAATAAAGGATTAAACATCTAAAAAGATTTGTGACTTTAATTTCGGACTATGGCCACTATCCTTAGCATTGGACTTGGAGTTGGACTTAGATTCTAGGATCATTCCTTTGCTCGAGTTATTATGGATTGAAGACTATTAGCCGATTTAGTTCACTTGTCCATGAAGATGGAAATCTCATTGTTTCGAAGAATGTTGACTATACGGTTTGATCGTTCTTCCCTTAACTTTTACATTCAAGTCTTAGGATAGTCCCTTCATCTCATCCCACTTCTTAAATTTTCAAATCTCCTTCCTATTTTCAAAAACTTTCTTTGTTTTCAAACTTCTAACATTTTCTCAATCAAACCTTGACTTAGGTCATGCGGTTTTACCGTTTCATTTCATTTTCTTAATAAATGTTAATCCATATAAGCGTATCGAAATTCTCTTTTCAAAGACTTTAAAAAATCCAAAACTCACTCAATTGTTTTTGTGCCTTTGTGCACTTTTCTTTTCACATGTTTAGATATGATTCATTCTTTCTAGCGAAATTATTCGCTAAAGAATGACGACTTATCTTTACATTTTAAAATCAATTCAACTCATTGCTTCTTTTCACATTTTGTACCACGAACTACGAGGTTTTGATATTGCATTGCACTTTGTGGGTACGTAGGCATGAGACGTTCGTCTCTTCAAACACAAAAATATTAAAAAACGTTTCTCTTCTCATCTCTTCAATCTTTTTTCAAACAAACCATTTTCAAACCAAAAAAGCAGTAAATATTTCAAAGGGCTCCCGTGGAGTACCACAGACATTTTGGGTGCGTAAAACCTTCCCATTGTGTAATCTATCCCCTTACCCATTCTCTGTTTGATTCTTTTAGCTTTTTAGCTTTTAGATTCATTAGGTTTTATTCGCTCCTTTTCCCTTTTCCATTTGGAATAAAATAAAAGCGCGGTGGCGACTCTGTTTACCTTGAGATAAGTTAGTCAATAGCTTACACTCATGATTTTACCGCTACAGTTGGGAGGAATGATGTTGCACTTGCTGCTGCTATGGAAGCGATGGCACATGTTGTGCAAAATCCGAGGAATGTTGGGGATCGTGAAAGTGACGAGTTCAGGAAGAATGATCTGCCAACATTCAAGGGGAAGTATGATCTTGATGGAACAAGGATTGGCTCAAGGAGATTGAGAGAATATTCATAGTTATGGAATGTTTAGAAGGAAGAAAGGTGCGATTAGGTGCCCACATACTGATATCTGAGGTTGATGATTGGTGGGTTGGCACTCGCCAACGATTGGATGCATCTGGTGAGGTGGTCACCTAGGATGTATTCAAGAGAGAATTCTTGAGGAAATATTTTCTTGAAGATGTTCGAGGAAAGAAAGAGATCGAGTTTTTAGAGTTGAAGCAAGGTAGCATCTTTGTTATTGAGTACGCTGCAAAGTTCACTGATTTGGCGAAGTTCTATCCGCATTACAGTGAAGAAACTGTTGAGTTCTCGAAGTGCGTTAAATTCGAGAATGTTTTGAGGCCTGAGATCAAGCAGGAGATTGTCTATCAGAGAATCCGTAGGTTTTCGGATCTAGTGGATTGTTGTAGAATCTTTGAAGAAGACAATAAGGCTCGATCTAAGCACTTCAAAGGTTTAGCTGAGAGAAGAAATAAGTAGCAAGTGAATCATGGAAAACCTTATGCATCTCCTACTGATAAGGGTAAGCAGAAGAAAAATGAGGGAAAGAGGCCAAGTGGGGGAGAAGCTCCTACTTCACTTAAGTGCTATAGGTGTGGTGAGATGGGTCATCATGTCAGTGAACACACGAGTGACATGAAGAAGTGTTTCAAGTGTGGTCATCCTGGACACTTGATTGTTGAGTGCAAAGCAAATCTGGTTACTTGCTACAACTGTGGGGAGCAAGGTCATATCAGTATGCATTGTCAGAAGCCCAAGAAAAATGCAAATGAAGGAAATGTGTTCGCTTTGACAAGGACACATACTTCCACCGAGGATCGTTTGATAAAAGGTATTTGTCATATTAATAGTATTCTGTTGATTGCTATGATTGACACTGGTGCAACGCACTGTTTTATTTCTCTTGATTGTGTGAGGAAATTAGGACTTGTTGTGTCTCCAATGCAAGGAGAGATGGTTATCGTGACTCCTGATGATGGGTCGTTAATTACTTCTCTTGTATGTCTGAATTATCCGTTATCGATCTATGGTAAAGACTTTGGTGTAGATTTGGTTTATTTGCTGTTGAGAAGTATGAATGTGATTTTAGGTATGAATTGGTTAGAGTACAACCATGTCCATATTAATTTCTTCAGTAAGTCGGTCTAGTTTCTTACTCCTGGTAAAAAGGTAGAAGAAGCTGGTTATTTGTCTGCCCGAGAGTTGAAAGAGCTTAGGGACGAGGAAGCACAAGTTTTGGCGTTGTTTGCTTTGTTATCGGTGGAGAATGATATGGAAATTAGTGAATTGCAAGTGGTGAGAGATTTCCCGGAAGTTTTTTCAGATGATGTTATGGATGTGCCGCCAAAGCGAGAGGTGGAATTTAGTATTGATCTTGTGCCAGGAACGAGACCTATTTCGATGTCACTGTATCGTATGTCGGCTTCCGAGTTATCTGAGTTGAAGAAACAATTAGAGGAACTGTTAGAAAAGAAATTTGTTAGACCGGGTGTATCACCATGGGGAGTGTAAACACCCCAAATTTGCCCTCACTCATTTCACCATGGCTTGTGACTCTTTTCATTTGCATAAGTTCAATCATGTCATCTCATATTGCATTTTTGCTTCATTGCATTGATTCAAAGTCATCTGCATCTAGGGTTTGTGATCTGAGCAATCCATGAGCTATATGAGCCACTCCAAAGGTCATCAATCACTTAAAAGGGGTCCATGTATGGTCAAGCATCATATTATATCCTCATAAGGTTAAGGAAGTAAAAGAATCACAAGAACTGAGAAAGACATGGAAGCAGAGCCAGGCTTAACTGCACAGATGACCTAAAAATTAAGGTTTTGGTTTCAGAGGCCATAACTCCAAATTTTTTGGTCATTCTTGTTTCTATTGGTCTCTATATGTTATGAGGATCATGCATATCAATTTTCATGAAGAAATTCAATGGGGAAGGCATCTGATCAAGAGATGACTTCTTGAGCAAGTCAGTGCAAAATCAGGGCATCTGAGGCCCCCAATGACCCAACCAAAGGGCATTCTCCATCATTTTGAATGTGTATGATCTTTATTTGATCATAGAAGATGTTATAAGTTCACAAAATTGAAGAATTTCAAGCCATTTGCAAAGTTGCATTTTCGGGAAAGTGACTTATAATGCAAACTTGCCATTTTGGGAAAGTTTTTCAACCTCCTCTTTTTGATTAAAAAATGCTTCAAATGAGAAAACTTTGGTCATGAAAGTTGTAGATTGGATCATTCCCTTTTCAAAAATTACAAGAACTTTTTCTAATTCATTTTGGATCAAAAGTTATGGCCTTGCAAAGTTGGGAAAAATCATGAAATTTTCACTTTTTGTGCCAAAGGAGGAAAGTTGCAAAACCTCATGCCAAAACCAAATGTGACTTCAAATCAACTTCTAAGCATTACACAAACATAGTCCATGGTCCAAAATTCAGAATGCACCAAAGAATTTCTCACTTCCATGCCTTGAATTCCAAGAATCATAAACCATTTTTCATGAAAATCACAAAGAGGAAAATCTTGCAAGAAGGGTTCCTATGGTTTTGCTTGATCTCTAATCAATATCAAAGTGTCATAACAACATTATATGATGCATTTTGCTGCATATTTCCCAAGAGATGTCTGTAACACGGTGGGAGAACTGACTTTAGTTAAATGTTGCGGATAGCAAGAGTCGCCACCGACTTTTATTTTATCCAAAAGGAAAGGGCATAAAAGAACAGGAAAGACCTTAAAAGATTTTTGGGTTCGGGGGATAGGTTATGTAAAGGGAAGGTGTTAGCACCCTTTACATCCATGGTTATCCATGGGCTCTTAGTTACTTAGCTCACTTTAAACTGTTTTTGAGAAGTGTAGTGTGTGATTAAAAATTTTCTTAAGTACTTTATAATGACCCTTGTACGGATATATATAAAGACTTTGTTTTGAAAATTGTTTAAAATGTAAAGTGTAATGAAGTAATTTGATGAAAAAAGTGAGCAAGTACTTAAGAGGAACCTACCCTAAGTTAAATCTTTACTGTTCTTAAATGTTCTTTCAATGGTAAGACTATCCCTATTATTAAGGAATAGGTAGTCATTACCTTGGATGTGTTAAGGGACAAACGTAGGGTCATCGTATGGTCAATGAAGGCAACTTAAAGGATGTCTTTAGCAATTCGTAGGGACTATCATCATTTACTCGAAGGGACAAGATCATTATTCCGTAGGCAACCTCGAAGAGACTTGATCTTTTAAACCGTAGGGACTATGATGATTTATATTCGAAGGGACTTTGCTTAAGACACCCCTATATTCGAGGGACTTGACCATGTTTAAGGCAACTGAGAGGGATAACCTTAGGAAGTGAGATGGCGATCAAAGATCGACTTACGTGTGTGAGTGTTTATATTCCGGTATTTATCTTATTTTAATTATCTAAGTTCAATTTAATTACATATAAGTTATACACACCCTAAGGTTACTAACCATATAGTAAAATATTTACAAAGAAAATAAAGACGAAAAAATAAATCTATAAGCTATTACAAGGCTTTGGCAGATACATAATAGTAGGATAAAAATAAATTATAAAGCAAGAATAATAGATATAATAAAATAATAAATAAGCAATAATAATAATAATAATGAAGCAAAAATAATAAAGCAATATTAACAATAAATCAATAATAATAATAATAATAATAATAATAAAGCAATTATAATAATAATAAAGTTAAAATAAATTAAAGAAATAACAATTAAACATTTAATTTAAAAAGAAAAAGTTTAAGTTAGACAAGTTAGATTTTAGAAGTTATTAGAATTAGTATAAAAAAAGAAATTAAGTTTAGAGAAAAACAATTAAAGATTATTAAGAAGACTTTTAATTATTTACATTATATGATTATTACTATTATAGTACAATTAAGAAAATAATATTATTAATATAAAAAACATAAAGTAAAAGAATTATTAAAATTAAAATAATATTTACAAATTAAATATTATAGAAAACTATTAAATTATTAAGTTAGTAGGTTAGTAGGTTATTTATAAATTATATACAATATTTTAGAATCATAATTATTTAATTATAAAAAAAAAAGTCAATTAGATTTTATTTACAATTGTATAAAAGAATGACAAAAATTTTAGAAGTTAAAAGAAGAATTAGAAAATTTGATTATTTGATTATTTACTTACAGAATATAATTATGATAAAAATTATATACAAAATACTATTATTATAAGAAACAGTTTATTGATTAATTAGTCTCTTTTTTTTAATTAATGATCTAAGTCCATATTGATTTTCATTCAGTTCTTGGCACGCCCTAAATTACTAACCACGCAGGGAATAATAAAAATAAATAAAGGCAGAAATTTAAAGGCAGAAAATAAAAATTCCTACACTATTACATGGCTGAGGCAGTTACATAATTATATGGCGAAAAGTAAAACTGAAAATATTACAAGTTAAAACTTAAAATATTACAAGGGCGAAGCAATTACAGTGTATGAATAACATAAACATGAGCAAAAATAAGAAATAATAACAAGGTTGTTAAGGTTTGTGGAAATGTTTATGGTTTAAAGGAAATAACACGGTTAAAGTTTTAGGTTTGAAATTTAGAGTTTGTGGCGGAATTGTCAAGGTTTAGGAAAAAAATCAAGGTAGTTAGTTATATGTACAGATCTAAATATATAACATAAAAGAAAATGGAAAAAACAAAACGACGTTGCTAACGCAAAAAATGCGATCATCGCAATTGGATCGGATCAACATAAGTGTCACGCCTCATACACATAAAATGTGCGAACAGCGTATCGACACGATCCGATCTGAACATAATCAAATAATTATAAATAAAAAATTAGAATTAACAATATTAAAACAAAACTGTAAAAACAAAATAAATAAAAACTTTATATATATATATATATATATATATATATATATATATATATATATATATATATATATATATATATATAACGAATATGCAGCCAATTCTATATATGTATACATAAAAACAACATTTTATGTTCTTTGTTACCTGTGATGTATTAACAAAATAAGAGCAACAAATATATATATTAACAAAAGCAACGTTAGTTAAGATATTAACAAAGTGTAACAAAAACAACAAATATATATATTAACAAATATATATGTATATATAAAACATATGAATGTTATAGGAATTTATATATATATTACGTACCAATCAAAGTGCAATTGGAAAGTAAAGCTGTTGCAGGAATGTTTTTCTTCTCTCTTATCTGTCTTTCCTCGGTCTCCTCTTAACAGCAATAACACGTTAGGTATATATAGGGACCAATTAGGGTTAATGTAAATGGGCCTAAATATTTATTTTGGAATCCAATAAAATATTAATATAAATAATTATATAAAGTTTAATAAAAATAGTTAAAACTAAAATAAAAACTAATTAACCTATTTATTTATTCTAGACCCAATAAAATATTAATTTAAAAAACAAATAAAATTTTAATAATTAAATTAGTTAAAATAAAATAAAAAACTAATAATCCTATTTATTTATTCTAGACCTAATAAAATATTAATTTAAAAAACAAATAAAGTTTTAATAATTAAATTAGTTAAAATAAAATAAAAAACTAATAATCCTATTTATTTATTCTAGACCAAATATAAAAATAAATAGACTCAAAAATATAAAATTCGGGCACCAAAATGCTCGAAAAAATAAAATGAATACGTCAAAATAATCAGCGCGAAATAAATGACTCGGAAAAAATACAGCGTTTGGTCGGATTTTGAAATAAAAATTATGACCGTTTAAACTACTCAGACTGATCAACATATGACCAAAAATAGTCGTAAAAATATTTTTAGCATGTCAAATTAAACCACGTGAACCGCAGATTAATGTTACCGACATTTGCAAACTTAAACTTGACATTTTTTCGTCGACTAATTTTAGGCATAGTTAAAAAGTTAATTTGACAAATCTGTTTGTAAATTCCGAGAAATTATTCCGACTAATATTAAGACAGAAAAAAAATTTTATGCTATGATGATGATGCAAATGAATGTGAAACAAAAAAATTGGTTAGAGTTAAAAAATAGAGGGCAAATTTTGGGGTGCAACAGCTGCCCCTGTTCAATTTTCTGAAACCTGAGGGGTTAGATTGGTATATGTGCCATCGTGACCTGGAAGGTTGAAGGGGATTGAACACAAAAACCCAAAAATTTGCACTCACCAGTGCGTAGAGTAATACTGATGATGTGTTGTATATGCTTGAGTGGGCTTAAAGATGCCACTTGGAGGAACTGGAAATGGGCTTAGAGATGCCATCAGAATGAACTGGAGATGGGCTTAAAGATGCCATCTAGAGAAAAGTTCTTCAAATATACTTCTTGGAGAATAAGGTAGTCCTAAGTATGAAGATATAGCTTTTGGGAAGATGAACAACGTCCCAACATTACCTTTGGGAGGATAAACAACTGCCCAAGGTAATGGTATGGCTTTTGGGAAGATAAACGACGACCCAAAGTCATAATAGCTTTCAGGAGGATAAACAACGTCCCGAAGTCATGATAGCTTTCAGGAGGATAAACAACATCCTGAGGTATAAGTGTAACTTTTGGGAAGATAAACAACGGCCTAAAGTAAGGGTATAACTTTTGGGAAGATAAACAACGGCCCAAAGTTATGATAGGGTACTTGGGAAGATAAACAACAGCCCAAGGTTATGATAGCTTTCAGGAGGATAAACAACGTCCCGAGGTATAAGTATAACTTTTGGGAAGATAAACAACGGCCCAAAGTCATGATAGAGCACTTGGGAAGATAAACAACGGCCCAAGGCAATGATAGCTTTCAGGAGGATAAACAACGTCCCGAGGTAAGAGTATAACTTTTGGGAAGATAAACAACGGCCCAAAGTCATGATAGCTTTCAGGAGGATAAACAACGTCCCGAGGTATAAGTTGTTGATGTTGTCTGTCTGCTGGAGAATTAATCTGAAAAACAAGATTAGTTCGATGTATATAACATTCTGCAAGATAATATTAGTTTATGCATTATGTATGCATGTATAGTATGATGCACTTAAGTAATGTATTATGTACTTATGGATATATATGTTATGGTATGATGTAAATGATGTATGTATGCATCATGCAGCTTGAAGCGTCTGGATATCTTCGTATAACAACTGCTGGCCAGGGAAAATAAATCCCGATTTGTAGCTGAAGAATATGAGGAACTCGTTCCCGCCTCGTTTGATAATATAATGAAGAATATGAGGAACTCGTTCCTGTCTCGTTTGGTAGTATAGTATTCATAACCTCTCGTCTTTGTTTGATAGTAAGGTATCCATAACCTCCCGTCTTCGTTCGTCGTACTTTTATTGAAGGAATAAGTTCCTGAGTATCCGTCTGAGGATAAAAGAGATGGATATAAATTCCAGGGGAGATGTGACTCGAAGTATTTATGAAGATGGATTTGTCCTACTGGGGGACTTGTAGCTGTCTGGTGGGGATGAACCGGCGAAGCTTCGTTGAATTCCTTCCCTCGTTCGTCCTTAGTAAATACTATTACTGCATTTTCATGCATTTCTGGTAAACATCAATCATATTCAAAAGCATACATACATTCAAACACAACCACTAGACGTTTTTCGCTTTAGTAAAAGAGGAAAAGTAATCCTGAATAAAGAGGGAAAAGTAAAGCTGAACTCGAAAACAGAATCGTTTCAACTTTGAGAGTGTATAACCAATTGGATTTAGAACTCCTGAGATTCTTAACTTTCCTGAATACCTTCCCAGAAATCCTCATAGCTGGATCTGAAGACATGATACTGACACCATCTGATACTACTGACGTAGACAATTAATTTCCACAATGGCTTCTGCTGAGAATCCAATATCAAGGTAATACAATGAGAGGAACGTGTCTTCAAATTGTGATGGACCATATACGCTCCGGATACTAGATTTGAAAAGAAAGCATTGCCCCTTGGTTGAGGATGAATTGTCCCATAATGGAAGTATCTGAATGTAGTTACCTCAAGAGAAATAAGCAGAATGCCTCACAATAATATGCCCCTGACATCATGAACTTCGTAATGTTACCCTTGGTAATTTAGATAGATGAGGAATGCTGCCCCTGGCTATTAAGCACTGTTGAATCTGGACCTGATTGCCCCGAATGAATTGAACGGTAACTTGGTATGCCCCCTTGATTGGGAAACAATGATTATGCCCCTGGCATTATGAACTCTGTAATGTTACCCTTGGTAACTTAGATAGATGAGGAGATCTTCCCCTGGCTACTTTAAACATAGTTGAATCCTACCCTGATTGCCCCAAATGAGTTAGGCAGTATCATGGCATGCCCCCTTGATTGGGAGATAATGACTATGCCCCTTTGTATACATGGACTTTGATCCAGGAAGCAACTTTGTTTATCGGAAGGACTTTGGTTTATTGAACATTCATCCTGTAAGTTTCTCTGTTTATCAAACACTCAGGTATATGCAAACAAATATATTCAAAAATGCAATGCTTATGTCTGTCTTGAGGTTTTGAAAAAAAGTTATTTTAGAAAAACAGTTTTTGTGAAAACTGTGATATTAACTCAAGTTTTATAATAAGCCCTAAAGGAGTCAGGATACCTTCTTGTAGCAGTACGCTTTCGAACTAACCATGCTTCAGTTAGGACTTTTAAAGGGTTGTAACGCGGCCTGGTTCACGGTTTAAGAAACAAAGGATAAAGGCTCAAATTTTATTTGTACCCAACCCAATCTCCATGATGTTCTTCAGTCTTATGCTCAGTTAACTTATGCATTGAGGCTCAAAGGAGTTTGGAATTGTAACACTGACATTTGTGATGGTTCAGCAACCAAAAATTTATTTGAACATTCAGTCATCTTTCTTTGTTGAGGATTCATAGTGACCTCTTTTTTCTTTTGACTTTGTTATCCCTTCTTTTTGCCTGAACTGTTTGTTTCAAAATTACAGTCAGCGGAATTTCTCAAATTTTTTTTTACTAAGTCTCCTTCATAGGTTTTGACTTAGCAAGCTTTTCTTTTGCTAGATATTGATTGTCAGGTTTAATGATTACAGAGAACCATCATTAGTTGTGTACAACACAGATAATTGGCATATTTGAGTTAACCGAGTAACTACCCTGCCCCGGGTTATGAATAAGGGTTTTAATTTGCATGAGAATAAAAACTCCTACTTCATAGGCTCAAAAGGGTTGACTAGGGATTAACTTCCTTATATCTCCACTGTTTAGGAATTGAAACAATGCATGTACATCGTCAGCATAGTCTGTTCACAAGCATACTGCATAAGATTATGGTATTGTTTTCGTCATCCTCCCTCTACAGGCTTATAGCTTTATCAGAAGTTAAATATCACAAAATAGAAATATGAATCATAATTCAAAATATAGTGAAACGAATGGATTAATTCAATACAAACATATGCAATGCATTAATGAAAACAAGAGTTTAACATAATAGTAAGTGTTTAAACAAATAAAAGAAATTACAAATGAAAATTCAAATGTTGTCCCATCCAGTTGGCTGAATGTCTTCAATTGCAATCTGTGAACTTTCAGGAGCAGTATATTTCACTATGAAATCAAATTTGCCACTTGGATGTCCCAAGGTGCCCCATATCTCAACAGGAATAGGTAGTTTTCCTTTCTTGCTACTTTGGGCAACTTGTCTTGCAGCTTCGATGTTTGATGGACGCTATTAGAACTCAATTTGACCTTCTGGAGTAACCTCTAGGATTCCTTCGTCAATTAGGTCTTGAATCTTATTCTTCAGTGCCCAACAGTTATTAGTATCATGTCCCGGACTGTTGGAGTGATACTCACACCTTGCCTTGGAATTATAGTGAGGAGAGGAAGTTTTAGGATTTTGAGGAGGACTTTTCAAAGAAATTAGTTTCATCTCCAACAAGCATTGCAGAATTTGTGACATTGGAGTGCTGAACTTGATAAACTGCCTCCTACATTCCTTGTGTTGAGGTGGATTAACCTTATCAGGTATTTCTTCTTCAACTGAAGAACAATCAGTGGCAATCTGTCTCTTACCTTCTTTTATCCTCATCTTCCTTTCAACCGAATCAACTTGTTTTAATGGAGGTTGACTGACAATTAGATTCCTGACTCCATTACTTTGAAGTTTGTGGACAAAGGTTCTTAGCTCTTCTTGCCCCTGAGCTAAACTTTGAATAAGAACCACCTGGTCATTCATCTGGATCCTCATTTCTGCCATCTCAGCTTGTAATTGTTTCAGCTGATCATCCTTGTTGTCCTCAGGATTCTTCTTCTTATCCAGCAGTGTCTTCAACTCATATTGTCCCTTGGACAAGTTCAGAATCAACTCTTGGAATTGTGCATTCTGAGCCTGGAGATCTTTGACAGTTTGTTCAAGAGCCATTGCTGAAATCAACAGCGAGAAGATAAGAAACCTGTGCATAAGAAACCTGTGATGCAGTGATATGATATGTAAATGCGTATGCAATGTTTTCAAGGACCGCAGGATTTAAATTTGTTTAAACAACCAAAAAGTAAACTTTTATTAGTAATAAATTTGTTTTTCCCCTTGGGCTTACAAAATGAAATGAAATAAATACAAAAGATGGGGTTTTAAGTCTCCCATGGACGTTTCCTCTTTATGTTGAGGTATGAGTTGAGATTCCGCTCCTCGTGAAGTTGCTTTGTTAGCTCCAGGATTCTTTCTTGGCTTGCTTTGTAACGAGCCTCGAAAGTATCCCTTTGCTCCTTCAACTGGATCCAGGACCTCTGTAAGTCTTCCATGTCAGTGGGCATGTCTGGGTGAAGGATGGTATAAAAAGTATCTCCTTCAGCAACAGGCTCCATAGTAACTGGCAGGATGGCAGGATATGGCATCATAAGAGTCTGAGCACGATATCGCACCCATCTAAGGTAAGCTTCCATAGGAATAGTGTACTTGGGCTCCAGAGTCTTGCTGTCAACCTTGTTCACTTTACCCCATGCTCGTATAAACCTTTGACGGTAACATTGTAGATCGTTGTCGTAGTCAAACACAATACCCTGAATCAACATATCATGTGGACCATCACTCCGAGCGTAACCAAACTGTCGTAAAGCTAAAGAAGGGTTGTAAGTAATGCCTCCTCTTATGCCTAGAAGTGGCACATTAGGAAACTCTCCACAACGGTCAATGATAATAACATTCTCCATAGATCTGGAGCACCAATGGATATCTGAATGAGAGAGTGACATAATCCTCTTGGACCACCTGATCCCTTGTTCATTCTTCATCACTGAGCGAGGAAGGTGAGAAATAAACCACCTAGATAGCAAAGGTATGCAGCACATCAGAGTTCCTCGTGCCCTTGTGGTACGGGTATGAAGAGAATGCAGGATGTCTCCAAGCAATGTAGGCACTGGATTGTGACTCAAGAATATGTTGATGGCATGAACGTCTATGAACTGGTCTGGATTAGGGAACAATACTAAGCCATAAATCAGCAAGGCTAAGATCTCCTCAAAAGCATCATAGCTCATAGCCTTCAAGAACACTTGAGATTTCTCTATCAACACCTTAGCAAGAATACCCTTAACTCCGCTTCTTGTTTCCAGGACATTGTCTGATTTCTTCAGATGTAGAGCTGCAGCAATAACCTCAGGTTTAGGCTCTTTTTCCAAGCCTGTGAATGGTTTCTGATCAAGTACAGGTATACCCAGAAGTTTGGAGAACTCTTCCATTGTAGGAACCAGCTGGTAGTCGGGGAATGTGAAGCAATGGTGCTTAGGATTAAAGAACTGAAACAGGACACTCATCATGTCTTCATTGAACCCTGAAGTGACTAGATCCAGTAGGTAGCCATGTCTCTTGATAAACTGGGAATTTTCAGAAACCTGGGAGACCAATTCCTTAAGCTTAGGAGGTATTCCCACAAAGTTGATCCTGATAGTATTCCTACGAACAGAAGCCATGACCTGCAACAAAGAACAAAGATAAATCCTTTGGTCCTTGAAATGGTTAGTGAAAATGCTATGCTTATGATGCATGATGATGCTATGATGTTATGCTCAATCACAAACATGTGGCACACACAAACAAGTCACACAATAGCCTTAGGTTTAAAGGCTTGCATGAAGTTCAAAGGTAAGTACCCTCCCCTGAAGTTTAGTTGGTTCATCCTGTCCTATAAAGTAACCAGGTTCTAAGGGATCTCAATATCATTGATCCTTCACAAGGGTGGTTGTTCAGTAGGCAACTTACTTGCCAACCAAAACCCTCCAAGTTTAGGATCTCAATGAGTGCAGTATCGAGTATCAACCAACTTCAGTCTTCACCAAAGCCGGCTATCTCACTACTTTCTAAAGGCCAAGATGGGATAACTAGGGTTCTAAAAGTCAATTAGTGTATTGAAAACATATGGCAGCCTCATATTATCCTCAACTTGACTTAAGGAACATAAGCACCAACCAAGAAGTCACACTAACTATGGCCACCAGATCAACCATATCGGTATACGCCGTACAGTTTCCTTGGTCTATTGCCATTTACCTAAGGTACACTTGATCCGGGTTAGGATCTTTCACACATAAGAGCACCCAACAAATAAGTATAAAGCAAACAAGGCAAACAATTTTAAAGTGATCTAATTCCTAAGGGTACCCCTCTTTTATTAAATCCCCAACAGAATCGCCAGTTCTGTAACACGGTGGGAGAACTGACTTTAGTTAAATGTTGCGGATAGCAAGAGTCGCCACCGACTTTTATTTTATCCAAAAGGAAAGGGCATAAAAGAACAGGAAAGACCTTAAAAGATTTTTGGGTTCGGGGGGTAGGTTATGTAAAGGGAAGGTGTTAGCACCCTTTACATCCATGGTTATCCATGGGCTCTTAGTTACTTAGCTCACTTTAAACTGTTTTTGAGAAGTGTAATGTGTGATTAAAAATTTTCTTAAGTACTTTAAAATGACCCTTGTACGGATATATATAAAGACTTTGTTTTGAAAATTGTTTAAAATGTAAAGTGTAATGAAGTAATTTGATGAAAAAAATGAGCAAGTACTTAAGAGGAACCTACCCTAAGTTAAATCTTTACTGTTCTTAAATGTTCTTTCAATGGTAAGACTATCCCTATTATTAAGGAATAGGTAGTCATTACCTTGGATGTGTTAAGGGACAAACGTAGGGTCATCGTATGGTCAATGAAGGCAACTTAAAGGATGTCTTTAGCAATTCGTAGGGACTATCATCATTTACTCGAAGGGACAAGATCATTATTCCGTAGGCAACCTCGAAGAGACTTGATCTTTTAAATCGTAGGGACTATGATGATTTATATTCGAAGGGACTTTGCTTAAGACACCCCTATATTCGAGGGACTTGACCATGTTTAAGGCAACTGAGAGGGATAACCTTAGGAAGTGAGATGGCGATCAAAGATCGACTTACGTGTGTGAGTGTTTATATTCCGGTATTTATCTTATTTTAGTTATCTAAGTTCAATTTAATTACATATAAGTTATACACACCCTAAGGTTACTAACCATATAGTAAAATATTTACAAAGAAAATAAAGACGGAAAAATAAATCTATAAGCTATTACAAGGCTTTGGCAGATACATAATAGTAGGATAAAAATAAATTATAAAGCAAGAATAATAGATATAATAAAATAATAAATAAGCAATAATAATAATAATAATAATGAAGCAAAAATAATAAAGCAATATTAACAATAAATCAATAATAATAATAATAATAATAAAGCAATTATAATAATAATAAAGTTAAAATAAATTAAAGAAATAACAATTAAACATTTAATTTAAAAAGAAAAAGTTTAAGTTAGACAAGTTAGATTTTAGAAGTTATTAGAATTAGTATAAAAAAAGAAATTAAGTTTAGAGAAAAACAATTAAAGATTATTAAGAAGACTTTTAATTATTTACATTATATGATTATTACTATTATAGTACAATTAAGAAAATAATATTATTAATATACAAAACATAAAGTAAAAGAATTATTAAAATTAAAATAATATTTACAAATTAAATATTATAGAAAACTATTAAATTATTAAGTTAGTAGGTTAGTAGGTTATTTATAAATTATATACAATATTTTAGAATCATAATTATTTAATTATAAAAAAAAAAGTCAATTAGATTTTATTTACAATTGTATAAAAGAATGACAAAAATTTTAGAAGTTAAAAGAAGAATTAGAAAATTTGATTATTTGATTATTTACTTACAGAATATAATTATGATAAAAATTATATACAAAATACTATTATTATAAGAAACAGTTTATTGATTAATTAGTCTCTTTTTTTTAATTAATGATCTAAGTCCATATTGATTTTCATTCAGTTCTTGGCACGCCCTAAATTACTAACCACGCAGGGAATAATAAAAATAAATAAAGGCAGAAATTTAAAGGCAGAAAATAAAAATTCCTACACTATTACATGGCTGAGGCAGTTACATAATTATATGGCGAAAAGTAAAACTGAAAATATTACAAGTTAAAACTTAAAATATTACAAGGGCGAAGCAATTACAGTGTATGAATAACATAAACATGAGCAAAAATAAGAAATAATAACAAGGTTGTTAAGGTTTGTGGAAATGTTTATGGTTTAAAGGAAATAACACGGTTAAAGTTTTAGGTTTGAAATTTAGAGTTTGTGGCGGAATTGTCAAGGTTTAGGAAAAAAATCAAGGTAGTTAGTTATATGTACAGATCTAAATATATAACATAAAAGAAAATGGAAAAAACAAAACGACGTTGCTAACGCAAAAAATGCGATCATCGCAATTGGATCGGATCAACATAAGTGTCACGCCTCATACACATAAAATGTGCGAACAGCGTATCGACACGATCCGATCTGAACATAATCAAATAATTATAAATAAAAAATTAGAATTAACAATATTAAAACAAAATAAATAAAAACTTATATATATATATATATATATATATATATATATATATATATATATATATATATATATATATATATATATATATATATATATATATATATATATAACGAATATGCAGCCAATTCTATATATGTATACATAAAAACAACATTTTATGTTCTTTGTTACCTGTGATGTATTAACAAAATAAGAGCAACAAATATATATATTAACAAAAGCAACGTTAGTTAAGATATTAACAAAGTGTAACAAAAACAACAAATATATATATTAACAAATATATATGTATATATAAAACATATGAATGTTATAGGAATTTATATATATATTACGTACCAATCAAAGTGCAATTGGAAAGTAAAGCTGTTGCAGGAATGTTTTTCTTCTCTCTTTTCTGTCTTTCCTCGGTCTCCTCTTAACAACAATAACACGTTAGGTATATATAGGGACCAATTAGGGTTAATGTAAATGGGCCTAAATATTTATTTTGGAATCCAATAAAATATTAATATAAATAATTATATAAAGTTTAATAAAAATAGTTAAAACTAAAATAAAAACTAATTAACCTATTTATTTATTCTAGACCCAATAAAATATTAATTTAAAAAACAAATAAAATTTTAATAATTAAATTAGTTAAAATAAAATAAAAAACTAATAATCCTATTTATGTATTCTAGACCTAATAAAATATTAATTTAAAAAACAAATAAAGTTTTAATAATTAAATTAGTTAAAATAAAATAAAAAACTAATAATCCTATTTATTTATTCTAGACCAAATATAAAAATAAATAGACTCAAAAATATAAAATTCGGGCACCAAAATGCTCGAAAAAATAAAATGAATACGTCAAAATAATCAGCGCGAAATAAATGACTCGGAAAAAATACAGCGTTTGGTCGGATTTTGAAATAAAAATTATGACCGTTTAAACTACTCAGACTGATCAACATATGACCAAAAATAGTCGTAAAAATATTTTTAGCATGTCAAATTAAACCACGTGAACCGCAGATTAATGTTACCGACATTTGCAAACTTAAACTTGACATTTTTTCGTCGACTAATTTTAGGCATAGTTAAAAAGTTAATTTGACCAATCTGTTTGTAAATTCCGAGAAATTATTCCGACTAATATTAAGACAGAAAAAAAAATTTTATGCTATGATGATGATGCAAATGAATGTGAAACAAAAAAATTGGTTAGAGTTAAAAAATAGAGGGCAAATTTTGGGGTGCAACAGCTGCCCCTGTTCAATTTTTTGAAACCTGAGGGGTTAGATTGGTATATGTGCCATCGTGACCTGGAAGGTTGAAGGGGATTGAACACAAAAACCCAAAAATTTGCACTCACCAGTGCGTAGAGTAATACTGATGATGTGTTGTATATGCTTGAGTGGGCTTAAAGATGCCACTTGGAGGAACTGGAAATGGGCTTAGAGATGCCATCAGAATGAACTGGAGATGGGCTTAAAGATGCCATCTAGAGAAAAGTTCTTCAAATATACTTCTTGGAGAATAAGGTAGTCCTAAGTATGAAGATATAGCTTTTGGGAAGATGAACAACGTCCCAACATTACCTTTGGGAGGATAAACAACTGCCCAAGGTAATGGTATGGCTTTTGGGAAGATAAACGACGACCCAAAGTCATAATAGCTTTCAGGAGGATAAACAACGTCCCGAAGTCATGATAGCTTTCAGGAGGATAAACAACATCCTGAGGTATAAGTGTAACTTTTGGGAAGATAAACAACGGCCTAAAGTAAGGGTATAACTTTTGGGAAGATAAACAACGGCCCAAAGTTATGATAGGGTACTTGGGAAGATAAACAACAGCCCAAGGTTATTGAAATTCTGTAATGAGATGTCCTAAGAGATGTTCCAACACTTAATAGGACATTTGACAAATTTTAACCAAAACTTAAACAGCAGGAAAAATAAACAACACAGAAGTTTGTTAACCCAGTTCAGTGTATAACCACACCTACATCTGGAGGCTACCAAGCCAGGAGGAAATCCACTATTAGTAATATTAATTCTAGACTTAAATCACCCTGTTTAATCTATCACTTAATACTTACCCAATGCAATTTCTACCTAAGACTCACTTAGATAAGAGTACCCTACTCACTCCCCCTCAATCACCCAGTGATCAAGTTTACAAGTTTACAGAAATTGAAGACATCCTTCAAACAATAACAGCTTGATTTTACTTCACAGTTTCAATCAAGTCACAAATGCACTTTTGCTTAAAAGCTCATAAAGTGGTACATAAAAACAGCCTGCTATTAAAACACTAGACACCCTATTTATTCTTCTGAAATTCGTGCTCAATTCTATGAGATTCTGTTGTTTAAATAGGTTCTGAATTTTGGGCTTTCTGTAGAATGATCCAGCCCTAATGTGCAGCAGCTGTCACCTTGAATTTAGGGTTTGTTACCTCCTATATTCTAGGTGCATTAGGTCTTCTGTTTTAATCTGAATCTTCAATTTAAAACTCCCTACAGATGCGCCTTGTTCTGTTTTATATCCATCATTAATTAATTCCAGATAATTCTCCTTAAATATCTCTGATCTGTTAATCAATAATTAATTCTGGTAGCAGGTCTGAGATGTCTCAACATCTGTTGGGACATCCTGACAAAACTGAACTTAGTCATTTATACAATGTCCCAACATCTTGTAGAACATCCTGAACCAAGTTCACATACTCTGTTTGCTAATGTCCCAACATCTGATAGGACATTCTGAACTGAATTTAACATTTCTTGTTTAGTCAAAAATTCTGCCAATTCTTAAACATCTACAAACTCCCCCTTTGGCTAATTTTTGGCTAACATCTTTTCTGGTTTTCAGAGTGCAGCAGAAGTTCTTTTTATCAGAGTAAATCATTACTATTCTGTTGATTCAAATTTGAGTTTTACTCCCCCTCAACCATATATGAGTCCAGTCTTGTTTCAACAGAAATATTCACACTTATTCAGTTCAGTCAGAAACAACCAGATTTCATTCATCATTTAAACAGCAATTACATTTGATGTTGTTCTCCCCCTTGGTAGGCACAAAATTAGGGGCCAAAGAACTATTATCCAGAATTACACATCATTGCTGTCATTACAAATGCCTCACATACAAAGATCACTCAGATTCATCACTCTCAGTAGCTTCCTCCACTTCAGTGTCTTCATCTTTATCAGCTTCACTGTCAGCTTCACTGTCTTTATCAGATGCAGCTGTCTGATCTTCTTCACTTTCCAACCTCTTAATCATTTCCTCCAGCTTATTCTTTCTAGCTTCAAGCTCTTTGCAGGTGTACTTTAGCTCAGCAATTAATTCTTTCTTGGAGATTGGATTCTTAGCAGTTGAGGGACCAGCAGATGTCCCAGAAGGAGCTTCAACATCTGCAGCATGATGACTGAGGAATAACTTGTAGTGAAAAGCCAGGGGGCTCTCTCTCTTGCAAGCAGTATCCTTGTCAGTTAAAATCCCAGGATATTGATTGAGTACAATACCACACAGCAAGGATGGAAAGGCTATTGGTAGCTTGGTTGCAGAGGAGCTGGCATGCTTCATGGTTTGATCAAAGATGAAAGCTCCATAGTCCATTTTGGTTTGAGTTCCAACAACATATATAAATCTGGCTAGACCAGTTGAGATTGAGGAAGTGTGGTTAGTAGGCACCCAATTAGATGTACCAATCCTGTTCAGCATGGCATACTTTCTGGTAAGCATGCTTACAGATAGTTTTCCCTTCACAGGCCATGCCTTTACCTGGTCAGCAGTTATCACCTTACAGACTTGATTATCTGTCTTGCCCAGCTCATTTGGTCCATCTGTTTCTCTTCCTAGATACTGATTTATGATTTGGGGAGAAAACTCCACACATCTACCTCTAACAAAGACTTTTTGGAATTCAGAGGACTTACCATGTGAACAATCTTCCTGAAGATTCACAATGAACTCTTTGACAAGCAGTTCATAGCAGGGAGAGAACTCTGAGACTGTCTTGAACAGTCCTGCAGCAGAGATTAGGTCAATGAGTTCTGTGCACTCAAGTGCATTGCTGCTCAGTTCTCTTTCCAAAGCAACCCTTCTTTGGTACACATATTTCCATCTGTTGACACTGGAGACATGATGGAAGGATATATTGTCCAAGGGAGCTTCTGGAACAACAGTTGAAGCTCTAGCTGGAGCTGGTTTCTTCTTGGGAGGAGATGTTGGGACATCTGATCCAACATCTGAATCTGATGGTGTTGCAGCTTTTCTCTTCTGAGTTTGAACCTTGCTCCATGGTTTTGCTGGACCAAAAGTGGCTTTAGCCCTGCCTTTCTTTGGACTAGCCTTCTTTTTCTCAGGAATGACAGGTTCATCTTGTATCTTTCCTTTCCTGGACCTTAGTCTTTTAGCAATGCTGGGTTTCACAGATGATATGATCTCTGCATCAGAATCCTGTTCCAGATTGACTGTTGGAGGGGATTGAGCAGTCTCCTCATCAGCTTGTTGATCAGTAGAAGATTGATCTTTATTTGAGTCTTTAGCCTGTTCCATAGAAACTTCTTTGTCACTTTTACTTGAGACCTCTTTCTTGTCCTCAGTCTGTTCAGTATCAGCACCAGATGAGTTTGCTTTCTCATCTGCATATGTTCCAACATCCGTTGGAACATCTTGTTCTGCAGCATTGTCCTTTGTATCTTGAGCAGGTTCTTCTTGAGGTGCAGGAATGGTGTTCAAGGGAACAGAGATTCCTTTCACTACTCTTTGTTCAGAGAAAACTTGATTAACAATCTCATTGATGGAGTCATCAACATATTTGGAGTATTTAACATGTGAAGGAATTTCTTTAGCTTTGCTTCTGATTTTATCTTTACCTCTTTTTGGTGTTCTTGCCTTCTTAGTGTGAGAGGCATTTCCCTTGAGCTCGTCTAATGGTGTTGATTGCATTGGCACCATAGAAATAGGAATGGCATGAACCACGTCTTCCTGGTTGAGAACTTCTTCAGCAGTTTTAGGGTTTTGAGACATTGTTGAGGAAGATGAATGTGCAGCTTTAGGGTTTAAGATTTCTGCAGGATTACTAGTCAATGTGATTCGCTTGTGATGATGTGATGAGACTCTTGATAGCTGCTTATAAGGAAATACTAAAGAAGTAGCCGTTACAGTCCAAATGATTAGGAATGAAATTCCCAAGGATCTAGTCCAGACTAGCTTTGCCATCTGGAACTTATGCCATGCAATGTCATATGACATGTTGGCACATCTCATTAACTGCTAGATATCACATAAACAGATTCCAAGTTTGCCCCTTAAGTTCTCAAATTGTGCAGCATCCAATGCCTTGGTAAAGATATCAGCTAATTGCAGATCTGTAGCTATATGCTCCAATGAAATCACCTTTTCTTCTACAAGATCTCTGATGAAATGATGTCTGATATCAATATGCTTTGTCCTGCTGTGTTGGATAGGATTTTTAGATATGTTAATTGCACTTAAGTTGTCACAGTACAATGTCATGACATCCTGTGGGACATTGTACTCAGTGAGCATCTGCTTCATCCAAACCAACTGAGAACAACTGCTACCTGCTGCTATGTACTCAGCTTCAGCTGTAGATAAGGATACACAATTCTGTTTCTTACTGAACCAAGAAATCAGATTGTTTCCTAGAAAGAAGCATCCTCCTGAAGTGCTTTTTCTGTCATCAGCACTTCCTGCCCAATCAGCATCACAGAAGCCAGTGAGAATTGGTTTGCACCCATGAAAGTACATTATGCCATAGTCACAAGTACCATTAACATATTTAAGGATTCTCTTGACTTGATTGAGATGACTGACTTTTGGATCAGCTTGATATCTTGCACAAACTCCTACTGCAAATGCAATGTCTGGTCTGCTAGCAGTCAAGTATAACAAGCTTCCAATCATGCTTCTATATAAACTTTGATCTACCTTCTCACCCTTTTCATCTTTAGTCAGCTTTAAATGTGTAGGAGCAGGAGTTCTTTTATGAGAAGCATTTTCCATTCCAAATTTCTTCACTATGTTCTTGGAGTACTTGCTTTGTGATATGAACATTGAGTCTTCCATTTGCTTAACTTGCAGACCAAGAAAATAGGTTAATTCACCTACTAGACTCATTTCAAATTCAGCTTCCATCTGCTTTACAAAATGTTCGACCATCTTATCAGACATCCCACCAAACACAATGTCATCAACATATATTTGAGCAATCATGACATTTCCTTCTTCATATTTAACAAACAGGGTTTTATCAATCCCACCTTTTCTGTATCCTTGCTTGATAAGAAATGTGGTAAGTCTTTCATACCATGCCCTTGGAGCTTGCTTCAGACCATAAAGTGCTTTCTTGAGTTTGTATACATGATTTGGACAGCTTGGATCAACAAATCCTTTAGGCTGTTCTACATATACCTCCTCATTAAGATAACCATTAAGAAAGGCACTTTTCACATCCATTTGAAATAACTTGAACTTTAAGATACAAGCAATTCCCAACAGTAGTCTTATTGATTCAAGCCTTGCTACTGGTGCAAAGGTTTCATCAAAGTCTACCCCTTCAATTTGAGTGTATCCTTGAGCCACAAGTCTAGCTTTGTTCTTTGTAACAATTCCTTGTTCATTTGACTTGTTCTTGTACACCCATTTAGTACCAATCACATTTATGTCATTAGGTCTAGGAACAAGATTCCACACTTCATTCCTTGTGAATTGACCTAATTCCTCTTGCATAGCACAAATCCAGTATTCATCAGTGAGAGCTTCCTTGACATTTTTAGGTTCTATTTTGGAAACAAAGCAAGAACCTGAAATCACTTCTCTTGATCTAGTGCTCACACCTCTGTTGGGATCACCAATTATTAAATCTTTGGGATGATCCTTCTGTATTCTGATGGAGGGAGGTTTGCTTGAATCTTCTGACCTTGTATCATTTTGAGTGAAGTTATATTGATCATTCTTTTCTTCAGCTTCAACCTTGATATCAGAAGATGTTCCAACATCTTCTGGGACATCTGTAGGAGCATCATCAATTATCACATTTATGGATTCCATGATAACATTTGTTCTGTAGTTAAATACTCTATATGCTCTGCTGTTTATAGAGTATCCAAGGAAAATTCCTTCATCACTTTTAGGATCCATTTTTCTCCTTTGCTCCCTATCTGCCAGAATATAGCATTTACTTCCAAACACATGAAAGTACTTCACAGTGGGTTTTCTGCCCTTCCAGACTTCATATATTGTGGACAGGGTTCCTTTTCTCAAGGTAACTCTGTTATGGATGTAGCAGGCAGTGTTCATAGCTTCAGCCCAGAAATACATAGGTAACTTCTTAGCATGGATCATAGCTCTTGCTGATTCTTGAATGGTTCTATTCTTCCTTTCAACAATCCCATTCTGTTGAGGAGTGATAGGTGAAGAATACTCATGGTTGATTCCTTCTGAAGAACAGAAATCTAAGAACTTTTGATTCTCAAATTCTTTTCCATGATCACTTCTTATTCTGATCACACAGCTGGATTTTTCCCTTTGCAATCTTTGACATAATTCTTTGAATACATCAAATACATCTGACTTTTCTTTGATGAAGTTTATCCATGTATATCTTGAAAAATCATCAACCACAACATAGGCATACCTCTTACCACCAAGACTTTCAACTTGCATAGGTCCCATAAGATCCATATGAAGAAGTTCCAAAACTTTGGAAGTTGTCAGATGTTGGAGCTTTGGATGGGACATCTTGGTTTGTTTGCCTATTTGACATTCACCACATATTTTGCCATCATCAATCTTCAGTTTGGGAATACCTCTTACAGCATCCATAGATATGATCTTCTTTATGCCTCTGAAATGAAGATGACCTAGTCTTTGATGCCACAGTTTCACTTCTTCTTCTTTAGCTAGAGAACAGGTTGAAGTGAGACTGAGATTTTGAGATTCCCACATGTAACAGTTGTCTTTAGATCTGGCTCCTTTCATGACAACCTCTTGCTTTTGGTTAGTCACTATGCATTCAGTTTTTGTAAAGTTTACACTGTATCCTTGATCACATAGTTGACTTATACTGATCAGGTTAGCAGTTAAACCTTTAACAAGCAGCACATCATCTAATCTTGGAACATCTTGACAATCCAAGGTTCCAACTCCCTTGATCTCTCCTTTAGCTCCATCTCCAAAGGTAACATACCTGGATGAATGTGGCTTTAAGTTTACTAGCAAATTCTTCAATCCAGTCATGTGTCTTGAGCATCCACTGTCAAAGTACCAGTCTTCCTTAGCTGATACTTTCAATGATGTATGTGCTATGTATGCAGTACTCTTCTTTGACCAGATGAGTTGAGATTTCTTTTGATGCCTCTGCTCTGAGTGTTGTTCAGCTGATCTCCAAGCTTGATTGTTGATCTTGTTCTTGGGTGTGTGGCTTTGATCAGTCTGAATGTCAGCTTTTGGTCTCCAAACTTTCTTGATTACTTCTGTCTTTTGCTTAGGAGGTTGCTGACACATCTGATTTGGATATCCATGTAACTTATAACAGTGAGGTTTGATATGCCCAAATCTTCCACAGTGATGGCATCTCCATCTTTGATACTTCTTCTTCATTTTGTTCTTTCCAGAATGTTGAGACATCTGTTGGAACATTATGTTAGTCTTTGTGTTCTGATGTTGAAGCATTTGTTGGGACATCTTGTTTGACTGTGTAATTTTTGAAGTGGCTTTGCTAGAGCTGGCTTCTTCTCTGTTGTATCCCAGTCCACTTTTGTCCCCTGAATGTTTATTATTGCAAAGAATAACATCCAGTGTATTTGAGCTGCTGTTCATCATTCTAACAGATTTGGACATATGTTCCATCTTAGAATTGAGAAGAGTTACTTCACTTTTCAAGGTATCAATGATTACTTGATCACTTGCTTTTTCTTCTTCTAGTACTTCATTCTGCTTCTTTAGCTTTATGACCTCACTGCATACTTCAGTACTACTCTTGTACAGATCCTTGAAGGCTTGCTCAAGATCTGCATAAGTAAGCTCTCCACAGCTGGAATCACTATCATATTCACACAGTCCAGCTAGAGCAGTAATATGCTTAGCTGATTCTTCTTCTGACTCTCCTGAGTCTTCATCAGACCAGGTCACAGAGAGACCTTTCTTTTGCCTCTTTAAGTAGGTAGGACATTCAAACTTGATGTGTCCATATCCTTCACATTCATGGCATTTGACTCCTTTATCTTGACTGGTCTTTTCAGCAAACTTTGACTTTCTGTTAGCATCATATGTTCTCCTGTTCTCAGAGTCTGTGTTTCTTCCACTGGATTTGGATTGGCCTTCCATTCCTCTGAGAATCTGTTTGAATTGTCTTCCAAGCAAGACAAGGTTTTCTGATAAGCTTTTGTCATTTGCTGATTTCTCATCTTCTTCTTCATCTGCATTTGAAACCAAGGCAATGCTTTTGTTCTTTTTAGCATGTGTGTCATTCATTCCCATTTCAAAAGTTTGAAGGGAACCAATGAGTTCTTCAGCTTTCATGGAGCATATGTCTTGAGCTTCTTCTATTGCTGTGACTTTCATGTCAAATCTTTTTGGCAAAGATCTGAGAATCTTCCTTACAAGCTTTTCATCAGTCATCTTTTCTCCCAAGGCTCCAGAAGTATTGGCTATATCCAAGATGTTCATGTAGAACTCATGAATTGATTCATCTTCCTTCATTCTCAAGTTTTCAAACTTGGTGGTGAGAAGTTGAAGTCTTGACATTTTTACTTTTGATGTTCCTTCATGAGTTGTCTTGAGGGTATCCCACACATCTTTGGCCAGCTCACAATGATGCACCAGTCTGAAAATATTTCTATCAATGCCATTGAATAAAGCATTTAGGGCTTTTGAGTTGCCTAGTTCTGAATCTTCTTCCTCTTTACTCCATTCTTCTTCAGGTTTCAGAACTATTGATCCATCTTTGGTGTCTTTAACAGGATGTTTCCATCCAACAATTACTGCTCTCCATGCCCTGTTGTCAAGTGACTTTAAGAATGCAATCATTCTTGGCTTCCAGTAGTCATAATTAGAACCATCCAGTATAGGTGGTCTATTTACTGACCCTATATCTCTGTCCATGTTACAGAATTTGTTTTCCCTAGATCTCACCCAGTATAAACAGGCAGGGTGCCTGCTCTGATGCCAATTGAAATTCTGTAATGAGATGTCCTAAGAGATGTTCCAACACTTAATAGGACATTTGACAAATTTTAACCAAAACTTAAACAGCAGGAAAAATAAACAACACAGAAGTTTGTTAACCCAGTTCAGTGTATAACCACACCTACATCTGGAGGCTACCAAGCCAGGAGGAAATCCACTATTAGTAATATTAATTCTAGACTTAAATCACCCTGTTTAATCTATCACTTAATACTTACCCAATGCAATTTCTACCTAAGACTCACTTAGATAAGAGTACCCTACTCACTCCCCCTCAATCACCCAGTGATCAAGTTTACAAGTTTACAGAAATTGAAGACATCCTTCAAACAATAACAGCTTGATTTTACTTCACAGTTTCAATCAAGTCACAAATGCACTTTTGCTTAAAAGCTCATAAAGTGGTACATAAAAACAGCCTGCTATTAAAACACTAGACACCCTATTTATTCTTCTGAAATTCGTGCTCAATTCTATGAGATTCTGTTGTTTAAATAGGTTCTGAATTTTGGGCTTTCTGTAGAATGATCCAGCCCTAATGTGCAGCAGCTGTCACCTTGAATTTAGGGTTTGTTACCTCCTATATTCTAGGTGCATTAGGTCTTCTGTTTTAATCTGAATCTTCAATTTAAAACTCCCTACAGATGCGCCTTGTTCTGTTTTATATCCATCATTAATTAATTCCAGATAATTCTCCTTAAATATCTCTGATCTGTTAATCAATAATTAATTCTGGTAGCAGGTCTGAGATGTCTCAACATCTGTTGGGACATCCTGACAAAACTGAACTTAGTCATTTATACAATGTCCCAACATCTTGTAGAACATCCTGAACCAAGTTCACATACTCTGTTTGCTAATGTCCCAACATCTGATAGGACATTCTGAACTGAATTTAACATTTCTTGTTTAGTCAAAAATTCTGCCAATTCTTAAACATCTACAGTTATGATAGCTTTCAGGAGGATAAACAACGTCCCGAGGTATAAGTATAACTTTTGGGAAGATAAACAACGGCCCAAAGTCATGATAGAGCACTTGGGAAGATAAACAACGGCCCAAGGCAATGATAGCTTTCAGGAGGATAAACAACGTCCCGAGGTAAGAGTATAACTTTTGGGAAGATAAACAACGACCCAAAGTCATGATAGCTTTCAGGAGGATAAACAACGTCCCGAGGTATAAGTTGTTGATGTTGTCTGTCTGCTGGAGAATTAATCTGAAAAACAAGATTAGTTCGATGTATATAACATTCTGCAAGATAATATTAGTTTATGCATTATGTATGCATGTATAGTATGATGCACTTAAGTAATGTATTATGTACTTATGGATATATATGTTATGGTATGATGTAAATGATGTATGTATGCATCATGCAGCTTGAAGCGTCTGGATATCTTCGTATAACAACTGCTGGCCAGGGAAAATAAATCCCGATTTGTAGCTGAAGAATATGAGGAACTCGTTCCCGCCTCGTTTGATAATATAATGAAGAATATGAGGAACTCGTTCCTGTCTCGTTTGGTAGTATAGTATTCATAACCTCTCGTCTTTGTTTGATAGTAAGGTATCCATAACCTCCCGTCTTCGTTCGTCGTACTTTTATTGAAGGAATAAGTTCCTGAGTATCCGTCTGAGGATAAAAGAGATGGATATAAATTCCAGGGGAGATGTGACTCGAAGTATTTATGAAGATGGATTTGTCCTACTGGGGGACTTGTAGCTGTCTGGTGGGGATGAACCGGCGAAGCTTCGTTGAATTCCTTCCCTCGTTCGTCCTTAGTAAATACTATTACTGCATTTTCATGCATTTCTGGTAAACATCAATCATATTCAAAAGCATACATACATTCAAACACAACCACTAGACGTTTTTCGCTTTAGTAAAAGAGGAAAAGTAATCCTGAATAAAGAGGGAAAAGTAAAGCTGAACTCGAAAACAGAATCGTTTCAACTTTGAGAGTGTATAACCAATTGGATTTAGAACTCCTGAGATTCTTAACTTTCCTGAATACCTTCCCAGAAATCCTCATAGCTGGATCTGAAGACATGATACTGACACCATCTGATACTACTGACGTAGACAATTAATTTCCACAATGGCTTCTGCTGAGAATCCAATATCAAGGTAATACAATGAGAGGAACGTGTCTTCAAATTGTGATGGACCATATACGCTCCGGATACTAGATTTGAAAAGAAAGCATTGCCCCTTGGTTGAGGATGAATTGTCCCATAATGGAAGTATCTGAATGTAGTTACCTCAAGAGAAATAAGCAGAATGCCTCACAATAATATGCCCCTGACATCATGAACTTCGTAATGTTACCCTTGGTAATTTAGATAGATGAGGAATGTTGCCCCTGGCTATTAAGCACTGTTGAATCTGGACCTGATTGCCCCGAATGAATTGAACGGTAACTTGGTATGCCCCCTTGATTGGGAAACAATGATTATGCCCCTGGCATTATGAACTCTGTAATGTTACCCTTGGTAACTTAGATAGATGAGGAGATCTTCCCCTGGCTACTTTAAACATAGTTGAATCCTACCCTGATTGCCCCAAATGAGTTAGGCAGTATCATGGCATGCCCCCTTGATTGGGAGATAATGACTATGCCCCTTTGTATACATGGACTTTGATCCAGGAAGCAACTTTGTTTATCGGAAGGACTTTGGTTTATTGAACATTCATCCTGTAAGTTTCTCTGTTTATCAAACACTCAGGTATATGCAAACAAATATATTCAAAAATGCAATGCTTATGTCTGTCTTGAGGTTTTGAAAAAAAGTTATTTTAGAAAAACAGTTTTTGTGAAAACTGTGATATTAACTCAAGTTTTATAATAAGCCCTAAAGGAGTCAGGATACCTTCTTGTAGCAGTACGCTTTCGAACTAACCATGCTTCAGTTAGGACTTTTAAAGGGTTGTAACGCGGCCTGGTTCACGGTTTAAGAAACAAAGGATAAAGGCTCAAATTTTATTTGTACCCAACCCAATCTCCATGATGTTCTTCAGTCTTATGCTCAGTTAACTTATGCATTGAGGCTCAAAGGAGTTTGGAATTGTAACACTGACATTTGTGATGGTTCAGCAACCAAAAATTTATTTGAACATTCAGTCATCTTTCTTTGTTGAGGATTCATAGTGACCTCTTTTTTCTTTTGACTTTGTTATCCCTTCTTTTTGCCTGAACTGTTTGTTTCAAAATTACAGTCAGCGGAATTTCTCAAATTTTTTTTTACTAAGTCTCCTTCATAGGTTTTGACTTAGCAAGCTTTTCTTTTGCTAGATATTGATTGTCAGGTTTAATGATTACAGAGAACCATCATTAGTTGTGTACAACACAGATAATTGGCATATTTGAGTTAACCGAGTAACTACCCTGCCCCGGGTTATGAATAAGGGTTTTAATTTGCATGAGAATAAAAACTCCTACTTCATAGGCTCAAAAGGGTTGACTAGGGATTAACTTCCTTATATCTCCACTGTTTAGGAATTGAAACAATGCATGTACATCGTCAGCATAGTCTGTTCACAAGCATACTGCATAAGATTATGGTATTGTTTTCGTCATCCTCCCTCTACAGGCTTATAGCTTTATCAGAAGTTAAATATCACAAAATAGAAATATGAATCATAATTCAAAATATAGTGAAACGAATGGATTAATTCAAGACAAACATATGCAATGCATTAATGAAAACAAGAGTTTAACATAATAGTAAGTGTTTAAACAAATAAAAGAAATTACAAATGAAAATTCAAATGTTGTCCCATCCAGTTGGCTGAATGTCTTCAATTGCAATCTGTGAACTTTCAGGAGCAGTATATTTCACTATGAAATCAAATTTGCCACTTGGATGTCCCAAGGTGCCCCATATCTCAACAGGAATAGGTAGTTTTCCTTTCTTGCTACTTTGGGCAACTTGTCTTGCAGCTTCGATGTTTGATGGACGCTATTAGAACTCAATTTGACCTTCTGGAGTAACCTCTAGGATTCCTTCGTCAATTAGGTCTTGAATCTTATTCTTCAGTGCCCAACAGTTATTAGTATCATGTCCCGGACTGTTGGAGTGATACTCACACCTTGCCTTGGAATTATAGTGAGGAGAGGAAGTTTTAGGATTTTGAGGAGGACTTTTCAAAGAAATTAGTTTCATCTCCAACAAGCATTGCAGAATTTGTGACATTGGAGTGCTGAACTTGATAAACTGCCTCCTACATTCCTTGTGTTGAGGTGGATTAACCTTATCAGGTATTTCTTCTTCAACTGAAGAACAATCAGTGGCAATCTGTCTCTTACCTTCTTTTATCCTCATCTTCCTTTCAACCGAATCAACTTGTTTTAATGGAGGTTGACTGACAATTAGATTCCTGACTCCATTACTTTGAAGTTTGTGGACAAAGGTTCTTAGCTCTTCTTGCCCCTGAGCTAAACTTTGAATAAGAACCACCTGGTCATTCATCTGGATCCTCATTTCTGCCATCTCAGCTTGTAATTGTTTCAGCTGATCATCCTTGTTGTCCTCAGGATTCTTCTTCTTATCCAGCAGTGTCTTCAACTCATATTGTCCCTTGGACAAGTTCAGAATCAACTCTTGGAATTGTGCATTCTGAGCCTGGAGATCTTTGACAGTTTGTTCAAGAGCCATTGCTGAAATCAACAGCGAGAAGATAAGAAACCTGTGCATAAGAAACCTGTGATGCAGTGATATGATATGTAAATGCGTATGCAATGTTTTCAAGGACCGCAGGATTTAAATTTGTTTAAACAACCAAAAAGTAAACTTTTATTAGTAATAAATTTGTTTTTCCCCTTGGGCTTACAAAATGAAATGAAATAAATACAAAAGATGGGGTTTTAAGTCTCCCATGGACGTTTCCTCTTTATGTTGAGGTATGAGTTGAGATTCCGCTCCTCGTGAAGTTGCTTTGTTAGCTCCAGGATTCTTTCTTGGCTTGCTTTGTAACGAGCCTCGAAAGTATCCCTTTGCTCCTTCAACTGGATCCAGGACCTCTGTAAGTCTTCCATGTCAGTGGGCATGTCTGGGTGAAGGATGGTATAAAAAGTATCTCCTTCAGCAACAGGCTCCATAGTAACTGGCAGGATGGCAGGATATGGCATCATAAGAGTCTGAGCACGAGATCGCACCCATCTAAGGTAAGCTTCCATAGGAATAGTGTACTTGGGCTCCAGAGTCTTGCTGTCAACCTTGTTCACTTTACCCCATGCTCGTATAAACCTTTGACGGTAACATTGTAGATCGTTGTCGTAGTCAAACACAATACCCTGAATCAACATATCATGTGGACCATCACTCCGAGCGTAACCAAACTGTCGTAAAGCTAAAGAAGGGTTGTAAGTAATGCCTCCTCTTATGCCTAGAAGTGGCACATTAGGAAACTCTCCACAACGGTCAATGATAATAACATTCTCCATAGATCTGGAGCACCAATGGATATCTGAATGAGAGAGTGACATAATCCTCTTGGACCACCTGATCCCTTGTTCATTCTTCATCACTGAGCGAGGAAGGTGATAAATAAACCACCTAGATAGCAAAGGTATGCAGCACATCAGAGTTCCTCGTGCCCTTGTGGTACGGGTATGAAGAGAATGCAGGATGTCTCCAAGCAATGTAAGCACTGGATTGTGACTCAGGAATATGTTGATGGCATGAACGTCTATGAACTGGTCTGGATTAGGGAACAATACTAAGCCATAAATCAGCAAGGCTAAGATCTCCTCAAAAGCATCATAGCTCATAGCCTTCAAGAACACTTGAGCTTTCTCTATCAACACCTTAGCAAGAATACCCTTAACTCCGCTTCTTGTTTCCAGGACATTGTCTGATTTCTTCAGATGTAGAGCTGCAGCAATAACCTCAGGTTTAGGCTCTTTTTCCAAGCCTGTGAATGGTTTCTGATCAAGTACAGGTATACCCAGAAGTTTGGAGAACTCTTCCATTGTAGGAACCAGCTGGTAGTCGGGGAATGTGAAGCAATGGTGCTTAGGATTAAAGAACTGAAACAGGACACTCATCATGTCTTCATTGAACCCTGAAGTGACTAGATCCAGTAGGTAGCCATGTCTCTTGATAAACTGGGAATTTTCAGAAACCTGGGAGACCAATTCCTTAAGCTTAGGAGGTATTCCCACAAAGTTGATCCTGATAGTATTCCTACGAACAGAAGCCATGACCTGCAACAAAGAACAAAGATAAATCCTTTGGTCCTTGAAATGGTTAGTGAAAATGCTATGCTTATGATGCATGATGATGCTATGATGTTATGCTCAATCACAAACATGTGGCACACACAAACAAGTCACACAATAGCCTTAGGTTTAAAGGCTTGCATGAAGTTCAAAGGTAAGTACCCTCCCCTGAAGTTTAGTTGGTTCATCCTGTCCTATAAAGTAACCAGGTTCTAAGGGATCTCAATATCATTGATCCTTCACAAGGGTGGTTGTTCAGTAGGCAACTTACTTGCCAACCAAAACCCTCCAAGTTTAGGATCTCAATGAGTGCAGTATCGAGTATCAACCAACTTCAGTCTTCACCAAAGCCGGCTATCTCACTACTTTCTAAAGGCCAAGATGGGATAACTAGGGTTCTAAAAGTCAATTAATGTATTGAAAACATATGGCAGCCTCATATTATCCTCAACTTGACTTAAGGAACATAAGCACCAACCAAGAAGTCACACTAACTATGGCCACCAGATCAACCATATCGGTATACGCCGTACAGTTTCCTTGGTCTATTGCCATTTACCTAAGGTACACTAGATCCGGGTTAGGATATTTCACACATAAGAGCACCCAACAAATAAGTATAAAGCAAACAAGGCAAACAATTTTAAAGTGATCTAATTCCTAAGGGTACCCCTCTTTTATTAAATCCCCAACAGAGTCGCCAGTTCTGTAACACGGTGGGAGAACTGACTTTAGTTAAATGTTGCGGATAGCAAGAGTCGCCACCGACTTTTATTTTATCCAAAAGGAAAGGGCATAAAAGAACAGGAAAGACCTTAAAAGATTTTTGGGTTCGGGGGGTAGGTTATGTAAAGGGAAGGTGTTAGCACCCTTTACATCCATGGTTATCCATGGGCTCTTAGTTACTTAGCTCACTTTAAACTGTTTTTGAGAAGTGTAGTGTGTGATTAAAAATTTTCTTAAGTACTTTAAAATGACCCTTGTACGGATATATATAAAGACTTTGTTTTGAAAATTGTTTAAAATGTAAAGTGTAATGAAGTAATTTGATGAAAAAAATGAGCAAGTACTTAAGAGGAACCTACCCTAAGTTAAATCTTTACTGTTCTTAAATGTTCTTTCAATGGTAAGACTATCCCTATTATTAAGGAATAGGTAGTCATTACCTTGGATGTGTTAAGGGACAAACGTAGGGTCATCGTATGGTCAATGAAGGCAACTTAAAGGATGTCTTTAGCAATTCGTAGGGACTATCATCATTTACTCGAAGGGACAAGATCATTATTCCGTAGGCAACCTCGAAGAGACTTGATCTTTTAAACCGTAGGGACTATGATGATTTATATTCGAAGGGACTTTGCTTAAGACACCCCTATATTCGAGGGACTTGACCATGTTTAAGGCAACTGAGAGGGATAACCTTAGGAAGTGAGATGGCGATCAAAGATCGACTTACGTGTGTGAGTGTTTATATTCCGGTATTTATCTTATTTTAGTTATCTAAGTTCAATTTAATTACATATAAGTTATACACACCCTAAGGTTACTAACCATATAGTAAAATATTTACAAAGAAAATAAAGACGGAAAAATAAATCTATAAGCTATTACAAGGCTTTGGCAGATACATAATAGTAGGATAAAAATAAATTATAAAGCAAGAATAATAGATATAATAAAATAATAAATAAGCAATAATAATAATAATAATAATAATGAAGCAAAAATAATAAATCAATATTAACAATAAATCAATAATAATAATAATAATAATAAAGCAATTATAATAATAATAAAGTTAAAATAAATTAAAGAAATAACAATTAAACATTTAATTTAAAAAGAAAAAGTTTAAGTTAGACAAGTTAGATTTTAGAAGTTATTAGAATTAGTATAAAAAAAGAAATTAAGTTTAGAGAAAAACAATTAAAGATTATTAAGAAGACTTTTAATTATTTACATTATATGATTATTACTATTATAGTACAATTAAGAAAATAATATTATTAATATACAAAACATAAAGTAAAAGAATTATTAAAATTAAAATAATATTTACAAATTAAATATTATAGAAAACTATTAAATTATTAAGTTAGTAGGTTATTTATAAATTATATACAATATTTTAGAATCATAATTATTTAATTATAAAAAAAAAAGTCAATTAGATTTTATTTACAATTGTATAAAAGAATGACAAAAATTTTAGAAGTTAAAAGAAGAATTAGAAAATTTGATTATTTGATTATTTACTTACAAAATATAATTATGATAAAAATTATATACAAAATACTATTATTATAAGAAAAAGTTTATTGATTAATTAGTCTCTTTTTTTTTTAAATTAATGATCTAAGTCCATATTGATTTTCATTCAGTTCTTGGCACGCCCTAAATTACTAACCACGCAGGGAATAATAAAAATAAATAAAGGCAGAAATTTAAAGGCAGAAAATAAAAATTCCTACAATATTACATGGCTGAGGCAGTTACATAATTATATGGCGAAAAGTAAAACTGAAAATATTACGAGTTAAAACTTAAAATATTACAAGGGCGAAGCAATTACAGTGTATGAATAACATAAACATGAGCAAAAATAAGAAATAATAACAGGGTTGTTAAGGTTTGTGGAAATGTTTATGGTTTAAAGGAAATAACACGGTTAAAGTTTTAGGTTTGAAATTTAGAGTTTGTGGCGGAATTGTCAAGGTTTAGGAAAAAAATCAAGGTAGTTAGTTATCTGTACAGATCTAAATATATAACATAAAAGAAAATGGAAAAAACAAAACGAAGTTGCTAACGCAAAAAATGCGATCATCGCAATTGGATCGGATCAACATAAGTGTCACGCCTCATACACATAAAATGTGCGAACAGCGTATCGACACGATCCGATCTGAACATAATCAAATAATTATAAAAAAAAATTAGAATTAACAATATTAAAACAAAACTGTAAAAACAAAATAAATAAAAACTTTATATATATATATATATATATATATATATATATATATATATATATATATATATATATATATATATATATATATATATATATATATATATATATAACGAATATGCAGCCAATTCTATATATGTATACATAAAAACAACATTTTATGTTCTTTGTTACCTGTGATGTATTAACAAAATAAGAGCAACAAATATATATATTAACAAAAGCAACGTTAGTTAAGATATTAACAAAGTGTAACAAAAACAACAAATATATATATTAACAAATATATATGTATATATAAAACATATGAATGTTATAGGAATTTATATATATATATTACGTACCAATCAAAGTGCAATTGGAAAGTAAAGCTGTTGCAGGAATGTTTTTCTTCTCTATTTTCTGTCTTTTCTCGGTCTCCTCTTAACAGCAATAACACGTTAGGTATATTTAGGGACCAATTAGGGTTAATGTAAATGGGCCTAAATATTTATTTTGGAATCCAATAAAATATTAATATAAATAATTAAATAAAGTTTAATAAAAATAGTTAAAACTAAAATAAAAACTAATTAACCTATTTATTTATTCTAGACCCAATAAAATATTAATTTAAAAAACAAATAAAATTTTAATAATTAAATTAGTTAAAATAAAATAAAAAACTAATAATCCTATTTATTTATTCTAGACCTAATAAAATATTAATTTAAAAAACAAATAAAGTTTTAATAATTAAATTAGTTAAAATAAAATAAAAAACTAATAATCCTATTTATTTATTCTAGACCCAATATAAAAATAAATAGACTCAAAAATATAAAATTCGGGCACCAAAATGCTCGAAAAAAATAAAATGAATACGTCAAAATAATCAGCGCGAAATAAATGACTCGAAAAAAATACAGCGTTTGGTCGGATTTTGAAATAAAAATTATGACCGTTTAAACTGCTCAGACTGATCAACATATGACCAAAAATAGTCGTAAAAATATTTTTAGCATGTCAAATTAAACCACGTGAACCGCAGATTAATGTTATCGACATTTGCAAACTTAAACTTGACATTTTTTCGTCGACTAATTTTAGGCATAGTTAAAAAGTTAATTTGACCAATCTGTTTGTAAATTCCGAGAAATTATTCCAACTAATATTAAGACAGAAAAAAAAATGTTATGCTATGATGATGATGCAAATGAATGTGAAACAAAAAAATTGGATAGAGTTAAAAAATAGAGGGCAAATTTTGGGGTGCAACAATGTCACATGTCCATGGCCAAAAAACACAAGATGCACAAAGTTGGAAATTGGCAAAATACATGCTATCTTGCAATCCAAGTGTTGCAGTCCATCATAAACCATCCAAGGGTCATCCTCAAACTCAGCTGAGGCAGATCCACCCTTTAGATTTCTTCTGCCATGGCCCATGCTTGAAGTACACCTAACATTGACTTTTTGGCCAATTGCCCCATGCCATTCCCACAGTGCATGTCAAGTCTTCTGACTCATTCCAATAACTTAGGATTGGTATAAGGATCATAAAACACACCACACACAAGCCAGAAACCTCCCACAATCCAGCTTGCACAAAATCTGTCCAAACCTTCATCTCTTCGAAACTCCCTCAAGACTCAACAAAAATCCAAAATTTCTTCACCAACAAATCACCTATCACACATAGAACAAAACCCACCCCCTGAAACAGCTTGAAACATCACACACAAGGACCTCCATTTATGCTATACCAGAACTCAAACTCCCAAATCAGCCACCAACAAAAGATTTTGAGCATTCCATTGATCTCAGGAGGTTCATAGGGGACACTTTGCATCAAAGAAAGGCCTGGAAAGCTCATATTCATAGTTCATCACCTCAGGTAGCTTCAAACATCAAACTTTTCAGAGCTTAGATTTTTTGTTACAAAATGAAACTACATGTCATGGGGATCACTCTGATGTTTTTAGATTTGAAAATGGTGTGAAAACAAGCATTTTGTGCCCTTCTGAAATTTTGCCCGTGTTTTATATTTTGCTTCGATTCATGCTTGTGAGGTGAAATAAATGAGTTTTAGGTGAGGGTTTAGTTTTAGATTGATGTGAGGATCATTTTGGTGAAAGAAATTTGAGGATTGGTGACCTATAGAAGAAGCTAGGGTTTTGTGTCGTCGGAGAAGACGATCGGAACCACTGTTCCGGCCGCCTGAGAGTGAATAGCCTAATTAATTAGGGTTAGCTGAGTTTGAACGTGGGACGTTGGATCTGGGCTTCCCGCGCGTGCTAGAGGGTCAGGATGAGTTCATTTAGCCCTAATCCACGTCATTAAGTTAATTAATTAAGTTTTAGTTTTAAATATGCCAGTTTGAATCTGGACCATCTGGCGCCAGTCAATTCGCACGTTTTCCATTTGAATCTCAGCCTCAGGATTTGCTTACTTTTCCATTTATTTAGTTTTATTTCATTTTAATTGTATTTAACTTCCACGAATTTTTAAAAATAGCAAAACACATTAAAAAATTCTGAAATTTTTTTTCAAGCCTTTAATTAATTTTCAGAACCCAAAAATATTTTTATTTTTAATTTTTGCATCAAAAATTATTTTTAAATCATTTAAATGTTTATTTTTAATTAGTTAATGGAAATTAATTAATTAAAAATGCATTTAGGTATTTAAAAATCACCAAAAAATTCACATTGCATTCTAAAACATTTAGAAACATTATCAAACTCTCAAAACAAATTTATTTTTGGTCCTTGATGTATTTTGACAAATTTTCATTGGAATTAAAGTTGTTTAAAGGCAATATTTTGGTCCTAACTTGGAAAATTTCATTCTGCCTAACCATGAAGAGTTTGATGATGGTTCTTCTTGCATTACATCCTTCATATCATGTAGTTTCTAGGGTAAAATTGGTTTGAATTCATCTTTCATTTTCAATTTGATGTGCATTTTCCCTTTTGAAGTGCCTTGAAACCCTAGTTGACTTGAGAAAATCATAACTTCTTTAGGGTTAGGAGTTAGGCCTCCCCCTTTGGGAAGTGAACTTGTGTGGGGTTAGGTTTCCTTTGATCCCATTTTCAATTTTTTATCATTTCATTTGCTTCTGATTTTGATTTTTGTGTTGCATGTTATGCATAAACCCTAATTCTTGCCTTCCTTTGCATCCATTTCTCATTTGCTTGCATACAAGAACTTGCCATGATATTTTGTGCATCCTCATGACATGTAAGACATCTTAGGACATATTAGAATCATGTTTGAGCATTGCATCTTTCATTTGCCATGTTGTGCATTCATATCATTTCATAAACTTTCATGAACTTTTATGGTTCAAAGCATGCTTCATTTGCATTTTCATCCTTGTATGATCATCCACAACTCTTGACATGTGTTTGTATCATCTCTTAGAATCATTGAAATCATGTTTATGATTCTGACTTTGGTTTGCATCATGGCATTTCATCTCATCTTCATTGCATTTCATTTCTTTTGCTAACTTTTCAGGTGGTAAGTTGTTTTGAGAAGTGAATTTGCCTTCACTTCTCACAATCTCTTCTCATCTCTTTTATGCACCATTGCTGCATTTTATCTTGTGTATTAGAGTGAGCTTGCTCATTCATGCTCTTTCCCACTTTCTTCCTTCAAGAAACTTGTCTTCTTAAGTGAAGCAAGTTGTCTTGCTTCTCTCTGCTTCTTTCTCCTTTCATCTGCTTCTTTCCTGGTGGCTTTTCTCCTGAAGATCTTTTGCAAGCCTCATAAACCCTAGGAACAACCAAGCATGATCATGATTAGGGTTTGATTAGTCCCCCCATTAGTTTTACCTTTGTGTCATCTTTGAGTCTTCTCTTCTCACCTCATAATCAAGGAATAAACCCTAAAGGTTTTAAGGTTTTGTGATTAAGCTTATGCCTGCATCCTTCTATTAGGATGGAGTGTATAACTTTAATCCTAAGTGTCAAACCCTTAATGTGTTTAAATCCTTTAATCAATCCACTTAATAATCACCAAGACATCAAGCTTGTAACTTGGGCCTTGCATTAGGGTTCTAATTCTTCCTTAATTGGTTAAGAAGGACTAACCCTAGTGTTAATGGACAAGTCCCCCTCAAGTTGTCTTACCAACCATAAAATCCATTTCTTAATCTTATCATTAACTAAAATCCATTTAATAAAGGCTTTGTTTTGTCATGAGGTTAATCCCTAATCATGGATTAAGTTGAGGAGCCTTCCTCAGCTTAAATGTTCTCATCTATTATCCTTCTATTAGGATGGTGTAATGAGTCCATTAAATCCTTGATTATGGCTTAAACTCATTACTTAACACTAAACAAAAACCCAAAAACATCTAAATAACCACAAGTAGGTTAATGATCTTAATCCTACATCATCATGGTAATTAAGTTGAGATGTTTATCTCATACTTATGTAGGCTCATTATCCCTAATCAGGGAGGATATAATGAGTTTACAAATCCTTGATTCAGGCTTAAACTCATTAACTTATGCAAAACACCAAAAGCAATAACAAAACTGAAAACACAAAAACAAACAATAATCGTCTCCTCCGGGATTCTTTTCTCATCTCATTCACTCACAAACGAGAGCTCGCTTCTTCCGTCTAATGCAAGACAGTTTGCACCTGAGCCAGACAGGTCATACACTTGAGCATAGACAAGTAAGCAGTTCACAAGTCAATTTATCTTTCAGTCCCTTTGAGTCGAACTACAGTGTTCTGACTTCCTCATTGCACGAGACGATACGTAGGCATAACTTAACAGTTATCGAACAAAAGTCTCTGTATATCCCCCCTCTTCCAGCATTATTCTTTAAGCCTCATAGTCTTGAGCATTTCATCCTTGTTCTCACACTGACACTTCTCTTATACACTTCACACTTCTTTTGCACTGACACTTGCATTCTTTTCCAGCTTTGATACACAGATTGCACTGACACTACCCCTTTAAAACACAAATCTTTCAAGCGTGGATCCCGTCGAGTACGACGGACAATCTGGGTGCTAATACCTTCCCAGGTTGTAACCAACCCCCTTTCTCAGTTTCTCTGGTTCGCAACCGTCTTATCCATATCTTTCTAGGTTTATGCAGCATTACCTTTCCTTCGGGATAAAAATGCCTAGCTGGCGACTCTATTCATTCTCTCTCTTTTCGCCGACCGTTCGCGTCTGTACCCCTCTTGGCCCGGTGTCATCAGGTGGGAGCGACAGGTTGGCGACTCTGCTGGGGACCCTTATATTGCAACCAGGGCTTCTGGTTCTTTTTGTGGGTTCCTCCTAGCGCTTGTTTGATCTGTGTTTACTGGGGTGTTATGTGTTATGTGTGTTTATTTATTTGGCTTTATTTATTGCTTTATGTACAGTCTTATTTATTGCTTTCTTTACAGTTTTTTCATATTTTATACTGTCATTATCATTGCTGGATCTGGCTTCTGTTTTGGTGGGTGGGGTTTCATTGAGAGTTTAAGGTCCTATACCTTGGACCTGAGTGACACCTAGGCTAGAGTGGTTCATGTTCTTTCCCATTCCATTTCGGTCTGGTGCAGGAATATGAAACACGGTTCAGATGTGGGTTTCTTTTTGAGAACTCTGTGCTACAGATTTCCTGTAGTGCTAGGGCTATCTAGGAAGCCTGCTAAGTCTGGATGACCTTTATTGTGGCCTTCAGAAACTGAGGTGAATTAGAGGAGGATCTTTTATGGTCATTGTAAGCACTGTACCTCCGGGTTAGAAATGTGTACACTTCCCATAACTGATCCAAGTCTGAGGATCCTTGTTTTAGAACACTACCTGTGAGGGGGTTGGGCTGTTTACAGGTTTGCAGGTATCATTGGCCACATCATGCCCTGTTACTTGTTTTGTTTAAGAGTACCTCATTTTGGACAGTTCTTGTGATATAACCCTGGACATGAGGCTCTTTATTTAAGTCCCCCACCTTGGTTACTGGATTTCTGAACCTCCATCTGGACTTCTTGAACATACATGGGCTTTATATCAAGACAGATAATCAGATCCAGCTTGATCGCAAACCCCTGCATATCATTTGCATACTCATCATTTGCATCATTTAACATTTGTTTATTTGCTTTTCAGGGTATCCACATTATATCTGGCTTGGTTTTGACCCCTTCTTCTGCATAGACCTCTGCTTCATCAGTTACCTGCTTCAGCTATTCTCATCATCACCAGCATCAGCCTATCAGTGGTTCATCTCCAGTGTCAACCTTGATCTTTACCAGCACTTATCTTTAGTTCCTGCAGCAGTACTCATGGCTACTCCCAGGAAGAGCAACATATCTTACCATTTCTTTGAGCCTGTATTGACTGGTATCAGGCAGGTCCAGTCACTTATCACACCTGACCACATCCCATTATTCAGAGAGCATTATGGAGGTATCTTGGATATGGTTATGGACCTTGACCCTTCTCAGAGAAGCATGATCCACACATGCTTACAGTTTTATGACCCTCCTTTGAGATGTTTCACATTCCCATACTTTCAGTTAGGGCCTCTACTGGAAAAGTTTTCCTCTTTGATTGGAGTACCTATCAGGGATGGACTCCCTTTCAACCCAGAGATGACTTTTCCCAGCAATGGAGAAGTAGCAAAAGTACTGCACCTGGAGCCTGCCTTGATTGAGCAAAGCATGACTACAAAGGCTGGGATCCCTGGTTTGCACTTGGACTTTTTGATTTCTCAGGCCATCCTGAAGGCCTCTTTGGGAGAATGGAGGGCAGTTTGTGCACTGTTAGCCCTCAGCATATATGGGGTTATACTGTTTGCAGATGAGCCCAAATTTATCAGCAAGAATGCCATCCATCTTTTCCTTCTGAGGAACCCAGTACCCACATTGCTGGGAGATTTCTATTACTCCATCCATCAGAGGAATGAGAAACAAAGGGGGAAGTTGGTGAGATGTTGTGCTCCTTTGTTTCACACCTGGCTGCTCAAACACCTGCCTAAATCAGATGCCTTCTTGAACCCTCACCAACAGAATAATTGGGCTAAGAGGTTCATTGCTTTGACTTCAGATGATATTAGATGGTGCACCCAGAGCACCAAAGGCAAGGACATTATCACCAGCTGTGGGCAGTACCCAAATGTACCTCTGATAGGAGTGAAGGGTTGCATCAACTACAACCCTTTGCTGTTTAAGAGACAACTGGGCTATGCTTTGGTTCACCCTCCTAGAGTACAAGATTTAGCTGAGACCCTGTATTGTGAAGTGAAACCTAATTCAGCTGTTGTCAGACAGGCATCCTGGGCTTGGGGCAACATCCAGACAAAAGGGATGGCTATTTTAGGGAGGTGTAATAATGTTGCTTCAGCTCATACTATGACTGGTCCTGTACTCGAGCTCAGATTACTGGAATGCCCTTCACCTTGGAGGACATACCTGGACCATCTACAGTACAACCAGCAGCCACTGTCAACCTAGAAGAATTTGAGAAGCTGAAGGAAAGGAATGAGAATCTGTCTCAAGCTTTGAAGAAGACTCTTTGGGAAAGGAGTGATGGTCGTCTGGACATTGAAAGGTTGGAGAAGCTTAGGGTGGAGCATCTGGCCAAGATAGAGAAAACAGAGGACTACATCAGGAAAGCAAGAGCTGGGGAGCAAATATTGAAGAATGCTTGTAAAAAGGCCAAAATTCAGAAGGCTAGGACTAAGCTCTATCTGCAAGAGAGTCAGGCTAGGTGGGTCGGGATCACTGAAGCTCGTACTCAAGAAGATCAGAGAACTCAAGCCAAGATTGAATAGTTAGAGGCCAATGAAAAGAAGCAGCAAGAAGCTTTGTTGGCAGCCCAGAAGGAGATTTCAGAGTTAAAGCTCAGAGCTGGATTGAAGAGATCAAAAGACCAGGACAGGAACAAGAAGCTGACCACTGCCATTGCCACCAGGAACCTCCTCATTAGGACCATTACAGAGCATCCAGTTGGTCCAGTGACTGAGGCACTCCTGAAAGAGGTCAAGGAGGATGAGTTTGGATTGGATGTTTGACTTCTTTGCTTGTTGTTCATTTCCATTTGATGTACTTTTCTCTTTTTGTATTTTGACCCTCCAGGGGCATGTGTTGTAAAACAAACTATGTATTGTTCATCATTTGTAATATATTGGTTTGCTTTCATTAGGTTTCTTTTCTCAAGCAACATCAAGCATCTTCCTCGAGGTCTGGAAAGGTCGAAACCAAGAACCAAGCCGGATACCTTGGAAAACAAATAAGCATACTGCATTGCATACTAACTTTTGTTTTGTTTTGTAGGTTTTGTTACTATCTTTGTTTCTAACCTTGTTGTGATGTCAGGAAATATTGCTCGCCGTCGGGTGTTCCCTGTCAACCGCGCGCACCGGTACCCTACTCGCAACAACCTTCCTGGTATCCAAATGGAGCAAGTACAGTAGGACCTGACAGAGGTCAGAACTCAGATGGCTAATGAAAGAGTGGAGATGAGGAACCAAATGACTCAATTCATGGCTGTGATGTCTGGCTTGGCTCAGAGTCAAGAAAGATTAAGGGAACTGGTGGAGAGACAAACTCCCGAGGAACCACATCTTGGAACTGGAGGAACAAGTAACAATGAGAGGGGTCAGCCTCATGTTAATCCACCAGTATTTGGACCTCATCTAGATCCGGAAGTCAATATCCCGAGAAATGTGCAAGGAAATACTGTTGGGGGGAGGATCTTACAGGAGGATCCCCAAGAGGAGCAGTTTACTGTTATGGGAGCCGGAGACGAAGTCTATGATAGGAGGTTAGATGAAATTGCTGAGAAATTGAGATCTTTGGAGTCCCAAAATTCCTTGGGCTTCGATGTAATGGATATGGGGCTAGTGGACAGGGTGAGAATTCCCCACAAGTTCAAACCCCCTTGCTTTGAGAAATACAATGGAACCTCCTGTCCACGAACTCACCTGCAGTCTTTCCTGGGAAGACTTAAAGCTTATACTATGGATGAGAAGCTGTGGATGTTTTACTTTGAAGACAGTCTGACTGGGGCTTCAAGAGAGTGGTATTCACACCTGACCAGAGCTACCATTAGATGCTGGAAGGACCTGGTTGAAGCCTTCATCAGGCAGTATCAATATAATCTGGACATGGCTCCCAACAGGACCCTCCTAATGGGAATGTCTCAATCTTCCAGAGAAAGCTTCAGAGAATATGCCCAGAGGTGGAGACAGCTTGCTGCTGCTGTCCAACCACCCATGTCGGAAAGAGAAATGGCCGACATGTTCATGAATACTCTGCAAGGAACCTATATTGATAGACTGGCTGCCTTTTCTTCTACCAGTTTTGCTGACGTAGTTATAGCTGGGGAAAGGATTGAAAGCCTTTTAAAAATGGGCAAGATTTCTGATAGTGGTGCAAGTTCATCCAGTAATCCCAGGAAGCCTTTTGTGGGACCCCGAAGAGCCGGTGAGACCAATTCCATCCATACAAGCAGGGGCATACCTCAGTATGTTCATAGATCAGTAGCAGCTGTCACCATTCCAACTCCGATTCCTCAGCAATCAGCATATCAACAACAACAACAACCACATTATCAATAGCAAGTTCAGTATCCGCAACAGAGAACCTACAACAACAACAATAGCAACCAACAACAACGACCCTTCCAGCAAAGACCATCACAGGCAAACAGGGTGATTGACCTTATCCCTATGCCTTATGCTGCCTTATTGCCACAACTCCTGAAGCTTAACTTGGTTGAGTTAAGGACATTGGCGCCACCAGATCCTCTCAATCTCCCGAAGAATTATGATGTCAACGCCAGGTGTGCTTTCCACTCCAATGCACCTGGTCACAATACTGAAAAATGCAGGGCCTTACAAATGAAAGTCCAAGATCTGGTGGACTCTAAAGCCCTCAACTTTGCACCTCCTCCAAATGTCAACAAAAATCCTATGCCTAATCATGGCGGGCCGAGGATTAATGCCATTGAGGAAGACAAACCGTCCACCTTGATCACCAGTGTTGCACAAATTCGAACACCTTTGGCCGAAATTAAAGCTCAGCTTCTAGAGTGCCAAGTGTTCCCCGGGTGTGAACTTGGTTGTGGGTATTGCAACATTGCATTCAATGGGTGTGAAAGTTTGAGAGACGGCATAGACGGTCTTATTAAGGATGGAATCCTTCAGATCTCAACAACGGCGCCTACAAATCCATCAATTCCTTTAACAATAATTCCCGATTCTTCTACAACAGCAGCAACAATCATTCCTACCAAGTCATCAGTATCATCAGCAATGGCTCCTTCCATCACTTCAACAAATCAAATTTCAACAACCATTTCTTCTACAACATCAGCATCCATTTTATTAGCAGGATCTTCCACAACGCCAGCAAAAATTAACGAAGATGTCTCGGCAGTTACAATCTACTATGATCCATCAAATGTTCCTCCCAGCAACAACTTCCAACAACAAACAGTGGCACCTCCTGCCAGATCACCCGTCACAATTTACTATGATCCGCACACCATTACAGTACCCTCTTCTGCAGCAATCAGTCCAGTCACCATTACGGTACCGAGACCCGTTCCTTATGAAAGCAGTAATGTCATACCTTGGCATTATGGCTCTGATATCTACTGCAACGAGGAGAAAATCACTCTGGATTCATCAACCTCTTCTCCACAAGTTGGCAATGTTAGGGGAGGCGGAGGCTTCACCAGAAGCGGACGCCTTTTTGCCTCACAAACACAAAGACCTAATGTTGAAGCAGAAGCTGCTGCCAAAGCAAAAGGAAAGAGTGTGGTAACTGAAGAGCCAACTGCCAAAGAAACTCAGAAGACATATTTTGAGCAAGATGTAGACGAGTTCATGAGAATCATAAAAATAAGTGATTACAAGGTGGTGGATCAGCTTCACCAAAATCCCTCAAAAATCTCCATATTATCACTGTTGATGTGTTCTGAAGCTCACAGGAACGCATTGTTGAAGGTCCTGCACGCAACATACGTGCCGGAGGAGATTACCATTAATCAGCTAGAAACTGTGGTTGCAAATGTCAACACTAGTCATGGACTGGGCTTTACCAATGCTGACTTAACAACAGAGGGACGCAACCATAATAAGGCTTTGCATATCACCTTGGAATGCAAAGGTGTTGTTTTGTCTCATGTACTAGTAGACACTGGGTCATCACTCAATGTTCTACCGAAGAAAGCCTTAGTGAAGCTAGAGTATGATGGCTTGGCACTGCGTCCGAGTAACTTAGTGGTGAGAGCATTTGATGGCTCTAAAAGATCAGTGCTTTGGGAGATTGATCTACCTGTGATGATTGGCCCACAGACTTTTAAAACTACCTTCTTTGTGATGGACATTCAGCCGGCCTACAGCTGTTTGTTGGGTAGACCCTGGATCCACGCCGCCGGCACTATTACGTCTACCCTTCACCAGAAGTTGAAATTTGAGTGGGAAGGCCAGATCATCACCATCTGTGGGGAGGAGGACATCTTTGTTAGCCAGTTGGCTACGTATAAGTACATAGAAATGGATGGGGAGATCCATGAAACCATGAGCCAGGGGTTTGAGGCCCTCAACATTAATGAAGCATCTGTTGTACTGGGAACTTCCATAACATTGTACCAGCAAGCCCAGAAGGTTGTTGAGGAAGGTACCGCCCAAGGCTGGGGCAAGCTGCTGCCCGTGGAAAAGAAAGAAGACAGATTTGGGTTGGGTTACAGACCAACTCAGCAAGATCAACCAGAGGCTGCGAAAGAGCCCAATTTTGTCAGCGGGGGAATGCTCACCCCGGATGCTGTGAACAATTTGGAAGACGAGGAGGAAAGCGACCGCAACCTGGAAAGCTGGATACGTCCAAGGATCCCGGGGAGCCAAGTCCTTAACTGGTCTTCCCAGGAAATTATAAGAGTTACTCCTGCAGAGTAATTATTATTTCCTGTATTTTAAAGCATGCATCAAGTCTTGCATCTTTCCCAAGATGTCAAGACTCATTTTGTAATCGGGCCATCTTGTAATTTTGTGCAAATGGATTAATCAATGAATATCAGACATCTTTTGCAAACGAGTCTCTTTTTCGCTCACTGTCTTTTCATTTTTCACTTTTGTACAAAACAATAAAATGGCAATGTTTTCAAAATAAATAACTTCATTTTCACTTTTTCAAAATAAGATAAAACTGATCACTAAAATAAACCAATCTAAACCCTTGCAGAAGGTGCCCTCCAGACTGCACCGACAACAACACTGCTATGACTTCGTATGACTTTGACAATCCAATCAATCAAGCAAATGAAGGGGTTGAAGAAGATTATGAGCTACCTGAAGAGCTAGCCAGGTTGTTAAGGCAAGAGGAGAAGGTTATCACTCCTCATCAGGAGGAGATTGAGACGGTTAATCTTGGTACGGAAGAAGACGTGAAAGAGGTTAAGATCGGGGCCTGCCTGCAAGATTCAGTAAAGGAACAACTGATTGACATGCTTCGGGAATATGTGGATGTTTTTGCTTGGTCTTATCAGGATATTCCGGGGTTGGACACCGACATTGTTATGCACAAGCTGCCTCTGAAAGAAGATTGCCTACCAGTAAAACAGAAGCTGCGCCGTACTCGCCCAGATATGGCAATGAAGATAAAGGAAGAGGTACAAAAACAGTGGGACGCCGGTTTCCTTGCTGTGACTAGTTATCCGCCGTGGGTTGCTAATATTGTACCTATACCTAAGAAAGACGGTAAGGTGAGGATGTGTGTGGATTACCGGGACCTGAACAGAGCCAGCCCGAAAGATGACTTCCCATTACCTCACATTGATGTATTGGTCGATAATACGGCTCAGTTCTCGGTATTCTCCTTCATGGACTGATTTTCAGGATACAATCAGATCAAGATGTCACCTGAAGACATGGAGAAGACAACTTTTATCACACCCTGGGGCACATTCTGTTATAAGGTGATGCCATTCGGACTGAAGAATGCTGGTGCTACTTATCAACGGGCTATGGTAACATTATTCCATGACATGATCCACAAAGAAATTGAATGTTATGTGGATGACATGATTGCCAAGTCCCTCACAGAAGAAGACAACCTGGTGAATCTGTTGAAGTTATTCAAGCGTCTATGGAAGTACCAACTGAAGTTAAACCCCAACAAATGCACATTCGGGGTGCGATCCGGTAAGCTGCTGGGATTTATTGTAAGTGAGAAAGGGATTGAAGTTTACCCTGACAAAGTCAAAGCCATTCAAGAAATGCCTGCACCGAAGTCAGAAAAAGAAGTTCGGGGGTTTCTAGGTAGATTGAACTACATTTCACGGTTCATATCTCACCTTACAGCAACCTGTGAACCTTTGTTCAAGTTGTTAAGAAAAGAACAAATGGTTAGGTGGAATGAAGACTGCCAGAGAGCTTTCGACAAAATCAAGGAATACCTACAAGAGCCTCTGATCCTTATGCCTCCAGTTGAAGGAAAACCTCTAATCATGTACTTGACAGTATTAGAAGAGTCAATGGGGTGTGTGCTGGGCCAGCATGACGAGTCTGGTCGAAAAGAGTATGCAATATACTACCTAAGCAAAAATTTTACCGACTGTGAACAACGTTATTCACTGCTCGAGAAAACTTGTTGTGCTTTAGCGTGGGCTGCTCGCCGACTAAGGTAGTATATGTTGACTCACACTACCTTATTGATCTCTAAGATGGACCCAGTTAAGTACATTTTTGAGAAGCCAGCACTTACCGGACGGGTTGCAAGATGGCAAATGATCCTCACAGAATATGACATTCAGTACACATCTCAGAAAGCCATCAAAGGCAGTGTATTGTCCGATTATCTTGCTGAGCAACCCATTGACGATTACCAGCCTATGAGATTTGACTTCCCTGATGAAGACATCATGTTCATAAAAGAAAAAGATCATGAAGAGTCTGTTCACACCGAAGGGCCTGACCCAGAGGAAGAATGGACTATGATGTTTGACGGGGCTGTTAATATGAATGGTCGTGGTGTTGGTGCAGTACTCATTATACCTAAAGGAGTTCACATGCCTTTCTCGGCAAAACTCACCTTTAACTGCACTAACAACGAAGCTGAATACGAAGCTTGTATTATGGGTCTTGAGGAAGCTATTGACCTCAGGATCAAGACTTTAACTGTATTCGGAGATTCAGCTCTGGTAATTAATCAAACCAATGGCAAATGGTACACCCACCAAGATCATCTGATACCTTATCGAGATTATACAAGGAGGTTATTAACTTTCTTCACAGCAGTCAAGCTTGAGTATATCCCTCGGGATGAAAATCAGTTTGCAGATGCTCTGGCTACCATTTCATCCATGATCAAAGTACAAGCTGCCAACTTTGTGCCTCGAATTTCAGTATCCAGACTTGATAGACCAGCATATATGTTCTTAGCAGATGTTGTCAAAGATGATAAGCCTTGGTTCCATGACATTAAGTGCTTCTTGGAGGATCAAACATACCCATCTGGGGCATCTTCCAATGACAAGAATACATTAAGAAGGCTGGCTGGTAGTTTCTTCCTGAATGCTGATGGTTCCCTGTACAAGAGAAACTTTGATATGGTACTCCTTAGATGCGTTGATAGGACAAAAGCAGACTTGTTGATGCACGAAGTGCACGAAGGATCTTTTGGTACCCATGCTGGAGGGCATGCCATGGCTAAAAAGTTGCTGAGGTCAGGCTATTACTGGATCACAATGGATGCCGACTGTTGTGCCTATGCCAGAAAATGCCATAAGTGCCAGATTTACGCGGATAAAGTGCATGTGCCTCCAAATCCTCTAAATGTGATGTCTTCACCCTGGCCCTTTGCCATGTGGTGCATTGATATGATTGGCAAGATTGAACCGACTGCTTCAAATGGCCACAGATTCATCCTGGTTGCCATTGACTATTTTACCAAGTGGGTTGAAGCAACTTCTTATGCAAATGTCACCAGGCAAGTGGTAGCCCGGTTCCTGAAGAGAGACATCATCTGTCGGTATGGAGTGCCCGAGCGAATCATTACTGATAATCGTTCCAACTTAAACAACAAAATGATGGCAAAACTATGCCAGGACTTCAAGATCCAACACCACAATTCTTCTCCTTACAGGCCAAAGATGAATGGCGCTGTAGAGGCAGCTAACAAAAATATCAAGAAGACTATGCAGAAGATGGTAGTCACCTATAAAGATTGGCATGAAATGCTACCATTTGCCCTGCATGGGTACCGTACGTCAATCAGAACATCCACTGGAGCAACACCGTATCAGCTCGTGTATGGTATGGAGGCAGTCCTACCTGTTGAAGTTGAATTACCCTCTTTACGAGTATTGATGGATGTTAAGTTTAACGAAGCAGAATGGGTCCGATCCCGATACGAACAACTAAGTCTGATTGAAGAAAAGAGATTGGCTGCAATTTGTCATGGGCAGCTGTATCAGAAAAGAATGAAGAAAGCCTTCGATCAGAAAGTCAGGCTCCGAGAATACCAAGTAGGAGATCTTGTGCTGAAAAGACTCCTTCCTTCTCATACAGACCACAGGGGAAAATGGACTCCAAATTATGATGGACCATTCATAGTAAAGAAAGTTTTCTCTGGTGGAGCACTGATGCTCAGTACTATGGATGGTGAAGACTTCCTGTCCCCTGTGAATTCAGATGCAGTTAAAAAATACTTCGCATAAAACGACCCGCTGGACATAAAAAACAGAATGTAAGTCCAGGCAAAAATAGGGCATCCGGCGAGTCAAAAACAGAATAAGGGACTCGGGCAAAAATAAGGGAAAATAAATAAAAAATGTACACCCGCTGAGTTGAAAAGCCACATTGGACGACTCAGGCAAAAATGGGTATCCCGGTGGATTGAAAACCCGAAAGGGCGATCCACGCAAAATAAGGGAATGAGCGAACAACTGCGTTCTGAATTCGTTTGTATCACTTACAACATGGTAAACTCCGAAAGGGTCGAGCATCGGTCAGAATCAGCCTTCTTCAGAAAGCAAGATAAGAAGAACGTCAATGTCATACGAGTCATAGCAAAAGGGAAGCTCCCTGAAGCGTCGTCAACATTGCCAGCATCTTTTTGTTTCTCAATTTTGTAACAATCTCCTCATTTCAGGGGGTCAGTTTCTTCGACTGTATTTGCCAAATTCAGGGCACATAAATCAATAAAATCAGATTTTCAGTCATACTTCGTCTCGTACATTTTATTTTCATTTGCAAAATGTCCGATGTCTTTAATATATTGATTGCATAAATACAGATGTGTCTTTTCTAAAAATACATGCTTACCAGAAATATATTTGCTCCCGGGAGTGTCTAGACTCCTATGATGGAATCCAGTAGGGGATACCTCGGGGTACTTGTATGTTTCTTTGTTATAACAGGATTGCAGGTATTCAAAGCATAACATGGGGCATGAAAGCTTCTCCCCAGTAGGCTGCCAAATCATTATTTCCTCAGCATACCTTCCAAACAGCACCAGAGATGCTTTCTCCCCATCAGAGTTGCCGGGCATCACTTCTCCAACATTTCCTTCAAGAGCAGCACCAGAAGGTGTTCATTTCCCCAGCTGATTTGTCAGATATTATCATCCTCAGCAGGATCCCTACAAAGATCTCTAGGAGGATCGTTCAGTGATTGTTCCTCCCCAGCCAAGTGCGAAGATATGGAACCATCTCCCCACAGAATTTCAGCCTCTGTCCAGAAGAGCAATACCTGAAGATCTCACAACAGAGTGACGAAAGCTCCCGCAGACCCCAGCTGGGTCCCTCATTACCAAGATAGGTCTATCAGTGATCTATTTCCCTAAGCAGAGTCAGATATGTCAGATCTACCAATGATCTCATCCCCAGCTGGGATATCCACTTCAAGCAGATCAGCCAGAGATCTCCACCGCAACGGGATCCGGATCCCGGATTGGTACCTTTGCATAATCATAGCATTCGCATCATATTTTCCCCCAGAGCGTAGCATTCAGTCCAATACGGAGCATTACGGCAAAAATCAAACATATTGCATAATCATAAGCCATGTGTCGAACTGAACACTTGTAAATACTGACGTTCCATCAACAATATATAAAATGCCTCTAAAAATCCCCGGCAGAATATCAAAGCATTTCCTTTACACTCACAAATACAGTTACATGCTCCTTTTGGCACTCGTCCATGTCATCATTCCCCAGTAAAATTGCCCGAGCAAACAGATGCTCATACATGATAGATGCTTCTTGATACTCGTCTGTGTCATATCCCCAGCAGAAAGCCAAAGCGTCCCCTTTGCACTCACAAAAACATGCGTACATATATCTACACACTTCCCTGACGCCCGTCCGTGTCACCTCCCCCAGCATAGTTGCCTAAACACTTTGAGAACCATATACTTGTTTATAATACACTCTCACTGACACCCGTCCGTGTCATCCTATCCCCACAGATTACACTTCAGTTCATAATTTATACACTTTCTCTTTTGACACTCGTCCGTGTCACCCTCCCCAGCAAGTTGGACACTCGTCTATGCCTCACTCCTCACTTTTTACTCATACAAATACTCGTCTGTATCTTGTATACGCCACTTAAATCCCCTCAGATTCGACACTCGTCCGTGTTCTTTGTTAACTAGTTGGTACTCGTCCGTATCATCATCTCTGAACAAGCGTCAAGCGTTTGTTCTACTGATACTCGTCCGTATCATAGTCTTAAGGGTGCTCGTCTGCATCTTTAATCTATACACAATGTCAAACACTTATACCTTTTTTCTTGAAGAGTCCCCAACAAACCCCAATAAATTGATTTCCTTTCTATCTGACATTCGTCCTATGTCATGATACCTTTCGGCAGCCGTACCCTGCCAGGTGATCGTCCTTCACCTTTTTGATGATCGTCCTTCATCATCCCCAGCGGAGTCTCTATTCATTAGAACCCCTTCCTATCCGACATTCGTCCTATGTCGTGATATTTTTAGCAGCCGTCCCCTGCTAGGTGATCGTCCTTCACCCTTTTGATGATCGTCCTTCATCATTTTATCCGATGGCCGTCCCCATCGTTGATTTTGTTGTCTGACATTCTTCCTATGTCATGATAAACCCTCAGAGCAGCCGTCCCCTGCTAGGTGATCGTCCTTCACCTCTTGATGATCGTCCTTCATCATGCTTATTCGATGGCCATCCCCATCATTGACCTTTTATCCAATATTCGTCCTATGTCGTGATACTTTCGGCAGCCGTACCCTGCTAGGTGATCGTCCTTCACCTTAGATGACCGTCCCTCATCTTATCCCCAACAGAGCAGCCGTCCCCTGCTAGGTGATCGTCCTTCACCTTTGATGACCGACCCTCATCATTTATTTCAATTAACCTGATGGCCGTCCCCATCGTTCCCTTTATTTGAATCCCCAAAGAGTCTTATTTCTTTACTTGATGGCCGTCCCCATCATAATCTCTTATATCCCCAGCTTGTCGGCCGTCCCCGTCATTGCTTCATCCCCAGCAGTCGTCCTCTGCTCGACGGTCGTCCTCCGTCGCCCGCACCTTTATAATCATACTTTATTTTCTTTTACAATCTATATCCATTTTCTTCTTCATTCTGTGAGTGCAAATGGACTGTCTTCGGTATTCAACCACAAGTTATCTTGTTTGCCTGTTAAGCCGTTGCTTACATCCTGCACAGCTAACTCATGTTTGAATAGGGGCAGCTGTAAACACCCCAAATTTTGCCTCACTCATTTCACCATGGCTTCTGACTCTTTTCATTTTCATAAGTTCAATCATGTCATCTCATATTGCATTTTTGCTTCATTGCATTGATTCAAAGTCATCTGCATCTAGGGTTTGTGATCTGAGCAATCCATGAGCTATTTGAGCCACTCCAAAGGTCATCAATCACTTCAAAGGGTTCCATGTATGGTCAAGCATCATATTATATCCTCATAAGGTTAAGGAAGTCAAAGAATCACAAGAACTGAGAAAGGCATGGAAGCAGAGCCAGGCTTAACTGCACAGATGACCTAAAAATTAGGGTTTTGGTTTCAGAGGCCATAACTCCAAATTTTTTGGTCATTCTTGTTTCTATTGGTCTCTATATGTTATGAGGATCATGCATATCAATTTTCATGAAGAAATTCAATGGGGAAGGCATCTGATCAAGAGATGACTTCTTGAGCAAGTCAGTGCAAAATCAGGGCATCTGAGGCCCCCAATGACCCAACCAAAGGGCATTCTCCATCATTTTGAATGTGTATGATCTTTATTTGATCATAGAAGATGTTATAAGTTCACAAAATTGAAGAATTTCAAGCCATTTGCAAAGTTGCCTTTTTGGGAAAGTGACTTATAATGCAAACTTGCCATTTTGGGAAAGTTTTTCAACCTCCTCTTTTTGATTCAAAAATGCTTCAAATGAGAAAACTTTGGTCATGAAAGTTGTAGATTGGATCATTCCCTTTTCAAAAAGTACAAGAACTCTTTCTAATTCATTTTGGATCAAAAGTTATGGCCTTGCAAAGTTGGGAAAAATCATGAAATTTTCACTTTTTGTGCCAAAGGAGGAAAGTTGCAAAACCTCATGCCAAAACCAAATGTGACTTCAAATCAACTTCTAAGCATTACACAAACATAGTCCATGGTCCAAAATTCAGAATGCACCAAAGAATTTATCACTTCCATGCCTTGAATTCCAAGAATCATAAGCCATTTTTCATGAAAATCACAAAGAGGAAAATCGTGCAAGAAGGGTTCCTATGGTTTTGCTTGATCTCTAATCAATATCAAAGTGTCATAAAAACATTATATGATGCATTTTGCTGCATATTTCCCAAGAGATGTCACATGTCCATGGCCAAAAAACACAAGATGCACAAAGTTGGAAATTGGCAAAACACATGCTATCTTGCAATCCAAGTGTTGCAGTCCATCATAAACCATCCAAGGGTCATCCTCAAACTCAGCTGAGGCATATCCACCCTTTAGATTTATTCTGCCATGGCCCATGCTTGAAGTACACCTAACATTGACTTTTTGGCCAATTGCCCCATGCCATTCCCACAATGCATGTCAAGTCTTCTGACTCATTCCAATAACTTAGGATTGGTATAAGGATCATAAAACACACCACACACAAGCCAGAAACCTCCCACAATCCAGCTTGCACAAAATCTGTCCAAACCTTCATCTCTTCGAAACTCCCTCAAGACTCAACAAAAATCCAAAATTTCTTCACCAACAAATCACCTATCACACATAGAACAAAACCCACCCCCTGAAACAGCTTGAAACATCACACACAAGGACCTCCATTTCTGCTATACCAGAACTCAAACTCCCAAATCAGCCACCAACAAAAGATTTTGAGCATTCCATTGATCTCAGGAGGTTTATAGGGGACACTTTGCATCAAAGAAAGGCCTGGAAAGCTCATATTCACAGTTCATCACCTCAGGTAGCTTCAAACATCAAACTTTTCAGAGCTTAGATTTTTTGTTACAAAATGAAACTACATGTCATGGGGATCACTCTGATGTTTTTAGATTTGAAAATGGTGTGAAAACAAGCATTTTGTGCCCTTTTGAAATTTTGCCCGTGTTTTATATTTTGCTTCGATTCATGCTTGTGAGGTGAAATAAATGAGTTTTAGGTGAGGGTATAGTTTTAGATTGATGTGAGGATCATTTTGGTGAAAGAAATTTGAGGATTGGTGACCTATAGAAGAAGCTAGGGTTTTGTGTCGTCGGAGAAGACGACCGGAACCACTGTTCCGGCCGCCTGAGAGTGATTAGCCTAATTAATTAGGGTTAGCTGAGTTTGAATGTGGGACGTTGGATCTGGGCTTCCCGCGCGTGCTAGAGGGTCAGGATGAGTTCATTTAGCCCTAATCCACGTCATTAAGTTAATTAATTAAGTTTTAGTTTTAAATATGCCAGTTTGAATCTGGACCATAGGATCTGGCGCCAGTCAATTCGCGCGTTCTCCATTTGAATCTCAGCCTCAGGATTTGCTTACTTTTCCATTTATTTAGTTTTATTTCATTTTAATTGTATTTAACTTCCACGAATTTTAAAAAATAGCAAAACACATTAAAAAATTCTGAAATTTTTTGTCAAGCCTTTAATTAATTTTCAAAACCCAAAAATATTTTTATTTTTATTTTTTGCATCAAAAATTATTTTTAAATCATTTAAATGTTTATTTTTAATTAGTTAATGGAAATTAATTAATTAAAAATGCATTTAGGTATTTAAAAATCACCAAAAAATTCACATTGCATTCTAAAACATTTAGAAACATTATCAAACTCTCAAAACAAATTTCGTTTTGGTCCTTGATGTATTTTGACAAATTTTCATTGGAATTAAAGTTGTTTAAAGGCAATATTTTGGTCCTAACTTGGAAAATTTCATTCTGCCTAACCATGAAGAGTTTGATGATGGTTCTTCTTGCATTACATCCTTCACATCATGTAGTTTCTAGGGTAAAATTGGTTTGAATTAATCTTTCATTTTCAATTTGATGAGCATTTTCCCTTTTGAAGTGCCTTGAAACCCTAGTTGACTTGAGAAAATCATAACTTCTTTAGGGTTAGGAGTTAGGTCTCCCCCTTTGGGAAGTGAACTTGTGTGGGGTTAGGTTTCCTTTGATACCATTTTCAATTTTTTATCATGTCATTTGCTTCTGATTTTGATTTTTGTGTTGCATGTTATGCATAAACCCTAATTCTTGCCTTCCTTTGCATCCATTTCTCATTTGCTTGCATACAAGAACTTTCCATGATATTTTGTGCATCCTCATGACATGTAAGACATCTTAGGACATATTAGAATCATGTTTGAGCATTGCATCTTTCATTTTCCATGTTGTGAATTCATATCATTTCATAAACTTTCATGAACTTTTATGGTTCAAAGCATGCTTCATTTGCATTTTCATCCTTGTATGATCATCCACAACTCTTGACATGTGTTTATATCATCTCTTAGCATCATTGAAATCATGTTTATGCTTCTGACTTTGGTTTGCATCATGGCATTTCATCTCATCTTCATTGCATTTCATTTCTTTTGCTAACTTTTCAGGTGGTAAGTTGTTTTGAGAAGTGAATTTGCCTTCACTTCTCACAATCTCTTCTCATCTCTTTTATGCACCATTGCTGCATTTTATCTTGTGTATTAGAGTGAGCTTGCTCATTCATGCTCTTTCCCACTTTCTTCCTTCAAGCAACTTGTCTTCTTAAGTGAAGCAAGTTGTCTTGCTTCTCTCTGCTTCTTTCTCCTTTCATCTGCTTCTTTCCTGGTGGCTTTTCTCCTGAAGATCTTTTGTAAGCCTCATAAACCCTAGGAACAACCAAGCATGATCATGATTAGGGTTTGATTAGTCCCCCCATTAGTTTTACCTTTGTGTCATCTTTGAGTCTTCTCTTCTCACCTCATTATCAAGGACTAAACCCTAAAGGTTTTAAGGTTTTGTGATTAAGCTTATGCCTGCATCCTTCTATTAGGATGGAGTGTATAACTTTAATCCTAAGTGTCAAACCCTTAATGTGTTTAAATCCCTTAATCAATCCACTTAATAATCACCAAGACATCAAGCTTGTAACTTGGGCCTTGCATTAGGGTTCTAATTCTTCCTTAATTGGTTAAGAAGGACTAACCCTAGTGTTAATGGACAAGTCCCCCTCAAGTTGTCTTACCAACCATAAAATCCATTTCTTAATCTTATCATTAACTAAAATCCATTTAATAAAGGCTTTGTTTTGTCATGAGGTTAATCCCTAATCATGGATTAAGTTGAGGAGCCTTCCTCAGCTTAAATGTTCTCATCTATTATCCTTCTATTAGGATGGTGTAATGAGTCCATTAAATCCTTGATTATGGCTTAAACTCATTACTTAACACTAAACAAAAACCCAAAAACATCTAAATAACCACAAGTAGGTTAATGATCTTAATCCTACATCATCATGGTAATTAAGTTGAGATGTTTATCTCATACTTATGTAGGCTCATTATCCCTAATCAGGGAGGATATAATGAGTTTACAAATCCTTGATTCAGGCTTAAACTCATTAACTTATGCAAAACACCAAAAGCAATAACAAAACTGAAAACACAAAAACAAATAATAATCGTCTCCTCCGGGATTCTTTTCTCATCTCATTCACTCACAAACGAGAGCTCGCTTCTTCCGTCTAATGCAAGACAGTTTGCACCTGAGCCAGACAGGTCATACACTTGAGCATAGACAAGTAAGCAGTTCACAAGTCAATTTATCTTTTAGTCCCTTTGAGTCGAACTACGGTGTTCTGACTTCCTCATTGCACGAGAGGATACGTAGGCATAACTTAACAGTTATCGAACAAAAGTCTCTGTATATCCCCCCTCTTCCAGCATTATTCTTTAAGCCTCATAGTCTTGAGCATTTCATCCTTGTTCTCACACTGACACTTCTCTTATACACTTCACACTTCTTTTGCACTGACACTTGCATTCTTTTCCAGCTTTGATACACAGATTGCACTGACACTACCCCTTTAAAACACAAATCTTTCAAGCGTGGATCCCGTCGAGTACGACGAACAATCTGGGTGCTAATACCTTCCCAGGTTGTAACCAACCCCCTTTCTCAGTTTCTCTGGTTCGCAACCGTCTTATCCATATCTTTCTAGGTTTATGCAGCATTACCTTTCCTTCGGGATAAAAATGCCTAGCTGGCGACTCTATTCATTCTCTCTCTTTTCGCCGACCGTTCGCGTTTGTACCCCTCTTGGCCCGGTGTCATCAGGTGGGAGCGACAGGGAGCACCGATATTGTTGGTGAAGAAGAAGGACGACAGTATGAGGTTGTGTATTGATTACAGACAATTGAATAAGGTGACGATTAAGAATAAGTATCTTCTTCCAAGGATAGACAATCTGATGGATCAGTTGATTAGGGCTCGTGTGTTCAGTAAGATTGATTTGCGATTGGGTTATCATCAGATAAGAGTGAAGGATGAGGATATTCAAAAGACTGCTTTTAGGACTCGGTATGGACACAATGAATATGTAGTGATATCGTTTGGAGTTACTATTGCACCTAGTGTATTCATGGAGTATATGAATCAGATGTTCCATGAGTATTTGAATCAATTTATTGTTGTATTTATATATGACATTCTGATTTACTCTAAGTCAGAAGAAGAGCATGCTAAACATTTGCGAATTGTGTTACAAGTGTTGAAAGAGAAGAAGCTTTATGCGAAATTGTCAAAATGTGAATTATGGTTGAAAGAAGTGAGTTTTATGGGTCATGTGATTTCAGAATAAGGGATTGTTGTGGATCCTTCCAAAGTAGATGCAGTGCTACAATGAGAGACTCCGAAGTTAGTGACAAAAATTAGAAGTTTCTTGGGATTGGTCGGTTATTATCGGAGGTTTATTGAGGGTTTTTCGAAGTTGGCACTTCCGTTGACCCAATTGACTTGTAAGAACAAAGAGTTTGTGTGGGATTCTCAATGTGAGAAGAGTTTTATTGAGCTAAAGAAGAAGTTGACTACTGCGCCAGTTTTGATTTTTCCGAAAGCAGATGAAGCATTTGTGGTTTATTGCGATGCTTCTTTGATGGTTTAGGTGGATTATTGATGCAGGATGGTCAGGTAATGGTTTATGCTTCGCGTCAGTTGAGAGTTCATGAGAGGAATTATAATACTCACGATTTGGAGTTGGCAACTGTTGTTTTTGTCTTAATGATTTAAAGACATTACTTATATGTTTTGAGGTTTAAAGTTTATAGTGATCATAAGAGTTTGAAATACCTGTTTGATCAGAAAGAGTTGAATATGAGGCAGAGGTGTTGGTTAGAATTTCTGAAGGATTATGAATTTAGTTTGAATTATCATCCAAGTAAGGCTAATGTTATAGCTGATGCCTTGAGTCGGAAGACATTGCACATGTCAGCTATGATGGATAGAGAGTTGGAATTGATTGAGCAATTCAAATATATGAGCTTGGTTTGCAAATAGACACCTTATAGTGTGATGTTGGGAATGCTGAAGGTTAATAATGGTTTTCTTGATCGTATTCAGGAAAGTCAGAAGTCAGATGTGAATCTGGTGGACCTGATGGTTAATGATGAACGAGTTGGAAATAATGAGTTTCAGGTTGATGATTAGGGAGTACTGAGATTTCGAGATCTTATCTGTATTCTTGATGATGTTGATTTAAAGAGAATGATTCTTGAAGAAGGGAATAAGAGTGGCTTGAGTATTCATCCAGGAGCGACGAAAATGTATCAGGATTTAAAGAAGATATTTTGGTGGCCTAGTATGAAACGAGATTTGGCTCAATTTGAGTATGCATGTTTGACTTGCCAGAAGTCGAAAGTGGAACATCAGAAACCTGCTGGTTTGATGCAACTGTTGGATATACCCGAGTGGAAATGGGATAGCATATCGATGGATTTTGTTACGGGGTTACCTACTACTCCAAGGGGACATGATGCAATTTGGGTGATTGTTGATAGGTTGACGAAGTCAGCACATTCTATTCCGATTGACATAACTTATTCTTTGTAGAGATTGTCAGGGATATATGTGGGTGTAATTATGAAGTTGCACGATATACCTTTGAAAATTGTGTTGGATAGAGATCTGAGGTTTACTTAGAGGTTTTGGGAGAGTTTGCAAGAGGCATTGGGTTTGAAGTTGAAGTTGAGTTCAACTTATCATCCTCAGAATGATGGACAGACAGAGAGGACGATACAATCCTTGGAGGATTTGTTGAGGGCTTGTGTGCTTGAACAAGGAGGTGTTTGGGATGGTCATTTGATGTTGATCGAGTTTACGTATAACAATAGTTATCATTCCAATATCAGAATGACACCGTTTGAAGCTTTGTATGGTCGACGATGTAGAACACCTTTGTGTTGGCATGAGTTAGGTGAGAGTGGTGTACTTGGACCTGATATTGTGAAACAGACCATTGAGATGGTGAAGTTGATTCAAGATAAGATGAAGACTTCACAGAGTAGGCAGAAGAGTTACCATGATAAGAGGAGAAAAGATCTTGAATTTCAAGAAGGAGACCATGTATTTTTTAGGGTTACTCCGGTGACCGGTGTGGGAAGAGCTTTGAAGTCGAGGAAGCTTACTCCTAAGTTTATTGGGCCGTATCGGATTTTGGCGAGATTTCACTTGTTGCTTATAGAGTGGCATTGCCACCGAGATTGTCAAATTTGCATGACGTGTTTCATGTGTCACAACTTCAGAAGTATATTCTGGATTCGTCACATGTGATACCAATGGATGAAGTTGAGGTAAGAGTTAATCTTACGGTTGAAGCATTACCAGAACAAATTGATGATCGAGAGGTAAATCAGTTGAGAGGCAAAGAGATTGTTCTTGTGCGAGTGGTTTGGGGAGGAGCTGCTGGTGGGCATATGACTTGGGAATTGGAAAGCAGGATGCGAGAGTCGTATTCGAATCTTTTTGCTTGAGGTAAGGTTTCGAGGACAAAAACCTTTTAAGTGGGGGAGAGTTGTAACGCCCTGAGTTTTATTTAAATTATTTATTCGGATTATTGTGTGTTGATGTGTATAGAATAATATATATATATATATATATATATATATATATATATATATATATATATATATTATCAAATAGATTGTAATTGAAAATTATATTATGGTGGGTAATTGTATTATTAGGTGATGAATAAATTAAATGGAATAAAATAAGAGATAATGACAAGGTGGTCAATTAGTAAAAGTAGTAAGGGTAAAAGTGGAAGATCATAAGTTGGATCTTAGGGGTTATATTGGAAATAAGGAAAAAGGTAAAACATAATCGTGTTAGAGAGAACAAGAACGATCGTGAAGGTTGTGTAGAGGAGAAGAAGAGGAAATGGCTTATTCGTGAAGAAAGGTTCGCGAAGAAGAAGAATTTCTCAACGAAACCTAAGGTAAGGGTGGGATTCTTCCATCTTAAGGGTTTTATAATGGGGATTAGGTAGGTTGAGAATTAGGGATTGGTGTTGTGATGAATTTGGGGAAAATCATGTTGATTAGTTATTAGATGTTGTTGTTGATTAATAATATTGTGAATTAGATGATTAAATGAAGAATTTTGAGATTATCCGGCTGGTATGTGTGATTGGATGTAGAAGATTCGTAGCATGTTTAAGGTGCTAAGCATACAGTGCGATTTGCAAAATCTCAGAGCTCGCTTAGCGAGAAGAGTCAGAGAGTTTGGCGCTTAGCGAGCTATGGCTCTCGTTTAGCGAGCCCTGGAGCGTGAAAATTAATTTTTAATTCTGAAAAATTACTGAAAATTATTTAATTACTTTGTAATGATTAGTAATTGATGTGGAGTAGCTAGAAGTAGTGAGAGAAGAGTTATACACCTAATTGTAGGGATAATTAGGGTAATGTAGCTAAACATAATCGACATGTCCATTGATGTTGTTGTTGTTGTGATGAATAGTTGTGGTGATGATGTGTTTCATATGCTTGTTAATGATACATGAAAATGTGATATGTTGTAGGATATGTTGTGTTGTGTGGTCGTAGTAAGAGTTAAATTACTTGATTATATGTTAAGAATGCATGATAATCGTGATGGTGACGAATAGTAATATGTTGATAGATGTTGTGATTGGTGGTTGTGGTTTTTGATGTTGTATGATGTAGTTATTGTGAGTATGCATGTATGTCAATGATGTTGCATGACATGTTGCATAGTTGAATACCATCCCAAGTTGGGGTTGTCGTTGTTGTGATGGTGGTGCGTTCATGAAATAGGGATCGTACGTGACCATGAAATAGGGGTCGAGGGCGTGATCATGAAATAAGGATCATACTGGACCATGAAAGAGGGGTTGAGAGTTCCGACGGGAACTGGATCTTGAAATAGAGATCGGATATGGTACTGCATGCAATTAGTCAAGTGGAGTCTCATCACATGATTTTTGTTGTTGTATATGATGTTGTGATGGTATATAATGTTGTTGTGTATGTTGTTGTGGTAAGTGATAGTTGTTATCGTATGTGATGGTTGAATAGTTGCTGTCGAGAAGTGGTGTATTGTTTTCTGATACTTGCTTAATTTCTATTATATTATTCCTTGTGATGTAAGTATCTCATTCATTCTGTTTGAATGTTACCCCTATGTTGGTAACATGTAGGTGAGCAGGATAAGTCGAGTGGTGGTCAGTGAAGTCGAAGTACTTCATGTCTTTAGTGTGTCAGCTCTGATACGTCGCTGTGGGAGTCAGGATGATGTTACTGTTATTTGTTATTTCTTTTTTAATAACATTTTCTTGTATTTGAAATTGTTGAATGTTGATTTAAAGATAATTCCGCTGCATGTTGAACACTTACTTTTGAAAACGTATCATTGAGCCATTTATGGTGTTTTGTAGTTGATTGTGACACTTAAATAAGAAGTTGAAAATTTTACTCTGATTGTTATTAATATTCTCGTGGGGGAATTTGGGTGTTACAAAATCCCTAAAATTAACACCTACAGCTTCTGGAACAACTACCGGAGGAATAACACCTTTGTTCAGACTCTGCATCATTAATTCCATAAATTGATTATATTGTTGTTGTTGCATCTGTTGCATAAACTGGGGCTAGGGGACACGTTTTCCGCCACCAGGAGGATTTGCTGCTGCAGGTTGAACTCTGGGTCTACCACGGTTGCTTCTGCGTCCGTCATAAATGTCATACAAATAGGATTAAGTTGATCAGACTCAATACCATAAATATAACATTTAAGACCAATGGTGACAATACGTATATGAAACAAAAAGAAATACTTATAATATTTCATGTCTAGGTCGAGGATACGACCTGCTCTAATACCAATTGTAACACCTATATATAACAACATACATAAAAGCATATATATTATACATGATCCAAGTTTTGGTACTAAAATACCAATAAGTTCCTAGTTAACACATTATATGTATTACATGCCCAAAATGCACAATACTAAAAAAATATGGCATAATGTATACAAGATGTCCAAAATTCATTAAGAACTAGATCGAACAACAATCTCAAAATAAAACTCTACAACGGAAGTTATGTCATCCTAAAATCATAGATAATTATGGATAATCAAACGATTTTATCCTTAGCCTTCGCGGAACCTGAAGCACCTGAAATATAATACACAACATGGGGTGAGATAACAAATCTCAGTGAGTTCCCTATCTTATGGAATCTCTCGGCTTTACAAGGTTCTAAACATCCTAACTCAAGCCGGGGAAAGGAAATAATACCTTGAGTTCTCAAATCTCACACTCATATGGAAACATGTTCATGAGTTCACCAACTCAAAATATCACTAATCAGAAACCTCACGAATGTATCCTTTATTCTCGTCCTCTCCTATGTCTAACACTCGGCACAAGTTATAGATCCTTGTAATTTACTTGACATACGAAATGAATTCATATTCTAGGCCTGTTAACCTATGAATCGTCACTTCCCATGGCATGTTAACCATCACAAGTCTCTTTACCCGTAGGCTCCATTCTTACTAAACCGCGGGAATCAAACCTACCAAGTAATCATGCGTACATTCTAGAGGATCCCCAAGCTCATGAAACTGTATTCTCAAGGGAAACGGTTCCAATTACGTGATTACACACAAGTGTGATTGCATACGATAATCACAAGGCCATATTCGCCTTTCCACACAATAAATAAGTTCACATATGTTCCATATAGTGTCTTACTCTCAACTAGACCTATATTCGTCGAAGATACACACCTAGGTATTGAATGCACGAGAATCACCATCTAGTTTCCTATCACTTCCTAGTTACATCACTAGGTCTCACTATTGTAGTGTAATATGATTTTCCTCACTAACCCTAAGTCTTTACACTTTTAGTTTTACACTTTCACAATTACATAATCGACGTATTAATTTAAATACCATAAAAAAATTAATCCCATATAAAAACCAATATATTTACTTTTCATTACATAGAATGTTTCCACAACTTTCTACTGATACCAAGATCACCTCAATCGGTCCCGAGTCAAAAGATATGAGTTTTAGAAATATTAAAAAAAATGTAAGATTCCTCCTGTTCACCCGACAAAGCTCTCTTCCGCCGGAAAAAAGTACATTTCTCCCGACGAGACATATTAGAAGCACCTTATACCATTTCCAGGAGCTCAAAATTCCATTCGCCTCTTTACTTGCCTCGCGAGACACGAGTGAAGCAACCTTCTCCCAACGAATCACAACATTCGCCCGACGAATCCGCGTGAACCAGCAAACCTGCTACTGCGTTCTGCACTTCCAAAATACCCAAAATCTTCCATAAACACCACAAAATATCAATAGAACAATAAACAAGTATTATAGGTTCAATATACATATTACCCAACTATTCTACCCAATTATTCCCACATTTTAACCATTAGAATCATCGATTTATCAATTTCACCATTTTCTCTCAAAACTAACCTAAGTTCTAATAATGAAAATTTCTAGAACTTAAAACATCTAACTAGAACCCACCTTAGCAATGAATGATGATGAAGAAGTTGAGATGATTTGGTGAAGATAAGATGATGATCCAAGCACTTTTCCTCTTCTAGGTTTTCTCTCTTCTTCCTTGCTCTTCTTTCCCTTGTAAACTTGTTTCTATTTTTAGAGTAATGAGGTACAAGAGAGATATAAAGAAACAAATATCTATCAGCTAGTAACACCAACTGGTCTGTAATTGAGAGTATCCATAAATGTCTTTAATGCACTAATTAATAAAACCTCATAGTCAGATAATGTTAACTAAATCAGTTCAAGTTCATCGATTTCTCTAATGACCTTAACAGATAACTCTCATAGCACACTGAAATCCCATTGATCTCAATTAATATTATCTAGAGCATTAAATAAATATCGGGTATTACAAAAATGTGATTGTAAAAAATGGTATATGACTCAACAATAGATATGTTGAACCGTACAATCATCAACTGTTGTTTAAATATCAAGCCCACATTAACATGGAATAGTGTAACCAGGGCCCTTATATCAAATAACTTTTCAAATACATCAATAAACAATATGATCGTATAACTACATTCGTTCCCACATGTCATAACTCCATTCCAACTCCACCTAAAGATGTTGTTGAGATTAAACAATATCTCGATTGCAACTATATTTCACCGTGTAAACATACTGGAGGATTTTTCCTTCTCAATTCATGGAAGAAAACTGGATGTCAAAAGAATGTTCTTCCATTTATTATGTCAAAAGTCTATATAATTAACAAAATATGAACGTATTAATGATGTGCTGAACAATCCTAGAAAATCTATGTTTATCTCATCGTTTGAGGTAAAATAAAGTATCTTGAGGCAATAACTCTTACATATGGTCAATTTGTCACAAAATTTGTCTATAACAAAAGTACAAGAACATGGAAACAAATAAAATGAGGTTTTACAATAAGGCGATTGGTATGGATTCCTCAAAGTACATCCCCATTTGATGCTGACTATTGCGAAAGGTCCTCAAAATTAAGACAACATTAAATGAATTGACAAGTTTTAACATAATAAAACATTTAGAGATGCATATTTTGCTAAGATATTTCTTGAAGATGGTAAAAAATACACTGTCATTATAGAAGAAACAAGATGTTAGGGTTCAGGATTATTTATGAGAAAACTTTTTGTCACCATGATTTTAATGGGGTTTGTCAATAGATCTGACCATGTATAGACCAAGAAAAAACATTGGTTAAGTGATGACATACTTCATCATCAAAGATATTATTCATTAAAACATCTTTCTTTTTAAATTTATTGTATTATTGATTAACTCATACTCATATATTTGAGATTGTTATTACTCGGGGGAAGAATTGCACACTCAAAGTTCAAATTTATATCCCTATATTAGACAATTCAACATGAAATATTGTAGGGGACACCGATCACGTTGATTTCCTCAGACAAATCAAACTTATCATATGGGATGAGGCAACAATGTGTCACAAATACTGTTTTGAAACCCATGACCATACACTCAGAGATGTCATGACTGAAACAAGTAAACAAACATCGATTTTTGGTGGAAAGGTTATTGTTTTCTAGGGATACTTCTGACATACACTTCTCGTTATTCCAAGAGCATTGAGATCCGACATTGTACATGTTTTCCTTAATACATCGTATATATGGGACCATTGTGAAATATTAACACTAATAAAAAACATGAGACTTCGTAATGGTTCACAAGGTTCTAATGCAGCAAAAGTTGAACAATTTTCTTAATAGATTCTTCAATTAAGTGAGTGTAAAATTTATGAACCTAATGACCTTTATGCTGAAATAAAATTCTTTCATCATTGTTGATTCCAAGGACTGATCAACAATTTATGCAATCATGCAAAGTACATATCCTGATTTACTTCATAATTTTATGGTTGTCAAATTCCTTGAATTAAAAGCAATATTAGTTTCAACTATCGAGACAGTTGATGAAATCAATAAATATGTCTTAGCTTTTATCCCTGCTATGTACATGTGTGCGCGCGCGCATCTATGCGTGTGTGCGTATACGTGTGTGTTGCTAGGAATCCTTAAAATGTAGTATGTGTGTCCTTAAAGTTTTATTTTTTAAGAACCCTTAAGATATGTTAGGATAAAAAATTTGGAGAGTTGTTAAAATGATATAAATTTATGAAATATTTTATTCAAGTTAAATTTAAAGAATTTCAAATGATATCAGAAAATCAAATACACAATGATCTATTGAATAATTTGTATTAAAATAGAAAAATAACGTTTTTTTAAATGTAATAAAACAAAATCGTATTAGAATATATTGTTTGTGTCGGTTTGGGTGTTAAAATATCAATCAGATGCAGATGACGCATCGTACAATAATATTAATGGTAACTTCCATGATGCATGGTAATTGAGATATTGAAATACCTTTAAATAGTGAAATAAAGTTGGTTAATACAATATAAAAAGTTGATTAACAAAATGATGAAGTTAGTTAATTAACTCACATATATTAAAATAATTTTTAATAATAAAATAAAATTGATTAATGAAATATAGGTTAATGAAATGATGAAATTGGTTAATAAATATTCAGATATTAAAAATATTTTTTAGCAATAAAATAAAATTGATTAATAAAAGAGATTAATTGATATACAATGTCAGTATAATTTTTTTACACCATCACAACCACTCAAAAATATTACTTTTTAAATAATTAAAATCAAAGTCAAATTGTAATTAAAATTTAACGGTCACGATTAACTGACAGTGTAAAACTGCTTTACACTCAGTGTAATTAAATTTTTAATAAAATACAAAATATTGATTAATGAAATTATAAAATTAGTTAACCACATATCTTAATATCAATACTCAATTTAAAATGTATAATAATAATGTTTATATTTTTAATAAAAAATATTCATTACTATAATATTTCAAATAAATTTATGTAACTATAAGTGTTATATATAGGATTTAATTGATATGCACTAAAAGTATACTAAGAGTATAAAGAAGTTTTACACTGTCAGTGAATTATAGCTGTCGGATGTTATAACAAGTTTGACTTTTATTTTTAAAACTTATAAAATATAATAAACAAATGATGGTGATGAATTGACAGTGTAATATATATATATATATATATATATATATATATATATATATATATATATATATATATATATATATATATATATTCAAATAAACTTGCCTTGATTTGAAAATATGAGACAGAATTTAATTGAAAGTGTATAAAGATATTATTTCATAAATTCTCTACATTTTTTTTTTTTTTTACGTAATCCAAACATGCACTAGGTGTTTGGTACCTTAAAATATCTAAACATAAAAGAAAAAAAACATTAATAATCATAAAATTTGTCATTAACATACAGAGATACACACAAAACCAATCTCATTATTTAAAACATCCATGAAACTTCAAATTCTTTCACTTATTTCACTGTGTGCTATATATAAGTTAAACTCCATCACTACTTTTACATTTTGAAATTTTGAAACATGAAACTAAAATTTTCAAGAAAACAACGTAGTTATTCAACAACCCATTACTTTGTTGGCTTTATTGGTCTTCTCCACCACAGTACCATCGTTACCAGCAAGTGCTCTATACTTATCCCTCCTAGTGAAACTAGTACACTCATAAGACAAAGTTGAAGCCACAACCCTTTGTATATAATTCGCCACTTCATGGCTTGTCTTACCTGAGCCACAAGTTAACTCTTTAGGCAATTTTTTCAAAAATGTAACCTCATAAACTGGACTAGGGTTCATGAAGAAATAAAAAGGGTCCATCCCTTTCCATCCCGTCGCGGTGGTTCCGTGAAACATACTCATTCGGTTAACCATGGCGACTGGAACAAGCTCATCGGTTAACTCGGCAAACAAGGCCGAAAACCTGAGAAGAAAAGGCTCTCTGCATGTTGTTCCTTCGGGACATATAGCTAAGTCACCTTCTTTTAAGAGTTTCTTGATCATGGAAGCGTCTGTGGCGCGATCGCGACTTAGCCTGACTGTTTTAATCGGGGAAATGATCTCAGAGAGGCGGGAAACGGAATAGGTAACGGCTGGAATTGCTCGACCGAGGGCCGTGGAGAGGAAGATAGGGTCGAGTAGGGTTCTATGGGAGCAAATGAAGAGAACTCCGGATTGGTTGGTTTTGGAGTTGGATTTTTCAACTGGAGGCGGTGGTGTTCCTTTAACAATGACACGAACACCAAGTGCTTTGAAGGCATGATAAACGAATTTCATTGGTAGAAGTGATCCTGCCGCTATTCTTAAGCATGCTAAAGGAAAACCTATAGGGATCCATAGAATTATGAGTAAAGCCATTAATGGTGTTGGTTTTTGTACTAGTCTTCCATCATGAAAGATTATAGGTTTTGGAAGTTTGTCACTTGTAACTTTTGTTACCTTTGGTTTTGCTGGTACTATGTAACCCTCCTGCATAAAAATAAAAATTGACTTATTAGAACTCGAACATCAGAAACTTGACACCGACACTATACAAAATACCAGAATCACAGATAACAGAAATCTGACACCAACACTGATACACAGATACCAGAATAACAGACAGAAAACCAAAGATATATAGTTTGAAGGTTACCTTGCACAAAGCCATGAAGGGAGCATCAGTGACTCTATCACCAAGTCCAATATCAGGCTTTTCATGACCAAAAGTTTTTTTAAGAACTTGAGCTTTCTTATCTCCAACAAGTATTCCAGGTTTGCAAATCAAACCAGTAGCTCTCCCTTTATAACTAGCAATCTCAGTCCCCAAAACCATATCAGCACCCAAAAACTCCTTCAAAAACGGTTCCACCATGATCCTCGGATTCGCGGTGAGAACACACCGCTTCCCGCACGACGAAAACACGCGCCAGCTCTCCGGATGAAGATCAGCAGAATAAAATTTAGGAAGAACAGCTCTAGCCACCGACTCTATGCTTGATAGCTTCATTCCAGCCATCGACGCGAAGACGAGAACCTGAATTCCAGCCGATTCGGAGATAAAGTAGTAGAGAACAGCAGCAACCGGAGCAGATAACAGATACATTAAAAGTCTCAAAACACCCCCAACTTCAAAGGCTATAAGAGCAAAATAAGGAAACGAACTTCGACCAATTAGTAAAGTTCCATCCATGTCTGCTACAACCGTATGCTTTTCTCTACCAATTGATGTGCATTTGTTCACTGTTGGAAAGGTTGAAGGAGCCATGGTAGTGATGACAGTATGATACTCTTGTTTTCTCTTGTAGCAGAAACACACTCTATCTGTTAAAACAAGTACAAGGATGCATGTTTGTGTGTCAAGTTGTAGTGTATATATATATCTATATATTTACATATACATACAAACAAGAAGAGTAATTACAAAACATATGTTTCCTAAAAATTGTAGTCACAATCTTTGATAAATATTTGTATTAGACGTATCGTGCAAGACAAATTAGAGTTTGGTTTGAAAGAACGATGACATTAAAGAATGGGGGGCTCGTTGATATCTAAAAGGGATTGATACCCAACGATGTAACCAATGCAATTTATGTTGTGTTTTCATACAAGGTTCTCAATTATTTCATCATGAATAAAGAAAGAAATTAAGGTTCTCAATTTTCGTCTAGCTTTAGTATGCTCCGTCACAATTTATGAATAACAAACCAAAATCCTACAATAGTTGTAAATGGTAAATGCAACTCAAATATAGAGTTAAGAATAATGTTTCCAACATAATCTCTAACACTACTTAATTATATTCTTTTAAGGGATTCTTTTATGAGTTAAACATGTTTTTTTTTCCTATAAATATCTTACATTTTAATTTTAGTTAATATTAAAAAAAATATATATTTTGATCCCTATAAAAAATTTATATATACAATTTTAGTTCTAGTTATTTTCTAAATTTTAAAAACTATTTAATTATTCATAAAATTTTAAATTTTTGAATAATTTTTTTTCATATGTGTACTATAAAATATTTCTTTATCAAATTATATAATTTTTTAAAATGAGAAGAATTAAATATGAATTTTTAAAATTTTAAAAGATAATGATAAAAATAATGAAAATCCTGACTTATAAATTAAATTTTGAGTTTTTTTTTTCCGAAAAACTTTTTATAACGTTCTAAACATATCTGCAAAATGATCATTAGAAAATACACATTGGTTTAATAGTAGGGACTAAAACTATATGAATAATTATTTTGTAGGGACCAAAATATGTTTTTTTAAACAAGATTTGGTAATTTTACAGGGACCAAAAACATATTTAACATTTTTTTTATTAATTCATACTTGTGAAATACAATAAGGGGAGAATTTGTTGACGTGTTTGATAATAAAAGATTGTGTATACTATGATTTGATGAAATTAGAGAATGAATCTCTAAGTTTCAAAGTTGAAGTATTTATTAAGAACTCTTTTGGGCTAGACAAGAAGGAAATAAATTGTTTTCCCGATCTTCTCGACGAATATGTATGTAGGGGAAGACAAGTTCTTCCTCAAATCTTGGAGAAAAGGTTTTTTCCATTGACTGTAGAACCCTTAACTCATCCAGGCTATTTTAGGAACGTAGTGTAAAAGTCATCCAGGTGTAGATCTGAGATGATTGTCATGCGATACTACACTTGGACGAGGTCCTCTTGAGGAAATTATCAGTTGGGAGTAGTCCAACGTACCGATGATATCCGAAGGATGGCTGCTAACTCCGGGAACTTCTGTTAAAACTCTTTTGGTTTTCTATAGGTACAATGAAGAAAAAAATTTAGTACATACCTTTGTGGGTTGGTGTTCTTATCCATTGACTCCATGCTCGTGACTCAGAACCTTGACCCGTGTGCTTTGTGTGATCTTGTTTGTGTTTGCTGCATACATGCACTCATGCATTCATGAGCATTTTTCTCAAGATTTCAAGGGGCTTATAGACATTTTTGCAAATATTTCAGATGTCATTGACTTTGGATATCAGAAGGAGGAATACTCAGAAGTACTGTTGCAAGAGTCATAATTTAGGAGTTGAGAAAGCTCAGAACTTTGGTGATTGATACTGATGATTTCCAGAAGCGTTACGGTAAATTTTTGTTTATTCTAAAGACCGGTGTACCATAGGGAATTCTTAATACTTTGGTTCAATTCTATGATCTGTCGCATCACTGTTTCACCTTTCCCGATTATCAGATTGTGACGACCTTAGATGAGTATTCTTATTGGACGGATTTGTCGATTCTGGACAATGAATTTATTTTTAGTGGTTTAGAAAAGGAGCTTATGACCAAAGGTATTGCTAAGGCTATTTGTCTTAAGGAATCTGATCTTAAGGGAAGGTTTTTTCCTAAAGGATATGTTTGTAGATTCAATGCTAAGTTCTTAATGGGGAAAACTTCTACTTCTCTCAATATGGGTAATAAAGATGCATTCGAAACCATTCTCGCTTTTCTCATCTATGGTATTATGTTGTTTCCCAACCTAGATGGTGTTCTTGACGAGTATACTATTCAGATATTCTTGAAGAGAAATCCTGTGCCTACTTTGCTAGAAGACATGTATCATTCTATTCACCATAGGAATTCCAAAGGTGATGGAGAGAGTGTTTGTTATGCACCTCTTCTGTATATGTGGTTTATTTCGCACCTACCAAAGTCTAGCGTCTTCACTGAGAATAGAGAGAAGCGAAAATGGTCTCAAAGACTTATTCTCTTACTCGTGTAGATATGAGTTATTATAGCTCATTCTATGATACTAGAGTGCTTATTGATGGTTGTGGGAAATTTCCCAATGTACCTCTTCTTGGTATGCGTGCTGGAATTAGTTACAACATTATTCTTGTTAGACGACAATTTGAGTATTGTTTGAAGGATATACTAAGCAATATTTCATTATCGAGTTTCTTATTTCTTAATGATGTAGATCACTTAGAGATGAATAAAAGGATCACACATTTTTGGCATTCTTTTCACATGAAAGAGAAGGGTCAGTTGGGAAGACAACATTATGCTCATTCTGAATGTTTTATTCAGTGGGTTCGATCTAGAGCTTGCAAGCTCAAGATTTCTTATCCGCATGAGGAACATTCGTTTCCTATCTTGCCTTTATCAGCTTTTCTCCCCCTGTTGATGAAAAAGTTATGCTTCAAGAAGAGTTAGACAAGATGAAGTGAGAGAAATGAGTTTGGTTACTTGAAATGTCAACTATGCAAGAGCAATTGAAAGAGAAAGATGATCTCATTGAGCTACTTGAGCAACATATCACGAAGAAGTCGAGAGTGCAAAAGGATTTATTTTTCTCTAGTACTTCATCTGTTTTTCCTCCCGTTTCTAGTGCATGGAAAGCTATTATGGATCAGCTTGTGAAGGATAAGGAAGACAAGGAGATTTGTTACAAAAAAGATATTAGAAGGATCTATATGATGTACCAACCTGGTTTTGGGGTTTCTTCAGATATGATCCCATAAGCTTAGTTTTCTTTTCTCTCATGTATTAAGATTGTTAAGACTTGTACTTCAAAGTTGTAATCCTTTTTTTTGATATTAATGAGAATGAGTTTTCCAATACTTCAAAATGTGTTTCTTTTATTAAATGTTACAATTTGCCTTATAGTCCTTTAAAATCTTTGAATTCACATTTGCATAACATGTATCATTATTGCATTGGTCTTGCTTCCTGAGAGTTCTATAAGGTTCTTATGTGCTTATTGGTCTTCAGCCAGTTCCTTTGGAAAGATGACTCATCAGTACGGTACTCGGGTTAATCAGAGGAAGATGTTGAAAGCTTTACAGTAAGAGAATCGTGAACTTCGCGAAGAAGTCACAATTTTGAAGGATATTCTTGAAAGGTTAATTGTTATGATGGAGAATCTAGTGGCTACTCAGAATCAGCCACCCCCTCATTCTTCTTCTTTTTCTTCTTCGATTTAGCGGACGATTATCTCTGAGGTTGTCACCATGCCGAATCATGTGGAACCTGTTGTTTCTCCTTGTTACCGTATACCTGTTAGTACACTGTGGATAATGCCACCCAATTTTATTCATGAGGGTTATCATCCTTTTCCTCATGAGATTCATGTTATTGATCTTTTTCAGCCTGTGATGTCTACAACGTCATATGTGATCCATATCATTCTGAATATTGCAATTCTTTTCTAATGGACCTACACATTCTCTATTTTTATCAAATATATAGGGATGGTGTTAGCGAGTCGCAATTCAATTAAGTTTTGAATATTGTACTTGACCAGATCATTGAGGTACATAAGACGAGTAACTGTGCTATTTACCTATCAATATACATTCCTGTCATGAGCACTAATATTGACTCTGAACTTTTTAGGCATGCATTTCATATCTTGCTGATTATGGAATCGTCAATCAGTGCATGTGTCAATGATCAGTATCTAGGTAATATTATGTTGAAGATCAATGCCAAGGTATGTAGTTTAGGTTTGGTAATTATAGTATCACTTCCATATCTGAACTCTTTAATATTTTTTTCCCACCTGCTTGATTGCAGCTGCTTTGTCATTATAGTTGATTTGATTGCTTTCTTAAGTATATCAGAATGTTTTTTATCCATCTAATTCAATCATTCTCCTGCAGCTTGGTGGGTTGAATTCATTGTTGGGTGTTGAAAGTTCTCCGTCTCTTCCTATTGTTTCCAAAGCACCTACTCTAATTCTAGGAATGGATGTGTCACATGGCTCACCAGGGCAGACTGATATTCCTTCAATTGTTGTTGTAAGCGATTGCTCGGTTCTGTATGTTCATGATAGATATAATTTGTTTCTAAATGCATGCAATGGTGTTGCATCGTCTTGATATCTTATTGGTTCCTGTGCAAAACTGAATGATTAATGCTATTAAATATGCACTTGTAGGTTGTCAGCTCTAGAAAATGGCCTCTGATATCCAAATATAGGGCATATGTTTGCACATAATCTGCAAAAGTTGAAATGATAGATAATTTGTTGAAGAAAGTTTCAGATACTGAAGATGAGGGCATCATAAGGTAACTTTATTTATACATGATTGTTTGTTAAGCATTAAGGATTTCTGTCTAATAGCTGGTACTTGATTACCATACCATGCTCTATTCTGACATCTAGAAAATCTCATGTAGGTGTCAAGGAAGGATGATTGTGGTTGCTGCTCAATATCTCATGGGCTCTGGAAAAACACTTGTTGGTATGACAAATTATTTGACTCGAGTGAAATAATTGTTACAATATCAATCTGATGTTATAAGAGGTATAATGAAATTGTAAACTTTTGATATCTTAGTCAAATATAGTTTCGTTTAATATCACTAAGCACACATGTGTCCTTTGATTTCTAGATTTATGCTTATTTTTTTATTACAAATGCAAAAGTTTGAGTTCTCAATCGCAGAATCAGTAGTTGCATCAGTAATTTTAAGAAATCAATTTAAACTATATTATAAATTATAAATAAAAGTCTCTAAAAAATCTCTTATTGAACAAACAAATATTCATTTATAGAAAAAAATACATTATTGATTCAAATTTTTATATATAGATTCAAATATCTAACTTATATCATAATTAAAAAAAATTCATATACAAGATACAATGCATTATTGATTAAATTTTTCATATATACGAGAAACAATATTATTGACACAATCGGGAACAACTTTAATTGTTTATATATACAAAAATTATGGGTAAATAAATTACGGGTAAATAAATATATTAAGGAGAAAATAAATAAATAAAACGACTATTTTTAATATGCAACAATGATATCTACTAAATAATATTTTAATTTTAAAAAAAATCATAATTTTTTAATTAAAATAAATTATAAAATATAAATAAAACCCTATGTCACTGAACAACCTAATATTTGCAAAAAAATATTATTAAAAAAAAAGTGATAGAAAATATTATTTGTAATCTTAAAAATTAATTATATTTTCCATTTATATATCTCAATTTACTTAACTATTTTATTAATTATTATTTAATATTAACTAAAATACTTAACTTATATATTCAATGTATTTTTTAGAAATTAATTATATCTTATTTTATTATTGAAATTTATGTATTCAATGTTTAATGGATCATATTATTATTATTATTATAAATATTTAATGATATTTATTTATGAATCGTATTATTGTTTTAAATATTAATTTATATTAATATAGATAAAATTTGATGTAATATAATTTGTGTATTTATTTACGGACAAAAATATATTGTTGATTCAAATATTTTTATACGAGAAAAAATATATTATGAATTAATATTTTCTCTTTTAATACGCAACCGGTATCCGTGCGAATATACAAATATCCTCACTAGTAGATAACAATGCTATCATGAACGACCTACAAAATTAAGTTATCAAGTTTATTATGAAGCAAGAACACCCCAAAAACAATTTCAACACTGACACGATAATATTAATGATAATTTAAAAAATAAATAAATTAAACATAATCATAAATATCGATATAGGTACAAACACGAATACTGATTTGCCGTTTTTAAAGATGTCCGCGATATATAGGCTGAAACCAACCTAACCAAAGTTATGATAGCCTTAGATTAGTTTTGGGAAAGAGAAAGCAAGAAATAAGCATTTGATTCAAGGTGATAAAAACACATGATATATTCATATGTTAAGCCAAAATCAAAAGTATCACTAACAGAATATTAATGATAAGAGATGGAGACACAACATACCCCCACCTAATTGAGCAACATATCTTACTTCCAAAACATTTTTGCACCACATATAACTGAACTTCTAACAATTCCATACAAGACAATATACCTAACATGGGCATTGTCGAAGATAATGACCTCTTTTGCAAGGTCCCATATTATTAGGAAATCATCTTTGACATGAATGTAGATGGCCCAAAAGATGGTTTTTGTGGTAACTTCTACCAAACATATAGAAGACTATAGAACTAGATGCGAGCCTAATTGTGTAGCATAAGATAAATTTTAATCTTATTATTATAATTCCAAAAGTTTTTGGGGCTGACATGATGACAAACTTCATATTCATATTAAAAGAATAGGCAAAGATAAAATCATATTTTTTAACAGAAACAAACATAATGTGACAGACGAGATTCTATTAATAGGATGAACAATTATAAGTATAATTTAATCCTAAAACTCATTGAGAATTGAAACAAACAATTAAAAGGAACAAGCGGTCTCAAGAATGTGGTAGTGTTTTATTTCATGAACTCCATTCTATTGAGGAATATAAGTAAGAGGTGTGTAGTGAATAATACAATCATATATAAGTAATTCAAATCATTTATTAGATGTATATTCACCACCCAAATCACAATAAAAGAACTTTATAACAACTTTTTTATATTGAATTTGAACCATCACACTTTGGGATGTTCGCGGTTTGGTTTGAATCGGTTTTGAAGTAAAATATCATTCGATCCAAAGATAAATTTATTTGCGGTTTGGTTCGGTTTTGGATGATTGGTTAAAAAAATCCGATCCGATCCGATCCAATTTCATGCGGTTTAATTTGGATCAGTTTTTTGGATATCCAAATTATAAATTATAACTTTTATTAATATTCTAAAAATACTAATAAATAGTAAATTTGATATAATATATATTATACTATATCAAAAATTCATATTACAAGATGAAAATAATAAAAATAAATAGATTAAATCAAACTAATAAATAGTATTTTAAAAGATAAGTATCATTTAATACTAAATTAACACAACATATATACTAATAAAATATAAATAACTAAAACATATATACATGCGGTTTGGTTTGGTTTGGATCGGTTTTGAAAAATCAATCTGAAATCCGATCTGAACCGATCGGTTCTTACAAACTGACATCCAAATAAATCCAAAACAAATCAGTTTTTTCGGTTTTCGGTTTTTTTGGATCGGTTTTCGGTTTTTTATTTGGATTGGTTTGGATTTGAACACCCCTAATCACACTAAACATATGATAAATATCAAAATGTTCAAAACGATTTTTCATAAGATAAATTCAACAATAACGAATATAATCATGAATAAACAAAACACAATATCTAGATTCACCTTTGGTGAGAACATGTGATGGAGGTTATACATCATAATGAATTAAGTCAAAGCAAGATTGTTAAAATCGCTATTTAAAATCTCAACTCTATAGATTTCACGTTTCTCGGTCCACAATTCGTGTTAAATCGTAGGCAAAAAGTTTTTATGTAAAATCATATCCTTAGACGATTTTAATCAAATTAAATCGCTCTAAAATCGGTGAATCGTGTAAAATCGTTGGATTTTACCCTTTAACATGATTTTTACCTTTTTTTCTTATAATCTTTAAGATGTTACTCTTTATAATTTTATGGGTAATTTATATAATTTGATACATGTTTATGAATATTATAATTTATTAAGGTGATTTAGTATATTTTGTATTCATAACTAAGTTAGAATGTTATATATTATTAGGAAATCAAGGATACCATCTTTGACATGAATGAAGATGGCCCCATAGACCATATGATTTTAGTGGGAACTTCTATCAAACAAACTAAAAGACATATAATTGGATGTGAGCCTAGATGTGTAGTTCTTTTTCACACAAAGCAAAATGTAACATAAGATACATTTTAATCTTATTATTAATTCAAAAAATTTGAGGCTGACATGATGGCAAACTTCAAAGACACACTAGAAGAATAATAATGGATAAAATCATTTTTTTTAAAGAATACAAACATGATGTGATAGCCAATGAGATTCTATTAATAGCATCTGTTAATTTCACGCAGTTGAGATTGGCAATAATCTTGGTAGAACAATCTTTATTGGTCATGTTGGACAAGGTGTCGTGACATGCTTAATATATGGTTCTGTTTTGAGAAAAAATAAGTTTTGGAAAATGTCAGAGGAGATGTTCCAACAAAGGTATCTCGACATCTACATCAGTAACAGTTTTGGTAACTGCTATCATTGAAGAAAATCACAGAATATTCAGGGGAATATTTGTGATCACAGCTGACATTTAAGTAAGAAGATTTTCAGATATTGAAAGCTTGAAGATCGCAAATCAGGGAGGATTTGTTTTAGAAACTGTAGGCTCATAATTTCGACATGTTGAAATTTGGAGTTTGAAGCCATCTCTGTCGAAGAATGATGAAAGAAAAGAAATTCAAGAGATGCTGACAAGGTTAAAAGCTCCAATGCTTCGACAAAAGGACAAATAGTATTCTGGCAGGATAAGTTTGGAAAATTGTTTGTAGCTGGGCATTTGTCAAGATAAGGGTGTCTTTTTCGACGTTTCGACAGAGAAGGGTTTTTGACAAAAGCATTATTTGGCAGATGCTGAAAGGGTTGTTTCTTCTTTAAAGATTTCGACAGATGAAGGGGTGCAAGGTTTCGTCACCAAAGGAGAGAATTCAAATTTAAAAGTTGCAACCTTTGACAGTTGGATACATGGAAGGTTCAGGAAAAGAAGTTACATGCAGGCTGACACTTGTCATTTATTTATGATTTTTCCGTTCTAGGCAGTTACTTTGTTTGTATATAAATAGAATAGTTTGTGTTTAGAAGGGGTGTGTGAAAACTTATACAAAAATTCCTGTAAATACTCTAAGTACCCAGTGTGAGAGAAAATGAGTTTGATATTTGGAACCATGTACGTTTGAACACCATTTATCCTTTAAGTTATTTAAATTGTCAGTTTATTCATCAAGTTTATTTCATTTTCAAGCTTTATTTACTTTTCTGCAAGTTATAGCTTTCGACACATTTCTTGCTTTTGTTTAAAACTTCACTTATTTCAATTTTTAAACTCAAGGTATTGAATACTTTAACATTATCAACAAAACAAACCATAAATCAATCACAAATACTAAGAGTAGTTTGACAGAATAATTGCACATGTGTCATAGGACTTGTTTGGTTGGTCCTGCAAGTAACCCAGTTTTCTGAGAAATTGGTTAACCAGAGGTTGTTCGCCAGAAATCACTGCGAACAAATTGGCACACCCGGTGGGACAGTGCAATTAATGAAACCAAATAGAGAACTTTCTTAGACAAATTGTTCCTTGCTACGTTGTATGATTCTTAGAAGCGGTAAACTAGCCGTAACCGACGTAGAGAGACCAAAGAGAACAAGAGGAAGAAGGATGGCTAACTTGCCAAATGCTTCAAACAATCCTGACGAAACCATTCCAGTTTCCAATCCCATCCCTTCGTCAGGAGCAATACCAGTTTCTGGCCCTGTTTTAGAACAGATTAGGCCTCCGTTAGGGGATTCAATACCAACGGGTTCAGGGTCCTAGAATGCGCCTAGTTCTTCCACCATGGGACACGCCAGACCCTTTGGAACCCCTCCCCCTGGAGGAAATACCTTCAGGCCATATCTGAATTATTCTCAGCCCTTGACTGGGAGGGAACAACCATATGGAATGCCAACTTCAATGATGGCAAGCCTACATAATTCGTCACCATTATTCTCTGATGCTATGGTTCAAATGTCATCACCATTGCAGGGATCAGGATATGGTGGAAATGGAAATAGAATGAATCAAGTTCCACCATGTTTCCATATGCCCACTATGACAAACCATTCTGCACAAGTAATTCGTCAACAGATGGATGAAAGCAATCATGATATGGTGCAGGCATTGACACAACAAATGGGAGAGGTGTTCGATCCTTTAATACAAAATACTACCCAAACAAACCAAATATTGGCAGAACAGATGGCACGCATTGCTGACTTTTTTGGAGTCCCTCAAGCACAGCAAAGAATGCAATTGAATCAAAATCCTGCCAATAGGCCTGTCGAAGAGGAACTTACTATAAACCAAAGGCCATTAGGAAATCCTCATGAAAATCCCAGGGGCCAAGAGGTGATAGTTGAACAACCTAATGCAGAAGAGCCCATTCGACAGGAACCAAGAAGAAGAATAGTCCAGAGAGACCAAAATGCTGATGAAATATTACAGCAGAGAATGCGTTACAATAACCTGCCTGTCGAAAATAATATTGCCACCATGGTTGAGAGAATAATGGCGCAAAATGGAGTGAACGTAGGATTACAAAGGCCTAGTTATACTTCCCCCTTGTCTGAATTTGTCTTACAACAAGAATTACCACCAAGGTGGAAAGTCCCCAAATTCACCAAGTTCTCAGGGGATACTAGTGAGTCCACCATAGAACACGTAGCGCGTTATTTGATAGAGGCAGGAGAGATTGCTAATAATGAGAACTTAAGGATGAAATACTTCCCAAGTTCTTTGACAAAAAATGCTTTCACTTGGTTTACTTCTCTTCCTGCAACTTCAATATTCACATGGACCCAATTAGAGAGATTGTTCCATGAACAATTCTATATGGGACAAACTAAGATAAGTTTGAAAGAATTGGCGAGTGTCAAAAGAAAATTCTCTGAACCTATAGATGATTACTTAAATAGGTTTAGGTTATTAAAAGCCAGATGCTTTACGCAAGTGCCGGAACAAGAACTAGTCGAAATGGCTGCAGGGGGTCTAGATTATTCCATAAGGAAAAAACTGGATACCTAGTACTTGAGAGACATGGCACAACTGGCAGACAGAGTGAGGCAAATAGAAAGACTAAAAAATGAAAAATTTAGATCAAATAAAAACAAGAAGGAAAGAGTGGCCTATGTGGGCATAGTTCAAGAAGATGATTATGACGAAAATGAACCAGTCATTTTCGACCAGCAAGAAATTGATCTGGCAGAACTAAAACAAGGCCCCCCATATTCTTGTAAAGTTTTAGCCCCGTCGAATGGAAAAAATCCAGTCGAAGTAGAAAAGAATGACAGGTTCCCTAAAAGAACCTATACATTCGACATCACCAAATGTGATGAAATTTTTGATTTATTAGTCAAAGATGGTCAGTTAATAAAACCAACAGGCACTAAGGAGCCTCCTGTAGACCAACAGAAAAAGAGAGGTTTTTGTAAATACCATAATTTCTTGGGTCATAAAACTTCTCAATGTTACCTTTTCAGGGATCTTGTCCAGAATGCAATCCAAAATGGAAAGCTGAAGTTTGGAGACAAAGCCAAGAAACAGATGAGGATTGACTCCAATCCCATGCAGGTTGTGGAGGCCAATTATGCTGAATCAGAAATGGTAAATGTGGTCGAAATGGAGATCATGGCGGAGGAAAGTTTTGAAATGGTAGAAGTTACTGAAAACTTCGACACCAACTTCACCATGATAGAAGCTGCTGAAGGTTTCGACACCCATATAAATGTGGTGGAGGGGGCTGATGAACTTGCAGACCAGGCTGAGGAAGAAGTCAAAGCTTCTGAAGACTTCGACAGGGAGAATGCCATTGAAACTACTGAAGGTTTCGACGAAAGAAATACAGTCAAAGTGGGAAGAAGCTTCGACAAGAAAAACTATGAAAGAGATGCTGAGCAGGGGGTGATCTGGGACACTTTAGGAGAGTCGAATGGGAAGTTCGACTTCATGGTGAAATATTCAGCACCACCAAGCTCCAAAACAGATATCAACAAAATCAAACCCACAGGATGGGGAGATTCTTTCAAAAATGATGACGAAGAGGAGGATAACAAAACCCTCACTGTCCAAAAAGAGGCCACTGAGGGCCTTGACCAAGATAAGATCAAAACAACAGGAACTGATGACAATGCCCTCAATGTCGAACCAATAAACAATAGTACCATCAAAACTGAAGAACATTCTGTCGAAGGTGTTGCACACTGCTGCAAATACATCTATAAGGGTTTACACCCAAAAGGCAGTGTGAATCAGTCAAAAGAAAATATCCCGGAGGAAATGATGCTGGTCGAAAAAATGAACAAATTGAAAATCACAACTGAACAGAATGCTAGGATTCATATGGTGGAAATCACTCAGAAGGTAGGACCAGACACCAACAAGGGAAAGAAACGTCAAGAGAAACATCAGAAGCTGGTTTACCCAGAAGAGAACGAAAGTCTTGTCGAATTCATCCAGAGGTGTCAAAGGAAGAACGCAGAAGTTATGCTTTGCCCAAGATGCAGTGCTGTGTTCGACAGGAAAGCAGCTGATGACTTAGAAGCAGCAGAGAAGACCCAGAGGAAAAGAAACTGGGGAACAGTCCCACCAACCAGAAACGAAAGATTCGACCCAAGAAGAAGGGAGCATCATATCCAAGGAGTGGGAGAAAGACGTTTCAACACCTATAAACCATCCAACAGACCAAATGACGACAGATGGGTTCAACCTATAAGGGATGCCCAAGGTCAGAAGAGATGGAAGAGTTTTGAAGTGAACAGGGGTGCCTCAATGGAAGTAAAAAAGGAGGCAAGGCCAAAGTACGTATCTGAAAACTACAAAGGGAAGAATCCTATGTCCAGGTCCCAATGGAGAAGATTCCAAAGGCAGAAGAAAATTGAAAAGGAAACTGTAGAACACGAAAGGGTTGGGCAGAAGGGAGCTGAATCAAGCAAGTATGTGCAGACTACAAGCAAGGGGAGACCTCTGGCAAAAGAAGAACCCCCTCAGAAGAATGGATCTAATGACACCACAGAAATGCAGAAAACAAACAACAAAATGCCAGTGGACGAAGAAGTTACAGATGACTTCAGTTCAGAGTCTGATGCGTCCTTCGACGTAACCTGCAATGTGGTTTCTGTGTTTCCCAGAGACTATGACAGGATAATGGAAGTTGAAGACGAAGAGGATGACATGGCAGATGACAACATAAGCCTTAAGCCTGTATGCTACTACATAATGAATAATGGCTGTGTCGAAGAGCAAGATGCCTTCTTCGAAAAGCCAGATGATGCAATGAAGGCTCACTTAAAGCCTCTTTTCATAAAAGGAAAGGTGGAAAACGTGGGTGTCAACAAAATTCTGATAGATGGAGGAGCAGCTGTGAATTTAATTCCTCATTATATGATAAAGAGGATTGGAAAAGATGACTCCGACACTAAGCCTCACAACATGGTGTTGTCCAACTATGAAGGTAAGGTAGGGACAACACTAGGGGTAATACAACTGAACTTGACTGTAGGGTCCATTACCAGGCCTACAATGTTTGTGGTGATATCATCAAAGGCAAATTACAACTTGCTGTTAGGAAGAGAATGGATCCATGGGATTGGGGCTGTGCCATCCTCCATGCATCAAAGGATAGCAATCTGGAGGCCAGATGGGATTGTCGAAAACATAGAAGCGGATCAAAGTTACTTCACAGTTGATGTGATCAATGCCACCAGTCGTAACTTCGACAAGAACCTGGCCCATATAGCACCATGCAATCCTGCTGGTTTCGACCTAACAGCCTCCGACAACGCCTATTGTTCCATGTACCTCCACCCTACGCATGGCTTCCAGTGGGAAAAAGAAGTAATTGGGGAGACAAATTACACTTGGGGAACTGCCCATGTCAATCCAACTGGGTGGGGGAGTGAGTTCAGTGAAAATGACTGAAGCATCAACTATAGAAAAGATTTCGACTTATATAGCCGAAAAACAACTCAAAGCGGCCCTTGAGGCTGAGGTAAGAAACATGGCTGTCGAAGTCAACACACAAGTTGTCGAAGAACAACATCCTCAAGAAAATATTGAGGAACAACATACAAAGCAGAGTTTAGAAGAAGATTCTAGTGGCGAATGGCAGAGTCAAAGACTTGATGCCATTTACGATGACGAACCCTTGGGGTTTGAAAGAGATCCAGCCCAAACCAATATGAAAATGGTGGCACAGGATCCTTTGGAAGAGGTTAATCTGGGACTGGGGGCAGAGAAAAGGCCAACTTACATCAGTGCCATGATGAATCCTCAACTCAGAGTCGAAATGATCCAACTGCTGAATGAGTTTAAAGACTGCTTCGCATGGGATTATGACGAAATGCCTGGTTTAGACAGAAATTTGGTCGAATTGAAGTTGCCAATACTGGAAGGAAAAAAGCCAATAAAGCAGACTCCCAGACGCTTTGCACCAGAAATTCTGTCGAAAATCAAAGAGGAAGTCGAAAGGCTTCTGAAATGCAAGTTCATCCGTACAACAAGGTATGTCGAATGGATTGCTAACATTGTTCCTGTGATTAAGAAAAATGGCAAACTAAGGGTATGCATTGATTTTAGAGATCTAAACTCAGCTACCCCTAAGGATGAATATCCTATGCCAGTAGCAGAAATGCTAGTAGATTCTGCAGCAGGCCATGAGTATTTAAGTATGCTTGATGGATATTCTGGTTATAACCAGATTTTCATTGCTGAAGAAGACGTTCCAAAAACAGCTTTTCGTTGTCCGGGGGCAATAGGAACATATGAGTGGGTAGTAATGCCCTTTGGTTTAAAAAATGCTGGAGCTACTTACCAAAGGGCCATGAATTCTATTTTTCATGATTTCATTGAAACGTTTATGCAAATTTATATAGATGATATTGTGATTAAATCTACCTCGGGCTCAGACCATATTAACCATCTTCGACAGTCCTTTGAAAGGATGAGGAAGTTTGGTTTGAAAATGAATCCCCTTAAATGTGCTTTTGGTGTGCAGGCAGGTGACTTCTTAGGCTTTGTGGTCCACAAGAAAGGGATTGAAATTAATGAAAACAAAGCCAAAGCTATAATGGAAGCGAAAGCGCCATCGACAAAGAAAGAATTGCAGTCTCTACTAGGGAAAATCAACTTTCTCAGAAGGTTTATCTCCAACCTTAGTGGAAAAACACAGGCCTTATCACCTCTACTTCGACTAAAAAAGGAGGGCTTCACTTGGGGGCAAGAACAGCAAGATGCCTTCGACAAGATCAAAGAGTATCTGGCAAATCCTCCAGTCTTAATATCTCCTTGTCGAAAAAGAAGCATGAGGCTCTACATATCAGCATCTGACAGAACATTAGGAAGCATGCTTTGTCAAGAAGATGAACATGGCGTCGAAAGAGCCATCTATTATCTCAGCAGAGTCTTAAATGATGCTGAAACTAGATATAGTATGATAGAGAAATTATGTTTATGTGTATATTTCTCTTGTACAAAATTAAAGCATTATATAAAACCCATTGATGTACATATATCTTCTCATTTCGACGTAATAAAGCATATGTTGTCTAAGTCTATTCTACATAGTCGAATTGGAAAATGGGCTTTAGCTTTGACTGAATATTCTTTAAAATATATGCCTCTAAAAGCTGTCAAAGGACAAGTGGTTGCTGACTTTATAGCTGACCACTCCATACTTGGAGATGAGACAAATTATGTCGAAAGAGAGCCTTGGAAATTATATAATTTAATCCTAAAACTCATTGAGAATCGAAGCAAACAATTAAAAGGAACAAGCAGTCTTATAATCTTTTAGATGTTACTCTTTATAATTTTATGGGTAATTTATATAATTTGATACACGTTTATGAATATTATAATTTATTAAGGTGATTTAGTATATTTTGTATTCATAACTAAGTTAGAATGTTATAAATTATTAGGAAATCAAGGATACCATCTTTGACATGAAAGAAGATGGCCCCATTGACCATATGATTTTAGTGGGAACTTCTATCAAACAAACTAAAAGACATATGATTGGATGTGAGCCTAGATGTGTAGTTCTTTTCCACACAAAGCAAAATGCAACATAAGATACATTTTAATCTTATTATTAATTCAAAAATTTTGAGGCTGACATGATGGCAAACTTCAGGAACACACTAGAAGAAGAATAATGGATAAAATTATTTTTTTAAAGAATACAAACATGATGTGATAGACAATGAGATTCTATTAATAGCATGTTTTAATTTCACGCAGTTGAGATTGGCAATAATTTTGGTATAACAATCTTTATTGGTCATGTTGGATAAGGTGTCGTGACATGCTTAATATATGGTTTTGTTTTGAGGAAAAATAGGTTTTGGAAAATGTCGGAGGAGATGTCCCAACAAAGGTATCTCGACATCTACATCAGTAACAGTTTTGGTAACTGCTATCATTGAAGAAAATCACAGAATATTCAGGGGAATATTTGTGATCACAGCTGACATCTAAGTAAGAAGATTTTCAGATATTGAAGGCTTGAAGATCGCAAATCAGGGAGGATTTGTTTTAGAAACTAAAGATTGAAAAGTTTTTATTTTCTTGGAGAATTTTAGCAGATTTTGTGGGATCATAATGCTGTGAGTTTAAAGCCCAAATTCATTGTGTTCTTTTGTTATAAGTAGGTTACTTTAGACCTAGGTTGATAACAAGAAAAAAAGATATATTACTTGAGTAGAAAGTATTAGGGTTTGTTCTTTTGTGAGTCTTTCTTAGATCATAGTGGATGCTAAGAATATGAGAAGTTTACTGAGCTGTAAAGTGTGTACTCTAAAATTTGTTAAGTATAAAGTGTGTTGTTGGTAACGTAGTGATTGTTAAGGAATAGAGGAGGGTCTCGACCTTAGAAGGATCTTAGGTAGAAATAAAGCACGGGTATTGATTAAGTGACAAGTTGGAAACCAGAGGTTGTTTCACTTCGAATTAATACAATTTAGTGGATTTCATTCCTGAATTGGTATCCCCCGTAGTAGGTATGTCATATCGAACTAGGTAAACAATTGATTGTGTGTTCTTTACTTTTTGCCTACTTAATTATTCATTGTTTTCAACATCAGAGATCAGTTGTTCTGACATCTCATAGAAAATCTGTGATCTGATACACAAGAATTTCAATTGGTATCAGAGTTGGCACCCTACTGTATATTTGGTGAGATTCAGGGACGATACTTTCTGGTACAATGAACAAGGACGAAGTAATGGTGGGAAGACCACATGTTCTAGACGGAACAAACTATTATTATTGGAAGTATCTCATGGTCGCATTTCTTAAGTCCACAGATGGCAAGGCTTGGAAAGCTGTGGTGAAAGGATGGGATCCTTGATAACACTGAATCGCACTGCGTATTTGACTCGTATTGCACATGTTTATTAGGATTTTTATAGCTATTTTATTTTGTTATTCTTTTATTTGTTTTGTTTTCAGGTTTCTAGTCCAACCAGAGCTCCTCGTGGAGAATTGAAGAAAAACGAGCAGAAAAACCATTTTTTGAGCAAAATGTTCACATGGCATCCACCATGGCGACCGCCATAGGGTAGGCCATAAGAAAGATGTTTTCAAACTGATGATAACTGCCACGTTCTCCATTATCTTTATTTCTCAGTTCATGTGGCGGGCGCCATGAGGGGGTGGCGGGCGCCACCTTTGTATTTCGCTTTTCCTCCCAAAAGAAGTTAGGGGGAACTTTAGTATTTCCTCTCCTTTTCCCTTGACTATAAATAGAGTGCCCATTGTTCATTTCTTTTCATCCAAACTTAGATACAACTTAGGAATTATATTATTGAGTTTTGTAAGTGATAATTCCTTCACATAAAAAAGTTATCACATTATCGATCGAGTCTGTAATCGAGTTTGGAGCACTTTGGTAGAAGTTAATCATACTGCCATTTTCATTTCTAGTTGCGTTTACTTCCAGTTGTACTTGATTCAAAGCCTCCGATTTGGAGCAGGTTTCTATTTTATTGCATTTGTGTTTTACTTCGTTTATTTTATCGTCATTGTCTTTACTTTATTTATTTTTTCTCGCACTCGCTTTACTTTCCTTTATTTTTCGCACTCGCTTTACTTTTCTTTATTTCTCGCACTCGCTTTACTTTCCTTTATTTCTCGCACTCGCTTTACATTGTTTACTTTCTCGCACTTGCTTTACTTTACTTTTAATATGATACATTTCAATATGTTCATTTACATTTCCATGTCTAGCTAAATTTAAAAGGTTAGAATGTAAGGATCATGGTAAAATAATATTTCACATAACGTGTTTATAGAAACACTTAAGGGCTATTTTGGTTTTTAACACAAGTTTTATGTACTTTATTTTTGTTGGGTAAGATCGAAAGTTGTCCAACTTTTAGTTAAACTTGGTTAGTCTTAACTGTTCAAAGGAAACGACAACGCTTTGTCCAGTTAAGTAGGAGTTTTTAATATTATAAAATGATTTTAAAACTATTTTCGGACGCGATTATGGGTTTAGATTCCGGTTCACATGAACCTCTATTGATTAAAAGTTCCAAATCAAAATACTTTTCAACTGAGTCAAGAAACTATATTTCTTAAAAGTAAGTTTATTACTTTAACGCAATGCGCGCCTTTTTATAAGTGACAATAAGAGGGTTTGATTAGGGGATAAACTCGGTTCTGAATACGCGAAAGCGACAGTTCCCGTTAAATTAGTTTTTTTCATAAGTAGAAAACATTGTCCATAAGTAATTCTATATACAAGCGTTTGAAGTATTATTAAACTATGTGAATTACATTCAAGCCTGTTGTTTTCATTTGAATTTACATCTTCGTACTTTATTTTCATTGTGTACTATTTACTCCCATTTTTTATTTTCCTTAGAATCTTCAAAACCCATTGTGATTGTGGACATAATTTAATTTCACATGTCGATGTAGCCAAGTGGAGTACCAAGCAGTTGAACATGGCCTACAAATATTAGTGAAATAATAACAAATTGATATTATGAAAAAAAAAATTCATAACACAGTATATTACAATATGTTAAAATTTGAAACTCATGTAAATGAACATGTTACATCTAGAGATTGCTAAAACATGATGTGTTGTCTTGTCCTCTGTAGCAAGTTTTTTCCAGGTAGTTAAAAAAAACTGCCTTATGGAATCCTCCAACTTTCTCATTCTTTTTATTTTCTTAAAGTATTTGTGTTCAAGTATTCTCTATTCTTCCTCATCAAACCTTCTATAGTGAAAACACAAAAAAAAATATAGCTGGGATGATTTTAGCAAAGTCAGTATTTTCCACAGTTCTACAAAATGTTGGTCATGTGGGATGAGCTGAAAAATGTATAATATTTTGAACTTTATGATAAAATGTGAATTGCATCATGTATTTAACTCAATTCACGCTAGTTTTAGGGTAAAATTCATGCATTTTTATGTTGTTATGTTGGTTTTCTGCTGCACATTTTCGATGTTGGTTATGTAGAAGTCTTTACACTGAAAAACAACAAAAAAATGGAGAAAAAATAACGAAGAAATATGCATTTCAGGCTATCATGATGAGCAAGAGATGAAATTATGTACTTTATTTTGCCATCAAAATGGACTACATCAACTTATTGTAACATATTGTGTGAGAACTTAAAATAAACATAATATAGCTTGATCCAGCTATCCCAAAGTAATCGGTTCATTTATTGTATGAAATGATTGATGAATAAAGTAACAATAAATAATTAAATATCATATGTACAAGCATGCTTCACTAATCATAGATGTTTTAGACAATTAATTTTCTTACATAATCTTTGGAGGTGCTAAGTCCAACTCAAACAATATAGATAACCTAAATACTACTCTATTGCAAATGATTTTAGTCTTTTTATTTTTAATCACATTTTAGTCTATTTTTTTTATTATACTTTAATCTATTTTTAATTTGTTTAAATCGATCTGTAAAGAGTAAAAGTATTTGCGTATTTGATTTTATCATTTTATTATGAGTATTCAAAACCGAACCAATCCAATAGAAAATCATAAACCAAACCAAACAAAAATGAAACCGCAAAAAATTGCATTTGGTTCGAATTTGTTTGTGTCATCTTTTAACAAAATTGTGTGGTTTTGTTTGATTTGCGGTTTGTATTTTGCAAACCGAACTAAACCAAATCAAACTGCATTATGTTACAACCCAAACTTCATTTATCTCACATTCAACCCAAAACTCAAAGCTATTATGCCTTAAGCTTATGATTACAAAATATTTAATTTTACTCAGACTTAGGTTTTTAGTTTCAACCTTCTCAAACCTCTCATAATAGAATTGCAAATTCTTCTCATCTTCTTTTCCACATACATCTTGCATCTTCTACACTGATATCTCATTTTATATGTTCCTTCTTTTTCATCTTCTCATTTTTATGTTACTATTTTCTCTTCTAATTACGTTTTTATCGCATCTTTCTTCTCTAATCTCACATTTCTTCTATTCATTCCTTTTCATTTTCTCTAATCACCATTCTCCTCTATTTTTTCTGTTTTATTATAATATTTTTGATATTGTTTTATGTTACTATTTTTTCCACTTTTGTTTAAACTGATTTTTTTTTATATTGAATGAGAAGTCTTTATCTAAATATTATGAGTTTTGTTGTTATTTGATAATGTATGAATGACAAAACACAAAGTTATGTTGTTTGCTCACATACTGGCTTGAGCATTATAGTACTAACCTTGCAGCCCCCCTCACTCCACCTCATCAGAAACTTTGATCCATCGACTTTCAACTCATTTCTGGTTCTTGAACGGAGTAATGACAACGTTTGTGGGAATCAACCTCTAATTCCTATGATTTCACGTTTGCTCTTCGATTCATCAACTCACATCATCCTCAAGTTACCAAATAAAGAGTATTTCAAATCAAATTCAAATATCCATCGCGTTTCGATTTGATCAAACATCATCTCAATTCTGATTCATCGAATTTTCTGATCTCCAGTTTTTACGACTTCAAATGATGGCCGAATCTAAAGCTACCCAATCTGCCGCAGTTGCGAAGTCACCATTGTGCGTGAGGCCGTCATTGATGCTCTAGTAACGATCAATCATTCACTTTTCCTCATTCGCAAGACTTCGCAAATCCCTAGATCTACGATTCCATTACATTTTAATGTGGTACAAGTTCCACAAATAATCAGGTATGTTCTAGTTACTATGATCGATCCTCTTATTCCACCTCTAGTTTTGCTATCAGAAGCCTTGCTTGACTTCCATGTGTTACAAGCAAACCTCGGAGTGCAAGATGCTAACGAACTGTTGAATAGTGTGTACGACATTGCTAAACAGCAAAATGCATATAGACTTGAAGGAAGGCTACAGTTCCTTAAAGAAAGCCCTCGCAACACTCAACCTCGCAAAAACTTCGTCCAAGAGGTCGTGTCAATGAGGATTAATAATGTCATCCCAGAGCCGTCAGAGGCGAATAAAGACGAAACTTTTCAATCAAGAGATCAACATAGGAGCAAGAAGCATCACACTCCACCCTAGAGCCTCGGCGGTGACCGAGATAATCATACTCTTTCCCTAACTCAAGTAGAGAATAAATTGGGAAAGGTGCATCTAAAGCATCCACTGGTTGTGAGGATCTTGGACAAAAAGATACCCAAGTACATGGAGAAGTCTCCCAAGCTAGATGGATATGATAGAAAGAGAGAACTTGACGATCATGTGCAGCTCGTCAATAATCGGATAAATTACGTCAACATTGATGACACATCTAAATGCAAGATATTTTAATTACCTCTTATTGGACAGACCAGACCATGGTTCAATATTGGACGAATTTCTTATTGGATGTATTTCTGTGAGTGGTTCTCTGTATGCTTCATAGTCCAAAAGAGACGACTTGTGGCTGAAGGCACCATAAGCGGGATCTTCCAGGGAAAAAAGGAAATCTTGTTGTCTTACATTGATCAATTCACGCAAATTGTTGTCGAAGTTGAGATGGCCTTCAATGATGTATCTTTGAGAATGAACTTCTGAGGGACCATCCATTTAGGATTAAGATAAGGAGGAAGAAAAATGCGACCATCCAGTAAATGCTAACTATGGATGAGTCGTACATGTTCTTAGAGGAAAATTTGAACACACATTTCAAAAATCTCGCATAGGCCGAAATCCACTCAAGTTTCTTGATCAAGAAGAAGTCCCATCAACACTAAGATGAATTTGATAAAGGTATGCAGGAACGACATGACAAGTACACCCCTTAACAATGTCTCGGAAAAAAATATCAACCAGGACTGCGCCAACACCGAAATAAAACATCATTTTATCAGAGACTATGTTTAGAAGGGAATTTTAACTTTAAAATTCATAGATACAAAACATCAATGTGCTGATAACTTTACAAAACCCTTGGTCGAAGATAGATTTCTCTTCATTCTAAAGAATTTAAATATGGGCAATTATCCAGAATAAATTATTTTTAGAACATGCTTAGAACTTGTGTAAAAAAAAAGGTTCTGACTACAAAAAAATTTGGAGTTATGAAAGTTCAGATAGAGGCTTCTACTGGTTAGAAGATGCTTTCTTTATTAACTAAGTTATGTTCTGACTTAACTTGAGCTAAAGCAAAGTGTTCACTACATGCATAAAAAATGATTTGTTAAATCATATTTATTAGTGACACCATGAGAACTGTGATTCAATGAGTGAGATTTTCTGAATAATTACCAACAATACTCTTCCAATTTTTATGAACCTACTTTTAATTGCTATCATGTCGATGGAAACATCTCTACATTCATATTTTTATCAACGATGAAAAATACAAGAGATGTATCACTTATGATTATACTCGTCTGTGTTTAATTGAACTTGTTTTACAAAACCTTTTTTGATTATGACAAAAAGGGGAGTATTATTTGGAAAGTTAATTTTGAAAGCTTAATATTTTGTCTCAGAATAATAAGTCTAAAATTCTAATACACTAAATGTGATATATTCTTTTAGTATGTCATTCTTTTAAATCAGTCTATATCTGGCATTGGCCAACTCTTGATCATCTAAGTTCTAATAGAAACTGAGATCGGTATTCTAGTCAGATTTCGTGGTACAGTGTCAATCATGTGGTTTGAAAACTTAAAATTTATTTTGTGAGTCTTGAGATCAGGGGGAGCCTCTGACCAAGCATAAATAAAATTTTGGGATTATCATAATCAGGGGGAGAGTATCTGATAAAGGGAAGTTTACTCTGAACTCATCTTATGTCAATTCCCATTTATTTTATCGTACAAAATTGGTTATTCAAAGTACATTGTTTTGTCATTATCAAAAAGGGGGATATTGTGAGAACAAGATTTGGTTCTGCTCAATATCTTTATGCTTTGATAATAACAACGAAGTATTTAAGTGAAGGAAATTTTGATACGCTAACGTTTGTTATTGTTTAAGAATGAAAAACAGGTTCTGACTCTGTGGGAGTTCTTGCAAACCAAAGGTTCTGATAAAGACAATATTCGCTTATGTGCAAACTAGAAGCAAGACTACTCAAGTGACAACTCATCAAAAAGATCTTGAGAAAACTGAACGTTTTCTAGGATTCTGACTCTGAATGAGTAAGACTCTGATACAAAAATGTTTTGAAGATCAAGTGTCGAAGACTCTGAAGACTTGAGGTTCTGAAGACAAAATGATCCGAAGACCAAGTGTAGAAAGACTCTGAAGACTTGAATTTCTGAAGAACAAGGATTCGGTAGACCGAGTGCTGAAGTTCTGAAGACTGAAGACTTGAAGTTTTGACGAAACCACCATTCTTATCTCAACTCATGCTTCAATATAACTATCAATTGGAAGCCACTGAAGTTCTGAAGACAAGAATCAAGATCAAGAGACATCCTTTTATCAACTCATGCTTCAATACATCTTTCAACCAGAAGCCTCTGACGTTCTGATAAAAAGAATCAAGTGTTACTCTTCTCTACTCATGCTTCAATCATCTATCAACCAGAAGCCTCTGACATTCTGAAGAAAAGAAATAACGGTCAAGAAAAGTTAATTTATCTCTACTCATGCTTCACACATTTATCAACCTAAAGCCACTGGAGATTAGAGGATAAGAATTAACAAATAAGAAGGAATCGTACAATAGTACAAAGACACTTCGTTTTACAACTCCATTATCTTGATTCAGTAGTATGAGAAGGACGATTGTGTGTACTATTTTTCATCCTCTGTAACGTCATTCCTTTGGCCAGCTATGACGCGAAGTACACATTTTTCAAGCGCCTATAAAAGGATTGTCAAAGTAAAGAAGCAAAGTGACAAACATTACAATATCATATACAATACTACAAAGCTCAAATGTTCAAAAACTCATTTGTAGTATCAAGCTTCAAAAGCTCTTAATTTGTGTTTACACCTGCTTATTGTAGAAGCACTTCTTTGTAGACAAATCTTGTAGCAAATTGTGTTTGCATTCCTTAAGGGACCTAAGTGTAGGTAAGGAGCTTTGGGAAGACTAAGGCAGCGAGTCTTAGTGGTTGTTAGTCACAGAGTTGCTGTGAAGTTGTAATTTGTTGTGATTATAGTCGTTTAAGACCTTGTTGAAGGCAAAATCACATTGGTAGGATGGACTGGAGGTAACTTGTGATTGACAAGTGAACCAAGATAAATTTTTGTCTTCTTTATTTCCTTTATTATTCTTGTGTTTTGTTGTGTTTGTTTTTAAAGTGATCATTTTTCAAAATAAAGATATGTATTGTGAAGACTCTTACTATCAGTTTTGCATCCAAAACCAACCCATCATTTACATCGAGGATATTAGGTTTCTTTGTATATGTTTTTAAAATACCTACAATATGAGTCCTAACCTCTCTTATCCAATCTGTAATATGAACTACATCAAAATGATGACATATCCAACTCATTGTATGAATACACATTGTATGAATACACACTCCACACATCCATTACACGAACACCAACTTCTATAACACCATAAATAAATATCCACCCCTCTTAATATTCCCCATATTACATTTTTTTTGTTCGTCACAATAGAAGTGTCATGTCTTAAAATAATACACCATAAGAGAAACATGTAACCATGCCATCAGAGCAACAATGAATATGTTATATCCTAAATTTTTGATCAAATATTTTTTATTATTTTCAATCTTCTGACTGCATTTTCTGTGTGTATATCATATTATTCTTTATCAATATTATTTTAAAATTTATCAGTTGAAATTATCTTGTTTCTTTTTAAGGTATTCTGTTCAAATTGAGTTAATTGAGCACCAAATCCATAAACAGATAATTATTTTAATCGAACTCTCAGATATTATTTTTTAATCTGTTTTTCGTGTACTTTTATCTGGTATGTTCATTTTAATTTTTCAGTCATTTCTTTGACTGTTTCTGACCCGTCTGAGCCCTTTTACTGGGTAAAAATCATTTTTCGAAATTTGACAAAATGTTGTATATTTTCAATAAGTATATTTTTGGTTAATCGGTTTGGTATATTTATTTTATTTTTTCGAACATTTCGATATTAGACAATTTTATTGTCTGATATTGATTTCATTTTCAATTTTAATTAGTTTTATTTTCTATTAATCAGATTTTGATATAACTTTGTTTTATTATAATCCTCCATCATAAAGTTTCCCTCCAAGCATTTTCTTCTATAAATATGATAGAAATTTCTGATAAAATTTCCCTCCAAGCATTTTCTTCTATAAATATGATAGAAATTTTTGATTATAATATACGCCAGAACAAGCTTCATTACTTGTTTTCTCTTCTTCCTCATGTATATTACTTGTTTTTACTTCACCTGCTCATACAAAACACGAATCAAGAAACAAATTCTATTGGAAGTGGAGTTTTGCATGCATTTGGAAGAGCTTTGGATATCAAAAATAGAGCGGATCACAAAAATCCAAAGATTATCAAAATTAAATTATCAAAATCGCAAGGGATATCAATTGTTTAAAACATCCAAATTAAAGGATACCAAAAATATATTTAAGACAAAACATTATAAATAATATTATAAATATATTTTCATATCATGTATTCTTCTCGTTATTTACACTAAGTGTATTTTAGAGCATTTTGGATTCCCAACAGCTTTCGGAGGTTTGTCCTCTCGAATCGTACGATTAGGATTTCCACCGTTGGATTCGTGCTTTCAATTTACTTACAAGTTTTTTAATTTTTAAATTTAGTTATAATTTCTCTTCTTTTTTCTTCATGTTGTTATTTCTATTTTTATTTTTAATTTTCAATTTAATATTCAAGTTTCTTTTTTTATCTAATTTCTTTTTTCCTAGTTCTTTTTTTAATTTATTATTAGGTTTCTTTTCTAATTTTATACCATTTCGGTTTTCAATTTTTAAAAAGTCCAAATTTCAAGTTATTTTATATTCCATTGTGTTTCCAATTTTAATTTCTCAAGTTTGTTTTCTAATTTTAATTTCCTATTTCTAATTTTCAATTTCCAAGTCCAATTTAATTTCATTCCTAAGTATTAATTTTTCTAATTTCTTTCTCATTTTAAGGTTTCTTCAACTATCCAATTTCAAGTTCCATTAAAAAATTTCATCATGTAAATGCTAAATTTTATTCCAAGATTCATGCCAAATCTCAAATTAAAAAAAAAAAAATTCATTCAAAGGTCACATTCCACCCAAGATTCAATTTGTAAAAATCCTATATGTCATGTTGTTCAAAACCATAAGACTCATTTATAGCAATCCAAATTTAATTCAAGAGAGTGGCTTTGAGGCAAGCATACCAAAAAAAACTTTCATACAAGTTCTTGAGAATTCATTCATTTTTGATTTGATCTAAGGATCATATAACATTTTCTCACCTTGTCACAATATTTCTTTTCTAGGTGTAAAATTTCAAACCATGTCAAAAGTTCTCATTTATTTATTTATTTCAAGATTCAAAGAAAGGGGGGCAAAGTTCAATTTAATTCCAAGTTGTATTCAAAGATTATTACAAGAAGAATGTTCATTTGTTACAAGAACAAGAAAGTCTATAATTTTTTCTACAACTTCATGATGAACTTAAGCTTAATAAATTACAAGCTCCACGTTTGGCTTTGTTTCCCTCCATTTTATGCCAAATCTTTGCCAATGTTCAAGTTGCTCTAAGGAATGCACATGAAAATAAACAAACTAGAGTTAGTTCCCATTTACATAATCATATTCATCATAATCAAACATTTCATCACAATCATAATCATGATACATTTCAATTCATGTTTCACTAAGTAGAGTCGAACATTCATACATAATCATATTCATTATTTAAAATTAATTCCTATCCATTCATTCATGATAAGCTATTAGAATTCATGTTTTTTTTTTAAATTCGGAATATCACTTTATCATGTTACAATCACTCAGTTTTTTAGCATATTCATCATCTTATCCAACATGTTCATTATATTTTCTATGTCACAAAAATTCAAAAAAAAAAAACAGCATTACATACAGCAGCAGAGACCACTTTTTATCTTCACAAACAAACAAAATCTTAGTCAAAAATGCAGCAGGCCTGCTGCAAATTCCAGCCATGCTCTGCCCTCACCCATCACTCTCAAACTCAAATTTTCTCTTCCCCCCAAAAAACTCTGTCAAACTTAGCTAACAAGTTTTCACAATTTCAAAATCCCAAAACCCTAATCTCATTCTATATATATTTACTGTTTTATTCAAAGCAGAGGGGGAAAATAAAGAAAGCCATAACAGCCACAACTTATAACCAAACTGCATCCACCAAAGAAAACATCAACAATACATACTTCATACGAAAAACACCAACCATGGCAGCCACACATAAAACACAAAATTGCAGCAACCGAACCATAACCAAACATCTACCAAAAAAACCAACACAATAAAGACCATCAATTATCAAGATCAATCCTAACCACATACTAACAGAAAAACCAACAAGAGAGAAGGGGAATACGGATTCAAAAACCTTGAATATACCCGCTGTCAGTTCTTCACAACTCGCCTTCCATAAACACCGAAACCTTGCATCATTTATGATCCTTAGCTTTCTCCAACTGTGCAAAAAAATATCCACCGACAAGTTGATGTTATAACCACCTTGCATCAAACCTGCAAAACCGAAAAGAAAAAAAAACAAAATACTCAGCAGCCATTATTACCATTACGTATTCAATACCGTCAACAGAAACTCACCTTCAGAAGTTCTTTAAGCTTCACAACCAAAAACATCAAACCACCACTTCATCATAACCATCGGCCACTCCATAACCAAAAGACGAACAAAATCACTGTAAAAACATCATCCTCAACTCTTATCCACCCTCAACCTCATCACCGCCCCCCATTTCCATAATACCACCTGTTTCTATCCACTGTAAAAACAACAACTGTGAAGCTGCAAAAACAAAGCAAAGAAGAGACCATTCGATCGTAACAAATAAAGCTTTGGGTCTGAGCCATAGAGGGATATTCGCACGCAACCTTCGTGAGCTTGAACTGAGATTGGAAGATAGAGCAGATAAAAATCTAGACGGAGACGATGAGCGATTGAACCGCATACGAAAATAGTGACACCGGACAAGCTCCGGTCAGGTATTGTTTTCGTACTTTTGTTTAAGATTCGTGCCACTACAACAAACAAGATCTTAGACAGCGCTTTTTTTAGCCTTAGACAGCGCTTTAAAGCGCTGTCTAAACCTCCGCTGCTAAAGGTTTAGACAGCGCTTTTTAAAATGTGAAAAGCGCTGTCTAATCCCCCACCCTTAGACAGCGCTTTGGCCAAAAGCGCCTTAAAAGACCCTCTTAATTTAAATTTTTTAGGTACACATTAGACAGCGCTTTTCAAAAGCGCTGTCTAAGCCCCTACCTTAGACAGCGCTTTGGCCAAAAGCGCTGTCTAAGCCCCTCCTATTTTAATTTTTTTAGGTATACCTTAGACAGCGCTTTTGGCCAAAGCGCTGTCTAAGCCCCCACCTTAGACAGCGCTTTGGCCTAAAGCGCTTTCTAATCCCCCCCTTAGACAGCGCTTTTGCCAAAAGCGCTGTCTAAAGTAAACGAAATTTTTTGTAGGATTTGTTTGTAACCACATTTTTTCCAGGTTTATAAACCAGAATTGGTACCTGTTTTCAACCAGATTTTTGCAGTCAATTATCACATTTTATATATGCCATTTTGGCCTTTTTTTACCAAAATTTGGCTAACCAATTCAAACCAATTCAAACCAAATTTGCCATAAATGTATCAAAATATATACAAATTTATGTTTACATTTATAAGTCATTACATATACTACTACAAATGTACACATTAATTACACACTTTGAGCTCTATCATGTATTGACACCACTCCTCTTTGATTTCGTCCACTTGATCCTTTGTATAAGATGCACACTTGAATTCATCAAAGTACTACATAATAATATAACATATTTTGAATTAATTCCAACTATTTAATTATATGAGATATGTGTAAATATAAAAATAACTCATAAGTTAGAAATACATACATCGGTGGGAATCTCTAATCGGCCCAACATGAGAGTATCTCGCATAAACCTCAACATGAAATACCCGCAATCTATTTCATTACGTTGAAGAGGACACTACATATGAAAAAAAAATATGAATTATAAATCCTAAGTTTTATCAAGTGTAGTCATCACTAATATAATAAAAAACGCGGTAATTAAAAATATACCGCCACTTTAATCCATGAAATGGAGTTGGCGCCCCTCCTTGAGGTCTGGATAACTCGTTGGGCACGAAAAGCTTGTAGGACGCTAATAAAATAAAAATGAAGCAATTAGAACAATTCACATAAACTAAGAAAAATTTTGAACATTCTCACTTACGTGTCAATTAGGTCCTTCATAACCGGGTATGTTGTCCAATCATTTCCTAACGAGTCAAGATAATACACGATTTCTCGGATAGGATTGATTGCGAGCAACAACCAATGTCCACTGTAATGATTAGGCAAATGTTAGATGGTAACTTGGAAAATAATTATTATAGATGAATTTAGAATGAAATGCTAACCCGGTATTAAACGATAAAAAAAACAACTTCTCCGCATTTTTATTCTCCACGAGGATCCGAAGAACGTACTCCGTCACGGTATCCGGTCTACTTATCATTAAAGTATAGTTGACGGTCGCGGGTGCTAAGAATCCGAATGACACGTCCAAACCATTGGGGCGCATCCATTTGTCATACAAAAACCTAATATAAAAACATCATTAACATAAAGTAAACATCATTAAAATAAGTTGTTTAATTAATAAAACAAAGTATGCCGAATTTACCTAACATATGTATTGACAACGTTGACGCCGATTTCTTCACGACCAAATTTTATCTTTGGACTCTTTCAGCTCTTTGTTTCTCCAATCATCACATGTAATGGGAATTTCATTCCTTACTAGTGCACCGATAAAACTAGTTAAGGTATGCCCATTAGGTTCTATAAGCTGTCCCTGGGTGCTCCAATAGACATCTAGTATGATGCCTCGAGATCTTCCTTGGACCACCCTTCTCATTACTGTGATGCCTCTTCGAATTTCTTCTTCCGCGGATACTTTTTTAGGAACTTCCTCAGGTTGGTCATCAGCCATGTCTAACCTGTAATAAACCAAGGAAACCATCAAATATCAAATATAACTTATAATCAAAGCAATTGAAAACAAAAAAATAAAGAAATCATGCATTATCATATATAACTTATAATCAAAGTAATTGAAAACAAAAAAATAAGGAAATCATGCATTATCACATATAACTTATAATCAAAACAATCGAAAAAATAAAATAAAGAAACCATGGATAATTTACCTAAGTCACTAACATCTCTTTCTTTTCTTTGTTGGAATATTAATCACTTGTTTCTTAGCAATGCGTACGGATGAATTGATCCAAATTCCCTCATTATGATCGTTTCTTATATATGACTCATCCGGTATAAGATCCTCAACTTCATCATTTCTATTCAACTCATTCCGTCTAATGCATGACTCATTCTCAACATCAATATCACATTGATCGACACCGCTATCATCAGTCACTTTGTTAGAGAAAAGCACTATAGACCATTTTGTACTCTTCGGGTCATTCACATAGAACACTTGTTTAGCCTGAGATGCTAGAATAAAAGGTTCATCTTTGTACCCCACCCTAGTAAGATCAACTTGCAAAAATCCAGACTTATCCATTCGTATGCCACTACTATTCACCCACTTGCAACCAAAGATGGGAATCTGAAACTTCTCGTAATCAAACACCCAAATGTGCTCAATAACTCCAAAATATGACAGATTTGCATATTTGGGGTTTAAGTCCTTCATGCTTGATATATGCATTGCTTCAGCTAGCACGGTGACACCACTATTTTGCATAGTACTCTTATCATCTTGTTCTTTGGTATAAAATGTGTATCCATTAATTGAATATGCGCTATGAGAAAACACATGCAAACTTGGACCATATGCCAAACATCTCAACCTTTCTGTTACCGAAGAAGGATCTTAAGAGCGCTTCAAATAAATATGATCCTTCAACCATTGTATGAAACTTTGATTGTGCTCTATAACTATCCAATTTTCATTTCTGTTCGGATTTAACCTTCGGAGTACATCCTTGTGCATTTCAACATATGGCTCAACCTCATTATTATTGTGCAGAACATACAAATGAACTTGATCCCGTTCATCCCTTGATATTGTCACAATTTTATTCCCAATTAATTTTTTACCTTCCATTTTGTCGAAAATCTGAGCTCTGGGGAGTCCAATCGATTGAACGTTAGACAAATATTCAGTACAAAACTCAACAGCTTCTTCAACAATGTATCGTTCAACAATACAACCCTCTGGTCGACTTCGGGATTTCACGTACCCTTTTAATATTTTCATATACCGTTCAGCAGGGTACATCCATCTCATATAAGCTGGTCCACACAACTGTGTCTCTTTCACAAGATGAACAACTAAATGAACCATTATGTCAAAAAAAGACGGAGGAAAATACATCTCAAGCTCACACAAGGTAATTACAATCTCTTTTTGTAGTGTTGGTAAGATCTCGGGATCGATCACCTTACTACAAATTGACCTAAAGAAAAAACACAATTTAGTTATGGAACTTCTTACTTTTTCTGGCAAAATAGAACGTATACCGATCGGTAGAAAATGTTCCATTATAACGTGACAATCATGTGTCTTCAAATTCTTCAACTTGAGGTCTTTCATAGAAACAAGTCTTCTGATATCAGATGAGTATCCTTCTGGAACCTTAACTTCACTCAGAGACTTACACAAATTTTTTTTCTCCTTTCTAGATAAAGTAAAAGCAGCAGGTGGTAGATATGTTCGTCTTCCTTTCTTCACGGGTGCTAATTCAGTTCTCATTCCCATTTTTAACATGTCCTCCCTTGCTTTAAGGCCATCCTTAGACTTGCCTTTTATATTGAGTAATGTACCGATAACACTTTCAAATACGTTTTTTTCAATATGCATAACATCGAGAAAATGTCTCACGTACAAAGACTTCCAATATGGCAATTCAAAAAATATCGACCTTTTCTTCCACCCACCTTTCACAATCTTATGTGCAAAAGGCTTGCCAAACTCAGTACGCACATCTTTCACCTTTTCAAAAACTTGTTCACCTGACAATGCGGGTGGAGCTCTACGATGTTCGGTGTCTCCATTGAATGCTTTTCTCCACCCACGGTAGTGATGTTTAGAATGTAAGAATCTACGATGACCGAGAAACACATTCTTCTGGCAAAGTTCCAATCGGATCGTATCGGTTTCGTCTTCACAAACAGGACACGCACGTTGACCTTTAATGCTATACCCAGATAGATTCCCGTATGCTGGAAAATCATTAATTGTGCCAAACAACATCGCCCTCAAATTGAAACTTTCTTTCCTATATCCATCATAAACCTCCACACCGTTCTCCCACAAAATCTTTAAATCTTCGATCAGAGGTGTCAAGTATACGTCTATGTCATTACCTGGTTGTTTAGGCCCAGAGATTAACATAGATAACATCATGTACTTACGCTTCATACATATCCACGGAGGTAGGTTATAAATCATAAGAATCACAGGCCATGTGGTATGTGAAATACTTTGAAGACCATGTGGGTTCATTCCATCAGTAGATAATGCCAATCGAAGGTTTCTTGCTTCTGATCCAAACTCAGGATAATCATTATCAATCTTCGACCACTGTGGTGAATCAGCCGGATGCCGATACTTTCCATCGGTAATTCTTTCATCTGCATGCCAAGTAAGATGTCTTGCATCGGTTTCACTACGAAACATGCGCCTAAATCTCGGAATTATCGGAAAATACCATAAGACTTTTGCGGGAGATAATCTTTTCTTATATCGAGACAAACCGCATTTGGGGCACTCAGTTAACGTTGCATATTCGTTACGAAACAAAATGCAATCGTTAGGACAAGCATGTATCTTATCATAGCTCATGCCAATAGAGCACAACATTTTTTTTGCCTCATAGGTTCGATTAGGAAGAACATTATCATCCGGTAGCATTTCTCTCATAAGGGCCAACAACTCTGTGAAACTTTTATCCGACCATCCATTGCCCGCCTTTAAGTTGTACAACTTTAATACCGCAGAAAGTCTTGAGAATTTAGTGCAACCTTTGTACAACGGTTTCTCTGCATCGCTTACCATCCTCTCAAACATTTCAGGACAATCATGAAGATCTTCTTCCAGTGCTTCTACAATCTCTTCAACTCGATCACAATCATATGTTTCCGTGTCTTTGTCGTATGAAGCATAGGTCGTATTTCTTTTTCCACTCGATTCAACATTCCCGTTAATTTTCTCACCATGAAATATCCAACACTGATAACTTTGATCAATTCCATGCCTCAGCAAATGCGATTTCAATCCATGTGCGTCAACCTTACCAATATAACAACAACGCAAGCAAGGACAATGCATTCGTCTGGGGTTTTCAGCGTGTTGAACAGCATACTTAACGAATTCCGCAACCCCACTCTCGTACTCTTTGGTCATTCGATCGGCACAGATCCATGTTTTATCCATGGTTTTCCTACTTAAAAAACGTATACATAACCAATGTTAAAACTATTAGTGAACACTACTTATACGTACATTATGACTCATGGAGCACATATACGTACATTATGACTCTTTTCTAACAAACACACAGATACTTTGAGACAAATTTATGTATGATTGCGAACCTTTAAAACTATTAGTGAACACTACTTATATATTAATTGCCCCAAAATGCTATATTTCAACTATCCTTTTAATAAGAAAGGAGAAAAGTGTCATTTTTGAAATTATTTTTGACACTGTTCTAACTCTTTTGCCGACATCAGTGTCATCGTTACAACTTTAATGCAAATTTTCATTTTCCAAAAGATCTTTTTAGAAATTCATCATTAATCTCACTTTCTAGGAAATCATGGGTTTGCACGACTTCACTAATTCCTTAACTACTATGAACTTTCCCCCTCCATGAGAAATGAAACATTTCACTTCAAATATGTGTCTACCATGTGTCAGTCATTGAAAAGATAAATATCTATATAAATACTTCATTTGCATCCTCTTTCAATCTTCCTCACTTTTGCTTCAACATTTTACACACACAAAGAACACTCTCTCAGAACAAGCTTTTCCAACTATGATAAGTGGTAACAAAAAGCATGCTAAATCAACCACAACCAGAACCAGAACCAGAACAAAAAGCATGCTAAAACAGGGAAATGAACAATTCCTAATAAAATCAAAACTGAAACACATACCGTAATGAGATTCTTCAACAACTTTCAGAAATGACCGATTAAACTATTGCAATGCCTGAAATCCAGACTGAAATCCGAAAACACAAATGAATGAAAACGTGAACGAAGAACATGAGTGAATGAATGAAAACGTGAATGAATGAAAACGTGAATGACATACCGCGATGAAGACAGGAGAACGATTCAAACAAGTTTCAGTGACTTCAATGACGACAAAGTTCTTCTGGAAACGTTCGATGTTAGGGTTCGTCTGGAAACGTTCGCAGGAGGGAAAACGAAAAGAACAGAGAATGAAAATAGAAGTATGAAATTTAATTTTAATTAGACCTTAGACAGCGCTTTTGGTTAAAGCGCTTTCTAAGGTATCCCTTAGACAGCGCTTTCCAAAAGCGCTTTCTAAACCCCCCCCTTAGACAGCGCTTTTGGTTTTATTTTATTTTTAATTTAAAAACTTTAAACAGCGCTTTATCAAAAGCGCTGACTAAGGTAAATATATAAAAGCGCTTTCTAGAAGCGCTGTCTAAGGGGGGGTCTTAGACAGCGCTTTCAAAAAGCGCTGTCTAAGACCCCCCCTTAGACAGCGCTTTCATTATTTTTTTGGACCATTTTCCGTGTTTAATTTTAATTTTAACCTTAGACAGCGCTTTCTCTTAAAAGCGCTGTCTAAGATGCGCTGTTAAAAAGCATTTTTGGCGTAGTGTGCATTCCCATACTTGACTTGTTGATTTAAGCCATACGTTGATTTTTCAAAATACTTGCTTCTTGTTGTTTCTCCCTCTTCATAAGGATTTAGGTTTTTTTTTATTCATGGAAATAGAGAAAGAATCGATTGAGGGAAGACGCGTTTAAGAGAGAGAGTGAGTTGAGAGACAATTTTGAGAAGAGAACAAAGTTTAATTTTTGTTGAAAGTTTATGTGAGATAAGAGAGATGAACGGGATAACGTGAGGTTTTTTTGCTGTTACATTTTCTCAGTATCGGAAACTAACTGAAGGCTGCATCAAAGAACCTATGTTGTTTGCCCTATTTAGTAAATCACTGAACCGGGTCGCGGGTGAACTCGACCCAATCGGTATGAGCCCAAGACCCGGTCCTCCCTGTATTGGGCCCCCCATCCCCATTACATGTTTCTCTCAAGTCCCCCCGTTTGCAGTTTTTTTTTATTATTCTTATATTTTTTCTTTTTTTTTTCTTTTAATTATTTTCTTTCTAATATTCCTTAAAAAAACACACAAAATTCAAAAATGTTTATGTTGATTATATTTTTTTTATTAGTTATTTTGTTAATTAATTTTAGTAAATATTTGTATTGAATTTAGTTGATTATTTATTTTATTTTCGCTTGATTACATTAGGGAGTTTGTTTTGCTTATATTTCTTTATTTTGTATTTAGTTGTAATGTTTGGTTGGTGCAAACGTGAATCTCGTTCTCGATTTCTGATCATAATTTGTTAAGCAAGACATGAACATAATATTTCAAAATAATAATTAAATCATTTAAAAAAATAATTAATTTTCTTGGTCCAACGTCAAGCGAACAATTCATACGTCTACATTTTGCACCCACGTAAGTCGGTCATTTCGGTGATCTCCATCTGCACGATCTTTTACGCGTCTTAATTAATTAACAAGGAACTGAACTTTGGAATCTAACATTCCGCATGTTCTTTAATGAACCACTCTTGATGTTAGCCTTCGAGTTGTGTTTCATTTACTCCTTCGTTTCTAAAACTTTAAACCCTAATTTATTTTAAAACAAATACCCAAACAACCAACTCGCAATTAACATAATTAATTAACGTAAAAACTAAACTCAGGAATCTAGCATTCTTCGGGTTTTTGAATCGAATTACTCTTGAGGCTAGCCTTCGAGTTGTAACTCATTCACTCTTTCATTTTCAAAACAAATTAAAATCTCAAATTAAAATCGTGAAAGAACTAAACTCAAGAATATAGCATTCCTCAGGTTTTTGGAATTGAATTACTCTTGAGGCTAGCCCTCGAGTTGTACTTCGTTCTCCCTTTCACGCTAAAAGAATACAACTTAAAACTTACCAACAAACGCAAATCATTTTACAATTAATCAACGAATAACTGAACTCTGGAATCCAGCACTCCACGGGTCCTTGAATGAAATCACTCCTGGGCTAGTCCCACGCGTTGTGGTCCATTCGCCTTTTCGTTTAAAACACCTTAACAAAGGTCAATCACCTTTTCTCTAAACGAACATCGTTTAAACCTTTCTATCTCGCAAACAAGCTAGCGCTTCATCCTCCGGCGTAAGTATAAGCCAACGCTTAGCAGTTAGAATGAGTTTTTAACAATCGTTCAATTAAAAAACCACAAATCGTAGTTGCACGAACTACGAAGCTCTGACTTTCCCATTGCACAAGGGAATACGTAGGCACATGGATATTTATCCTTCGCGAGCATAAAAATAAAAAAGTTTAATCTTTTCTCCGTCATCTTCATAATAATAATAATTTAATAAACTTTAATTTCTGTAGAACAAACATATTAACAAACATTTAGAAGACAAAGACATTAATCAACATTTAATCGCACAGTTAGCTAAGAGGTTCCCGTTGAGTACAACGGACGTGTGGGGTGCTAATACATTCCCCCTGCGTAACCGACTCCCGAACTTAGAATTTGGTTTCGTTGACCATTTCTTATCCTATTTAGGTTGTGTCTATATCTTCCTTTTCTCTCGTAGAATAAATAGAATTAGGTGGCGACTCTGTTGTTTCTTTCCGCGCCCCATCGTGAGGATCGTATTTTTCGAGGTACAACAGTTTGGCGTCTCTGCTGGAGATTAGATCCATGCTAGAGAGAGTCAAGCCTAACTTAGCTTTGTGTGTTTATTTGTTTGATCTTATCTTTTTGTCTTCTCTATGTTTATTATTTATGTTTGTTTATTTGTTCTTTTACCGTTTTCTCTTATTTTCTCATTATATTATTTGTCTGTGGGATCTTGGGGTTACATCACAAGTAAAATCTGAGTTGTGGAAAAAGAAGAGGGAACACCTAGGTTATAATTGGTAGTTATTAGTGTTAGTCTCCAAGAACTCGCTTCTTGAGGGCCTCACATGAAAGCTCCCCCAGATAGTTAGACTTTTCATAGATATTGTCACAACGCAGCTAGCCTGTCGCGTGACCTGATTCATGAAAGCGTTGTGATTCTGGGATCCATTGTTAAGAACCAGTTTCTATATTGGTAGTTGTGTAGTGTTAGTCTCCAAGGGCTCGCCTCTTGAGGGCCTAGCATGAGAACTCCACTCAGGGTAGACCTTACCGTTATTATCGTCAAAATGCCGCTAGCCTGCGGCGGGGCGTTAATACGATAAACGTCCGTGACCTTGAGTTTCTTTAAACCATCACCGTAGAAACCATCATGTGAGTGGGATTTATGGGTAGAAAATTGTAGAACCAATCTCTTACAGCCTACCATTTAGGAAGTTTTGAGCTTTTCCAGCTTTCGAGTCTGTTTGTGCTTGTGATCCTAAGCATCCTTGCATTGCATCCATTCGCATACCATTGCATCTGCATTGCATATCATTTTCTTTCCTCAGAGTAAGCTCATCCTCGTCCTGTGTCCATAACCCGCAGTTGATTTCCCGACACCTGCATTAGACTTGAAGTAGTTCTTGATTGATCATGGACCCTGAAGGACAAAAGCAGACTACGTCAAGAGGAGACTTTGATTTGACAAAGGACCAATTGAACCTACTCATGGATGTTATGACAACCTTGACAAGGATAGGGGATAATGTTCAACGGACTTCCGTAATTGGAGATGTCTCTCCACCTCAAAGGAACAACTTTGTTCAACCTCCGCTTGCAAGGACCCCAATTGGGGCACCCGTTATTCAAGAGCATACCACTATTCAAGATGGAATCTCTTTACCTCACGATGTCGTCGAGTACCAAAGCTTTGGGTTCTCTGAGCCAAATTCCCAAAGGGCAACCCCAGTAAGGAAGATCAATAGACCAGATGTTGCTGAGATGACTGAGAAATGTCGGGTGCTGAATGAAAGACTCAAGGTTATAGAGGGGAAAAATGCTTTTGACCTGGATGCTTTAAACATGTGCTTAGTACCTGGTTTGGTTATACCTCCGAAATTTGAAGCACCTACTTTTCAGAAGTACAAAGGGGATAGCTGCCCAAAGCACCACTTGGTGATGTTTTGTCGAAAAATGACTGCATATGCTTTTGACGATAAGCTGATGATTCACTGCTTTCAAGACAATTTGAGTGGGGCACCAATGAATTGGTACATGGATTTGGAAAGAAGTCATATTCAGTCATGGTTGGACCTCGCCAATGCTTTTGTGAAGCAATACCAATACAATTTGGAAGAAGCTCCCAGTTGCTTTCACTTGAAGGACATATCTCAAGAAAGTAATGAGTCATTCAAAAAGTACGTCCAGAGATGGAAAGACTTTGTTGACCATGTTCAACCGCCGCTCTCAGAGAAAGAGTTAGTTGACCTGTTTATGGATACTCTGCAGAGCCCGTATTTTGAGAAGATGGTAGGCACCATATAGTAACACGGTGGGAGAACTGACTTTCTAGTCATGTTGCGGATAGCAAGAGTCGCCACCGACTTTTATTTTATCCAAAGGGAAAGGACACAAAAGAACAGGAAAGACCTTAAAAGATTTTGAGTTCGGGGGGTAGGTTATACAAAGGGAAGGTGTTAGCACCCTTTATATCCATGGTTATCCATGGGCTCTTAGTTACTTAGCTCACTTTGTTTGTTTGCAAGAGTGTAGTGTGTGATTAGAAACTTTCTAAGTACTTTGTAATGATCCTCGTATGGATGTATATAAAGACTTTGTTTTGAAAATTTGTTTGAAATGTGAAGTGTAAAAGGTATTTTGAAAAGGTGAGCAAGCAATTAAGAGAAACCTACCCTATATTAAGTCTTTACTGTTCTTATGTTCTTTCAATGGTAAGACTATCCCTATTATTAAGGAATAGGTAGTCATTACCTTGGATGTGATAAGGGACATGTGTAGGGACAATCTGAATGTAGGCAACTGCAAGGTGTCTTTAGCAATTCGTAGGGACTTATCATCTTTTATTCGAATGGACAAGATCATTTATCGTAGGCAACCTCGAAGGGACTTGATCTTATAAACTGAAGGGACTTGATGATATTTATGAAGGGGCTTTGCTTAAGACACCTTACTTGACCTTTTGAAATAGGCAACATGAGAGATAACCCTAGAAAGTGCAAGATGGCGATCAAAGATCGACTTACGTGTGTGAGTGTTCATGTTCAAATATTTATCTTATTTAATTAATTATTCTAAATCAATTTTAATCACAAACATGTTATGCGCACCCTAGAATTACTAACCATACAATTAATATACTTACAATAAAAATAAAACAAAAATATAAACCTAAACTATTACAAAGCTTCGGGACAATTACAATATAATCGAGAAATATACATAATGATAAATAATAATAAATAATAATAAACAATAATAATAAAAATGAAGATAAAGGGTTAGAAAATAAAAATAGGAAAAAATAAGAAATTAGCAAAATAAATTAATATTAAGAAGTATTTTAAATATTTTAATAAGGAAAATAGTATTTTAATAATAATAAATAAATTATATACATATTTAATAAATAATAAATAATTAATTATGATTTACAAAAATATTAAGTTAAATTCTAAAGTTAAGAAAATATTAGGGTTAGGGTTAGAAAAAATTAGGGTTAGGGTTTTACTTATTAATTTATAAAATAAATCAATTTATTTACAATATATATATATATATATATACATATATATATATATATATATATATATATATATATATATAATAATATGAACATATAATATAATAAATATAATAATTAGGGTTTTTTTAAGAAAATAGTTTGAATTAAAAAATATAAGTTTTTATATAAAAGAAAATAATATATACATTTATTTTATAAATTATTATTTAAAGAATTAATTGAATTAAATAAATAAAACAACAAAAATAGTGAAAATAATGAAAAAAAACATACCTGAGGCTGGGATTCGAACCCAGACCCTAGGCTTTCCACCCCCAAGACCAACAACATCACCACCAGGCCAAGCACGCGCTGGTGTTATCATCAGGAGTTTAATTTGTTTTATTGTTAACCTGCAAAAATCAAAATAAATGCAAAAAAGCAAAATGGCCTGGGGGGAATCAAACCCAGGACCATTATGTTCACACACCAACACACAAACCAACTGAGCTAATACTGCGCATTCAACATACAACCAACAATCAAACATTATATTTTAAAACAACTTTTTGAATTGAATTTTGGCGCCACTGACTTCATCTTCTCTAATTTTCCTGCGAAAATTCCTACGTTTTCTTCTACGCATTTACCTGCGAATCCAGTTTCGTAGGTTTTCCTAGCCAGCTTCAATGATCATCAAACATGTAACAATTCATCAAATTGAAAGCACCAATGCACTATATAAAACAAACCCAGTTCAATTATGTTTTCAGAATTCATTTATATTTGGTTAATCGTGAAACCCTAAATGAGGAACATAAACCCTAGCTATGGCCGTTTACGATTTAGGTCATGAATCTTCAATCTAATTGTCCAGAAAGTATCCTAAGATCATTACAAACACAAAACAATCATTAGAATCAATTGACAATTCATAAAAGTATGGAATCGAAAAAGACATTGTTCTTGAATAAGAATGATTCGGTTAGGGCATATGATGATGTTTTAGATGATGAAAATAATGCAAATAGCTTCAATGAACATCCAGGAAGGTATTGCAACCTTCAAAACCTGTTGTTATGGCCTCTAATCAAAAATCCGAATGTGACTTTTTGTGAGAAAATTTGAAGTTCAAATGTGTTCTTGGAGGTAGAGTTTTCGTCCCCTTATGCTTGCAATCTCTTTACCTATATGTAGTCAATGTAATTAGGTCATAACTTTGTGGATTTGTGGGCTTTGTCTTGATTGCTTGATCATGAAGTTTCCTCTTTTCAAATATTGAAAAATATCTTATCTAACCTTTCTAAATCAAGCTAGCACAAAATTGGATCAGATCAATCATCTCTAAATGGTGTTTATGACTTTCTAGAATCACAATCTCATCCAAATATTTGATTTATATATTTTATTTTGATTTAATTTTCATTTTAATGAATAAAATTAAAATAAATACTAAATAAAAAATAAAAATTCAGAAAATGCTTGGATTGGATTGTGATTGATGATATTATGAAGATTGGGTGGCAATTTGGTAGGCCCATTTGGCAAAAATTGGTTTTAAGGCCCCATTTGCTTCATATACTTCCCAAAAATTTCCCAACTTTGCAAAGACATAAGTCCCTCAATTTTAAGTTTATGAATGTGTTCTTGGACATTTTGGAAAGCTTAAAGAGTCCTATAACAAACCTCTTTGGTCTCATGTCCATATCCTTTACCATTCAAGTTATGCCCTTTGGAAGATGTTGACTTTTTGTTGACTTTTAAAATGACCTATAATGTCTTAGCTCATACCTTCCAAATGAAGCATTTTTGGGCTTGGCTTGTGAGACACAAAGTTGTAGAGAATTCAATTTCCTTAAAAATGAGCTTTGGATGGGAAAAATGTGATGAAGCATGTGAAAGTTATGGCTGGTCAAAGTTCAGTTGACTTTTCCTGTGAAAACCCTAATTTAGAAACTCCTGATTCTTGATGATCTGAAATCTCCTTGATGAATCATGATCAACCCTTGATCAAATGATGAATTTTACTTCATAAACTTGATGTTGGCAAAAAATCTTGAAGTTTGACTTTAATTTGACCATAGTTGACCTCAGTTTGACTTTTTAACTGCTTTGACTGATTTTAGCCTATCTGATCATCTGACTGAGCAAACTTTTTGGGAAAGCCTTGAAACTTGACATAGGGATTCTTAAAGACATTTAGGATGTTATGAAGCTCACTTGAGTCCTTGGAAATCCATTTAGCCTGATGAAATCCAAAACCCTAGTTTAAGATGCATTGCTTAGGAGGATGCATTGTCTGAGGGAATTGTCAAACTTTTTGACTAATTGTGAACCTTGTGAACCTCTTGAGATACCTTTTGAATCTTGTGGACATTTTGAACCTCTTGAGATACCTTAGTTCACAATGTCTTGTCTAAGTGAGGGCAAATTTTGGGGTGCAAGCTGTTCAATTTTCTGAAACCTGAGGGGTTAGATTGGCATATATGTCATTCGTGACCTGGAAGGTTGAAGGGGATTGAACACAAAAGCCCAAAAATTTGCACTCGCTGGTGCGTAAAGTAACACTGATGATTGGTTGTATATGCTTAAGTGAGCTTGAAGATGCCACTTGGAAGTAACTAGAGATGGGCTTATAGATGCCATCCAGAATATTAGGAGGTAATAATATCTTTATGTTGATACTGGATATCAGTACTAGGTCTTCGTATAGGTCGTCTCTGAATCGTTTATGCAACATGGTTTGAGTTGAATGTCAGCACTAGATCTTCGTATAGACCGTCTCTGCATTATCTCTGGGGAAAAAGAATATCCTTCAATAAGTGTCAGGGCTTAGATCTTCGTATAGATCGTCTCTGAACCATATCTAAGAACATACTTTGTATCAGAACCAAATCTTCGTGGCGATATTTTTCTGAATTAAGTATCAGCACTAGACCTTCGTATAGATCGTCTCTGAACTGTTTTGAGTTGTTGAATAGACCAGTAGAAATAAATCTTCGTAACGATTATCTCTTCTGGAAATAACTTGGATTAGGTAATAGATTTTCGTATAGACCATTTACCTACCATCCAAGGATAAAGGAATATCAGGATTAAATCTTTGTGACGATTATATCCCTTGAAAATATCCTGGATTAAGCACTAGATCTTCGTATAGATCATTTACGTACCCCTCCAAGGACAACTTAAGTATTGATCATCAGAAATGAATCTTCGTAGCAATTATCCCTGAATTAAGTATCAACACTAGATCTTCGTATAGATCGTCTATGAACTGTTGTGAATTGTTGATAGTGTTTTATCTGCATGTAACTATCCTGTAAAGAAAAGGTTAGTTTATGCAATATGTATGCATGTATGGCATGATGTATCTAAGTAAATGTTATATGTATTATGGATGTGTATGCTGTGATATGATGTAAGTGATGTATGTATGAATCATGTAGCCTGAAGCGTCCGGATATCTTTGTATAACAACTGCTGGCTAGGGAAAACAAATCCCGATTCGTTGCTGAAGAATATGAGGACCTTGTTCCCGTTTTGTTTGATAGTATAGTATTTATAACCTCCCGTCTTCGTTCGTCGTACTTCTATTGAAGGAATAAGTTCCTGAGTATCCTGACTGAGGATAAAAGAGATGGACATAAATTCAAGGGGAGATGTAACTCGAAGTATCTATAAAGATAGATTTGCTCTGCTGGGGATTTGTAGTTGTCTTGTGGGGATGAACCGGCGAAGCTTCGTTGAACTCCTACCCTCGTTCGTCCTTAGTAAATACTATTACTGCATTTTATGCATTTCTGGTAAACATCAATCATATTCAAAAGCATACATACATTCAAACACAACCAATGGACGTTTTCGTTTAGGTAAACAGGGTAAAAGCAAATCTGGATTCAAAGACGAAATTTTATTTATATTATAAAGTGACCTATATACAGGTAAGTTTGTATAAGGAGACAGAAATCCTAGTAAGAGGAATTTGTCGTAAAAGTTTTACAAAGCAAAGAAAATAGCTATGTGAGAAATAATCCTATTGAGTTTCAATTCTATTGTTGCCATTATCTTCAAGTATCTCATCCTCTGCTGTTGAGACGGAAACGATTGGATTGATCCTTTATCTGTTTGAAATTGAGTTAGGTAGTACTAACAGTTGGAGTTACATGAATGATCCAAACGAGACATAGTCATACGCTTTAATCCCTAACTTTTTCCTGGATTTCCGTTCAGGTTTTCAATCCACCGGGATACCCTTTTTTTCCCAAGCCGCCTTTTCAGGTTTTCGACTTGCCGGGTGTACTTTTTTTTATATATATATCCCTAATTTTAGCCCGAACCCTTTTGGTTCGTCGGGATGCCCTTATTTTTTCCTAGGCTAGTCAACCTAGCGGGTCTCTTTTTATGCATAGTATTTTTTAACTATGTTTGCGTTTACGGGTTGTGGGAAGTCTTCACCATCCATAGTAGTAAGCATCATGGCACCTCCTGAAAATACTCTCTTGACTACAAATGGTCCTTCATATGTAGGAGTCCATTTGCCCCTACGATCACCCAGTGGTAATATGATACGCTTGATTACCAAGTCACCAGCCTGATATACCTTTTGCTTAACCTTCTTATTAAAAGCTTTGATCATCCGTTTCTGGTACATCTGGCCATGACAAACAACTGCCAGCCTTTTCTCATCAATCAAATTTATATGGTCAAATCGAGTCTGAATCCACTCATCTTCATCCAAGCCTGCATCTTTCATGATTCTTAAGGAAGGTATCTAAACTTCAATGGGTAGAACTACTTCCATACCATAGACTAAGGAGAATGGGGTTGCCCATGTTGAAGTACGTACTATAGTACGATAACCATGAAGATCAAATGGTAACATCTCATGCCAATCTTTGTAAGTAACCGTCATCTTTTGTAGAATCTTCTTAATGTTCTTATTAGCAGCTTCTACTGCCCCATTCATTTTTGGACGATACGGAGAAGAGTTGTGATGTTTAATCTTGAAATGCATGCAGAGATCAGTAATCATGGTGTTATTCAGATTAGAGCCATTGTCAGTGATAATCCTTTCAGGGATGCCATACCTACATATGAGATTATTCTTAATGAATCGAGCCACCACATTCTTAGTAACAGATGCAAATGAAGCTGCCTTCACCCACTTTGTAAAGTAATCAATAGCAACTAGGATGAAACGATGTCCATTAGAAGTCGTAGGCTTGATCTTACCAATCATATCAATGCCCCACATGGCAAAAGGCCAAGGAGCAGTCAACACATTCAATGGGGATGGAGGTATATGCACTTTATCATCATAGATTTGACACTTGTGACATGTTCTGGAATGTTGATAGCAGTCAGCTTCCATAGTAGACCAATAGTAACCTGCTCTCAATATCTTCTTTGCCTTGGTATGCCACTAGAATGAGTGACAAAAATCCCATCATGCATGTCTTCCATAATCTATGCTGCTTCTTTCTTATCCACACAACGAAGCAAAGTTGAATCATGATTGCGTTTTTACAAAATTTCATTACTCAAAAAGAACTTAGCAGAAAACCTTCTCAGAAACTTCTTATCTTTGACAGATGCCCCTTCAGCGAACTCCTGAGTTTCAAGATATCTTTTCACTTCATAGAACCAAGGCTTTTCCTCTCCTCCTTCAGTATCAATCTTATTGCAATATGTAGGCTTCTCAAATCTGTCAATAGTGATCTTGGGAGCTTCATCATCCCAGCTAATCTCAAACATAGATGCCATGGTGGCTAGTGCATCTGCCAACTGATTCTCTCATCGTGGAATATGTCCAAAGGTAATCTCTTCAAAATATGGGATCAAAGACAACACATGCTCTCTGTAAGGAATGAGATTTTCATGCTTGGTATCCCAATCTCCTTTAATCTGACTCACTACCAGGGCTGAATCCCCATATACATCTAGGAACTGAATCTTCATCTCAATGGAAGTTTTGATACCCATGATACATGCCTCATACTCAGCCATGTTATTGGTACAATAGAAACAAAGTCTTGTTGTGATTGGGGTATGACAACCTTCGGGGGAAATGATCACAACACCAACACCATTACCAAGCGCATTAGAAGCTCCATCAAAAACCATAGTCCATCGGGATCCTTGTTCAGGTCCGTCATATTATCTAGGTTCTTTGGTAATAATCATAATGTCTTCATCAGGGAACTCAAAACTCATTGACTGATAATCATCCATTGCTTGATGAGCCAAATGATCAGCTACAACACTTCCTTTAATGGCTTTCTGAGTAGTGTATTGTATATCATATTTTGTTAAGATCATTTGCCATCTTGCTATTCGTCCGAAGAGAGCAGGTTTCTCGAATATGTACTTGATTGGATCCATCTTTGAAATCAACAAGGTAGTATGAGTCAACATATACTGTCTTAGTCGGCGAGCAGCCCATGCCAAAGCGCAACAAGTTTTCTCGAGCAGTGAGTATCTTGTTTCACAGTCGGTAAACTTTTTGCTAAGGTAGTAAATTGCCTGCTCTTTTCGACCAGACTCGTCATGTTGCCCCAACACACACCCCATTGAATTGTCTAATACTGTTAAGTACATAATCAAGGGTCTTCCATCAACTGGTGGCATCAAAATTGGAGGTTTTAGAAGATATCTCTTGATTTCATCAAAGGCTAACTGGCACTCATCATTCCATTCGATCACCTGATCTTTCTTCAACAACTTGAAAATTGGCTCACATGTAGCAGTTAGCTGGGAAATAAATCATGCAATGTAATTCAGTCGTCCCAAGAAACCTCTAACTTCCTTTTCAGTACGGGGAGCTGGCATCCCTTGTATAGCTTTTACTTTTGCAGGATCCACTTCAATACCTTTTCCACTAACAATGAAACCCAGGAGTTTACCAGATCTAACTCCAAAAGTACATTTGTTTGGGTTCAGTCTCAGCTTGTATTTCTTCAACCTTTCAAACAGCTTATGCAGATAAGCAAGGTGTTGCTCTTCATTCTGGGATCTGGCTATCATATCATCCACATATACCTCTATCTCATGATGAATCATATCGTGAAACAAAGCCACCATAGCACGTTGATATGTTGCCCCGACATTCTTTAAACCAAATGGCATCATTTTATAACAAAAGGTGCCCCGCTGTGTAACAAATGTAGTCTTCTCCATATCTTCAGGTGCCATCTTGATTTGTTTGTAACCAGAGAAACCATCCATGAAAGAGAATACTTTATGCTGAGCAGTGTTGTCTACCAGAACATCAATATGAGGAAGTGGAAAGTCATCTTTAGGGATAGCCTTGTTCAAATCCATGTAATCTACACATATACGTACCTTACCATCCTTCTTAGTTACTGGTACCACGTTTGCAACCCATTGAGGATAAGAAGTCACAGCTAAGAACCCTGCATCAAACTGTTTCATTACCTCTGCTTTAATATTTTCTGATATTTCGGGACACATGCGACGAACCTTCTGTTTCTTTGGATGACAATCTTCTTTTACTGGTAAATAGTGAACCACAATGTCTGTATCCAATCCTGGCATATCTTCATAGGACCAAGCAAAGATCTCCACATAATCACGTAACATCTGAATTAGTTTTCTCTTAACACCATCTTCTAGTTCAGCCCCTATCTTGACCTCTTTCCTGTTTTCTTCAGTCCCCAGATTCACAACTTCGATTGGCTCTTCATGTGGCTGTATAGCTTTCTCTTCTTGTTGTAACAACCTAGCAAGCTCTACAGGTACTTCACAATCCTCCTCCTTTCCATCTTCAGCTTGATAGATTGGATTCTCGAAATTATAATGGGCAATAGTAGAACTGTTATCAACAGGATCCAGAGTGGATGAGGATCTGCATTTTAGTGATGTGGGTGTGTGTAAGAACACATAGCTGATAAAAAAAAAGACAAGGAGCATAATATTTACGAAAACGAAACGTCCATTGATTTTTATTGAATGAAGTATGCAAATGAAATGACATCCCGAAACAAGCACACCATTGTGCCCCGGGCAAGACACAATGCTTAAAAGTTTAATTATTCTAAATTACAAACTTAAAATAAAAACACAGTAATAGTATTTACTCCTGACTAAATGAGATAGGAATAACGTCTTCGGTCTTCCAATTGTTGAGCCCATCACCCATGGTAGGAAAGATCTAATCATCCAGGTTGTAGTCTTCACTATAGTCACCCACAACATTAATTTGATCTCTCATGACCCATTGATTGGTGATACGAACAGCACGAGCACGACGAACAACCTTCTGGGATTCTGCAGTGAAACCCAAACCAAACTTGTCAGACTTATAAGGGATGTCAGGAAGCTGACCCCAAATAGTACAACCACCTTCTTCAACCACAACTCTAGCACCTTTGAGGGAGGCCATTGTAGGAGCTACTCTGGTAACCACAGGAACTCTTTTAACAACAGGGGGAGCTTCAATAGCAGGAACGACCCAAGGAACTACCTCAAATGTCTGGCAAGGAGTCTCAACATATTCACCCTCCACCTCAACATATTTAAAAGTATTCACATGACTGACCATGTATTCTTCCTCACCATAAATAGTGACAATCTTTCCTTTCACCGGATATTTCAACTTCTGATGTAAAGTGGAAGTCACAGCACCTGCCTCATGTATCTAGGGGCGCCCAAGAAAACAGGAGTACGCATGACGAATATCCATTACATAGAAAGTAGAGTCGAAGACTTGAGAGCCTACTTTGATCGGGAGATCTACTTCTCCATGTACCACTCTTCTTGAGCCATCAAAGGCCCTCACCACTACATCACTTGCTCTTAACACAACATCCTCAGGACTGAGCTTATCCATAACCTCATTGGGGAGCACATTTAATGAAGAACCATTGTCCACCAGCACATGAGACAAGGTAGTGCCCCTACATTCAATGGAGATATGCAAAGCTCTGTTATGGTTTCTCTTGGCAGGAGTCTGTTGCACCCCAAAATTTGCCATCACCAAGACAAGACATTATGTACTAAGGTGTCCCAAGAGGTTCACAAGGTTCACAAGACATCTCATGAGGTTCACAAGGTTCACAATTAGTCATAAAGTTTGACAATTCCCTCAGACAATGCATCCTCCTAAGCAAGGCATTCTAAACTAGGGTTTTGACTTTCATCAGGATAAATGGACTTCCAAGACTTCAAGTGAGCTTCATAGCATCCTATATGTGTTCAATAATCCCCATGTCAAGTTTCAAGACTTTCCCAAAAGGTTTGCTCAGTCAGATGATCAGATAGGCTAAAATCAGTCAAAGTAGTTAAAAAGTCAAACTGAGGTCAACTGTGGTCAAACCAAAGTCAAACTTCATGATTTTTTGCCAACATCAAGTATATTAAGTAAAATTCATCATTTGATCAAGGGTTGATCATGATTCATCAAGGAGATTTCAGATCATCAAGAATCAGGAGTTTCTAAATTAGGGTTTTCACAGGAAAAGTCAACTGAACTTTGACCAGCCATAACTTTCACATGCTTCATCAAAATTTTTCCATCCAAAGCTCATTTTGAAGGAAATTTAATTCTCTACAACTTTGTGTCTAACAAGCCAAGCCCAAAAATGCTTCATTTGGAAGGTATGAGCTAAGACATTATAGGTCATTTCAAAAGTCAACAAAAAGTCAACAACTTCCAAAGAGCATCATTTGAGAATGGTAAAAGATATGGACATGCGACCAAAGAGGTTGGTTAGAGGACTCTTCAAGATTTCCAAAATGTCCAAGAACACCTTCATATCCTTAAAATTGAGGGATTTGTGCCCTTGCAAAGTTGGGAAATTTTTGAGAGGTTTATGAAGCAAATAGGGTCTTAAAACCAAATTTCACCAAATGGGCTTGCTTTTTTATGATCCAAACACTTCCATGACATCATGCACAAATTAAAAATTATTTATTCATATTTTTATTCATTTTATTTTATTTATTATGATTTTTTACATTAAAAATCATTTTAAATTAAAATAAAATATAAAAGGATGAATATTTGATTTGATTTTGGTTCTAGAAAGTTTCAATATTCATTTAGAAGTGATTGGTATCATATAACTTCAGATCATACAAATATAGCAAGGTTAGATTAAAAAAATTTCAATTTTTAAAGGTGAATCTTTTTCAATCTCCATGGATCCAAAAGTCCAAAGGATGGACTAATTTCTTGACCTAATTCTATTACATGATATATAAACAACATGAGACAATCATTGCACACGAAATTGGCAGCTTCAAACAACATATTCAAACTTCAAAAACTCATCCAAAAGTGAAATTCGGATTCTTCAAATTTGTTGCTTTTAAGGTGATTTGAAGGTGGCAAATCATTCCTGGACCATCACTGAACATGTTTGCATCATTATAATCATCCAAATCATGCTCATATGATCAACCCGAATCCTCTTTGTTCTTGAATTTGCAAACTTTCGATTTCTATTATTCATGCATTACTAATGACTTTTGATGTTGTTTTCTTGTTTGTGATAAGCTTTAGATCGTATCTGGATCAATTGATTGAAGTTTCACTGCCTAAAACGAATTCGGCCATAGCTAGGGTTTATGACTCTTATTTAGGGTTCTTCGATTTAGACTATATAAATTGATTTTAAAACCATAAATGAATTGTATGAAGTTTGGGGATCACAACCATGTAATTAATTTGATGAATCGTTGCATATTGATGATGGTATGAGATTGGCAGGTTTCGTATGCAGGTAAATTCGCAGGATATATGGTGGATAAATTCGCATGTAAATTCGTAAGTCTGGAGGTTGAAGAAGAAGCAGCTTGGCGCGAAATCTGAATTCAAAATTTAACTTGTTTTTATAATATGTGTTTGTTAGTCTATTATCAGATAACGCGCTTGGCTCAGTTGGTGGAGTGTTGATGGTTGTAGGCATCAGGGCGTGGGTTCAAGTCCAGCCCTCAGCATTTTTTTATTTTTCTCAATTATTTCATCTGCTTTATCATATAATGGTTGTTTGATGGTTTTAGATGACCAGCTGCGTGCGCAGCCCAGTGGTAATCTCTCATTCAGGTACAGGGGAGGTCCTGGGTTCAAATCCAGGCCTCCCCATTTTTTTTAAAACTTTGTTTTCTTATTTTTTTCTTAATTATTATTTCTTATTATATATTATTATTATTATTATGAAATTTGTTTTATATTTAACTAAAAAAAATCTATTTTAAACTTAATTAAATTTTTACTTTCATAAACCTCATAATATATTTTATAAATTAAATTTGCATATAATTTTAATTTTCACTTATAATTTGTAAATAAATCAATTAATATTTTAATTAAACATTAAAACCCTAATTTTATTTTCTTAAATATGTAAACCCTAATTTTATTTTCTTAAATATGTAAACCCTAATTTCTAACCCTAATTTTTATTTAACTTTAAATATTAAACTTAATTAATTTTTCTAATATATAATTAAATAATTAATCATGTTTTGTAAATTATAATTATAATTGTTTATTATTATAATTACTTTATTTTCTCTTAAAAATTCTTCAAAATTATTTGTTTAATTTAAAAATGTTCTCTTAAATTCTATATATTTTTGTATATTTGTGCTAACCTCTTCTTCTTATGATTATTTTATTACTAACCATTTTAATTATAGTTTCTTTATTATATATATTTTATTATTGATTATTTCTATTATAATGTAATTGCGAAAGCCATGTAATAGTCATAGGTTTAATATCTTTGTCTTTATTTTATCGTAAATATTATTTTTTCCATGGTTAGTAACTATAGGGAGTGATAACATGTTTGTGAATTAAAATAATTTAGAAAACTAATTAAATAAGATAAATACTTGAATATAAACACTCACACACGTAAGTCGATCTTTGATCGTCATCCTACACTTTCTAAGGTTACCTCTCATGTTGCCTGTTTCTAAGGTCAAGTAAGGTGTCTTAAGCAAAGTCCCTTCATAAATATCATCAAGTCCATTTAAGATTATAAGATCAAGTCCCTTCGATGTTGCATACGGAATAATGATCTTGTCCCTTTGAATAAAAGATGATAAGTCCCTATGAATTGCTAAAGACACCTTACAGTTGCCTAAATACAGATGTCCCTTCATATGTCCCTTATTACATCCAAGGTAATGACTACCTATTCCTTAATAATAGGGATAGTCTTACCATTTGAAAGCATATAAGAACAGTAAAAACTTAATATAGGGTAGGTTCCTCTTAAGTACTTGCTCACCTTTTCAAAATACATTTTACACTTCACATTTCAAACAAATTTTCAAAACAAAGTCCTTATATACATCCATACGAGGATCATTATAAAGTACTTAGAAAATTTTTAATCACACACTACACTTCTCAAAACAGTTTAAAGTGAGCTAAGTAACTAAGAGCCCATGGATAACCATGGATATAAAGGGTGCTAATACCTTCCCTTTATATAACCTACCCCCGAACTCAAAATCTTTTTAAGGTCTTTCTTGTTCTTTTATGTCCTTTCCTTTTGGATAAAATAAAAGTCGGTGGCGACTCTTGCTATCCGTAACATTTAACTAAAGTCAGTTCTCCCACCGTGTTACAGAGTCAAGTCAGCATCAGAAAAGCCTAACCCATTATCATAAGTCAGATGTGCAACACAATTATCAAATTGATCCACAGAAATCTCATTTGGCACATGAGCAGTCTTCAAGAACTTGATTAAGGCTTTAGCATGAGCCTCAGAACACAGCAACAAAGATAACATGGAGATTTTGGAGGGAGTATGCCCCAACTAGTCAACAATATCGTAATCACTCTTGCGAATGATTTTCAGCACTTCTTCCATCTGTTTAGAGAGATTTTCAGCAGTCGGTGCCTTAGCTTGCACAGGTTCAACCAAGGACCTTTGCCCCGAGCATTAGTACCTTGCTCAGAAGTGGAGGTAGTAGTTGGAGTAACTGCACTTTTGGAGGTATTCTGAGGAAAGAAAATTCTTCCACTTCTGGTGATCTTACTAGATCCAGCAATATTATCAACATCAAGGTTATCATCAGTAACAGGTGTATCAATCAAAGGTTCCTGTTTAACACCATGGATATAAACATCAGAACCGTAATTCCAGGGTATAACTTTATCAGAAGTATAAGGAACCGGGCCAGGAGTGGTAATAATCATGGGAGCCACTCTATCTTCAGCAACAGTCTTCACCAGGCCCTCAGCAGTAATCCTGACATGTCCCTTAGGAATGATCTTGACAGAGCCCTTGGAGGTAATCTTTATTGGCACTTTATCAACCACGACTACATCTTCAAGCTTCGTACTTCGAGTTAGATGTTCACACATAATTTCCACAGAAGGAGTTCTCTCAAACAATTTAGTGTAATTGTCCATGAGGCGTTGAATACCATCCTTCAACTTCCAGCAGCTATAAGGTTTGTAGGCACAATAAAAACAGTCTTCGTTGCAACCTGGAATGAACCCAGCCTGCACCAGCTTCTTCTTGATAATGGATAAGGGAGTAGTCACATCTGCTACTAAGGAAACATATGAAACTTCATCAACAACATTAACAGTATTCTCATGATTGGGCATGGGAGCAGTAATCACATTTGGGGTCCCAGGAGGGTCAAATTCAATTTCTCCAGCTTCAATCATGTCTTGAATTTTGTTTTTCAACACCCAGCAGTTGTTGGTGTAATGTCCCGGACTATTAGAATGATAGGCACATCGTGCATTAGGATTGTATCAAGGAGAGGAAGTATTAGGATTCTGAGGAGGGTCCTTCAAAGTAATGAGTTCCCCTTTCAACATGTGTTGTAAGGCTTGGGCCAGTGACATGTTGATCTTGGTGAATTGTCTTCTAGGCTTCTGTTGATTATTTTGTTGTGGTTCTGGTGCTGCAAGAGTAGGATTGGAAATGTGAACTGCTCCCACAGATTGATGACTTCTGTTACGACTATGTTGACTATACACAGCATTATACTCCTTCTTTCCACTAGGGGGATTCTTAGCAGTGCTTGATAAAGAGGCACCCACCTGTATCTTACCACTTCTTATACCACTCTCCATACGTTCTCCCATCATTATCAGCTCAGTGAAACCAGATGATGAACTTCCAATGAGGTGACTATAAAAAGGACCATTCAGCGTACTCATAAACATATCCACTAGCTCCCTGTCAGTCAGAGGAGGTTGAACTCGGCCAGCCAGGTCTCTCCATTTCTGGGCATACTCCTTGAAACTCTCTTTAGCACCCATAGACATGCTTTGGAGTTGCATGCGAGTTGGAGCTAGATCAGCATTATATTGGTATGGCCTATAGAAAGCCTCATCAAGATCATTCCAATCACTAATATTGACACTTTCCAGTTGGTAGTACCATTCCAATTGAGCTCCAGACAAACTCTCTTGGAAGAAATGAATCTATAACTTCTTATCAGCAGTATGTGGTTGAATCCTCCGGACATAGGACCTTAGATGCAGCTTAGGACATGAAACACCATCGTACACCACAAAAACAGGAACCTTGAAACCAATAGGTATAACCACTCCAGAAACTAAACTCAGATCTTCAAAATCAAGCCCAGAAGATTTTTGTAATTCCATGGCATTCACTCTGTCTACCAGCATCTTGTACTTCTCTTCACTAGCAGGATCATGATAATAATTTGCTTCAGAATCAGAATCTCCCACCGTATCATGGATACTACCTCCCTCTTTCTCAGAATTTTCAGACTCAGAATCCTCAATCTGTTCCTTCATCTTGACAGGACCTCTGAACCTTCTTCCCAGATTGATAAGGCCTCCTGATCTTCTAGTCTTCTTCTTCTTCTTAGCCAGCAATGTCTTCAACTCATCTTGTCCCTTGGACAAGTTCAGAATCAACTCTTGGAATTGTGCATTCTGAGCCTGGAGATCTTTGATAGTCTGATCAAGAGCCATTTCTGCTGAAATAAACAGCGAGAAGATAAGATACCTGTTCATAAGAAACCTGTGATGCAATGACATGGTATGTAAATGCGTATGCAATGTTTTCAAGGACCGCAGGATTTAAATTTGTTTAAACAACCAGAAAGTAAACTTTTATTAGTAACCAATAAACTTGTTTGCCTCTTGGGTTTACAACAAAAATGAAATGAATACAAAGATGGGGTTTTAAGTCTCCCATGGACGTTTCCTCTTTGTGTTGAGGTATGAGGTGAGATTCCGCTCCTCGTGAAGTTGTTTTGTTAGCTCCAGGATTCTTTCTTGACTTGCTTTGTAATGAGTCTCAAAAGTATCTCTTTGCTCCTTCAACTGGATCCAGGACCTTTGTAACTCCTCCATGTCAGTGGGCATGTCTGGATGAAGAATGATATAAGGAGTATCTCCTTCAGCAACAGGCTCCATGGTAACTGGCAGGATGGCAGGATATGGCATCATAAGAGTCTGAGCACGAGATCGTACCCATATGAGATAAGGTTCCATAGGAATAATGTACTTGGGTTCCAGAGTCTTGATGTCAACCTTGTTCACTTTACCCCATGCTCGTATGAACCTTTGACGGTAACCTTGCAGATCGTTGTCGTAGTCGAACATAATACCCTGAATAAGCATGTTATGAGGACCATCACTCCGAGCGTAACCAAAGTGACGTAGAGCTAAAGAAGGATTGTAGGTAATGCCCCCTCTTATGCCAAGGAGTGGCACATTAGGGAACTCCTTACAACGGTCAATAATAGTAACATTCTCCATAGATCTAGAACACCAATGAATATCTGAATATGAAAGTGACATAATTCTCTTAGACCACCTTAACCCTTGTTCACTCTTCACCACTGATCGAGGAAGGTGAGAAATAAACCACCTAGACAATAGAGGTATACAACACATCAGAGTTCCTAGTGCCTTCGTAGTACGGGTATGAAGAGAGTGTAAGATGTCTCCAAGTAATGTAGGCACTGGATTGCGAGTCAGAAATATGTTGATGGTGTGTACGTCTATGAACTGGTCTGGATTGGGGAACAACACTAAGCCATAATTCAATAGGGCTAAGATCTCCTCAAAAGAATCATAACTCATAGCCTTCAGGAACACTTGAGATTTTTCCATTAATACCTTTGCAAGAATACCCTTAACTCCACTTCTCGTTTCTAGGACAATGTCTGATTTCTTTAAATGTAGGGCTGTAGCAATGACTTCAGGTTTAGGCTCTTTTTCTAAGCCTGTGAAAGGTTTCTGATCAAGGATAGGTATACCCAAAAGCTTGGAGAACTCTTCCATTGTAGGAACCAACTGATAGTCGGGGAATGTGAAGCAATGATGTTTAGGGTCAAAGAACTGAAACAGAACACTCATCATGTCTTCATTGAACCCTGAGGTAACCAAGTCAATTAGGTGCCCATGCTTCTTGATGAACTGGGATCTTTCAGAGACTTGAGAGACCAATTCCTTAAGCTTGGGAGGTATTCCTACAAAGTTGATTCAGATAGTATTCCTAAGAGCAGAAGCCAGGACCTGCAACAAAGAACAAAGATAAATCCTTTGGTCCTTGAAATGGTTAGTGAAAATGCTATGTTTATGATGCATGATGATGTTATGATGTTATGCTCAATCACAAACATGTGGCACACACAAACAAGTCACACAAAAGCGGAAATATTCAAAATGCCTCAAGTAACCAGGCCAGTAAGAACGAATCCCTCGGTAGCTCGCAAGAGGAGGAAGAGGATGTAATCAATGCAGTCATGGCAGACGTCGAGTATTCCTACGATGCACCAGCAAGACCCTATGGTCCTCCATCTTTTCAGCAATCACCAATTGTTATGCCTTATTATCCTTGTAGGCAACCAACAATGTTTAGAGTGCCATACCAGCAAGCCTGGATTGCTCCTCATCCAAGTTAGCAAGCCCAAAGCCAAAGATATCTGAATCAACATAAGCCTTGCAACAATTTGGAGAGAAGGAATGCTCCTCTTCATCCAGTACCTTTATCATACACTCAGCTTCTGCAACCTTTGATTCAAAGCTCATTGGTGGTTCCCAAGTCTCTCAAACCATTTCCAGAGCCATACCCGCCTGAGTATAATCCACATGAGCAATGTGGGTATCATGTTGGATCAATGGGGCATTCAACTGAAAACTTCAAAGCTTTTCAAGCCAAGGTACAACAATTGATCGATAAGAAGTACATATCCTTTCCATAAGGAAACCTGTTGGTGCATGTCAACCTCTCTCCTGAGTGAGTATAAAGACTCTTCGGGGCATCTCTTAAAGACAGTAAATCAAGACATTTTCAATTCTCTAAAGTTGGCAATCACCTGTTTGTTTCAGCATTGTTGTTATTTTCTTTGCATGTTGATTTCGTATTTGCGTGTTAGCATTGTTGTTTTTAAATTGGCAAAATTAATGAAATATTTATGCATCTTTTGAATCAATCCATTTGTATTCACTCATTTTCTTTCATTGTTAAAAATATATTTCTATCAATTTGTTTATCAAACTTTTGTCTTAGCAAAGATTGGAGGGAGGATGATGAAAACCAGATACCTTAATTCTCCATTTGTATGCTCTCAATTAAAACCTTGCCAATGATGTACAGGCATTGTTTCAAATTCCCAAACATTGGTGAAATAAGGATGATAATCCCTCGCTAACCCCGTTGAGCCTAGAAGTAGGAGTTTTCTTTTGCGAAAGTGCAAAAACCCTTAATTTCAAACCTGGGGCAGGATAGTAAATTCAGTTAATCTGTTTGCATTCAAACTTCAAGAGATTTAATCCATCATTCAAGGATCAACTACATATTTTCTTATGCGCATCAAAGAAGTCGTGAAAGGCCAAGAGTTTTGTAATAATTATTCCAGAAAAATGGCATTCACAACTATTTAACAAAAGACAAAAGGCAGAAAGAAGAAAGAAATACAAAGAAAAAGTCTGCTAAGTTAAAAACTAGAAAAAGACGACTTAGGCAACAATTAATGAAGTCATCAAATCCTCAACAAAGCAAGGATAAAGCAAGGTGGCTGCCATCACTTTTAAATCCCAATCCTTATCATGCACCGTCAAAAGACTTTTGAGATCTGAATGCGTATGTCAATTTAACTGAACGTAGGATTGGAGTTCATCGCGGAGAATGGGTGGGTTACAAATAAATTTTGAGCCTTTTATCTTTTATTTCATAAACCGTGAACCAAGCCATGTTACAACCCTTAAAAGACCTAATTGAGATAGGGGTTTTAGTTTGAGAGCATACTGCAACAAGGTTGCGTTAACCAGACTCCTAACGATCTTTGCTAATCATTTGTATTGATCCCTTCATCTGCCATTCCATAAATGGCTAGATCCATTTTGTTTGTTTCAATCAACTCCACTGTATATCACTATCATACCAATAAATTGTGATTTCAAAAACTTGCATAAATGTTACATTAAAATTGTCAATTTTTTAAATGAATAATGTTTGTTTGCAAGTCAATTTAGCATCAAGGGAATCCCAACGAATGCAGCCAGTTATGGAGTTTGACTTGGTAAGAGAAGCCCATCCAGGGGAAACCACTTCAAGAATCAGTCAATCTGGATCAATCTCTTCAAGAGTCAGCTACTCAGAGGTTGAACCTTTTCTCAAATCTCAGACATCCAAGCACTGGGGCAAGATAGGCCACATAGGGGAAAGTCCTCTCCATGCCTACAAGTTGTTCAAGCAGGCCTTATACAACAACAAATTTTGAGTTCAAGACGGGTGTCGGAAATCATGTCGTCATCCTTGCCTCCTTTTAGAGAGTCGTCTACAAAAGAACTATTTCATCCTTATCAATACAGGGGCATATTTAGAATCACTGAGTCAGAGCATAATCACTCCTATGCTTTAGTCATGTCGCTCTGCTCATAGCGTTAAACCTTGTATATCGTCTTACTCATATAGCATATGTCCAGGTCAAAACCCAAGTAAATCAGTCCCCGTCTGGTATTTTCTTTTAAAGATTACTTTAATAGTCAGTTCTCGTCTGACAGTTAGTTTTTTACTCCAGTTCTCGTCTGGTATTTTCTTTTGAAAGTTATTTAACAGTCAGTTCTCGTCTGACCATCAGTTTTTACTCCAGTTCTCGTTTGGTATTCCATTTGAAAGTTATTTAACTGTCAGTTCTCGCCTGACAATCAGTTTTATTCCAGTTCTCGTCTGGTATTCCGTTTGAAAGTTATTTAACTATCAGTTCTCGTCTGACAGTCAGTTTTTATTCCAATTCTCGACTGGTATTCCATTTGAAAGTTATTTGACAGTCAGTTCTCGTCTGACAGTTAGTTTTTACTCCAGTTCTCGTCTGGTAGCCCATTCCAAACCAATCCCTGTCTGGTAGTCAATTTCTTTTCAAACCAGTTCTCGTCTGGTATCTTCTTTTGAGAGTTACCGCAGAGTCAGTTCTCGTCTGACAGACAACTTTCTACCCCAGTTCTTGTCTGGTATGTCTTTTGAAAGTCAATTCTCGCCTGACAATCAATCATTTCAAACCAGTTCCCGCCTGGTATTTCATTTTAAAAGTTATATAACAGTCAGTTCTCGTCTGACAGTCATTTCTTTTTCACATCCAATTTAAAACCAATTCTTGTTTGGCAAGCCATTTTCAAAGTCAGTTCTCGTCTGAAAATGAGTAAAAAAACCAGTTCTCATCTGGCATATCAAGAAAAAATAATCATTTGTTACTAGCAGCTTTGTCTGAAAATCCATTGTTTTTGATACCCTTTAGTCTGGTCAACCGATGTCCCCCCCAGTATATTGGTATCCCCAGCAGAAATCCATATGTTGTTGGTATTTGCTTTTTTGCTATCAATATCTCTTTAAAGTCCAATTGTCATTGGCATGGATCCGTTAAGCTGGTTGTGAAACTTTTTTAACTTACGGTTTAAGTCCATTTAATTCAACACGCATCCGTGTTTTCCTGATGGTTCCTGAAGTTCTTCTTTGTGTAGAAGCATACTTCAAGCTCAATATTTTGATGACGTCAACATTATTCAAGCTCATTCCGTATTGCAAAAAGTCGAGATGACAACAAAGATCAAGATCATGGCTATGCATCATCAATGGAATGCTACCGTTCGAATCAAGCTTTTGTGCAACATTTTCAAGACTTGGACACAAGGCTTAGGTATATCAAAACTTACTCCTTAGAATGATATACAAGTGTTCAAAATATTTTATCATGTTTTTTTTCACTGCATGTGCATTATTTTTGAAATAATCGGAACTGGTTTAACACTTTAAAATGAAAATATTTTTCTGAGTTTTAACAGTGCTAACCGATTAACCATATGGGTTAACCGGTTAACGGTCCTAGTTTTTAAATTCTTTGGTAACGTTTCAGCGTGTTAACCGATTAACCCATATGGTTAACCGGTTAACACTGAAGGATTTTCTGAAAAATGGTTTCTCTTCAATTCAAATTTTTTGTTAAGTGTTATACCTCTTCATAAATTTATTTCATAATATTTTTATACCTTTTCAAGAATTTATTTCAAAAATTCTCATACCTTTTTGAATAGGTGTTATGACTATTATAAATTCTAAAATTTTCAAATTCATAAACACCTCCAAGAATTTTCAAATATTATCTCACAATCAAAATCACTAAATTCAAATATTTTCATACTTCTAAAAGTGTTCATAAGTTCATCATATTTCATATTTCCATTTGAACACTTGTGTTGAATTTTGAGTAGTGAATTTTGAATATAGGAGAAGATCAATTTATATTGATACCAATCATTGTATTACTCACTCAAACAAAAATTATAGAAAGTGTTTTCTATTTGTGACTTGTGTTCCAAGGATTTTTTGGACATAAGGGTTAGTGTGGCAAGAGGATTGTTCTTGCACACTTGATTGTTTAGTTTGTTAGAAAGTAGGCCTCACCATTGAAGGTGTGATAGGTTGTACTGTTCTAAAGAAACTAGTGGAAATCTCTTTCGTGTTGAAAGGGGACTGGATGTACCTTCGGATTGTGAAGGGAACCAGGGTAAACCTCCGTGTCACTTTTTATTTCCTGCTTTACCATTTTCAAATCATAAACCATAAAAAAAAAGCAAAATCCATCCATCAAAGAAAAAGAATCGAAAAATCTTATAAGACCTAATTCACCCCCCCCCTCTTAGGCGCACTTTGATCTTACAATTGGCATCAGAGCAGGTTTAGTTAACCTGTTCCTACAAGATCCTATGGCTTCCGCAAACTCGAATCCTGTTTTCAAAGATGGTGGAAGTAGCAACAAGCTGATAACGAGAAAAAGTATCGTTTTATTACTATGTTTCAATGCCGTTTTATCGCACATTTATCGTATTAACACCCGATTCTTCGAGTTTTCTTTGTCATTTTGCAGGTATAACAATTATAGAGCTAAATCATAAGCCAAAAGTGAAATGAGCAAAAACAAGCATGAAAAGAAGAAGAAGAGAGGAATTCTGCATAATGCTGCATAATTTGCAACAGTCACGGCCGTCACCATGCTGTCACAGCCGTGACACACTGATTGGGCCAGTCACGATCGTAACCAAGCCGTCACGACCGTGACGCGCTAAATATGAAGATAACGCCCGTGACACCCTTGTCACGAACGTGACAAAAGGGAAATTAGGTTTACTTGGAATGAATTGGTCATGAACGTGCTACGTGAAGTCAATAACGTTTCCTATTCTTCCGCAGACCCAGTAACACAAATTTTTCCTGGATTCTCTCTTCAACACCGAAGCCCACGTATGGATTTCAACTGCCAAGCCCAAATTATGTTTCCTATAAATAGCTTTATTTCAAAGTAGAAACTACAGAGTTTTATTTTAAATTTTTCTTGCGGAAGCTCTGCCGTATTTTACTTGCACCCTATTTCATTATTTTTCCAGCAATTATTTTTGTTCTTGCTTTAATTTCCATATCCCAACCAAATCAAATAACAATTTCCAACATTAGGAAATTGTTATTATTTAATTTTTTTTAAGCCTTCAGCATTTCGTTTGTATTTTATTTTCGATTCCGGTTCGCACTCCGAGCTTGCCAGATGTGGAAGAAGGAGTTCTACATTATTTTTATTATTCAGGTTTTTAATTATTTCGCATTTACATTAATTTAATTTTTTATGTTAAGAATTTATTTTTATTACTTTATAATGCATACTTTAATTTGTGCCCCTCTGTTTCTGCATCTGTCTGGTACAACAAATATGAGTAGCTGATTAATTTAGGCGGTATGTAATTAAAATACACTAAATCGGTAAAATCGAATCTAGGCTTAAAACAATTAAGAACTTAAAATTCTGGTTGTGACTTTTTATTATAAACATTAATCTTTTTGTTACGAGAGTAAGGAAAGTGTAATAGGTTAGGTCGAGACCACGAGAGTGTGAGATTTTAACCAGATAGCTAAAGTTAGGCATTTAATTTAAATACAGCGAGAGCGCTTTAAAATGAATTAGACTTATTAAGTTTCCAAAAATTATTTCTAAACACTTATGGGCTAGCGAGAGCAGGCATAGGGCTTTAGGAGTAAGATCTGAGATAAGACCACGAGAGTGTGAGTTAAAGATATTTAAACTGATAACCTCTACAGAATAAATTAAGTGAACCATCCTTATAAGCCTAGGTTAGATTGACCGCCTAAGTTAACATAATTACATACCGACCGCCTTATTATTATTTCATTAAACTAAAATTTAATTCCCGTCTTTAATTCTTAAAAACAACAAAAAAAAATCGTGACAACCATTCATCTTAGCTAAACTAGTAAACCCTCTAGCACTAAGTAATCATAAAGTCCATGTGGGATCGATAATCTTTTATATTACTTCGATAGGCTGTGCGCTTGCAGTTAAGATACCGCTAGACACATATTGTATTGCGTCTTTAGCCCATCAAGTTTTTGGCGCCGTTGTCGGGGACCTTAATTTAGTTACTAGTGCACTTTAGAGTAGCATTGTCTAGACTAAGGTAACAACTATTTCTTTTCTTAATCTAATTTCCCGAGTGTATGCCAAGTACTCGCTCTCAAGGCGAAGACTTGCAACCTCTAATCCCAGAATCGGAACGCTTCTTACACGTAAGAAGACGAATATTCGATTACAAACGATATTACAACATTCCAGATCTTCAAATAGATCCACCTAAACCTGTCGGAACATCAAAGGACGTAGAGATGGCTGAAGAACCGAATCACCCACTCAAATATTACGCTAGTCCTTCGCAAGCTGAACCGCATTCCAGCATTGCCGCACCGGCTATCAACCGAAACGATTTCGAACTGAAACCTTTGCTGATATCAGTTGTGCAACAAAATCAATTCGCCGGAAATCCTACCGAGGATCCGAACCTTCATCTTTCGATATTTGTGCAGTACGCAGATACCGTAAAAGCTAATGGAGTTACCCAAGAATCTATTAGATTACGTCTTTTTCCTTTTTCACTTCGAGACAGAGCGAGAGCCTGGCTTTAATCTCTACCCTCGAATTCAGTAACTACGTGGGAGGAACTAAAGAGAGTCTTCTTGACAAGATATTTCCCACCTAGCAAGACAACTATGCTAAGAGCTCAAATCAACGGATTTAAGCAAAAGGAAAATGAATCACTTTTCGAAGCTTGGGAACGCTATAAAGATATGCTGAGACTTTGTCCACATCACGGATTAGTAGAAAGGATGGTCATCCATACCTTCTACAATGGACTCTTGTACAATACAAGAATGACAATTGACGCTGCCGCAGGCGGTGCACTAATGGACAAAGAATATAACGATGCTTATGCACTTATCGAGAGTATGGCTCAAAACCATTACCAATGGGGAAGCGAGAGAGTCGCAACTGAGAAACCAACAAAAGGAGGTATGTACGAAGTGAGTAGTATGGACCAAGTCAATGCAAAGTTTGACCAACTAAACCAAAAGATCGACAACTTGGCCATAACACCAACAACCACCGTGGCTACAGTAACACCTAACTGTGAGTTATGTGGATTTCCAGGACATGTTGTTCCTGATTGTCAACTATTAGCAGGAATTCCCACAGATCAAGTGAATTATGCTCAAGGAAACCCGTACTCAAACACATACAACCCAGGTTGGAAAAATCATCTGAACTTCTCCTATAAGAACAACAATGCTTTATACGCACCAGGTCAAGCACCACTACGCCACCAGGATATCAAAAGACTGCTCCTAATGTCCCTAGAAAATCGAACCTTGAGTTGATGATGGAAAACTTCATAGCTACCCAATCTCAAACAAACAAGGATTTCTTAAACCAAAACATACACATTAGTGAGCAGATTAAGCAATTAGTGAGCAAGGTAGATGCGTTAGCTACACATAACAAAATGCTTGAAACTCAGATTTCACAAGTAGCTCAACAACAAGCACCTACCGCTGCACCAGCTGGAGTATTTCCTGGACAACCTCAACCTAATCCGAAAGGACAGGCTAACACTGTGAAATTAAGAAGTGGCAAGAAACTTGACGGACCCACCGATCCAAGACTTGACAATCCAGCCATGTACCAAAAACCGGATAAACCGACTGAAATGGTGAATGAACAAGAAGAAAAGGAAGATAATAATCAAGAGGCAGTGGAGAAAGAAAAGCCTTATGTGCCTCCACCACCTTATAAACCACCAATTTCGTACCCTCAGAGATTAACCAATTCTAAGACGATGGGCCAGTATAAGAAATTTGTTGAACTTCTGAAACAGTTGAATATTACTATTCCATTTACAGAAGCTATCACTCAAATGCCCTCGTATGCTAAGTTTCTAAAAGAAATCTTATCCAATAAGAAAAAGATAGAGGATAACGGAACCGTTACACTTACTGCTGAGTGTAGCGCAATAATTCAGAATAATATGCCTCCTAAGCTAAAAGATCCAGGAAGTTTCTCTATACCCTGTGTAATAGGAAAATTCGTTATTGACAAAGCTCTATGCGATTTAGGAGCCAGTATCAGTGTCATGCCCTTAACAATTTGCAAAAGGCTAGACATGGGAGACCTAAGACCAACTAAAATGTCTGTTCAACTAGCCGATCGCTCTATTAAATATCTTGTAGGCATACTAGAAAACATCCCAGTACGTATAGGACAATTCTATATTCCTACTGATTTCATAATCATGGACATCTCTGAAGACTCCACTACAGCTATCATACTAGGAAGACCATTCTTAGCCACTGCCGGAGCTATTATAGACGTAAAGAAAGGAAAGCTAACCTTTGAAGTAGGTGAAGAGAAAGTTGAATTTATTTTAACACAATTCTTACAATCACCAGCTATAGAGGATACATGCTATCTGTCGCGGTGAGAATCGGATGCCAAGCTATTAAGTGAGCTTGAATCGCAAAACATTTATGTTCACCACCGACTTTAATTTAATCCAAAGGGAAAAGGGAAAAAGATCGTAAAAACCCTAAATGAGGAGAAACTAGGTTCGGGGGTTGATTATACCTAGGGAAGGTGTTAGCATCCTAAGCATCCGCAGTATCCTACGGGAACCTCTTGTTAATATTTGTATTATTGTTGTTTATTGCTTGCTAAAACTAATGGGAACCTAAGGTTTATTTCTAATGGTGCTCGCACAACATCGCATCGATGCCTACGTATCGGGTATAGAATCAGAGCACACGTAGTTCTCCTAAGGATTAACGAACACTTGGTTACGCTCAAGGTTCGCGGGGGAAGGTAAGTGTTATGGCAAACACTCACGTGACTTTAAGAAAGTCACAAAAAGTTGTAAAATAAAAAGCTAAGGACCTAATGGCTAAGGACCTAAGGATGAGGGATGGCTAAACTTCCTATGACATTGAGTCAACTGCAGGAGTTCTTTCCCTTTTGGATTGAAAAAGCATAAACAAAAATAAATAAGGGTGCAAGCTCCTAAGACTAGGCAAAGGCTGCTACTTGCAAAAATAAATGACAGCAAATAAAGTATGTGGATAATGCGAGGATAAAGGGCTTGGTAACTGGCTATGGCTCGATATATGGATCGAGAATGCAGGGGTGGAAAACAAGCGTAGTGCGACAAATTGTTTAAGTTGGAAACTGTGCAAGGTAATGAACTGTGCAGATGGCGATCGTAAACGACCGACTTACGTGTGTGAGTGAAGTGTAGTGAATTTCACTTGGCGTTGGACCAAGGAATTATTATTTTTGAAATTAAGTTAGTATGGTGTAGAAATATGGGGAATAAATAAATAAATAAGTGAAATAAAGTATGGAATAAATTAAATGGAATAACTTAAATTAAATAAAATAAATAATGAATTAAATGGAAAGAAAAATAAATAAATATAGAAATAAAATGCAATGGCCTCATATGGTCACGATTAATCAAAGATAATTTATCGTGATTTTTGTAATATCATCGGCCCTTAAACGCGATAGGAATAGATCAAATGAACATTAAAATAAATATTATGTATATTTTAAATTTTTTTCTAAAAGGGGTAAACATAAGAATATGGTTAACTAAGCACGTATTTTAAAAAAAATAAGATAGAAGAGAAGAAAATGAATTTGAAATATTTTTTGTATTATTTATTTTTTTTATGTATACATAAATATCTAACTAGAAAAGAAAATTTTAAAAGTCTTTTTATTTATATATATACATGGATTCTTGACTAGAAAAGAAAATTTGAAATTAAAAGTTTCTTTTTGTATATATTTTATATGGATGTAAACTCCTAACTAATTGTAATAATAAAAAAGAAAGTTTTGAAATTAAAATCTTGTTTATTTATTTTATATATACATTTAACTAATTATAATAATAATAAAAAAAATGAACATTAAAATGCTATTTGTTTATTTAATATATATAAATGAGAAAATAAAAAGAAAAAATTAAGTTAACTAAAGTATTTAACAAAAATTAATCTAATAAGCCAATTTTAACTAAAGGATTAAAAAAAGATTTAAAGACTGAAAGTTGGTAACGGGCCCATGGGGCGCTGGGCAGGAGACGGGTCAAACCTGACCCGGTTCAGGTTTATGAACCAAGAAAAAGGAAAAGAAAAAAACCTAAGATGAAACGCAGCCGTTCTCCATCTCTCAGTTCTCCCAGCTTCGTCTCTCTCGCTCATCTCTCCGTTCATCTCCCAATCGCTCTCGGTGACGGATTTCCGGCGGCTCTCAGTCTCTCAATGGCTCAATCGCATGTCTCTCTCTCAACGACCCTCTCACAGCCAGCTCTGTCTCTCTCGGAACTCTCCGCGGATTTAATTCAAGGGTTTCGGAAAGGGGTGGCCGGCGGCTTTGTGATAACGGAAAGGGTGAAGGGTGGTGGCCGGCGCGATTTCGCGATTGGGTTTCGGAAGGGGTGGCTGAAGGGTTATGTTGGGTACGAGGTTCACGATTTGGGGCTAAGGGTTTGAGTACGGTTTCGGAGTTGGATGCTCTTTACTCAGGTTTGCTTCAGTTAAACTTTTCTTTTCCTCATTGTTTCTCTTCATCTCAATCTCTCTGGTTTTTCTCTGGTTTGTGTTGTTGAGGGTTGCTGAAATTTTAAGGTGAATGGATTTGCGGTTGAGGATGTCACAGAAAGGGTGAAGTTCGTGGTGTTTTGAGGGAGCGGATTTTTTAATTGGTATGGTGGTGGCTTCGACAGGTTCAGATCGGCGGTGGATTCAGGTTTGATGAAGGAAGGTTTGCGTTTGTGGTTTATGAAATGGCGGTTTCGACGGAAAGCTTAATGAGAGGGATTTGGTCTTGGTTCGTCGGTGTTTTTGGGTTTGTTCAAGGTTGAAGAAGGTGCGGTGATGCTGTTTGAAAAGGTGAGTCCTCCGTTTTTTCTGTGTTGTTTTGAAAAAGTTTCGAATTGATGAAAGGGGTTATTAACAGGTTTCGAAGGATTTAGTATTTTTCAGTTTGAAGGTCTGTTTGTGATAGATTGTCGGTTTGGGGATAGGATGGCGGCTGTGGTTTCAGTTTCTAACAGCTTTCGGTTTTGCGCTATTCTTTTTATTTCTGTTTTTTCTGTGTTTGGGTAGACTTGATGAAGGTAAAAGGGATAGTTTTCAGTGGTTTTACGGTTGTCCTGGATTTCGTGACCGAAACAGGTTTGTTGTCGTTGGTTTGTATCGAAGGATTTGCTGGTGATGCGGGTGGTTCTGGGTTATGTTGAAGCGGAGAGTTTAACAGGTTACACATGGTTGGCCCTGTGATTTTCAAGGTTGATGAAAATAAGTTGTTGAGGGTTGAAATATGGTGAGTTTACGATAATGAACGGAAGAAACGAGTACCTTGGTTGCTTTTTTTTGAAGTTTTATTCCCCCCCCCTCATCTCATGAAACTTGGTTCTGTTGGAGTGGTGGCTCTGTTTCATGGCTTTTTGGCAGGTTTGAAAGGGGTTTGGAGGTGAGTTTATGAGGTGTGATGGCGGCAGTGGATGGTGTGCGGTTTTGAGAGGTGGTGAAGGGAGTTTGGTAACTTCTGTGTTTTGAAGGTTGCGGAAGGTGGAACGATTGTGGAGATTTCGGAGATTTGTGAGTTTCAGAATCAGTTTGGCTTTTTTGTTGGTGGTATAATGATGATTTTCTGTTAGTTTAATTTTGGTTTTTTTTTAGTTTTAGTTTTGTGTTTGGATGATGGCAGATTTTATGAAGAAGAAGGCATGTGGAGGGATTCGGAAACGAGACAAAAAAGGTATTGTTATTGATGATGAGTAAGGAAAAACTTGGTTTGCAAATTGGTAAAAAGATTTGTAGTTACAGGTTAATTTGTAGAAAAAGTGTTGAAGGTGATGTAGCAATTTGGTCATTGTTGTCTTAATAAAAAAACTAATGAAGGTTGCATTTGAGTTCCCCTTTTTTTTTATGCATTGTGCTTATGGTGATGAAGTTTTAGATTTTTTGGAGTTTTTATGTGACTTTTATTTTTGTATGCAGATTTAAAATGAAACCAAAAGAAAAGAAACTATGAACAAAAGCTGAAAAGAGTTGGAGGGAGAAAAACCATACCACCCGAACGTTATCGGGGTGAAGAATCCTCGAGGTAAGCTTCCCTCTCTTTGTTGTTGCTGTTGTTGCTGAACTTTGTTCTCCCTTTTCCCTTCCTTTTTTGAAAATTAAGTTGCTGGATTTTGAATGAGTTTTAAGGCTGGATTGGAAACTGTTTTAGCTGTTTGGGTGTTGCTTTTTAAGGCTTGTAACAGAGTGTGTTTGGTTGAATTTTTTTGGTTTTTTGAGTGCTAAGTTTGTGAGAGAAAATGATTTGAGGGTTGTTTGTAATGTAACAGTATGGGGCTGTTTTGGGTGGTTTTGAATGCTGAGTTTTTTGTGGTTAGTGGCTGAGTTTCTGTGTAGTTGAGAGGCTGAATTTTTGTGATGAAATGAGGGCTGCTTGCAATGTGTATTTTCTGTGTTGAACTGATGTGTTATGTGTGTTTTTATTGGCAGATTTGTTGTCCTTGTTGCTTGCCAATGAAGGGTTGGAGGAAGGGAGACAAGTGCTGAATTTTGCAGCAGTGGTGGAGTAGTGGAGCAGGCTGTTGGTGGCTTGGAGCAGGCTGTTGGTGGCTTGGAGCAGGCTGTTGTGTGCTGCATTTTTTTGTAGTCTAGCAGAATTTTTTTTGTACATTTTCTTGTAATTTTCTATGCAATGTAATTGTAACAAAACAAAGTATTTGGGAATAAAAAGAAATATTTACATTTGATTATAAATTTGAAATTGAACACTAGTGTTGAGAATGAGAATCTTAAATAAAAATCTAAACATAAACTCTAATTAGAAATGAATTAACAGATATTAAACTTAACATTAAAAATAACTTATAAACTTTAAATAAATAAACTTGTAACTAAAATGAATAATAAAAAAGAAATTGGAAATAAGTTGAAAATGAAACCTTAAACTAAAAAAATAAAAATTAGAAATTAAAATTAAATTGGAAATATAAACTTGAAAAATGGGCTAAAAGAAATAAACAAATAGAGATTATAATTAAATTAGAAATGGCACTAAACTAACTAAAAAAAAATGATGAATTAAAAATAAAAGTTAAAAAAAAGAAATAGAAATGAAATTACATTTTTTTTTAAGATCTTGAAATAGGAAATAAAATTACCTTTTTATTTAACGAAACTTTGAGAATAATAGATAGAAATTAAAATTAACATTAAAATTAAAACACGAAAATAAATTAAAAGGTTAGAAATGAGAATTAGAAATTAAATTAAAATGGAAGCTTATAAGTGAAAAGAAATTAAGAATTATAAACAGCTAGAAAAAATAAGAAGAAAGCAACAGAAAAATAAATCGGGAAAAAACCCTGCAAAAATGCGATAAAAGTATGATTATGATATGAGCGATTAGGGGTAAAATTTGGGGTGTGACAGTTGCCCCTATTTAAATAACTTTACCAGATGGCGTGAATGACGATAGGCACTCATGAGATCATGGTGAAAGGTATTTAAATACAGAAATAACCGGAAATTTTGCCCCTAAACGCAATGTTATGCTGGACTACAAAACTATCTAACTCTGCGACTATTATGCAATGAAATGATGAGAATGAACGACGACCACAAGCCAAGACTCACTGGGGATGACAAACACTGGGGACGACAGACACTGGGGATAAAGAAACGAAAACGGGAAAGATTCAAAGTGATAAAACAACAGGTTCAAGTGTAACTGTTGACACTAAGAATAACAAAAGACGGGAACAAAAGAAAATCCAAAGCGTTGGATCAACGAACACAGACAAAACAAAATAAAATTCAAAGTGACTGCACAGTAGCACGATGCGATCAACTGGTACCAAGAATAAAAACAAGACAAAGAAATAAGTTGAAGTGGTAGACCAATGGCTCTATGCGACCAATTGACTGTGAGAAGTAAAAAAGCAACAACATATTCAAAGTGAATGCGCAGCGGCTCGATGCGACCAACTGACACTAAGAATACAAATAAAACAAGGAAATAAATCGAAGTGGTTGACCAATGGCTCTATGCGACCAAATGATTGTGAGAAGAAAAACAACATATTCGAAGTGAATGCGCAGCGGCACGATGCGACCAACCGACACCAAGAATACAACAAAATAAACAATAGGGAAAGTGTAGTGGCTCAATGCGACCAGCTGTCACTGAAGATAACAAAAGGCCTATTCAAGGTGAATGCGCAGCGGCTCGATGCGACCAACTGACACCAAGAATAACAAAATAAATATTCAAAAAGAATGCGCAGTGGCTCGATGCGACCAACTGTCACTGGAAATGAAAACGAGCTTATTCAAGGTGAATGCGCAGCGGCTCAATGCGACCAACTGACACCATGAATAACAACAAAAATATTCGAAGTGAAAGTGCAGCGGCTCGATGCGACCAACTGTCACTGAAAATGATAACATAATATTCAAAGTGAATGCGCAGCGGCTCGATGCGACCAACTGACACCAAGAATCATCAACAAAAATATTCAAAATGAATACGCAGTGGCTCAATGCGACCAGCTAGCATGGGAAATGGAAACGACACAATATTCAAAGAGAATGTGCAGTGGCTCAATGCGACCAACTGACACCAAGAATAAAAACAAGATAAACATTCAAAGAGAAAATGCAGCGGCCCGATGCGACCAGCTAGCATTGGAAACGATAAACATAATATTCAAAGTGAATGCGCAGTGGCACGATGCGACCAACTGACACTAAGAATACAACAATTAGGTCATCCAAAAAGAATGTGCAGTGGCTCAATGCGACCAACTGTCACGGGAAATAGGAATGGCACAAAATTCAAGGTGAATGCGCAGCGGCTCGATGCGACCAACTGACACCAATGAATAACAACAAAATAAACATTAGGGAAAGTGCAGTGGCTCAAAGCGACCAACTGTCACTGGCAATGAAAATCATAATATTCGAAGTGAATGCGTAGCGGCTCGATGCGACCAACTGACACTAAGAATACAACAAGCTAAACATCCAAAAAGAATGTGCAGTGGCTCAATGCGACCAACTGTCAATGGAAAATAGAAATGACACAATATTCAAAGTGAATGCGCAGCAGCTCGATGCGACCAACTGACACTAAGAATAACAAAAGGCTTATTCAAGGTGAATGCGCAGCGGCTCGATGCGACCAACTGACACCATGAATAACAACAAAAATATTCGAAATGGAAACGCAATAGGTTCGAAACCTATTGACACTACAAAAGAAAAGCCAAAATACACTCAAAGTGAATGCGCAACAAGTTAAAAACCGGTTGACACTAAGAATGATAAAGGCAAAGTAGTCAAAGTATTCAAAAATGGTAAATTAGCAGGTTCAAATGTAACTGCCGACACCGAGGATAGGGAAAGAAATCACAATGATTTAGTGGCGGCTCCATGCGACCAGCTAACATGGGGGATATAATGGAGATCACCCAAAAATGAAACAACGGCTCTAAGCGACCGGCTAACGCAAAAAGTAACAACAAAATATGTTGGAGCTTCCAAATAAGATAAGACATCCAACCTCTGGAAATTCCTTCAGGAACCATCAGGAGAAAGGGTACAAGTATGTTCCAAAATCAAATGGACTTGGATTTTAAACAAAGGTTTCAGGACCTGCTCAAAAGATTTGTGCCAATGACAATTGGACTTCAGAGAGATTCTTGTGAAGTGACAATAGATTACATGTCAACAGAGGCCTGATTTTGCAAGGTATGACTCTTTTCTACGGTGGACAGATGCTCGATAAGCAAGGCGGTAGCAGGGCTTAAAGCTAAGAGCGAAGCGACCTGACCAACACATGAGAAAGACACACCGACTCAAATGATTTCCAAATATGCCCCTATAATGGGTATTGGAAGAAATAGTTCTTGAAAGACGACTCTTCAGACCAAGATGATGACATGATTCCCGACACCGGTCTTGAACTCAAAATTAGTTGTTGCATAGGGCCTGCTCGAACATCCCGTAGGTATGGAGAGGACTTGCCCCTGTGTGATTCATCTTGCCCCTAATCAATGGTTTTGAAATTTTCCTCTTCTCAAAAAGTTTAGACCAGCCTGCCATGACATGGCCTTTGAAATGGTTGCCCCGGCACTCGAACATCAGAAATTTGCCCCTGGTTATTTGATCCCTGGGATGAGAGACTTCTGGTCTAGCTGGCCATTGAACTCTTGAATTCTTTCTGATAACTCGCTCAAGTATGAGTCTTAGGGAGAGCTCAACCTCCGAATTGTTGACTCCTGAACGGATTGACTCAGATTGACTGGTTCTTGAAGTAGTTTTGCCCCTGGTTACCCAACTCCTAGGATGGGAAACTTTTGATTCGACTGGTCATTGAATTCTTGAACCGTTGGTGATAAATTGCTCTGGTGTGAGCCTTAAGAAGAAGTTCAACCTCTGAGATGCTGACTCTTGAAGAGATTGATTCGATCAACTTATTCTTGAAGTAATTGCCCCTGGCTGGGCTTCTCTTACCAAGTTGAATTCCCTAACTGGCTGAATTCGCTGGGACTCCATTGATGCTTAATTGACTTGCAAACAAACATTATTTATTTTAAAAATTGGCAAATTTAATGCAACATTTATGCAAGTTTTGAAATCACAATTTATCGGTATGATAGTGATACAGTGAAGCTGATTAAAAATAAAATAAAAGTGGATCTAGCCATTTTATGGAATGGCAGATCAAGCGATCAATACAAATAATTAGCAAAGATCGTTAGGAGTCAGGTTAACACAACCTTGTTGTAGTATGCTCTCGAAATAAACCCTGCCTCAATTAGGACTTTTAAGGGTTGTAACGTGGTTTGGTTCACGGTTTATGAAACAAAAGATAAAAGGCTCAAAATTTATTTGTACCCATCCCATCTTCGTGATGAACTCCAATCCCATGTTCAGTTAAATTGACACACGCATTCATATCTCAAAACTCTTTTTGACAATGCGCGATAGGGATCAGGATTTGAAAGCGATGACAGCCACCTTGCTTTATCCTTGCTTTGCTGAGGATTTGATAACTTCATTAACTTTCGCCTAAGTCGTCTTTTCCCGTTTTTGACTTAGTAGACTTTTTCTTTGTATATCTTTTTCCTTACGTCATCCTTTTGTTGAATGGTTATGACTGCCATCTTATTGGATGATAGAGAATGCGTACTTCAAACTTTGGCTTTTCACGACTTCTTTGGTGCGTGAATGAAAGTACGTTGCTGATCCTTCTTGAATGAGATATTGGATCTTTTGAAGATTGGATGCAAACAGATTAACTGAACCGACTACCCTGCCCCAGGTTTGAAATTAAGGGTTTTTGCATTTTTGAAAAAGAAAACTCCTACTTCTAGGCTCGAAGGGGTTAGCGAGGGATTATCTTCCTTATTTCACCGGTGTTTGGGAATTTGAAATAATGCCTGTACATCATTGGCAAGGTTTTAATTGAGAGCATCCAAATGGAGAATTCAGGTATCTGGTTTTCATCATCCTCCCTCCAATCTTTGCTAAAGCAAAAGTTTGATAAACAAAAGATAGAAATATATTTTTTGCTTTTTGTAATAATGAAAGAAAACGAGTGAATACGAATGGATTGGTTCAAAATATGCATAAACATTTCATTAATCTTGCCAATTTTAAACAAACAATGCTAATAAGCAAATACAAAAACAACATGCAGAGAAAAATACAACAATGCTGAAACAAACAGGTGATTGCCAGCTTTAGGGAATTGAAAATGTCTTGATTTGCTGTCTTCAAGAGATACACCAAGAAGTCACTCAGGCGAGAGGTTATCATGCACCAATAGGTTTTCTTCTGAAAAGGATATGCACCTTTTGTCGATCAAATGTTGTACCTTGGCTTGAAAAGCTCTGCAGTCTTCAGTTGAATGCCCCAATGATCCAACATGATATCCACATTGCTCATGTGAATTATACTCAGGCGGGTATGGCTCCGCCCATGGCTTGAGAGGTTTGGGAACCACCAACGAGTATTGAATCAAAGGTTGCAGAAGTTGAGTGTATGATAAGGGTACTGGGTGAAGAGGAGCATTCCTTCTTTCCAGATTGTTGCGAGACTTAAGTGGACTCTGATGCTGATTCAGATATCCTTGGCTCTGGGCTTGCTGACTTGGTCGAGAGTTGTCCCTGATAATCGGAGTAGTGTCTTCAAATGAAAGAATGTCCTTCTCAATTAAATATTTCACAGCGCATTTTAAGGCATAACAGCCTTCCAAATCGTGTCCTGAAGCACCATCGTGGGATAGACAACGGACATTTGGATTGTAGTTTGCTGGGAGTGGATCTGGTAAGGGACCGAAAGGCTTTGGAGCAACCAATCCTTTCTTCAACAATGAAGGATATAATTCCGTGTAGGTGATAGGGATTTGAGGAGTTGGAGGCCTTCTCCCTTGTCTTCTATTCTGATTTGAAGCACCCTCCGGGTAGGAATCCTGAGCTCTCAACCTCTGACAAGCTGGCACTACTGGCTCACTAGGTACTGCTAGTCGCTTGTTGTGATGACCTTTGAGTTCTTCACACTCAATGTTGGATGTCATCTCCCTCGATTCACCCCCTACTTCTCCTTTGCTTCCACCAGCAGGAGTGGCGACATTGAAATTTCCAGATGGTGTCCAGATACTCTTGTGAGAAGGCAAAGACGCTCCATCAGTTATGCGCACGACCTGTTCTTTATGATACAAAATTTTAAGAACCTTCATAGGTCTCTTTCCCTTCTTATCTCCTGGCTCAACAATCAATTTGTCTGCAATTGGCTCTCCTTCTTGGGGAATTAACGACTTAATAACACCTTGTAACTCGAAACTCTGGCATTCTTCGGTAGGGTGCCCCAAGGCTCCAGTGCGGTATCTACATTCAACCTCTGGATGGTCCTCTTCAAGGATTAACCTTTTACTATGAATCAACCTTTGTACCCAGACCTTCAATTCAGGGCAAGTATTCAAATCATGTCCTACCACCCCTTTATGGAATTCACACATTGCATTTGTATCAGGGTTGTACCATGTATTTGGCGATGGCACAGGTGCGTAAGGAGTCATCAATGAATTTTGGATAAGTAACGGGTAGAGCTTGCTGAGTGGCACTGGTATGGGTTCATAGTGAACTTCACTCCCTTTGTTCTGATACTGCCCCTTGTTTCGCTTTCGCTTCTTTTTCTGACCTTGAGAAGAAACTGCCAGAGGATGTTGAGGTACTGACTTGAAAATCAGAGGTTGATTTTGACCTAGTAGGGGAGATCCATGGGTTGGCAGCTGAGGAGTTGCCACAGGGAAACGATCTTGATTCAAGGCAGCATCAAACGGAGGTAGGACATTAGCTCTCTCTGCTGCGGCTATGGGCACAGGGCGACCCTCCTTCTGCAACAAAGCTTGTAAGGTTTCCAAGACCCATTCCATCTGTTTCTTCAAGGAAATAACCTCTTCTTTCAATAATTCCTGACTTCTTCTCAGTTCATCCACTGTTTCTTGAGACATAGTTCTTAATTTTGGACACGTGCCGGGAATCAAACTCTGAACTCGAGACAAAGGATAGAATGAGCTTGTTCAGTGGGAGAAAAATGATATGCAAGGTAGATGCAATGGTATGCGAATGGATGCAAAGCAAGGCTGGTTTCAAGGAACTCAAAAGTAAATGCAAACACCCAATTATAAAAACTTTTCCAAAAGGAATTATAAGCTGAAGTTTGCCCATGGTTAAACTTGCGATGTTTGCAATAGACATCTCTTTGTTCCTTGAAGACCTCACTGAAATGATGCATATGATGCGTGAATGCAACAAACACAAACAAGGCTTAGGTTCAAAGCTTGCATGAGGTCAAAGGTTCAACCCTCCCAAAAGGTATGTACTATGGGTTTATTTGTACCTGTACAACGGGTTCTAAAGGTTCCCAGAATCACTGTCCCATCTTTCGGATATTACCGACTTCCCAACTCGACTTGGTAATCAGTAATATTCTCAAGAGAGTCTCATCCGAGTGCAGTATCGCGTATCAACTATTTTGGATTTGCACCCTCATAGTCATCGCACTACATCCCTAAAAAGGCCAAGTGGGGGTAAATGTTCTAAGGTCCTCAGCATTAATGGCTCTCAAGTCGAATATAGTAATGTTTTCACGACTGAACTCGATCAACAAAACTACATCCGAGGAGGCCTCTGCTGAGTGGTGGTGTCTCAAGTCAACTTGGTCGGGACTCAACTCCCTACAAGCCTTCTTGAATATACCACCATCCTAACTTATTTGCACTCAAGTCCGGGTTAGGACTTATCTCACCACACATGGAACACCCAAAAATCCAAAAATAATAACAAGCAATACAACAACAAATATACAAATATACAAGGTGGGCTTAACCCTCAAAAATAGAATCCCCAGTGAAGTCGCCATTTCTGTCGCGGTGAGAATCGGATGCCAAGCTATTAAGTGAGCTTGAATCGCAAAACATTTATGTTCACCACCGACTTTAATTTAATCCAAAGGGAAAAGGGAAAAAGATCGTAAAAACCCTAAATGAGGAGAAACTAGGTTCGGGGGTTGATTATACCTAGGGAAGGTGTTAGCATCCTAAGCATCCGCAGTATCCTACGGGAACCTCTTGTTAATATTTGTATTATTGTTGTTTATTGCTTGCTAAAACTAATGGGAACCTAAGGTTTATTTCTAATGGTGCTCGCACAACATCGCATCGATGCCTACGTATCGGGTATAGAATCAGAGCACACGTAGTTCTCCTAAGGATTAACGAACACTTGGTTACGCTCAAGGTTCGCGGGGGAAGGTAAGTGTTATGGCAAACACTCACGTGACTTTAAGAAAGTCACAAAAAGTTGTAAAATAAAAAGCTAAGGACCTAATGGCTAAGGACCTAAGGATGAGGGATGGCTAAACTTCCTATGACATTGAGTCAACTGCAGGAGTTCTTTCCCTTTTGGATTGAAAAAGCATAAACAAAAATAAATAAGGGTGCAAGCTCCTAAGACTAGGCAAAGGCTGCTACTTGCAAAAATAAATGACAGCAAATAAAGTATGTGGATAATGCGAGGATAAAGGGCTTGGTAACTGGCTATGGCTCGATATATGGATCGAGAATGCAGGGGTGGAAAACAAGCGTAGTGCGACAAATTGTTTAAGTTGGAAACTGTGCAAGGTAATGAACTGTGCAGATGGCGATCGTAAACGACCGACTTACGTGTGTGAGTGAAGTGTAGTGAATTTCACTTGGCGTTGGACCAAGGAATTATTATTTTTGAAATTAAGTTAGTATGGTGTAGAAATATGGGGAATAAATAAATAAATAAGTGAAATAAAGTATGGAATAAATTAAATGGAATAACTTAAATTAAATAAAATAAATAATGAATTAAATGGAAAGAAAAATAAATAAATATAGAAATAAAATGCAATGGCCTCATATGGTCACGATTAATCAAAGATAATTTATCGTGATTTTTGTAATATCATCGGCCCTTAAACGCGATAGGAATAGATCAAATGAACATTAAAATAAATATTATGTATATTTTAAATTTTTTTCTAAAAGGGGTAAACATAAGAATATGGTTAACTAAGCACGTATTTTAAAAAAAATAAGATAGAAGAGAAGAAAATGAATTTGAAATATTTTTTGTATTATTTATTTTTTTTATGTATACATAAATATCTAACTAGAAAAGAAAATTTTAAAAGTCTTTTTATTTATATATATACATGGATTCTTGACTAGAAAAGAAAATTTGAAATTAAAAGTTTCTTTTTGTATATATTTTATATGGATGTAAACTCCTAACTAATTGTAATAATAAAAAAGAAAGTTTTGAAATTAAAATCTTGTTTATTTATTTTATATATACATTTAACTAATTATAATAATAATAAAAAAAATGAACATTAAAATGCTATTTGTTTATTTAATATATATAAATGAGAAAATAAAAAGAAAAAATTAAGTTAACTAAAGTATTTAACAAAAATTAATCTAATAAGCCAATTTTAACTAAAGGATTAAAAAAAGATTTAAAGACTGAAAGTTGGTAACGGGCCCATGGGGCGCTGGGCAGGAGACGGGTCAAACCTGACCCGGTTCAGGTTTATGAACCAAGAAAAAGGAAAAGAAAAAAACCTAAGATGAAACGCAGCCGTTCTCCATCTCTCAGTTCTCCCAGCTTCGTCTCTCTCGCTCATCTCTCCGTTCATCTCCCAATCGCTCTCGGTGACGGATTTCCGGCGGCTCTCAGTCTCTCAATGGCTCAATCGCATGTCTCTCTCTCAACGACCCTCTCACAGCCAGCTCTGTCTCTCTCGGAACTCTCCGCGGATTTAATTCAAGGGTTTCGGAAAGGGGTGGCCGGCGGCTTTGTGATAACGGAAAGGGTGAAGGGTGGTGGCCGGCGCGATTTCGCGATTGGGTTTCGGAAGGGGTGGCTGAAGGGTTATGTTGGGTACGAGGTTCACGATTTGGGGCTAAGGGTTTGAGTACGGTTTCGGAGTTGGATGCTCTTTACTCAGGTTTGCTTCAGTTAAACTTTTCTTTTCCTCATTGTTTCTCTTCATCTCAATCTCTCTGGTTTTTCTCTGGTTTGTGTTGTTGAGGGTTGCTGAAATTTTAAGGTGAATGGATTTGCGGTTGAGGATGTCACAGAAAGGGTGAAGTTCGTGGTGTTTTGAGGGAGCGGATTTTTTAATTGGTATGGTGGTGGCTTCGACAGGTTCAGATCGGCGGTGGATTCAGGTTTGATGAAGGAAGGTTTGCGTTTGTGGTTTATGAAATGGCGGTTTCGACGGAAAGCTTAATGAGAGGGATTTGGTCTTGGTTCGTCGGTGTTTTTGGGTTTGTTCAAGGTTGAAGAAGGTGCGGTGATGCTGTTTGAAAAGGTGAGTCCTCCGTTTTTTCTGTGTTGTTTTGAAAAAGTTTCGAATTGATGAAAGGGGTTATTAACAGGTTTCGAAGGATTTAGTATTTTTCAGTTTGAAGGTCTGTTTGTGATAGATTGTCGGTTTGGGGATAGGATGGCGGCTGTGGTTTCAGTTTCTAACAGCTTTCGGTTTTGCGCTATTCTTTTTATTTCTGTTTTTTCTGTGTTTGGGTAGACTTGATGAAGGTAAAAGGGATAGTTTTCAGTGGTTTTACGGTTGTCCTGGATTTCGTGACCGAAACAGGTTTGTTGTCGTTGGTTTGTATCGAAGGATTTGCTGGTGATGCGGGTGGTTCTGGGTTATGTTGAAGCGGAGAGTTTAACAGGTTACACATGGTTGGCCCTGTGATTTTCAAGGTTGATGAAAATAAGTTGTTGAGGGTTGAAATATGGTGAGTTTACGATAATGAACGGAAGAAACGAGTACCTTGGTTGCTTTTTTTTGAAGTTTTATTCCCCCCCCCTCATCTCATGAAACTTGGTTCTGTTGGAGTGGTGGCTCTGTTTCATGGCTTTTTGGCAGGTTTGAAAGGGGTTTGGAGGTGAGTTTATGAGGTGTGATGGCGGCAGTGGATGGTGTGCGGTTTTGAGAGGTGGTGAAGGGAGTTTGGTAACTTCTGTGTTTTGAAGGTTGCGGAAGGTGGAACGATTGTGGAGATTTCGGAGATTTGTGAGTTTCAGAATCAGTTTGGCTTTTTTGTTGGTGGTATAATGATGATTTTCTGTTAGTTTAATTTTGGTTTTTTTTTAGTTTTAGTTTTGTGTTTGGATGATGGCAGATTTTATGAAGAAGAAGGCATGTGGAGGGATTCGGAAACGAGACAAAAAAGGTATTGTTATTGATGATGAGTAAGGAAAAACTTGGTTTGCAAATTGGTAAAAAGATTTGTAGTTACAGGTTAATTTGTAGAAAAAGTGTTGAAGGTGATGTAGCAATTTGGTCATTGTTGTCTTAATAAAAAAACTAATGAAGGTTGCATTTGAGTTCCCCTTTTTTTTTATGCATTGTGCTTATGGTGATGAAGTTTTAGATTTTTTGGAGTTTTTATGTGACTTTTATTTTTGTATGCAGATTTAAAATGAAACCAAAAGAAAAGAAACTATGAACAAAAGCTGAAAAGAGTTGGAGGGAGAAAAACCATACCACCCGAACGTTATCGGGGTGAAGAATCCTCGAGGTAAGCTTCCCTCTCTTTGTTGTTGCTGTTGTTGCTGAACTTTGTTCTCCCTTTTCCCTTCCTTTTTTGAAAATTAAGTTGCTGGATTTTGAATGAGTTTTAAGGCTGGATTGGAAACTGTTTTAGCTGTTTGGGTGTTGCTTTTTAAGGCTTGTAACAGAGTGTGTTTGGTTGAATTTTTTTGGTTTTTTGAGTGCTAAGTTTGTGAGAGAAAATGATTTGAGGGTTGTTTGTAATGTAACAGTATGGGGCTGTTTTGGGTGGTTTTGAATGCTGAGTTTTTTGTGGTTAGTGGCTGAGTTTCTGTGTAGTTGAGAGGCTGAATTTTTGTGATGAAATGAGGGCTGCTTGCAATGTGTATTTTCTGTGTTGAACTGATGTGTTATGTGTGTTTTTATTGGCAGATTTGTTGTCCTTGTTGCTTGCCAATGAAGGGTTGGAGGAAGGGAGACAAGTGCTGAATTTTGCAGCAGTGGTGGAGTAGTGGAGCAGGCTGTTGGTGGCTTGGAGCAGGCTGTTGGTGGCTTGGAGCAGGCTGTTGTGTGCTGCATTTTTTTGTAGTCTAGCAGAATTTTTTTTGTACATTTTCTTGTAATTTTCTATGCAATGTAATTGTAACAAAACAAAGTATTTGGGAATAAAAAGAAATATTTACATTTGATTATAAATTTGAAATTGAACACTAGTGTTGAGAATGAGAATCTTAAATAAAAATCTAAACATAAACTCTAATTAGAAATGAATTAACAGATATTAAACTTAACATTAAAAATAACTTATAAACTTTAAATAAATAAACTTGTAACTAAAATGAATAATAAAAAAGAAATTGGAAATAAGTTGAAAATGAAACCTTAAACTAAAAAAATAAAAATTAGAAATTAAAATTAAATTGGAAATATAAACTTGAAAAATGGGCTAAAAGAAATAAACAAATAGAGATTATAATTAAATTAGAAATGGCACTAAACTAACTAAAAAAAAATGATGAATTAAAAATAAAAGTTAAAAAAAAGAAATAGAAATGAAATTACATTTTTTTTTAAGATCTTGAAATAGGAAATAAAATTACCTTTTTATTTAACGAAACTTTGAGAATAATAGATAGAAATTAAAATTAACATTAAAATTAAAACACGAAAATAAATTAAAAGGTTAGAAATGAGAATTAGAAATTAAATTAAAATGGAAGCTTATAAGTGAAAAGAAATTAAGAATTATAAACAGCTAGAAAAAATAAGAAGAAAGCAACAGAAAAATAAATCGGGAAAAAACCCTGCAAAAATGCGATAAAAGTATGATTATGATATGAGCGATTAGGGGTAAAATTTGGGGTGTGACACTATCTATTGGACGTAATTGACGAATGTGTAAGAGAAATGGAATTGAAAGAAACTACCTATTCTGAAATTATGAAAATTCAAATCCCTCCGATTTTTGAAGATGATAATTAGCGTGAACCATATCAGGATGATAGTCTAAGTGAAAGTTTAGCACTTACATCGGATCCCATGCCAAGTAAGAATAAACCTACATTAGAGTTAAAAACTTTACCTAAGAACCTAAGATACGAATTCCTAGACGCCAAATGTACAAGACCAGTTATAATCAATTCCAGTTTAGGAACAATTGAAACAAAGAAACTTTTAGATGTCTTAAAGAAATATCCAACTGCATTAGGATATAACATATCTGATCTCAAAGGAATATGCCCTTCAATCTGTATGCATCGTATTCTGCTAGAAGAAGATTGCAAAACCTCCAGAGAATCTCAAAGAAGAATTAACCCAATCCTTAGCACTGTAGTAAAGGAAGAAGTTAAGAAACTACTAGATGTTGGAATAATATATCCAATCTCTGATAGTAAATGGGTTAGCCCAGTACATGTAGTACCAAAGAAAGGAGGTATCACTGTTGTGAAAAACGCTAAAGGCGAATCGATATCACAAAGAGTAGTGACAGGACATAGAGTGTGCATCGATTATCGTAAACTAAACAAAGCCACTCGAAAAGATCATTTCCCACTACCTTTTATAGATCAAATGTTAGAACGATTAGCCAAGCACTCATATTTCTGTTATCTTGATGGTTACTCAGGATTTTTCCAAATCCCTATCCACCCAGATGATCAAGAAAAGACTACATTCACATGCCCTTATGGAACGTTCGCTTATAGACGAATGCCTTTTGGATTATGCAACGCTCCTGCAACCTTTCAAAGATGTATGATGTCAATCTTCGCAGATTTCATAGACAACATCATGGAAGTGTTCATGGACGACTTCTCTGTATGCGGGCAAAGTTTTGAAGGATGTCTATCAAATTTAGAAATGGTGTTAGAAAGATGTGTAAAAGTAAACCTCGTGCTTAACTGGGAGAAATGTCATTTTATGGTCAGAGAAGGAATCGTACTAGGACACGTTATATCTGACAAGGGAATTGAAGTTGATAAAGCTAAGATAGAAGTCATAAAAGATCTTCAGCCCCCTAAGACCGTTCGAGAAATACGAAGCTTTTTAGGACACGCCGGTTTCTACCGACGATTCATCAAAGATTTCTCGAAAATCACTAAACCTCTTACCGGTTTATTAATGAAAGACATTGAGTTCATATTCAATGAAGATTGTCTTAAAGCATTCGAAACTCTAAAAACAGCCCTCATCACCGCACCAATCATGCAACCCCCTGACTGGAGATTACCTTTCGAAATCATGTGCGATGCGAGTGACTATGCTGTAGGCGCAGTTCTAGGACAGAGGAAGGACAAGAAACTTCACGCAATTTACTATGCCAGTAGAACCTTAGATTCTGCTCAGATGAACTACGCCACTACTGAAAAAGAATTGTTAGCAGTTGTCTTTGCGCTTGACAAATTCCGTTCCTACCTAGTGGGAGCGAAAATAATCGTTTACACAGACCACGCTGCTATCAGATATTTATTAACCAAGAAAGATGCTAAACCAAGACTCTTGAGATGGATTTTACTCTTACAAGAGTTTGACCTTGAAATAAAAGATAAGAAAGGTACTGAAAACGTCGTAGCGGACCATTTATCTAGAATAGAAGGTATTAAACCCGAACAAGTGTCGATTAACGATGATTTTCCGTATGAACAGTTGATAGCACAAATAGGAAGCGACCCAGTTCAGTTAGTCATAGATGAACCAGAACCCGTGGAAACAATCCAAACAACCGTAGGACTGCCATGGTACGCTGACATTGTCAACTACCTAGCTACAGGAGCTCTTCCACCTGATTTAACCTATCAGCAGAAAAAGAAATTCTTTCACAATCTCAAACATTACTATTGGGATGAACCATTATTGTTCAAAAGAGGACCCGACAGAATCTTTCATCGATGTATTCCCAAAGAAGAAATAGAAGATGTCATTGCTCATTGTCATTCATCTCCTTATGGTGGACATACAAGCACTTCCAAGACTTGTGCAAAAATCTTACAAGCAGGCTTATTCTGGCCTAATTTATGGAAAGATGTCCACATCGCTGTTATAAATTGCGATCGGTGTCAACGCACCGGTAATATTTCAAGAAGAGATGAAATGCCTCAAAAAGGAATATTAGAAGTAGAAGTCTTTGACGTCTGGGGAATAGATTTCCTGGGACCATTCCCATCATCTTTCGGTAATAATTACATACTAGTAGCTGTCGATTATGTTTCAAAATGGATTGAGGCTATAACTTCTCCTACAAATGACACACGAGTAGTAATTAAGCTTTTCAAAAATATAATCTTCCAAGATTTGGTGTGCCTAGACTCGTCATAAGTGACGGTGGCTCGCACTTCATTTCAAAAATCTTTGACAAATTACTATCTAAGTATGGAGTCAGACATTGTGTAGCAACACCATATCATCCACAAACAAGTGGACAGGTCGAAGTCTCAAACAGAGAAATTAAACAAATCTTAGAAAAGACTATCGCCATATCTCGGAAAGATTGGTCATCTAAACTTAATGAAGCTTTATGGGCTTATAGGACAGCTTACAAGACACCCATAGGAACTACACCTTTCAAATTAGTATATGGAAATTCTTTCCACCTCCCGGTAGAACTAGAACACAAAGCATATTGGGCGATAAAAACTCTCAATATAAACTATAATGCCGCAAGAGAAAAGCGAATCCTCGATATTAACGAATTAGAAGAGTTAAGGTTAGATGCTTATGAGAATGCTAAGATATATAAAGAAAGAACTAAGCGATGGCACGATAAACGCCTATCTAGGAAAGAATTTAGTGTGGGAGACGTTGTACTCCTCTTTAATTCAAGACTTAGGCTTTTTCCTGGAAAACTAAAATCTAGATGGTCAGGACCCTTTGAAATAACTAGAGTGTTCCGAGCGGAGCAATAGAAATTAAGGGTAGGAATAGTGAGTCGTTCACAGTAAACGGACAACGTTTAAAACATTACCATAAAGTTGAAAATAGAGATTATGCAAATGGTCTAAGGCTTTTAGAGCTGTCCACTAATTTCCCTGATTAATCTACCCCTGAGCATTACGTCAGGCTTATGACGATAAAAACAGCGCTTAGTGGGAGGCAACCCATTTTATCATTTTATCATTTATCATTTATCATTTATCGTTATAATGTTTTTGTTTTATAGTTTTATTTCATTACTACCATTATTGCTTTTATTTATGCATTTATTTTCTTATTTTCTTTATTTTAATTTTTATTTTCTAAATCACTTTTACAGATTTTCTAAAGTCTTTTCCACTTTCCTTCTCCCCCTGATTTGTTTCCTCCATATTTACACTAACTATGGCTAACCAACCGAGAAACATTATGGAAACCAAATTTAGAGGTAGGAACCAAAGAATGAAATTTGAAGAGTTATCACAGAGACCAATGGATTTGACTCTGTACCCGGATGATCTGACTATGGAAACTTTAGGTATACATGATAGCATCCTATACCTGTTTAACCAACTTGGATGGGAGAATGCACTAATAAAACAAAAGTTTGTGACTTACCACGAGCTCACCCTTGAGTTCTTAAGCTCCTTAGTTTACTTACCCGAGCGCGGTTTTGGATTCAGGAAAGGATTTATCAGTTTCCGACTATTCGGAATAGAATATGACTTTAACCATAAAGAACTAGCTGACTTATTAGGATTCCCTAGTGGACCCTTTGCTTTTACTACCACACAGGTAGAATTGATGGACATTGAGCTAGACTTCTTTTGGGGAACTTTAACCGGAAATTACCATCCTGAGCCAAATAACATGAACAATGATGAGATACATAACCCTGATATCCGCTATTTCCATAAGATCCTTGCCCACACCTTCATTGGAAAAGAAGAAAACCTTACTGGAGTATCTAAAGATGAGATATTCATTATGTCCTGTCTGACTAATGGACAGCCAGTTAATGGTGTGCCTTTCATGATGCAAACCTTCACCCGAATCCAAGAAGAACCTGATCTACCCATATTGGTAGGAGGCCTTGTCACCATGATTGCTGATGCCTTAGGACTTAGATACCAATTACACAAGTGTAACCGTTTAGGTACCATCCGTCTTATGAATCTGAACTTTTGCTTTAACCGCCATATCATAAGAAATTTAGGACAACCACCTTACGAGTACCTAATCAGGAATGAAGTAGTAACCCTGTTCACATTACCAAACCATGCTAGAGTCAGTGTTCACAATAAAGATAATTGGTTTTATGAGCTTAGCCCTCCTGACTATCCATCCACTCCCGAAACACCACAATCTTACAAGATAAGGGATGATATAATGACCGATGTAGAAAGTGACCCTGAGACACCTCCTGGTTACCATGACATTGAACACACTAATGAAGTGATTGAAACCCCTGAAGTAAATCAAGTAGGATATGCTGACAACTTAAAGAAAATTATGAATACTCTTGAAGTTTACCAAGCCGATATTAATGCTGTTAAGGATGAGGTTAAAAGCATGTGATTGGATGTTATATGTTTAACTTACATAACGTGTGAGCAATTCTACCATTTAAACTCCGCACTTGAAGATTTGAAGAAGCAACTTTGAAAATGCTGTAGTGATTTAATTTATTTTACTTCTTACTTTTGTTTCTAGTTAGTTTTAACATTTTGCAAACATTTTCGTACCTTATTTTATTAATGTAATTTTCCTTCAATTATATCAAAAGCAAAGTACTTCTAGTTTTGCCATTTTCTATTTTAATCAATTTCTATGCTTTCCATTACTTACTGTTATATTTAAATTGATTAATATTTTTATTTCTCGTGTGATGAAATTTGCTGCTAATATATGTTGATCCAATATTATATATAGTGTTTGTGTTGGAATTAAATAAGAAGTGATAAAAAAGAGAAAAATTGCATTGAACGAGTGAGATAATGCATTCTGTGAAGAAAAATTATAAGTTTTTAAGCCCTCACGGTCGTCATCCATCTATCACGATCGTGACAAGCTAATTAGCGCGTCACGACCGTCACTCATCCCTCACTACCGTGACGACCCCTGTTATATGAATTCTGAGAAACATAACCGTTCTTCTTCGCAGAAACCACTTTTCCACTTCCACAAAAATTAGAAACCCCCCATTATCTCCTCATTATCCCGTAACCTCCCATTACCCTCAATCAATTTCATTAACCTCTCCATTTATTCCAAACTCCTCACATTCACTCCTTTCACTTTAATCAGAACCAAATTCTTCACATTTTTCATTTTCTCACAAAAACTCAAAACCTCTCATCTCTCATTCTCGTACTTGCATGCAATGGAAGAAATCCAATTTAGAGATGGTGAACATGGAGAAACTCAAAGACAAAAGTTTATCAGGTTTCAGAACCGTGGCGTCCAGCCCACTCGGTATGTCGACATTGACTGCTTGAGGGAGTTAGGACTGCTCAACGGCGTGAAGCTCCTGCTTAGGCATGTTGGTTTGTGGCACTTGTTCAGTCAACCACAGCCAACATTCGAACTCCTCACATTGGAATTTCTGAGTTCGTTTCAGTATGTTACACCTTCCGGTTCATCAAGTCAGCTCACCGGCATTGCAAAGTTCAGAATGCTCGGACGAGAGTTCGAAATCACACAAACAAGGATCGCCGAACTGTTAGGTTTCGATCACGGCGACGATGCTCATCTCCGCGTGCCAGACAACTTCAGCGAAACCGCTTTCACCTTGTGGCACGACATCACCAACACCCGTGCTACTGCCTTTCAGAGTCTGAATGCTACCCACATCCATAACCCGGCGATCCGATATTTTCATCGCATCATCTGCAATACTATTTTTGCAAGAGAGAGCAATCACAAGCTTAACTCCTAGGAGCTCTTGTTCTTGCACTGTGCCTTAAATGACGAGCGCATCAATGCTGCCCCATTCCTTTTATCACATATCCAGTCTGTAGCGCAACGAGGCGCAACCCCCTTCTACATAGGCGGGATTGTCACCACCCTTGCCATTCAGCTGGAGCTTGGTGACCTGATTATTCATTTGCCTCGCAGAGCCGCAGAGTTGCTTACAAAGAACTATTGCAGGTCCGCCCACTTGATATCTCAGAGAGAGGATGGCAGGTTTAACCCTGTTATCCAAGGCACCGTTTATCATCACATCAACTTGCCGTGTCGTGACCGCATCGATCCGTCCAACCGAGCCAACTGGCTATTTGCTTTACCGGATGCTGCAGGCCACGTCCCCATTATTGATGAGCAGGCCGATCCACCAGTGGACGAGATGCAGGATACCATGGATGTTGCTGAGCCAGTACAGGACATTCCTGAGTCCTCCACCCGACAGCCACCTGCGCAAGAATTCACACTTGAAGACGTCCTCCGTGCGATTCATCAGCAGAACCAGATGAATGCCGCACTTGAGCGAAGGCAAAAAGAGCAACATGATGCATTACTTTTAGCTGTTGCCACCAACCAGAGGACGACAGATGAGAAGCTCGGAGAGATTTTTAGCGAGCTAGAGGCTTTGCGAATTGATATCACTGCTCTCACCGGCACCGGTTCTGATCCTGAAGCAACTCCGTCCAGACGCTCCCGCACCAAAAGCCGAGGCCGTGGTCGTCAGCAGCCTTAGTTTATGTTTATGTTTTTCCATTTCTGTTGTTTGTATTGTATTTTCCCCGTTATTATATCACAACATTGAGGACAATGTCTGATATAGTGTGGGAGAGATACCTTTCCTTTTTCCGCATTTTCCTTTCCGCACTTTCCATTCCGTTGTATTTCCCTTTCGTATTTTAATGAAACAAAGTAATATTTGTGCTATTTCTTTAGTTTCGAATTTCCCCCGTTTTATTTAGCCATACCGAAAATTTTTATCTTCGCACTACCCGACTTACCTACGAAATCGTAGTTAGGAAGCTGAGAAAGATCCAACAAGATCAATACAGTCTTGACACCTTAGACTTCCTACTTAAGCATTCCGTTCCGATAATTGTTACGACTACACCATAAGTTTCAGTTCTAAAGTAACCCCTAGTAGTTTATACTAGCAGTCAGCACCGTCTGAACACAAACCACGTGGGGAGCCGATGAACATAAGTGTTTGATGCCTAAATCTATAATGATCCTTCATATCTCGATGCCAATAAAAAGAAATTGCACCAAAGTACACGGTCGCATATAAGAAACGAGAAATATGAGAAGGAGTCCATTGCGGGTTGGTTCAGAGGTACCTGGTTCTGAACTTGGTAGGGCGTGCTACGGCTCGATCCCCCACAACCTCCAAATCGGATAATATATATAGGGTTGCCACATTCGTGTACCAGACCCCGTGTTTATAAAGGATCAAAGTCACTAACCGGCTACTCCACTACGTGCATGCTAAGGCAAAGGGCTTAATGTGATTGCGCTAGAATGAAACCGGGTGAAATAAGATCGAAAGACTCTAGGTGGAACCGTAACGCAATTACCGAATTTTTCGTTTAACGGGAAGTCGACGACTTAGCTTGTTGCTTGTGTCATTAGTGTATCGTTAGTGTTTTATTCTAGTACCGGTTTATCTAGCAAAACAATTCCTCGTATGGTTTGTTTTGAGTACGCGTCGATGGAAACCTGTCCGATCATTTTTCAACCGACTATTTGCTTGAGGACAAGCAAAGGTTTAAGTTTGGGGAAGTTTGATAACGAGAAAAAGTATCATTCTATTACTATGTTTCAATGCCGTTTTATCGCACATTTATCGTATTAACACCCGATTCTTCGAGTTTTCTTTGTCATTTTGCAGGTATAACAATTATAGAGCTAAATCATAAGCCAAAATTGAAATGAGCAAAAACAAGCATGAAAAGAAGAAGAAGAGAGGAATTCTGCATAATGCTGCATAATTTGCAACAGTCACGACCGTCACCATGCTGTCACGACCGTGACACGCTAATTGGGCCAATCACGATCATAACCAAGCCGTCACGACCGTGACACGCTAAATATGAAGATAACACCCGTGACACCCTTGTTACGAACGTGACAAAAGGGAAATTAGGTTTACTTGGAATGAATTGGTCATGAATGTGCTACGTGAAGTCAGTAACGTTTCCTATTCTTCTGCAGACCCAGTAACACAAATTTTTCCTGGATTCTCTCTTCAACACCGAATCCCACGTATGGATTTCAACTTCCAAGCCCAAATTATGTTTCCTATAAATAGCTTTATTTCAAAGTAGAAACTACAGAGTTTTATTTTAAATTTTTCTTGCGGAAGCTCTGCCGTATTTTACTTGCACCCTATTTCATTATTTTTCCAGCAGTTATTTTTGTTCTTGCTTTAATTTCCATATCCCAACCAAATCAAATAACAATTTCCAACATTAGGAAATTGTTATTATTTAATTTTTTTTAAGCCTTCAGCATTTCGTTTGTATTTTATTTTCGATTCCGGTTCGCACTCCGAGCTTGCCAGATTGTGGAAGAAGGAGTTCTACATTATTTTTATTATTCAGGTTTTTAATTATTTCGCATTTACATTAATTTAATTTTTTATATTAAGAATTTATTTTTATTACTTTATAATGCATACTTTAATTTGTGCCCCTCTGTTTCTGCATCTGTCTGGTACAACAAATATGAGTAGCTGATTAATTTAGGCGGTATGTAATTAAAATACACTAAATCGGTAAAATCGAATCTAGGCTTAAAACAATTAAGAACTTAAAATTCTGGCTGTGACTTTTTATTATAAATATTAATCTTTTTGTTACGAGAGTAAGGAAAGTGTAATAGGTTAGGTCGAGACCACGAAAGTGTGAGATTTTAACCAGATAGCTAAAGTTAGGCATTTAATTTAAATACAGCGAGAGCGCTTTAAAATGAATTAGACTTATTAAGTTTCCAAAAATTATTTCTAAACACTTATGGGCTAGCGAGAGCAGGCATAGGGCTTTAGGAGTAAGATCTGAGATAAGACCACAAGAGTGTGAGTTAAAGATATTTAAACTGATAACCTCTACAGAATAAATTAAGTGAACCATCCTTATAAGCCTAGGTTAGATTGACCGCCTAAGTTAACATAATTACATACCAACCGCCTAATTATTATTTCATTAAACTAAAATTTAATTCCCGTCTTTAATTATTAAAAACAAAAAAAAAAATCGTGACAACCATTCACCTTAGCTAAACTAGTAAACCCTCTAGCACTAGGTAATCATAAAGTCTTTGTGGGATCGATAATCTTTTATATTACTTCGATAGGCTGTGCGCTTGCAGTTAAGATACCGCTAGACACATATTGTATTGCGTCTTTAGCCCATCACAAGCCTCCGCTCTTCTCCGGTGAATACTATGATTTTTGGAAAATAAGAATGAGGGCACATCTTGAAGCCCAAGGAGAAGGCATATGGGAAGCAATCGAAGAAGGTCCGCATAATCCTGTTAATGTGATCAACGGCGTTGGAACCGCAAAGTTGAAGAATATGTATGATGAAGATGATAAAAAGAAGATCCTAAATGAGAAGAAGGCAATCAACATACTGATGCGTGTTTTTCGCAAGTGTACGAACACGTTAGAGTAATATAAAAGATTATCGAATCCACAGAGACCAAGTGTCAATCTATCGTACCTGTTATTATTGTGTGTATCTAAGGCAACTGAATATAATGGTTGTAAGGAGTGCACAATGGTAAATAAAATAATAATTTTAAATAATTAATAAAGACAGGCTCGAATGTAATTCACATAATCGATTGATAATCCGGTACTTGTTAATAGAACTACTTATGGGCAATGTTTTCCACTTTGAGAAGAACTAATTTAACAGGAACTGTCGCTTTCGCGTATTCAGAACCGAGTTGTACTCTCTAATCAACCCCTCTTATTGTCACAGATAAAAAGGTGCGTACTACATTAGAGTAGTAAACCTATTTTTAAGAAATATAGTATCTTAACTAAGTTGAAAAGTATTTTAACCTGGATTTCTTAGCAAAAAGAGGTTCTCATGAACTAGACTCTAAACTTCATAACGCGTCCGAAAATCGTTTTAAAATCTCTTTTCTTTTTAATCTAAAAACTCCTAATGAACTAGACAAAGCGCTTTTGGCTGTTTTTGAAATAGTTAAAAACAATTACTTAAATTGAAAGATAAAATAGCCCTTAAGTGTTTCCACAAACAATTGTACGGATTACTGGTTCAATTACGATCCTTACATTCTAACCTTTATGGATTTAGTTAGACATGGTAAGGTAAAAGTTCTTTTTATAATTTTTCATAAAAGTAATTTAGTGTGAGTGCGGAAAGTAAATAAAAGTAGTGCGAGTGCAGAAAGTAAATAAAAGTAGTGCGAGTGCGGGAAATAAAGGTATTTAAAGCGAGTGCAGAAAATAAACAAAGGTAGTGCGAGTGCGAGAAATAAATAAAAGTAAAGCGAGTGCAGGAAATAAATAAAATAAAAAGCGAGTGCGGATAATAAATGAAAGTAAAGCAATGCAGAAAAATAAAATACGAACTGGAATTAAAATGGCGGCAGGATAAACTTCCTCCCAGAGTGCTCCAAAACTCGATCACACAGACGTATACAGACTCGATCACTCGATTGCAGTAACACCCCGATGTGGAATGATAACTGCTTTAAAATTGATATATTCCTAAGAGATTCTATGTTTGGATAAAGAAAAACGAAAATCTAAGGTCCTATTTATAGGAAAACAAAAAGCAGGAAAAGACTAGGATGCCCCCTCCACTAAAAAGTGGAGGGAAAAGTTTTTGCCTTGTGGCGCCCGCCACAAGGCCATGGCGCCCGCCATGAGGCTAATGGGGAATAAAAGAGTGGGGATCGTGGGTCTTGGCAGTTGTGGAGTGGTCTTGAGACATGGCCACGTCATGGCAGACTCCATGGCGCCCGCCATGGTGGATGCCGTAAGTGTAAAACGCTGAATTTCTTGGTTTTCGTCCGTTTCCACTCCTTTTTTGCTCCTTTTCTCGATTTAGGCCCCGATCACATAGAAATCCTGAAAACAAAGAAAAACAAAGTAATAACATAACAAAATAACAATAAAAGCTAAGAATGCATGCGAAATCGGAGTCAGAAATACGGTGAATTTTAGTGTTATCAAATTCTCCCACACTTAGACCTTTGCTTGTCCTCAAGCAAACAATAAAGCTCAAGGAAAAATGGTGTCAACACGTGTTTTTGGGCTAAAGGGCTTCTAAGTTCAAGTCAGGATGCAGTGACAAGTACTAACTAAGTGAACCAAGGGTACCATAATAACACAAACACAAACTTCAATCCTATATTAACCACCCCATGTCATCCCACAATACCTAGGCCTATCTTCTCATCTTTTTGGGTCCTTTTCATTCAGGGGCAATCACATTAAGCCCGTCATCCGTACATGCTTCATAGTAGAGTGACCGGTTAGTGATTCTGATCCATAACATAAGGTTTCTGGCACATAAGCATGTGTAAACCTGTTTTATTCGACCTAAATGTAGCTGCGGGGGATCGAATCATAATCTGCCCTACCAAGTTCAGTGCCAGATACCTCTGAACCAACTAACAATAGGTGACTGCAATTTTTTTCTTTTTGTGGCAAAAAAATTTTTCTTCTCTTTTTTTCGGTTTAAATGACTTTGTGAGGGTCACCTATCCCAGAGATTGCCTTTTTCTTTTTTATTTAGCACTGGATCATTCACTTATGTTCATCGGCCCCCTACGTAGAGCATGCTTAGGCCGGAGCTGACTGCTAGAATAAACTACTTAGGAAAATTTTTTGAATGATAATAAATGCCATGGTGTGGGGTTTAGGAGTAATTCCTATATTCAAGAGGTCTATGGTGCTAAAATGGTACTGATGTTTCAAAAAGTTGACCTAAGTCACCACATCCTAATCTAAACCTGTCTCAAAGCCCAAAAAACATGTGAAACAACATTGTTTTCTTTGTAAAAATTTTCTGGTAAGGCTAAGGAAATGGGAAAAAATGAGGATGTACTAAAAATGCACTATATTGGTGACTCGTCAGACTCATGCATTATCTAAGAAAATTAAACTAAATAACTTACTGAAAAGGGAAATAACTGAAAGGGAAATGACAGAAAGCAATAAAATCCCCTCCCACACTTAAATCGAACATTTTCCCCAATGTTTCGAAATAAGATAAGGAGGGTAACCTGAAAAACTATTGTGGAGGAGCACTGGTGCCCTCGCCGTCCTGCTGTGATGGTCTGGAACGACGGGATCTACTGCGCTGCTGGTCCCTCCGGTCGAGTCGTGTCAATAAGGTAGCCTGGGCACCTCGAACCTCTCGAAGGTTACCTAGGATGGAACCCTGAGTGGCCTCCATAAGCTGGTAGTGTCGGCGGTTGACTTCTCTCTGACGGTCCTGCTCTAATGTGATATCGTGCAAGGTACGGCAAACGTTGTTGTAAGCACGATCCGAAACCAATCGCGATTGTTGCATGAAGCTCATGTTGTCCGTCAGTTGTTGTGAAATAGTAGAGAGAAGGCCGTCTCACGTTTCCTCTCTAGCTGTCATATCACGCCACATCTCCTCAGGGACATAGAATCCAGGAGCAACACCTGCAACAGGGTTAGAGGAAGATGGTGCGGTGTGTGACTGTGAAGGATGATGGGGGGACATGTGAGGTATGGGAGACTGCTCTCTCCGATCATATTCTTCATCAGTGTCATGTGCCTCCCCATCAGGAATATTAGGAGGAAGTGGACCCAAAACAGGTGGAGCATTCAGATCATAGGTCCAGTTCCTTTCATTACGTACATTAGTACGTCTACTGCAAGGTAAAGCAACAGATGGGATCACTACCCCACGAACCATCAACTCATAACCACCCTCTCTCCTTGCTCAGCATAATTTCATGTCTTTTAGAAATTTCAAATTAATTGTGCAATGAGGAAGTGGTTCAAGTGTAGCTATCTCATTGTTCATGTCAAGAGCCCGAGCAATAGACGTAACAAGTCCTCCAAAAACAATCGGCCCTGTTTTATTAGTAAGTAAAGCCATGTGTGCAAGCATAAACGGGACCGGATTGATATGGGTACTAGTGAGGCATCCTTGCAAAAATAGGAGTTCTCTAGCATTTACCTTATTTGGACTCTCCCGGCCAAATATAGTACATGCCAAAAGATATCTGAAAACTCTTATGGCCGGGTTGTGGATGGTCGACGCAAGTATTCCTTCAAAAGAATTTATTGAAGTACTTGAAAGCCTCTGCCAAGAAAATACCTCGGTCGACCATTCCGCATCCAAAGGTGCCTCACAAATCGCACCTTCCCTATGAGGGATTCCTAACAAGCCTGTTAGTTCGTCGGTACTGAATTCGTATTCAATTCCAAACAGTCTAAAATTAACAGTACCAATTGTGCTAGCAGTGTTAGGACTGACAGTGTATATCAATGAACTTAAAAACTCAACTGTCATCCTCTCATAGGTAGGTTCCTAGTTAACAAAAATATTATGCAAGCCTAAAAAATCTAATAAATGAAAAACACTATGATACAGACCCAAAGCATACATACAGTTATCATCGCCGTACCTAGTCGAGAAAATTTCTCGACTCTGAAGCCTCTGAATAATTTTCCTTTGCCTATCACCCGGTCTTCCATCGCGAAGAAGAAATCCATTGAACTCCATTGTTGTTGCTACTTAAGAAGTGAAAAAGTGGTAAAAATGGTTTATGAGAGAAATGATAAAGGTTTGATTTTTATGGTTTATGGTGGATGAAAATGAAAATGGATTTTGGATAGGTTTTATAGATGGTGAGTATTTTGGAAATTGGGGAGCTTTAATGGGGTTCAATGGGGTTTTTGAAAGTTGTAAAAATGGGTTTTTGAAGTTGGAAGGTGTAAAAATGGAGGAGAAAGGGGATCAGCCCCGTTTTTGATGATGACGGTGTGGCGCCCGCCACAGGGGGTATGACGCCCGCCACAAGCCCATTTACTGCTGGGCCTTGGATTTTCACATCTTCTTTTGGGCCCTCTTGCACCGTCGGTCTTCGAGGGGGGGGGGGTCCGGATAGCGTTTTCTTCTCTTTTCCAAGTCATGAGGCTTGCATATTTTTTTTTTATGAAGACAAAAATGAATATATTTTTGTCTTATATTTTTTTTCTTTGCTTGACAAAAATAAAATAATTAAAAATCAAAAGAAAAGAGAAAAATCGACATTAGTGCACGAAATAATATAAATATATATAAGACAAACTCAAAGTACATGAAAAAAGAAAATGTAATAGATGCAATAATGTAAGATATGTCTGGAGATGCGAGAAATAAAATAAAGCATGAAAAAAAAAAGAAATTAAATACTAGGGTAATATCGTTAGTGTAGAACGAATCATGTGGTAGGCTTCTCCTCCTGGTTTGATCCACGAATCTCAGATATCTCCCTCCGAAGCTCTTCAATCTCCTGATATAGAGCATCGGCCTCTGAGGCATGAGTGAGATCAGAAACTTGAATCTGTAATTCCAAGTCCGCTACTTCCTACTTGAGCAGGGCAGTCTCCTTACGAAGCTCATAAATTTGAGTTTGTAGATCAGGCGGCTGCAGAGACATATTGTTAGACATAATAGTGATTCGGGGAGAAAGAGGTGTAGGAGTGTACTCATCGGCGGGAGGTGATTTCGGCTCTTCGACAGTCTCTCCATAACCCTCTAGAGCATAACTCCAATTAGCAAGATCATGGAAACTGGTCATCAGCGGGTCTGGTAATGTAAAGTAATGTATCACTTCACCGTCGATCAGTAATATAAACGTCTTGGGCTCAAAAGAAGCCCTCCTCATCAGTCCTCTGTCAAGACAAAAGTCAACATCCAGGGTAGTGTAGCAGCAGAAGGTCCTGAGGTGCAATAATTTGCGAGACAAACCCAATGCAGTAGCTATCTGTGTAACAATCCCACCGACATGTATAATGCCTACAGATGATCTGGCAACACTAGCAAGGCCCTTCAACAGAAAGTTGCCATAAGCAACTGGTCGTGACTAAGTTGCACAAAACAGTAGGAAAATCTCCTTTTCACTTAGCAGAGTCTCTGTATCTGGAAAACCGAGGAAAGAGTGTGCTAGAATCATCTGGAAGTACCTTAACGCAGGGTTGTGGATTACCTGAGAAAACTGAGTGGAAGGATCTTGGATCCCTCCACCTGAGATGTTAGACCAAAACTTTTTCACTTCTCTGCTCATAAAATACCCCATCGGTGTCTCTAGAATAACATCAGGAGTAGTCTGAAAACCTAGTAAATCACCAAACTCTTTGTGAGAGAAGGAGTAGTCAATCCCGAACAACCTGAAAATAGCATATCCACCGGGTCCAGCCCAAGGATCATAATGAAACGAGCCGAGGAACTCTAGAGTCAAGTTCCTGTAAGTGTTGTTCCTATCGTCAAACTGGTCCAACTGGAGTTGATGGCATACGAATCTGACGCTTGGCTCTATCCCCAAGGCATCCATGCAATCATGGTATAGGTACCTGGTAGGAGCCATAGGGCGCCTCATATGGACATAGTAACGCTCTCTCTGTGCGTCGTCTCTAAAGGCCACGTGCATGTCATCGGGGTTCTGAATTCTGCACAAGGTTAGCAAACAAGTCCTAAAAGCACATAAACATTAAATCGTTAGTCCTGACATAATAATAAAATAAAAAAATTAAAATAAAGTAAAAATAAATAAATAAAAAAGTACGTAAATAAGAAAACCATGGGTTGCCTCCCATGCAGCGCTTGTTTAACGTCATTAGCTCGACGACCGAATTTTATACATCATTTGAAGGATATGGTGGATCACTCAGAGTATGGCATGTGTATGTTGTTGGGATGTCACCTCCTTCGTAGGGCTTCAACCTCTGTCCATTGACGATGAACGGTTTACATGTTTGGTTCTTGATTTCAATAGCACCAGATCTTAGGATCTTAGATACTTCGAAAGGGTCAGTCCATCTCGAACAAAGTTTCCCTGGAAAAAGTCGTAACCTAGAATCGAACAGGAGAACAGGATCGCCTATTTTGAAGTCTATTCTTATGATTCTTTTGTCATGCCAAGCTTTTGTTCTTTCTTTGTATATGATGGCATTTTCGTAGGCAGATTGTCTGAGCTCTTCTAATTTGTGGATATCAAGGATACGTTTTTCACCAGCATTTAAGTAATCCAAATTCAAAGTTTTGATGGCCCAATAGGCCTTATGCTCCAACTCAAAAGGTAAGTGACATGATTTTCCATAGACCAATTGATAAGGGGTTGTTCCTATAGGGGTTTTGAAAGCGGTTCTATAGGCCCATAATGCCTCTAGAAGTTTCTGCGACCAATCTTTTCTAGATATAGAGATAGTCTTCTCAAGAATTTGTTTGATCTCCCTATTAGATACTTCCACTTGTCCATTGGTTTGTGGGTGGTATGGTGTTGCTACTCTATGCTTAACTTCATACTTGCTTAAAAGTTTATCAAATATTCTCGATATGAAGTGTGATCCTCCATCACTTATGACTAAACGGGGGGTTCCAAACCTGGGAAATATATAGTTTTTGAATAATTTGATGACTACTCTGGTGTCGTTCGTGGGTGCGGCGATAACTTCAATCCATTTAGACACGTAGTCAACAACTACTAAGATGTATTGATTTCCTAAAGATGGTGGGAACGGTCCCATAAAGTCTATACCCCATACGTCGAAGAGTTCTACTTCTTGGATATTTCTCAGAGGCATTTCATTACGTCTTGAAATATTTCCTGTGCGTTGGCATCTGTCACACTTGACAATGAAAGCATGGACGTCACGCCACATAGTAGCCCAGAATAGGCCAGCTTGAAGAATCTTGGCGTAGGTCTTAGATGTGCTTGCATGTCCACCATAAGGTGCAGAGTGACAATGCTCAATTATATTATGTACCTCTTCTTCTGGAACACAACGACAAAAAATGCCATTTTTACCTCTCTTGAAAAGAAATGGTTCGTCCCAATAGAAGCTTCTCACATCACTATAGAACTTCTTCTTCCGGTGGTAATTTAGATCGGGGGGTATGATGTCAGCGGCTAGGTAATTAACAAAGTCTGCATACCAAGGTACATTACTTATAGCTAAGGATTTATGAGAATGCTCATGCGGGTCTGGGTTATCATCTTCAATAGTTTCTAGTTGGGCTATCAGTCTATCATAGGCAAAATCATCATTTATGGGTACTGAGTCAGGTTTCAGGTATTCTAGCCTAGAAAGGTGATCAGCTACTACATTATTTGTGCCTTTCTTATCACGGATATCTAAATCAAACTCTTGCAGTAATAGAATCCATCGAAGTAACCTAGGTTTGACATCCTTTTTACTTAGTAAGTAACGAATGGCAGCATGGTCAGTGTAAACTATAATTTTGGCTCCTACTAGATAAGATCTAAATTTGTCTATGGCGAAAACTACAACTAGGAGCTCTTTCTCGGTTTTTGCGTAGTTGAGCTGTGCAGCGTCTAGGGTTCTAGTGGCATAATAAATTATGTGTAACTTTTTATCTTTTCTCTGACCCAGAACGGCTCCAACAACATAGTCACTAGCGTCACACATTATCTCAAACGGTTCTGACCAATCAGGGGGTTTCATTATAGGTGCTGAAATCAGAGCTTGCTTCAGAAGATTAAATGCTTCAGTACATTTTTCATCGAAGATGAACTCAGCATCTTTCATTAAAAGACCAGTTAAGGGCTTTGTTATTTTGGAGAAGTCCTTGATAAAACGTCGGTAAAATCCGGCATGTCCAAGAAAACTTCTTATCTCCCTGATAGTCTTCGGCGGTTTTAGATTCTCTATGACTTCTATTTTAGCTTTATCTACCTCTATACCTTTTTCGGAAACTATATGTCCTAAAACAATCCCTTCGGTGACCATGAAATGACATTTTTCCCAATTTAGCACAAGGTTTACCTCCACACATCTTTCCAGGATTCTCTCAAGGTTGATAAGACAATTTTTGAAGTCAGATCCACAACCTGAGAAATCGTCCATAAATACTTCCATGATTCCATCTAAATAGTATGCAAAGATAGACATCATGCAGCGTTGGAAAGTGGCAGGAGCATTACAGAGTCCAAAAGGCATTCTTCTATAGGCAAAAGTTCCAACAGGGCATGTAAAGGTAGTTTTTTCTTGATCTTCGGGGTGAATAGGTATTTGGAAGAATCCTGAATATCCATCTAGGTAACAAAAGTAAGAGTGTCTGGCTAGGCGCTCCAACATTTGGTCTATGAATGGTAATGGGAAATGGTCCTTCCTAGTTGCTTTATTTAATTTTCTATAGTCTATGCACATACGCCAACCTCCATCGGTTCTTTTTGCTACAGGTTCGCCCTTCTCGTTTTGCACGACTGTGATGCCTCCCTTTTTAGGTACTACATGCACAGGACTCACCCATTTACTGTCCGAGATCTGATATATTATACCTGCCTCTAGTAACTTAAGAACTTCAGTCTTAACTACATTACTCATCATAGGATTTATTCTTTGTTGGTGTTCTCTGGAGGGTTTTGAATCTTCTTCAAGCAAAATCCGATGCATGCATACGGATGGGCTTATTCCTTTTAGATCTGAGATCTTATATCCTAAGGCTGAGGGATACCTTCGTAAAACATCTAATAATTGGTCTGTTTCCTCTTGGCTTAAGGTAGCACTGACTATAACTGGACGGTTCATTTCTTCATCGAAAAATTCATATCTCAGGTTTTTAGGCAGTTCCTTAAGTTTTACGGTCGGTTTCATAGGGCAAGGCATAGGATCTGGGGTAAGAGATAAACATTCGTGAAGGTTATCATCAATGTAGGGTTTTTTATAATTGTCATCTTCCAAAATAAGGGTTGTGTTGCACCCCAAAATTTGCCCTCACAATACAAGACTTTGTGTGCTAAGAAGGTTCACAAGGTTCACAAGATTCACAATGCTTACAAAAACCTTTCATGAGGTTCATGGAGTCTACAAGTCACTTTATGAGGTTCACAAGGTTCACAAGACCTCCCATGAGGTTCACAAGATTCACAATGCTTACAAGACCTTTTATGAGGTTCATGAAGTTTACAAGACACTTTATGAGGTTCACAAGGTTCACAAGATTCACAATGCTTACAAAGACCTTTTATGAGGTTCATGAAGTTTACAAGTCACTTTATGAGGTTCACAAGGTTCACAAGGTTCACAATACTTACAAGTCACTTTATGAGGTTGACAAGGTTCACAAGACCTCCCATGAGGTTCACAAGATTCACAATGCTTACAAGACCTTTTATGAGGTTCATGAAGTTTACAAGACACTTTATGAGGTTCACAAGGTTCACAATACTTACAAGACCTTTTATGAGGTTCATGAAGTTTACAAGACACTTTATGAGGTTCACAAGGTTCACAATACTTACAAGACCTTTTATGAGGTTCATGAAGGTTACAAGACACTTTATGAGGTTCACAAGGTTCACAATACTTACAAGACCTTTCATGAGGTTCATGAAGTTTACAAGACACTTTATGAGGTTCACAAGGTTCACAAAGTTCAAAAGACTCACAATACCTCCCATGAGGTTCACAAGACATCTTATGAGGTTCACAAGGTTCACAAAGTTCACAATTGGTCAGAAGAGTTGACAATTCCTTCAGACAATGCACCTCCTAAGCAGTGCATCCAAAACTAGGGTTTTGACTTTAATCAGGCTAAATGGACTTCCAAGACTTCAAGTGAGCTTCATAGCATCTTATATGTGTATAATAACCCCCATGACAAGTTTCAAGACTTTTCTCAAAAGTTTGCTCAGTCAAATGATCAGATAAGTCAAAATCAGTCAAAGCAGTTAAAAAGTCAAACTGAGGTCAACTGTGGTCAAACCAAAGTCAAACTTCATGATTTTTTGCCAATATCAAGTATATGAAGTAAAATTCATCATTTGATCAAGGGTTGATCATGATTCATCAAGGAGATTTCAGATCATCAAGAATCAGGAGTTTCTAAATTAGGGTTTTCTCAGTAAAAGTCAACTGAACTTTGACCAGCCATAACTTTCACATACTTCATCACCAAGTCTCCACTCAAAGCTCATTTTTAAGGAAATTTAATTCTATACAACTTTGTGTCTCACAAGCCAAGCCCAAAAATGCTTCATTTGGAAGGTATGAGCTAAGACATTATAGGTCCTTTTGAAAGTCAACAAAAAGTCAACAACTTCAAAAGGGCATAACTTGAGATTGGTAAATGATATGGACATGAAACCAGTGGGGTTGTTTAGAGTACTCTTCAAGCTTTCCAAAATGTCCAATAACACCCTCATAGCATTAAAATTGAAGGATGTATGCCCTTGCAAAGTTGGGAAATTTTGGGTTGGTTTATGATGAAAATGGAGGTCTAAAACCAATTTCTTCCAAATGGGCTTGCCATATGATGACCCAATCCACACTATGACTTCATACACGACCCAAGTCATCAAAAATCATATTTTTTATTATTTTATTTTGATTTATTTTGATTTAATTCATTTAAAATCATTTTAAATTAAAATAAAATATAAAATCAAAAGATTTAATTATGATCAAGCTTCTAGAAAATCATAATTATGCCTTGGATCAAATTGATATGGAAGTTATGATGATTATCTTAAAATAGAAGGTGTTTATGCAAAAATATTTGACTTTTAAAGGCTTATCATTTTAAATCTTTTTGGATCAAATCTTCTACACAAGTATCCAAGTTTTTGACCTAGATTGATTACTCTATAAGTATACAATGTAAACCTAATGACAAGGACGAATTTTCTGCCTCCCAAGAGTAAGTTCCATAAGTCAAAAAACCTCTCCAAAGCTTGCATTCGGTTTTGAATTTCCAGGACATTTGAAGGTATTTGAAGCACATAGCCATGATCACTGAACATCATTGAATCGAAACCAACATCCATATGCATCCATAACCCTTCAAATCATTCAAACCGAATCCTTATTGTTCTTGAAAATATTTTTTTCGATTTCCATTATTTAACCATTATTAATGAAATTTGTTTGTTGATTTGTTGTTGCTTGAAGCTTTGGATGAATCCTGGAAAGTTTAATTTGATTTTCATGAACCCATACGGATTTTGCCATGGTTAGGGTTTATGACCTCCATTAGGGTTTTGGGTTCAAGCCAATATAAATTCATTCTGAAAACATAGTTCAATTCCAGATGGTCTTGGGATCATGTTTGAACCATTAATTTGTTGGAATTTTACAGTTTTGGCAGTGTATGAGATCCATAGGTGTTGCTGCAAATTTGGTTTTCGCAGGTACATTGGCAGATAAATTCGCAGCTAAAGTCCTAGGGCTGGAGGAAGAAGATGGTGGCCTGCGCGCGTTTTCCAGAATTTAAAAATTGTGTATAATATTTTATGAGTTAGTTATTGTTTTATTTCACAGTTGGTTGCCTGGCCTGATGGTAAGACGCGCACGCATGTTGCTTATGAACCTGGGTTCGAGTCCTGGTTCTCCAACTTTTGCTTGTTTTTTAGTTTATTTACTAGGTATTATATATTATGTATTATAGTCAATATTCCAACAGGTTCGCTCACCCAGCAGGATTGGCAATGTGTATGTGTGTTTGTTTGAGAGGTCCTGGGTTCGATCCTCCCCCAGGCCTTTTGCTTTTTCATTCTTTTTTTCTGATTTTTAGGTTTAAAGAACAAAACCAAAGGGTATTCATTCTTCTTGCACCACTAGCGCGCAGCTCAGTTGGCAAACCTCTTCATTATCCAGGTTAGGGACCTGGGTTCAAATCCCAGGTCCTGTTTTTTTTTGGTTTTGTTTTCTTTTAATTTTGTTTATTTTATTATTTCTTATATTATTTTCATAAATAAATTTCAATAAATTTCTAAACAACATATATATATTATTTTTCTCAAAAATCAAAGTTAATATATTCATATTTTTCTTTATATTTTTTTTAATATGTATATGTATGTTTATTTAATTAATAAATTATTATTGTAAATTAAGTCTTAATATTTTTTGAATATACATTAAACCTTATTTATTTTCAAAACCCTAATTATACAATTAAACCCTAATTTTCTTTTCTTCTTTTATATTATTATTTGTATTCATAATTTAATTAAAATATTTGATTTAAATTTTTAAATATATAAATTGTTTATAAACTTAAAATTTTGTATATAAATATGTGTAGAAATTAAAATGTCCAATTTGTTTATAATATGAAAATATTTTCTAATTGTTTATAATTAATTATATATGTAAATAATTTCTAAAAATTGCAAATTTAATAATTTCTCATAATATGTTCATAATTTATTTAATTTGTTTATAATTTTAAATTTTATAATTAATTAATATAATTGTTCATATTTTTCTATTAACCACTAAAATTTTGTTTTGTTATTATTACTAATCATGTTTATTACTAACCCAATTAAATTGCTTAATTATTTTACTCATTATTTATATTTTGCTTATTTATTTATTTATTTATTTATTCTTGCTATTTATTTAAATTGCTTTATTTATTATGTAATTGCTCCTGGATGTAATTTTCTTAAATATTTAAATTATTTATTTTTCATGCTATGGTTAGTAAAAATAGGGAGTGGAATATGTATTTGTATTTAAAATTGAATTTAGATCATTTAAATTATAAGATAAATATAAAATTAAACACTCACACGTAAGTCGATCTTTGATCGCCATCTCACTTTCTAGGGTTACCTCTCAATGTTGCCTAATTGAAAGGTCAAGTGGGGTGTATAAAGAAAAAGTCCCTTAAAATAAAAGTCATCTAGTCCCTTAATAATCAAAGATCAAGTCCCTTAATGGTTGCCTTTCAATATGATCTTGTCCCATTCGAATAATGATGACAGTCCCTCCAAAATGCTTAATACACCCTACAGTTGCCTTCATTAAACAGATGTCCCTCACATCCAAGGTAATGACTACCTATTCCTTAATAATAGGGATAGTCTTACCATTCAAAGGATTCAAGAACAGGAAGACTTAAAACTTTAGGGTAGGTTCCTCATAGTTACTTGCTCACCATTTAAAAACTTTTCAAACATTTCACAATTTCAAAACAATTTTCAAACACAAGTTTTTTTACGCATCCGTACATGGATCATTATTAAACTCTTATGAAAATTTCTATTCACACACTTCACATTTTCAAAAACAATTCAAAGTGAGCTATGTAACTAAGAGCCCATGGATAACCATGGATGTAAAGGGTGCTAACACCTTCCCTTTACATAACCTACCCCCCGGACCCAAAAAATCTTTTAAAAAGGTCTTTCCTGTTCTTTTATGCCTTTCCTTTGGATAAAATAAAAGTCGGTGGCGACTCTTGCTATCCGCAACATAACTAAAGTCAGTTCTCCCACCGTGTTACAGAACTGGCGACTCTGCTGGGGATTTAATTAAAGAGGGGTACCCTTAGGAATTAGATCACTTTAAATTGTTTGCCTTGTTTGCTTTATATTATCTTGTTGGGGTGCTCTTATGTGTGAAAGGTCCTAACCCGGATCTAGTGTACCATAGGTAAATGGCAATAGACCAAGGAAACTGTACGACGTATATCGATATGGTTGATCTGGTAGCCATAGTTAGTGTGACTTCTTGGTTGGTGCTTATATTCCTTAAGTCAAGTTGAGGATAATATGAGGCTGCCATATGTTGTCAATGCACTAACTAACTTTTAGAACCCTAATTATCCCATCTTGGCCTTTAGAAAGTAGTGAGGTAACCGGCTTTGGTGCAGACTGAAGTTGGTTGACACTCGATACTACGCTCATTGAGATTCTAAACTTGGAGGGTTTTGGTTGGCAAGTAAGTTGCCTTCTGAACAACCACCCTTGTGAAGGATCAATGATATTGAGATCCCTTAGAACCTGGTTACTTTTGTAGGACAGGATGAACCATCTAACTTCAGGGGAGGGTACTTACCTTTGAACCTCATGCAAGCCTTTAAACCTAGGGCTATTGTGTGACTTGTTTGTGTGTGCCACATGTTTGTGATTGAACATAACATCATGACATCATCATGCATCATAATCATAGCATTTTCACTAACCATTTCAAGGACCAAAGGATTTATCTTTGTTCTTTGGTTGCAGGTCATGGCTTCTGCTCGTAGAAACACCATCAGGATCAACTTTGTGGGCATACCTGCCAAGCTTAAAGAGTTGGTTTCTCAAGTGTCTGATCATTCCCAGTTCATCAAGAGACATGGTCACCTATTGGATCTAGTCACTTCAGGGTTCAATGAAGACATGATGAGTGTTCTGTTTCAGTTCTTTGACCCTAAGCACCATTGCTTTACATTCCCCGACTACCAGCTGGTTCCAACCATGGAAGAGTTCTCTAAACTTCTGGGTATACCTGTTCTTGATCAAAGACCCTTCACAGGCTTGGAGAAGGAGCTTAAACCAGAGGTTATTGCTGCAGCTCTACATCTGAAGAAGTCTGACATTGTTCTAGAAACGAGAAGCGGAGTCAAGGGTATTCTTGCCAAAGTATTAGTGGATAAAGCTCAAGTGTTCTTAAAGGCCATGAGTTATGATGCTTTTGAGGAGATCTTAGCCTTGCTGATATATTGCTTAGTATTGTTCCCCAATCCAGATCAGTTCATAGACGTTCATGCCATCAATATATTCCTGAGTCACAATCCAGTGCCTACCTTACTCGGAGACATCCTGCATTCTCTTCACACCCGTACTACAAGGGCAAGAGGAACTTTGATGTGTTGCATACCTTTGCTATCTAGGTGGTTTATTTTTCACCTTCCTCGATCAGTAATGAAGAATGGACAAGGGTTCAGATGGTCCAAGAGGATCATGTCACTTTCTCACTCAGATATCCATTGGTGCTCCAGATCTATGGAGAATGTCACCATCATTGACCATTGTGGGGAGTTTCCTAATGTGCAACTTCTAGGCATAAGAGGAGGCATTACCTACAACCCCTCTCTAGCTTTACGACAGTTTGGTTACGCTCGGAGCGATGGTCCACATGACATGTTAATCCAGGGCATTGTGTTTGATTACGACAACGATCTTCAAGGTTACCGTCAGAGATTCATACGAGCATGGGGAAAAGTAAACAGGGTTGACAGCAAAACTCTGGAGCCTAAGTACACTATTACTATGGAAGCTTATCTCAGATGGGTGCGATCTCGTGCTCAGACTCTCATGATGCCATATCCTGCCGTCCTGCCAGTTACCATGGAACCTGTTGCTGAAGGAGATACTACTTATACCATCCTTCACCCAGACATGCCTACTGACATGGAAGACTTACAGAGATCCTGGATCCAGTTGAAGGAGCAAATTGATACTTTCGAGGCTCATTACAAAGCGAGCCAAGCAAGAATCCTGGAACTAACAAAGCAACTTCATGAGGAACAGAATCTCAACTCATACCTCAACACAAAGAGGAAACGTCCATGGGAGACTTAAAACCCCATCTTTTGTACTTATTTCATTTCATTTTTTGTAAGCCTAAGAGGCAAAACAAATTTATTACTAATAAAAGTTTACTTTCGTGTTTGTTTAAGCAAATTTAAATCCTACGGTCCTTGAAAACATTGCATACGCATTAATACATCATATCATTGCATCACAGGTTTAATTGTGCACAGGTTTCTCATCTTCTCGCTGTTTATTTCAGCAATGGCTCTTGAACAATCAGTTAAGGATCTCCAGGCACAAAATGCACAGTTCCAAGAGCTGATCTTGAACCTGTCCAAGGGGCAGGATGAATTGAAGGCACTGCTGGCCAAGAAGACTAAGAAGACTAGAAGGTCAGGTGGCCTGATCAACATGGGAAGAAGGTTCAAAGGTCTTGCTAAGACCAAAGAACCAGTTGAAGACTATGAATCTGAAGAATATGAAAAAGAGGGAGGCAGTCTCCACAACACTATGGGGGACTCTGATTCTGAGGCTAATTACTACCATGACCCTAATGAAGACAAATTCAAAATGCTGGTGGATAGGAGTGATGCCATGGAGTTGCAGAAATCATCTGGGATGGATTTTGAGGATTTGAGTTTGATATCTGGGGTAGTCATACCCATTGGTTTCAAGGTTCCTACCTTTGTTGTTTATGATGGGGTCTCTTGTCCCAAGCTGCATCTGAGGTCTTATGTCAGAAGAATTCAACCTCACACTGCTGATAAGAAGTTGTGGATCCACTTTTTCCAAGAAAGCTTATCTGGAGCTCAATTGGAGTGGTATTATCAATTGGAGAGTGTCAACATCAGGGATTGGAATGATCTTGCTGAGGCTTTCTATAAGCAGTATCAATACAATGCTGACTTAGCTCCCACTCGCATGCAGCTTCAGAGCATGTCTATGGGTGCCAAATAAAGTTTTAAGGAGTATGCTCAGAAGTGGAGAGATTTAGCTGGAAGAGTTCAACCCCCTTTAACTGACAGGGAATTGGTTGATATGTTCATGTGTACGCTGAATGGTCCGTTTTACAGTCATCTCATTGGAAGCTCATCATCTGGCTTCACTGAGTTGATAATGACAGGAGAGCGAGTAGAAAATGGTATAAAGAATGGTAAGATCCATGTGGGCACTTCTTCATCAGGTGCTGCAAAGAAGCCTCCCACTGGGAAGAAGGAATCCAATGTTGTTTATGGTCAGCTTGATCGTAACAGAAGGCATCAGTCTGTTAGTGCAGTTCATATTTCAAATCCAACTCCTGCAACAACAGAGCAGCCACAGGGCAATCAACAGAGGGTTAAAAGGCAGTTCACGAAGATCAACATGTCAATGGCTCAGGCATTGCAACACTTGTTAAAGGCTGAACTTATTACTTTGAAAGAGGCCCCTCAGAATTCCAATGTTACCTCTCCTAGGTACAATCCCAATGCACGGTGTGCATATCATTCAAACTGTCAAGGACATGATACTAATAACTGCTGGATCTTGAAGAACAAAATTCAAGATATGATTGATGCTGGAGAGATTGAGTTTGACCCTCCGGGTACCCCAAATGTGATTACTGCTCCAATGCCAAATCACGAGAAGACTGTCAATGCCATTGATGAAGATTTGCATATTCATTCAGTTGCTGAATTGACCACACCATTGGCTGTCATCAGGAAGAAATTAGTACAAGCTGGGTTCTTTCCGGGTTATCGTGAAGATTGTGTCTATTGTGAGTATAATCCAGATAGTTGTTGGAGGTTGAAGGACGGAATTCAACGTCTCATGAATAATTACACCATAGTGTTTGAAAGGAGACCACCTTCTGTGGAGAGTATGGTGGATCATATTACTCAAGGTAGAAAGATTGAAGAGGTTGACATGGTTGACAAAGTGCCGGTGAGAATCACTTCAAAGGGACCTATTAAAATCACTCATCAGGGTCCAATCAAAATTACTGTTGAAGGTCCCGTGAGAGTTGTTGCTGAAACCAGAGTGGCTCCTATGGTCATAACCACTCCTGGTCCTATTCCGTATACGTCTGATAAAGTTGTGCCTTGGCACTATGGATCTGATGTTTATATCCATGGTGTTAAGCAAGAGCCCTTAGCTGATGTGCCTGTTGATGTTGACAATATTGCTGGATCTAGTAAGATCACACGTAGTGGAAGAGTCTTCTCACCTCCAATTACTTCCAAGAATGCAGCTACTCCTGCTGCTACCTCCACCACTGATGCTCGGGGCAAAGGTCCTGTTATTGAACCTGTGTCTACTGATGTGCCAGCTGCTGATGATCTTGCTAAGCAGATGGAAGAAGTATTGAAAATTATTTGCAAGAGTGATTATGACATTGTTGATCAATTGGGGAATACTCCCTCAAAGATTTCTATGTTGTCCTTGTTATTATGTTCCGAGGCTCATGCCAAGGCCTTGATCAAGTTTCTGAAGACTGCTCATGTGCCCAATGCCATTTCTGTTGACCAGTTTGAGAATTGTGTTGCCCACCTGACCTATGATAATGGGTTAGGATTTTCTGATGCTGATTTGACCCCTGCCAAGAGGGACCATAACAGGGCTCTGCATATCTCAATTGAGTGCAGGGGCACTACCCTGTCACATGTACTGATAGACAATGGTTCCTCTCTAAATGTGTTGCCCAAGGAAGTCCTGAATAAGCTGAGTCCTGAAGATGCTGTGCTGAAGCCCAGTAGTATAGTGGTGAAGGCTTTTGATGGTTCTAGAAGAGTAGTGCATGGGGAAATTGATCTCCCAATCAAAGTTGGGTATCAGGTTTTTAATGCTACATTTTTTGTGATGGATATTCGTCCTTCGTACTCTTGTCTGCTTGGTCGTCCCTGGATCCATGGGGCAGGTGCTGTAACCTCTACATTACACCAAAAGTTGAGATATCCGGTGGAAGGAAAGGTTGTTACTGTCTATGGAGAAGAAGAATACTTTGTCAGCCATGTGAATACTTTCAAGTATCTGGAAATGGAAGGTGAATACATTGAAACTCCGTGTCAGACATTTGAAGTGGTTCCCTGGATTGTTAATGATTATGTAGCTCCTCCTGTTGCGAAGAAAATTCCTGTGGTCACCAGAGTACCTCCAACCATGGCAATGGCCTCCCTCAACGATGCTAGAGCTGTAGTGGATGAAGGTGGTTGTACTATTTGGGGTCAGCTTCCTGATATCCCATACAAGTCTGACAAATTTGGTTTGGGTTTCACTGCAGAGTCCCAGAAGGCTGTTCGTCGTGCTCGTGCTGTTCGTATCACCAATCAAGGGGTTATGAAAGATCAGATCAATGCTGTGGGAGACTATGATGAAGACTACAATCTGGATGCTTGGATTTTTCCTACTGTGGGTGCTGGACTCAATAATTGGAAAGCTGAAGATGTTATCCCTATCTCCTTTAGTCAGGAGTAAATACTATTACTGTGTTGTTGCTTTTAAGTTTGTAATTTCTTGAACAATAAAACTTTCAAGCCTTGTACCTTACCCGGGGCACAATGGTGTGCTTATTACGGGATGTCATTTCATTTACATACTTCATTCAATAAAAATCAGTGGACGTTTCGTTTTCGTAAATATTGTGTTCCTTGTCTTTCTTTTCTTTTATTTTTGTTTTATCAGCCATGTGTTCTTACACACACCCACGTCACTAAAATGCAGATCCTCATCCACTCTGGATCCTGTTGATAACAGTTCTACTATTGCCAATTATAATTTCGAGAATCCGATCTATCAAACTGAAGACGGAAATGAGGACGATTGTGAAGTACCTGTAGAGCTTGCTAGGTTGTTACAACAAGAAGAGAAAGCTATACAGCCACATGAAGAGCCAGTCGAAGTTGTGAATCTGGGAACTGAAGAAAACAGGAAAGAGGTCAAGATAGGGGCTGATTTAGAGGATAGTGTCAAGAACAGATTGATTCAGATGTTACATGACTATGTGGAGATCTTTGCTTGGTCTTATGAAGACATGCCAGGGTTAGATACAGACATTGTGGTTCACCGTTTACCAGTAAAAGAAGATTGTCGTCCAAAGAAACAGAAGGTTCGTCGTATGCGTCCTGAGATGTCAGAAAAGATCAAGGCAGAGGTAATGAAACAGTTTGATGCAGGGTTCTTAGCTGTGACTTCTTATCCTCAGTGGGATGCGAATGTGGTACCAGTTCCTAAGAAAGATGGTAAGGTACGTATGTGTGTAGAATATAGGGATCTGAACAAGGCTAGCCCCAAAGATGACTTCCCACTTCCTCATATTGATGTTCTGGTAGACAACACTGCTCAGCATAAGGTATTCTCTTTTATGGATGGTTTCTCTGGTTACAATCAAATCAAGATGGCACCTGAAGATATGGAGAAGACAACATTTGTTACACAGTGGGGCACCTTTTGCTATAAGGTGATGCCATTTGGTTTGAAGAATGCAGGGGCAACATATCAGCGTGCTATGGTGGCTTTGTTTCATGATATGATTCATCATGAGATAGAAGTGTATGTAGATGATATGATAGCCAGATCCCAGAATGAAGAACAACATCTTGATCATTTGCACAAATTGTTTGAAAGGTTGAAGAAATACAAGTTGAGATTAAATCCAAACAAGTGTACTTTTGGAGTTAGATCTGGTAAGCTCCTGGGTTTCATTGTCAGTGGAAAAAGTATTGAAGTGGATCCTGCAAAAGTGAAAGCTATACGAGAGATGCTAGCTCCCCGTACTGAGAAGGAGGTTAGAGGTTTCTTGTGACGATTGAACTACGTTGCAAGATTTATTTCCCAATTAACTGCCATCTGTGAGCCAATCTTCAAGTTATTGAAGAAAGATCAGGTGATGGAATGGAATGATGAGTGCCAAACTGCCTTTGATGAAATCAAGAGATATCTGCTAGAACCTCCAATTTTGATGCCACCAGTTGATGGAAGACCCTTGATTATGTACTTAACAGTGTTAGACAACTCAATGGGGTGTGTGTTGGGGCAACATGACGAGTCTGGTCGAAAAGAGCAGGCAATATACTACCTTAGCAAAAAGTTTACCGACTATGAAACAAGATACTCACTGCTCGAGAAAACTTGTTGCGCTTTGGCATGGGCTGCTCGCCGACTAAGACAGTATATGTTGACTCATACTACCTTATTGATTTCGAAGATGGATCCAATTAAGTACATATTTGAGAAACCTGCTCTCTCCGAAAGAATTGCAAGATGGCAAATGATCTTGACAGAATATGATATACAGTATACTACTCAGAAGGCCATTAAGGGAAGTGTTGTGGCTGATCATTTGGCTCATCAAGCAGTGGATGATTATCAGTCAATGAGTTTTGAGTTCCCTGATGAAGACATTATGATTATTACCAAAGAACCTGGACAATATGACGGACCTGAACAAGGATCCCGATGGACTATGGTTTTTGATGGTGCCTCTAATGCACTTGGTAATGGTGTTGGTGTTGTGATTAGTTCCCCTGAAGGTTGTCATACCCCGATTACTGCCAGACTTTGTTTCTATTGTACCAATAACATGGCTGAGTATAAGGCATGTATCCTGGGTATTAAAGCTGCTATTGATATGAAGATTCAGTTTCTTGATGTGTATGGAGATTCAGCCCTGGTAGTAAGTCAGATTAAAGGAGATTGGGATACCAAACATGATAATCTCATTCCTTACAGAGAGCATGTGTTGTCTTTGATCTCACATTTCAAAGAGATTACCTTTGGACATATTCCACGAAGAGAGAATCAATTGGCAGATGCATTAGCCACCATGGCATCCATGTTTGAGATCAGCTGAGATGATGAAGCTCCCAAGATTACTATTGATAGATTTGAAAAGCCTGCATACTGCAATGAGATTGACACTGAAGGGGCAGAGGAGAAGCCTTGGTTCTATGAAGTGAAAAGATATCTTGAAGTTCAGGAATTCCCTGAGGGGGCATCTGTCAAAGATAGGAAGTTTCTGAGAAGGTTTTCTGCTAAGTTCTTTTTGAGTAATGGCATTCTGTACAAGCGCAATCATGATTCAACTATGCTCCGTTGTGTGGATAAGAAGGAAGCAACAGAGATTATGGAAGATATGCATGATGGGATCTTTGGCACTCATTCTAGTGGTCATACTATGGCAAAGAAGATATTGAGAGCAGGTTACTATTGGTCTACCATGGAAGCTGATTGTTATCAACACTCTAGAACTTGTCACAAATGTCAAATCTATGCTGATAAAGTACATATACCTCCATCACCATTGAATGTGTTGACTGCTCCATGGCCTTTTGCCATGTGGGGCATTGATATGATTGGTGAGATCAAGCCTACTGCTTCTAATGGACATCGTTTCATCCTGGTTGCTATTGATTACTTCACGAAGTGGGTGGAGGCAGCTTCATTTGCATCTGTTACCAAGAATGTTGTGGCTCGATTCATTAAGAATAATCTCATATGTAGGTATGGCATCCCTGAAAGGATTATAACTGACAATGGTTCTAATCTGAACAACACTATGATTATTGATCTCTGCACGCAGTTCAAGATTAAGCATCACAATTCTTCTCCGTATCGTCCGAAGATGAATGGGGCAGTTGAAGCTGCTAATAAGAACATTAAGAAGATTGTACAGAAGATGACTGTTACTTACAAAGATTGGCATGAGATGTTACCATTTGCTCTTCATGGTTATCGTACCACAATACGTACTTCAACAGGGGAAACCCCATTCTCCTTAGTCTATGGTATGGAAGCAGTTCTGCCCATTGAAGTTCAGATTCCCTCCTTAAGAATTATGAAGGATGCAGGCTTGGATGAAGATGAGTGGATTCAAACTCGACTGAACCAGATAAATTTGATTGATGAGAAGAGGTTAGCAGCAGTTTGTCATGGCCAGATGTACCAGAAACAAATGATCAAAGCTTTTAACAAGAAAGTTAAGCCAAAGGTATATCAGGCTGGTGACTTGGTAATCAAGCGTATCATATTACCACAGGGTGATCCTAGGGGCAAGTGGACTCCGACATATGAAGGACCATTTGTGGTCAAGACAGTGTTCTCAGGAGGTGCCATGATACTTACTACTATGGATGGTGAAGATTTCCCACAGCCTGTAAACGCAGACATAGTTAAAAAATACTACGCATGAAAAGAGACCCGCTAGGTTGACAGGACTAGGCAAAAATAAGGGCATCCCGGCAAACCAAAAGGGTTTGGGCAAAAATTAGGGATATATATAAAAAAATGTACACCCGGCAAGTCGAAAACCTGAAAAGGCGGCTTGGGCAAAAAAGGGTATCCCGGTGGATTGAAAACCTGAAAGGGCAATCCAGGCAAAAGTTAGGGATTAAAGCGTATGACTATGTCTCGTTTGGATCACCCATGAAACTGCAACCAGTTGTGTTACTTAATCAAGCTCGAATAGATAAAGCTCAATCCAATCGTTTCCGTCTCAACAGCAGAAGATGAGATACTTGAAGATAATGGCAATAGTAGAATTGAAACTCAATAGGATTATTTCCCACATAGCTGATTTTCTTTGTTTTGTAAAATTTTATGGCAAAATCCTCTTACTAGGATTTATGTCTCCTTGTACAAACTTACCCATGTATGGGTCACTTTTTGATATAAATAAATTCCATCTTTTGAATCCAGATTTACTTTTACCCTATTTACATAAGCGAAACGTTCATTGGTTGTGTTTGAATGTATGTATGCTTTTGAATATGATTGATGTTTACCAAAAATGCATGTATGCTTAATATGATTGATGTTTACCAGAAATGCATGAAAATGCAGTAATAGTATTTACTAAGGACGAACAAGGGAAGGATTTCAACGAAGCTTCGCCGGTGCATCTCTATAAAACAGCTACAAACCCTCAGTAGGACAAGTCCATCTTCATAAAGTCACATCTCCCCTGGAATTTATATCCATCTCTTTTATCCTCATACGGATATTCGGGAATTTACTTTCCAATAAGGGTACGACGAACGAAGATGGGTGGCTATATCTACCCTACTATCGAACGAAGACGGGAGGCTATATCTACCCTACTATCAAACGAAGACGAAGGTTATGTATACCTTACTATCCCCAGCAGACGGGAGGTTATATATACCTTACTATCCCCAGCAGACGGGAGGTTATGTATACCTTATTATCAAACAAGACGGGAACGAGTTCCTCATACTATTCAGCAACAAATCGGGATTTATTTTCCCTGGCCAGCAGTTGTTATACGAAGATATCTAGACGCTTCTGGCAGTACCATATCATACATACATCATTTACATCATACCATAACATACATATCCATAGATACATAATATATTACTCAGGTGCATCATATTATACATACATACATAATGCATAAACTAATATTATCATACAAAATGCTACCTTGTTTTCAGGTTAATTATCCAGCAAACAGGCTTGTGATTATCAGGATTACTTTATCCTCCTGAAAGTTATCATCCCTCAGGATTGCTTTATCCTCCTGAAAGCATATCATCCATCAAGACTGCTTTATCCTCCTGAAAACTCCTAGTACATCAGGACTGCTTTATCCTCCTGAAAGCGTATCATCCAGGACTGCTTTATCCTCCTGAAAGCATATCATCCATCAGGATTGCTTTATCCTCCTGAAAGCTTACTATTACCTCAGGATTGCTTTATCCTCCTGACAGCTTCTTGTACCTCAGGATTACTTTATCCTCCTGACAGCTTCTTGTACCTCAGGACTGCTCCATCCTCCTGACAGCTATCATCATTACTTCAGGACTGCTTTATCCTCCTGAAAGCTATCTTCATATTTTTGACTGCTTTATCCTCCTGAAAACTCCTAGTACATCAGGACTGATTTATCCTCCTGAAAGCGTATCATCCAGGACTGCTTTATCCTCCTGAAATCATATCATCCATCAGGATTGCTTTATCCTCCTGAAAGCTTACTATTACCTCAGGATTGCTTTATCCTCCTGACAGCTTCTTGTACCTCAGGATTGCTTTATCCTCCTGACAGCTTCTTGTACCTCAGGACTGCTCCATCCTCCTGACAGCTATCATCATTACTTCAGGACTGCTTTATCCTCCTGAAAGTTATCTTCATATTTTTGACTGCTTTATCCTCCAAGAAATGTATCTGAAGAACTTTTTTCCAAGTGGCATCTTTAAGCCCACTCAAACATATTCAATTAGCCACCTGTATCACTCTATGTACTGGTGAGTGCAAATTTTTGGGCTTTTGTGTTCAATCCCCTTCAACCTTTCAGGTCACGACTGGCAAATATACCAATCTAACCCCTCAGGTTTCAGAAAATTGAACAGGGGCAGCTGTTGCACCCCAAAATTTGCCCTCACAATACAAGACTTTGTGTGCTAAGAAGGTTCACAAGGTTCACAAGATTCACAATGCTTACAAAAACCTTTCATGAGGTTCATGGAGTCTACAAGTCACTTTATGAGGTTCACAAGGTTCACAAGACCTCCCATGAGGTTCACAAGATTCACAATGCTTACAAGACCTTTTATGAGGTTCATGAAGTTTACAAGACACTTTATGAGGTTCACAAGGTTCACAAGATTCACAATGCTTACAAAGACCTTTTATGAGGTTTGTAACACCCTTCTAAATACCCCAAATTATTATAATTAAAATAACAATATATTCATCAGAGTAATTATGCCCCGAAGGGTGTCACACAATCATTTCACAACAATTATCAAAACATCCTGTCATGCTCATTTATTTAATCAAAATAAGGTTCTTTTGCATAATTCGCAGCGGAATAAAATTCAACATCAATGTAAAACATGTAACACACTACATGTAAATCATTCAACAATCAATCTCAAATTAATTAAAACATCCCCTCCCGATGTTACATCTATCAGAGCATGACCCATAAGAACTACCCTAGACTCCAAGCATTAGCTTCTACTCAACTCATTTCTCGTTACCTGAAAAATAGATGTAAGGGTGAGTTCTTCAATCAATATAATAAGCATTATAAAACAACATGTAATGCCAAGTAATTAACACATTAATTCACCCTAATCAGGCTACGCCTTCAGCAACATCAATATCCGTTCAAACATCATACTCAACAGTAGATTCTCAACCATATTCAACATCAACAACACAACACACAACACACATATAATACTGGAATGCATCCATTCATATGATATGTCATACATTCATTATGCAATGAGACTCTATGCATGCGGTACCGACTATGTTGTGAACATATAGTTCAACCTCACCGTCCAAATCCAGGCACGGCTACCAAGCCCACTAGTCCCACTCATTTGAGACATAGTGACTCACTCACTAATTCCTCACCATGGGAATTAGCTACCACCCCAAATGGGCCATGCTATGCAAGCTACTCACCTAGCATGCAACAATCAACAACAATCAAAATGATTTACTCACTAATTCCTCACCATGGGAATTAGCTACCACCCGAAGGCCACAATATGCATGCTAATCACCTAGCAATGCAACATCAACAAAATCAAGAATAGACACATGCTCACACTCTAAGCCATAATATAGTCTATTCACAAATGTATACATTCACATCATCATGTATACCATCACACATTATCAACATAATTAATCACAAAAGCATATCCTATCATGCCACATAATCAAACACAGTATTAGCACACTCTACTAATACCTTTACCACTCAAAACAACGGGAAATGATCCCTATCACATCATATCTCAGCTAAGTCGCATCACTCAGCCTAAACAACAAAACTGCACAACAATAGCACAGAAAAATCACAATTCTGCCCATACGCGTATTGCCCATGTCCATACGCGTATTGCCCAAACCTGACCAAGTCCATACGCGTAATGCCCACTCTCATACGCGTATTGCGCATTGCCTCGCTCAACTCATACGCGTATTACCTATTCCATACGCGTATGCTACGCGTAACAATCTCCCATTACGCGTACCAACAGAGACCATTTTACGTTCAAAATACCATCTTTTCCACCCATACGCGTAAGGTCTCCTCCATACGCGTACCAGCCAGCTCATACGCGTATTGCCTAGTGCCATACGCGTATGACCAGAAACCAGAACTCTCAGATCTGCTATGGCTTTCTCTGTTACGAAACCTATCCGATCCAACCTTCCACAGTCCAATTTACACAAAATAATCGTCCATATCATCTACACGAATCATATCCTATTCATCTTCTCCAATCCTAACATTATCTCTTCTAATTCCTACGAATTCTTTTCAATTATCATTCAATTTCATTCATCCAATATTTCACAAACTCATCATGCATCAATCAAATTAGAGGTACAACCAATGGTTATCACTACCCAGTACATATTACCATATAATACCCTTTAACCGATGATAAACCCCCCTTACCTGAGTTAATCCGGTAGCCTCCGAGCTCTAAGCTTTTCCTTCCTTCAACCTTCGTCCTCTGGCTTTTTGCCCTTTCTGCCTTTTTTCCCTTTTTCACGTGAAATAACCTTTTTACCAAAAAAAAATGGGATTTTTCTCATTTCCAACTTATATATTATTCCAATAAATAATTATCCCAATAATTATTATTCCAAAATAATAATAATAATAATAATAATAATTCAATTATTTAATTAAATCAATAAATATATTATTAACTTAATTTAAATAATTATTATATTATTATCGGGGTGTTACAACTCTCCCCCACTAAAAGAGTTTTCGTCCTCGAAAACATACCTCAATCGAACAACTCCGGATAAGACTCCTTCATCTGGCTCTCCAGTTCCCAAGTCACATTGCCACCTGCTGGTCCTCCCCAAGCTACCTTCACCAAGGCAATCTCTTTACCCCGTAACTGCTTCAACTCTCGATCCTCGATCCTCATGGGTGATGTCTCAACAGTCAGGTTATCTCTCACCTGTACATCATCTACTTGGACAACATGCGACGGATCATGAATGTATCTCCTCAACTGAGACACATGAAAAACATCATGCAAATTCGCGAGCGACGGCGGTAAAGCGATACGATAGGCTACCTCTCCTATCCTCTCCAAAATCTGATAAGGACCAATAAATCGAGGTGTCAACTTCTTCGACTTCAAGGCTCGACCAACACCAGTTATCGGAGTAACACGAAGAAACACATGATCTCCCTCTTGGAACTCAAGTGACTTCCTCCTCTTGTCATGATAACTCTTTTGACGACTCTGAGCAATTCTCATCTTATCCTGAATCATCTTAATCTTTCCCGTAGTTTGTTGAACAATCTCCGGTCCAACCACAGCACTCTCACCGGACTCATACCAACATAAAGGTGTCCGACATCTCCTACCATACAAAGCTTCAAACGGTGCCATACCAATGCTCGAATGAAAACTATTGTTGTAGGTAAACTCAATCAAAGGTAAATAACAATCCCAAGCACCTCCATTTTCCAAAACACAAGCCCTCAAAAGATCCTCTAGTGACTGAATCGTCCTCTCAGTCTGACCATCAGTCTGCGGATGATATGCAGAACTCAATCTCAGCTTAGTTCCCAAAGCCTTCTGCAAACCTTCCCAAAACTTCGATGTAAATCTAGGATCTCTGTCCGAAACAATACTAGACGGAATACCATGCAAACTTACAATCTTCTCAATATACAACTCAGCTAGCCTCTCTAACGGATAATCCATTCTGATCGGAATGAAATGAGCCGACTTCGTCAATCTATCCACAATCACCCATATAGCCTCAAAATTCTTACTTGTTCTCGGCAAACCAGAAACAAAATCCATACTGATACTGTCCCACTTCCACTCTGGAATAGCCAACGGTTGCATTAGCCCAGACGGCTTCTGATGCTCAATCTTCGACTTCTGACAAGTCAAACAAGAATACACAAAACTTGCAATTTCTCTTTTCATTCCCGGCCACCAAAATAACCCTTTCAAATCATGGTACATCTTCGTAGCTCCAGGATGAATACTCAAGCCACTACGATGTCCTTCCTCAAGGATACTCTTCTTAAGTTCTGTAACATCCGGAATACACACTCGACTACCAAATTTCAAAATACCATTCTCATCAACTCTGAATTCACCACCTTGACCTTGATTCACTAAAGTCAACTTATCAACCAAAAGTGCATCGGATTTCTGACCCTCTCTGATCTCGTCCAGAATACCACTCGTTAACTTCAACATTCCCAGTTTAACACTATTGTGAGTACTCTCACACACCAAACTCAAGTCTCTAAACTGCTCAATTAAGTCCAATTCCTTAACCATTAACATAGACATATGTAATGATTTCCGACTCAATGCATCAGCTACTACATTTGCTTTACCCGGATGGTAGTTCAAACCAAAATCATAATCCTTCGGAAATTCTAACCATCTCCTCTGTCTCATATTCAGCTCTTTCTGATCAAACAAATACTTTAAACTCTTATGGTCACTGAAAACTTCAAATCTTGAACCGTACAAATAATGCCTCCATAACTTCAGAACAAACACCACAGCTGCCAGCTCTAAATCATGTGTCGGATAATTCCTCTCGTGAACCCTTAGCTGTCTCGAAGCATAAGCTATAACCTGCTTATTCTGCATCAACACACCACCTAAACCCAACAATGAAGCATCACAATAAACCTCAAATGGTTCCGACGAACTCGGTAATATCAGGATAGGAGCAGTAGTTAACCTTCTCTTTAACTCTTGGAAACCTTCTTCACATTTTGAGTCCCAAACAAACGCTTGCCCCTTTCTAGTCAACATTGTCAACGGTAACGCCAACTTAGAAAATCCCTCAATGAACTTCCTATAATACCCAGCCAAACCAAGGAAACTTCGAATCTCAGTAACAGACTTAGGAGTTTCCCACTTGGACACCGCTTCTATCTTAGAAGGATCAACAGCAACACCACCTCTGGAAATCACATGACCAAGAAAACTAACTTCTTCTAACCAAAATTCACACTTAGACAGTTTAGCAAATAACTTCTTTTCTCGCAGAACTCCTAAAACCACTCTCAAATGTTCAGCATGCTCTTCTTCAGATTTCGAATACACCAAAATGTCATCAATAAACACCACAACAAACTGATCTAGGTACGGATGGAAAATCCTATTCATATACTCCATAAATACTCCAGGTGCATTAGTCACACCAAAAGGCATTACAGAATACTCATAATGTCCATATCTTGTTCTGAAGGCAGTCTTCTGAATATCCTCAGTTTTCACACGTATCTGATGATATCCCGATCTCAAATCTATTTTGCTGAACACTCTCGCACCAACCAACTGATCCATTAAATCATCAATCCTCGGCAAAGGATACCGATTCTTGATCGTCACTTTATTCAGTTGCCTGTAATCTACACACAACCTCATAGTACCTTCTTTTTTCTTAACCAACAACACTGGTGCACCCCACGGTGACACACTCGGACGAATAAATTTCTTATCTAACAGATCTTCCAGCTGACTCTTCAATTCAGCTAGCTCAACAGCAGACATACGATAAGGAGCCATCGATATCGGTCTAGTACCAGGTACCAAGTCAATCGAGAACTCAACTTCACGCTCTGGCGGCAATTCATTCACCTCTTCCGGAAACACATCAGGAAAATCACACACTACAGCTAGATCGCCAATCACCAGTTTATCTTTAGCCTCCAAGGTCGCTAACAGCATAAATAACTCTGCCCCATCTGCCACTTCCTCACTTACTTGTCTTGCTGATAGAAACAAACTCTTTCCTTCCTCAATCTCAGGAAATATCACAGTCTTATCAAAACAATTGATATAGACTCGGTTAAACACCAACCAGTTCATACCCAGAATAACATCAATCTGCACTAATGGAAGACACACAAGGTCTATCCCAAAGTCTCTACTAAAAATACTCAAAGGACATTTCAAACAAACCGAAGTAGTAGTCACTGAACCCTTCGCAGGAGTATCAATCACCATACTACCACGCATCTCAGATATCTCTAACTTAAGTTTCACAGCACAATCCAAGGATATAAAAGAATGAGTCGCACCTGTGTCAATAATAGCTACAAGAGGAAAGCCATTAATATAACACGTACCTCGGATCAAACGATCATCTGCAGAAATCTCAGAACCCGATAGAGCAAAAACCTTGCCTCCTGACTGATTCTCTTTCTTCGGCTTAGGACACTGTGGGCTGATATGACCCACTTCTCCACAGTTGAAGCAAGTCACAGTCTTCAACCGGCAATCTGCAGCCAAATGACCACCTTTCCCACATTTGAAACACTTCTTCTCATTACTGGTACACTCATGGATACGATGTCCAGCCTGACCACATCTGTAACACTTAACAGGAGCACTAGAGTCTCCCCCACTAGGCTTCTTCATCCCACTCTGCCTCTGAAAACCTTTGCCAGCTGCATACGGTTTTCCACGATCAATCTGATTCTTACCTTTTCTATCAACCTTCTGCTGATAGCTCTCAGCTCTGGCCTTGGAATCCTGTTCGAAAATCCTGCAACAGTCAACCAAATCAGAAAACACTCTAATCCTTTGATATCCAATAGCCTGCTTGATCTCGGGACGCAACCCGTTCTCAAACTTCACACACTTTGAAAATTCCCCAGTAGCTTCAGCATAGGGAGTATAATACTTCGACAGTTCTGTGAACTTAGCAGCATACTCCGTAACAGACCTGTTACCCTGCTTCAATTCCAAGAACTCTATCTCCTTCCTTCCTCTGACATCCTCGGGAAAATACTTCCTCAGAAATCTCTCTCTGAACATAGCCCAAGTAATCTCAGCATTTCCGGCAGTTTCCAACTCAGTGCGGGTAGCAACCCACCAATCATCAGCTTCTTCTGACAGCATATGTGTACCGAACCTGACCTTCTGGTTATCAGCACACTCAGTTACTCTGAAGATCCTCTCTATCTCCTTCAACCACTTCTGAGCACCATCTGGATCGTATGCTCCTTTGAACATTGGAGGATTGTTCTTCTGGAACTCACTCAACTGACGAGCAGCTCCCATTCCCATAACATTCGGATTTCCTCCAAGTACTCCAGCTAGCATACCCAGAGCCTCAGCAATCGCAGCATCATCTCTACCTCTTCCAGCCATCTCTATTCTGAAACCCAACAACTAAAACAATAAGTACTGATAGGGTTACACAACACCTATCCCGTACAAGGGAAACAGAATAATTACGACTCGACACGACCGACTATGCTCTGATACCACTAATGTAACACCCTTCTAAATACCCCAAATTATTATAATTAAAATAACAATATATTCATCAGAGTAATTATGCCCCGAAGGGTGTCACACAATCATTTCACAACAATTATCAAAACATCCTGTCATGCTCATTTATTTAATCAAAATAAGGTTCTTTTGCATAATTCGCAGCGGAATAAAATTCAACATCAATGTAAAACATGTAACACACTACATGTAAATCATTCAACAATCAATCTCAAATTAATTAAAACATCCCCTCCCGATGTTACATCTATCAGAGCATGACCCATAAGAACTACCCTAGACTCCAAGCATTAGCTTCTACTCAACTCATTTCTCGTTACCTGAAAAATAGATGTAAGGGTGAGTTCTTCAATCAATATAATAAGCATTATAAAACAACATGTAATGCCAAGTAATTAACACATTAATTCACCCTAATCAGGCTACGCCTTCAGCAACATCAATATCCGTTCAAACATCATACTCAACAGTAGATTCTCAACCATATTCAACATCAACAACACAACACACAACACACATATAATACTGGAATGCATCCATTCATATGATATGTCATACATTCATTATGCAATGAGACTCTATGCATGCGGTACCGACTATGTTGTGAACATATAGTTCAACCTCACCGTCCAAATCCAGGCACGGCTACCAAGCCCACTAGTCCCACTCATTTGAGACATAGTGACTCACTCACTAATTCCTCACCATGGGAATTAGCTACCACCCCAAATGGGCCATGCTATGCAAGCTACTCACCTAGCATGCAACAATCAACAACAATCAAAATGATTTACTCACTAATTCCTCACCATGGGAATTAGCTACCACCCGAAGGCCACAATATGCATGCTAATCACCTAGCAATGCAACATCAACAAAATCAAGAATAGACACATGCTCACACTCTAAGCCATAATATAGTCTATTCACAAATGTATACATTCACATCATCATGTATACCATCACACATTATCAACATAATTAATCACAAAAGCATATCCTATCATGCCACATAATCAAACACAGTATTAGCACACTCTACTAATACCTTTACCACTCAAAACAACGGGAAATGATCCCTATCACATCATATCTCAGCTAAGTCGCATCACTCAGCCTAAACAACAAAACTGCACAACAATAGCACAGAAAAATCACAATTCTGCCCATACGCGTATTGCCCATGTCCATACGCGTATTGCCCAAACCTGACCAAGTCCATACGCGTAATGCCCACTCTCATACGCGTATTGCGCATTGCCTCGCTCAACTCATACGCGTATTACCTATTCCATACGCGTATGCTACGCGTAACAATCTCCCATTACGCGTACCAACAGAGACCATTTTACGTTCAAAATACCATCTTTTCCACCCATACGCGTAAGGTCTCCTCCATACGCGTACCAGCCAGCTCATACGCGTATTGCCTAGTGCCATACGCGTATGACCAGAAACCAGAACTCTCAGATCTGCTATGGCTTTCTCTGTTACGAAACCTATCCGATCCAACCTTCCACAGTCCAATTTACACAAAATAATCGTCCATATCATCTACACGAATCATATCCTATTCATCTTCTCCAATCCTAACATTATCTCTTCTAATTCCTACGAATTCTTTTCAATTATCATTCAATTTCATTCATCCAATATTTCACAAACTCATCATGCATCAATCAAATTAGAGGTACAACCAATGGTTATCACTACCCAGTACATATTACCATATAATACCCTTTAACCGATGATAAACCCCCCTTACCTGAGTTAATCCGGTAGCCTCCGAGCTCTAAGCTTTTCCTTCCTTCAACCTTCGTCCTCTGGCTTTTTGCCCTTTCTGCCTTTTTTCCCTTTTTCACGTGAAATAACCTTTTTACCAAAAAAAAATGGGATTTTTCTCATTTCCAACTTATATATTATTCCAATAAATAATTATCCCAATAATTATTATTCCAAAATAATAATAATAATAATAATAATAATTCAATTATTTAATTAAATCAATAAATATATTATTAACTTAATTTAAATAATTATTATATTATTATCGGGGTGTTACAAGGTTCATGAAGTTTACAAGTCACTTTATGAGGTTCACAAGGTTCACAATACTTACAAGTCACTTTATGAGGTTCACAAGGTTCACAAGACCTCCCATGAGGTTCACAAGATTCACAATGCTTACAAGACCTTTTATAAGGTTCATGAAGTTTACAAGACACTTTATGAGGTTCACAAGGTTCAAAATACTTACAAGACCTTTTATGAGGTTCATGAAGTTTACAAGACACTTTATGAGGTTCACAAGGTTCACAATACTTACAAGACCTTTTATGAGGTTCATGAAGGTTACAAGACACTTTATGAGGTTCACAAGGTTCACAATACTTACAAGACCTTTCATGAGGTTCATGAAGTTTACAAGACACTTTATGAGGTTCACAAGGTTCACAAGGTTCACAAAGTTCACAAGACTCACAAGACCTCCCATGAGGTTCACAAGACATCTTATGAGGTTCACAAGGTTCACAAAGTTCACAATTGGTCAGAAGAGTTGACAATTCCTTCAGACAATGCACCTCCTAAGCAGTGCATCCAAAACTAGGGTTTTGACTTTAATCAGGATAAATGGACTTCCAAGACTTCAAGTGAGCTTCATAGCATCTTATATGTGTATAATAACCCCCATGACAAGTTTCAAGACTTTTCTCAAAAGTTTGCTCAGTCAAATGATCAGATAAGTCAAAATCAGTCAAAGCAGTTAAAAAGTCAAACTGAGGTCAACTGTGGTCAAACCAAAGTCAAACTTCATGATTTTTTGCCAATATCAAGTATATGAAGTAAAATTCATCATTTGATCAAGGGTTGATCATGATTCATCAAGGAGATTTCAGATCATCAAGAATCAGGAGTTTCTAAATTAGGGTTTTCTCAGTAAAAGTCAACTGAACTTTGACCAGCCATAACTTTCACATACTTCATAACCAAGTCTCCACTCAAAGCTCATTTTTAAGGAAATTGAATTCTATACAACTTTATGTCTCACAAGCCAAGCCCAAAAATGCTTCATTTGGAAGGTATGAGCTAAGACATTATAGGTCCTTTTGAAAGTCAACAAAAAGTCAACAACTTCAAAAGGGCATAACTTGAGATTGGTAAATGATATGGACATGAAACCAGTGGGGTTGTTTAGAGGACTCTTCAAGCTTTCCAAAATGTCCAAGAACACCCTCATAGAATTAAAATTGAAGGATGTATGCCCTTGCAAAGTTGGGAAATTTTGGGTTGGTTTATGATGAAAATGGAGGTCTAAAACCAATTTCTTCCAAATGGGCTTGCCATATGATGACCCAATCCACACTATGACTTCATACACGACCCAAGTCATCAAAAATCATATTTTTTATTATTTTATTTTTATTTATTTTGATTTAATTCATTTAAAGTCATTTTAAATTAAAATAAAATATAAAATCAAAAGATTTAATTATGATCAAGCTTCTAGAAAATCATAATTATGCCTTGGATCAAATTGATATGGAAGTTATGATGATTGTCTTAAAATAGAAGGTGTTTATGCAAAAATATTTGACTTTTAAAGGCTTATCATTTTAAATCTTTTTGGATCAAATCTTCTACACAAGTATCCAAGTTTTTGACCTAGATTGATTACTCTATAAGTATACAATGTAAACCTAATGACAAGGACGAATTTTCTGCCTCCCAAGAGTAAGTTCCATAAGTCAAAAAACCTCTCCAAAGCTTGCATTCGGTTTTGAATTTCCAGGACATTTGAAGGTATTTGAAGCACATAGCCATGATCACTGAACATCATTGAATCGAAACCAACATCCATATGCATCCATAACCCTTCAAATCATTCAAACCGAATCCTTATTGTTCTTGAAAATATTTTTTTCGATTTCCATTATTTAACCATTATTAATGAAATTTGTTTGTTGATTTGTTGTTGCTTGAAGCTTTGGATGAATCCTGGAAAGTTTAATTTGATTTTCATGAACCCATACGGATTTTGCCATGGTTAGGGTTTATGACCTCCATTAGGGTTTTGGGTTCAAGCCAATATAAATTCATTCTGAAAACATAGTTCAATTCCAGATGGTCTTGGGATCATGTTTGAACCATTAATTTGTTGGAATTTTACAGTTTTGGCAGTGTATGAGATCCATAGGTGTTGCTGCAAATTTGGTTTTCGCAGGTACATTGGCAGATAAATTCGCAGCTAAAGTCCTAGGGCTGGAGGAAGAAGATGGTGGTCTGCGCGCGTTTTCCAGAATTTAAAAATTGTGTATAATATTTTATGAGTTAGTTATTGTTTTATTTCACAGTTGGTTGCCTGGCCTGATGGTAAGACGCGCACGCATGTTGCTTATGAACCTGGGTTCGAGTCCTGGTTCTCCAACTTTTGCTTGTTTTTTAGTTTATTTACTAGGTATTATATATTATGTATTATAGTCAATATTCCAACAGGTTCGCTCACCCAGCAGGATTGACAATGTGTATGTGTGTTTGTTTGAGAGGTCCTGGGTTCGATCCTCCCCCAGGCCTTTTGCTTTTTCATTCTTTTTTCTTATTTTTAGGTTTAAAGAACAAAACCAAAGGGTACTCATTCTTCTTGCACCACTAGCGCGCAGCTCAGTTGGCAAACCTCTTCATTATCCAGGTTAGGGACCTGGGTTCAAATCCCAGGTCCTGTTTTTTTTGGGTTTTGTTTTCTTTTAATTTTGTTTATTTTATTATTTCTTATATTATTTTCATAAATAAATTTCAATAAATTTCTAAACAACATATATATATTATTTTTCTCAAAAATCAAAGTTAATATATTCATATTTTTCTTTATATTTTTTTTTAATATGTATATGTATGTTTATTTAATTAATAAATTATTATTGTAAATTAAGTCTTAATATTTTTTGAATATACATTAAACCTTATTTATTTTCAAAACCCTAATTATACAATTAAACCCTAATTTTCTTTTCTTCTTTTATATTATTATTTGTATTCATAATTTAATTAAAATATTTGATTTAAATTTTTAAATATATAAATTGTTTATAAACTTAAAATTTTGTATATAAATATGTGTAGAAATTAAAATGTCCAATTTGTTTATAATATGAAAATATTTTCTAATTGTTTATAATTAATTATATATGTAAATAATTTCTAAAAATTGCAAATTTAATAATTTCTCATAATATGTTCATAATTTATTTAATTTGTTTATAATTTTAAATTTTATAATTAATTAATATAATTGTTCATATTTTTCTATTAACCACTAAAATTTTGTTTTGTTATTATTACTAATCATGTTTATTACTAACCCAATTAAATTGCTTAATTATTTTACTCATTATTTATATTTTGCTTATTTATTTATTTATTTATTTATTCTTGCTATTTATTTAAATTGCTTTATTTATTATGTAATTGCTCCTGGATGTAATTTTCTTAAATATTTAAATTATTTATTTTTCATGCTATGGTTAGTAAAAATAGGGAGTGGAATATGTATTTGTATTTAAAATTGAATTTAGATCATTTAAATTATAAGATAAATATAAAATTAAACACTCACACACGTAAGTCGATCTTTGATCGCCATCTCACTTTCTAGGGTTACCTCTCAATGTTGCCTAATTGAAAGGTCAAGTGGGGTGTATAAAGCAAAAGTCCCTTAAAAGAAAAGTCATCTAGTCCCTTAATAATCAAAGATCAAGTCCCTTAATGGTTGCCTTTCAATATGATCTTGTCTCATTCGAATAATGATGACAGTCCCTCCAAAATGCTTAATACACCCTACAGTTGCCTTCATTAAACAGATGTCCCTTCACATGTCCCTCACATCCAAGGTAATGACTACCTATTCCTTAATAATAGGGATAGTCTTACCATTCAAAGGATTCAAGAACAGGAAGACTTAAAACTTTAGGGTAGGTTCCTCATAGTTATTTGCTCACCATTTAAAAACTTTTCAAACATTTCACAATTTCAAAACAATTTTCAAACACAAGTTTTTTTACGCATCCGTACATGGATCATTATTAAACTCTTATGAAAATTTCTATTCACACACTTCACATTTTCAAAAACAATTCAAAGTGAGCTAAGTAACTAAGAGCCCATGGATAACCATGGATGTAAAGGGTGCTAACACCTTCCCTTTACATAACCTACCCCCCGGACCCAAAAAATCTTTTAAAAAGGTCTTTCCTGTTCTTTTATGCCTTTCCTTTGGATAAAATAAAAGTCGGTGGCGACTCTTGCTATCCGCAACATAACTAAAGTCAGTTCTCCCACCGTGTTACAGGTTGATGTCAATTTTATACATTCACTTTCTTCTTCTTGTTCTAATTCCCTAATGCATTCTTCAATGATATCTAAGGCATAACAAGCATCTCCTATCACAGGTGCCATAAGAAATTTCGAAAGTATAAATTATATCTTCTTGTTACGTTCCTCAAAGGTTAGTTTCCCTTTTTTAACATCTATTACGGCTCCAGCAGTCGATAAGAACGGTCTACCTAGGAGGATTGGTATGTCGTCATCTTCTTTAATGTCCATGACAACAAAATCAGTAGGTATAAACAGATGACCTATCCTAACAGGGACGTCTTCAAGTATGCCTATAGGGTATTTAACGGATCTAGCGGCTAATTGAAGTGACATCTTAGTAGGTTGTAATTCTCCTAAGTTTAATCTCTCACAAACTGCCAAAGGCATTAAGCTCACACTAGCTCCTAAGTCTAGAAAAGCTTTTTCGATGACATGACTCCCCAAAATACAAGGAATGGAAAAATTTCTGGGATCTTTATCTTTCTTTGCTAACCTGTTTTCGGAAATAGAATTACATTCCACGGGTTTCGGATCTTCAAGTCTACGTTTATTTGTAAGTATGTCTTTGAGAAACTTAGCGTAAGAAGGTATTTGGGTGATGGCTTCTGTAAAGGGGATTTCTACGTGAAGTTTTTCTATAACCTTAACGAATTTTTGATACTGATTATCGATTTGCGTTTTCTTTAATCTTTGAGGGTATGGTATAGGTGGTTTGTATGGTGGTGGTGGTACATAGGTTTTATTTTTAGGTTCTTCTCCTTTTTCTTGATTTTCCGGGTTTTCAGATTCCTCTAGTTCCTTCTCCTCATTTCTCTCAGAAGTTTCGGGCTCACTTAATCTAGGGTTAGAAGGTTCCTTATAAGCGGTTCCACTTCGTAGAGTAATGGCATTTGCTTGCCCTTTTGGGTTTTGTTGAGGTTGTCCAGGGAACTGTCCTCCAGGTGTAGTCCGAGGGGCTTGGTTTAAAGCTACCTGAGAGATCTGGTTTTCAAACATCTTGTTATGAGTAATAATTTGATCAACCTTGGTTCCTAACTGGGTAATTAGTTCGTTAACATGGACGTTTTGGTTCATGAACTCTTTGTTTTGTTGTGTCTGAGCGGTGATAAAATTTTCCACAATTTTCTCAAGGCTCGGACTTGGTGGTACAGGTTGCATAGGTTGATTTGTTCTTGGGGCTTGGTAACCTTGTTGTCTCGGAGGTGCGGTATTTTGGATAGGGTTATTATTTTTATAGGAGAAGTTTGGGTGATTCCTCCATCTAGGGTTATATGTGTTTGAAAATGGGTTCCCTTGGGTGTAGTTCACTTGCTCAGGATTGGTCTCATTTAACAGATTGCATTCGGCGGATTGGTGTCCTTGCGTCCCACATATCTCACAATTCGACGAAAATGCAGCTACAGTATTCGGAGTTGTACACATATGTTCGACCCTAAGGGCCAACACGTCCATTTTAGCTTGCATCATGTCCATAGAGCTTAGCTCATGTATTCCTCCTTGGGCTTCCTTCTTTTCCACTGTTGCTCGTTCTACTCCCCATGATTGATGGTTTTGGGCCATGTCTTCGATAAGGGCACTAGCTTCAGGGTAAGGTTTGTTCATAAGTGCGCCATCAGCGGCAGCGTCGATGGTAATCTTAGTGTTATAATGAAGTCCATTATAGAAGGTTTGAATGATTAGCCAATTCTCTAAGGCATGATGTGGGCATGCTCTTAATAGCTCTTTATATCTCTCCCAGGCTTCGAACAACGACTCTCCTTGGTGTTGGGTAAATCTGGTTATTAGGTTTCGAAGAAGAGCGGTCTTACTTGGGGGAAAATATCTAGCAATGAATACTTTTCTAAGGTCTTCCCAAGTTGTTATGGAATTGGGTGGAAGGGAATCTAACCATGATAGAGCTTTATCTCTGAGGGAAAAGGGAAATAATCTTAAGCGTATCGCCTTAGGAGGGGCTCCATTGGTTTTAAAGGTGTCTGCTAACTGAAGAAAGTTTTTTAAATGTTGGTTTGGGTTATCAGTAGCAAGACCTGCGAATTGTCTCTGTTGCACTAAATGCAGCAGGGATGGTTAAAGTTCAAAATTATTGGCTGGGATAACGGGGTTTACTATAATAGAACTAGGTTCCTCGTTTAATGGTTGGGCGAAGTCCTTAAGAGGTCTTCGGTTTTGATCTTCGGCCATAGCTCTCCTATTCCTATGGAAAAACAAACGTGCGCGAGCGTAACGTTCAGGTTCAGCTAGAGGGTCTACTAAGCTTCCGGCACTGCGAGTCTTTCGCATTGACCGGTGGGTAACAACCTTAGTCTAAACGGTATAACTACAGGATATGAAATTTGACGAAATTGGTCCCCGGCAACGGCGCCAAAAACTTGATGCGTGTTTTTCGCAAGTGTACGAACACGTCAGAGTAATATAAAAGATTATCGAATCCACAGAGACCAAGTGTCAATCTATCGTACCTGTTGTTATGGTGTGTATCTAAGGCAACTGAATATAATGGTTTTAAGGAGTGTGCAATGGTAAATAAAATAATAATTTTAAATAATTAATAAAGACAGGCTCGAATGTAATTCACATAATCGATTGATAATCTGGTACTTGTTAATAGAACTACTTATGGGCAATGTTTTCCACTTTGAAAAGAACTAATTTAACAGGAACTGTCGCTTTCACGTATTCAGAACCGAGTTGTACTCTCTAATAAACCCCTCCTATTGTCACGGATAAAAAGGTGCGTATTGCGTTAGAGTAGTAAACCTATTTTTAAGAAATATAGTATCTTAACTAAGTTGAAAAGTATTTTAACCTGGATTTCTTAGCAAAAAGAGGTTCTCATGAACCAGACTCTAAACTTCATAACGCGTCCGAAAATCGTTTTAAAATCTCTTTTCTTTTTAATCTAAAAACTCCTAATGAACTAGACAAAGCGCTTTTGGCTGTTTTTGAAATAGTTAAAAACAATTACTTAAATTGAAAGGTAAAATAGCCCTTAAGTGTTTCCACGAACAATTGTACGGATTACTGGTTCAATTACGATCCTTACATTCTAACCTTTATTGATTTAGTTAGACATGGTAAGGTAAAAGTTCTTTTTATAATTTTTCATAAAAGTAATTTAGTGCGAGTGCAGAAAGTAAATAAAAGTAGTGCGAGTGCGGAAAGTAAATAAAAGTAGTGCGAGTGCGGGAAATAAAGGTATTTAAAGCGAGTGCAGAAAATAAACAAAAGTAGTGCGAGTGCGAGAAATAAATAAAAGTAAAGCGAGTGCAGGAAATAAATAAAATAAAGTGCGAGTGCAGATAATAAATGAAAGTAAAGCAATGCGGAAAAATAAAATACGAACTGGAATTAAAATGGCGGCAGGATTAACTTCCTCCCAGAGTGCTCCAAAACTCGATCACACAGACGTATACAGACTCGATCACTCGATTGCAGTAACACCCCGATGTGGAATGATAATTGCTTTAAAACTGATATATGCCTAAGATATTCTAAGTTTGAATGAAGAAAAACGATATCTAAGGTCCTATTTATAGGAAAACAAAAAGCAGGAAAAGACTAGGATGCCCCCTCCACTAAAAAGTGGAGGGAAAAGTTTTTGCCTTGTGGCGCCCGCCACAAGGCCATGGCGCCCTCCATGAGGCTAATGGGGAATGAAAGAGTGGGGATCATGGGTCTTGGCAGTTGTGGAGTGGTCTTGAGACGTGGCCACGTCATGGCAGACCCCATGGCGCCCTCCATGGTGGATGCCGTAAGTGTAAAACGCTGAATTTCTTGGTTTTCGTCCGTTTCCACTCCTTTTTCACTCCTTTTCTCGATTTAGGCCCCGATCACATAGAAATCCTGAAAACAAAGAAAAACAAAGTAATAACATAACAAAATAACAATAAAAGCTAAGAATGCATACGAAATCGGAGTCAGAAATACAGTGAATTTTAGTGTTATCACATACTCCAAAGCGCTCTTAGTATGGACGAATTCTTCCGCGTATCACAATGCAAATCGGCAAAGGAGATTTGGGATACTTTGGTAGAAACACATGAAGGAACAACAGAAGTAAAAAAGATTAGGGCTTAACACGTTGAGTCAAGAATATGAAATGTTCCGTATGCAGCCCGGAGAATCTATAGTTGCCTTACAAAAAAGATTTGTTCATCTAACCAACCACTTGATTGCACTCGGGAAGACCTTCACCAACGACGATCTCAATTTGAAAGTCCTAAGGTCCTTGACAAGGGAATGGCAACCGAAGGTGACCGCTATTTCAGAGAAGAAGAGTCTCTCAACGATGACATCCGCATCTCTATTCGGCAAACTTCAAGAGCACGAATTGGAACTTGGAAGGCTCGATAAGCACGAAAGTCAAGAGAAAAAGTCCAAAGGAATTGCTTTGAAGATTGACACGAAGGGACAAAGATGACGAGATTTCCGAAGATGAGAACTTCATGCCTCTTATTAAGAAGTGTCGTATCTCGAAAAATACGATCCTAAAACAAACAACAGAGTCGCCACCAAATTCTATTTATTCTACTTAAAGAAAAAGGAGATATAGATACAACCTAATAAAGGATAAGAAATGGTTTACGAAACCAAATTCTAAGTTCGGGAGTCGGTTACGCAAGGGGAAGGTATTAGCACCCCTCACGTCCGTTGTACTCAACGGGAACCTCTTAGCTAAACTATGCGACTAAGTGTTTGATCTTAAGTCTTTGTCTTCTAAACGATTGTCATTATGTTTGTTCTAAGGAAAGAAGCTTATAAATTATTATTAATACAGAGAAAAGATTAAAGTTTTTTTATTAGGGTGCTCGCGAAGGATTAAAATCCCCGTGCCTACGTATTCCCTTGTGCAATGGGAAAGTCAGAGCTCCGTAGTTCGTGCGACTACGGTTTGTGATTTTTATTGAACAATTGTTTGAAAATGCATTCTACTGCTAAGCGTTGGCTTATACTCGCAGTGGAGGCTGAAGCGCTAGCTTGTTCGAGATATAGAATGATTTAAACAATGTTCATTTAGAGAAAAGTGTTTGACTTTTGTTAAGGTGTTTTAAACGAAAGGGCGAATGAACCACGTCGCGTGGGGCTAGCCCAGGAGCATTTCATTCCAAAACGTGCGGAGTGCTAGACTCCGGAGTTCCGTCTTTCGATAATTAATTATGAAAATAATTTAAATTGGTTGGTAAGTTTTAAGTTGTTTTTTAAGAGATGAAAGATGCGAATGGACCACGTTGCGTGGGGCTAGCCCAGTAGCAGTCCATTTTAGAACGTGCGGAGTGCTAGACTCCGGAGTTCTATTTTTCGTAATTTAATTTAAAAAGATTTGAATATTTTGGTATACGAATAGTGATTGAACACATCGCGTGGGGCTAGCCCAGTAGCGGTCCAAACTAGAACGTGCGGAATGCTAGACTCCAGGGTTCTATTTTCGTACGCTAATTTACGCGATTAATTATTTCAAAACACGGGAGGCAAATGGGCCATGTTGCGTGGGGCTAGCCCAGCTACAGTCCATTTTAGAACGTGCGGAGTGCTAGACTCCGGAGTTCTGTTTCCGTATTTTAATTTGATAAGTTGGATAATATCTTTTAGATGTTTTTAGAAGTACGTGATAAGTTATTTGGAAACTTTAGAATTTAATATTGTACGAAAATGTAAAAATAAGATAAATAAACTAGATATACTAAAATAGAATAACCATGAAATAAAAATAAATTAAGCTTATGAAATAAATAAATAAAATGTGGCCTCATATTGGTCGCGATTTATCGGAAAAACAATTTATCGTGACCTTTTGTCATATCATTGGCCCGAAAACGATTTAATTTTCTAAAAAAAGAAACAATTGTCACAAAAGCAATTTATGAGTTTATTTTTTTGAAAAAATTGATAAATATTTATTATTTATTTACAAAAGATAAGCAACTAAACTAATAATAAAATAAATAGACAATAAAATAAACTAAAATAAATTTTAAAAAAAGGTGTACCGTGGCATGGTATATGTAAGTAGAAACAAAGTTCATAGATTGAGCCCATATGTAAAATAATAGATATTGTTTTGAAATATTTTTTTTTTATTTTTAAAATCAAATAAAATAAAGAACAATAAAAAGATAACAGCATGCACATTATATTCCATAAGTCAGTAACATAAACAAAATAAAAAATAATTATATATAATAAAACAAAATAAAAGAAAAAGTGATCTTCCTCTACACACAACAAAACGAAGAGAAAGAAAGGCCCAAACAACCCTACCCTCAGAATTCCCAACGGCGGCGGCGGCGGATTTACGACTCCCTCTCTGTTTAACACGAACGGCTTCCCTTTGTGTCGATTAGTCCCAACCGGTGGTGGTTCCTGTAACACGGTGGGAGAACTGAATTTAGTTATGTTGCGGATAGCAAGAGTCGCCACCGACTTTTATTTTATCCAAAGGAAAGGCATAAAAGAACAGGAAAGACCTTTTAAAAGATTTTCGGGTCCGGGGGGTAGGTTATGTAAAGGGAAGGTGTTAGCACCCTTTACATCCATGGTTATCCATGGGCTCTTAGTTACTTAGCTCACTTTGAATTGTTTTTGAAAATGTGAAGTGTGTGAATAGAAATTTTCATAAGAGTTTGATAATGATCCATGTACGGATGCGTAAAAAACTTGTGTTTGAAAATTGTTTGAAATTGTGAAATGTTTGAAGTAGTGAGCAAGTAACTATGAGGAACCTACCCTAAAGTTTAAGTCTTTCTGTTCTTTATCCTTTAAATGGTAAGACTATCCCTATTATTAAGGAATAGGTAGTCATTACCTTGGATGTGTGGGACAAGTGAAGGGACATCTGTTTAATGAAGGCAACTGTAGGGTGTATTAAGCATTTTGGAGGGACTGTCATCATTATTCGAAAGGGACAAGACCATATTGAAAGGCAACCATTAAGGGACTTGATCTTTGATTATGAAGGGACTAGATGACTTTATTTTAAGGGACTTTTGCTTTATACACCCCCTTGACCTTTTTGATTAGGCAACAGGAGAGGTAACCTTAGAAAGTGAGATGGCGATCAAAGATCGACTTACGTGTGTGCGTGTTTATATTCAGGTATTTATCTTATTTTAATTATCTAAGTTCAATTTAATTACATATAAATTATACACACCCTAAGGTTACTAACCATATAGTAAAATATTTACAAAAATAAAAACAAGAAAAATAAATTCCTAAACTATTACATGGCTATGGGACAGATACATAATAATAATCAGGCGAGAAAGAATAAATTTACAACCTATACATTTTTTCCTAATATTATAAATAAAACAAAATTAAAATAAAGAAAATAATGAAGCAAAAATAGAATAGATAAAAGCAAATAATAATAAAATAATAAAGAAACAATGGCAATAAAGCAATAATAAAATAACAATAATAATAAAGTGGTAATAAAAAGGTTAGAATTTTAAAAGAAATTATTTTAGGTTAAACAAGTTAGATTTTTTTTTAGAAGTTATTAGAAAAATATGAGTTTAAAATAAATTAATAATAATAAAAGAATTTAAAAAATATTAATGTACAAATTATAAAATAAAAGAGTTATATGAAAAATATTAAGTTATTTATTTACAAAATAAATAAAGATTATGGAAAATATCAAATTATTAGATTAATAGGATTATTATTATTATTCAATTAGAAAAATGGTCAATTAGATTTACAAAATATATAAGGATTTATTATTATAAGTAAGTAATAAAAAAAATTATTAAAATAGTTAGTATTTATTATTTATTTACAAAAAATATAAAGGTTATAGAAAAATATTAAATAATTAATTTAGTAGGTTTTCACGCCCTACATTACTAAACCACACAGTTAATATAGGATCAATGGCAGAAAAATAAATGGTAGAAAAATAAAATGGCAGAAAATAAATGGCAGAAAATAAAATTCTAACTATTACAACGCTTTGGTGCAGTTACATAATAAAGATGGCGAAAAGTAAAACTGAAAATATTACAAGGGCGAAGCAGTTACAGGGTATGAATAACATAAATATGAGCGATAATAGGAAATAATAATAAGGTTTGTTAAGGTTTAAGAAAAGGTTTATGGTTTATAGAAAATAACACGGTTACAGTTTTAGGTTTGAAATTTAGAGTTCGTGGCGAAATTGTCAAGGTTTATGAAAAAAATTAGAGTAGTTAGTTATCTAGAAGGTGCAGATCTAAATATATGTATATGAATAACATAAAAATAATATGAATTAAAAAAACAACGATATTGCTAACGCAAAATTGCGATCATCGCAACTGGATTGGATCAATACAAGTGTCACGCCCCATGCACATAAATATACGAACAGCGTATCGACACGATCCAATCCAAACAAAGTAACTAAAAAGAATTGACAATATAAAAAAAAATTTAAAATATATATATATATATATATATATATATATATATATATATATATATATATATATATATATATATATATATATGTATATATATATATATATATATATATATAAGAAGTATATGTAAAAAAAAACCATGTTAGTACATTATATATAATTATATATAATGTAAAAAAGAAAGAATCTGTCTTTTCAAACACGTGAAATTGTTTTCATGCACTTGGTGAATGGCTAGCCCTTTTAACAAAACTCACAGGAACATTTATAAACAATACAATAGAAAGTACCGGCAATGAACCGCGCAGCTTTTCCTTTTTTATGTTTTTTTCGTTCGATCTGTTTTTTTCCGGTCCCCTCTAACAGTCGCATAACATAAGTATATATAGAGACCAATTAGGATTAGTGTAAATGGGCTTAAGTGTTTATTTTGAAACCCAATAAAATTTTAATGTAAATAATTAAATAAAGTTTAATAAAAATAATTAAAATTAAAATAAAAACTAATTAACCTATTTATTTATTCTAGACCCAATAAAATATTAATTTAAAAAACAAATTAAGTTTTAATAATTAAATTAGTTAAAATAAAATAAAAACTAATAATCCTATTTATTTATTCTAGACTCTATATAAAAATAAATAGACTCAAAAAATAAAAGTTGGGCACCAAAATGCTCGAAAAAATAAAATAAACACGTCAAAATAATCAGCGCGAAATAAATGACTCGGAAAAATACAGCGTTTGGTCGGATTTTGAAATAAAAATTATGACCGTTTAAGCCGCTCAGACTGATCAACATATGACCAAAAATAGTTGTAAAAATATTTTTAGCATGTCAAATCAAACCACGTGAACCGCAGATTAATATTACCGACATTTGCAAACTTAAACTTGACATTTTTTCGTTTACTGATTTTAGGCACAATTGAAAATTAATTTGACCAGTCCGTCTGTAAATTCCGAGAAATTATTCCGGCTAATATTAAGACAGAAAAAAAAATGTTATGTTATGATGATGATGCAAATGAATGTGAAACAAAAAAATTGGTTAGAGTTAAAAAATAGAGGGCAAATTTTGGGGTGCAACAGCTGCCCCTGTTCAATTTTCTGAAACCTGAGGGGTTAGATTGGTATGTGTGTCAGTCGTGACTTGGAAGGTTGAAGGGGATTGAACACAAAAGCCCAAAAATTTGCACTCGCCAGTGCGTAGAGTAACACTGATGATTAGTTGTATATGCTTGAGTGGGCTTAAAGATGCCACTTGGAGAAACATTCTTCAGGTACATTTCTTGGAGGATAAAGCAGTCCAAAATATGAAGATATAATGATAGCTTTCAGGAGGATAAAGCAGTCCTGAGGTAGTGATATGCTTTCAGGAGGATACAACAGTCCTGAGGTAATAGTATGCTTTCAGGAGGATAAAGCAGTCCTGAGGTAGTGATATGCTTTCAGGAGGATACAGCAGTCCTGAGGTAATAGTATGCTTTCAGGAGGATAAAGCAGTCCTGGGGGAGTGATATGCTTTCAGGAGGATACAACAGTCCTGAGGTAGTGATATGCTTTCAGGAGGATGAAGCAATCCTGAGGTAATGATGATAGCTATCAGGAGGATGAAGCAGCCCTGAGGTAATAATATGATTTCAGGAGGATAAAGCAATCCTGAGGTACAAGAAGCTGTCAGGAGGATAAAGCAGTCCTGAGGTAATAATAAGCTGTCAGGAGGATAAAGCAATCCTGAGGTACAAGAAGCTGTCAGGAGGATAGAGCAGTCCTGAGGTAATAGAAGCTGTCAGGAGGATAGAGCAGTCCTGAGGTAATAGAAGCTGTCAGGAGGATAAAGCAATCCTGAGGTAATAATAAGCTGTCAGGAGGATAAAGCAATCCTGAGGTACAAGAAGCTTTCAGGAGGATGAAGTAGTCCTGATGTAGTGATGCTTTCAGGAGGATGAAGCAATCCTGATGTACTAGAAGTTTTCAGGAGGATAAAGCAGTCCTGATGGATGATAACTTTCAGGAGGATAAAGCAGTCCTGATGTAGTAATATGCTTTCAAGAGGATGAAGCAGTCTTGAGAGATTGATAATATGCTGTCAGGAGGATGAAGCAATCCTGAGGTGATGATGATAGCTGTCAGGAGGATGAAGCAGTCCTGAGGTAATAATAATTTCAGGAGGATAAAGCAATCCTGAAATACAAGAAGCTGTCAGGAGGATAAAGCAACCCTGAGGTACAAGAAGCTGTCAGGAGGATAAAGCAATCCTGAGGTACAAGAAGCTGTCAGGAGGATAAAGCAATCCTGAGGTAATAATAAGCTGTCAGGAGGATAAAGCAATCCTGAGGTAATAATAAGTTGTCAGAAGGATAAAGCAATCCTGAGGTATAAGAAGCTGTCAGGAGGATAGAGCAGTCCTGAGGTAATAGAAGCTGTCAGGAGGATAAAGCAGTCCTGAGGTATAAGAAACTGTCAGGAGGATAAAGCAATCCTAAGGTACAAGAAGCTGTCAGGAGGATAAAGCAATCCTGAGGTACAAGAAGCTGTCAGGAGGATAAAGCAATCCTGAGGTAATAATAAGCTGTCAGGAGGATAAAGCAATCCTGAGGTAATAATAAGCTGTCAGGAGGATAAAGCAATCCTGAGGTATAAGAAGCTGTCAGGAGGATAGAGCAGTCCTGAGGTAATAGAAGCTGTCAGGAGGATAAAGCAGTCCTGAGGTATAAGAAACTGTCAGGAGGATAAAGCAATCCTGAGGTAATAATAAGCTGTCAGGAGGATAAAGCAATCCTGAGGTAATAATAAGCTGTCAGGAGGATAAAGCAATCCTGATAATCACAAGTCTGTTTGCTGGAGAATTAATCCTGAAAACAAGGTAGCATTCTGTATGACAATATTAGTTTATGCATTATGTATGCATGTATAATATGATGCACTTAAGTAATGCACTATGTATCTATGGATATGTATGTTATGGTATGATGTAAATGATGTATGTATGATATGATGCTGCCGGAAGCGTCTGGATATCTTCGTATAACAACTGCTGGCCAGGGAAAATAAATCCCGATTTGTTGTTGAAGACTATGAGGAGCTCATTCCCGTCTTGTTTGATAATATATTATACATAACCTCCCGTATGCTGGGGATAGCAAGGTATATATAGCCTCCCGTCTGCTGGGGATAGTAAGGTATACATAACCTTCGTCTTCGTCTGATAGTAGGATAGATATAACCTCCCGTCTTCGTTCGTCGTACTCTTATTGGAAAGTAAATTCCCGAATATCCGTATGAGGATAAAAGAGATGGATATAAATTCCAGGGGAGATGTGACTTAGGAAGATGGACTTGTCCTACTGAGGGTTTGTAGCTGTTTTGTTAGAGATGAACCGGCGAAGCTTCGTTGAAATCCTTCCCTCGTTCGTCTTTAGTAAATACTATTACTACATTTTCATGCATTTCTGGTAAACATCAATCATATTCAAAAGCATAATACATTCAAACACAACCAATGGACGTTTTTGCTAAGGTAAAAGTAAATCTGGATTCAGAGGGAAAAGTAAAGCTGAATTTGAAAGCAGAATTGTTTCAACTTCGAGAGTGTACAGCCAATTGGATCTATAGCTCCTGAAATTCTTTAACTTTCTTGAGTACCTTCCCAGAAGCCCTCATAGCTGGATCTGAAGACATGATACTGACACCATCTGATACTACTGGCATAGACAATCAATTTCCACCATGGCTTCTGCTGAGAATCCAATATCAAGGTAACACAATGAGAGGAATGTGTTTTCAAATTGTGATGGACCATATACTCTCCGAATACTAGATTTGAAAAGAAAGCATTGCCCCTTGGTTGGGGATGAATTGTCCTATAATGGAAGTATCTGTAATGAGCTACCTTAAGAGAAACAAGCAGAATGCCCCATAAGCATATGCCCCTGGCATTGTGAACTTTGTAATATCACCCTTGGTAATTCAAATATATGAGAAGAATTGCCCCTGTCTATTAAGCACTGTTGGATCTGGAACTGATTGCCCCGAATGATTTGAACAGTAACTTGGTATGCCCCCTTGATTAGGGAACAATGACCATGCCCCTGGCATTATAAATTCTGTAATGTTACCCTTGGCACTTCAAATAGATGAGGAGATCTGACTCTGGCTGCTTAAACATAGTTGAATCTTGTCCTGATTGCCCCGAATGAGTTAGGCAGTATCATGGTCTCCCCCCTGGATTGGGAGATAATAATCATGCCCCTTTGTATACATGGACTTTGATCCAGGAAGCAACTTTGTTTACCGGAAGGACTTTGAACATTCATCCTGTAAGTTTCTCTGTTTATCAAACACTCAAGTATATGTAAGCAAATGTATTCAAAAATGCAATGCTTATGTCTGTCTTAAAGTTTTTTGAAAAAAGAATTAAAGTTTTTTTTTTTTTAAGAAAACTGTGATATTAACTCAAGTTTTATAATAAGCCCTAAAGGAGTCAGGATACCTTTTTGTAGCAGTACGCTTTCGAACTAACCATGCTTCAGTTAGGACTTTTAGAGGGTTATAACGTGGCCTGGTTCACGGTTTAAGAAACAAAGGATAAAGGCTCAAATTTATTTGTACCCAACCCAATCTCCATGATGTTCTTCAGTCCTATACTCAGTTAACTCATGCATTGAGGTTCCCCAATAGTTTGGAATTGTAACACTGTCATTTGTGATGGTTCAGAAACCAAAAATTTATTTGAACATTCAGTCATCTTTCTTTGTTGAGGATTCATAGTGACCTCTTTTTTTCCTTTTGACTTTATTATCCCTTCTTTTTGCCTGAACTGCTTATTTCAAGGTTACAGTCAGCGGATGTCTTAATGTTTTACTAAGTCTCCTTCATAGGTTTTGACTTAGTGAATTGTTCTTTTGCTGGATATTGACTGTCAGGTTTCATGATTACAGAGAACCATCATTAGTTGTGTACAACACATATAATTGGCATATTTTGAGTTAACCGAGTAACTACCCTGCCCCGGGTCATGAATAAGGGTTTTAATTTGTGCGAGAATAAAAACTCCTACTTCATAGGCTCAAAAGAGTTGACTAGGGATTAACTTCCTTATATCTCCACTGTTTAGGAATTGAAACAATGCCTGTACATCGTCAGCATAGTCTGTTCAAAAGCATACTGCATAAGATTATGGTATTGTTTTCGTCATCCTCCCTCTACAGGCTTATAGCTTTATCAGGAGTTAAATATCACAAGATAGAAATAAGAAGCATAATTCAAAATATAGTGGAACGAATGGATTAATTCAAGACAAACATATGCAATGCATTAATGAAAACAAAAGTTTAACATAATAGTAAGTGTTCAAACAAATAAAAGAAATTACAAATTCAAATTCAAATGTTGTCCCATCCAGTTGGCTGAATGTCCTCAATTGCAATCTGTGAACTTTGAGGAGCAGTATACTTCACCATGAAATCAAATTTACCCCTTGGATGTCCCAAGGTGCCCCATATCTCAACAGGAATAGGTAGGCTTCCTTTCTTGCTACACTGGGCAACTTGTCTTGCAGCTTCGGTGTTTGATGGGTGATAGTAGAATTCAACCTGACCTTCTGGAGTAACCTCTAGGATTCCTTCGTCAATCAAATCTTGAATCTTCTTATTCAATGCCCAACAGTTATTAGTATCATGTCCAGGACTGTTGGAGTGATACTTACACCTTGCCTTGGGATTATAGCGAGGAGAAGAGGTGTTAGGATTTTTAGGAGAATTTTCCAAGGAAATTAGCTTCATCTCCAACAGGCATTGCAAAACTTGTGACATTGGTGTGCTGAACTTGATAAACTTCCTTCTACATTCCTTGTGTTGAGGTAGATTAACCTTATCAGGTCTTTCTTCTTCAACTGAAAAACAATCAATGGCAACTGGTTTCTTACCTTCTTTTATCCTCGTCTTCCTTTCAACCAAATCAGCTTGTTTTAATGGAGGTTGACTGACAATTAGATTCCTGACTCCATTACTTTGAAGTTTGTGGATAAAGGTCCTTAGCTCTTCTTGCCCCTGAGCTAAACTTTGAATAAGAACCACCTGGTCATTCATCTGGGTCCTTATTTTTGTCATCTCAGCTTGTAGTTGTTTCAGCTGATCATCTTCGTTTTCCTCAGGACTCTTCTTCTTAGCCAGCAGTGTCTTCAACTCATCTTGCCCCTTGGCCAAATTTAGAATCAGCTCTTGGAACTGTGCATATTGTGCCTGGAGATCTTTAACTGTTTGTTCAAGAGCCATTGCTGAAATAAACAGCGAGAAGATAAGAAACCTGTGCACAATTATAAACCTGTGATGCAATGATATGATGTATTAATGCGTATGCAATGTCTTCAAGGACCGCAGGATTTAAATTTGCTAAAACAACCAAGAAGGTAAACTTTTATTAGTAATAAATCTGTTTTGCCTCTTGGGCTTGCAAAAAATGAAATGAAATAAATACAAAAGATGGGGTTTTAAGTCTCCCATGGACGTTTCCTCTTTATGTTGAGGTATGAGTTGAGATTTCATTCCTCGTGAAGTTGCTTTGTCAGCTCCAGGATTCTTTCTTGACTAGATTTGAAATGAGTCTCAAAAGTATCCCTTTGTTCCTTTAACTGGATCCAGGACCTCTGCAACTCTTCCATGTTAGTGGGCATGTCTGGATGAAGGATGATATAAGGAGTATCTCCTTCAGCAACAGGCTCCATGGTAACTGGCAGGATAGCAGGATATGGCATCATAAGAGTCTGAGCACGTGCTCGTACCCATCTGAGATAAGGTTCCATAGGAATGGTGTACTTTGGTTCCAGAGTCTTGCTGTCAACCTTATTCACCTTGCCCCAAGCTCGTATGAACCTTTGACGGTAACCTTGCAGATCGTTGTCGTAGTCAAATACAATTCCCTGAATCAACATGTCATGTGGACCATCACTCCGAGTGTAACCAAACTGTCGTAAAGCTAGAGAGGGGTTGTAGGTGATGCCTCCTCTTATGCCTAGAAGTGGCACATTAGGAAACTCCCCACAACGGTCAATGATGGTGACATTCTCCATAGATCTGGAGCACCAATGAATGTCTGAATGAGAAAGTGACATAATTATTTTGGACCATCTGAACCCTTGCTCATTCTTCATTACTGAGCGGGGAAGGTGAGAAATAAACCACCTAGAAAGCAAAGGTATGCAGCACATTAAAGTTCCTCTTGCCCTTGTAGTACGGGTGTGAAGAGAATGTAGGATGTCTCCAAGCAATGTAGGCACTGGATTGTGACTCAGGAATATATTGATGGCATGAACGTCTATGAACTGATCTGGATTGGGGAACAATACTAAGCCATAAATCAGCAAGGCTAAGATCTCCTCAAAAGCATCATAGCTCATGGCCTTCAAGAACACCTGAGCTTTCTCTATCAACACCTTGGCAAGAATACCTTTAACTCTGCTTCTCGTTTCTAGAACAATGTCAGACTTCTTCAGATGCAGAGCTGCAGCAATAACCTCAGGTTTAGGCTCTTTTTCCAAGCCTGTAAAGGGTCTTGGATCAAGAACAGGTATACCCAGAAGTTTAGAGAACTCTTCCATTATAGGAACCAACTGATAATCAGGGAATGTAAAGCAATGGTGCTCAGGGTCAAAGAACTGAAACAGAACACTCATCATGTCTTCATTGAACCCTGAAGTGACTAGATCCAATAGGTGACCATGTCTCTTGATGAACTGGGAGTGATCAGATACTTGAGAAACCAACTCTTTAAGCTTAGCAGGTATACCTACAAAGTTGATCCTGATGGTGTTTCTACGAGCAGAAACCATGACCTGCAACAAAGAACAAAGATAAATATTTTGGTCCTTGAAATGGTTAGTGAAAATGCTATGCTTATGATGCATGATGATGTCATGATGTTATGTTCAATCACAAACATGTGGCACACACAAACAAGTCACACCATAGCCCTAGGTTTAAAGGCCTGCATGAGGTTCAAAGGTAAGTACCCTCCCCTGAAGTTAGTTGGTTCATCCTGTCCTACAAAAGTAACCATGTTCTAAGGGATCTCAATATCATTGATCCTTCACAAGGGTGGTTGTTCAGTAGGCAACTTACTTGCCAACCAAAACCCTCCAAGTTTAAGATCTCAATGAGCGTAGTATCGAGTGTCAACCAACTTCAGTCTGCACCAAAGCCGGTTACCTCACTACTTTCTAAAGGCCAAGATGGGATAACTAGGGTTCTAAAAGTTAGTTAGTGCATTGACAACGTATGGCAGCCTCATATTATCCTCAACTTGACTTAAGGAACATAAGCACCAACCAAGAAGTCACACTAACTATGGCCACCAGATCAACCATATCGATATACGTCGTACAGTTTCCTTGGTCTATTGCCATTTACCTAAGGTACACTAGATCCGGGTTAGGACCTTTCACACATAAGAGCCCAACAAATAAAGTAAAGCAAACAAGGCAAACAATTTAAGTGATCTAATTCCTAAGGGTACCCCTCTTTAACTACAAATCCCCAGCAGAGTCGCCAGTTCTGTAACACGGTGGGAGAACTGACTTTAGTTATGTTGCGGATAGCAAGAGTCGCCACCGACTTTTATTTTATCCAAAGGAAAGGCATAAAAGAACAGGAAAGACCTTTTAAAAGATTTTCGGGTCCGGGGGGTAGGTTATGTAAAGGGAAGGTGTTAGCACCCTTTACATCCATGGTTATCCATGGGCTCTTAGTTACTTAGCTCACTTTGAATTGTTTTTGAAAATGTGAAGTGTGTGAATAGAAATTTTCATAAGAGTTTGATAATGATCCATGTACGGATGCGTAAAAAACTTGTGTTTGAAAATTGTTTGAAATTGTGAAATGTTTGAAGTAGTGAGCAAGTAACTATGAGGAACCTACCCTAAAGTTTAAGTCTTTCTGTTCTTTATCCTTTAAATGGTAAGACTATCCCTATTATTAAGGAATAGGTAGTCATTACCTTGGATGTGTGGGACAAGTGAAGGGACATCTGTTTAATGAAGGCAACTGTAGGGTGTATTAAGCATTTTGGAGGGACTGTCATCATTATTCGAAAGGGACAAGACCATATTGAAAGGCAACCATTAAGGGACTTGATCTTTGATTATGAAGGGACTAGATGACTTTATTTTAAGGGACTTTTGCTTTATACACCCCCTTGACCTTTTTGATTAGGCAACAGGAGAGGTAACCTTAGAAAGTGAGATGGCGATCAAAGATCGACTTACGTGTGTGCGTGTTTATATTCAGGTATTTATCTTATTTTAATTATCTAAGTTCAATTTAATTACATATAAATTATACACACCCTAAGGTTACTAACCATATAGTAAAATATTTAAAAATAAAAACAAGAAAAATAAATTCCTAAACTATTACATGGCTATGGGACAGATACATAATAATAATCAGGCGAGAAAGAATAAATTTACAACCTATACATTTTTTCCTAATATTATAAATAAAACAAAATTAAAATAAAGAAAATAATGAAGCAAAAATAGAATAGATAAAAGCAAATAATAATAAAATAATAAAGAAACAATGGCAATAAAGCAATAATAAAATAACAATAATAATAAAGTGGTAATAAAAAGGTTAGAATTTTAAAAGAAATTATTTTAGGTTAAACAAGTTAGATTTTTTTTTAGAAGTTATTAGAAAAATATGAGTTTAAAATAAATTAATAATAATAAAAGAATTTAAAAAATATTAATGTACAAATTATAAAATAAAAGAGTTATATGAAAAATATTAAGTTATTTATTTACAAAATAAATAAAGATTATGGAAAATATCAAATTATTAGATTAATAGGATTATTATTATTATTCAATTAGAAAAATGGTCAATTAGATTTACAAAATATATAAGGATTTATTATTATAAGTAAGTAATAAAAAAAATTATTAAAATAGTTAGTATTTATTATTTATTTACAAAAAATATAAAGGTTATAGAAAAATATTAAATAATTAATTTAGTAGGTTTTCACGCCCTACATTACTAAACCACACAGTTAATATAGGATCAAAATGGCAGAAAAATAAATGGTAGAAAAATAAAATGGCAGAAAATAAATGGCAGAAAATAAAATTCTAACTATTACAACGCTTTGGTGCAGTTACATAATAAAGATGGCGAAAAGTAAAACTGAAAATATTACAAGTTAAAACTTAAAATATTACAAGGGCGAAGCAGTTACAGGGTATGAATAACATAAATATGAGCGATAATAGGAAATAATAATAAGGTTTGTTAAGGTTTAAGAAAAGGTTTATGGTTTATAGAAAATAACACGGTTACAGTTTTAGGTTTGAAATTTAGAGTTCGTGGCGAAATTGTCAAGGTTTATGAAAAAAATTAGAGTAGTTAGTTATCTAGAAGGTGCAGATCTAAATATATGTATATGAATAACATAAAAATAATATGAATTAAAAAAACAACGATATTGCTAACGCAAAATTGCGATCATCGCAACTGGATTGGATCAATACAAGTGTCACGCCCCATGCACATAAATATACGAACAGTGTATCGACACGATCCAATCCAAACAAAGTAACTAAAAAGAATTGACAATATAAAAAAAAATTTAAAATATATATATATATATATATATATATATATATATATATATATATATGTATATATATATATATATATATATATATATATATATATATATATATATATAAGAAGTATATGTAAAAAAAAACCATGTTAGTACATTATATATAATTATATATAATGTAAAAAAGAAAGAATCTGTCTTTTCAAACACGTGAAATTGTTTTCATGCACTTGGTGAATGGCTAGCCCTTTTAACAAAACTCACAGGAACATTTATAAACAATACAATAGAAAGTACCGACAATGAACCGCGCAGCTTTTCCTTTTTTATGTTTTTTTCGTTCGATCTGTTTTTTTCCGGTCCCCTCTAACAGTCGCATAACATAAGTATATATAGAGACCAATTAGGATTAGTGTAAATGGGCTTAAGTGTTTATTTTGAAACCCAATAAAATTTTAATGTAAATAATTAAATAAAGTTTAATAAAAATAATTAAAATTAAAATAAAAACTAATTAACCTATTTATTTATTCTAGACCCAATAAAATATTAATTTAAAAAACAAATTAAGTTTTAATAATTAAATTAGTTAAAATAAAATAAAAACTAATAATCCTATTTATTTATTCTAGACTCTATATAAAAATAAATAGACTCAAAAAATAAAAGTTGGGCACCAAAATGCTCGAAAAAATAAAATAAACACGTCAAAATAATCAGCGCGAAATAAATGACTCGGAAAAATACAGCGTTTGGTCGGATTTTGAAATAAAAATTATGACCGTTTAAGCCGCTCAGACTGATCAACATATGACCAAAAATAGTTGTAAAAATATTTTTAGCATGTCAAATCAAACCACGTGAACCGCAGATTAATATTACCGACATTTGCAAACTTAAACTTGACATTTTTTCGTTTACTGATTTTAGGCACAATTGAAAATTAATTTGACCAGTCCGTCTGTAAATTCCGAGAAATTATTCCGGCTAATATTAAGACAGAAAAAAAAATGTTATGCTATGATGATGATGCAAATGAATGTGAAACAAAAAAATTGGTTAGAGTTAAAAAATAGAGGGCAAATTTTGGGGTGCAACAGTTCCTTGAAGCTTTCTCGTAATCTTTTGTTTCATCACCCTCACGCGGCGGTGGCCGGATGGTTGTTTTTGAGGTTGTCGCGAGCCGTTTATTGAAGAAGAAGAGGTTTTTTGTTTCTGAATATTTCGGTTGTGGTGGTTATGGTGTTCAAATTTGGTGGTGGATGGCTATTTGCAGCGCTGTGGTGGTGACAGAAGGTTTTGTCGTCGGTGGGTGAAATGGATGAGGTTGAAAGTGGTGTTTCGGAGGGTGGTTCTCAGATCCTCAAATTTCATCTCAATCTCGTCTCCTCTGTTTGGTTTGTTTTTCGGATTTGTGTGGTTTACAGGTTTGTGGTGGTGGCGATATGATTCGCGGTTTCGGGACTAGTTCTAGGTTTTGGTGATGTAATGAAAACAGGGCCGGTGATTCATTTCGGTTCGGTTGGTTTTTGTGCGGTATAGGACGGTTTCACGGTGAAGGGGTTTGCGTTGACAAAGGAAGGTGTTTGAAGATGGTGATGATTGAGGGCGTGAGGGTTGATGGAGGTGGTGGGTCGACGACAAAGAGGCGGTTTGCATTGAGTGGAGGTTGGGCAACGGTGAGGTCTTAGGATTTCCTCGTTCTGTTCTTTCTTGCTTCCCTCCTTTTTGCTTCTGTTCTTTTTGTGTCTGTCTCTTTTTTTGAAGATTTTGGGCGGTCAAAGTCCTTAGTGATGAAGGGTAATGGATGTTGAAGAAAACAGAAGGCGCGGTTTTTGCATTAGCTTCGGAAAAGGGGGATTTTTTTGTGGTATCTTGGAAGTTGGCGCGGTGAGGGTTTTGAAGAGGAATTTTGGTGTTTTTGTTGAAGACCCCAGGTGCCGTGGTCTTGCTGCCTTTCTTACTGTGTTTTTTCCGTGCCTTTTCTTTTTTTCAGGAATGGTTTTTCTTCAATTTTTTGATGCAGTTTTTTTTTGAGATTTAATTGATGTAAATTTTGGTTAGAGTGCTGCAGAAGACATGGTGTGGATCAGACTGGTTTTGACTTGTAGGTGGCAGAAAAAAGAAAATACAGACAGGCTGTGTTTGAACTTGGACAAAAAGCAAATATTTTTTAAAAACCAACTGAAATAGTTCCCAACCAACCAGATAGCAAATTAGACTAAATTAAAAAATAAATTGATAAATAAATAAAAAGTATAATAATTAAACTATAATGTTAAATGATTTTAAGAAAAGAAAACAAATTTAATTAACAAAAGTTAAAATTTAATAGAAACTTAAACCAATAAGTGGAAAACAAAACAACTCCCTACATTTTTTTGTATTATTTAGACTAAATAAATTTAATTAACAATAAAATTGAATTTTTAAAAAAACTAGTTCTAAATAATTTAATATGTACTAAATTATAATCAAACTAAAACATCCTACATATAAACTAATAAAAGGTTAAAATATGATTAAATAAAACTAAAAAATCTAATTAAGATAACCTAATTAATGATAACTAAATAAAAAACCTAAAGTATAACTAAACTAATTTTATCTAAAATTAAAATTATCCTTAAGTAAAAATTAAATAAAATTTAACTAAATAAGAATTAAACTAAATATATATATAAACCAGATTTAAATTAAACTAATTAAATATTAACTAAGGCTAATTTAAAATAAACTAGATAATGATTAAGCAAAAATTCTAAATAAATTTAAAATCAAGAATAAAAATAAACAATGACATGGGACGATAAAAAATGATTAAGAAAAGGCATGATTGATGATATTGCGACAAATGCATTGAAAAATGCAATGACAAATGATTAATGACACGTTTAACCTAAAAACAGAAATGCTTGAATTCTCATATATCGACATAATGCGTCAGAAAAATGAACGAAAACTTGAAAATGTTCGGTCAAAATTTAGGGTGTGACACTAGTGAACAAATTGTTAAAGAAAAGACTAACAATTCTAAAACTATGCATCAAAGTCATAAAAAGAAAAGAATCATTAAGAAACAAAAATATGTTCCTAGATTTAAAAGTCAATTTCAACCTACTTGTTTTTATTGTGGAATCAAAGGCCATACACATAATGCTTGCTATGTGCGCAACATTGGTGTTGCTAAAGGGCATTATGTGTGGGTTGAAAATGGTACTAACTATCAAGGACCCAAAGCAATTTGGGTACCTAACAATACTTGACTTTGTTTTGTAGGTATGCTTAAAAACAACTTCTACTCAATGGTATCTCAATAGCGGTTGTTCAAAGCATATGACGGGCGATATCAACAAATTTTCAAGTCTATCGCTTAAGGCCAAAGGATACGTTACTTACGGTGATGATAATAAAGGAAGGATTCTTGGAGTTGGAACCATTGGTGGATCTCCTCATACAATCATCGAAGATGTCTTTTATGTGGAAGGCCTTAAACACAACCTTCTTAGCATAAGTCAATTGTGTGACAAAGGGTTCCGAATCAACTTCACAAAGGAGGAATGCTTGATAGAACACGAAGTCACTCATGAACTCTTGCTAAAAGGTAAACGTTTTAATAACATTTTTATGATTTCTTTTTATGACTCTTCCTTGAAGGTAAAGTGCTTAATGGCAAACAACAACGAGGCATGGCTTTGGCATAAGAGGATTGCTCACATTCACATGGAGCATTTAAACAAATTAATAAAGCATGATCTAGTTGTTGGTCTTCCGAAGATAAAGTTTATCAAGGATAAGCTTTGTGACGCATGTCAAAAGGGGAAGCAAACCAAAACATCCTTCAAGACCAAGAAAGTGATATCTACTTCAAGACCACTACAATTGTTACATATGGACCTCTTCGGTCCATCAAGAACAAAAAGCTTCGGAGGTAACGTTTATGCCTTAGTTATTGTTGATGATTTCTCTAGATATACTTGGACTTTATTTTTAGTGCAGAAAAGTGATGCCTTTAAAGCATTCAAGAAGTATGCCAAGCAAATTCAAAACGAGAAGTCACTCTCAATTGTCTCCATAAGAAGCGACCATGGTGGCGAATTTCAAAATTCATCATTTGAAGATTTTTGTAAAGAGCATGGAATCTCTAACATTTTTTCCGCACCAAGGACTCCTCAACAAAATGGTGTCGTAGAGAGGAAGAATAGGGCATTAGTGGAACTTGTAAGGACAATGCTTAGCGACTCAAATCTTCCTAAATATTTTTGGGCGGATACGGTTAGCACGGCTTGTTTTGTAAGTAACCGTGTCAATATTCGGCCTATTCTCAAGAAGACCCCATATGAGTTGTTCAAGGGAAGGAAACCCAACATATATTTCTTCCACATATTCGGATGCAAATGCTTCGTTCTCAACAAAGGCAAGGACAACCTTGGTAAGTTTGATGAGAAATCCGACGAAGGTATATTTCTTGGTTATTCTCTCTCAAGTAGAGCTTTTAGAATTTTCAATAAACGAACATTTACTATTGAAGAATCTATTCATGTTTCGTTTGATGAGACTAACCCCTCGAAAGAGGATAATATTATTGTGGATGATGATGATGATGTAGTAAACCTATCACAACATCAAAAGGAGACATCAAAGGAACAAGCAAAATCACAAGAAGATGACTCACCAACCATTGAAGAACATCAAGATCTTCCAAAAGAATGAAGAACTCATAGAGATCATCCGATAGATAAAGTGATTGGTGATATTAGACAAGGTGTTGCAACTCGACTTAATCTCAAGGATGCTTGTCTCAACATGGCGTTCGTATCTCAAATTGAACCACCAAAAATCTATGAAGCCTTAGGCGATGATCAATGGGTAATAGCTATGCAAGAAGAACTCAACCAATTCGAAAGGAACCAAGTTTGGACTCTTGTACCAAGATCGGACAACAAACATATCATAGGCACAAGATGGGTGTTCAAAAACAAACTTGACGAGAATGGGATCATAGTTCGTAACAAAGCAAGATTGGTCGCACAAGGCTACAACCAAGAAGAAGGAATCGAATTTGATGAAACATTCGCTCCGGTAGCAAGGTTAGAAGCAATTAGATTATTACTTGATTACGCTTGTTCAATGAATTTTCAGTTGTACCAGATGGATGTCAAAAGCGCTTTCCTAAATGGCTACATAAATGAAGAAGTCTACGTCAAACAACCTCCGGGTTTTGAAGACTTCAAGAATCCCTCTCATGTCTACAAGTTGAAGAAGGCTCTTTATGGCTTAAAGCAAGCACCAAGGGCATGGTATGATCGCCTTAGCAACTTCCTATGTGAGAAGGGTTTTACGAAAGGAAATGGTGACAAGACTTTGTTCATCAATAATCTCAAGGGCAACACCTTACTTGTTCAAGTCTATGTCGACGACATCATCTTCGGTTCAACAAACAAAGATCTTTGCGAAGAATTCTCTCTTATGATGCAAGGCGAATTCGAGATGTCCATGATGGGAAATATGAACTACTTCCTTGGATTACAAATCAAGCAAACAAAGGATGGCATCTTCATCAACCAATCCAAGTATTGCAAGGAATTATTGAAAATATTTGATATGGACAATTGCAAAGAAATGTCTACTCCAATGGGATCCGGAACGTATGTTGATCAAGATCTATCCGGCACTTCAATAGATATTATAAAGTATCGAGGTATGATCGGTTCACTTTTATATTTGACGGCAAGCCGTCCTGACATTATGTTTAGTGTTTGTTTGTGTGCCCGCTTTCAAGCTAATCCGAAGGAATCACATCTCACCGCCGTGAAGAGAATCATGAAGTATCTCAAAGGAACGACGCACGTCGGATTATGGTATCCTAAAGGTAGTATTTGTTCTTTAATTGGTTATTCTGACGTTGATTATGCAGGATGTAAGACCGATAGAAAAAGTACAAGTGGTACTTGTCACATTCTCGGGAATGCACTAGTGTCGTGGGCATGTAAGAAGCAAGCATGCGTTGCACTTAGCACGGCCGAAGCGGAGTACATCGCAGCAGGAAGTTCTTGTGCCCAAATCTTGTGGCTTAAACAACAACTCCTCGATTTCGGTTTAGACCTCGGTTGTATCCCTCTCCGGTGTGACAACACAAGTGCCATCAATATCACGAAGAACCCGGTCATGCATTCAAGAATAAAGCACATAGATACCCGACATCACTTCCTTCGAGATCATGTTCTAAACGGGGATGTCGATGTTACATTCATGGATACACACAATCAACTCGCCAATATATTCATTAAACCGTTGGCTAAAGAGCAATTTTTCAAGATTCAACGAGAACTTGGTATTCTCAATGAAGGTGACATCTAACCTTATCTTAAAAAATTGTTTGTTATATGTTTTTATTGCATTATATGTATGTTTGTTCACTTTTTAGTCAAAAAATGCTAGCACTTCCATTTCGCCGGTTTTCGTTTTTCTCACTTTCGTATACCCGAAAATAATCGGTTTCAACAAATTTTTTGATCGAAAGTTGCATTTTGATGAGTGCTAACACTTTATGAATTTTTTTTATGAAATACCTTTTTATTTTGCTCTAAAACATGCTGCTGGATTTTTCAAAAAATTCAAAAATTTTAACCGTTAACCGGTTAACGTAATAGGTTAACCGGTTAACACATCCAAAATTTGGATTTCCAGCGCAAGTTTCAGAATCTGTGTTTTTATTATTTATTTTTTCTTTTCTGTTTTACTATGTCTTTAATATATTCTACAAGTACATTGCATTGCATGTTTGGTCCATTCACATCCACATGTTTTGACTCTTCAACAATTTGACTACAATAAACATTATTTATCATATTCTTCCAACTTCCAACCTTCAACAAATCAAACCCCCATTAAAACCCACTATCTTCTCATCTTTATAAACACTCTTCAATCTACATTCAACTCACCCAACATAAAATCCGAAAATATCATCTCCTCCAAACCCTAACTCCATCATTGTTCATGGCACCCCAAAGGAAAGGAAAAGAACCTGCCTCAGTGTCAGAAGAAGCTCCAGTTGCAGAAACAATGGAATCCACCAAGAAGAGGAGGCTAGATTTCAAAGTCAGAGTCAGACCATTGCTTAAGGGTAAATATGTTGAAATCCTTCAAACCTCCAACTTTTAAGTTTCCTGCATTGCTAGAATTTCAAGGAATGAGTGACTTTGTTGCTGACAACGGGAGAGTTTACCCGGATTTGGTCCAATCCTTAATGCATAACTTCTCACTATACTTGGATAGGCATGGTAAACATTAGCTGCATACTCTTGTTAGAAACTGTGAAATAAAGGAGGATTTAGGTGCTTTGGCTGCATCGCTGAACATTCCATTTTCCGGTGTGTTTCTCCGCAAAGGCGTGAACCACATTGATGATATTTGGTCCGGCTATAACAAAATAGAGTATTATTACTCAATCTGCCATTTTCCGAAGGATGTTGTGACATCGGGACAACGCACTTCAAGAACACTATGCTATGCGAAAAATTTGACGGTTGATGATCGGTTGTTACACTATATCATTTGCTATGTGCTGCTGCCCAAGGATTCAAACCACTCTCAAATCAATGACTTAGAGATGCAAGTGTTGTTTGCTATCAAGAAAAGGGTGAAGATTAATTGGATGCTCACAATGATGTATCATTTGAAGCAACAACTCTCGCTCAAGACAAGACTTCCGTATGCTAGGCTCATTTCTCGGATCATTGAGCAAACCGACTTGGTTATTGGTAGGGAACCATTTATCGCCATGAAGGCTACGGCGAATGAGATTAATGAGATTACAATTGTGAAGAATACCGGAATTGTTCAACGCAATGATGGTTCTTATGAATATGCTGATGGTTCCTCCGCTCCATCCTTTCCTATTCCTGAAGGTGGCATAACCAATGATTTCCTTTACACCACCATCATGACACACCACCGTGAAGCTCAACAAAACCACAGTGAAACCCAACGAACTCTCAAAAGTCTTCGAAAACCCATTATCGGTTCTTACAACCAAACCGAAGAGGATGATGAAAGTGAAGCCAGTAGTGAAGATGGTGAAGATGGTGAAGATGAAAGTGATGAAATGTCGGATGATGAATGAACATGCATGTATTGTTGTTTTTGTTGTTTTAATTAGTTTTAAAAATTCTGTTATAAGTCCTAAGTTTGTTAGGCAATTTTGATTTCATTTCTGTTGTATGTTTTTCGTACTCTTTTCCCGTTTTAATCAAATTATGTTTGTGTTTTATTTGTGCTTTCGTGTATGTTTTCATGCTAAGTTGCATCATGCTGAATTTTATGTTGTATTTTCATGATTATGCTTGATTCTCTCTTCCTTTTTGCTAATGCCAAAGGGGGAGAAGAGCTTGGTTTCTAATATCTCTCTGTGCAGAATTTTGCCTCTGTTTAGATAGGGGGAGTTGCTGGACATAGGGGGAGAAGCAAGCCTAGAACAAAACATCGACCAAAGCTTGTGCGCAAAATTCGTTTGGTTGTAATCATCTAAAAGGGGGAGAATGTAGAAGCATACTTCAAGCTCAATATTTTGATGACGTCAACATTATTCAAGCTCATTCCGTATTGCAAAAAGTCGAGATGACAACAAAGATCAAGATCATGGCTATGCATCATCAATGGAATGCTACCGTTCGAATCAAGCTTTTGTGCAACATTTTCAAGACTTGGACACAAGGCTTAGGTATATCAAAACTTACTCCTTAGAATGATATACAAGTGTTCAAAATATTTTATCATGTTTTTTTTCACTGCATGTGCATTATTTTTGAAATAATCGGAACTGGTTTAACACTTTAAAATGAAATATTTTTCTGAGTTTTAACAGTGTTAACCGGTTAACCATATGGGTTAACCGGTTAACGGTCCCAGTTTTTAAATTCTTTGGTAACGTTTCAGCGTGTTAACCGATTAACCCATATGGTTAACCAGTTAACACTAAAGGATTTTCTGAAAAATGGTTTCTCTTCAATTCAAATTTTTTGTTAAGTGTTATACCTCTTCATAAATTTATTTCATAATATTTTTATACCTTTTCAAGAATTTATTTCAAAAATTCTCATACCTTTTTGAATAGGTGTTATGACTATTATAAATTCTAAAATTTTCAAATTCATAAACACCTCCAAGAATTTTCAAATATTATCACACAATCAAAATCACTAAATTCAAATATTTTCATACTTCTAAAAGTGTTCATAAGTTCATCATATTTCATATTTCCATTTGAACATTTGTGTTGAATTTTGAGTAGTGAATTTTGAATATAGGAGAAGATCAATTTATATTGATACCAATCATTGTATTACTCACTCAAACAAAAATTATAGAAAGTGTTTTCTATTTGTGACTTGTGTTCCAAGGATTGTTTGGACATAAGGGTTAGTGTGGCAAGAGGATTGTTCTTGCACACTTGATTCTTTAGTTTGTTAGAAAGTAGGCATCACCATTGAAGGTGTGATAGGTTGTACTGTTCTAAAGAAACTAGTGGAAATCTCTTTCGTGTTGAAAGGGGGCTGGATGTACCTTCGGATTGTGAAGGGAACCAGGATAAACCTCCGTGTCACTTTTTATTTCCTGCTTTACCTTTTTCATATCATAAACTATAAAAAGCAAAATTCATCCATCAAAGAAAAAGAATCGAAAAATCTTATAAGACCTAATTCACCCCCCCCCCCTCTTAGGCGCACTTTGATCTTACACTTTGAACTCTTCATTTAGGGAATTTCCAGAGGTTGGACGTTTATCTTGTTTAAAACTTCAACATTTCTTCCTATTTGCCAGCCGGTCGCTTAGAGTCGTTGATTTATATTTGAATACCTTGCATTCTTTTTCCGGTGTCTGTTGGCCGCCTGGAACCGCTGCCCAATCACCATGTTTGTCTCTTTTATTCTTAGTGTCAGCAGTTACACTTGAACCTGTTGCATATTCACTTTGAATATTTCCTTTTGTTTTCCTGACCGCCGAGTCGATGCCATTTTCATATATTTCCTCAACTGCCGTGTTGAACTGCTTTCCCGACCTCTGTATAGATGTCTGTTATTTTATCTCCTCAATCGCTGTGTTGAGTTGTTTTCCCGACCGTCATGTCGATGTCTGTTGTTTATTTTTTCTCAGCAGCCGTATTGAATTTGCTTTCCCGACCGTCGTGTCAATGTCTATTATTTATTTCCTCAACCGTCGTGTTGAGTTTGCTTTCCCGACCGCTGTGTCGATGTCTGTTATTTATTTTCCTCAATCGCTGTGTTGAGTTTTGTCTTCCCGACCGCTGAGTCGATGTCATTTCAACTATCTTTCTCAACCACCTAGTTGCTGTATTGGGATCCCCATCAGTCGTCCTTGAACTTGCTAGCTTGTCACTTCAGATAGTCTATTCTCGTTCATAGTGTCAGTTGGGCGCATCAAGCCATTAAGTTTTTTACTTTGAACTATTTTATCTTTATTCTAAGTGTTAGTCTGTTCATTAATCTTATGTTTTGGATTTCTGTTTTTGCTTCCCGTCTTTTGTTATTCTTAGTGCCAGCAGTTACACTTGAACCTGTTGATATATCACTTTGAGTACTTCCTATTTTCGTCTCGCTGTCTCTGGCATATTATTATCCTCAGTGAGTCATTATCCTCAGTTTTGTCTCTGTGGATCACCATTAGCAATTTGTCTTCATCATTTCCCATATACCATATTCAGCATATTCATCGTTAAAAAAATCAGCATGTTAGGATTCATTACATCTCGCATTTCATATCCCCAACAAACAAGGGAGTCCCTCCTAAGTTCATAGAATGTTGTTGCATTTAGGGGCAAAATTTTCAGTTATTTCTATATTTAAAAACCTTTCACTATGATTTTTATGAGGATTAACATCACTCATTCTATCTGGTAAAGTTATTTAAATAGGGGCAACTATCACACCCTAAATTTTACCCTTAACTTTTCATATCATGTATTCTTCTCGTCATTTACACTAGGTGCATTTTAGAGCATTTTAGATTCACAACAACTTTCGGAGGTTTGTCCTCTCGAATCATACGATTAGGATTTCCACCGTTGGATTCGTGCTTTCAATTTATCTACAAGTTTTTTATTTTTTAAATTTAGTTCTAATTTCTCTTCTTTTTTCTTCATGTTGTTATTTCTAAATTTAATTTCTATTTTTATTTCTAATTTTCAATTCAATATTCAAGCTTCTTTTTTTATCTAATTTCTATTTTCCTAATTCTTTTTTTAATTCATTATTAGGTAACTTTTCTAATTTTATACCATTTCGGTTTTCAATTTTTAAAAAGTCCAAATTCCAAGTTATTTTACATTCCATTGTGTTTCCAATTTTAATTTCTCAAGTTTGTTTTCTAATTTTAATTTCCTATTTCTAATTTCCAATTTCCAAGTTCAATTTAATTTCATTCCTAAGTATTAATTTTTCTAATTTATTTCTCATTTTAAGGTTTCTTCAACTATCCAATTTCAAGTTCCATTCAAAAATTTCATCATGTAATTGCTAAATTTTATTCCAAGATTCATGCCAAATCTCAATTTCAAAAAAAAGCAATTTCATTCAAAGGTCACATTCCACCCAAGATTCAATTTGTAAAAATCCTATATGTCATGTTGTTCAAGACCATAAGACTCATTTATAGCAATCCAAATTTAATCCAAGAGAGTGGCTTTGAGGCAAGCATACCAAAAAAAAACTTTCATAAAAGTTCTTGAGAATTCATTCATTCTTGATTTGATCTAAGGATCATATAACATTTTCTCACCTTGTCACAACATTTCTTTTCTAGGTGTAAAATTCCAAACCATGTCAAAAGTTCCCATTTTTTTTTATTTCGAGATTCAAAGAAAGGGGGGCAAAGTTCAATTTAATTCCAAGTTGTATTCAAAGATTATTACAAGAAGAATGTTCATTTGTTACAAGAACAAGAAAGCCTATAATTTTTCTACAACTTCATGATGAACTTAAGCTTAATAAATTACAAGCTCCACATTTGGCTTTGTTTCCCTCTGTTTTATGCCAAGTCTTTGCCAATGTCCAAGTTGCTCTAAGGAATGCACATGAAAATAAACAAACTAGAGTTAGTTCCCATTCATATAATCATATTCATCATAATCAAGCATTTTATCACAATCATAATCATGATACATTTCAATTCATGTTTCACTAAGTAGAGTCGAACATTCATACATAATCATATTCATTATTTAAAATTAATTCCTATCCATTCATTCATGATAAGCTATTAGAATTCACGCTTTTTTTTAATTCAAAATATCACTTTATCATGTTACAATCACTCAGTTTTTTAGCATATTCATCATGTCACAAAAATTCAAAAAAAAAAAGCATTACATACATCAGCAGGGACCACTTTTTATCTTCACAAATAAATAAAATCTTAGTCAAAAATGCAACATACCTGCTGCAAATTCCAGTCCTGCTCTGCCCTCACCCATCACTCTCAAACTCAGATTTTCTTTTCCCCCAAAAAAAACTCAGTCAAACTTAGCTAACAAGTTTTCACAATTTCAAAATCCCAAAACCCTAATCTCATTCTATATATATTTATTGTTTAATTCAAAGCAGAAGGAAAAATAAGAAGGCTAGAACAACCAAAACTTATAACCATACTGCATCCACCAAAGAAAATAGCAGCAATACATACTTCATACGAAAAACACCAACCATGGCAGCCACACATACAACACAAAATTGCAGCAACCGAACCATAACCAAATAGCTACCAAAAAAAACCCACACAATAAAGACCAACAGTCATCAAGATCAATCTTAACCACATACTAACAAAAAAACCAACAAGAGAGGAGGGGAATACGGATTCAAAAACCTTGAATATACCTGCTGTCAGTTCTTCACAACTCGCCTTCCATAAACACCGAAACATTGCATCATTTAGGATCCTTAGCTTTCTCCAAATGTGCAAAAAAATATCCACCAACAAGCCGATGTTATAACCACCCTGCATCAAACCTGCAAAACCGAAAGAAAAAAAATACTCAGCAGCCATTATTACCATTACGTATTCAATACCATCAACAGAAACTCACCTTTAGACGTTCTTTAAGCTTCACAACCAAAAACATCAAACCACCACTTCATCATAACCATTGGCCACTCCATAACCAAAAGACGAACAAAATCACTGTAAAAACATCATCCTAAACTCTTATCCACCCTCAACCTCCTCACCCCCCCCCCCCACATTCCCATAATACCACTCATTTCCATCCACTGTAAAAACAACAACTGTGAAGCTGCAAAAACAAAGCAAAGAAGAGACCATCTGATCGTAACAAACAAAGTGTTGGGTATGAGCCATATAGGGATATTTGCACGCAACCTTCATGAGCTTGAACTGAGATTGGCAGACGGAGCAGATAAAAACCTAGACGGAGACAATGAGCGATTGAACTGCATATGGAAATAGTGACACCGGACAAGCTCCGGTCTGGTATTGTTTTCGTACTTTTGTTTAAGATTTGTGCATTCCCATGCCTGACTTGTTGATTTAAGCCATACGTTGATTTTTCAAAATCCTCACTTCTTGTTGTTTCTCCCTGTTCAGAAGGATTTAGGTTTTTTGTATTCATGGAAATAGAGAAAGAATCGATTGAGGGAAGACGCGTTTGAGAGAGACAGCGAGTTGAGAGACAATTTTGAGAAGAGAACAAAGTTTGATTTTTGTTGAGGGTTTATGTGAGAGAAGAGAGATGAACGGGATAACATGAGGTTTTTTTGCTGTTACATTTTCTCAGTATCGGAAACTAACTGAGGGCTGCATCAAAGAACCTATGTTGTTTGCCCTATTTAGGAAATCACCGAACCGGGTCGCGGGTGAACTCGACCCAATTGGTCTGAGCCCAAGATCCAGTCCGCCTGTATTGGGCCCCCCAGCCCCATTACATGTTTCTCTTAAGTCCCCCAGTTTGCAGTTTTTTTTAATTTATTCTTATGTTTTTTTTTGCTTTTAATTCTTTTCTTTCTAATATTCCTTTAAAAAAACACACAAAATTCAAAAATGTTTATGTTGATTATATATTTTTTTATTAGTTATTTTGTTAATTAATTTTAGTAAATATTTGTATTGAATTTAGTTGATTATTTATTTTATTTTCGCTTGATTACATTAGGGAGTTTGTTTTGCTTATATTTCTTTATTTCGTATTTAGTTGTAATGTTTGGCTGGTGCAAACGTGAATCTCGTTCTCGATTTCCGATCATAATTTGTTAAGCAAGACATGAATATAATATTTCAAAATAATAATTAAATCATTTAAAAAATAATTAATTTTCTTGGTCCAACGCCAAATGAACAATTCATACGTCTACGTTTTGCACCAACATAAGTCGGTCATTTCGGTGATCGCCATCTGCAAGATCTTTTACGCGTCTTAATTAATTAACGAGGAACTGAACTTCAGAATCTAGCATTCTGCAGGTTCTTTAAAGAACCACTCTTGAGGCTAGCCTTCGAGTTGTGTTTCATTTACTCCTTCGTTTCTAAAACTTTAAACCCTAATTCATTTTAAAACAAATACCCAAACAACCAACTCGCAATTAACATAATTAATTAACGTAAGAACTAAACTCAGGAATCTAGCATTCCTCGGGTTTTTGAATCGAATTACTCTTGAGGCTAGCCTTTGAGTTGTAACTCATTCGCTCTTTCGTTTTCAAAACATCTAAATCTCAAATTAAAATCGTGAAAGAACTAAACTCAGGAATCTAGCATTCCTCGGGTTTTGGGAATTGAATTACTCTTGAGGCTAGCTCTCGAGTTGTACTTAGTTCGCCCTTTCACGCTAAAAGAATACAACTTAAAACTTACCAACAAACGCAAATCATTTTACAATTAATCAACGAATAACTAAACTCGGGAATACAGCATTCCACGGGTCCTTGAATGAAACCACTCCTGGGCTAGCCCCACGCATTTTGGTCCATTCGCCTTTTCGTTTAAAACACCTTAACAAAGGTCAATCACCTTTTCTCTAAACGAACATCATTTAAATTTTTCTATCTCGCAAACAAGCTAGCGCTTCAGCCTCCGCCGCGAGTATAAGCCAACGCTTAGCAGTTAGAATGCGTTTTAAACAATAGTTCAATTAAAAAACCACAAACCGTAGTTGCACGAACTCCGAAGCTCTGACTTTCCCATTACACAAGGGAATACGTAGGCACAGGGATTTTTATCCTTCGCGAGCATAATAATAAAAAAGTTTAATCTTTTCTCCGTCATCTTCATAATAATAATAATTTAATAAACTTTAATTTCTTTAGAACAAACATATTAACAAACATTTAGAAGACAAAGACATTAATCAACATTTAATCGCACAGTTAGCTAAGAGGTTCCCGTTGAGTACAACAGACGTGAGGGGTGCTAATACCTTCCCCTTGCGTAACCGACTCCCGAACTTAGAATTTGGTTTCGTTGACCATTTCTTATCCTATTTAGGTTGTGTCTATATCTTCATTTTCTCTCGTAGAATAAATAGAATTAGGTGGCGACTATGTTGTTTCTTTCCGCGTCCCATCACGAGGATCATATTTTTCGAGGTACGACAATAATCCAATAATTTGTATGGACTTAATCTAAATTGATATGATTTTCTAACTATGAACTTGCAAACTTAGGAAAGATTATGATTGGTAAGGGATTTAGCATGTAACAAGACAATAAGTAAACAGGTTTTTAGAAATAGTTTTTGCAGAAAAATTGCAGGTTCAGGAATGTAACAGAAAATAGTAGCAGTATATTTTCTTGTGACAGATAGCTGGAACAGAATATAAAAAATTCAAGTTTCATAATAAAATAGTATTAGTCGCAGAAAGTTAGAAAACAATACCGGTTTAGTCGGTTTAGCCGAATTAGGCGAAAATGGAGTTGCTCGGATTTTAATGAAATTCGTTGGGGTAATTCGGGTAATATTATAGTTAATTTTAATGAGTTGTTTTGTTGGAAATTAAGTTGTAAAATTTTGCTACGGGTACAACTGAGTTGATAAGTTGTTCCGGTTACGGAAATGTTTTAAGTTGATATGTTGTAGGCCTGATAAGCCAAAGTTGAATATAAGTTGATTATGTTGAAAACGTTGTCGTGTTGCTATTATTGTTATGTTGTATGAGTTGTAAAGTCGTGTATGCCATTTAAGTCATTTGCTTTTGTCAGAGATGTTGCTCACACCATATCGGTCTGGATTGGCAATTTAAGTTGAAAGTTGAAGGCTTATGCCTTGATGCCTCGATAGCCTGGCAATTGTTTAAGTTGGGAGTTTTACTTCGATGGTACCACATGCATAATTAGTCGAGTCGCATTAAAGTTGCATTTTGTTGAGTTGTTTGTGTTGATGTTTGATTGAAGTTGTGAAGTGGTGTTTTGTTTACGATCCTTATTAATTGTATTGTTTTCATAGAATGCTTATAATTATCGTAACTCACCCCTTCTGTTGAATGTTGTCCTTATGTGACAACGTGCAGGTAATCCTGAGGAGTAGCCGGTTACCGTCAGTCGAGTCGGTGGTCAGTTGCTCTGATACGTAGCACTCGGGGGGATTGACGCGTGTCTGCTTTGTTGATCTTTTATTATTGTTGAATTTTTTTTATTTGAAAGACCCATAATGCTTTTTAGTATTTCAAAGTTGTTTTATGTTGTTTAAAGATGCTATGAATCAAGTTATGAATCCGCTGTGTGATATTTTATGAAGTTGAATTATTGAAGTGAATGAAAATGTTTATGTTGATTCTATGAAAAAGTGCTATGTATTAAGAATGAATTACCTTAAGTGGAAATTGTTTAAAGTTGAAATGTGATATCCCGTTTTGTGGAAAATTTTAGTAAACTCTGATTTCAGTTATATTCGCGGGTAGAAAATGGGGTGTTACATTAGTGGTATCAGAGCAGGTCGGTATGTCCAGCCAAGTGTCAAGTCATAGTTGTCTAACAACCGTGTATTTTTATTGTTCTAACTTTTGGTTGTGTTGTAGTGATAAGTTGAGATGGCTGGGAGAAATGACGCTGCGATGGCTGCTGTGATGCAAGCGATGGCACAAGCTGTGCAGAACTTGCCAAATGCGGGTGAAGATGTTCGATCACGTAGCTTGGCGAATTTTCAAAGAGAGAATTCGCCAGTGTTCAAAGGGAAGCATGATCCAGATGCATCTTTGGTTTGGTTGGAAGAGATCGAGAGAATATTCTATGTTATGGATTGTACTCCAGCGCAGAAGGTTCGGTATGGTACTCACATACTGGCAGTCGAAGCTGGTGACTGGTGACTAGAGACTCGTGAGAGGTTGACTGCTGCAGGTGAAGTCATTACTTGGGATGTATTCCGTAGGGAATTCATGAGAAAGTATTATCCTGAGGATGTCCATGGCAAGAAGGAGATTGATTTCCTTGAGCTGAAGCAAGGAAATATGTCTGTCACCGATTATGCTGCAAAATATGTTGATTTGTCCAAATTTTATCCTCATTATACTGGTGATGGTGCTGAATTTTTAAAGTGCATCAAGTTTGAAAATGGGTTGCGCTCTGAAATCAAGAAGGTTATTGGGTATCAGAAGATACGCGTCTTTTCTGAGTTGGTTGATAGCTGCAGGATATTTGAAGAGGACAATAATGCTCATTTCAAGGTTGTCAGTGATCACAGAGGTAAGCAACGTTAGAATCGTGGCAAGCCGTATGATGCTCTAGCTGGGAAGGGGAAACAGAAAGTTGCTCCGGCTCAAAGAACTCGTGGGGGAGGTGCTCATGCTGGTATAGTTTGCTTCAAGTGTGGTCAGGTTGGTCATAAAAGTAATGTATGCACTGCTGAAGTAAAGAGATGTTTTCGTTGTGGTAAGACTGGGCATGCAATAGCTGATTGCAAGCACAAGGAAATGATTTGCTTTAATTGTGGCGAAGAAGGGCATATTGGTAGCCAGTGTCAGAAGACAAAGAAAGCTCAGACAGGAAAAGTGTTCGCGTTGAGAGGAAACTCAGACCGTTAACGAGGACAAACTTATCAGAGGTACATGCTTCATTAATAGTATTCCTTTAATTACTATTATTGATATTGGTGTTACGAACTGTTTTATTTCTGCTGACTGTGCTCAAAGACTGGGTTTAAAATTGTCTGCTATGAATGGTGAGTTGATTGTTGAGATTCTAGCTAAGGGATCATTATCTACTTCTCTGGTGTGTTTAAAGTGTCCTTTATCGATCTTAGATAAAGACTTCTATGTTGACTTAGTGTGTTTTCCGTTGACTGGGATGGATGTAATTCTTGGTATGAACTGGTGAGAGTATAACTACGTTCATATAAATTGTTATCGCAAGTCTGTGAGGTGTTCTACTCCTGAAGAGGAAGAAGTTGGTTTGTTATCTTTCAAAGAGTTACAACAATTGATGAGAGAAGAAGCTCAGATGTTTTCTTTGATGGCAATGTTGTCTGTTGAGAGTAAAGCTAAGATTGATGAATTGATGATAGTGAAGGAATTCCCTGAAGTTTTCCCCTGATGAGATTCCTAGTGTGTTTCCAGAGAGGGAAGTTGAATTTGCTATTGATCTAGTACCTGGTACTAGACCTGTTTCGATGGTACCGTACAGAATGTCAGCATCCGAATTGTCTGAATTAAAGAAGTAGTTGGAAGATTTACTTGAGAAGAAATTTGTAAGACCAAGTGTATCACTGTGGGGAGCTCCAGTGTTGCTAGTAAAGAAGAAAGATAGTAGTATGAGGCTTTGTGTTGATTATAGACACCTGAATAAAGTGACGATCAAGAACAAGTATCCGCTTCCGAGAATAGATGATTTGATGGACCAATTAGTGGGTGCTTGTGTGTTCAGTAAGATTGATTTGAGATCGGGTTATCATCACATCAAAGTGAATGATGAGGATATTTAGAAGATGACGTTCAGAACACGGTATGGACATTATGAGTATTTTGTGATGCCTTTCAGTGTGACTAATGCGCCGAGAGTATTTATGGAATACATTAATCGTATTTTTCATACTTATTTGGACCATTTTGTAGTAATATTTATTGATGATATTCTGATTTACTCTAAGTCAAAAGAGGAGCATAAGGAACATTTGAGATCAGTGTTGGAAGTTCTGAGAGATAAGAAATTGTATGTGAAGTTGTCCAAATGCGGGTTTTGGTTAAGAGAAGTCAGTTTTCTTGGCCATGTAATTTCAGGAAAAGGTATTATTGTGGATGCTTCAAAGGTAGAAGTTGTGTTGCAATGGGAAAGTTCGAGGTCAGCTACTGAGATTAGAAGCTTTTTGGGGTTAGCTGGATATTGTAGAAGGTTTATTGAAGGATTTTCTAAGTTAGCACTTTCTTTAACTAAATTAACTTGTAAAAGTAAAGCTTTTGTATCGGTGCGAAGAGAGTTTTAATGAATTGAAGAAGAGATTTACGTCGGCGCCAATTTCGACTCTACCAAATCTAGAAGAACCGTTTATAGTTTACTGTGATGCTTCACTGATGGGTTTAGGAGGTGTGCTTATGCAAAATAATAAAGTAATTGCTTATGCGTCACGACAGTTGAGAATCCATGAGAAGAACTATCCTACGCATGATCTTGAACTTGCTGCTGTTGCGTTTGTGTTGAAGATCTGGAAGCATTATCTCTATGGTTCTAGATTCGAAGTATACAGTATCATAAGAGCCTTAAGTATTTGTTTGATCAGAAGGAGCTAAATATGAGACATCGTAGATGGTTAGATTTGTTGAAAGATTATGATTTCAGTTTGAATTATCATCCAGGTAAAGCGAATGTTGTGGCCGATGCTTTAAGTAGAAAGACCTTGCATATGTCAGCAAGGATGATCAAGGAGTTGGAATTAATTGTACAATTTCGAGATATGATTTGGTTTGCGAAGTGACACCGCAGAGTGTGATGTTAGGAATGTTAAAGATTAATAATGACTTTATGGATAATATTCAAGAGACTTAGAAGCTGGATATGAAATTAGTAGATATTATGAATAGTTGTGGTCAATCAGAGAAGAGTGACTTTAAGATTGATGCGAGAGAGGTGTGTTGAGATTGCATGAAAGAATTTGTATACCTAACGATGCGGATATGAAAAGAAGGATTCTTGAAGAGGTTCATAGAAGCAGTTTGAGTATTCATCCGGGAGCTACTAAAATATATAAAGATTTAAAGAAAATATTTTGGTGGGCTGGAATGAAAGAAGATGTAGCTCGTTTTGTGTATGCGTGTTTGACTTGTCAGAAGTCGAAGATTGAGCATCAGAAACCTGCTAGGTTGATGCAACCGTTGGAAGTTCCAGAGTGGAAATGGGATAGAATTTCTATGGACTTTGTAACGGGGTTGCCTGTTACTTTAAGAGGGCATGATTCAATTTAGGTGATTGTTGATAGGCTTACAAAGTCGTCTCATTTTATACCTATTAACATCACGTATCCAATTGCGAAGTTAGCATAAATTTATATCTGAGTAATAGCGAAGCTGCATGGTGTTCCTCTATGTATTGTGTCAGATAGAGATCCTAGGTTTACGTCGGAGTTTTGGAAAAGTCTGCAAGAGTCATTGGGTTCTAAATTGATATTGAGTTCGGCATATCATCCTCAGACTAATGGCCAAACTGAGAGAACTATTCAGTCGTTGTAGGACTTGTTGAGAGCTTGTGTTCTTAAGCAAGGAGGTTTGTGAGACACTTTTCTCCCGTTGATCGAGTTCACATATAATAATAGTTACCATTCTAGTATCGGAATGGCACCTTTTGAAGCACTGTATGGTCGAAGGTGTAGAACTCCGTTGTGTTGGCATGAATCTGGTGAGAGTGTAGTGCTTGGACCGGAATCGGTTCGAGAAACTACCGAGAAAGTAAAGTTGATTCGAGAGAAGACGAAGGCTTATCAGAGTAGGCAGAAAAGTTACCATGACAAGCGTAAGAAGGATTTCGAATTCCAAACTGGTGACCATGTGTTTTTGAGGGTCACGCATCTGACCGGTGTTGGTAGGTATTTGAAGTCTAAGAAGCTCACTCCTTGCTTCATTGGTCCATATCAGATTTTAGAAAGAGATGGAAAGTTGCTTATCGGATGGCTTTACCACCAAATCTTTCGAATTTGCATGATGTGTTCCATGTATCGCAACTTCGGAAGTATATTCCAGATCTGTCTCATGTGGTTAGTATGGACGATGTGCAAGTGCGGGATAATCCCACTGTGGAGACACAACCTGTACAAGTTGAGGATCATGAAACAAAGACTCTTCGAGGAAAAGAGACCGTGTTGGTCAAAGTTGTTTGGTTGGGAGTTGCTGGAGAAAGCATGACCTGAGAGTTGGAAAGCAAGATACGAGACTCCTATCCCGAGTTGTTTGAATCATGTAAATTTTCGGGGACGAAAATCTTTTAAGTGGGGGAGAGTTGTAACGCCCAAATATTTGATTAATTATTTTATTGAGTATTTAATTAATTATTGTGTTAGTCGGTATATTTTATGTTGAAGTTGATTAAGTCGATAAGTCGAAAAAATAAGTCGGAAGCCGTAGAATTAATTATTAGAATTAATAAAATAGTTGTTGTTTAATTGGGTTGGTGGGTTTAAATTTGTGTTCAGATTAGTAAAATAGGAGATGTATTGTTAAGCCCAGTAGTAGTGATAATATTAGTTTAATTTTAATAAAAACAAATAGTAAGAAGAATATGAGTTAGTTTTGGGTATCAGTAGAAAAACAGAAAACAGAAAGTGCAAGAACGTGGGAGAAGAACTGTGAGAGGAAACTGCAATCGGAAGCGATTTTTGGAATCCGATCGTAATAGCAACCTTCAATCCAATCTAAGGTAAGGGTGGGTTCGATTCTTATAATCGGGTATGAATTTGATACGGTGATTTGGGTAGTTAGGTTGTTAAGTTGACTATGTTGATTGTGAAAATTAGTTGTCTGATTTCCGATTTTGTTGATTTATAAAGTTGTTTATGTTGCCGGTTGTTGTTGTTGTTGGTTGTATTTAAATGCTGGAAAAATTCGTTGATTTGGGGACGATGAAGAGAGAGACCGAAAGAAAAAAAATAATAGAGGTGTGGCGCAGGGCACAAGCATCTCTCATGATGTGTGGCGGAGGCCACACCTAGTAAAATGATTCATGATTTGTTTTAGCTAATAGTTATAGCGCAGGCCAAATAGATTGAAAAACAAAAACAAAAAAATAATAGTGGCACATTAAATAATTTGGCATGGCACAGGCCATAAATTAAATAATGCAAGCCAAGTGATGACCATGATTCCATGGCGCAGGCCATAGTGGGCATTCACATCTATGGCGCATGCCATAGTAGTTGAGTGTAGAAGGGTGGCGCAGGCCACCCTGTTGTGAATGGGGGGGGGGTCTCCAATATTAATTAAATCCCTATTATATTTTCTAAGTTAATTTATTAAATAATCCAATCATTTTTATGGACTTAATCTAAATTGATATAATTTTCTAACTATGAACTAGCAGACTTAGGAAAGATTATGATTGATAAGGGATTTAGCACATAACAAGAACAGTAAGGAAACGGGTTTTTAGAAATAGTTTTAGCAGATAAATTGCAGGTTCAGGAATGTAACAGAAAAATAATAGCAGTATATTTTCTTGTGACAAATAGCTGGAACAGAATATAGAAAATTCAAGTTTCGTAATAAAATAGTATTAGTCACAGAAAGTTAGAAAACAATACCGGTTTAGTCGGTTTAGCCGAATTAGGCGAAAAATGGAGTTGCTCAGATTTTAATGAAATTCGTCGGGGTAAGTCGGGTAATATTATAGTTGATTTTAATGAGTTGTTTTGTTAGAAATTAAGTTGTCAAATGTTGCTACAGGTACAACTGAGTTGATAAGTTGTTCCAGTTACGGAAATGTCTTAAGTTGATATGTTGTAGGCCTGATAAGCCAAAGTTGAATATAAGTTGATTATGTTGAAAATATTGTCGTGTTACTCTTGTTGTTATGTTGTATGAGTTGTAAAGTCGTGTATGCCATTTAAGTCATTTGCATTTATCGGAGCCATTGCTCACACCACGTTGGCCTGGATTGTCAATTTAAGTTGAAAGTTGAAGGCTTATGCCTTGATGCCTCGATAACCTGGAAATTGTTTAAGTTGGGAGTTTTACTCCAATGGTACCTGTCGCTCCCTAGATTTCCATCCTGGTATTTACGCGAAAGTGGCGCGGAAGAAGAGGTAGAGTCGCCAGCCAGGCAGTTTTATCCCGAAGAAACGAGAATGGTAATGCTGCACAAACCAAAAGAAAAGAAAAGGAAGGACAAAGGTCCTACGAACCAAAGAGACTGAGTTCGGGAGTCGGTTACGACCTGGGAAAGTATTAGCACCCCAGATCATCTGCCGTACCTGACGAGATACACGCTTGCAAAGAAAATGTTTCAAAGGGTGAAGAAATGAAAGCTGATGCAAAGAAAAGGAACTGAACTGGATAAGAAAAGAAAAAGAAATGGGGAAAATGTAGGGAAAATAAAAGAGTGTGCTCGAACTGGCCCTACCCCGCTGCCTACGTACCTCATCTGGACAATGAGGATCAGAGTCGCCGTAGTTCCCCTAACTAGGGGTGGAAAGATTGCTTGTGTTTTAAGCTTGAACTGCCTATGTCAATGCTCAGGTGTTGCAGGCTCGGACGACGAGTGCGTTACTGTCTTGCAAAGTGACAAGTAGGAGCAAGTTCACACGTAAAGAGTGAAGGTGATGAGAAGAGAAGTCCCGAAAGAGAGAAGTTTATTCTTTGTCCAGTTTTTTTAATGAATTTTTATGAGTGTGGCACAAGGAAGTGAATTCAAGTCCGTTTCCATGGAATGTGTACTTGCTACTACATTCCAAGATGGAATAATAGAACAAGCACACTAAGTAAGGAGAATTTATCCAAGACTTGTTTCCAAAGGTTAGGGCTTAAGCTCACTAACTTGTTTAACTTATTAAGTGTCTTTATTGATTAAAATGAAGAAGTGTTTTTTATGATTTTCTTGATAAAAATGGTCTCATGATCAGACTTGTACATCATGCTAGACAAGCCCACACTATTCCAAGATGGAATGAATATGAATGCCCCATGGGATAAGGCTATACACAAGAGACCACTTCTTCCTTTATTAAGTTTTTTTTAGGTTTTTGTATGAAGATGAGAAAAGAAGAAACCAAAAGGAGCAAAAGGTAAAACCACTAAGGGGGACTAATAAAGACCTAATGTTATCATGCAAGGATGGCCCTAGGTTAGTGTGGCTTGAATTCTGTCCTAATGAAGAAAAGGGAAAGAAAAGAAAAAAAGAAGAAGAGGAGGAGAAGGAAGCTATAATACAACTTAATCCTCTAAGGGAGATAAGTTTCTTCCAAAGGGGGAAGAAAAGAAATTAAACAAATGATGGCATAAGGCACATCTCAAAGACTAGTTAAGAAAGCATAAAAGAAAAGGAGAAAAAAGAAGTTGAGATGTGGAAGAAATAAGTGTGCAAGTGAAGAAAGAACAACAAATATGAGATAAGAATGCAACATGATAATAATCAGACAATGCACAAACAAAGCCTACACCAGTAGGACTTCCAGATGCAGAAGCATGCTCCTAACATGGCATCAGGACTAGAATGGGGTGTGAGATAAAGACAATTTCAGTGTTACCTAACGGAGAAGGTTCGTTGCCTCTTCAGTACGCGCAAGAGAAACTCAAGAAAGAAGTATCAAATCAAATCAAAGTATTAAGCTCAAAGCGTGCACTAAGACTACTGATCAAAAGGACCAATTGTCAAGATGAGTCTTCCAGTCCAAGAAATAGTCTTTCGTTTCTACTTGCGTCAAAGATCGCACAAACAAACCAACAAGCTATAAACAAATGGTTAATCGCAAGGCCATCATCATCCACCATCATCAACATCAAGAAAAAGCCTACAAAACATCAAATACGAACTACAACCAAGATTAAACAAAAAATCCTATTAAAACGAATTAATCGAAATTAAAACCACAACTATAAAAATTAAAACCAAAGCAAGCAAAATAAAGATAAAATTCTAATATAAACTTATAACAAGTATGAAAATTCTAAATTAATAATTAATTAAAAAAAATATCAACAAATAATAAGATCAATTCATAAAATCAGCTAGGAGGAGGCGCATGAAAGGAGGTGGTGAAAATAGCACTCAAACATGGTGAGCCCAAATCCAGCAAACAAAACCTTGGAAATTAAAACAAAATATATAAAAAATAATCAGGTAGATTTAAAAAAGAAAAAGAAAAAGAATTAATAAAGAAAATGAGAACACATGAATCGCTCCTCAAAGAACAATGCATGATTCCCCCTTTCCTCTTTACTGCTTCCGTCTCGAGAAAAAAATCATCGGTCTCCTCTCTTTCCGCTCACCGAACAACATCGACCTTCTTCTTCATCAAAACAGACCGCATCTCCGACTACCTTAACCAAACTCCGTCAACCTTTGCCGCTGGGAACAACGAACCATCGCCACTGCGACTTCGTCATCGTCCACATCATCTCAACGCCGGAAACAAAGCTGGAGACACCGCAAATCACTCTTTCCAGTCTCAGATTACGATGAAACCTTACTTATTCATTTCGATTTGTTAACGCGGTTTAGATTTTCTCGCTTGACTCGTTCTCCGATCACGAATTTCCGTGGCTTCCTCTCAATCTCTTTTCCTGGTTTCAATTCTGAGACATTCTTCTTCTCTATTTTGAATCTGTTTTGTTCTAAGATTTCAACACCTTCTTCTCTTCTTTGTTTTGATCTGTGGTTTGTGTGCGATTGAAACCAGATTCGAAGTATTAAGGTTGTTAGTTATGTTGATAGAGTGGTGTGGTTTAGTTTATCGTTGATGAAGGTTTGCGAAGAAGAGGTTTCAGGTTGTTATTTATGGAAGGTATCGAAGAATGTGTTGGTTTGTGTTGTGAGGTTGAAGGATGTTTGTGCGGTTTTGCAGTTTCTGAAGGGTGATGAAAGTTTGTAAAGGTTGTAAGATTATTCTTTGTGCAGAGAAAATGACGTTGTTCTATTGTTGTTAGAGAATAAAGGTCCGCGGTGAAAGGATGAAGATGGTGTTAATGAAAATATGAACTGAGGTAATGGTTTGCGCATAGGGTCTTCTGCGTGTTATGTGTGAGAATTTGTTGTCCGAAAATAGTTGGAGTGGAGGCGTGAGGTTGTTATGCCAGAATCGCACAATGCGTGTTGTTGAAAGTTGTTGTACGGGATTATAGGAATGGTGTGAGTGTGCATATGGGAGAAGTGGGGTCACAAGTTTATGTGGGGTCTGATGAGAGTAACGTGGATTGGAGAAGAAAATTTGTTAGAGGTGGGTGATAACGAGAAAACGTATCGATTATATTGCTAGTTTTCATTGGCGTTTTATCGAATAATTACCGTTTTAACACTCGATTTCTCGAGTTTTTCCTACCGTTTTGCAGGTACACCATTATGTGGAGCTAAATCATGAATCAAGAGAAAAAGGAACAAAATCGGTCATAAAAAGATGAAGAAATGAAGCTTCCTGCAAAACTGCATATTTTGCAGCAGTCACGACCGTCACAAGGGTATCACGACCGTGACACCCCAAAATGAGGCCTCACGACCGTGAGAGAAGTGTCACGACCGTGACAACGTATAATCTAGGTTTTTGACCAAGGCAACGTGAAGGCAGTACGTGAAGAAGTGGTTTCCTAAATTTTTGCCACTACCTACATTTTCTCCACAAAAATAGCAAGGCCCATTCCAATTGAAGCCCAAAAATCCAGCCCAATTGAAGTTCTATAAATAGCATCAAGTTCATGAAGAATACACAGAGCATTTTTTCTATCAATTTCCTGCGGAAGCTCTGCCGAATTATTTTACAACCCTTTTATTTCAGCATTATTTTCAGTATTCTATTTTTATTGTATCCAACCCCAACCTATAACAATTTCCAACATCAGGAAATTGTTATAAAAAATTACTTGTTTCTAAACCTTCAGATTTTTGCTTTATTTTCGATTTCCGCCAATTACTCCGAGCTTTCCGGTCTGTGGAAGAAGGAGTCTGCCATTTTATTGTTAACCAGGTTTTTATTATTTGCAATTTAATATTATGTTATTTATTTATTTTTCTGCCATGAATATTCTGTTTACTGTTTCTCTGCCTCTGTCTGGTTCAACAAAAATGAGTAGCTAAACACCTTAGGGCGGTATGTAGTTAGAACAAACTTAACCGGTAAAATATAACCGTAGGCTAAAAAATAATTAATCACTTAACATTCTGGCTGACACTTTTTAAGTAAAAAGACCTTTTTGTTACGAGAGTAAGAAAAGAGTATTAGGTTAGGTCAAGACCACGAGAGTGTGAGATTTTAACCAGATAGCTAAAGTTAGGCATTTAAATTAAACACAGCGAGAGCGCTTTAAGATAAATTAGAATTACTTAGTTTCCAAAAATTACCTCTAAACACTTATGGGCTAGCGAGAGCAGGCATAGGGCTTTAGGGATAAGATCTGATATAAGACCACGAGAGTGTGAGTTGAGGGTATTTAAACTAGTAATCTCTACCGAATAGATTAAGTGAACATCTTAAATAAGCCTAGGTTAGATTGACCCACCTAAGTTAATATAATTACATACCGACCGCCTTAGAATTATTTAATTAAAACTTAAATTTTACTCCGCCTTTAATAGTCTTAAAAACCAACAAAAAATCGTGACAACCATTCGCCTTAGCTAAACTAGAAAGTTCATCTAGCACTAGGTAACCATAGAATCCCTGTGGATCGATAATCTTAAATATTACTTCGATAGGCTGTGCACTTGCAGTAAGATACCGCTAGACGCATAAGTAGACACGTCTTTAGCCCATCAAGTTTTTGGCGCCGTTGCCGGGGATTCCTTAATTTAGTTACTAGTGCACTTAGGTAGCATTGTCTAGACTAAGGTATCAACTACTTAATTTAATTTAATTTCCGAGTGTATGCCAAGTACTCGCTCTAAAAGCGAAGACTTGCAACCTCTAATCCCTGAATCGGAACGCTTCTTACACGTAAGAAGACGTATATTCGATTACGAAAAAAGTTACAGTATTCCAGATCTTCAATTAGATCCGCCTAAACCAGTCGTAACATCAAAGGACGCAGAGATGGCTGAAGAACAGACTCATCCACTCAAGTATTACGCCAGTCCTTCGCAAGCTGAACCGCATTCGAGCATTGCAGCGCCGGCTATCAACCGAAACGATTTCAAACTAAAACCTTCATTGATATCAGCCGTGCAACAAAATCAATTTGCCGGAAATCCTACCGAGGATCCGAATCTTCATCTTTCGATCTTTGTGCAATATGCAGATACCGTAAAAGCCAATGGAGTTACCCAAGAAGCTATTAGATTACGTTTATTTCCTTTTTCGCTTCGAGACAGAGCAAGAGCTTGGCTTCAATCTCTGCCTTCGAACTCAGTAACTACGTGGGAGGAACTAAAGAGAGTTTTCTTGAACAGATATTTTCCACCTAGCAAGACAGCTATGTTGAGAGCTCAGATCAACGGATTTAAGCAAAGAGAAAGTGAATCATTATTCGAAGCTTGGGAACGCTATAAAGATCTATTGAGACTTTGTCCACATCATGGATTAATAGAATGGATGGTCATCCATACCTTCTATAATGGACTCTTGTACAATACAAGAATGACAATTGACGCTGCCGCGGGCGGTGCATTGATGGACAAAGAATATAATGATGCCTATGCACTTATCGAAAGTATGGCTCAAAATCATTACCTTTGGGGAAGCGAGAGAGTCGCAACTGAGAAACCAACAAAGGGAGGTATGTATGAAGTAAGTAGTATGGACCAAGTCAATGCGAAGTTTGACCAACTAAACCAAAAGATCGACAACTTGGCCATAACACCAACAACCAACGTGGCTGCAGTAACACCTAACTGTGAGTTATGTGGAGTTTCAGGACACGAAGTTTCTGATTGTCAACTATTGACAGGAACTCCCACGGATCAAGTGAATTATGCTCAAGGAAACCCTTACTCAAACACATATAACCCAGGTTGGAAGAATCATCCTAACTTCTCCTATAAGAATAACAACGCTTTATACGCGCCAGGTCAAGCACCAGCTACATCACCAGGATATCAAAAGACTGCTCCTAGTATCCCTAGAAAATCGAACCTTGAGTTGATGATGGAGAACTTTATAGCTAACCAATCTCAGACAAACAAGGACTTCTTAAACCAAAACATTCACACTAATGAGCAGATTAAACAATTAGTGAGCAAAGTAGATGCATTAGCTACACATAACAAAATGCTAGAAACCCGGATTTCACAAGTAGCTCAACAACAAGCACCAACTGCTGCACCAGCTGGAGTGTTCCCTGGACAACCTCAACCTAATCCGAAAGGACATGCTAACGCTGTGATATTAAGAAGTGGCAAGGAACTTGACGGACCTACCGATCCAAGACTTGACAATCCAGCCATGTACCAACAACCGGATAAACCGACTGAAGTGGTGAATGATCCAGAAGAAAAGGAAGCTGACAATCGAGAGGTAGTGGAGAAAGAACAACCTTATGTGCCTCCACCACCCTATAAACCACCAATTCCGTACCCTCAAAGATTAATAAATTCCAAGACGACGGGTCAATTTAAGAAATTTGTTGAACTTCTGAAACAGTTGAATATTACTATTCCGTTTACAGAAGCAATCACTCAAATACCCTCGTATGCTAAGTTTTTAAAAGAAATCTTATCCAATAAGAAAAAGATAGAGGATAACGGAACAGTTACACTTACTGCCGAGTGTAGCGCTATAATTCAGAATAAAATGCCTCCTAAGCTAAAAGATCCAGGAAGTTTCTCTATACCCTGTGTAATAGGAAAATTCGTCATTGACAAAGCTCTATGCGATTTAGGAGCCAGTATCAGTGTTATGCCCTTAACAATATGCAAAAGGCTAGACATGGGAGACCTAAGACCAACTAAAATGTCTGTTCAACTAGCCGATCGCTCTGTTAAATATCCTGTAGGCATACTAGAAAACGTCCCAGTACGTATAGGACAATTCTATATCCCTACTGATTTTATAATCATGGACATCTCTGAGGACTCCACTACACCTATCATACTAGGAAGACCATTCTTAGCCACTGCTGGAGCTATAATAGACGTAAAAAGAGGAAAGCTAACCTTTGAAGTGGGTGAAGAGAAAGTTGAATTTATTTTAACACAATTCTTACAATCACCAGCTATAGAGGATACATGCTATCTATTGGACGTAATTGACGAATGTGTAAGAGAAATGGAACTAAAAGAGACCACTTATTCTGAAATAATGAAAATTCAAATCCCTCCGATTTTCGAAGATGATAATTGGCGTAAACCATATCAGGACGATAGTCTAAGCGAAAGTTTAGCACTTACACCGGATCCCATGCCAAGTAAAGATAAACCTACATTAGGATTAAAAACTTTACCTCATAACCTAAGGTACGAATTCTTAGACGTTGAATGTAAAAGACCAGTTATAATAAATTCCAGTTTAGGAACTATAGAAACAAAGAAACTTCTAGATGTTTTGAAGAAATATCCGACTGCATTAGGATATAACATATCTGATCTCAAAGGAATATGTCCTTCAGTTTGTATGCATCGTATTCTGCTAGAAGAAGATTGCAGAACCTCCAGAGAATCTCAAAGAAGAATTAACCCAACCCTTAGCACCGTAGTAAAAGAGGAAGTTAAGAAATTATTAGATGCCAGAATAATTTATCCAATCTCTGATAGCGAATGGGTTAGTCCAATACATGTAGTGCCAAAGAAAGGAGGTATCACTGTTGTGAAGAACGCTCAAGGCGAATCGATATCGCAAAGAGTAGTGACGGGATATAGAGTATGCATAGATTATCGTAAACTAAACAAAGCTACTCGAAAAGATCACTTCCCACTACCTTTTATAGATCAAATGTTAGAACGATTAGCCAAGCATTCTTACTTCTGTTATCTTGACGGTTACTCCGGATTTTTCCAAATCCCTATCCATCCAGATGATCAAGAGAAAACTACATTCACATGCCCTTATGGAACGTTCGCCTATAGACGAATGCCCTTTGGATTATGCAACGCTCCTGCAACCTTTCAAAGATGTATGATGTCAATCTTCGCAGATTTTATAGACAACATCATGGAAGTGTTCATGGACGACTTCTCTGTATGCGGGCAAAGTTTTGAAGGATGTTTATCAAACTTAGAAATGGTATTAGAAAGATGTGTAAAAGTAAACCTCGTGCTTAACTGGGAGAAATGTCACTTTATGGTCAACGAAGGAATCGTATTAGGTCATGTAATATCAGACAAGGGAATTGAAGTTGATAAAGCTAAGATTGAAGTCATAAAAGATCTTCAACCCCCTAAAACCGTTCGAGAAATACGAAGCTTTTTAGGACACGCCGGTTTCTACCGACGATTCATCAAAGACTTCTCGAAAATCACTAAACCTCTTACTGGTTTATTAATGAAAGACGCTGAGTTCATATTCAACGAAGGTTGTCTTAAAGCATTCGAAACTCTAAAAACAGCCCTCATCACCGCACCAATCATGCAACCCCCTGACTGGAGATTACCTTTTGAAATCATGTGCGATGCGAGTGACTATGCTGTAGGCGCAGTTCTAGGCCAGAGAAAGGAAAAGAAACTTCATGCGATCTACTATGCCAGTAGAACCTTGGATTCTGCCCAGATGAACTACGCCACTACCGAAAAAGAATTGTTAGCAGTTGTCTTTGCGCTTGACAAATTCCGTTCTTACCTTGTTGGAGCAAAAATAATCATTTACACAGACCATGCTGCTATCTGATATCTATTAACTAAAAAAGATGCTAAACCAAGACTCTTAAGATGGATTTTACTTTTACAAGAGTTTGATCTAGAAATAAAAGATAAGAAAGGTACTGAGAACGTCGTAGCGGACCATTTATCTAGAATAGAAGGTATTAAACCTGAACAAGTGCCGATTAACGATGATTTTCCGTATGAACAGCTGATAGCACAATTAGGAAGCGACCTAGCTCAGTTAGATATAAATGAACCAGAATCCGTGGAAACAATCCAGACAACTGTAGGACTGCCATGGTACGCCGACATTGTCAACTACCTAGCTGCAGGAGCTCTTCCACCCGATCTAACCTATCAGCAGAAAAAGAAATTCTTTCATAATCTGAAACATTACTATTGGGATGAACCATTATTGTTCAAAAAAGGACCAGATGGAATCTTTCGCCGATGTATTCCCGAAGAAGAAATAGAAGATGTCATTGCTCAATGCCATTCATCTCCTTATGGTGGACATGCAAGTACTTCCAAAACTTGTGCAAAAATCTTGCAAGCCGGTTTATTCTGGCCTAATCTATGGAAGGATGTCCACATCGCTGTTATAAATTGCGATCGGTGTCAACGCACTGGCAATATTTCAAGAAGAGATGAAATGCCTCAAAAAGGAATATTAGAAGTAGAAATCTTTGACGTCTGGGGAATAGATTTCATGGGACCATTCCCATCATCTTTCGGTAATAATTACATACTCGTAGCCGTTGATTATGTTTCGAAATGGATTGAAGCCATAGCTTCTCCTACAAACGATACGCGAGTAGTAATAAAGCTTTTCAAAAATATAATCTTTCCCAGATTTGGTGTGCCTAGACTCGTCATAAGTGACGGTGGCTCGCACTTCATCTCAAAAATATTTGACAAGTTACTATCTAAGTATGGAGTAAGACACCGTGTGGCTACACCATATCATCCACAAACAAGTGGACAAGTCGAAGTCTCAAACAGAGAAATTAAACAAATCTTAGAAAAAACTGTCGCCATATCTCGGAAAGATTGGTCATCTAAACTTAATGAAGCTTTATGGGCTTATAGGACCGCTTACAAGACACCCATAGGTACTACACCTTTCAAACTCGTTTATGGAAAATCTTGTCACCTACCAGTAGAACTAGAACACAAAGCTTATTGGGCAATTAGAACTCTCAATATAAACTATAATGCTGCAGGAGAAAAGCGAATCCTAGACATTAACGAATTAGAAGAATTAAGGTTAGATGCTTATGAGAATGCTAAGATATATAAAGAAAGAACTAAGCGATGGCATGATAAACGCCTATCTAGGAAAGAATTTAGTGTGGGAGACGTTGTACTCCTCTTTAATTCAAGACTTAGGCTCTTTCCTGGAAAATTAAAATCTAGATGGTCAGGACCCTTTGAAATAATTAAAGTATTCCCGAGTGGAGCAATAGAAATTAAGGGTAGGAATAGTGAACCATTCATAGTAAACGGACAACGTTTAAAACATTATCATAAAGTTGAAAATAAAGATTATACGAATAATCTAAAGCTTTTAGAGTTGTCCACTAATTCCCCTGATTAATCTAAACTTAAGCATTACGTCAGGCTTTAGACGATAAAAACAGCGCTTAGTGGGAGGCAACCCATTTACTTATCAAATTATTTAAATTATTCTCTTTATCATTTTTATTATTTATTGTTTTACTATTTGTTTTGTCATTTTATAGTTTATTTTATATTACTATTATTGCCATTACATTATGCATTTCATTTTCTTATTTTTACCTTAAATCACTTTTTACAGATTTTCTAAAAGTCTTTTCCATTTTCCTTCTTCTCCTGATTTGTTTCCTCCATATTTGCACTTACCATGGCTAACCAACCAATTAACCATATGGAAACCAAATTTAGAGGTAGGAACCAAAGAATGAAATTTGAAGAGTTATCACAGAGGCAAATGGATTTGACCCTGTACCCGGATGATCGGACTATGGAAACCTTAGGAATACATGATAGCATTATGTACTTGCTTAACCGACTCGGATGGGAGAATTCATTGATCCAACATAAGTTTGTGACCTACCGCGAGCTCACTCTTGAGTTCCTTAGCTCCTTAATTTACTTACCTGAGCGCGGTTTTGGATTTAGGAAAGGATTTATTAGTTTCCGCCTGTTTGGAATAGAATATGACTTTAACCATAAAGAACTAGCTGACTTGTTAGGATTCCCTAGTGGACCATTTGCTTTTACTACCACACAGGTAGAATTGATGGATATTGAGCTAGATTTCTTTTGGGGGACTTTAACCGGAAACTACCACCCTGAACCAAATGGCATGAATAATGATGAGATCCATAATCCTGCTCTCCGTTACTTCCATAAATTCCTAGCCCACACATTCTTTGGAAAAGAAGAAAACATTACCGGAGTTTCTAAAGATGAAATATTTATTATGTCATGTTTTACTAATGGACAGCCTGTTAATGGTGTACCTTTCATGATGCAAACCTTCACCCGTATCCAAGAAGAACCTGAATTACCTATCTTAGTAGGAGGTCTTGTAACCATGATTGCTGATGCTTTAGGACTTAGGTACCAATTGCACAGGTGCAACCGTTTAGGTAACATCCATCCTATGGATCTTAACTTCTGCTTCAATAGACATATCATAAGGAATTTAGGACATCCACCTTTTGAGTACCTAATCCGGAACGAGGTAGTAACCCTGTTTACCTTGCCTAACCATGCTAAAGTAAGTGTTCATAATAAGGATAACTGGCTTTATGAGTTAAACCCACCTGATTATCCACCCACTCCTGAAATACCTCAGTCTTACAAGATAAAAGATGATACAATGACCGATGTCGAAACTGACCCTGAGACACCTCCTGGTTACCATGACATTGGCCACACTGAAGAAGTTTATGAAACCCCTGAAGTGAATCACGGAGATTATGCTAACAACTTACAAAACATCATGAACACCCTCAATGCCTACCAAACTGACATTAAATTATTTAAAGAAGACATTAAAAGCATGCGATTGGATATTATAGGATTGACTGACATAACCTGCGAACAGTTCTATCACTTGAATTCCGCCATCGAAGACTTGAAGAAACGCTTTTGATAATGTTATAAGTGATTTAGTTTATTTTCTCATTGTTTTCGTTTCTAGTTAGATTTATTTTTCGCAACAATTTCTTATCGTTTTTCCATTTATGTAATTTCATTTTCAAGTACTTTATGCAATGAATCTTTAATTCCAAAATTTCTCCATTTTTAGCAATTTATGTGTTTTTCATTCTATGCACTTTTATGCTTGAATTTATTCATTATATATACAAATCTCTCATGCCTTGCAAGTTATTGAATTACTGTGTTGAACTTATGCACTATGTGGTATCTATAAATTAATATGAGAGTTAGTGAAGAAAATACATTGATATAAATTATGTAAAACAAGTGAGAAAGTGTTTTTCTGGAAATTATTTAACGTAGCAAGCCTCACGGTCGTCACTGCCCCATAACGATCGTGACACGCTCTTTTTGAGTGTCACGATCGTCGTACCCCTGTCACGACCGTGACGACCCTTATACCAGAATTCGTGAGAAACAGAACTGTTTCTCTTCGTGCCTCTCCTTCTTCTTCTCCATAACTTCCTAAAAAACTACCCATCTTCTTCTTAACCTCCGTAACCCCCCATTTACCATTTTTAATCTCATTAACCACCCATTATCACAACCTACTACATTCTCACTCTCCATCATTTATCCCGAATCAATTTTCTCTCTCATTTTATCATTTTTTCACAAAAACTTCAAAAATCTTCATTCTTCACTCTAAGCTCTTGCATGCAATGGATTCTATCACTTTTAGAGAAGGTGATGCTGGAGAAACTCAGAGAGAACGATTTCTCCGATTCCAAAGCCGCGGTGTGCAACCTACGCGTTACATTGACACTGTGTGTTTGAGGGAACTCGGAATGCTAGCCAGTGTTACGAACCTGCTCCAAAAAGTCGGGCTCTGGGACCTTTGCAGTCAACCTCAGCCAACCTTCGAACTTCTGACACTGGAGTTCTTAAGTTCTTTCAGTTACATCACCGGCACCGGTTCTTTGAGTCAACTCACCGGTTTTGCGAAATTCAGATTGCATGGCCAAGAGTTCAACCTCTCGCAAGACAGGATCGCCGAGTTGTTAGGCTTCCATCACGGAACTGAAGCTCATTGTCGCGTGCCCGATAACTTTAGTGAACAAGCTTTCACTCTCTGGCACGATTTGACCAACACCCGTGCATCAGCCTTCCAAAGCCTCAACGCCACTCACATTCACAATCCGGCCATCCGCTACTTCCACCGAGTCATTTGCAACACCATCTTCGCTCGAGAAAGCAACCATAAGCTCAACTCCAAGGAGCTTATATTCTTGCATTGTGCTCTTAATGACGAGCCGATCAATGCTGCCCCTTTCATGCTTTACCACATCCAGGCCATTGCACACAGAGGCTCCACCCCGTTCTTCATAGGCGGCATCGTCACCACCCTCGCCATTCAGTTGGGGCTTGGTGACGCGATTGCTAATCAGCCTCATCTAGCCGCAGAATACCTTACCAAGAGTTATTGCAGGTCCGCTCACCTGATTGCGCAGCGAGAGGATGGCAGGTATAGCCCTGTTGTCCATGGCACCATATTTCACCATATCACTCTGCCGTCCCGCGACCGCATCGACCCATCCAGCCGAGCCAACTGGCTCTTTGCTCTACCTGATGCTGCAGACCACGCTCCTATCCATGATCAGGCAGATCTCCCTGCGGATGAGATGCAGGACGCTATGGATGCAGGTGAGCCTGTCCAGGATATACCAGAGACATCTACCCGACAACCTCCTGCACAGGACATCACACTTGAGGACGTACTCCGTGCGATTCATCAGCAGAACCAGATGAATGCCGCACTGGAGCGAAGGCATAAGGAGCGGTACGATGTTTTGCTCGGCACTATTGCAGCGAACCAGGCAGCTACTAATGAGAGATTTGACGCGATTTTTGGCGAGTTAGCAGCCTTGCGTATCGACATCACTGGGACCACCAGCACCGGTTCTGATCCTGAAGCGACTCCTTCCAGACGCCGCTCCCGTACCAGAAGCCGACCCCGCGGTCCTCAGTAGCCATAGTTTTAGTTTTTCCTATGTTTGTTTTTAGTTTTTGTCGTTTGTACTGTACTTTAACCGCATTTATATCACAACATTGAGGACAATGTCTGATATAGTGTGGGAGAGGTACCTTTCATTTCCGTATTTTTCCCTTTTCGCATTTTTCCATTTCGTTGTATTTTCAATTCCATTGTATTTCCCTTTAGCAAGTTAATGAAGCGTGCAAAAATCTTTATGATATTTTCTTTAGTTTCGAATTTTCCCGCTTACTTAGCCATAACCGAAAAATTTTAATTATTCGCATTACCCGACTTACCTACGAAATCGTAAATAGGAAGCCGAGAACGATTAAACAAGACCAATACAATCTTGACAACTTTGACTTCCTACTTAAGCGATTCCATCTCCGATTACCATTACGAGTACACTTCTAGTTTCAGTTCGAAAGTAACCCCGAGTAGTTTATACTAGCAGTCAGCACCGTCTGAACACAAACCACGTGGGGAGCCGATGAATATAAGCGTTTGATGCCTAATCAATAATGATCCTTCATATCTCGATGCAAAATGAAAAGAAATTGCACCAAAGTACACGGTCGCATATAAGAAACGAGAAATATGAGAAGGAGTCCATTGCGGGTTGGTTCAGAGGTACTGGTTCTGAACTCGGTAGGGCGTGCTACGGCTCGATCCCCCACAACCTCCAATTCGGATACAAAATGTAGGGTTACCACACTCGTGTACCAGACCCCGTGCTTAAAAAGGATCAAAGTCGCTAACCGGCTACTCCACTACGTGCGTGCTAAGGCAAAGGGCTTAATGTGATTGCGCTAGAATGAAACCGGGCGAAATAAGATCGAAAAACTTTAGGTGAAATCGTAAAGTAATTGCCGATTGGCTCATTTAACGGGAAGTCGACGACATAGCTTGTTGCTTGTGTCATTAGTGTATCGGTAATGTTCTATCAAAGTATCGGATCATCCGACAAAAACGATCCCTCGTTTGATTTGTTAGGAGTATGCGTGAATAACATCTTGTCCGCCGATTTTCAACCGACTATTTGCTTGAGGACAAGCAAAGGTTTAAGTTTGGGGAAGTTTGATAACGAGAAAACGTATCGATTATATTGCTAGTTTTCATTGGCGTTTTATCGAATAATTACCGTTTTAACACTCGATTTCTCGAGTTTTTCCTACCGTTTTGCAGGTACACCATTATGTGGAGCTAAATCATGAATCAAGAGAAAAAGGAACAAAATCGGTCATAAAAAGATGAAGAAATGAAGCTTCCTGCAAAACTGCATATTTTGCAGCAGTCACGACCGTCACAAGGGTGTCACGACCGTGACACCCCAAAATGAGGCCTCACGACCGTGAGAGAAGTGTCACGACCGTGACAACGTATAATCTAGGTTTTTGACCAAGGCAACGTGAAGGCAGTACGTGAAGAAGTGGTTTCCTAAATTTTTGCCACTACCTACATTTTCTCCACAAAAATAGCAAGGCCCATTCCAATTGAAGCCCAAAAATTCAGCCCAATTGAAGTTCTATAAATAGCATCAAGTTCATGAAGAATACACAGAGCATTTTTTCTATCAATTTCCTGCGGAAGCTCTGCCGAATTATTTTACAACCCTTTTATTTCAGCATTATTTTCAGTATTCTATTTTTATTGTATCCAACCCCAACCTATAACAATTTCCAACATCAGGAAATTGTTATAAAAAATTACTTGTTTCTAAACCTTCAGATTTTTGCTTTATTTTCGATTTCCGCCAATTACTCCGAGCTTTCCGGTCTGTGGAAGAAGGAGTCTGCCATTTTATTGTTAACCAGGTTTTTATTATTTGCAATTTAATATTATGTTATTTATTTATTTTTCTGCCATGAATATTCTGTTTACTGTTTCTCTGCCTCTGTCTGGTTCAACAAAAATGAGTAGCTAAACACCTTAGGGCGGTATGTAGTTAGAACAAACTTAACCGGTAAAATATAACCGTAGGCTAAAAAATAATTAATCACTTAACATTCTGGCTGACACTTTTTAAGTAAAAAGACCTTTTTGTTATGAGAGTAAGAAAAGAGTATTAGGTTAGGTCAAGACCACGAGAGTGTGAGATTTTAACCAGATAGCTAAAGTTAGGCATTTAAATTAAACACAGCGAGAGCGCTTTAAGATAAATTAGAATTACTTAGTTTCCAAAAATTACCTCTAAACACTTATGGGCTAGCGAGAGCAGGCATAGGGCTTTAGGGATAAGATCTGATATAAGACCACGAGAGTGTGAGTTGAGGGTATTTAAACTAGTAATCTCTACCGAATAGATTAAGTGAACATCTTAAATAAGCCTAGGTTAGATTGACCCACCTAAGTTAATATAATTACATACCGACCGCCTTAGAATTATTTAATTAAAACTTAAATTTTACTCCGCCTTTAATAGTCTTAAAAACCAACAAAAAATCGTGACAACCATTCGCCTTAGCTAAACTAGAAAGTTCATTTAGCACTAGGTAACCATAGAATCCCTGTGGATCGATAATCTTACATATTACTTCGATAGGCTGTGCACTTGCAGTAAGATACCGCTAGACGCATAAGTAGACACGTCTTTAGCCCATCAGTGGGACCACCAAATGTGCCTTTGTCGCAAGTTTGTTGCTGTGAATTTTTGGTGTGATATTGGAAGAATATGCTATATGGGATTAATGGTTTTCATCTCATGAGTTTTTTCATTTTTCTTGACACAATTGATATGTAATGGGTTTTATAGAATTGTAAACGAGCTAACTCTTTTCTTTTGCTGAATCTTTTGGTAGAATTTGGTAGTAAGATGATTATTTGGAAAATGGTGAGTGAATTTTGTTTTAGAAAATGGATATTAACTATGGATATGAATTTATGGGTATGAATAGAATAAAGAATATGTATTGGTTTTGAAAATGAATTAAGAAAAAGATTAATGAATAAAATTTAGAATTGGTGAAATTTGGATAAAAATGATTAATAAAATGGACGAAATTGGACAAAGTATGGAACACGAATTTGAATGAATAATGAGTGGATATTGAAATGTGATTAAATATCAGATAATGGTTATTTAGAAATGATATGAAAAATGGGTAATGAAGAATTAAGAATAAATATTATGGAAATGGATAGAAATCGTGAAAATGAACAAATGGTTAGAAAAACGGCTTAGGAGATATGAATTTGAATAAAAGGATTATGGACATGAATAATTAGATGAAAAGTGGATTATGAGAATTTGGGATGAAATGGATATGAAAAGTGATTTGAATACTGATGAACTTGTAAAAACCCTCCACAAACACCTTGATTGGATTTGACCCCACAACCCCATTCGAACCTTTGCCACAATTTCTGATTAAAGTGCAATCTCCTGAATCACTGAATAATTCACCATTGAAATAACAACTATCTGAATTAAACATCTTCTGAATTCCTGGCTGGACAAATCAATGAACCACTTTGAATCCGTTTGAATCATCCTCAAAGAAAATAAATCCACAAAATAATCACACCTTGATATCCTGATGAGTTCAACACACAACAATCTGACTTTGGATGCATATTGACTGAGGAATCAACCTCGCGCTCAAAGAATTAGCTCTCGACTAAAACACAAAAGTTGGAGAGGATATCATGACGGAACTTTTGGCATATGACTATCTCAGAAGCGTTGATTTAATCAGAAGTTACAAACTCTTGAATACCGCTAGCACAGTTAATCGGCGAAACCGAAATTTCAGAAACAAATAATTCCCGCCACTTTCCTTGATGAATTGGCCTCCGAGCCGAACACAAAAGTTGTAATGAATACCGAAACGGTATGAACTATTGAATTTCATGTCAAAATGAGTTTTTGGGCGAGAGTTACAACTTTTTCAAATTGCATCGTAAAACCGATATTCTGCTTAAACTGCTCTGAATCAACCAAGAACTTTGGCTTCTTCTGAGATTCTTGCGCATGTGCCGCATGATGAAATAAAGATCTGTCGCAACCTGTGAAATCTCAATGGAGATGTATGTTCATGTATGTTTATGATGCAATTATGATATAAATGCAATGCAATGAAACATAAGCTAGATATAAATCAAGAGGAAAAATTTTGGGGTGTTACAGTAAGCAACTTAATCAACATAAATAACTTCATCGACTTAAGAAACATAAACAACTTCATCAACTTAAGCACATAAGCAACTTCATCAACTTAAGCAACATAAACAACTTCATCAACTTAAAAATACCAGGTTATCGAGGTATCTGTAAGGCATAAGCCTTCAACTTAATAGTTTTTCCAATCCAGGCCAACTTGGTGAGCATCCGCTCCAACTTAGAAATGCAATGTATGTCATGATACAAACGACACAACACATAACAACAAACAACTCATAACAACATTCAAGAAACATCATAGCAACTTTAATTTAACACGATTCAACTTTAGCCATAGACCTACAACTTATATACATCTGCGTTGGTCATACGACCTACAACTTTCATATCAACATCAGTCATTCTACCCACAACTTAAATAATAAACGTTGGTCCATCGACCTACAACTTAAAAACGCCCATAAATCGGGACAAAATAACATATTCAACGTTGTAAACAACCCAAATTTGCCCTCAATTTTTCTCACACCTTGGCTTGTGATCTTTCATTTTTCCATAAGCATAAGCATTACATCTCATATTGCATATTTGTTTCATCTGCATAGCTCCATTTTCATCTACATCTAGGGTTTGTGATCTGAGCAATCCAAGAATCAATTTGATCCATCCCAATGGTCTTGGAGCTTTCCAAGAGGGTCCATGTGTGTTCCATGATCATACTATGCCCCCCAAATTTCATGGGAGTCAAAAAATCACAAAATTGGCAAAGGCATGGAAGCAGAGCTAGGGTTTTCACTACACAGATGACCAGAATTAGGGTTTTGTTTTCAGAGGCCTTAACTCCAAATTTTTTGGTCATTATTGTTTCTAATGTTCTTAATATGTTATAAGGATCATGTGTACCAAGTTTGATGAAGAGATTCATTGTGGAAGTCATCTGATCAATGGGTAACTTCTTGAGCAAGTTAAGTCAAAATCAGGGCATCTGAGGCCCCCAACAATGGAACCAAAGGGTCATTTTCATCAAATTGAAGTTCAATGATCTTTATTTGATCTTAGAAGTAGTTGGAAGTTCACAAGATTGAAGAATTTTGAGCCAATTACAAACTTGCCATTTTTGGAAATGACTTGAAATGCAAACTTTCCATTTTGGGAAAGATTTTCAACCTCCTCTTTCATGACCAAAAATGCTTCAAATGAAAAATTATTGGGCATGAAAGTTGTAGATTAGGTCTTTCCCTTTTCAAAAAGTACGATAACATGTCTTGATTCATCCTAGAACTCAAGATATGGCCTTTCAAAGTTGGCAAAAATCACATAATTTCAAGTTTCATGCCAAAGAGGGATTTTTACAAATTCAAGTTCTAAGCACTTTCATGACCTCTAATTCACTTTTAAACTTCATTACATGACAATGCAACATTGCAAGCCCAAAATCATGCCTTGGAACACAAGTTTCTATGATCAATTTTCACAAAAATTTCAAAGAGGGAAATTTGCAAAACCTCTTCAATCTCACCATTCAATCATCACAGCTCATGTAATTTGATCCAAGGGACCTCCACAAACTCAGCTGAGGCCAATCCACCCTTTAGATTTCCTCTGACCCGAGCCCATACTTGTGGTACAAACTTTTGACTTTTTTGCAAAACAAGCCATACCAATCAAGTTGTGCCACTACCAACTTTCTGACCAATCACAACACATTATACAAACCTCAAGCAACACAAAACAGATAATACACAAGGCCGAAACCTCCCACAAGCTCAGAATCACAAAAATTACCTCACACCTTCCTCTCTTCGAATTTCATCATACAACCACTCAAACTTCAAATTTTCTTCACCATTCAACTAAACATCACCTAAGGAACAAATCCCAATCATTAGAATGGCCTGAAACACATCACACAAGAAACGCGATTTCTACTTTGTCAGAACTGAAACCCACAAACCATCCACTCTAAGCCTCATTCAAGCTTGCCAATAGCCTTAGGAGGTCAAATGGGACTGGATTGCGCAAGGGAGAGGCCCAGAAAGCTCAAAAATTGCAAAGCTTCATCTCAGGTATCATGAAGAACAATTTTTTCAGAACTTTTGTTTTAAGTTCCTAAATGATTCTACATGTTTCACTGATCATTGTGATATGTTTATTTTTGAAAATGGTTGAGGATTGAGCATGTATGTTGTTTCTGAATTTTTTTGACCTAAAGCTTGTTTGATTCGATTCAGTTAATTTATGAAATATAAATGGTTTTTGATGCTTGATTCTTGTTTAATGTTGTTTGGGGATGCATTCTGAAGATTTTGGGGGCTTGAGGTAGCTTATAGAGAGAGATAGGGAAGAAGAGTCGCCAAAGAAGATGACCGGAACACTGTTCCGGTCGCCTGAGAATGATTAGGGCTAATCTCATTAATTAGCTAAGTTTAAATTCTGACCCTTAGATCTTAGGTTTAACGCGCGTGTGAATGGCCCAGATTGCCTCATTAAAACCCTAAGCATAATTAATTAGTTTAATTAAATTAATTTTCTCAGAAGCAATCCCAGCCGTCCAATAGCGCGCCAGTCAACTGACCCCTCCCCAGTTCAAATCCTGACCACTGGATTCTTTGACTTTCATTTAATTTCATTTTTATTTCATTTAAATTCATTTCTTTTGTGCATTTTATATAAAATAGCTAGAAACATCACAAAAATATTTCCTTTTGCATTTCTGATCCAAATATTTTTCTCAACCCAAAAATATTTTTTATTTTATTTTTTGCATATAAAAAGTATTTTTAAAATATTTAAATATTATGTTTAATTAATTAAAGTATTTTAATAAATTAAAAATGCATTTAGGTTTCTAAAAATCACCAAAAAATTATGAACCATTCCAATGCATTTAGAAACATTTTCAAACTCTTCATACAAATTTCTTTTTAGGTTTGATCATAATTTCACAATTTTCTTTGAATTAAGGGTCTTTAAAATCACATTTTTTAACCCTAACTTTGAAAAAATCATTTCTGCCTAACCAAGAAGAGTTTGAATTTGATTATTTTCGCATTGTGTCACATATTGCATGTAGTTTCTAGGTAATTTTTCTCATGAATTTATCTTGCATTTTCAATTTGATTTTCATTTTTCCTTTTGAGTCACCCAAAAACCCTAACAAACTTAGGAAAATCATAACTTTCAATAGGATTAGCTTCTGACCTCCTCCTTTGGGGTTTGACCTAATATGGGATTAGGGTTTGTTTGAGCTTGATTTAAAATTTGTGTTATGTTGTTTGCTTCTGTTTTATCCATTTCATCTCATGTGATCATAAAACCCTAATTTCTCATGTTCATTTGCATTCACCTTGCATATTCATCATCACATGAACTTGCCATGACATTTCAAGCATTCATATGTCATTTTAGACATCTTAGGATATTTTAGAACCTTGCTTGATCATTTCTTCATTCATTTGTCATATGTTGCATTCATTTCATTTCATAAGCATCTATGTGTTTTCAAACTTCTAAGCATGCTTTCATGACATCTCATCTTTGTATGATCATTCATATGCACATTGTATGACATTGCATCATCTCATATGCCATTTGCATTGCATAAACACTTCTGACTTTGGTCATTTCACCTTATTTCAATTCATTTCTTTATGCTTTATGTCTTATGCATTCATACTAACATTTCAGGAGCTTTTGGTAAGTGATTCTGAGAGGTGGATTTTCCTTCACCTCTCACCTCTTCTTTACTTTGAATTTGCATCCTTTACTTGTATTTAAAGTTAACTTTCTTCACTTATACTCTCTCCTTCTTACTTTCTTTCTTCCAAGTTACTTATCTTCTTCAGGAAGTAAGTAACTTGTTCTTCTTCCTCCTTCTCCTTTCATCTGCTTCTTCCATGGTGGCCTTCTTGAAGATCTTTTCTCTTAAGCCTCACAAACCATAGGATATCCAAGCATGATAACTTTTAGGGTTGTGTTTAGTCCCCCTTAGTCTTTTACCTTTGAGTCTCCTTAAGTCTCTCTTCTCATCTCAATAATTAGAGACTAAACTCTTAAATTTAGGACTTTGGAATTAGGGTTATGCTTGTATCCTTCTCTTAGGATGGAGTGTATAACTTTAATCCTAAGTGTTAAACCTTTAATTTGTTTAAACCTCTTAATCAAATCACATTAATAATCACTAAGACTTTATCTTGTAACTTGGGCCTTACATTAGGGTTTTATCTCTTCCTTATGGTTAAGAGGGACTAACCCTAGTGTTTAATGGACAAGTCCCCCTCAAGTTGTCTTACAAACATAAAATCCACTTCTTAATCTCACCCTTTAATTAAAATCCATTTAATAAAGGCTTGTTATATAATGAATTTAGTCCCTAACCATGGATTAAGTTGAGGTATCTTCCTCAGCTCAAGTGTGCTCATCTATTATCCTTCTATTAGGATGGTGTAATGAGTTCACTAATATGTGATTAGAGATTAAACTCATTACTTAACACTAAACAAAAACCCAAAAACATCTAATTAATCACAAGTAGGTTAATGATCTTAATCCTACATCATCATGGTAATTAAGTTGAGATGCTTATCTCATACTTAAGTAGGCTCATTATCCCTAATCAGGGAGGATATAATGAGTTTACAAGCCCTTGATTCAGGCTTAAGCTCATAATCCTATTCCTATGCAAAACACCAAAAACAATAAAAAACTGAAAACACAAAAACAAACAATAATCGTCTCCTCCGGGATTCTTTTCTCATCACACTCATTCACAAACGAGAACTCGCTTCTTCCGTCTAATGCAAGACAGTTAGCACTCGAGCCAAACGAGTCACACACTTGAGCATAGGCAAGTAAGCAGGTCACAGTCAAATTCATTTCCCAATCTCTTTGAGTCGAACTACAGTGTTCTAACTTCCTCATTGCACGAGAGGATACGTAGGCATAACTTAACAGTTATCGAACAAAAGTCTATGTGTCTCCCCCCTCTTTCAGCATTCTTTTCTAAGCCTCAGTTCCTGAGCATTCACCCTTTTGCACTGACATTTGTATATTCTTTTCTTAGATTTTGCACACTGATAGCACTTACACTACCCCTTTTAAACACAATCTTGTAAGCGTGGATCCTGCGAGTATGAAGGACAATCTGGGTGCTAATACCTTCCCAGGTTGTAACCAACCCCCTTACTCAGTTTCTCTGGTTCACAACCGTCTTATCCATCTTTTTCTAGGTTTATGCAGCATTACCTTTCCTTCAGGATAAAAATGCCTAGCTGGCGACTCTATTCATTTCACCTTCATTTTATCTTTTCACCGACTGTCGCGTCTGCACCGGGATGCAAATCTTCGGGAGCGACAAACGTACGAGAAAAATCCACATATTCAGCACATATTCAACATAATAAACTGATTAAAAACACCTACTAATTATTATGAACTACCACGCCAATTTTTCAACTAATTCTGGATAGCTAATTTTTCTACTTAATCGGCTAAATCGGTATTGTTTTACTCACTGCGATTACTACTACCAACTTTTAGTGATTCTGGTAAAGTCTGATTTACTAATATCACACAAGTCATACTTCTAATTATTCTGTCATCAACTTCAACATTGCTGCATAATGTCAACACCTACTAAATTTTTTTTTCTGCTTAAACCTGTTACTGTCATTTCTTAAAGGAACCTGCTACTATTGATTAACCAACTACTAAGTGTATCACATATAACCATTAATATATTAATTCACTTAAGCCACACTTAATTTAATTAGCTAAGTAAACATGTATAGCTACCACTTAAAGTATCCATCACAATTAATTAATTAAACTAATACACACGGGAAATAATTAGGAAGCAGTCCCCACCTATAACAATGTGGCTTGCGCCACTTTTTTTTATGGCTCTCAACATGATTTATGTGGCTTGCATCATAGAATTTGGTATTACTTTCATTTAAATTAGAGACTATTACCAGTATCATGGAATAAAGTGAAAATTGTGATTTAATGTATTAAAAAAAACAAAATGCACTCCTCACTACATGGGTGGCTTGCGCCACCCTTTGTAAGGTGCACCATGGCTTGCGCCATGTCTCTTGTGGCTCCCGCCACTTGCCATATCTCTTGTTATGGGTGGCCTGCGCCACCCCTATATGAGTTATGAGTTGCCTGCGCCACCCGTGCACCTGTACTGACTGCATTTTCGTCCTAAACTACAATTTTCCAAAACCAACAATTTCACTGCAACGTTCATAAAATTAATCTAGCAACAAATTTCGACCACATCGATCAATCAGTAATTTCACAGAAAACAACATCGTAACAACAACATCACAAATCAACAACAACATTCATAAACACTACCCGATCCCAATTTCTACGTATCTATTATCATATTCCCAATTATAGAATTTGAACCCCACCCTTACCTTAAATTGATGGCCGCTCAAATTTCCGATCGAATTTTCAAACTTGGCTCCGACGGTAATTCTCTTGTATTCCTCTTTCTCCAACTTTTCCTCGTTCCTCTTCTACTGATACACCAAAACCTAATCTTCTTTTCCTTTTTCTTCTTTTATTCTTTTATTATAACTATTATTATAATTATAATGTCTATTGGGCTTACTAATCAACACCTCCGACTTTGGTACTAACACAACAACTAAGTCCACTTAAATAAAACACTCTCTTATAATTCCATAATATTATTTCTAATATTAATTCTCACGACTAAATCGACTAATTATCGACTATTAAATAAATCGTCCAAACCACCAAATTAACATATTTAACCATAAACGGAAAATATTCAATATCATTTTCCACAACTTAAATCAACTTATTTAATCAATTCAACTCGAACCAACTTAGAAACATCAACGTAACATTTCAATATTTTGGAATCAACTTAAATCATCATAAACAACACAAACCAACATAAATCAACACAATATAATAAAATTATATTTAATTAAATAAACGGGCGTTACACATCACTTGGGTGGGAGATCACTGGCAAGGAAAGCTCTTCGGGCAGGGTACTACTGGCCAACAATGCAGAACGACACCAAAGAGTACGTAAAAAAATGTGATAAATGCCAATGACACGGGGACATGCACTTAGCACCTCCAAATGAGCTTAAAATAATGTCTTCCCTGTGGCCATTCGCATGGTGGGGTCTGGAATCAACTTAAATCATCATAAACGACACAAACCAACATAAATTAACACAATATAATACAATTATATTTAATTAAATAAATGTGCGTTACACATCACCTGGGCAGGAGATCACTGACAAGGAAAGCCCTTCGGGCAGGGTACTACTGACCCACAATGCAGAACGACGCTAAAGATCACGTAAAAAAATACAATAAATACCAATGACATGGGGACATGCACTTAGCACATCCAAATGAGCTTAAGATAATGTCCTCCATGTGGCCATTCGCATGGTGGGGCCTGGATACCCTAGGTCCATTTGTCGTCGGTTCAAACCAGAATAATTACTTGATCGTCGGAGTAGACTACTTCACAAAGTGGATAGAAGCTAATGTTATAACCAAGATCACAACCCTCAACATATTGTGTTTCTTCATACGTAACATCCTCTCCTGGTTCGGGGTACCCCAAGCCATAGTTATCGACAATGGGACACAATTCAAGGATTAAAATTTCCAGGAATTCGTTGCCAACATAGAAACTAAGCAGCACTTCGCTTCAGTTGAGCACCCACAAACCAACGGATAGGCCGAAGCAGCAAACACAATCATCCTTCGAGGACTCAAATGAAGACTAGAAGAGATTAAGAAACGATGGGTTGAGGAATTGCACAACGTTTTGTGGGCATACCGGACCACACCTCACTCTAAAACCAGAGAAACCCCTTTCTGACTAGCATATAAAACATAGATCGTTATCCCCATAGAAATGCACATACTATCCAAGTAAATAGAAGCCCCAATAGATGAGGATACCAATTCAAAAACATTACCCGAGGAGCTCAATTTGATCGAGGAAGTTCGATCAAGGGCAACCCTACGTGAGGCATTACTTAAACAAAAAATCGCCATCAGACATGACTCTAAAGTCATAAAGCAAACATTCAAGGTCGACAACCTCGTTCTAAAGAGAAATCACAAATAATCCAGAGAAGGTAAATTGGTCGCAAACTGGGAAGGTCCCTACCGTGTCCGAGCAAAAACGGAAAATGGGGCCTATTACTTAGAAAACCAAAATGGGGAAGAACTTGCTCGTCCTTGGAACGCTGAGAAACTTAAGCAATACTACAGATAAGGAGTCTGTCAGCCTTCTCAGATCTAAACGATGAAGCACAAGCATTGACCTAACATGCATACCTAGGTACAAGTATTGCATACCGAAATATTTTCTTCGACGGGATTTCCCTCATGAATGAGGAATATCATTATCACACGATTGGATCCTCAACCGAGTCTATCGTTGTCTTTGTACCACAACCAGGCAAAATGTTTAGCTCGCGATGGGACGTTCACGCCGTGGAGCACGGGTCATCATCGTGACTCGAGCACCGTTCCCCGACCAGATATGCTCTGACATTTTGCCTGGTTCCCCAAACCATCAGACATACATGAACCAAGCACAGTTCCCCAAACATATAAACAAACTCTAAGTCCCCATGGGGCGTGTAAAAAAGAACATCGCACGCATTTTTAAAGCGAACATCTAAGCGATCAAGCATCGTAAAAATAAATAAAAATTTAAAGTGTGCCCTCCGACGGACACACGTGCACACACAACAGGTAGATAATAAAACGACCGTCAAGGTCGAAAAAAACAAAAACATTAAAAATGCGGACACACAGACCAACTTGTTCAAATATTACATAAATGGGGGAATAACTCCCCCAAGCAGAACAAAGATGATGACACGCAGGCCGACCAACAAAACTAAAAGGCAAAAAAAAAAACAAGATCTTCAAACGTTTGCATCCGCGACAGGCTGAGCGTCAACGAGGGCCCCCTGATTCCCTTTAGCCATGGTCGTATCATCCTGTTCCGGCTGTCTAAGGAAATCAGGTACAAAGATCTCTCTGTCCTTGAACTTGTACATGCAATTGATGCCCTCCTCGTTGAATATAACCCCGGGGTTGACGATCTTCAGTTGATCCACCGTGTTTTTAAACGCCACTCCCGATATCTCCTCGAGGTCCTTTTCCCCTTGCTCGATCTTCGAGATCAGCTCAGCTTAGGTCGCCTGTGACTTCAGGTCCTCAGGTTTGTCCTCAGCAGGATCTATTGCAACCTTGAGGCGAGCAACTTCATCCTTGGCCGTTATCCTCTCTGAATTAGCAACAACCAGGGACTCTTTTAGCTTATTGATCTTCTTCAAAGCTTCCTTCAAAGACTTTGAGGATGCATTAGCCCTATCTTTGGAAGAAGACAAAGGAGTCTTTCGCCTTTGGATCTCTTGCTCCTGAGTGGCGGTGCCTTCAGCGTACATGGAGGCCATCGCTAAGACCCTTATCACCGAGCTAGCATCCCGAGCCAAACACAACCGCCTATCCGGTCAACTCAGCTCCTCCAACTTAAGCGTTTCCGTCCTGTGGACCTAGAGAGAGGACTCCTCGAAGAACGTTGGCTTCAAGAAGTAAGTTGGGAGTTCAAACAACGACTTTGGGGGGGAGGGGTCTCCGTTAAGTTTATAACATCATCGACCCTCGACCTTTTCCCTAGTCTGGAAGCGGTGCCCGAAGAACCTTGAGGAGCTAAGGAGGAGTTACCCAAACCTGTGCCTACAGATACCAACCAGTCGTTCAGCCGAGTTTATTTCAGCTTCTTGGCCCCCCATTCTCTTGGCAGCGCTGGCCATCACCTTGTCCTGCAAGTCAACCATCGAATCTGAAAGACAAAGAAAAAATTGGTTAGAGCATAAAAGGTATACGAGCATAAATTCAATGCAAACGAACAACTCTAAAGACTACCAAGATAAGCGGTGACGTCCTTGTCCATCTCACAGACGAGATGTTTGGACACTTCTATGAATCTAGGGGTCACTTTTGCATCCTCGTCCTTATCCAAGATCTCATGACCCTGCTCGTCTACATGCATGGTCATGGTAATTCTAGAAACATAGTTCATCAGCACATCATAGCTGGTCTGATCCTCGTCACTTAGTTCAGACGCAATGGACAAATAATCGTCCGTACCATGCATGAAATGGTTGCACGGCCATGAAAAGTGGATTTTCCGCATCAGGTGGGGCACCTCATTTCCCCGTTCATCAAATAGAACTCTCCCTTAGTTATTTGTATCCACCCCCCAGAACTTCACAAAATTCTGAGCACTGATTGAGATCGGTTCGACCAGGTAATATCGATCCGTGAAATCTCTGATCGACTCAGAGTGGGCCTTGAAAATCTTCTTCTTTTGCTTGAGGGAGACCCAACCATATCTTCCCTGGACGACCTGCCTCTAGATATGAAATATGTGGAAGAATAGATGGAGGGCCGCTCTGATCTCCAGGTATCAACAATTAAGCTTGAAAGCTCTCATGAAAGCAAACAAGTTTGGATGCAGCTGCGACGACAATAACTATAAGTGGACAAACACAAAAACCTGAAAGCCCGAGAAGGGGAGCCTAAATATGAGCTCTTTGAAGAAGATTTCATACATGGGGAACCTGTTGGGACCGTAGTACGAGCAGATACGATCGTCCCTGTTAGGATATCTGATAAGCCAATCCTCGGGGTTCCCAACCACTGGATTCAGACCCTCCAAGGACTCGAAGTATATCGATTGGATAGTCAGTGGTTCTTTGGCAGCCCATTCTTCAATAGGAATATTTTGATCCTATTCGTTCTCCTCCGGGTTGTCAATTTCAACATGATCGGATGAGGTTTCCTTGGAGTCACTCGAGGTAGAAGCAGTTCTTCCCGATGTCGTTTAGTCGGAATTATTTGGGGACAAAGTTGTGTCACTAGAAAGTTCCTCCACGTCCATGTGGGCGGGTGCGTCGTTGAACATCTTTACACCTGAAAAGCAGCGAAAGTAAACATAAATTCAATGAGTTAAATCAAATCCACCATTCCACCACTAAGGAAGTGAAAGGGCGAGCAGAGGAACGAGGACGCTGTCCTCGACCTAAGCCCTTAATGAAAATAGTTCACGGTCGTTATAACGACCAGATATTTATATAAGGAAGGGGGGATTCTAAGATATCAAACCACCGGTTCACATCAACTAACAAATGACTCTGCGTTGAAACCCAGAACTCCAATTGAAGTTCAACCGAAGATGCCGTACAGAGCCACGAGGAACGTCGCTAAAAGCCCTAATTATCGCAACGACGACGACATATCACACATCAACCACCATACAGAAACAGGGACGCCGTATCAAAACCCTAATAAACTAAATTATGGGTCCTATTGACCCAAAAATCTATCCTAACCACATGCATCTATGTAACCAACAAGAATCAGAAGGGAAAATAGATAGATGGGTGAAGAAAACTTACGATTTTTAGAAGATTTTGGCGTGGTCGTTTGGCTGTCCTCATTGGCAACGACGACAGACGATGGTTTGCGTCGGAACTCGGGGACTTATCCTAGTCGAACAGAAAAATAGAGAACGAAAAGTATGAAATTAAGTCCCAACGCCCTATTTATAACCTTTTTCAGCACGTGCGCGGACACGTGGGACCTATAACCTATAAACGACACACTCATTACCTAGGGACGACCGTAGAGTAGCCATCATTACGCATTAACTACGTACACTCCCCAAGGCGCATGCGTGACATGACATCTCTGCATAACTATTAGGATCTTCGTCCGTCGATCACATTTCAACACCCATATTTATGCGGGCTCACCTATACCGAACTAGGTGACTAAAGGATATCACGAGTCTCAGCTTCATCTTGTACGTAGCTGACCACCCTTAAGTCATCACTTCTACAACCAGAAGCAACGACTTGGGGGCTCCTGTTTCGGACTGACCCAATAACTAGGCATGACCCAATCCACTCCTGCACACAGGACGATCTGATAGCCCAAATGTCAGAGGGACCAATTGGCTTTATGCCCTTCAGCTAAGGAGGATTTGTCGACCACGGTTACCCGTGGTCGAATTCCTCTACTCCTTCAAGACTTATGCCCGACATCCGCAGGAGTCACCTAGATTCAACTGAATATAACTCCTGCTCGGATATCCCTATGCCTGAGGCACATCCCATCCGACCAGATATGCTCGTCCCAACAATTAGTTTCTGACAGTTACCTATTTTCGGGGGATCCACGATCCATGTCCAAAATAGGGACCGATAGCCAAGTGTTGGAGACTCTTTATAAACCCTCTCACATGAGAGGGTTAGGTATCGAATATTCACTCTCTTAACACTTTTACTCGTACTTGCATACTCTTCTACCCGTTCTTACTTTGACATCGGAGTACCTTACAAGTATACCCCCATCTCTCCTTGACGACCAAACATTGTCGTCATCATCTACGTCAACGGCGGGGGCTCATTGTGGATTCTACCGCAGGTACAATTATATATATATATATATATATATATATATATATATATATATATATATATATATATATATATATATATATATATATATATATATACATATATATATATATATACATGTACATATATATATATATATATATATATATATATATATATATATATATATATATATATATGGTTAAATATGTTTTTGGGTCCTTATAAATATCTCAACTTTGATTTTTAATCCCTATAAAAAAACGTCGAGTTTTAGTCCCTATAAAATTATTTCTGCACGTAACTTTAATCCCTTACGGAGACTAAATCTGTATGCAAAAGTAATTTTATAGGGACTAAAACTCGACGTTTTTTTTTCCATAAGGACTAAAATCCAAAATTAAGATATTCATAGGGATTAAAAATATATTTAAATATAAGGTTAAATATGTTTTTGGTCCCTATAAATATCTCAATTTTGATTTTTAATCCCTAAAAAAAACGTCGAGTTTTAATCTCTATAAAATTACTTTTGCACGTAGCTTTAATCCCTCAAGAGAGACTAAATCTATATATAAAAGTAATTTTTATAGAGACTAAAACTCGACGTTTTTTTCCCATAAGAACTAAAATCCAAAATTGAGATATTTATATGGATTAAAAATATATTTAACCATAAAATATATATTTTAGAAGAAACCCAAAAATCAGATTAGTCAATTAATAACCGGATATCGATAATGAATTTTTTTATATGAGTTTAAAAATCAATAAAACCTTTGAAAGCATGACTTAAAATTAAAAATAAATCCATAACAAATACTAACAAACTACATGCCGACTTAAAGTTTGAAACTTTAAAATATCAAACTTACATTTGCCTCCCATTGCCTCCCATACTCAAAACTAAGGAGCGGTTTCCATCACATCTTTCCTTTACTCGCTTAACAAAATTGCAAGGCTCTACTTTCCCGATGTCGACACGCGTTCTCAGTTTTCCCATTTCTTGTCGGTCAAATACAACTTTATTTTTCCATTATTTTCAAACTAGTATTTTTATTTAGCGTTACGAAGTGGATTAATATTGTAAAGAATAATTTACGTTACAAAGTGAAATTTAATTAATAATATCACAAGTTTTTATTGAGTTAAAGTGTATATCAGTTAAATTGATCTAATAATAATTAATATTAAATTTGTTGGATCACGATTCCACAATTATGATTGGAAGAGATTGAAATTACTTTATATGAGAATTGATTTTCTAATATTATTGAAGAGTTCCTTCGTTCTCAGGCAACAACTACCCATCATCACTAACCAACTTTTATCTTGAATTGAAATCAAATCTTCGAAACTTTCTTTTCTTTTCAAACTCAAACATTTTCTCACACTTTCTCTTCTCCCTTTTCTCTCGCCGGAAAATCCCAATCTCTTCCGAACTCCGACTTCATTTTGCAAGTTGTTGAAGTTTGCTTGATTAGACTTATCTTGACTAAACGAAGCGCTTACTCGATGGAGAAGAACGAAGTATGCACATCGGAGTCAATCGACGGAAGCCGCGATGTTTGGAGTTCTAAATCATCCGATTCTTCCTCCGCCGATCATCTCGTTGTCATGGTGAACGGAATTCTTGGAAGGTATACACTTATCAAGCTTCTTATGCTCAATTTTGGTGGAATGTTGATGTTTGGTTTTGAATTTGATGTTGATGTATTGGTTATAGTTATTGTTATTCAATTGGAGTTTTGAGATTTTGTGGAATTTAGTATGATGAGTTTCGTGGATTCTCTTTTTGTTGCTTAAAGTTAATGATTCGTGTTTTGATTGTTGTTCCTGCAGTTCTACAGATTGGAAGTTTGCTTCAGAGCTATTTGTTAAAGTGCTTCCTGATAAGGTTTTTGTTCACTGTAAGGATCATGCTTCTCTGAGTTCTTTGATTCGAAGCTTTGTTAATCATATTCTTATCATTTAGTCAAAACAGGAGTTTTGTTGTTGTTAGAAATTATTTGATTATGTTATTTATTTCTCTTTTTCTTTGAAGCAACTGAAGTTTGTTAATAATATTTCTGTCTTTGATCTCATTTAGAATTTCTTACTTTATAAGTTACATTGGAACTGCACCATTTCGATAGTGTCTTAGCAACTTACAGTAGCATAAGCCTTGACATGGTGAATATTTAATGACTCACTATTCTAGTTAATAATTTGTGTAGTTGTAGTTTAAGGTGTTGAAAAATTTGAAATCACGTCATTGATACGTAATGGAATAATTTTTGTTTGATTGTAAAAATTTGTCTTTTGTTATCTTGGCGCAATTTGTTGGCCTATGCAATAGCAGCTTCGATTTTCTTTGGTTAAAGTGACAACCTAGATGACAAGCTTTGGACCTCCTTCTTACTTAAGGAGGCTTGCTATCTTTGTTTAGTTTTTGCAATATCTTGATAAATATATCTTGACCAGTGCAGGCTTTGAATTCTACATGTAATTTTACATTTTCCCCGTCTTCTTTCACTCAGGTAGCGAACGAAATGTGTCTAAGCTGACACTAGATGGTGTGGATGTTATGGGCGAGCGACTGGCAGAGGAGGTTTGTTTGATGAATCTCATCTTATGTAAAAAAAATCAATTTACTGTATCTTTACTAGGCTCATTATCCTTATAAGATTATATTACCCTTTATTAGTCACATATATTGTATTATATAACTGTTATAGCGTTTGATAGATGATAATGAATATCTTGAAATAATTTTTTAGATATTTTCTCTGCCATTGGTATAGCATAACCAGTTGAAAGCTTTCTTTGTAGAGCCTTGATAAAATGTTAATAAGTGATGTATAGGAAAACAGAGTCCTTTGTGTTGGTCGATAACATCTTTAAATTTTTTTTTTTTGTGTGTATACTTCTTTTTATAGACACTTTAGCAAATTTGAAGTATATGGGCTTCATGGCATTTGCCCGAGAAAATAGACTCTTTTCATCATTTCTTTCAAATAAGAAAGCTATCAAGTTACTTTCTGATGTATGTATGTTGGAGATGCATTTAACTCAGTATACTAACCACAAAATGTAATATTTGATATCTTTATGTATATCATTTCATTACATACATGATTTTTATTAATATTAAGTATTCACAAGAAATTATATTCCTAGGTCATTGAGGTGATTCGAAGAAAGCAAAATATGCGTAAAATCTCCTTTATTGCACACTCAGTTGGAGGATTAGTGGCACGGTATGCTATTGGGAGGCTGTATAGGCCACCTGAAAATGAACCTATTCAGGATTTGAGCAATAAAGGAAGTAAAGTGGACTCAATAGGTACAATATACGGCTTGGAAGCAGTGAATTTCATTACTGTTGCTACACCTCATCTGGGCTCAAGGGGAAATAAGCAGGTATCAAAAGTGTATCTTAAAATTTACTTTATGTTTCCTTAATCTAGTTGTTGGAAATTCCTCTTTCAATAATGTGGTCCTCCCTTAGCCGCTTAATTGTGGAATTTGGGCTGTCTTCATTGCGGCCTTCATCGTGTTGGGTGTGAAGGAGTGAATTTAGTCCCATATTGCTTAGAGATTTTTTTTTTGGGTAGCGTTTATAAAACTCGTACAACTCTCACCTTACAAAGTTAGACCCAATATAAAAATTTAAGATAGTTTCAGAGCCTATCTTAGATCTGTTTTTGGATTTCTAGCCGCTTAATAGCGGCATTTGGGTTGCCTTCCTTGCAGTCTCCTAGGCCTTCATTGTGTTGGTGTCAAGGGTGTGGATTTAGTCCCACATTGTTTAGAGATATGGTCTATGTAGTGTTTATAAAGTTTGGGCAGCCTTCACCTTACATGCTGGTTTTGTGAAGTTGAGGTAGGCCCAACTCAAAACTCTAATACTTGATCGTTGGGGAGGGCTGTGGGGAGAGGGAAAGAGAGGGGAAAAAAAGAGAAATCTTCCACCTTATTGAGAGAGATTTTGTAAAGAATGATAAGAGAATACTTATTAATATATTTAGTTTTGATAGTATTATAACGTGGAAATAATTTAAAGAATTTGTCCAAGCCCCCTCTAAAATCATCCTGCACTACATTTTGAATTCCCCTAAATTGGGAGAATTTTGTAATTATGAAGAAAGATAAACTACCCATTCAAGTTAGCCCCGCCTTACTTACTTTTTCCTATCTTCCTTTTCTCCAAAGCCCTTTTCTCCCCTCCCATCCTAAATTCCCAAACAAACTCTTAGGCTATGTTTGGATATCTTAAAATGAATGGAGCGGAGTGAAGATCTCTTCAATTGTTTGGATATTTTACAACAGAGCGGAGCAAAATTCTTATTCCGCCCAAATTGAAGGGGAAGAAAATTGGCGGAAAGTGTTGGAATGAAATTAAATAGACACAACTCCATTTTGTTCCTCTCAATCCCATTTTAGGCTATGTTTGGATATCTTAAAATGAATGGAGCGTAGTGAAGATCTCTTCAATTGTTTGGATATTTTACAACAGAGCGGAGCAAAAATCTTATTCCGCCCAAATTGAAGGGGAAGAAAAATGGCGGAAAGTGATGGAATGAAATTAAATAGATACCACTCCATTTTGTTCCGCTCAATCCGATTTTAACTTATCTAAACAATGGAGTTTTATTCTATTCCTTCACATACCACTCCATTCCATCAGTTCAAACAAAGTTTGTGTCAAGGTAATGAGTTTCCTATGTGGTTTGTAATGAATGACACATGACTCTCCTCAATCTCTTGCTTATCTCTATCTACAAAGCTATATAGGCATTTGAACTAGTTAAGCTCTTTCTCTCTTACAGTAAATAAGGTTTTGTATATTGGATTTGGATGTGTGCTTACTTAGTAAGCACATGGTCTGTAAAGTAAGGTTGTGATGTTGAGTATGTTACTATATTAATTAACATTTTCACTAAAAATTAAAGGGTTTAAAATTGTTTTTGTGCCTTATATTTCAGACTACACATTGGGATTTGATATGGTGCATTGTCCTTTAGCGGGCTTAGGGGCTATTTTTATTGAAGAGTTAGAACTAATGAAAAATAGATAAGGAAGGGGAAGGAACTGCATGGTTTATTCATCACATGTAACTATTTTGTTTTGTGGTGCAAGAGGGAAGTTGATTTCAATCACTAAGCTAGAGGTTAGGTAATCTATCTTTTGCCATAGGGATACTTGCTTTAGATGTTTTGAGGACAAGCCTTATTGCATTGGCTAGGTTGTTGCTTTGTGAAGTGGTGTTCAATGCTCATATATCAAATAATAGAAATGACTTCTATGCTCATGGTGTAAAGCTGTCTACATTTGATTTTTCCTTAGGAACATGTTTTACAGGTACCCTAGTGCTATTTGGCTTCCCTTTTCTAATAATTGGCTTAAATCTTTTACAAGTAGTTGGTACATGTGTAAGGAGTTGTTTAGTTGTGCTTTTTTTTCCCCAGTTTTCGGGTGCATTTGGTTGTAAACATATGGTGAAAAATACTGGTGTTGGAATATTTCCTGCTCATATTCTTTGGATCAGGTGTTAGAGATAAAATAAAAAAAAACATTTCTGTGTCTTGATGTAATAGTTTAAGAATTGGTTCCTGACATGGCATAACCGTCTCAATGACCAAGCGTTGAGTTTAGTCCACATGCCCCTATTTTTAAATATTAAAATTGAATATTATACATTTGTCCAAATTCCGAGCCCAAAACGATCATACATGAAAGGGCATGTTAGAGATATGAATACTAAACCTGTGCCCAAAACTAACAACTAAATACATGTTTAGATTTTCCACCTCCCAAACCAAATCCTAGTTTATGGCGGGTAGACTGGGCATCGTCTACCAATACAAACAACAATAATCGAGCATTTCCCTCTCAGTTCAATAAGCTACAGGAATCAACACATCAACATCCTTGGGTTTTGGAAGGCTAACTCAATATTTTGAAATTATAACTTAAAAAAAAATGCTAAATGATCATGTAACATTTCAATCAAACTTAATTCATTTGTAAAAACATTTTACTGTCCTTAATTTTAAAAAAAGTAAAATAAGTTCTCCCCTCCTCTCCAAAACCCAACTCACAAACAAAGTCTTAGTGATTTGATCTGAATTTTCTCCAACCTACCTTAACCATAGGACTATCCTTTATTAAGACAACCCACCTTGTTGGGGCTCCCGCAGCTCTTCTCCATGCATGCCCAAACTGCTTGGCAAAGTTATGTTGGTTTATATCTGAATGTGATTTTGAGTAAAACGTTATGGTTTGGGAGAAGCAAAATCAATTACTTGTTGGATCAAGCTATGGTTTGCAAAACTATCATTCAAACACACCTTTAAGCTTTTGCATGGCATTTGACAAAATACTTGGTTTTCTAGATTATATGTTAGCTAATGCGTTGGGACAGGAGTTCCTATGTTATGAAAAGGGATTGGGTATCACTCAGGAACTCTGTTTTCTACCATTTTTATTTTGATTGTTCTTGTGGGAGGATTTCTCACCATTATGCTCTTTATCATAAAAGGTTAACATGAGCCTAATATTTTCTTCGTAATGAGGATCTAAGGCTAAGAAATTTCAGATATTGACCTATGTATTTCAAGTGTCATTAGTGAGTTTAAATAGTAGGAGGGCAAAGCCAAATGGTAGTGCAAACAGTTTTCTTTGTTCATCTGCCAGAGAGTATTTTATGAATTTCATTGTTATTTTTTTTTTTAAATCAGTTATTTAGTTGTAAAATTTGGTGGGTTTTCACTCTAGTTGCTCGTTATTTTATTCATGGTCATTTATTATTAGCTATTCATTACAACTTAAGCCTCAAGTCACGGTTTATTTGGGTTACTAGTCCATTTAAATGGTGTATTTTGCTGCGAAAGACTTGTCGGTTTGAAAATTTTCAAAGAAACCCTAGCAGCCCAAACATGTGAGTGATACATAAATTAATTTTCTAACACCCAAGAGTACTTGGATGAGATGGTAAGGGTTTTTTCCAGCTTACCCAGATGTCCTTGATTCGAATTCAGCCTTGAGAATGTAGGAAGATTAAATCACTTGAAAGAGAATTTTACCACCTATTGTGGTCCTACCTGGGTCGAGGATATTCTGTTTATACCAAAAGTTAGTTGCCTAATGTCTATTAGCTGGAAAGTCGAAATCGCTTCCTTTCTTCCAATTTAATTTAATTCATTGTGTATCTGTTTACTGAGCACGATGCCTTATTATTCCAATCATCCCAAACCCAAATTCTAGCAAACCAGGAGCAAGTATTAGTAGATACAATTAACCAAGGTTTTAAATTTCAGTTGCATTTCAGTTGGTATTATGTAGCAATCGTTGATATTGTAGAAAATTGCAGATAAATATTGCTAATACGGTTGCAATTGTAGTCAAACAAGCCTCAAAAATATATGCAGACAGTTTATTTTAAAATCTTGCTCTTAACATCTTAGGAGAAGTGCCTAAGTCAATTATGAAGGGTTGATTCATTTACATCGGTATCTTTTATTAGTTGGCTCCATGTAAATTAATCTTAAAGGTTCCAAAAGTAACTAAATGCTTTTGGGGTGTGTAATTAGACTTTTCCCTGCTATTGATCAATTTTTCTTTGACTCTTATAATTTCGTTCTCAGTCATGTAATGTTTATCTTTAAGAGTGAATGACAACTTATGGATTTGTTTTGATAGATTGGTAAATTTTGGTTTTCATATTGCATGTTGCGATGAATATGTTTGTTTTTCATCAAAAGCAATACATGTTGATATTATATTTAACAAAGAGCACATTCATCTGTGTGGTCGTGTCTTACCATCAAATGACCATGAAATCTTGCATCTGTTTGTGGTTTTTACATGAAAGTTGCATCAGTTTTTGCTATTTGTGTATTTAAACTTATTGACTGGGTTCTGAATTTCAGGTTCCGTTTCTTTTCGGGGTAACTGCATTTGAGAAACTTGCAAGTGGCATTATTCATTGGATTTTTAGAAGGACAGGTCGACATCTTTTCCTTACTGATGACGATGAAGGAAAACCTCCATTGCTTAAACGCTTGGTTGAAGACTATGATGAATGTTATTTCATGTATGTTGTTTATCCCATGTTAAGTTATATTTTTTATAGGGATTTGTTTCCATAAAAGGATCTTCATGTCTTCCAAATAATTTTGTCACGCTTTGTGCACAGGTCTGCATTGCGATCTTTCAAACGTCGGGTTATATATTCAAATGTGGGCTATGACCGTATCCTTCAAACTTACATCTTTCTCATTATTATAGGTGCATTCAGCTCTCTTATTGCATATGTTTTTTATATGGTTTTTCCTTTATAAAAACTCTAGATATTGTTGGTTGGAGAACATCATCCATTAGACGTGATAATGAGCTTCCAAAGGTATATTTTCTGATATTTCTCAATACTATATGGTTTATTGGATCAATCATTATCATTCATTGATGTAAAACTATTTGGTCTGAAGTGGGAGGACACCCTCAACGAAAAATATCCACATGTTGTATATGAAGAGCATTGCAAGGCTTGTGATACTGAGCAGTGTGACTTAACGGAAGACGTCGGCTCTGATAAGATAGAAGGTATCTCCATATTTTTCTCAAAACAAATGTAAATTGATGTTCACTTTAACTGCAGTTACTGGGTGTACATTTTACTCAGAAGTGGCTATATTAGGAGATACCATCAAAATAGTTTTTACTCAAAATGGCTGTACCCACCCATCTACGAAATCTGGTTTTTTATGGAACCCAATTGTGTTAATTGATCCATTCATAGGACCTTACTTAATAGAGGATAAGATTTGATTGTCATTGTTGTGTGTTGATCTTTGCCTTCTGAAATTAAATGTTACTTGATGTCGGACAAAAGAGTCACGGGTGGCCTATTTCTTTGTGTTGTCATCAAAATGTAAGATTTCTAACCCGAATAAACACTTGCAGAGGAGCTGGTAACAGGCTTGTCTTGTGTGTCATGGGAAAAAGTAGATGTTAGCTTCCACAGTAGCAGACAAAGATTTGCTGCTCATAGTGTGATTCAGGTTTGTGTCTTGCTCTGCCCTTGCTATTGTGTCAAATCTTGAGTCACTCATATTACCTGCCAACATTCTTCCTTCTTCTTTTCCTGCTATCTATAGGTAAAAGATCGGATCTCACATATAGAAGGTGCAGATGTTATACATCATATGATTGACCATTTTTTGACATAGAAGATGTCAGATTCTCCAGAGTTGTCTACATATTGCTTAGCAATAAAAGCTTTGCATAGGTAAATCTAAAATGACTAAGCCATCCATTATTAAACCTGATTGACAGACCACATTCAACTTTATCTGAAATTGTGATTTCGTTCCAGGATGGAAACAACCGGTTTCCTGAGTAACAAAGTTGAGGTGAAGAATTGTAATTTTGCTTGTCGATGATCCTTGACAATGTATTATGTATGTGTATAATACGTAGATAAGGAGTTTTTCTCGTCTTCTATGAAAGCATTTGAATCAGCACATTTTATTATTGATGTTGTAATCTATTTTGGCAATAATATGGCTCAAAGAAATTATCAAGGAATTATATTTACTTCCTCAAAGAATTTCAAATTTGATAGATACACAATGCCTTATCACGTCTTTTACGATTTGATAAAAGGAGAACCAAGAAGAAAAGGATGAATATATATATTTTTTTTCTGAAAGGAATTTGTGGTAAATCATTCAAAGATGGAACTGGAAGACACAATAAAGGATGGGATTGGATTGGAGCATTGTATGAGGTAGAGAGATATGGGGCCGTGTGATTGTTTTTTTTTAAATGATTTTATATTGTAATATAATTTTGTATAAAAAAATTACAGATGATTTTTTTTTATAAAAATATCGTAAGGTCGAATAATTATTCTTAAAATATTAAAATATTATTTTAGATATTTTATTATTATTATTATTATTATTATTATTATTATTATTATTTATATTAATATTTTAAAAATTATTAAATTTTCAAAGTTATTTTAATTAATTTTTCATAAAAATTATTTGAGATATAATATTTTGAAGAAAAAAAATACAATTTCGACTATTTTTTGATCTTAAATAGTTTTTCTTAAAAATTATTTGAAATATAATATTTTGAAAAAAAAAATACAATTTCGACTATGTTTTGATCTTCAATATTGTATGTTTATATTATAGGATCTCAAAATTAGTCTTTTAATTTTAAAAAACGAATTTAAAAAACAAATATTTTAAACAATAATTTTATAAAATCTAATATTTTAAATGGTGAATTCTTATTTACTCACCTAAAAAAGTTGAGCAGAGTTATCCATAAAATAAATAATTAAATATAATAAAATGATATGACATTAATTATTTGATTAAAGATACACTACCTAACCTTTTTGTGAAGAGTAAAGAAGTTGTTCCATGTTTTAAAATACAAAGGAAAAAAAAAATATTTTTGTAAGGATATCTCTTCATGCACTCTATATATTACTAGGGCACCACATGAAAATGCAAAAATATTCATAGATTTTGGAGATACATCTTTGACACACATCCTAGGTCAATTATGAGTCACATATTAGGAATGTGTATTTTTTGGATCCGGAGATGCATCTCTGTAACCTGTTTGTAGATGCATCTCCGTAGCATACTAAAACTTAAACAAAAACAGAAAACCAGAAAGTTAAATTTTGTCAAAAATAAAATTACCATTCATAACATAAAAACAACATTACATAGGTGATGTTAACATAAAATCAAACATTATATTTCAATATTTAAGTGGACGTTTCAACATCTTTCACAATATCTTTGACCGATCTTGAAATTGTATCTTCCACCTGTTTACCTGAAAATTGGTAATCAACCTCTGATCTCCAAAAACGGTTAACTTGCAGGATCAACTAGTGAATCTTAGAACATGTGCTATTTTTTAAATTATGTTTGCAAAATGATGAACACTTCGACAATGTTCATTATTTGAGAATGTTTATTGAAAGTTAAAAATAAATGCAAAATGCTTGTAAATAGGAAGAAATAAAGAACTTTAACATAAATTGCAATGAAAAAGTAATTGATAAGTTGCAAAATAGCGATTGGAATAAAAATGGTGTTTCAAATGTACATTCTCAATGAAACTCTTTTCTCACACACATTTGGATACTTTGAGTAAATTATGAGTATTTATACAATAAAATGAACACACATAAATCTATATCCTAAGACTCATATATATATATATATATATATATATATATATATATATATATATATATATATATATATATATATATATATATATATATATATATATATATATATATATATATATATATATATATATATATATATATATATTAAGTCGAAATAACCGGTCTTCCCATCACAATTTGACACGTCTCGCTTGCATGTTTCTCATTCACCACAACTTATCACACTTCCCTTTGAAGAAACGAATAAAGAAAAAAAATTATTGATCCTTATTCAAATTCAAACTCTTCGTCGAATGCAACAACAATATTGCTTTCGTCGAAATCATCAATTAAATTTAGAAATAATTCTAAGTCCAGAACTAAGATCTACTTCTCTTATTGAAGGACTTCTTCGACTAATACCTCAAACACGCCTCCTGTTGAAGTAACAACGTTTCCTAAAAAACACTTTAACTCATCACAAACTAATCATTGACTTCAAAATTCCAACTAATAAGTTACCCCCCAAAAATGTCGTTTTCGATGGAGAAAAAGGAATTTTTTTAAAACTTCTTTCGATGCCATATACCTTTCATTTACCATGATGTCATGGTCATCATGACACCTTTTCTGAAACGCCTTCTCGAAACCACGCGAGAATCTTCAAAACAATCATCACGCTCCTAGTTTCCAGGAGATCGTAGGGCTAGCTCAATTGTCGTTGTCCCATCATTCGTGCTCCGACTGGTATGTGTCCCATTATCTTTTCAACCATCAATGCTTGAAGTAATCGTTCCCACTTCATATTGCCTATCAATAGTGAACCTCAAACATCTCCAAACTTTTTCAACTCCTGAAGACTTCTTTAAGACTAAATTTTCTTCTCGTTTTTCATCTTCTCATCTCACAAACCCAGTTTTTCTTCAATCTTCTTCAACAATGGCGTCTTCCACTAAATCTACCAAAGATTCAACCAAGAACACCAAGGAATCCAAGAAGACCTCTCTCAAGAAATTGTAACCCAAGGGAAACATATTACTTATCGGTCTCTTCTGGTTACTACAACTATGGTTGAATGCTACCTTTGAATCATTCCTTACAATTCACAATCCCATAAACGCAGATGCTGAAGAGATTAAGAATAGAAAGGTCAAAAGGACGCGTCTTTCTCTACTATCTCCCAATGAAGAATGAATGAATCTAAAACATTCACTGGTTATGTCATGATGTTTCCCAAGCGCTATAACTTCACCCCCTCAATGGGTCCTTTTCCTGATATAATACATGACCCTGAATGGTTTACAAGAAAATTCAATATTGTGTCGAAAGACCAAGAAGCGAAATCTCTTGCCATTTGGGAGGCATTCCTCACCCCTAGGCTCTTATCAACCAGACTCAGGCAGTCGAAGAATCAGTTCACTCCTTTGAGCAACCAACTCAACCTTGTGTCTCAACAGTTTGGTCTCATTCAACTCATGCCAAAACCCCTGTTCTCCAAAAAGAGTTCCCTCCTTTTCTACAACATAGTCCATACTGAAGCCCAAAGTAACTAGCTACTTGCTAAGTACTCCAAAAAAACACAACTCACTCTAGTTGAATTCAAACCAAACTTTCTCTGCACCCAACAATTCGACAATTGATGGAGAAATTATTATGCTGAAGAAATTTTTGATGTTTATGATTTCACTAAGTATCTAACCAAAGCTTTCTCCTATGTGTAGAACAAAGCTAAGAAAGGTACTTAAAAGCAAATCCAAGAGATCAAAGCATTCCAGGAATACTTTGAAAATTCCTATAGGCATGACGATCTTAGTCGAACCATCCGAGAAGCAATAGTCACTTTAAAAGAGAAATTTACAAAGAAAATGGAGGATTTGAAACTACCTTCGTACGTTAAACCATAACAACGATACAAACTAGCTTTCAACATGTATCCCCAAAATTTCCTCGTCTACCCAATGCTGACTTCGGTGTGGCTTATAGCCCTTTGTTCCCAAATCGGTTCGTCTGTGGTGATTTTGTAAAAATCCTTCGACAAGAATCACAAAAATGTGTCAGGCGGGTGATTCCGACGAATATGGACCCAAAAAATTCTATCTTGTATCAGTGAAGGTTTCAGAGATGCATCTCCTGTACCACTTTATTCTCTTATTTTGGAGATGCATCTCTGGAACCTCTCATGATCCAGACAGAAAACAAAACTTGTATGTTTTTTTAGCAAATAGACAAATATTTTGGAAACCATCAAAATGTATTATAATAATATAAATTATATATATTAAACTTCATTAATATTGAATATGAACATCATTAATACCTTCATCATATATGGTATTGTCGTTTTCAAAATTTACCTTGTTCTTCAACAAGGGTCTAATGTTGATAAACCAATCATTTTTGTTAGTTCTGTCTGACGAACAACCTGAGTCGAGATACCATTGATCTTTCTTCTTATTGTGTTGTGATCATCAACATCACTTCGTCTTCTTCTACAAGCTTTGAATCATTTTCTTGTTCTTTCTTGCCTCCTCGATATTGACTTGCATGATGGCCATATTTTGATAATTGTAGCACCAGATATGGCTCTTATCAGGATTTCTTCCATCGCCTTTTCCTCTATCTACACCACCACCTTTGTTATTTCCTTGGTTAGAAGACTGTCTCTGATTTAATGAACTACTCTCTTGATAGTTTCCTATGACTTTGTCTCCATTCCATTTTCCTTTGTCTTTCTTTTCTTTAGTCGTTTGAGCCTGCAAAGCCACATCAATCTTCGACTTGCTTGTAGTTCTTTCAGCCATTCTTTGTTCGTGAGATTCAAGCGTCCCTTGAAGATCTTCTTTTGTCACACTTGACAAATCCTTCTATTCTTTTATGACTACTATCACATGATCGAACTTTGGATGTAATGACCTCAAAATCTATGACACTACAGACTTTGATGTCAACATTTCTCCACGCATTTTGATTTGATTCACCAGTTTCATTACTTTGGTGAAGAAATCAATCACATTTTCATTGTCTTCCACATGAAGTAATTCATACATTCTTTTGTGAGTTTGTAACCTCAACTCCTTCCATTTCTTAGCACCTCCAAATGATTTCTCTGGGATGTTCCATGCTTTCTTCGCTAAATCTACATCCCTTACCTTCTTGAAATTGTCTGCATCAACATATTGATGGATTATAAAGAGTGATTTATAATCTTTCTTCTTCAATTCTCTGTATGCATCCATTTCTTCATCTGTTTCATTATCGTTGGTTGATGATACACCGTCCTTGATGAGATCTCAGACTTCTTGGTAGCGAAACACCACCTTCATCTACTTGCACCAATTGTCGTAGTTCTTGCTATTCAAAATGGGAGATTCGTCGAAAAATGCTCATTCGAATGATTCATTGTGATTTAATGTGTTCCAAAGATCACATAGTCAGTGGCCTAAATACCAGGAGTTGGGAAAACTTCAATTTTAAAGTTAACTGAATCAATATTGATGAACAAGAAACTATCTTTCTGATTGATCACATATCATATTCTTCACCATTTACTCAAGTGAAACAACCACTATTTGGTTGCAAGATGATTCTACACTACATAGAGAGGTGAAAAAAAGGTACAATTGAAAATAAGAGAAAATAATGGAAATTCTAGAGAAGGAAGAAGAAGATAGTATTGTTGTTCGAACTGCACTCTAAATGTTTGCTACTGTTGAAATTGTAATTCATTATGTCATATTTGATTTAGATTAGATTTAGATTTGGTTTTAGATCTAGATTTGATTTAGTTCCAAAATAGATATTTTGGGCTTTTGGCTTGGGATGCAAACAAACCTAATTCTATAAATAAGGAGTATCCCTCTTGTAATCAAAGCATCGTCAACACATTGTAATTCACAGTTTTGCAGGTTGCAGAGTGAATAAATAGAAGAAATCCCACAGTTCGTGGGTAGCAAAACTTTCTCTCCAAATTCTCTTAGAACCCTAATTCTTTTCTACTTCATATTTCTTTTTTTCTTTGTTAATTATTTCGCAAGAACCTTTCTTACTTCATAAAGAAAAGGTCGTAATTCTCATAGGTTTTGAGTTAATTCTAACATCTGGTATCTAGAGCTCTGGTTGAGAGATTCAAGGGCAAGAAATCGCAAATCACAATGGCGATGAATCATACGAATGCGCATTTTCTGACGAGTCTTCCGATTCTCAAGAAAGATAACTATGAGAATTGGTGCAAGCAGATAAAAGTTGTGTTTTGTTATCAAGGTCTTTGGGATCTTGTGAAGGAAGGAGTAACAACGCTTGCAGAGAATGCAACGGAAGCGGAGAAGACTGCACACAAAAAATTGAAGAAGAAAGATTATAAAGCTCTCTTTATAATCGATCAATATGTTGATCCAGATAACTTTGAAAAGGTTAGTGATATTGAATCTACAAAAGAAGCATGAGAGATTCTTGAGAAATCGTTTGGAGGCGCAGAAAAGGTGAAAGAAATGAGGTTACAAACTCGCAAAAGGGCTTATGAATTGCTTCATATGGAAGACAATGAAAGCACAACGGATTTCTTCACAAGAGTTACGAAACTTGTGAATCAAATCAAAGTATGTGGAGAAATGCTGACGATGAAAGCAGTTGTCTCAAAGATTTTGAGATCTTTGGCTCCAAAGTTCGACCATGTGGTAGTATCCATAGAAGAATCGAAAGATTTGTCGAAGGTGACTAAAGAAGAGCTTCAAGGGACACTTGAATCTCATGAACAAAGAATGGATGAAAGAGTAGCAGGCAAGTCAGAGAGTGATGTGGCTATGTAGGCTCAATCAACAAGAGATAAGGAAGGCAAAGGAAAGGTGATCGACAATAAAGATAGAGAAGGCTACAACAATTCGACTAGTCAAAGTCAGCAAGAAGGAGGCTGGTCGAATAAAAGAAAACCCTGGAACCAAGGAGACCAAAGAGGTCGTGTTGCAGGTAGAGGAAGAGGTGAGGTCACAAGCCAGATAAGAGGCATATTTAGTGTTTCAATTGTCAGAAATATGGTCACTATTTTAGTGGTCGTCCAGAAAAGTAAAAGAATACAGATTTTAATGGTAAGATGGCAAATCATGAAGAAGAAGAGATGTTGCTGATGGTCATAACAAAAGATGAAGAGACATTCCAAGATCAATGGTACTTGGACTCAGGATGCTCATCATACATGAATGGTAGGAAATATTGGTTTGTCAACATGAATCCCTCAATGACGAACACAGTGAAATTCGTAAATGACAATACTCTAGCAACTGAAGGTATTGGTGATGTTCTGATTAAGAGGAATGATGGCAAGAGGTCAGTAGTTTCCAACGTTTTGTACATACCAGGCATGAAGAGCAATTTTCTTAATATAGGGTAGTTGGCCGAAAAGAACTACAAGGTATCGGTCAAAGACAAGGTGATGAGATTCGTCGACTCAGTTGGTATGTTAATCTTGAAGGCTTCAATGTCTCAGAATAGAACCTTCAAGATCAAACTAAATGTGATGGAGCATAAGTGCCTTGCAAGTGAAACCAACAAAGATGAATGGTTATGACACTATAAACTTGGTAATCTCAATTTCAAAGACATCAGAGATTTGAAGAGAAGAAATATGGTTTCAGGATTGCCAGAAATGGACATCCCAAACAAAGTGTGTGAAGAATGTGTTCAGTCGAAACAACACAAGAATAACTTTAGCAAGTATGCAGGAAGCATGTCGAAGGTAATTCTTGAAGTTATATACTCTGATGTAAGTGGTCTTATCCAGGTGGATTCGATTGGAGGTAAGAAATACTTTGTTAGTTTCATAGATGATTTCAGTCAAAAATTATGGACTTACCTGATCAAGAATAAAAGTGACGTTATCGAGGTATTTTCCAAGTTTAAATCTATGATCGAAAGACAAACTGGTCAAAAGCTCAAGATTTTAAGGACTGATGATGGTGGAGAGTATGTGTCGAAAGATTTTGATGCATTATGTATGAAAGAAAGGATTGTGCATGAGGTGGTGTAACCCTACACTCCACAGTAGAATGGAATTACAGAAAGGAAGAATCAAATCATCATGAACATGGTGAGAAGTATGTTAAATGGAAAGCATCTACCCAAATAATTATGGGGAGAAGTTGTGTCGATTGTAACGTATATTTTAAACAGATGTCCGACGATGAAACTACAAGGAGTTAAGCCAGAAGAGTGTTAGTCTAGTGTCAAGCCTAACTTGAGTCATCTAAAGGTATTTGGATATATAACACATAAACATATGTCAGATCAGTTGAGAAGGAAGCTTGATGACAAATTTAGTCAAATGATTATGATAAGATATCATTGGGCTGGAGGTTACAATTTGTTCGACCCAGTAAGCAAGAAAGTTGTGATTAACAGGGACGTGATCATAGATGAGCTTAAAGAATGGGATTGGACTGAAAATGTCAAGAAAGATTCAGTTGGAATCTTATGTGAAGAACCAACTAATGAAGTCGAAAGAGATGTTCGACGAGAAGAAGTTAGAGGTGAAGCATGCCCAAGCAGACCTCAACGAACAAGACACATTCCTGCAAGGTTGCAAGAATGTGTGGTTACATCAGATGATGTGGTCGATCAAGAAGGTGAGCTGATACAATATGCTTTCTATGTAGATGTCGAACCTGTCAATGCAACTAAGGCATTGAAAGATTCAGAGTAGGTGAAAGCAATGAATGAGGAGATGAAGTCAATCGAAATCAACAACACTTGGTCACTTGTCGAATTGCCTCAAGGAAAGAAGGAAATTAATGTGAAGTGGGTATACAAGTTGAAGTTGAATCCCAGAGGGGAAGTGACTCAATGCAAGGCGAGGCTAATGGTGAAAGGATTTCTTCAGAAAGAAGGAATTACTTCGATGAAGTATTTGCACCTGTTGCTAGGATCGAAACAATCAGGTTGGTTGTTGGTCTAGCAAGCATGAACATCTGGCATATGTGTCAAATGGATGTGAAATATGCATTCCTGAATGGTCCCTTAGACGAATAAGTCTATGTTGCACAACTAGTTGGGTTTGTGAAACAAGACGAAGAGAGAAAGGTGTACAGACTGCATAAAGCCCTGTACGGACTTAAGCAAGCTCAAAGAGCTTGGAATAAGAAGATTGATAGTTTTCTAAGGGAGAAGTAATTTGTGAAGTTCACAACTGAGCATGAAGTATATGTATGAAGAAGCAATGGAGAATTGCTTATACTATGTCTCTATATCGATGACCTGTTGATAACAGGAAGTTACAATAAGAAGATCAAAGATTTTAAACATGGCCTAAGTGAGGAGTTTGAAATGCCAGACTTCAAAAATCTCTCATATTTCATTGGCATCGAATTCTACAAGAGTGGTAGAGGTTTAATGATGCACCAAAGAAGATATGCAAGTAAAATACTTAAGAGATTCGAGATGTAAGATTGCAACCCAACTTCGAGTCCAACTGAGCCCATATTGCAAATGAAGATGATGTCGACCCAACCCAATGCAGAAGACTTATTGGGTCACTAAGACACCTTTCTCACACAAGGTCTGACTTAACATACAATGTTGGTATGGTGAGTAGATTCATGCAGAAGTCAAAAATATCGCACCTAGCAACGGCGAAGAGGATACTAAGGTATCTGAAAAGAACTCTCGACTATGGCATTTTTTTCCTAGAACTGATGAAGGAAAATCATGTAAGATAGCGGGATACACTGATTCAAGTTGGTGTAGTGATGTAGATGATCGAAAATTCACAACTGGATATGTGTTTATGTTAGGTGGTGCACCAGTTGCTTGGAGTTCGAGAAAGGAGTCAGTAGTGACATTGTCATTGTGCGAAGCAGAGTACATAACTGCTTCTCTTTGTGCATATCAATCAACATGGATAATGAACCTGGACGAAGAGGTTACATTGAAAAGTCATGAAGCAATCACCGTGAAGATCGACAACATGTCAACTATCAATCTGACGAAGAATCCGATAACGCATGGTCGAAGTAAGCACATCGAAATGAGGTTCTATTATATTCGAGAGCAGGTAGTAGAAGGGAAGATGAACTTGGAACACTGCAGAATTGAGAATCAGATTGCATATATTATGACGAAGGGAGTGCAGATCGAAGTATTCAGATGACTAAAAGCTATGATGAATGTAGATAACTTAGATACAATGAATTAAATGGTGTGTTGAAAGTGTAATTAATTATGTCATATTTGATTTAGATTTGATTTTAGATCTAGATTTGATTTAGTTCCAAAATTGATATTTTGGGCTTTTATAGTTTTTAGGCTTTTGGTTTGGGGTGCAAGCAAACTTAATTCTATAAATATGGAGTATCCCTCTTTAATCAAATCATCATCAACACATTGTAATTCACAGTTCTGCAGGTTGTAGAGTGAATCAATAGAAGAAATCCCACAATTTATGGATAACAAAACTTTTTCTCCAAATTCTATTAGAACCCTAATTCTTTTCTACTTCATATTTCTTTTCTTCTTTGTTAATTGTTCCGTAAGAACTTTTCTTGTTCATAAATAAATTGTCGGAATTCTCATAGATTTTGAGTTAATTCTAACAATTACAATGTATATTAATCATAATTGTGATTTATAAAACTACACAATGCTACTACAAAAATTATTACAAATAAAATAGTTCCTCTCTATTTATAATGTAATTACTGTATTCTAAGTAATCATAAAATAACTAATTCAACTAAAACTAAACTAAGTTATTCTTTTTCGACTATGTCGTAATTAACTACCTCGACTAAACTATAAACACCTTTGACACCGTCGAATACTATAGGATTTGACAACAACAAAAATTGCATATTTAACCATCTTTTTGTAACACAGTGAGCATCTTTTACACCTAATGTCATGAATAATTAACCTTTTTTTATGAGACAATATTAAATATTAAAGAGGACAATACATTTCTTGACACTATTGAGTTTGGCCAAACTCCATCTTTTACCTCACCTATGCATTATATTAATGAGGTTACTTTGATGTGACATGTGTAGGGCATCAAAATCCATGCATGGCCTTAAATGTTACTATGCAAGTTGAGGATGACTCTCCTCACTCCTCATCTTCTAGTAGTAAAAGAACAGTTCTAGATGGCAATGCATGTATTGCCTAGTTGAAGCAATAGAAGTTAGATAGCAGACAAATATTTTGACTTACAAGTTGCACAATATTTTTTGTCCCTTGGAATTTAAGTGACTAAATACATTGTTTTTTATTGAAAAACAGGATGAGAAAACAGTATGCTGGAATATGCCAAAGGACCAAGTTGAAGAGTTGTTTTTAATGCTTATTGGTACATCCAAGATTGTGACAGTTCCACTTGTGTTGGTTAAGATCATGCAACTGTCTAACGGAGGCTCCGGTCTCATCTACAGTTAGGTATATCTGTAATAAAATAATATCCAATTTTAGTTTAATTTATTTCTTTCAAAAATTTAAACAAAAAATTTATTTAAGAAATAATTATTTGAATTTTAATCTTTTAAAGGATAAAGACAGCTTTATTAAAACAATAGATAAATACAAATAATAAAGAAAAAATTAAAATATATGGAAAAATTGATACATCCAATAACTTGTTTCTGCTGTGTAAAGTTAGCCATCAATTAATTATGAAGTGTCTCACTGATGAACGTGGGGCCCACCGTCCTTTGGGGTATTTTATTATACCACCAAGTGGTCAGACAAAAAGACCGTACATATTGTTTGTTTGCTTCTTTTTTGTAGTGTAGGATTAATTAAATATATAAGGGTTATAAAAAATATTAGGTTTTGTATTTAAAACAGAAAACACAAATATAAATATATAATGTTTATTTAGAAGTAATTCAAATAATATAATTAAATTATTAGAAAAAGGATAATTATTGAAATTGGTGATTATGGTTAGATAACTCTTATAATGAAGACGAGTTATTAGCGATAGTTGTGAACGAGTGTTAGTGGTTAATGTTCCCAGTTTATAATAGTAGTTAGATATTGTGGAGTGGTGATTGAAAATAGATAGAGTGGTGATTGGAGGTGGTCAAAATGGTGGATGAAAGTGGTTGATAATTGAGATTTCGAATGTTCAAAGGCGTTATTATAGTATAATCAAGGGTTAAATATATTTTTGGTTTCTATAAATATCTCAATTTTTAGTTTTAGTCCCTATTAAAAATATACGATATTTTATAGGAATTAAAAATGAAAACTGGGATATTTATAGGGATTAAAAACATATTTAACCCTATAATCAATAGTGTATGAGTTAGTGATCTGAGATGGGTGGAGTAGTGATGATGATGGTCGGATGAAGTAGTAACTAGCGATGTTTTAAGAGTATGAGATGGTTTTTTTCTAAAGACAAATGGTATAACTTGAATACAAGGGATATTCTCCTAACAAAAATACAAAAGTTACAAAAGGGAAGAAAGGAAAAATTCACCTCCAACTTCACCTAGCTCAAGAATACAAAGGATTAAAGAGAAAAGCTAAAAAAAATTGAGTTGGGGAGGTGAATTTTACTATAGCTTTACCACTTCCACACTAATAATTTGATATCCCAATATAAACTATTAACAAACACTACTATATCCTTAAAAATATATGAATTTCTAATTTTCCAAATACTCCAACCAACTCCTAACCAAATCCAAAATAGTTTTTCCTTTCCTCTTCTATCAGAGAGACTTGATGACACCAATCAAATAAGAAACTTCAATAGCAGCCAGAAAAAATACGACAGTGCCACACCAATTACCTATATAATGCCAAACAGCTACTGCAGACTGGCACAAAAAAAACAAATGGATAAAGCTTTATTCAGTATGTCTACAAAAAAAAATACAGGACCCATCAGAAACGGAAAATCCCCATTTTATCAACTCGTCTTTCGTAAGTAATTTTTTCTACAAAAATCTCCATCCAAACAGCTTTGCATTTGCCTCAACTTTAGTGAACCAAAGCATTTTAAAAGAAAAGGATAATTCAGGAGAAGGTGAAACCTGAACTCGGCTGCTGGACAGCAGCCCCTCACTGCAGAAAATGGAAAATGCAAGTCAGGAGATTTTCTCCAATGGATTGAATTAGAGACACCCAACTGCGGTTTTACCAAAGTTAATAAAAATCTTCAGCGTCTGAGTTTCCTCACTATCCGTAACCTCCTTGAGACCTAAGTCTCCCCACTACCACTCACCAAGATGGTAGCTTCCCATCGATGAAATCGAGAGATTCTTCTTGGAGCTTCTCACAAAAAGTGACTGAAATTGTTGATATAAAGGACTGCCATTGAGCCACGTAGCTGACCAAAAGGGAGTAATATTTCCCTCTCCGATAACATGAGAAATTGAACCTACAAAAGAGAAAATTTTGTTAGTAGAAACCGTCCCAATTTTGAGGATATCTCTCCACCAATAGGACGCCGAACTGGTGGACTTCACGACCTCCATCAAAGTTTTGTGTTCCATCGCGCCATATCTCCCTCGTAAAACCTCCTTCCACAAAGAGTTCTTTTCCGCCAATATTGTCCAATTCCATTTCGCCAAAAGAGATTCATTAAAATCCTCTAAATTAAGGACTCCCAAACCACCATCTTCCTTAGGCCTACACACTTTGTCCCATCCCACCCAATGGTTTTTCGAGTTTACCTCATTGCCACCCCACAAAAAATGATTATGAATGGTGTTAATCCTTTTTAAAACCGTTTTCGGAACTCTATAGAAAATAGCCAAAAGATAGATAAGCTAGAAAGAACCGAATTTTTAACATTAACCTTCCTGCCATGGATAAAAACTTACTTCTCGGTTTAGATAATCTATTGTTAACTAAATCAACTAGAAACTTCCAAGAACTAACACGCCTAGGATTTCCTCCAATCAAAATTCCGAAGAGCTTAAAAGAAGAAGATTCAATCTTACATGTCGAGAAATTCGTCGTTGTTGTCATAAAGTGGGGACTCAAGTCAATCCATATGAGTCTACTCTTGTGAAAGTTCACTTTCAAACCAGAAACGAGCTCGAAAATTCTCAGAATAACTTTAATACTCCATAGGTTGTTCCAACCTCCTTTTCCAACAATGAGGGTGTCATCCGCAAATTAGATCATATCAATCTTCAAAAAAGGATTCACACGAAAACCCACAAAACTCCACAATTCAAAGCCTTTTTATTAATTGAGTAAGTCCTTCGGCCACTAAAACAAACAAAAAAGGGGACAAAAGATCTCCTTTCCGAAGACCCCTTTTCACCTTGAAATCTTCAGTCGGATTACTATTGACCAAGATTGAAAGATGACAATTATAGATGCACGCTTCCATCCATCATTTCCATCTTGCACCAAAACCCATGACTATCAACAGATTGCGCAAAAAATTCCGGGGTTTAAGTAGTCATAGGCTTTCTCCATATCTACTTTGAATAATAAACAATCCTTATTATCTCTCGTTGCCATAACGACTACTTCGTTTTCAATGACTACGCCCTCCAACATTTGATGACCCGGGACAAAATCCATCTGATTTTGAGAAATCAAATCACCAATAACCTTCTTGAAACGCAAAGCCAACAATTTAGATTTTTTTTGTAGAGAATGTCAACCAAGAAAATTGGTCTATACTCCCCTAGATTGACCTGGTTCTCCACCTTCGGGATAAGGGTGATGAAAGCAGAACTGGTTGCCTTAGGGAGAAAAGCAAATTGGTGGAAATCCTTCAAAAAAAAACAAGAAATATCATCTTTTAAGAAAACCCAACACTTCTTTATAAAATAAAAATTGAAACCATCAGGACCAGGGCTTTTAGAACTATCTCAACTCCATACTGCTTTCCTTATTTCCGCATCCGAAACAGGCTCTTCGAGGGAATTCGCACTGGCAACAGATAAAGAGTTGAAAGTGCAACCCTCAAGCTGAGGTATGTCAAGAAAAGGTTCTGCAAATTTTCCTTTAAAGAAATTTCTCACTTCGTTTTTGACACCCTCAACCGAATCGATCGTTACACCTTCCGCCTCCACTGAACCGATGAATAAACTTTTGTTCCTTCCTTTGATGACATTATGGAAGAAATTTGTATTCCCATTTCCTTCCAAGTACCATTTCCTTCTTGCCTTTTGAACAACCATATTTTCTTTGATTTTGAGATTACTCCATATAGCTTTACTGACCTCCATCCTTTTTCCCACCAAACCAACCACTTCCTCCAAATTGCAATTAACAAGAATACTATCCAATTCATTAAGTTCCTCGACCCCTTTCCCCACTTTAAGAACAAACGAAGAATAATGCCCTTTAATTTGATTTTGTTGAGAACACTATAAAAGAATATTTTTACTATCTAACATTTATTACATATATAGAAAATCATTCATATAAATTTTGGGAGAATCTATCTCTAAAAAAGTAAATAAATTCTACAAATGATCATATAATATACATGAATATGAAAGGTTCCATTTAACACAATGATCATCAAATATCTCATATAGACAACATTGAAGATTAGCTATGGTAGGAAGATCTCACTCACACTTAAATAATACAAAGGTTTCAAAAATTCTTCTATCAAAAGTCAAGATCATCTCCTCATCATTCTTGAACATGTAAGGTATCACCGACAAGATGAACTAGTTCGATAAATTCAAAGATATCGACCACAATCTCAACATAATGTGAGACATTTGTCATGCGGTACAAGAGGACATCTAGATAAACACTAGTTTATTTATTTATATTTTTTTAACTATTTAATTATTAATAAACTCCTCCAAATAAACCCTTTATTTTATTTATTTTTTAGCAAAGCATGACTTGTTGCCACACTGATACACTACAAGTGGTTATTGGTGGACCATACATTAACATCATAATACTCCATGGTCCACCCTAGTTGTTACCTTACAGATGAGATGACCTGTTAAAACTTCTACTATATGAGGGGACCCTTTCACAGTAATCACCAAATCCATATAAAAAACAACCTTAGGCTGCAAATATTTTTCAACCTCAAAATTCAAACACATGTTTTTTCTTCCCTTGTAAAGTCATGACAACAGCAAAAGAAACTTCAAACATAGATCTCATACGCCACCATCTCTTAGGTGACACCAGGTCTGACCCTTTTCTCCACCCTGTTAAACTTGAAATTGAAAACCCTTCATCAGATTTTGATTTCTCTTCATATATCTCAGACAACAACACCTTCTTCACTTTCCTTGAAGGCTATGACTTGATATCAGACATGGAGTTCTCCACTCACACTTTATCTCCAAATGATCAAACAAGCCCTTCAAAGGAAACCAGTTCATCACCTGAACTAGTACTACCAATACCAATATCAAGTAGTACTATTGTGTCATCAAAGAAGATGAAGAAAGAAGAAGAGTGTGTTGATGTTGATGAGACAAGGAGGTATAGGGGAGTAAGGAGAAGGCCATGGGGGAAATTTGCAGCTGAGATACGTGATCCGTCGAGGAAAGGAAGTAGGGTTTGGTTAGGTACATTTGATAGTGAGATTGATGCTGCAAAAGCTTATGATTCTGCTGCTTTTAGAATGAGGGGTAGAAAAGCTATATTGAATTTTCCTTTGGAGGCTGGATTGTGTGATCCTAAGCCAAATAGTTGTGGCAGGAAAAGGAGAAGAGAAAGTGAAAGTGAAGGTTCAAGTTCATGATGAAGATTCATGAATAGAATTAGATGTTTGTTTGTGATGATGTACAAGTTTGTTTAGTAATTATTAGTAATTCTTTTTTGTTTTGTTTTTGGATGAGTACTCATAATCCATCAAAATGTTAAAATAATAGTAGTAAGGAGTTTGGGAATTATTTGTTTAATGTATTTAAAATTTTAAGTGGTTGAGTTTACAAGGAATGAGCTCAACATGTATGTCACTTGGTTTGTACATAGAAGCAAGAAATCATGAGTCAATATGAAATCAATGCAGATATTTCCAATTTTTTTATTATATAATGGGAGAGTGATAGAGTGTGAAATTATAAGTTGAAAAGGCTAAGGAGCTTTTCATAACATCTTCAACTTTGCCAATCAATTGAGATCTTATGAGGTTTGTTTGTAACCTTGTGAATTTACCTCTTCATTGGCCTTTTGGTTTTTGTGTGCTATCTAAGTCTCACAATGAATCGAATCAATTAGAACTCGTTTGGAATTTGGTTTGATAATAAAATTGTTAAATTAAGTTCATGAGTTGAATATGAGCACAAAATTCGTTCAAAAAAATGTTAGATTCACGAGTCAACTAAATTATATATAAGAAAAATTATATTATATTTAAGAGTAGATTTAAAGATTTACAACAAATCTTAATATTTTATTGTCTCTACCCTATTAATTATGACAATTATATTTAAAATTATATTTAAAGTTATCTTTGTTGGAGACAGGAGGGAGCAAGGGTTGTGTAGGCTCCAACCTCCACTTGGTTTTCAAGTAAAAAGAATATACTATTATATAAACTAAATTGTGACGAACTCGAACCGAGATTTGAGATAAATTAAATTTTAACGAGTTGAGATGAATTCGGCTCGACTCGTCTCATTTTCAGCCCTAATTACACTTCCTTGTCATAACAGTATTATGAATTTTTAGCATTCAAACCATCTTTAGTAGAGCTAACTTCATTAACGTTTTTGTGTGCTACCAATCGTTGTCATAAGAGATTACCAATTTTTAGCATGAAAATCATCTTTACTAAAGCTAACTCCATTAACGTCTTTGTGTACTACCACCCGTTGTCGTAAGAGTACTATCAGTTTTTAACAATCAAACCATCTTTAGTAGGAGCTAACTCCATTAACTTGGAGAATTTCAGTACTTTAAGGTAAGGTAAAGGGTGAGATGACTCACTTAAATCCAGGGTACAATATGGAGTATTATCAAGTGAAGCTTCATGTAAAGAATCAACTAAAGTTTCATATGAAGAATCATACAAAGCATCATATGAAAAAGCATCAAAAGAGTAATTTACATATGTAAATCTTTGTTTTGATACTATCGGTAACTGTAATGCCTTGGGTTCATATCATATTAGGAACATATTTGAAATGACTTCTCACAAACTTGAACGGTTTATCAGAGACCATGGCCATAAAAGTATTAATAGTTTCTTCAGTAGCCATGGCAATTTGAAAACGTCTTAAAATTATTGTTTTACGATTTTGAAAAATTACAATTGAAGAAATTACTCGATCGAGTCGCTGATCTCTTTAAGACGTTTTGCGACACTATCCAAAATTATACAAAGTTGTCAATCTATCACGTTGTCTCTATGATAAAACAATTTAGTTCTATATTATACGATTATAATTTGCATGGTAGATAATCAGTCTAGAATTACACTCTTTGATGGCATAAAGACCTGTCGATGATAATATAAATATCAATCGTTGTATTTGGTTAGTTATCATTTGCATATCTGGTATAAACCCCTCGTATTTGGCACAAGGCAGGTAGTTAAAACTTATAACATAAAAGAAAACTATTTAGAGAGAGAGAGAGAGATTTTGGAATACGAAAATATGAATTGAATAAAATGAGATTGGAAGGTCTCTATTGATATGCAAAATTTTGATCCAGGTAGAAAAAATGTGGGGAAGAATGGAGAAAATAAGGCAAAAAAACTAACCTTTATTAAACTTTAGTAAGGAATCAGAAGCCAAAGGTGGAAACTTGGTCAAAAATTATGGTTACAATTACGGGACAACACGCTAATAATTAATTAATATACAACACACTAGTAATCAAATTTATTAATATTAAATAAGTTTCACCATTTTGAGTACCAAAATATAATGGATCGCCCAAGGCTAAGTCTGAATCAAACTGATTTGGTCCAGATGGTTGGACGGCGGCGACAACACGCCTGTGTGATGGTTTATGGTGGTGCGTTCTCATCCCTTTCACAAAATTGCGTACCCCTTAGTGAACATCAAATGGATCAACCATCCATATATAAGTACTACTAAAGTGTGATATCCCTTCAATACAGGACTTTAATGAATAATGAATATGGAATAACTCCCCCTATTCGAGTTCTTACTCATATGTATGGAGTTTTTATTAACTAAAAACATGATAATGTGTTTGGGGAAGTTGGGATTAATGGTATATTGAGACCCGGTTATAGGTTGTATTTCAAGAAATATGTTTCAAATATTTCTTTCCATAATATTTCACATGTTGATAAGATTGTACCAGCTACAGAAGGAAGTGTGATTGTTGTACCACTCATGAATGAGGCATAGGAGAAATCATGATCTCATTCACATGTTTGTTGGTGAAGAAACCCAAGAAACCAATATGGGAAATCAAGATGTTGATAAAGATGATCCAAACATCTTGTCTGACGTGTTGACAAAGTCTTAAATGCATAAGGATAATAATGATCATGTTCATGAAAATTTTAATCATGTTGAAGAGAGACATTATGTGAAGATGTGATAAGTAAGGATGAAAACTTACTTGTGGTTTGTGCTATAAATAGCAAGGTATGTGTGAATTATTTACTAAGGCTACATATTTATAGATGAATGACTCCCTATGAAGATGAAGATTTTGATCTCAATGGTCTTGATATGGAGCAAGTTGTTGTTGAAAAATAAATAAACATTATGCTACTTGATGAAGAAATGGAAGTTTGTAGGATATTGAAACTTTTGATACTATTATCCATCTTGGAGCCATCTGATACTAAGTATGTCATGTATTATTAAGCTCAAATTTTATCAAATGGATGTGAAAATTATCTTCCTCAATAGGTACTTAAATGTAGAAGTCAATAGATATGTTAGTAAGCATGTCACTGACAAGGATGGGATCATCAAGAAGAATGACCTTGTGAAAGTCAGTATGGATGCTACTATTCATATCAACAACACGAAGAAGGTCAAATTGGAATACAATGAGAATCTTAAGATATTTCATATAAATGTTGATGACATATCAGACAATATGGTGGAATATGTTATTCATCAAATGTTGTCTGATTTTTAGTTGAACATGATAGAAGACGTTAGTTGCCTTACTAATTTTCCAATGAAGTAAATAAAGGACTACACATGTGATTCTCAAGGTATACTAGCTGGTAGTAGTTGCACTCATTTGTTGTGTAGTAAAAAAGGCTCAAAGATGTCATCAAAGATGGTAATGAAGATATCAACTAGGTTGGACAAGACAACATGTATGATATATTTCTAACTGTAGATATCAACTAGGTTGTACCCGACATTTGTGTATTAGTTGATGAATTGTTGGAGTTGTTTGACCTTAGCCTATTGTTGTAGCCTCCATTTTTTATTATGTAGGGTAGTATGATTTGACTACTGACTCTACTGACTATGTGGTATGAACCTGATTTGTGCTTTTGACTCTAGTGTGAATGGTTCTACCTGATGTATTGGGTACTAACTATTGTGATTGTGTGTATACACATGTTGAAGCATCAGACCCTGCATCTGGACCTCAATTATGTGTGTTGATTTGTGTGTTAGTAGTATCTGCTATTGATTCTGACTTAAATATTAATTATATGTTCATGTATAACTGACATTGTGATTACATGACTGCCTATTGTGGAGCATTGATCATTAATGTTCATGCTTCTCTAATTACCGTTATTGATTCTGAAACTTCATATACCTTTGCCAAATTATGCCAAAAGGGGGGATGAACATGTGTGGTTGGGACATGATGTTCAATCACATGTTGCTAATGTTTTCTTTGTTGATTATTTTGGGTGATATGGTATGCTACTTGTGATATTTCATGAAGATCACATCTTGTAGTTATTTTTGCCAATAATTTGCCAAAGGGGGAGATTATAGGTCCTTTTGGTTGGTTGCATTAGGCAAACCAACATATGTACAATATGTATTTTAGGCAAAATGTAAAATTAAATGTTACAACATGTGTTTCAGCATCTGAATTTGTTGCTAAGAAGAGTTGTTTTTATAAAGTGCTTGAAATAACCAGTTAAGCAATGGTTGTTTAGCTAAAGAGTGTGATAAAACCAATTAAGAAAGAGTTTTTTTAGCTAAGGTGCTTGATAGAAACAATTAAGCAAGAGTTTTGAAGATGCATTTAATGTGCCTGACATAACTATTTAAGCAATAGGCATACGGTTTAGGTTGTGACTATCTTCAGATGTCCTTCTGAAGAGTTGTGGTGTTGACTTCTTCAATATGCAAATGCCTGTTTTTGGGAAAAAGTTTGTACTGCTACCCAAAATCAATATGTAAGTATTTGGATATGCTTCAGTCAAAGAAGATTTGAATGGGTGTACCTTCAAGGAAGATTTGGTCCAAGATTTATTCTACAAAGAATATTTATATGAAGAAAATTATTTTGTATGTTTTTGTGTAACATGTGGAACACGATGTTCCAACATGTGTGCTGCAACATCTAGTCTATGTTAATTGACATGTGTTAAGTGCAATTGTAGTGAATAAAGGTGTGCTACAACATCTGATCTTTGTCAATAGACATATTTTAGTACAAATATAGTGAAGAAAGGACACATGTGGAAGACAATATTCCAACATTTGTGCAACATCTGACACTGGTTCAATAGACCAATGTTGCATTTTTTGAGCAAAAATGTGGTTAAAATTCAATCAGATTTATTGTTATTTTAATGCAAATTGTTTGTGTGATTTTTTCTCAATTATTAATGATAAAATTAATTTCAATGGAGATTTGAATCTGAATGTGAATTAATAAAAAAATCATATATTTTGTTGGAGCACACAATATTTGATATTATTTTGGACGAAATTAAATCAGAAATCCAAAGGAGAAAAGGCCAAAATTGAATTGTTGTGACTCAAACCTCCATTGTGAGGTGTGCACGTTTTGAAGATACCTGGTGTTATGGTTTAGATTTTGAGTATTTGTTTGTGTTATCTTTGTGCACCACTCTAGCACATACTTTCATATCTTAAGGCATATATTTTGGTTTGTTAGCTAAGTTGTAAGTCTTTGTTCTAATACATTAAGTCTATGAGCTTGAGAACAAATTGTTTATCGTATTCCACGCTAATGCCATAATAAGGATTAAAGTTGAATCTGTTTTGTACACCACTTTATATTTCATTAACTTGGCATATTTGTTGGGTTGTCTTAGTCGAGTTGTAAATTCAACAATCAATAGACTTGTTATTGAGGTTGATCACTAGGGGTTAGTGATTGAAGAAAATGAGTGAGATATCATATTTAGGGGGATGCCTAAATAGAAATTCACTAGGATTAGGGAGAGGTATATAAATTCATAGGGTTTGAAGGTTCTTATAAAAATAATTTTTCTAGTTCGAATATTATCATGGACATTAAACAAAACATCGACAAAAACATATATTATCACATCAATCTCTGGAAAAACATAATCACAACAGTCATCTATCATGATGCTAATCAAACAATAGAGAGAAAAACAAACCCTATTAGAGGATAAAGGAAACCTCTCCACGCTTTCATGATATAAGCACCCTTAGATGAAGAATCCCCCATTTACCTTGTATTTCCAGAAAAAATCAGCAAAGTATGCTTCATTGTTTTCTCTTATCTCAAGCTCTATCTTTCTTTTCCAATGTTCTTCTCTCACAGCCTCATGTTTCACATAATGATAGAAAAGTTCCTTGAAACCTAATTGTTCTCTAGCTTTTATAATATATATGATTTTAATTAACTTCTCATAATTGCAAGTTTTGCCCAACATAACTCAAGCTTCTCTCCACTAACCATATAACTTTCTCAATTCACAAAGTTGACCCAATTTCTCATAATCTCCCAAATTCTAATAATTTAATTAACTAATTCCTACCAAACTAATTAAATTAACAATAAACAACACAAAAATGGCGTCACCGGCCAAACTTATCATCACAAAACTAATTGTTTAAATAAATTACTAAATTTGTAGGTTCTTAGTTTGGCTGCATGTGTAGGAAAACATTATCATGTGTTATGATGTCTTGTAAGATGTCACTGACATGCTTGAAGAACATATGTGCTGGTTTTTTTGTGATGTCAGATCAGATGTTGTAACATCTGTGTTGTCTGATCTGGGACATCCTGATGTAGAAAGTTTTGATTTAACTTATGCACTTTTTTAGCAGGTGATTAATTATGTGATTTGCTTTAGTGTCTGCGAAAATCAAGGAAGTTTTGTTGTCCATTACAGAATTTGTTATGTATTAAGCTTTTTTTTGGAGAATTTGAAGATCTTTTTATCCTTGATTTATAGTATATCATGGTATCACATCTTTGGAAGTTTCTGATATGATCCAGACCCATTCAGAATGCTCTATATGCAGATTGTTTAACCTAATTGCAAAGGCGCTGAATAATTATGTATTGTGAAGCTTAGTGCTTTTGAGATTTAGGGTTTCCTTGTGTGTGATTTTGTGAGCCACTCTATTATCATTCTGATATTAAGGTTGAATTGAGTTTATTGAGTTGTATTTTGTACACTCTTAGCTTTTAAGCATGGGTGTTTTTGTTTTTTATTGAAGCTTTTAAGCAAGATCAAGTTTTTGTCTTGGAAGAGTGTTCTTTGTAATTTTCTGTTATTATCATTGTGTGTGATTGAGGGGGAGTGAGATGTGTCTCTTATCTAAGAGTTATTAGATAGAAATTTCATTGGGTATTGATTAAGTGAAGAGTGTAAACTGAGTGGTTTAAATCTGAATTGATACTACTGATAATGGATTTCCTTCCTGGCTTGGTAGCCCCTATAGTAGGTGTGTTTTCACTGAACTGGGTTAACAATTTCTTATGTTACTTCCCATTTACTTTATATTTTATTTACCTTGTTAATGTTCAGATATTAATGTCGTGAAATCTCTTTCGACATCTCATATCTGACACCATAATTTCAATTGGTATCAGAGTAGGCATCCTGCTTTATATCTGGGTGAGATCTAGGGAAGTTACTTTCTGGTATAATGGACAAGGAGGTGGAATTTGTGAATAGATCACCCATTATGGATGGAACTAATTATGATTACTGGAAGCCAATAATGGTTGCCTTCTTGAAGTCTTTGGATAACAAGGCTTGGAACGTTGTTCTGATAGGATGGGAACATCCTGTTGTGAAGGACAGTGATGGGAAAGATACAATAGAATTGAAGCTAGAAGATGACTGATCTAAGGAAGAAGATGATCTTGTTCTTGAAAACTCAAAAGCATTGAATGCCATATTTAATGGAATTGATAAAAATATTTTCAGATTGGTTAACACATATGTTGTGGCTAAAGATGCTTGAGACATCCTCAAAACTACTCATGAAGGTACCTCAAGGGTAAAGATGTCAAGACTCTATTTGCTCACTATCGCATCCTGAAAAATGCGACCTCGCGATAAAAGACTGCACGTTGGGCTGACATGAGAGTCGCCATCTAATTCTCATTTATTCTCGAAAGGGGAAAGTGAAGATATATATATATATATATATATATATATATATATATATATATATATATATATATATAACCCGTCTAAAAAAAGGATAAAGACAAAGGTCGTCGCAACCATTGTCTGGGTTTGGAAGTCGTTTATGTAAGGGGAAGGAATTAGCATCCCTCACATCCATTGTACTCGATGGGAACCATCTAAGTTATCACGCGCAAAAGGATGTCTATGCCTAATGAGTTACTTGCTAAGGGAAAAAAGTTTGAATTATAAGTTAGATTGATCCTAGGTTCTCGACAAAGATTGAGATCCTCGTGCCTACGTACTCCGTCGTGCAATGGGAATGTGAGAGCCTCGTAGTTTGGCCTACTACGAGTGATGGGTGTTGTTTTTATTACCTTTCTTTGAAAAAAGGATTTAGGAGTCGAATTGCACTAAAGACTATGGGTAGAGGTGATTATTCCGAACCAACAAGACGAGCGTCTTGTGATGAAATAATCAGAGCAAGTAACGGGATGCCCAGTATCCTCCTTTCTACCACCTAAGGCTCATGGCGTACAATTCTTCTCGTATTATTAATGTGTTTTATTACCAATGACCGCTTGATGTTGGATCATGGCGTACAATTATTCTCGTACAATTTTTTTCCGGTCACATCACGAATACTCAACGGAATAGTTCGATTCTACTCGTACAATGATGTTAGTAAGAAAGAGACAATGACGACATCAAAAGGGTTTTTAGTCACAAGCTAACACTTGGTCTGTCCATAAACAAGATCCAACACACAATCCTTACGGGTAAAACAAAACAATAGACATCTCATGTCTAGTATATAACTTTGTCCTCTTTCTTTAATTCCTTGGCGAGGATTAAAAATAACAACATTTTTAATCCCACTAGAGATAAATTCCAAATATATTCCGATCATTCACAAATTATAAGAGCTTTCCCTTAAACTTGAAAACTGAGGTAATGCACTCTTCTGAAGAACCTTCGATATCTCTACTTACATACTAACCTGGGTTCCCTTACTCTATACTAATTATTGTATAGAAAGTATCCACGGCTTCCTATCGGTACCAAGAACTCTTCGATCGGGCACTCAAGTCAAAAGTAAGAATCTTAGAGAAATAAAGTTTTCAAAACTTAATAGTGGTAACCGGTTACTACTAGGAGGGTAACCAATTATTCAGTGAAATTCTTAACTTCCAGTAGTTAAAAGAGATTTAGAAACACAATTATGTAACTGGGTACTACCCAAAGGGTAATCCGATTACTCAAACACAAAAGCACAATTCTGGTTTTCATTACTACCTAAACCTCCCAAACTCATTCCAATTATGTCCAAAAGTTACAACCATACCAACAGACGATTCCACACATATAGTAATCACACTAATAGAGTCCTAATGGGCGAACCATCATTGCTTACACTTCCTTAACTTTAGTTTCAATAACAAATTAACAACTCCATAGTACATCCTTCCAAGAATACTTTCAGTTATCACTTTCTCATAATGCACTATTATTACTGTTTCCATACCGTACTCACTTCACGTTTTGCGACAATCCTCTCATACCCAAAACATAATTCATCTTACTAGAATTCTCCCGAATCCAAGGTGCTTACTTTATTACTTAACACAACTTCATCTGGTCCATTCCAAATACACCTCAAGTTACTAAGTAAAGCTTATTCTTCCTCTGATATTATACCTCATACCATTCCTTGGGTAATTCAACACTTTCCAAATTGATCCCTTACTAAAAATTATCTTCCTGATGTATTACTCTAGTCTTTGTCTCCTTGGTCACAACCTAATATACAACAAAAACCTTCTATTCTTCGCCCGGGGTGTACTTGTCTTACTTGAAACATGTAATCACATCATTGTGTTTCTCTTAACGCTTCAACACGACTTTAGGTTCTCAAAAGAAAATGAACATTCTTTACTTGTAACTTCTATCCATCTATAAGGTATTATCTGAATACATTCCTTGAAGTACTCTCATTCATCTACGATGACACCATGATCTTAGAACTGAAACACTAACAATTAACTTATTCCCGAACCTTACATCACACGTTCCACAAAGCATCTTCTCTTTTTGTGGAATGGGATTCCTCGAAACTATTGTCCATACCAGTGACCAATACTGCTCTACCAATGACTTTACATATTCCTTGATGCACTGATCACTCATCCTGTAGATATCTATACCATTCAGATTATATCCATTCCAAAGGATTTCTCGAACAACACACTACTTTGCAACTCCATGTTACAGGAAGTGAAACTTTTATGAAGACTTCAATTGAGCTAACCAAAGCTTCCTCTGCCAACTCTTGGCTTGAGCCTACTCTCATAGTTTAAGTTACGACAACACTTCAGAGTCCTCATGGTCGCACAACCATGATTCTACCTATCACATACATAACATTAGGTTAACCGGACACAATACTACATAATATGATATTAAGAATCATGTCGGCAAGACACACTTAAGAGGCAGGAAAGATTTACTTATGATGTTTCAAGTCTAGGTCGAGGATACGACCTGCTCTGATACCAACTGTAACTCCCATATAATATATATCTAGAATAATATCATACAAGTGTTATTTTGGTACTGACACCATCATAAGTGCCTAATAGTACAATTCACATTCTTGACCAATTATAAAACATAATACAACAATGGTACAAGACATGGAAATCATACTAAAATAAAAATACTAAGATCAAATACAATATCAATTATTGTACAAGATAAATACACAGCGGAAAAACTAAGACTATGCTTCTCTTGAAACATCACAAGCATAGCTCCACTTGTAAATCAAACCTGCAAAAGAAACCTGAAAAGCAACAACAATAGTGGGGTGAGATATCAACATCTCATTGGGTTCCCTATCTTAGAGTTCTCTCGGCTCTAAAGGTCCAGTCTAAACATAACTCGAGTCTTTGGTCACTACCTCACAAGAAACCAAAGCAAGATGGAACAAAATCCATAAACACTCTCGGTGCTAAACGAATATGACATCTACCTTAAGCCTTTGTGGATGCTTCCCGTGGGACCAAGATCCACCCACCTCAAGACTTACACAATACTTTACGGAGGACTCGATGCGATACTCACCTGAAGTCTTTACGAATGCTTTCCGTGGGACCAAGATCCACCCACCTCAAGACTTACACAAGACTTCCTGAGTAACCATTATAGTACTCACCTCAATCCTTTACGTATTCTTCTCGTGGGACTCAGAATAACCCACCTCAAGACTTACTCAAGACCTTACGGAGGATCAAGTAACATACACACCTCAAGTCTTTACGGATGCTTCCCGTGGGACTCTGCATCACCCACCTCAAGGCTTAATCAAGACTTTATGGAGGCCCCAAAGTAATACATAACTCAAATCACTACCCACGTCTCACAAATGGTACCTCAAGCCTTTACGGATGCTTCCCATGGGACTCAACGTCACCCACCTCAAGACTCTACGGAGGACACCGTGTAATACACACCTCAAGTCCTTACGGATGCTTACCGTGGAACTTTGTATCACCCACCTCAAGACTTACTCAAGATTTTATGGAGGATCCAGTGTATTACGCACCAAAGGTTTCGCATCAACCTAGGGTAGTCCTAAACATTTCATGAGTTATACCATCTAACAATTCTAGTCTCAATACTAGGCCATACTATTGGTTTATGGTAAGATTTTCTCACTCTTCTCCATCCTTGATGCTTTTAATTATATAGTTTTCAAATATATAATCTAACATTTCAATTTAATTATCACAATTAAAATAATCCCACAATAATCTCATTGTCTCTACTTTCATTCAATCCTCATGATTAAACATACATTCTACAATTCCCTAACTAACATAATTACGGTTAATTAGAAAATTCGGGTAAAAGTCGGTTCAAAAATAATATTTTCGGTCTCATTAGATAGAACATATTTTTAGCTCCGAATCGATATAAGGAACAACTAAACGGATAAACGAGGAAAAAGTTATGAATTTTTAAAGTTGGAACAAATAAACATTTTTCCTCACACTTACAGTGTTAACCAGTTAACGCCTAGGGTTAATCGGTTAATCACACTAGTTCACAAAACACAGTGGCGCACAACAGGTTCGTTAACCGGTTAACGCCCTGGGTTAACTGGTTAACCAGCTGACAGCAGCAGAAAAAAACATGTTTCTCACAATACTTTAAATCACATGTTTTATGGTTCACGAATTACACTTACAAAATCGAAAATTTTAATCGGCATAAAATAAATAATTATTTTCCACTTCAAAAGTAATATTTTCCTCTACCATTGGATAATATGTTTTCATGGCTTTCCAACAATATAAAGTTTGCCTCAATCGGATACCCGAGTAAAACATTATAAATTTTTGAAGAATTAATATTTTCCAAAACCTACAGCTTTAACCGGTTAACACATATGGTTAATCGGTTAACCGACAGTCAGAAGCCTAAAAACCTGCATTTTTCATCATAGAAACCATGTTTTCTCACCCAAAACACCTAGTAACCTTACCATACTTATTGTTGATTATTTCCACCCATAACATGATCATTCACAAGCATTTAATCGACACTTTAACCGTTTAAAAATCTTGATTCTAAGATTTAGTGTCCTAACCTCAAAAATCTATAAACTCTAGAAATAAAAGTATCTAACTAGAACCCACCTTGATACTGAATAGGAGTTTGATGAAGATGATGAAGATTGATGAAGAATGGTGATGATCCAAGCTCTTGAGCTTATTGGGTTTATTTCCTTCTTCTCCCACTTCCTTTCTTTCTCTCTTTTCTTTCTTTCTTTTCTCTTCTTTCCCTTTTCTTACTAACTTTCTTCTTCTTTTTCTTTTTATAACAAATAACTTGTCATACATATAAATCGATTAGTTAGTAACTTAACGAGTCCAAAATGAGAGTATCCAAAAATATCTCTGAGTCAAATATTTAATAAAACCTCTGAGTCAGATAATACTAATTAATTAATTTAAGTTCGTCGGTTGCTCTAATTATTTTAATTAAAAACTCTTAGAGCACACCGGAACCCTATTAAACTTAATTAATATTATCCAGAGCATTTATTAAAATACGGGGTATTACATCCACGAAGCGAGAACCCGTTTCCAATGACTCCTCCCCGACCCATGACAAGTTGTGCACACCATAAGCAGTGGGCTCGTCTTCATCCATCTTGTGCTCATCTGACCCATGCTCGTCCACTTCTTCTTCGTCCACTTAATGTCCACTTCATCCACATGGATATCCTCGGTCATTCCTTGCGGGTCCATTTTACCTAAAAAGCAGAGGAGACTGGTGAATTCAACGTCGCATCAAATCCAGCATTCCACCGCAGTTCAAGTGAAAGGGCGAGGAACAAAGTCGGAGAAAGAAACGTTCGACTCATTTATCTGAAAATCATAGGATGCCCGTGATATTCATCGAACATTCATAAGAATGTTCAGGATATTCATCGGAAATTCATATGATGCCCGAGACATTGATCAGAAATCCCTTAATTGGAACTTGAGGAGGGTCTTCCTCGACAGTTTTCAAGGAGTTCCCATCGGAAAATTGATACGCTTCCCGACATATTAATAAGAGGGTTCATATAAACACGCTGAGGAGGGGGCCTCCTCGGCTGCTCCGGTGGAAAACCACCAAGAAGAAATAAAAAAAATACCATTACTGAGAAAAGAGAGAATCTTACTTGACATGTACGACGACGAGGTAAACGTTGCAGTTGTTATGACGGTGGAAAAGCATTTTTCGGCGAAGCAGAACGTTCAGGCGATCCTCTGAGGAGAATTGAAAAGTGAAAAGAGATAAGTGAGGGGAAGTCCCACCACCAACTCTTTTATAGGAGCCCACACGGGTAAATACACCTAGGCCATCATTGCATATGCTGCCTAGATTCCCCTAGACAGTCATATGCATTTAATGCGTCGTCTCGCGTAAAACGAAGAGGCTGACATTAAATTCCATAATGACACGAAATGAAAGGACAAACACCTCATCCTTAGAATCTCCAAAAGACACAAGACTGCGTCCTTTAAAGCACTGGGGCACGTTAAGCTCCTCGACGTCCTAAAACATCAGGAAAACCTCATATGCCCGCCACAGTCAAACTACGTTCGCGGCCAACCTCGTGCACACAATCTTCCCCGATATCCTGAAACGCCAAGGAAACTTGGCACGCCCGCCATGTCAAAATACAATTTCAAATAGCCTCAAACAAGTTTCTCCTCGACATATACCGATCATTCCCAGGATTATCAATCCACCTGCCCAACAAAATCTATCTATAAGTCATCACTCCGCACCGGAGTTGCGACTTAGGGAGCTCATGTTCTGGACTGGGCCGGACACCATGCATGTCGAGCACAACTCAATCCGTCAGAGACAAATCCAAAGCCCAATACCTAAGGACTTGGGGAGAGCACTTCCCCCATGTGCTCCACAACTTCCATCAACTACCCCCACAATAATCTCGTATTCATGCGGGGCAGTTGGACTATGGGCAAGACTACATGCTAGGTCTTATCTGTTCCTACGCTGACCCTGACAGTTCTTCCTTGAGCCTAGCTAATTCAGTCCATGAGAAGAACCTTGACCCAGCGCTGAGGGCACACTATAAGTACCCTCTTTCACGAGAGAGTCAAGTATTATATTCTTTACTATTTTCTGTACTTGCTCACTCCATAGCTTTCTCTCACTTTTTGGCATCAGAATACCTTGCAGGTACGTCCTCCATTTATCCACGTAAAAAATACTCGTCACCAGAAGGTTTCTCCCGATCAGATCAAATCAATATTATTATTAAATATTTTTAGATTTCACAAATAAAATTATAATTGTTTTACATAAGAAAGATTGATGTAGAGATATTGAGGAACATCAACAACGGCCAAAGTGATGGGTGAGCAAGTTGGTAATGCATTATTTCTAAACTTTTGAAAAATGAATTGATTTGTTTGTCCATTGGAGTTGAGAAAATGACGTTGAAGAGGATATTTTAATTATTGAAAAGTAAAAATTCTTGCTAGTGCAACTTGGACAGTATATTGTCCTCTACATTTCCTTCCTATTTTTATGATTTGACGAAGGGAGCAGACGCTTCAATAAACCCAACTGGATTTATCAACTGAAATTTAAATTAGAAACTAAAATTAAATTTGATTTTCAATTTGAGTGATTCTAATTTTAAGACAAAATTTACTAATTTTATTGTTTCATCGACTAATTTTCATTAATAATTAAATTTATTTTATATAGTTTATTTAATAATAAAAGAATTCAAGAACACTTGGTAAGATGTCTATTTTATTTTAATAAGAGATTATAGATTAGAATTGAAGACGAAGACGTAATAAAGGGAAATATGCTCAATTGTAAGCATATAACGGTGGGTGTGGATAGGGCCCTAGAGGCTGCTGCAACTTTTAAAACTTCACATCAGCACATTAGTCATCCATACTATCAATATTGTGTCAAAATAGTATTCTTTAGGGATGGTCATAGGTGCGGATCGATTCACGAATTTGTTGACTTAAATCGAATCAATTTATAAATTACATGAATTTATTCAACTCGTATAGTTTTGGTTCGGGTATCAGATTCGAATTTTACAATACAGAGATCCAATACATTGATGTGATTTTAATATTTTTTTATTATTTTTATTATTATTTTAAATAAAAATATAAAATTAATAATTTTCACTAATAACTATAATTTTTCTAAAAAATTTTTTTTTCTCCACCAATAATACTATTACGTAGAGTTTACGTAATTATAAGATTAAATATTATTTAATATTTTCTTTTATATCATTTTCAATTTATATATTTTATGAAAATAACATGTCTTATTGAATTTTACTATAGGTTTAAATGCATTTTTGATCCTCTTATTTTGACATTTTTTTTAAATTTAGTTCCTCATTTTAAAAATAAGTTATTTGGTCCTGAATTTTATATCACTTGAGATTTAGCTGGTCTCTCTTCATTTTTGATGACGTGACATTGATGATTAGGATAAAAAATTATTATTTAATGACATGGTATTGTTGACTAGGATTATTTATTATTTTATATTTATTTATATAATTAATTGATAATTTTAATAGTTTCATCTAAAGTTTAATTAATTAATATTTTATAGAAATTAAATAATTAAATTTTTCAAAAAGAATTTGGGTTTTAAGTCCATCTCATTTTAACACTAGCCAATAGTTTACAATTGGTAGTCTTAATGAGCTATATAAACACTAAACATTTTTGTTAAAAAATTAATGTGAGACTTTAATGGGAAACAAAACTCACACTACACCTGTAACTTTTGTTTCTTCTTTTTGAGACTACAATGGAGGAGTGTTGTAGCAAAGAGTGGATTTCATTTTATCATGAATGATGCAAACCTAGAACATAACACATCTAAGAGAATTTGGGATCCGAGTCAGCCTTACAAACATATACAAAACCCGCCACTTTTTACTGCTAACTTAGAATAAGGATCATTAAAAACCTCACTATAGTATACTATGATGTTCAAAGTCTTCAATATATTATTATCATTAAATAGTTATTTACATGATACCACACCTAAATGCATATGATTTATAGTCTTATATTTTATAGCATTATATATTGATAGGATTAATGAATAAAAGACTGAACATTTTGAACATTTTGTAATTGGAATTGATGAACATGGCAAACTACAAGAGAAAGAAAAATAGGATTGTTATGCTTTAAAAGCCAAGAAACATACAATACCCATGTGCATAGGAAGCAGAGTGCACACTAGATCTCATATCCACTCCCAGAAAAAGAAAAAAATCCGTTCAAGAATATTACCATAGTGATATTTCAAGGTTGGAAGTGAAACAACAATTTTTATTCAAGAACAGCACCGTAGTGGTTTATAAGAAATCTTGTTTTTTTAGAAACTCGTTTGAAATTGAAACTTGAAAGTTCCCACTTTTTGTTAGAGAATCCATCAAGTAAGAATCTTTCTTTCTTGTTTCATTCATCTTCTAAAATAAAATCCAAAAAGGTTGTGCGGTTGAGAGAGATGGGATGTGTTGCTTTAAAACTAGAGGAACAAATGTTCATTCATCTTCTAAAATATAATCTAGTTAAATAATAAAATAATCTAGTCATCAACTCCACCTAATTAAAAATATTTTTTTATCCAAATCAACACTGCCACGTATTCAAAATTGGATGGGGACCAACCAAATCCCAAATGATTTAAAGTTGAAGACCAAAATACTGGTTTTTAAAATAAGATGACTAAGACTTAAAAAACATCAAAATAGGAGGAGCAAAAGTGCATTTAAGCCTTTATACTATTATCAAGTGTTACATCGTATTGATGAATTTTATTAGATATTATGTGATGTATTTCATCAAATCTGTGTTATAAATGAGTATGTATATTGAGTTGTGTTACACTCTTTATAAAGTGACAAAAAGAATCATAATTTTTTTTAATATTTGAAACACAATCTGCAAGCCCAACTCAACCCAACGCATAAATGAACGGGTCGGTTTTAACAATGAAATTGTGGGTTGGACAAAGAACCCAATTCATTGAAGTTTGAACGAGTTGGGTAACAAATTAGATCAAACCCGATCCAACACAACTCGTGTACATGAATATTATTCATCAAAGTCTCACATATAGTAGGAAGAGAATAGAACTTGAATATTAATATAAATAGAGATAGTTAGTTTGAGTTTTCTACACAACAATAAAATTTTATCTTTTAGGTGTATTTGAGATTTAGGTCATTGTGAGTTTAGAGACAATTTTCTATTTTTCCGTCCAAAAATAGTTTGTTGAGAGGGTTTGTTATTTTTCTTTTCAAAAATAGTTTGTTGAGAGGGTTTGTAATTTTCTCGTTCAAAAATTATAATTGAGAGAGAGAGTTTACAATTTTTCCTTTTAAAAATTACAATTGAGAGATGGTTTGTAGTTTTTCCGTTCAAAAATTACAGTTTGAAGGTTTTGTAATTTTTTCCTTAAAAATTACAATTTAACGAGAGTTTGTAATTTTGTTTTGTAAAAATTAGAAGTTCAATAATGAATTTGTAAGTTTTGTTTTTGAAAGTTTTTTTTTTCTCTTTTTCTTTTGGCTTAATTGTAACTTTGGTCTTCCTATTTTTCATTTTTTTTCGAGTTTTAGTCCTCGCATTTTAAAAATCGGGAATTTAGTCCATTTTTAAGTTTTCTTACAAATTCATAAGATCCATATTTATTTCCACGTCATATTAATTAATGATATGTCATAAAATTGCAATTAATAATTAATAATATTAATTAACTATTTTCAAAAATTAAAATATAGATTATGGGTTAGACACAAGCCTGTATATTATATATTAATATATTGGGTTAATTATATAAATCCCCCTGTTATTAGGGCGTGATTTGATTTTGCTCCCTGAGTTTTTTTTTTATAGAAACCCCCTCATAAAACCCAAAATTAGATTTTACCGCCCCTTCTTATTGTTTTGGGTGACTAGATTTGTTGATTGTGTAATTAAATTGCTGATTGGGCAAAGATTTAATATAATATTATAATTATTAGATTAAATTAAATAAATTAAAAATAAAAAAATAAAATCTGGGTTTTTATCATAATCATAATCCTCTTCTTCATTCTTCCCACATATTCACATTAACAACACCAAAATCTAATCAATCTTCAAAATCAAGATCCTTATTCCAAATTTTCGAATTTCAATTTGACTCCACTAACAGTGATCTCAAAGAACAAAACCTAACCAATCTTCAAAATCAATCTTCGTTTTGTTTGAACTTTTTTTTAATCTGAATTCTTCGATCAGGTTGATTGAGGAGGGTTTTGTGGAAACTGATGGCGGATTTGGAAGGAGGAAGAAAAATGATGGAGGGTTGTTGTTGAATTTTTTTTGTTTTGGGGTTATTGGCCGGAGCAAGACGGCGGCGACCACCGTGCGCCACCGTCTTCTCCGCGCCGCCGTCTTCTCCGACGAGAAGGGTGTGCTCTGGAATAGACAAAAAAAGGCAGGTTGAGCCGTTCATCAATGAAGTGATCCTGCTTTCTCAAATCAACCATAGAAATATGGTAAAACTCTTGGGTTGTTGTTTAGAGACGAAAGTGACCTTGCTTGTTTATGAATTTGTTTCCATCAGTACTGTTTACGAGTCATTATTCAGTTATTGATCTTTATTGGGTTTTCACATCGCAGTTAGTAGTACTTAGTTTGTGTCTAGTATTATTTGAAGAGAATTATTTTATTCTAGAATGATATTAACTTTTGACAATTGATATTTTTTTTTTCAAATTTATCTTTTTCCAAGAAATAATTAGTTAATTTTTTCATAAGATATTTAAAGAGAATTGATATTAATTTTTTCAATTAGCAGATGAATTTTCCTTCTGATTTTTGAATGTAACTCTGTGTAATTTTGCTTTAGTCAGTTAGCATAGGAACAATGTATGCAGTTCAGTTTTGTTCTATTAACATAACTTATTGCAACAATTGAAAGCTTTGAGTCTGCAAGCATGAAACCTCAGTTATCTCAGGATAAAAATTGAAGTTGATTTCTTCTATTACCAATGTTATTTATTTTTCTCAAATTTATATGCAGTATTTTTTATTCAACTGCATAAGAATATTTATAAGAGTGCAAATGTTTGAGTTTGATGAGAATGTTTCTGTGGCTTTGTCATGTTCGCTTGTTGTTTAGTTTTGGTTCAGATACCTTTAATTGTATGTGTTGGTGGGAATAGTGCAATTGCTTTGAAGACGATAAAAGTTGCATTCTGGGTTTTATGAGGGTGTGTTTAAAAAAAATACTTAAGGGGTGGAAACACAAAACACACTCTAAACACAGGGGGTATAATGTATTTAACCATAATATATTTAAGTTACTACTATGGTTTGTTTCAGCTTTATAAACACATTTATAATTTATACCAAAATCTATGTGATACTTCTAAAATACATTTCATACTACAACAATATCTCTTTCTTCTTCGTTGTAACAACTTCTCCATCTTCTCAAATGTGTGTCCATTGCAACAACTTATGCTTATTCTCCATACTGCAATTGCACTGTTCTTTTTCATTTTCCTTTGTATGAATTGTTAGGTTGTGTTATTTGGAGGTTAAATGCTTGGTTTTAAGCTTGTTACAATTGGAACTATTAACGTCGTTGATTGTCAGGTTAGGATTAGTAAAGTATCTCTTTGTTTCTTAATATGAATGTTGTTCTTAATCCTCCACATACAATAATTTTTCATGTAATACTTTGATGATTGATGATAAACCATATAGGGTTGTTCTTAATCCTTCACATACAATAATGTTTATTAAGTCATATGAGATAGATGAGGAGGAGGAGGAAAAATCCTTACAACTTATAACTTATGTGTCATACTGCAAGTGAAATTCTCGGAGCTCCCTTCTTCCCATGATAGTGAACTTAATCTCTCTCGTGATGATAAACTGAGTTGCACTGACTAACATTATCAAGATCACTAAATTTGCTCGTCTTCATATGAATCGACATCTTGTCCAAATTTCTATCATTAGGATCAAACACGTTTTAATATGGAACATGAGAATTCTACACCCCAACAATATCAACATTGATATCTTTCTGACACATTCGGTATTTAGGGTTTGTCCACAGATCCCCTACTCATAGATTTTCTCCGAAACATCACCCATATAGACAATATACAAAGAATCAGCAGAATAAATGCTCCAACACTTATCCCAATCAAAACCCATCTTTTCAAACCCAAAATTGATGTCTTCTTTGATAACTTAACATTCAACGAATTATTTGATGACATAATCGGTTGCTAGAATTTAATCAATTGCCTCCTCCAAAGTTCTTCACCTGATTGAATCAAGGCATTCCCATCTTAGTACAAGAATCTAGTTAAGCACACCTTTTTGTCAAGGCTATGAAACACACATGTTTGAACATTCTAATTTACATAAGTCGTAAGGTCCTCATCATCTATAATGAAAAGTAGACTTACAGTATGACTTACAGTATGACTTATAGATGAAAGTCTACTTATGATGATGATGAACAATAGACTTGCAATATGAAAAAGAAGCATAAGTTATTGCAATGGACACAAGTATGAGAAGAAGGATAAGTTGTTACAATGAATAAAGAGATATTTTTGTAGTATGCAATGTTATTTAGAAATCCCAAATTGATTTTTGTATAAGTTATAAAAGTGTTTATAAAGGTAATACAAACAATAGTAGTAACTTAAATATAGTAATATAATATATGCTTAATACCCTTTTTAGTCCCTTACCTATACTCTTGGGTCTATTTTGGCCATCAAGAGTTCATTTTGGCCATCTTTCTTTTAAAAGTTTCAATTTAATCTCTTATGCTGGGTCATCTTTCTTTTAAGAGTTCCAATTTGATCATTTAAAAAGAAAGGACACGACAGTTGAGGTAGAAGAATAATTATTTAAATTACATTTAATTAATAAATGTTTTTATTAATTTTTTTTAGAAAATCAGTTTGAATTAATTTTCACAAATTGAATATAAAATATTTGGGTTAAAGCCATGTTCTTTAAAACAGTAACCCAATTATCAAGATTTTTTATTATTGTGTCAAAATGTGCTTTATAAACACTTGATATTATTACAGTAAAATCGATGTGGGACTTCAATAGATAGACTTTGAAAGTATTATGTTTGGGCAAATGCAACTGAACTGTCATATAATGGAACACACCCACTGTTAGGGAAATGATACAGTATGTTTCAACACAAGCTCTATCAAATCCATCGTGAAATGATCTATGTCCTTGTATACTAACATTGGTAAACTTTGTAATTTATATAGGTCAAGAGTTTATTTGTTGTCAAGACAGAGAAGATGTACAAGGGCCACAAACAGAATGAGGAAAACCACCAAGGGTACCTTGTAATTTATATAGGTCAAGAGAATCTTTGATTTACTTGGAAAAAGCTTCATTGAATTTATTTGATGATTGATTTAGATTTACTTGCAGAAAGCTTCATAGAAAACCCAAATTGTATCTTACCCTATCCATTTCCCATAACTGTTGAGCATATGCCATAATTGTAGATGAGAAAATAACCCTGAGTGATGGAAATTGCAGAATGAAGTGCCATAAAACCAATTATATTTGTGGACAAACATAACCTCAGAGACTCAGCTTTACTCGATAACTTCACTGCAACTTTTTATTACCATGGGCATCATTGTTATCAACGTTTCAGAATTTGGAATAACACAAATGTTATCTCTTAACATGACAGAAACTTGTGTTAGCAAGAAATGCAATGTTGTCATGGCGGTGGCGAATAAAGGAGGTTGGATGCGTAGATCGGATCAAGAGCATATATATGTTTGGGCTTGGATCGGACTGAAATGGATATTGTAGGATATCGTTTGGGTTTTCTATGAAGCTTTCATGGGTTTGTGAAGTCCCACGTTTAATATTCTATAACAAATCAGAGTGTTTATATAGTTTGTTCACATAACAATAATAAAACATGATTATTGGACTGCAAGTATTAAGAACATGGGCCTTATGAACAATTATTTTATATTAAAGTTTATGAAAATTAATTTAAATAGATTTTCTAAAAAATTAATAAAAATTAGTTCTGCCACATCTGCCACATAATCATGGTTGTCACCACCTCAGCTGACACGTCATTTCAACTAACATCGTTTGCCAATATTTGATGGAAATGACTACTTTAATTCTGTTATAACGTAAGGGACCAGTGACTAAAAATCTTATTAAGCCTATAATATATGGGTTAGGATCCAGCCCATAATCTATATTTAATTTTTGAAAAAAAAAATAATATTATTAATTTCAATTTTGTGACATGTCATTATTTAATATGACGCAGAAATAAATATGGACATTATGGATCTGCCAAGTCATCAGTATATATACCATGTCATCAAAAATTATACCCAGATTGAAAAGGGGACTAAAATCCAAAAGAAAATTTTAAAAAATGGACTAAAATCTCGGTTTTAAAACAAGGGGATTAAAAATATATATTAAAAAAATAAAATAGGAGGACCAAAGTTGCAATTAAGCATTTTTTTGGCTATGCTTCCACGTGCGTAGAAATTTAATTTTTTATTACTTTTTTTTACATAATTTTTTATTACTTTACCAACACATAAAGCAATCTTAAAAGCACTCATAATAATAATTTTTAAATGGGTTCTCCACGTACACATCATTTATATAATTTATCTTTACTTTATTTTAATATTAATATTTAAATTAACTTTCCAATTGAGGTAGTTATGATCACCTAAAAGAACCTGCTTGTTCTGGTGAGACTTGAGAGTGTAAATCTAAAACTTTGTCTCACTTTGTAAAATTGAAAGCGGGTGTCAAGTCATCCCAAGTTTTTTAAAATTCTATAATTCAGCTACAATTTAACCATGATAAAAACAAATAGAAATCATATTTAATCACGATTTTAGTGTGACAATGAGTTCATATTTAGCCACGATAACAATGAGATCATATTTAGCCACGATTTAATTATGATAAATTTTGAGCTTATGTGGTAGTCTGTTTAGCACGTCATTAAAGACAACTTTGACGGGTCAGAGCGTATATGCAGGTTTTGCACATTTAAATTCTAAAATTTACAAAAATGCTTATTATTATTGATAGTGCTTGCGGAAAAAAAAGAGATATGCATATTAAAAAGTGTATGCTAAAAAAAACTTAACATTCCAAAAATAAAATAAAAACATGGATACGAGAATGCCCATTTTCCCACCTTTTATAAAAGCATATTTAATGAGGGTTTTTTTTAAAGCCAAAAACATAAATTATTGGTGTTACTTGTTGGGATTTGGCCCAATATTAATCACAAAAAGGTTTTTGTCATTAATAGTTTTTTGGACTAAGCATGAGTTTCTGCATTTTTTCCTACTGATGTGATATACATTCCAAGTATTTAAGCCCCTTAGGGTTTCTCTAATGTTATTCACAGTCAACACATAGTGTGGCCTATCTTTTTCCTCTTTATGTGTCGCTTTCCCTTAGTTTTTTCAATCATCCTTCATCACCTCCGTATCCCATCAACGATCCTCCACTTTATAATTTGTTTTGACCAAGTTGTTACAGTTCGTTCAAATCTCAACGTTTTGGGCTTGCATGTGCTTAGTCGTAGTAATCACATTAAGTATTACATGAGCTTCCGCCGCCTCTACACGACGATAACCTTTTTGGCTCCAAGTAGTCGTCGTTAATGATTCCCCTTTGGTGTGTCTAAACCAAGCCCATGTGTTCCACTCTCCATTCAACGAGAGATTTGCATTCGTAGTGATTTCAATATTCGTTTTCTCCCAGGTATGACTACTATTATTTTTTGTCATTACATGTGTGTTGTTCTAATTATTTTGGTTCTTCTGCATGTTCTTATGGGAGACACCCCAATACTTAATTGGCACCCGATATTATCTATGAACTTATAGTATATGGGTGTCTCTAAGTATGAACTTGTGGTATCTTCTAGTGTCTCCCCTGTGAGACATAACATGAATTTTAATGTGTCAAAACCTTGGCATGATTGAAAGTATAAGTGGTTCTCAAAGAAAAATAAAGAAATGAGTTTTTTGTGAAAATGAACTGAATGAGCCGACTCAAATTCCACAATGAGCCGACTCATTCAGTGTGGTTGGTGCCTGTTGCACCCCAAAATTTGCCCTCACAATACAAGACTTTGTGTTCTAAGAAGGTTCACAAGGTTCACAAGTTTCTCAATGCTTATATAACCTTTCATGAGGTTCATGAAGTCTACAAGTCACTTCTTGAAGGTTCACAAGGTTCACAAGCCTCTCAACATTTACAAGACCTTTCATGAGGTTCATGAAGTCCATAGGTTGCTTCTTGAAGGTTCACAAGGTTCACAAGTTTCTCAATGCTTATATAACCTTTCATGAGGTTCATGAAGTCCATAGGTTGCTTCTTGAAGGTTCACAAGGTTCACAAGTTTCTCAATGGTTACAAAGCTTCCCTGAGGTTTATGAGGTCTACAAAGCCACTTCATGAGGTTCACAAGGTTCACAAGCTTCACAATACTTCCCATAAGTATCACAAAACACTTTATGAAGGTTCACAAGGTTCACAAAGTTCACAATTGGTCAAAGAAGTTGACAATTCCCTCAGGCAATGCACCTCCTAAGCAGTGCATCCAAAACTAGGGTTTTGACTTTAATCAGGCTGAATGGACTTCCAATACCTCAAGTGAGTTTCATAACATCTTATATGTGTGTAAGAACCCCCATGTCAAGTTTCAAGACTTTTCTCAAAAGTGTGCTCAGTCAGATGATCAGACAAGTCAAAATCAGTTCATGCAGTTAAAAAATCAAACTGAGGTCAACTGTGGTCAAACCAAAGTCAAACTTCATGATTTTTTTGCCAACATCAAGTATGTGAAGTAAAATTCATCATTTGATCAAGGGTTGATCATGATTCATCAAGGAGATTCCAGATCATCAATAATCAGGAGTTTCTAAATTAGGGTTTCCTTAGTAAAAGTCAACTGAACTTTGACCAGGCATAACTTTCACATACTTCATCACCAAGTCTCCATCCAAAGCTCATTTTGAAGGAAATTGAATTCTCTACAACTTTGATGTTGAAAGCCAAGCCCAGAAATGCTTCATTTGGAAGGTATGAGCTAAGACATTATAGGTTCTTTTGAAAGTCAACAAAAAGTCAACAACTTCAAAAGGGCATAACTTGATATTGGTAAATTATATGAACCTGAAACCAATGGAGTTGTTTAGAGGACTCTTCAAGCTTTCCAAAAAGTCCAAGAACACCCTCATACCTTTAAAATTGAGGGAGATGTGCCCTTGCAAAGTTGGGAAATTTTGTGATGGTTTATGTTGAAAATGGAGGCTTAAAAGTAATTCTTTCCAAATGGGCTTGCTAAATTGTGACCCAATCCACTTCATAATAGCTTGCACGAAATTTCCATGATATTTTCATAATTTTTATTTTATTTAATTAATTTATTATGATTTTTTACACTTAAAATCATTTTAAATTTAAATAAAATATTAAAAATGAAGATATATTTTTGTGATTGATTCTAGAATTTCATAATTGGTGATTGAAACTTAAAGAGAAAGAAATCATGTGATCTCTCCAAAAATAGCAAGCATTCAAGAGCAAATATTTGACTTTTACAACTTGATCTTTTTCAATCTTTTTTGATCCAAATTTTCACATAACCAAGTCATATTTCTGACCTAATTCACTCACATATATATACATAACACAAACCCTAGCAAAGAGGACGAAATCCAGCAGCCAAAAGTGTAAGTTCAAAACTCAAAATTCAAGCAAAAAAGTGCAATTCGGATTCTCTATTCCAAGGCTCTACAAGGTAAAACAAGGACATGGCTATCTTCCTTGGTCATCATTGAGTCGAAAGCAACCTTCAAATGCATCCCATTCATGCACATATGATGAACCCGAAGCAATGTTCATGCTTGAAATTTCTTTTTCGGTTACACCAATTCATTGCATTTAAATGGATTTTGTTTGGCTAATATTGTTTGTTGTGTGTTGTAGAATGTTTCTGGGCAGGAAAATTCAAGAATCCGTACCTAATTCACAAGACACCATAGTTAGGGTTTGGACCTAGATTTAGGGATTTCTAATTTAAGAAATATAAATCAATTCTAAAGACATAGAAGGAATCGTGTGGATGCCAGGATTATGTTGCTGTGCTTAATTTTGAAAAATTGCATGGTTTTGCTGCTTGTTGAGTTTTGCAGGTTTTGCTGGGGTTTCTTTTTTTCGCAGGAAATATTGTGGGTGAAATCGCAGCTAAATTCGAAGGTCAGAGGAAGAAGATGACTGTGTGATTGGCGCGAATCATATATTTGAATTCTTAACTTAAAATATTATGTTATTTTCTTATTTATTCATCACCAATTGATAATTGGTCCAGTGGCAGAGTACATGCGTGTTTGACAAAAGGGGGAGGGGATCGAATCCTGCCTCTACCAATGTTTTGATATTTTTCCCATTTAAATTGCCTGCTTAATATATTATAGTTTGTGGTTGTTTTACAAGCAGATAGGCTCTCCCAGCCAGGTGGTCAAGCATGCGCGCATATGTCCTAAAGGTCCTGGGTTCAATCCTCCCCCAGGCCTTTTTGTTCTTTTATTTTTTCTGAATTTTCAAGATCAAGGCACAAAACAAAATGAAGCTGTTTCCCTATCACCTGCGTTTGGCTGGCACAGTGGTCCTTGTTGCTGCCTGCAAGTAAGAGGTCTTGGGATCAAATCCCACCAGGTTCCTTTTCTTCCTTTCTTTTTTTTTTTTATTTTTTTGTTCTCCATTTAATTTAATTAATTTAAATAATTGAAATGTTATTATTTTCTATATCATAATATGTATATATATTATATAGTCTAATTACTCTTAAAATAATTTTCTAGAAAAAAATATAAAACTCTTGATTTTTTTTAATTTAAATTTTATTTGTATAGTTTATATTAATTAAGATAATTTTATATGATTATTAAAAAAATAAATTTTTGTATATAAGTTAACCCTAATTTTCACAAATCCTAAAAAATAAAACCCTAATTTTATAAAATTCTAAAATATTTTTTAAAATACAAATCTAATTCTATTTCTTTGTAATTTTATTTTTTAATGTAATTATAATGTACATTTATTTAAATATGATTCATGTAAATATTATAAATATTATTATAAATTATTTCTCTCAAAATATAAATATATTTCATATTATTAGAAAGTAAAATTTTGTAAATATACTTATAATTTATTTTTCTCTTTATATATTAAATAAACATTTTTTTTATAGCTTTTGTTTAGAAATAATTGTGTTTATAATAATTAGATTTTTGTAGTACCTTTATAATTAAAATATAACTTAATAATTTGCAAATTAAAATAATTGTTTATTCATATTTGTTTTTTTAGTTGTTTATATTGAAAATTGTTAATTTCTTATTATTATAATATTTTGATTAAATTGGTTTATTCTTATTTACTAACCATATTATTATATTTTTATCATGTTTATAACCTTGTTTATTATTTCTAATTATTCTTATTATTATTTTCACTAATTTTATATTTCTACTAACCTTGTTTAATTTTTCTTATTATTTACTAACCCCAATATTTTATTATTTATTATTTGCTTATTTATTTTGATTATATTTTGCTATTTATTCTATTTTGTTGTAATTGCTTCTTTGGTGTAATTTTGCAAATATTTTAATTATTTAATTATTGTTATGGTTAGTAATTAGGGAGTGCTAATATGTATGTTATTTAAAATAAACTTAGATAATTTTAATCAAAGATAATTAAAATAAACACGTCACACACGTAAGTCGATTTTAAATCGCCGTCTCACTTTCTAAGGTTATCCCTCAGGTTGCCTACGAATAATGGTCAAGTGGGGTGTATAAAGTAAGTCCCTCTCAAAAGAAAATCATCAAAGTCCCTTATGGTTGCCTCTACGAATCGAGTCCCTTTCGAAAAATGATGATAGTCCCTTCCGTTTGCTTATTACACCCCACAATGGCCTTCAAAAACAAATTGTCCCTCACATGTCCCTTAACATCCAAGGTAAGGACTACCTACTCCTTAATAGTAGGGATAGTCTTACCAAGGAAAAGAAAAAGAATAAGAAAGACCTTAAACATTAGGGTAGGTTACTCCTATGTACTTGCTCACTTCAAAACTTTTTCACACTTAAACAATTTCAAACAAATTTTCAAACAAGTTTTTTACACATCCGTACATGGATTATTATTAAACTATTCTGAAAATTTTTCTATTCACACATTACATTTTCAAAAAACAATTTAAAGTGAGCTTAAGTACCTAAGAGCCCATGGATAACCATGGATGAAAAGGGTGCTAATACCTTCCCTTTTCATAACCTACCCCCCGGACCCAAAATATTCTCTAAGGTCTTTCCTGTTCTTTTATAACCTTTCCTTATGGATAAAATAAAAGTCGGTGGCGACTCTTGCTATCCGCAACATTGCTTAAAGTCAGTTCTCCCACCGTGTTACAGAACTGGCGACTCTGCTGGGGATCTATTTAAGAGGGGTACCCTTAGGAATTAAGGTCACTTTAAATTGTTTGCCTTGTTTGTTTTATATTACTTGTTGGGGTGCTCTTATGTGTGAAAGGTCCTAACCCGGATCTAGTGTACCTTAGGTAAATGGCAATAGACCAAGGAAACTGTACGACGTATATCGATACGGTTGATCTGGTGGCCATAGTTAGTGCGACTTCTTGGTTGGTGCTTATATTCCTTAAGTCAAGTTGAGGATAATATTGAGGCTGCCATATGTTGTCAATGCACTAACTAACTTTTAGAACCCTAGTTAACTCATCTTGGCCTTTAGAAAGTAGTGAGGTAACCGGCTTTGGTGCAGACTGAAGTTGGTTGACACTCGATACTACACTCATTGAGATCTTAAACTTGGAGGGTTTTGGTTGGCAAGTAAGTTGCCTTCTGATCAACCACCCTTGTGAAGGATCAATGATATTGAGATCCCTTAGAACCTGGTTACTTTTGTAGGACAGGATGAACCATCTAACTTCAGGGGAGGGTACTTACCTTTGAACCTCATGCAAGCCTTTAAACCTAGGGCTATTGTGTGACTTGCTTGTGTGTGCCACATGTTTGTGATTGAGCATAACATCATGACATCATCATGCATCATAAGCATATCATTTTCCCTAACCATTTCAAGGACCAAGGGATTTATCTTTGTTCTTTGTTGCAGGTCATGGCTTCTGCTCGTAGAAATACCATCAGGATCAACTTTGTGGGGATACCTCCCAAGCTTAAAGAGTTGGTTTCTCAAGTGTCTGATCACTCCCGGTTCAACAAGAGACATGGTCACCTATTGGATCTAGTCACTTCAGAGTTCAGTGAAGACATGATGAGTGTCCTGTTTCAGTTCTTTGACCCTAAGCACCATTGCTTTACATTCCCTGATTATCAGCTAGTTCCAACCATGGAGGAGTTCTCTAAACTTCTGGGTATACATGTTCTTGATCAAAGACCCTTCACAGGCTTGGAGAAGGAGCTTAAACCAGAGGTTATTGCTGCATCTCTACATCTGAAGAAGTCAGACATTGTTCTAGAAACCAGAAGTGGAGTCAAGGGTATTCTTGCCAAGGTATTAATGGATAAAGCTCAAATGTTCTTGAAGGCCATGAGTTATGATGCTTTTGAGGAGATCTTAGCCTTGCTGATATATGGCTTAGTATTGTTCCCCAATCCAGATCAGTTCATAGATGTTCATGCCATCAACATTTTCCTAAGTCACAATCCAGTGCCTACATTGCTTGGAGACATCCTACATTCTCTTCATACCCGTACTACAAGGGCAAGAGGAACTTTGATGTGTTGCATACCTTTACTCTCTAGGTGGTTTATTTCTCACCTTCCTCGCTCAGTAATGAAGAATAAGCAAGGGTTCAGATGGTCCAAGAGGATCATGTCACTTTCTCACTCAGATATCCATTGGTGCTCCAGATCTATGGAGAATGTCACCATCATTGACCGTTGTGGGGAGTTTCCTAATGTGCCACTTCTAGGCATAAGAGGAGGCATCACCTACAACCCATCTCCAGCTTTACGACAGTTTGGTTACGCTCGAAGCGATGGTCCTCATGATATGTTGATTCAGGGCATTGTGTTTGATTACGACAACGATCTTCAGGGTTACCGTCAGAGATTCATACGAGCATGGGGAAAAGTGAACAGGCTTGACAGCAAGACACTGGAGCCTAAGTACACTATTCCTATGGAGGCTTACCTCAGATGGGTACAATCTCGTGCTCAGACACTCATGATGCCATATCCTGCCGTCCTACCAGTTACCATGGAACCTGTTGCTGAAGGAGACACTGCTTATACCATCCTTCACCCAGACATGCCTACTGATATGGAAGACTTGCAGAGATCATGGATCCAACTGAAGGAGCAAAGGGATACTTTCGAGGCTCATTACAAAACAAGCCAAGCAAGAATCCTAGAGCTAACAAAGCAACTTCACGAGGAACGAAATCTCAACTCATACCTCAACACAAAGAGGAAACGTCCATGGGAGACTTAAAACCCCATCTTTTGTACTTATTTCATTTCCATTTTTGTAAGCCTAAAAGGCAAAACAAGTTATTACTAATAAAAAGTTACTTTCTTGTTTGTTTAAGCAAATTTAAATCCTGCGGTCCTTGAAAACATTGCATATGCATTCCCATATCATTTCATTGCATCACAGGTTTATAATTGTGCACAGGTTTCTCATCTTCTCGCTGTTTATTTCAGCAATGGCACTTGAACAATCAGTTAAGGATCTCCAGGCACAAAATGCACAGTTCCAAGAGTTGATCTTGAACCTGTCCAAGGGGCAGGATGAATTGAAGGCACTGCTGGCCAAGAAGACTAAGAAGACTAGAAGGTCTGCTGGGTTGATCAACATGAGAAGAAGGTTCAAAGGTCTTGCCAAGACCAAAGAACCAGTTGAAGACTATGAATCTGAAGAATCTGAGCAAGAGGAAGGCAGTCTCCACCACACAATGGGGGACTCTGATTCTGAGGCTAACTACTACCATGAGCCTAATGAAGACAAATTCAAGATGCTGGTGGATAGGATGGATGCTATGGAGTTGCAGAAGTCATCTGGGCTGGATTTTGAGGATTTGAGTCTGATATCTGGGGTCGTGATACCCATTGGTTTCAAGGTTCCTACCTTTGTTGTTTATGATGGGGTCTCTTGTCCCAAGCTGCATTTGAGGTCTTATGTCAGAAGGATTCAACCCCACACTGCTGATAAGAAGTTGTGGATTCATTTCTTTCAAGAGAGCCTATCTGGAGCTCAGCTGGAGTGGTATTATCAGTTGGAGAGTGTCAACATCAGAGACTGGAATGATCTTGCTGAAGCTTTCTACAAGCAGTATCAATACAATGCTGACTTAGCCCCCACTCACATGCAGCTTCAGAGCATGTCTATGGGTGCCAAAGAAAGTTTTAAGGAGTATGCTCAGAAATGGAGAGATTTAGCTGGAAGAGTTCAACCCCCTTTGACTGATAGGGAATTGGTTGACATGTTCATGTGTACGCTGAATGGTCCGTTTTACAGTCATCTCATTGGAAGCTCATCATCTGGCTTCACTGAGTTGATTATGACAGGAGAGCGGGTAGAGAATGGTATCAAGAATGGTAAGATCCAAGTGGGCACTTCTTCATCAGGTGCTGCAAAGAAGCCTCCCACTGGGAAGAAAGAATCCAATGCTGTTTATGGTCAACCTGATCGTAACAGAAGGCATCAGTCTGTTAGTGCAGTTCATATTTCAAATCCAACTCCTGCAACAACAGAGCAGCCACAGGGCAACCAACAGAGGGCTAGAAGACAGTTCACGAAGATCAACATGTCAATGGCTCAGGCATTGCAACACTTGTTGAAGGCTGAACTTATTACCCTGAGGGAGGCTCCTCAGAATCCCAATGTTACCTCTCCCAAGTACAATCCCGATGCACGATGTGCATATCATTCAAACTGTCCAGGACATGATACTAATAACTGCTGGGTCTTGAAGAACAAAATTCAAGATATGATTGATGCTGGAGAAATTGAGTTTGATCCACCAAATGTGATTACAGCACCACTGCCAAATCATGAGAAGACTGTCAATGCCATTGATGAAGATATTGATGAAGACCTGCATGTCTATTCAGTTATGGAGTTGACCACACCATTGTCTGTTATCAAAAAGAGGTTAGTACAAGCTGGGATCTTTCCAGGGTGTCGTGAAGATTGTCTGTATTGTACCTATAAGCCGGATAGTTGCTTCATTTTGAGAGATGGTATTCAGCGTCTCATGGATAAGTATACTATAGTGTTTGAAAGAAGACCAGCATCTGTAGAAAGTATGGTGGATCATCTGACTCAGGGTAAGAAGATTGAAGAGGTTGGTATGGTTGACAAAGTACCGGTAAGAATCACTTCAAAGGGTCCTATTAAAATCACTCGTCAGGGCCCAATCAGGATTACTGCTGAAGGTCCTGTGAAAGTTGTTGCTGAAGCCAGAGTGGCTCCTCTGATCATTACTACTCCTGGTCCTATTCCTTATACATCTGACAAAGCTGTGCCTTGGCACTATGGGTCTGATGTTTACATCCATGGTGTTAAGCAGGAGCCTTTACCTGATGTGCCTGCTGACATTGATAATATTGCTGGATCTAGCAAGATCACTCGTAGTGGAAGAGTCTTCTCTCCTCCAGTTACTTCTAAGAGTGCAGTTACTCCTGCTGCTACTTCCACCACTGATGCTCGGGGCAAAGGTCCTGTTATTGAGCCTGTATCTACTGATGAGCCAGCTGCTGATGATCTCTCTAAGCAGATGGAAGAAGTATTGAAAATCATTCGCAAGAGTGATTATGACATTGTGGATCAGTTGGGGCATACTCCCTCAAAGATTTCTATGTTGTCCTTGTTGCTGTGTTCTGAGGCTCATGCCAAGTCCTTGATCAAGTTTCTGAAGTCTGCTCATGTGCCCAGTGCAATTTCTGTTGACCAATTTGAAAATTGTGTTGCTCACCTGACCTATGACAACGGGTTAGGATTCTCTGATGCTGATTTAACCCCTGCCAAGAGGGATCATAACAGGGCCTTGCATATTTCAATTGAATGCAGGGGCACTACCCTGTCACATGTACTGATAGACAATGGTTCCTCTCTGAATGTGTTGCCCAAGGAAGTCCTGAATAAGCTGAGTCCTGAAGATACTGTGTTGAAGCCCAGTAATATTGTGGTAAAGGCTTTTGATGGTTCTAGAAGAGTAGTGCATGGGGAAATTGATCTTCCAATCAAAGTTGGTTCTCAGGTGTTTACTGCTACATTCTATGTGATGGATATTCGTCCTTCGTACTCTTGTCTGCTTGGTCGTCCCTGGATCCATGGGGCAGGTGCTGTGACCTCTACATTACACCAAAAGTTGAGATATCCGGTGAATGGAAAGGTTGTTACTGTCTTTGGAGAGGAAGAATACGTTGTCAGCCATGTAAACACTTTCAAGTATCTGGAAGTGGAAGGTGAATACATTGAGACTCCGTGTCAGTCATTTGAAGTGGTTCCCTGGGTTAATGATTATGTAGCTCCTCCTGCTGTGAAGAAAGTTCCTGTGGTCATCAGAAAAACTCCAACAATGGCAATGGCCTCCCTCAATGATGCTAGAGCTGTGGTGGATGAAGGTGGTTGTACTATTTGGGGTCAGCTTCCTGATATTCCGTACAAGTCTGACAAGTTTGGTTTGGGTTTCACTGCAGAGTCCCAGAAGGTTGTTCGTCGTGCTCGTGCTGCTCGTATCACCAATCAAGGGGTTATCAATGCTGTGGGAGATCAAGATGAAGACTACAACTTGGATGCATGGATTTTTCCTACTGTGGGTGCTGGACTCAATAATTGGAAAGCTGAAGATGTTATCCCTATCTCCTTTAGTCAGGAGTAAATACTATTACTGTGTTGTGTTTTTTACATTTGTAGTTTCTGAACAATAAAACTTTCAAGCCATGTGCCTTACCCGGGGCACAATGGTGTGCTTGTTACGGGCTGTCATTTCATTTGCATACTTCATTCAATAAAATCAGTGGACGTTTCGTTTTCGTAAATATTGTGTTCCTTGTCTTTCCTTTCTTTTATTTTTACTTTGTCAGCTATGTGTTCTTACACACACCCACATCACTAAAATGCAGATCCTCATCCACTCTGGATCCTGTTGATAACAGTTCTACTATTGCCAATTACAATTTCGAGAATCCGATCTATCAAACTGAAGACGGAAATGAGGACGATTGTGAAATACCTGTAGAGCTTGCTAGGTTGTTACAACAAGAAGAGAAAGCTATACAGCCACATGAAGAGCCAGTCGAAGTTGTGAATCTGGGAACTGAGGAAGACAGAAAAGAGGTCAAGGTAGGGGCTGATTTAGAGGACAGTGTCAAGAGCAGATTGATTCAGATGTTACGTGACTATGTGGAGATCTTTGCTTGGTCTTATGAAGACATGCCAGGGTTGGATACAGACATTGTGGTTCACCGTTTACCAGTGAAAGAAGATTGTCGTCCAAAGAAGCAGAAGGTTCGTCGTATGCGTCCTGAAATGTCAGAAAAAATCAAGGCAGAGGTAATGAAACAGTTCAATGCAGGGTTCTTGGCAGTGACTTCTTATCCTCAGTGGGTTGCAAATGTGGTACCAGTTCCTAAGAAAGATGGTAAGGTGCGTATGTGTGTAGACTACAGAGATTTGAACAAGGCTAGCCCCAAAGATGACTTTCCACTTCCTCATATTGATATTCTGGTAGACAACACTGCTCAGCATAAGGTATTCTCTTTTATGGATGGTTTCTCTGGTTACAATCAAATCAAGATGGCACCTGAAGATATGGAGAAGACAACATTTGTGACACAATGGGGCACCTTTTGCTATAAGGTGATGCCATTTGGTTTGAAGAATGCAGGGGCAACATATCAGCGTGCTATGGTGGCTTTATTTCATGATATGATTCATCATGAGATAGAGGTATATGTGGATGATATGATAGCCAGATCTCAGAATGAAGAGCAACATCTTGATCATCTGCACAAGTTGTTTGAGAGGTTGAAGAAATACAAGTTGAGGTTGAACCCAAACAAGTGTACTTTTGGAGTTAGATCTGGTAAACTCCTGGGTTTCATCGTCAGTGGAAAAGGTATTGAAGTAGATCCTGCAAAAGTGAAAGCTATACAAGAGATGCCAGCTCCCCGTACTGAGAAGGAGGTTAGAGGTTTCTTGGGACGATTGAACTACATTGCAAGATTTATTTCCCAGTTAACTACCATCTGTGAGCCAATCTTCAAGTTGTTGAAGAAAGATCAGGTGATGGAATGGAATGATGAATGCCAAACTGCCTTTGATGAAATCAAGAGATACCTGCTAGAACCACCAATTTTGATGCCGCCAGTTGATGGAAGACCCTTGATTATGTACTTAACAGTGCTAGACAACTCAATGGGGTGTGTGTTGGGGCAACATGACGAGTCTGGTCGAAAAGAGCAGGCAATATACTACCTTAGCAAAAAGTTTACCGACTGTGAAACAAGATACTCACTGCTCGAGAAAACTTGCTGCGCTTTGGCATGGGCTGCTCGCCGACTAAGACAGTATATGTTGACCCATACTACCTTATTGATTTCGAAGATGGATCCAATCAAGTACATATTTGAGAAACCTGCTCTCTCCGGAAGAATTGTAAGATGGAAAATGATCTTGACAGAATATGATATACAGTATACTACTCAGAAGGCCATTAAGGGAAGTGTTGTTGCTGATCATTTGGCTCATCAAGCAGTAGATGATTACCAGTCAATGAATTTTGAGTTCCCTGATGAAGACATTATGACTGTTACCAAAGAACCTGGACAATATGACGGACCTGAACAAGGATCCCGATGGACTATGGTTTTTGATGGTGCCTCTAATGCACATGGTAATGGTGTTGGTGTCGTAGTTAGTTCCCATGAAGGTTGTCATACCCCGATTACTGCCAGACTTTGTTTCTATTGTACCAATAACATGGCTGAGTATGAGGCATGTATCATGGGTATTAAAGTTGCTATTGATATGAAGATTCAGTTCCTTGATGTGTATGGAGATTCAGCCCTGGTAGTGAGTCAGATTAAAGGAGATTGGGATACCAAGCATGATAATCTCATTCCTTACAGAGAGCATGTGTTGTCTTTAATCCCACATTTCAAAGAGATTACCTTTGGACATATTCCACGAAGAGAGAATCAGTTGGCAGATGCATTGGCTACCATGGCATCTATGTTTGAGATAAGCTGGGATGATGAAGCTCCCAAGATTACTATTGATAGATTTGAGAAGCCTGCATACTGCAATGAGATTGACACTGAAGGGGCAGAGGAGAAGCCTTGGTTCTATGAAGTGAAAAAATATCTTGAAGTTCAGGAGTTCCCTGAAGGGGCATCTGTCAAAGATAGGAAGTTCCTGAGAAGGTTTTCTGCTAAGTTCTTTCTGAGTAATGGCATTCTGTATAAGCGTAATCATGATTCAACTATGCTCCGTTGTGTGGATAAGAAAGAAGCAACTGAGATTATGGAAGAGATGCATGATGGGACCTTTGGCACTCATTCTAGTGGTCATACTATGGCAAAGAAGATATTGAGAGCAGGTTACTATTGGTCTACCATGGAAGCTGATTGCTATCAACACTCCAGAACTTGTCACAAATGTCAAATCTATGCTGATAAGGTTCATGTACCTCCATCACCATTGAATGTGTTGACTGCTCCTTGGCCCTTTGCCATGTGGGGCATTGATATGATTGGTGAGATCAAGCCTACTGCTTCTAATGGGCATCGTTTCATCCTGGTGGCTATTGATTATTTTACGAAATGGGTAGAGGCAGCTTCATATGCATCTGTTACCAAGAATGTTGTGGCTCGGTTCATTAAGAATAATCTCATATGTAGGTATGGCATCCCTGAAAGGATCATCACTGACAATGGCTCTAATCTGAACAACACTATGATTACTGATCTCTGCACGCAGTTCAAGATTAAGCATCACAACTCTTCTCCGTATCGTCCGAAGATGAATGGGGCAGTTGAAGCTGCTAATAAGAACATTAAGAAGATTGTACAGAAGATGACTGTTACTTACAAGGATTGGCATGAGATGTTACCATTTGCTCTTCATGGTTATCGTACTACAATACGTACTTCAACAGGGGCAACTCCATTCTCCTTAGTCTATGGTATGGAGGCAGTTCTGCCCATTGAAGTTCAGATCCCCTCCTTGAGAATTATGAAGGATGCAGGCTTGGATGAAGATGAGTGGATTCAGACTCGACTGGACCAGATAAATTTGATTGATGAGAAGAGGTTGGCAGCAGTTTGTCATGGCCAGATGTACCAAAAGCGGATGATCAAAGCTTTTAACAAGAAGGTTAAGCCAAAGGTATATCAGGCTGGTGACTTGGTAATCAAGCGTATCATATTACCACAGGGTGATCCTAGGGGCAAGTGGACTCCAACATATGAAGGTCCATTCGTAGTCAAGACAGTATTCTCAGGAGGTGCCATGATACTGACTACAATGGATGGTGAAGACTTCCCACAGCCTGTAAACGCAGACATAGTTAAAAAATACTACGCATAAAAAGAGACCCGCTAGGTTGACAGGCCTAGGCAAAAATAAGGGCATCCCGGCAAACCAAAAGGGTTTGGGCAAAAATTAGGGATATATATAAAAAGATGTACACCCGGCAAGTCGAAAACCTGAAAAGGCGGCTTGGGCAAAAAAGGGTATCCCGGTGGATCGAAAACCTGAAAGGGCAATCCAGGCAAAAGTTAGGGATTAAAGCGTATGACTATGTCTCGTTTGGATCACCCAAGAAACTGCAACCAGTTGTACTACTTATTCAAGCTCGAGCAGATAAAGCTCAATCCAATCATTTCCGTCTCAACAGCAAGAAGATGAGATACTTGAAGGGCAATAGTAGAATTGAAACTCAATAGGACTGTTTCCCACATAGCTGATTTTCTTTATTTTTTATGGCAAAATCCTCTTACTAGGATTTATGTCTCCTTGTACAAATTTACCCGTGTATGGGTCACTTTTTGATATAAATAAATTCCATCTTTTGAATCCAGATTTACTTTTACCCTATTTACATAAGCGAAACGTCCATTGGTTGTGTTTGAATGTATATATGCTTTTGAATATGATTGATATTTACCAGAAATGCATGTATGCTTTCAATATGATTGATGCATGTATGCTTTCAATATGATTGATGTTTACCAGAAATGCATGTATGCTTTCAATATGATTGATGTTTACCAGAAATGCATGAAAATGCAGTAATAGTATTTACTAAGGACGAACGAGGGAAGGATTTCAACGAAGCTTCGCCGGTTCACCTTACAAGACAGTTACAAATCCTCAGTAGGACTAATCCATCTTCATAAAGTCTCATCTCCCCTGGAATTTATATCCATCTCTTTTATCCTCATACGGATATTCGGGAAATTACTTTCCAATAAGGGTACGACGAACGAAGACGGGATGTTATACTTATCCTACTATCAAACGAAGACGAAGGTTATATATACCCTACTATCCCCAGCATACGGGAGGTTATCTATACCTTACTATCCCCAGCATACGGGAGGTTATCTATACCCTGTTATCCCCAGCAGACAGAGGGTTATATATTCTTCAACAACGAATTGGGATTTATTTTCCCTGGCCAGCAGTTGTTATACGAAGATATCCAGACGCTCCCAGCAGTATCATATCATACATACATCATTTACATCATACCATAGCATACATATCCATAGACATATAGAACATTACCTAAGTGCATCATATCATACTTGCATACATAAAACATAAACTAATGTTATTATACAAAAGATACCTTGTTTCAGGTTAATTATCCAACAAACAAACTTATGGTCTCCAGGACTGCTTTATTGTAACCTCAGGGTTACTTTATCCTCCTGATGAGTTTCTTATTACTTTGGGACTACTTTATTGTAACCTCAGGGTTACTTTATCCTCCTGATAACTTCTCATGACTTCAAGACTGCTTTAGAGCTATCCAGTGCTCTATCCTCCTGAAGACATATCACATTATTATTTCAAGACTGCTTTAGAGCTATCCATTGCTCTATCCTCCTGAAATTACATTATTATTTCAAGACTGCTTTAGAGCTATCCATTGCTCTATCCTCCTGAAATCATTACTTCAAGACTGCTTTAGAGTTATCATTGCTCTATCCTCCTGGAGTCACATCATTACTTCAAGACTGCTTTAGAGTGATCATTGCTCTATCCTCCTGGAGTCATATCATTATTTCAAGACTGCTTTAGAGCTATCCATTGCTCTATCCTCCTGAATCATATTTTCAAGACTGCTTTAGAGTTATCATTATTGATTGCTCTATCCTCCTGAAATCATATTATTTCTTCGAGACTGCTTTAGGGTTATCATTATTGATCGCTCTATCCTCATGAAGACATACTATTACATCAGTATTACTCCAAACTCCTGACAACTCTCATTATACTGCTGAAGAACTTTCCCCTAGTGGCATCTTTAAGCCCACTCAATCATGTTCAACCAACCATCAATATCACTCTATGCACTGGTGAGTGCAAATTTTTGGGCTTTTGTGTTCAATCCCCTTCAACCTTCCAGGTTACGACTGGCAAATATACCAATCTAACCCCTCAGGTTTCAGAAAATAGAACAGGGGCAGCTGTTGCACCCCAAAATTTGCCCTCACAATACAAGACTTTGTGTTCTAAGAAGGTTCACAAGGTTCACAAGTTTCTCAATGCTTATATAACCTTTCATGAGGTTCATGAAGTCTACAAGTCACTTCTTGAAGGTTCACAAGGTTCACAAGCCTCTCAACATTTACAAGACCTTTCATGAGGTTCATGAAGTCCATAGGTTGCTTCTTGAAGGTTCAAAAGGTTCACAAGTTTCTCAATGCTTATATAACCTTTCATGAGGTTCATGAAGTCCATAGGTTGCTTCTTGAAGGTTCACAAGGTTCACAAGTTTCTCAATGGTTACAAAGCTTCCCTGAGGTTTATGAGGTCTACAAAGCCACTTCATGAGGTTCACAAGGTTCACAAGCTTCACAATACTTCCCATAAGTATCACAAGACACTTTATGAAGGTTCACAAGGTTCACAAAGTTCACAATTGGTCAAAGAAGTTGACAATTCCCTCAGGCAATGCACCTCCTAAGCAGTGCATCCAAAACTAGGGTTTTGACTTTAATCAGGCTGAATGGACTTCCAATACCTCAAGTGAGTTTCATAACATCTTATATGTGTGTAAGAACCCCCATGTCAAGTTTCAAGACTTTTCTCAAAAGTGTGCTCAGTCAGATGATCAGACAAGTCAAAATCAGTTCATGCAGTTAAAAAGTCAAACTGAGGTCAACTGTGGTCAAACCAAAGTCAAACTTCATGATTTTTTTGCCAACATCAAGTATGTGAAGTAAAATTCATCATTTGATCAAGGGTTGATCATGATTCATCAAGGAGATTCCAGATCATCAATAATCAGGAGTTTCTAAATTAGGGTTTCCTTAGTAAAAGTCAACTGAACTTTGACCAGGCATAACTTTCACATACTTCATCACCAAGTCTCCATCCAAAGCTCATTTTGAAGGAAATTGAATTCTCTACAACTTTGATGTTGAAAGCCAAGCCCAGAAATGCTTCATTTGGAAGGTATGAGCTAAGACATTATAGGTTCTTTTGAAAGTCAACAAAAAGTCAACAACTTCAAAAGGGCATAACTTGATATTGGTAAATGATATGAACCTGAAACCAATGGAGTTGTTTAGAGGACTCTTCAAGCTTTCCAAAACGTCCAAGAACACCCTCATACCTTTAAAATTGAGGGAGATGTGCCCTTGCAAAGTTGGGAAATTTTGTGATGGTTTATGTTGAAAATGGAGGCTTAAAAGTAATTCTTTCCAAATGGGCTTGCTAAATTGTGACCCAATCCACTTCATAATAGCTTGCACGAAATTTCCATGATATTTTCATAATTTTTATTTTATTTAATTAATTTATTATGATTTTTTACACTTAAAATCATTTTAAATTTAAATAAAATATTAAAAATGAAGATATATTTTTGTGATTGATTCTAGAATTTCATAATTGGTGATTGAAACTTAAAGAGAAAGAAATCATGTGATCTCTCCAAAAATAGCAAGCATTCAAGAGCAAATATTTGACTTTTACAACTTGATCTTTTTCAATCTTTTTTTATCCAAATTTTCACATAACCAAGTCATATTTCTGACCTAATTCACTCACATATATATACATAACACAAACCCTAGCAAAGAGGACGAAATCCAGCAGCCAAAAGTGTAAGTTCAAAACTCAAAATTCAAGCAAAAAAGTGCAATTCGGATTCTCTATTCCAAGGCTCTACAAGGTAAAACAAGGACATGGCTATCTTCCTTGGTCATCATTGAGTCGAAAGCAACCTTCAAATGCATCCCATTCATGCACATATGATGAACCCGAAGCAATGTTCATGCTTGAAATTTCTTTTTCGGTTACACCAATTCATTGCATTTAAATGGATTTTGTTTGGCTAATATTGTTTGTTGTGTGTTGTAGAATGTTTCTGGGCAGGAAAATTCAAGAATCCGTACCTAATTCACAAGACACCATAGTTAGGGTTTGGACCTAGATTTAGGGATTTCTAATTTAAGAAATATAAATCAATTCTAAAGACATAGAAGGAATCGTGTGGATGCCAGGATTATGTTGCTGTGCTTAATTTTGAAAAATTGCATGGTTTTGCTGCTTGTTGAGTTTTGCAGGTTTTGCTGGGGTTTCTTTTTTTCGCAGGAAATATTGTGGGTGAAATCGCAGCTAAATTCGAAGGTCAGAGGAAGAAGATGACTGTGTGATTGGCGCGAATCATATATTTGAATTCTTAACTTAAAATATTATGTTATTTTCTTATTTATTCATCACCAATTGATAATTGGTCCAGTGGCAGAGTACATGCGTGTTTGACAAAAGGGGGAGGGGATCGAATCCTGCCTCTACCAATGTTTTGATATTTTTCCCATTTAAATTGCCTGCTTAATATATTATAGTTTGTGGTTGTTTTACAAGCAGATAGGCTCTCCCAGCCAGGTGGTCAAGCATGCGCGCATATGTCCTAAAGGTCCTGGGTTCAATCCTCCCCCAGGCCTTTTTGTTCTTTTATTTTTTCTGAATTTTCAAGATCAAGGCACAAAACAAAATGAAGTTGTTTCCCTATCACCTGCGTTTGGCTGGCACAGTGGTCCTTGTTGCTGCCTGCAAGTAAGAGGTCTTGGGATCAAATCCCATCAGGTTCCTTTTCTTCCTTTCTTTTTTTATTTTTATTTTTTTGTTCTCCATTTAATTTAATTAATTTAAATAATTGAAATGTTATTATTTTCTATATCATAATATGTATATATATTATATAGTCTAATTACTCTTAAAATAATTTTCTAGAAAAAAATATAAAACTCTTGATTTTTTTTAATTTAAATTTTATTTGTATAGTTTATATTAATTAAGATAATTTTATATGATTATTAAAAAAATAAATTTTTGTATATAAGTTAACCCTAATTTTCACAAATCCTAAAAAATAAAACCCTAATTTTATAAAATTCTAAAATATTTTTTAAAATACAAATCTAATTCTATTTCTTTGTAATTTTATTTTTTAATGTAATTATAATGTACATTTATTTAAATATGATTCATGTAAATATTATAAATATTATTATAAATTATTTCTCTCAAAATATAAATATATTTCATATTATTAGAAAGTAAAATTTTGTAAATATACTTATAATTTATTTTTCTCTTTATATATTAAATAAACATTTTTTTTATAGCTTTTGTTTAGAAATAATTGTGTTTATAATAATTAGATTTTTGTAGTACCTTTATAATTAAAATATAACTTAATAATTTGCAAATTAAAATAATTGTTTATTCATATTTGTTTTTTTAGTTGTTTATATTGAAAATTGTTAATTTCTTATTATTATAATATTTTGATTAAATTGGTTTATTCTTATTTACTAACCATATTATTATATTTTTATCATGTTTATAACCTTGTTTATTATTTCTAATTATTCTTATTATTATTTTCACTAATTTTATATTTCTACTAACCTTGTTTAATTTTTCTTATTATTTACTAACCCCAATATTTTATTATTTATTATTTGCTTATTTATTTTGATTATATTTTGCTATTTATTCTATTTTGTTGTAATTGCTTCTTTGGTGTAATTTTGCAAATATTTTAATTATTTAATTATTGTTATGGTTAGTAATTAGGGAGTGCTAATATGTATGTTATTTAAAATAAACTTAGATAATTTTAATCAAAGATAATTAAAATAAACACGTCACACACGTAAGTCGATTTTAAATCGCCGTCTCACTTTCTAAGGTTATCCCTCAGGTTGCCTACGAATAATGGTCAAGTGGGGTGAATAAAGTAAGTCCCTCTCAAAAGAAAATCATCAAAGTCCCTTATGGTTGCCTCTACGAATCGAGTCCCTTTCGAAAAATGATGATAGTCCCTTCCGTTTGCTTATTACACCCCACAATGGCCTTCAAAAACAAATTGTCCCTCACATGTCCCTTAACATCCAAGGTAAGGACTACCTACTCCTTAATAGTAGGGATAGTCTTACCAAGGAAAAGAAAAAGAATAAGAAAGACCTTAAACATTAGGGTAGGTTACTCCTATGTACTTGCTCACTTCAAAACTTTTTCACACTTAAACAATTTCAAACAAATTTTCAAACAAGTTTTTTACACATCCGTACATGGATTATTATTAAACTATTCTGAAAATTTTTCTATTCACACATTACATTTTCAAAAAACAATTTAAAGTGAGCTTAAGTACCTAAGAGCCCATGGATAACCATGGATGAAAAGGGTGCTAATACCTTCCCTTTTCATAACCTACCCCCCGGACCCAAAATATTCTCTAAGGTCTTTCCTGTTCTTTTATAACCTTTCCTTATGGATAAAATAAAAGTCGGTGGCGACTCTTGCTATCCGCAACATTGCTTAAAGTCAGTTCTCCCACCGTGTTACAGTGCCCAAAACACGCGGGTCCCAACAGGCTGCTTGAGGAAAAATTTTGGCCGGCTCATTGGTATGTATGAGTCGGCTCAAACTCCTTCATGAGCCGACTCATCAAAGTGTTTTCTTTCTTAAATCGTGCGGGTCTCAATAGGCTGACTCTCTTTTAATTTTGGCCGACTCACCAAGCAATTTGAGCTGGCTCATTTTGTGATTTGAGCCGACGTATTACTGTGTTATCTAAAATTTTCATTTAATTTTTCTTTCTATTTTTGTGAAATTTACTAACCAATATAAATAACTGGTTTCATTTCATTTGAGAGGTGAACAACAAAAGTGAAAGATATACACACTTCTCTCTTCATCTTCTTCCTTTTTGCATCCATCAACAATCACACACAACAATCTTTATTGATTAAGGTGCTTGCTTCGAAGATAACGTTCAATTGTGAATTAGTGTTTCAGATTGGGTCTAGAGAGTGTGGGTTTTTCTTGGAAAAATCTGAAGGGTTTTCTCCTCCAAGATCATAGAAGATTTGGGGGTTTTGCAAACAACTATCATTCGTAGATTCAGCCAAGTGAGGTAGATTGAAGATTAAGTGGATCGTTCTTTCATATCATGGTAGACGGAGGATTGCGAAGATATTTGTGGGTTCACAAGTGTTTAAGAAACTCATTTGTGCTCAAAGTTTGGGGGATCATAAATCCTTGCAAGAAGGGAGCAATTAATCGGAGGCTTTCTCGACACGCGTGGAGAACTTGATTCTACTTTGAATCAAGGGACAAGAAGAAGATTTGACAGCATATTCAACATGGTTTGGTTTGTTGGTTCATCTATTTTTCTTCTTGTAAAACAATTGCAATTTAATAAAATTTCCCAATTCGATTGTGAATTGGGGGAAAATTACTTCGAGCGAGGACGACGAAGGAACTGCCTAAACAAATTCCTTGTGTTTTTTACTATTCTCGCATTTTACGTTTGATCATTTTGATTTTGTGTGCTCTAAAATTCTGGTGTATCTAAGTAGTGCACTCAAGGTGTTTGACAAATTGTCATACTCAAAAGTGATAACAACATTGTGTAAAATTCTGCACTACTTGATACAACAAATTTAAACTTTGTTTTTTGCCCACCAAGTGTTGTAAAAAAGTCAAATCACACAAAATCAATTTGCTTGTGCTTATTTTCTTACTATATATCATTGTTAACAATAGTTTTATCAATTGTGGTATTATCAAGTGAATCATTTGTGAAGTATTAATTCTTCTACTCATCATTCTATTTCCATTTGGTTAAAGCGTATCTCCGATCTTCAGTGACTTCAATTTTAATTAGACGATTTTTCGGGAAACTTCCGCAATACATTTTCAATTAATTTTTGAAAAGTAAATTTTGAAAAAGGGATCTATTCAACCCCCCCTTCTAGATTCGCGCTATCGTCTAACAAGTGGTATCAAAAGCACCGGTTCATCTAGTGCTTCACATACAACTTATTGGAAAATGGACAACGATCCAACGGGGGAATACAATAGAGCTCCAGGTTTTACCGGAGAAAACTATAGTCACTGGAAGGATTGTATGCGCATTCATATCAACTCTGTTGATAGAAAAATTTGGAAAGTTATTCAAGACGACCCTTTTCAAATAACTATGGCCGGTCCGGATAATGTCCAAATTGAAAAACCGGAAGCACAATGGGATGAGAATGATGAAAAGAAATATAGCTATGATTGGAAAGCTCGAAATATGCTTATAGCTTCTTTGGGAGCGGATGAATATTTTTGAGTTTCTCATCACACCTCGGCTAAGGCTATGTGGGAAGCGTTACAAGTTACCCATAAGGGAACCGATGATGTAAAGCTTGCTCGAATTAATACTCTACAACGAGAGTTTGATCGATTTCACACGAGCCAAGGGGAAACCATTGGTGAAATAGGAAAAATATTTTCTCACTTGAAAAATCAATTAAACGCTCTTGGTAAAACTACTCCTAACGATGTAGCTACTAACAAAATTTTGAGATGTCTTACTAGGGAATGGTTGCCAAAAGTTACGACAATCAAAGAAGCCAATGATGTAAGAACCTTGGATTTAACTACACTCATTGGAAAGCTACAAGAGCATGAACAAGAGCTCTTAAATTTACATGAGCATGAAGAAAATGAAAAGAAAGAAAAGAACGAGAAGAATAAAGATCATGAGAAGAAGAATAAGTTTATTGCATTGAAGACTTCTTCCTCAAAATCCTCCACCAATAAAGATAGTGAGAGTGATTCAAGTGATGATGAAGACGAATCAAACAAAGATATGGGTTTGTTTGTAAGAAGATAGAATCGGTATCTTAAAAAGAATGAAATATCTCATTCGGACAAGCGTCTCATCAACTATCGAAGAAAATCTAATCCTTCCAAGCAAGAGTTTATTAAAAGTACTAAAGGTAAGGGATCTTGTTACAACTGTGGAAAACCGGGTCATTACAAACCGAATTGTCCTATGCTAAAGAAAGACAAAGCAAAAGATAAGCATCAAATAAAAGGTAACAAGGATAGAAGAGCATATATTGCTTGGGAAAGTGATAATGATTCGTCTAGCAAAGATAGCTCAAGCTCATAAGAAAGGCAAGAAAGAGGTAAGACATGCTAAATATGATAATGCTGAAAAATTGTCTTATAATGATCTACTTAGTACTTTTAATGTTCTCCATCAAGAGACTAAGGAAGCTTTCAAGCGCATTGCATACGACAAAAGAATTTTTGCATATTTAGAGAAAAAGGTTTCGGATAATCAAAATGCAATGAAAGCTCTTAAGACATTGATGGTAGAATCCATGGTAGAAGACAAGCGAGAATGGCATAACTTTCATAGTTGTGAAACATGTTGCATTTGGAAAAAAGAAGTTAAAACTCTTCAAGCCAAACTAGACAAGTTGTCACAACCAAAGATGACCTTTACTATTGATCGTTCAAACTTTAGAGAATCAATGAACAACCCATATCAAAAATATACTTATGTTGTAAAGGATCAAAATAGTAAATGCAAGTCTAAACCATTCTTGAAATATCATTATTGTTGCAAGGAAGGTCATACAATTTCCAAATGTCGGTTTAGGAGTTACTTGGTCCCCAAAGGCATTTGTCAATGGTTTCCCAAAAGCAACAAAATTTTCACTCACACTCTAGGACCCAATGAAAATTGGGTACCTTTCTCTCTTGTCTAATCATGTCGGTGGAGTGTCTTGAGACTACGGAGAAACATTGGTTTCTTGATAGTGGATGCTCAAGACATATGACAAGTGAAATTTCCTTATTCTATGACTTCGTGGCTAAGAAGAAGAGTTTTGTTACCTATGGTGATAACAACAAGGGAGCTATACTCGGCAAAGGTAGTGTAGGTAATCCCTCCTCTACATCTATCTCTAATTTCCTTTTAATAGAAGGTCTTAAGCATAATCTTGTTAGCATTAGTCAATTGTGTGACAAGGGATATAAAGTCTCATTATCTAAAGAAGGTTGCATAATTGAACATAATGAAAACAAAGAGGATATGTTTAAAGGCTTGAGGGTTAACAATGTATATATGCTTGATTTGAATTTGATGACCATGAGTGATCCTAAATGTCTAATTTCCAAAAGTGAAGAGTCTTGGCTTTGGCATAGACGTTTAGATCATATCAACTTTGACTTGCTAAATAAGGTTGTTTCCAAAAACTTAGTAGTCGGTTTGCCAAACATAAAGTTCACTAGAGACCATCTTTGTGATGCTTGCCAAATGGGAAAGCTAACAAAGATATCTTTTAAATAAAAAAATTTAGTCTCTACTTCTAGACCTCTTGAACATCTACACATGAATCTTTTTGGTCCTTTTAGAATCAAAAGTATAGGAGGGAACTATTATGGTTTTGTTATTGTTGACGACTACTCTCGATTTTGTTGGACAATCTTCTTAGCTAGTAAAAGTGATACCTTTTCGGCTTTTGAAACTTTTGCCAAATTATCTCAAAATAAACTTGGCACAAACATTGTAACCATTAGAAGTGACCATGGAGGTGAGTTTGAAAATCATCTCTTTGAAATTTTTTGTGAAAACCATGGCATTAATCATAATTTTTCAGCTCCTAGAACTCCACAACAAAATGGTGTTGTGAAACGTAAAAATCGTGTGTTAGAGGAATTGGGAAGAACTATGATAAATGATAGTAGTCTTACTAAATATTTTTGGGCCGATGCTATTAGCACCGCGTGCTATGTTTTAAATAGGATCACTATTCGGCCTATTCTAAACAAAACGCCCTATGAACTTTTAAAAGGAAGAAAGCCAAATGTGTCGCATCTTCATGTCTTTGGTTGCAAATGTTTTGTGCTAAATAATGGAAAAGAAAACCTTGGTAAATTTGATTCAAAGGGGGATGAGGGCATATTTCTTGGATACTATAATTCAAGTAAAGCATATAGAATATACAATAAAAGGTTGCTTATTGTTGAAGAATCTGTACATGTATCTTTTGATGAATCTTATCTGAATGTTGTCGGAAAAGGTAGTGTTGTTATTGGTGCAGGTGCCTCTTCAAATGAGATTGTTAAAGACCTTGATATGTCTCGTGTGGAACCCCTTCCGGATATTGTTAATAAGGAACCGGTTGATGAGCCTAGTCTCAAAGATGAAGGTCAAGCATCCTCCCAAAATGATCTACCATTGGAATGGAAAACATAAAAAAAAAACCATCCCATCGATAACATCATTGGAGATATCTTAAAGGGTATCATTACTAGATCAAGGATAAGTAACTTCTATTTTTATCATACTTTCATCTCTCAAATTGAGCCTAAAAATTCCAAAGAGGCCTTACTTGATGAAAATTGGTTTCTAGCCATGCAAGAGGAACTAAATCAGTTTAAAAGAAATGAGGTTTGGGACCTTGTTCCACCTCCGCAAGATCATCGAGTGATTGGCACCAAATGGGTTTTTAGGAACAAATTGGATGAAAACGGTATTATTGCTCGTAACAAGGCCCGTCTTGTTGCTCAAGGGTATAACCAAGAGGAAGGCATAGACTATGAGGAAACTTATGCTCATGTTGCCCGCCTTGAAGCTATACGCCTTTTACTTGCATTTTCTTGTTCACAAAATTTCAAATTATATCAAATGGATGTTAAGAGTGCCTTCCTTAATGGATATATAAACGAAGAGGTATCTGTGTGTCAACCTCCTGGATTTGAAAACTATGAAAAACCAAATCATGTGTACAAGCTAAAGCATGCTTTGTATGGTCTCAAACAAGCTCCTAGAGCTTGGTATGAGCGCCTAAGTAAATTTTTTATCAATCAAGGTTTTTCAAGAGGAAAAGTTGACACTGCACTCTTTATTAAACGAGAAGGAAATCATTCTATATTTGTTCAAGTATATGTAAATGATATTATTTTTGGATCTACTAACATGAAGTTAGTCAAAGAATTTTCAAGTTCTATGCAAGGTGAATTTGAGATGAGTATGATGGGGGAGCTTAACTTCTTCCTCGGACTTCAAATTAGACAACTTGAAGATGGAACTTTCATAAGTCAAACTAAGTATTAGAATGAGTTTCTCAAAAGGTTTGATATGACAAATTCCAAGCCTATTGATACACCAATGCCTACTGCTGCTAGTCTTAATCGTGATGAAAAGGGTAAGGATGTGGATATAAAAAGGTATCGAGGTCTGATCGGATCCCTTATTTATCTTACCGCATTGTGCCCAAATATTATTTTTAGTGTATGTATGTGTGCTAGGTTTCAATCGTTCCCCTAAGGAATCACACTTAAAATCAGTTAAACGCATACTTAGGTACCTTTGTGGTACGTCTAAGTTTGGCTTGTGGTATCCTAAGGGTAGTGATTGCTCTTTGGTAGGTTTTTCCGACTCCGACTTTGCCGGTTGCAAAGTGGATAGGAAAAGCAATAGTGGAACTTGTCATTTCTTTTCAACTCTCTTGTTAGTTGGCATAGCAAAAAGCAAGTTTCTGTTGCTTTATCAACTGCGGAGGCGGTGTATATTGCAGCCGGAAATTGTTGTGCCCAAATCTTATGGCTAAAACAACAATTACTTGACTTTAATATCTCTCTTAAACAAATTCCAATTTTGTGTGACAACACTAGTGCAATTAATCTTACCAAAAACCCTATTCTTCATTCACGCACTAAGCATATTGAAATAAGGCATCACTTCCTTAGGGATCATGTAGAGAAAGGTGATGTGGTGTTTGAGCACATTGATAGTTCGAATCAACTAGCCGACATTTTTACAAAACCACTTGCTACCGATCCTTTCTTTTATATCCGTAGGGAACTTGGTGTTCTTGACATCTCAAATAGATCTTGATAATTATTGTTTTGTCTTATATTATTGTTTGGTTCAACTCATCTTGTCACTAACTTCTCTTTTAACATAATGTTATCTTACTTCTCTTTCACATATACTCGATTTAATATCCTTCTAAACTTAGTTATCTCTATTCATCCATGATATCTAATATAATTGTGTGGCTTTGCTTATGTTAGTGTCTTTATCTATTTCTTCTCTTCTTTTGGGTTATAATTGATTGTTTGTCAAATGATCAACATAAAAGATGATATTATCATGATTTGATGTGGTTTAAGTGCATTTTAGTGAAAATTTTCATTCAAAATTGTCGGGTCCCAACAGGCCGACTCATGAGTCGGCTCATGGAACCTCATGAGTCGACCTCTTTGCTATTCTGAGCCGACTCATTTCAAATTTAAATTGAGCCGACTCATTTTAAATTTTGAGCCGGCTCACTGTCATATCACATGAAATTTGGATGTCTTGAAAAGACGCGCCGAATGCTTTTACTCTTCCCTAGGTCGGCACATCAAATGCTTTCTATCATTATTTTACTTTTAATTAATTGTGTTTATGGATTCTTATCATCAAACTCATTAAACTTTCATTTTCTTATCATAATCATCTCATATTCTCTCAAGTTTATCACATAACCCTAAAACCCCAATTTTTTTCTCAAATCTTCAAAGTTCTTCATTCTCAATAATGGCTTCAAGAGCTATAGGTAAAAGGTCACGGGGTTCTACTTCACAATCATCTCTACCGGTAAACACTTTGTCTCTTCTTCCATCTGATTTGGTTGAGGTTTATAATAAACAGTTCAAGAATAGGAAAATTGTTCCTCAATATGTGTATTCAAGAACAACTGCAAATCAAATGCACATTCCTCACATTGTTGAACTAATGGATTTTCATGGTATCAATCCTTTTCTCTCCTGTCATGAAGATTATAATGAGGATTTGGTAAGAATGTTCTATGCTGGTCTGGTTGGGACATTTAAAGGTTTTGAATTTAATTTTCGTATGGGCACTAGAATGTTTGTTGTTAATGCTCAAGTTTGGAAAGACTTGTTTCGCATTGATCCTGAGGAAGCTAGTATTTTGATGACTGATACATATCAAGTGGAGAACTACACATTTCGCTTGGAACTAAATGGTATGCTTAAAGAACCCTTCTCTGACTCCATTGTAAATTATGAATTGTTTCCAAATTTAACTACCACTAGAAAAGTTAAGTCGTTGGATCGTATCCTTCATTGTATTGTGGCACACAATTTACGACCAAAGAAAGGAGGATTTTCTCGTATCAATATGAGTGAAGTTCATCTGATATACATTCTTCGGAACAAGGTAAAAGTTAACTGGCCACATTATTTTGCTAGTCGTATCTTTGCCCTAAAGGAAAAGAAAGGAGTTGTTATTGCATATCCTTCAATCATTCAGAAGATTATCAACAAAGCGGAAATTGTTGGTAGCGACTTACCCATGGTATCCGTGTCTGACACAAATTGGTTTCAACAAAAGATCCTAAGTCTAATGGGTCACATATGGGATTCTAAAGAAAAACGATATCGGTTTCTATTAAGAGGTGATTTTAATCAAGAGTTGGAAGAAAATTCTGAAGGGGATGATCTTGAGGATCAAAATGAACCAAATGCTCCAAATGAAGAATTGCCCACTGACAAAGAAGAATGGAATGGCATTCCATATACTGATTCTGCATCCTATGCAAATCAAGGATGGGGTGAGTGGCAATAAACCGGCTGGACAAACACTGCAACTCGTTTTGCTCCTCCATCTCCTCCTCCGTCTCAAACGCATCAAGATGATCCGTCCAGCATCATGGCTCTACTTCAGAATATGCAACTTCAATAGGAAGCCTACTACACAACTCAAACTGAAAGATAATCGGAATTAGAACGGCGTTTAAATGAGCAAGACACCGCTTTTTCCAATCATGTGTCCGTTCAAGACACTCGGTATACCGCACTGCAAGATCATTTGGCTACTCAAGACACTGCGTTCTACTATCTCAATAGCAGTTTTCTTCCATTTACCGAAACTGATATGGATGACTCGCAACCAATCACTTACCATCGCTGTTATCCATCCACTCAGGATCGCAATCCCCAAGCTTGAAAAAATTATTGCATCATTTTTTTTATGAGTGCACTTATGCATAATGTTGTTTATGATTTGCTTATGTATGAATTCATCTTCCCTTTGGTTGATTATTTTTTATTGTCGAATTTTCTTCACGTTCTTCTAAATTGTGTGTTTGTGAATGCGTGTGCTTATTGCAATTGGTATCTCATATTAAAATTATGTTTCACATGCTATTTCCATTGGTTGATTACTCATACGTATCCTCTTCTTTTTGATGTTGTCAAAGGGGGATATGATATTGATAGCATATAGACTGTTTCATACAGTCAGGGGAAGCTTAGCAACATATGGCGATTGATTCATCAAGTTTTTTCCATCATCAAAAAGGGGGAGTTTGTGAGACATGACATGAATTTTAATGTGTCAAAAACTTGGCATGATTGAAAGTATGAGTGGTTCTCAAAGAAAAAGAAAGAAATGGGATTTTTGTGAAAATGAACTGAATGAGCCGACTCAAATTCCACAATGAGCCGACTCATTCGGTGTGGTTGGTGCCCAAAACACGCGGGTCCCAACAGGCTGCCTGAGGCAAAATTTTGGCCGGATCATTGGTATGTATGAGCCGACTCAAACTCCTTCATGAGCCGACTCATCAAAGTGTTTTCTTTCTTAAATCGTGTGGGTCTCAACAGGTTGACTCTCTGTTAATTTTAGCCGACTCACCAAGCAATTTGAGTCGGCTCATTTTGTGATTTGAGCCGACACATTACTGTGCTGTCTAATTTTTTCATTTAATTTTTCTTTCTATTTTTGTGACATTTACTAACCAATATAAATAACTGGTTTCATTTCATTTAAGAGGTGAACAAGAAAAGTGAAAGATATACACACTTCTCTCTTCATCTTCTTCCTTCTTGCATCCATCAACAATCACACACAACAATCTTTGTTGATTAAGGTGCTTGCTTCGAAGATAACGTTCAATCATGAATTAGTGTTTCAGATTGGATCTAGAGAGTGTTGGTTTTCTTGGAAAAATCTGAAGGGTTTTCTCCTCCAAGATCATAGAAGATTTGAGGGTTTTGCACACAACTATCGTTCGTAGATTCATCCGAGTGAGGTAGATTGAAGATCAAGTGGATCGTTCTTTCATATCACGGTAGACGGAGGATTACGAAGATCTTTGTGGGTTCACAAGTGTTGAAGAAACTCAGTCGTGCTCAAAGTTTGGAGGATCGTAGATCCTTGCAAGAAGGGAACAATTAATCGGAGGCTTTCTCGACACGCGTGGAGGACTTGATTCTACTTTGAATCAAGGGACAAGAAGAAGATTTGACAGCATATTCAACACGGTTTGGTTTGTTGGTTTATCTATTTTTCTTCTTGTAAAACAATTGCAATTTAATAAAATTGCCCAATTCGATTGTGAATTGGGGGAAAAGTACTTCGAGCGAGGACGACGAAGGAACTGACTAAACAAATTCCTTGTGTTCTTTACTATTCTCGCATTTTACGTTTGATCATTTTGATTTTGTGTCCTCTAAAATTCTGGTGTATCTAAGTAGTGCACTCAAGGTGTTTGACAAATTGTCACACTCAAAAGTGATAACAACATTGTATAAAATTCTGCACTACTTGATACAACAAAGTTACACTTTGTTTTTTGCACACCAAGTGTTTGTCAAAAAGTCAAATCACACAAAATCAATTTGCTTGTGCTTATTTTCTTACTTTATATCATTGTTAAGAATAGTTTTATCAATTGTGGTATTATCAAGTGAATCATTTGTGAAGTATTAATTCTTCTACTCATCATTCTATTTCCATTTGGTTAAAGCGTATATTCGATCTTCGGTGACTTCGATTTTAATTAGACGATTTTCCGGGAAACTTCCGCAATACATTTTCAATTAATTTTTGAAAAGTAAATTTTGAAAAAGGGATCTATTCAACCCCCCTTCTAGATCCGCACTATCGTCTAACATCCCCCGTAAGCACCCTTGCATCGATAGGAAATGTGAGGACGAAATTAGGTCAGGAGTTGAGTTGTGAATCTTTGGCCCGAACTTCATTGAAATCACCTTCAGGCCCTAGCGTAACCCTGGATCTAAATTTGATACTCTTCCTTTTCTATTATGTGGAGTTCTCGAGGAAATTAGAGATCTAATTATGCCAAATTGCGACAAAAATAGAGACTTACTGAATCGATTATGGAATATCTCCATACTCCTCTAAAATAGTAAGAATTCATGTCTATAACTTCTTCGTTCTCAAATGAGGTTAGAGAGTAAACGTGAATTTATGGAAATTATAGGAATCAAAAATAGATTCCCACATATAGTGACCCTATTGTGTTCAGGAACTAGAAATGGATACAATTGACAAACTGATGATCTTGAACGGTGGCTCTGATCTCCTTTACGAAGTTGTGTAACATCCCCCCCACAAGTCAATCCCAGCACTGCCACCTCACGATCTTGTCTAATCCCCTCTCTAGTAGAGTTTTTGCCTTCCGTGGGAATCGAACCTTGTACCCTGGGGTTCAAGTACATGTTCAATCCATTCCCACTACCAATTTACTATCTTAATTGGTAGTGGGAATGGATTGAACATGTACTTGAACCCCAAGGTACAGGGCTCGATTCTCGCGGAAGGCAAAAACTCTACTAGAGAGGGGGATATAGAAGATCGTGAGGTGACAGTGTCGGGATTGCCTTGTGGGGGACCGAGCTGTTACAAAAAAAGTACTAGCTCAGTTGGTAGTGGGAATGGATTGAACATGTACTTGAACCCCTAGGATACAAGCTTCGATTCCCACGGAAGGCAAAAACTCTACTAGAGAGGGGGTAGAGAAGATCGTGAGGTGGCAGTGTTGGGATTTCCTTGGGGGGGGGGGTCCGGGCTGTTACAAGGTGCATGGTGGACTTGCATGGTTAGCACTCTGACACTTAAGTCAATTCAAGATTTATGATGAGCATAGTGTTTGAGAAGAAGGATGGGCGTGAGGGAGAGAAGAGAGAAGACGATATAGGGTTTTTAACCCTTTGGTTTTTTTTTCTGTTTAAATCTTTATTTATTAATTTAGGTTGACATAAAGAAGAGAATTGATGAAGAATAAAAATAAATAAATGGGGATTAGTATTCTTTAATGCGCCATGAGGAAGCAATTAACGCCATAATGTCCACCGTTAATTCAAAACTAGGAAGATTCTTCTCCTTAGTGTCCACTCCGGCGGTGACACTTGTCACCGTCCGGTTGGACCGCAATGTTTTCCTCACATGTGTATCCCCCACCATAAGAACGATGCATCCCTAACACCTGGAGCCTCCATCAATTCAACATGTGTGAATCAATAGATCACGGCTGGGATTAGTCTCCCTAGTCAAGAGAGTTGACCGAAAGTCTATGTGATGGACCTCCAGGCTCCTGCGCATTTGGGCCGTGCCAGCAGGCTTTTCGCACCCCCCATGCGCGAGCCCAATCGTTTTTTTAAACTAAAAACATTTCTATTTCCACCCCCCTTTATTTTCTATCTTTTCTTAGTTTTTGTTTTAACACCATTTCAAATTAATTCTATAAAAAATACTAAAACATAAAATAAAATTCTACAAAAATTATAGTAGACTTTTAATTCAATTTAGAACCTTTCCCAATTTTTTACTTTCTGAATTTTGATATTTTTCAATTTAATTTCGATTTTTCATTTAATTGTTTTTAGATTGAATTCTCACATGAACACATAATTTTGTACATTTTATTTCTCCCACTTCCTGTAACATTTTTGGCCCATTCTTTTTGCTATGATTAGAGGACAAATAATAGAACCTAGAATATTTTTGGTGTATTTTTTAGGACATTTTATTCACTGTTTGGGCAGTGTGATTTGTGTAAAATTATGATTGAACTTTAGATAAGTTTAAGTGACCATTTGACATAGTTAGACTTTGAATTTTTAGGAGATTTTTTAACACAATGTTATAATCAGTTTAGAGACCCTAGGGAATTAATTTCATATTTTTTCCAGGACTTTTGATATTTTTGTCATCTTAATTCATTTCCATCATATTATTGCACATGCATTTTCATTTCATTTACTAACAATTTTCTTTTTGTGCAAGGTATTTTACGAGGATTTGCTTATGGACTTGGATTGTGTTTTATTATGCCTCGATTATATGTTTGTGGATTTTACTTTGTGATATAACACTTGTATAGTTTCTATAACTAGGATAGAAAAGATAAAACGAATCGATAGAAAACCAAAATCTCAAAAAAACAAAATAAGATACTCGATCCAACGTCAAGTAAATTCCAAATAAATAAATAAGTTTCATGTGACTTTAGGATTCCTCGATTACCATCGCTCTATTCCATTACACCAAAAGAAATCCTTGTATGGTGCACACCATAAGTCATGCGTCTCAGCACCATGCAATCGACCCACCCGATCCATCGTTTCATCTCATTTACGTTTCATACGCGTTTTTACCCCCCATGACTTAGGAGGACCATATTGCTCATTATTACTTTTTGTACTTGCATTTCTAGTTTAATATCTCTTAGTTAGATTTAATCTTTCAAACCTCATTAACCCTATGTCATCTTTAAACTCAACTAACTCAGAGTAAGTCTAGTTTCCCTTAGAGTTTTCCCTTTTTATAACTTGAGTGTCACTTCTCATCTTTAAGAAAAATCAAAACACTTAATAAAGGAAAATGTGTACAATGCGCCACGAGCCTTAAGCTATACGGGAAATGATTAGTGGAGGTCTCCTCCACTCTTCTAGGATGCTTTACAAACGTTCCATTGGGGACGATCTTGGAAAGTATTCGCTCATGTGTCATAGTCTTTAGTGTTGTACATACAATAAACACAAGTTCAAAAACACTTCTAAAAGACAACAAACCAGGACACCACGTCTTCTCTTTTCATCTCATACTCCTTGCGGACGAACATGACTTGTCTCGACAGTTCAAACAGCGATACGGTAAACACCCTCGAGTCAGAGCCGGTAACACCTGAGCTAGAGCTATGGCAACGTCATCCTAAAAATCACAAACAAGTTCCCGCCTTAGTTAGACGAACTACGGCATCTCTGATCTTCATTTATCCCGATGAGGTACGTAGGCAGTGGGGTAGGGCCCATTCGAGCACAATCTTTATGTTCCCTACATTTTCCCCCATTATTTCCATCTTTCAATTCCATTTCGATCTCATTTCATTTCCATTCCAGATAGCCATTCTTTCATTCAAAACAGCATCGTATTATTTCTCACCCTTTGAAAACAGACTTATAAGCGTGGATCCCGTCGGGTACGACGGACGGATTGGGGTGCTAATACCTTCCCAATTCGTAACTGACTTCTGGACCCAGATCTTTGGTTCGCAAGGCCTCATCCTTTTCCTTCTTCTTTAGGTTTGTGCAACATTACCTTTCCCATTCCATCGGGATAAAAATGTCTGGCTGACGACTCTACCTTTTCCGCGCCACTTTCGCGTTTGTACTAGGATGAAAATCCCGGGAGCGACACATAGTGAAAAATAAAAAATCAGAGATTATACCTTACTTTTATCGTGTGAACTTATTTTATATCTTAGGCCAAGTGGAATGGATTTGAGATGGATTAAGTCTGGGTCATTTGGGCCTTTGGTCGGTCCAGAACAATTACCATAAAATTGTATCCTTGAAGTTCTTAAAAGATCTGAATAATGAGCTTAACATGAGTAGAGTTTTGTCCCCATCATCAATCCTCACCTCAATATTATCTAAATCATCAATGATCTTGTAAAGTTTTATTAAATGTTCAACTATAGATTTATTATCTGCCATTCGAAATGATTTGAGTTGTTGTTTGAAACATAACATGTGTGCCAAAAATTCGATCATATACAATGATTCAAGTTTTTCAACTAGTCAGAGTCTTCTCCTTGCCATATCCCTTATAACTTTGTCCCTGAGACATAAGATAATGACACCCTTAGCGTTATCCACCATATTGGTCTTCTATGCTTATGTTAGGCGTGCATGAATTGATGTTTCACCCTTCAATGTTTCAATACACTTTTCTTGAGTTAAGATTGCTTGCATTTTCATTTTTCACAGCCCAAAATCGTTGTCTCCCAAAAACTTCTCTATCTGTCATTTAGAATCCATGGTGTTCAATTGTAAATAAAATCACTTATCTCAGAATGTGCCTCACTTATTTTGAAAACTGTAACTATTCTAATGATTTTTTTAATAACTTCAAATACAACAAGATACAAATAATAATGGTTATCAAAATTTATGGCCTAAAGCAACACACTAACAAGTTAAAAGTGAAGAAAATTACACAAAATACTAGAAGAAGATAAAAAAACAATAACACAGAGAAATTTATTTACCCATTTCACTCAAATCGATCAACTCTTTGAGAGAGAGATTAGTTGTGCAATTTACCATTCTTTCAAAAATTATTAAAGAGATTAAAAAAATTATAAGAAAATAATCACCCAAATTTTCAAGAGCAAACTTTATTTTCTATACAAATATTTCTCAATATTTTTAACTCTATATATAAATCACATAAGTCCAAAAAAATTTAAAATTGTTTTTCAACCCTCTTAGATATCTATAAGAATTTTCCAAATTCCAAGAACTCTAAAGGATTTTAAGCACATCGGCAAATGATAAAAAAATATCTAGAATTTCAATGGATGATAGTGATGATGCCAATGAACACCTAACACCTTAAATTAAAATATATTTGAGATTTTTCCAGCGTTTACAATGTGGAATTAGTTTCATTTTATTATAAGATTTATACATTAAAAATGCTTCTCACTCTTCGTAGTAGTCATTCCATCTCTTATAACAGAGTTGGTTTAACTAATTATCTTGCTATCTATGTAAGCATTTCGTTGTTGCACAATAGTAATTGCATAGAATCTTAAACAAAATAATTTATGACATGAAAAATATTAAGAGGATGTTATGCTTTTCTATCAATATTTTTCTGGTGTGCGTATACACGACCTAATGGTGAAATATTTGGGTCTTAAGAGTGTGACCTGGTGTGTTTGTTTTTATAAATCGAACCAAAACTAAATTTGAATCCAAACATCTAGTTAAATTGAAATCCAATAAACGAATGAACAAATTTCAATATTCTTGGAACAAATGAACATATACAACATAATCAAAGAATTAAGCACTAGCTTCACACTTCCTATATAGTATTTACACTACAAAACCAACCAATATATGTCTAATCATCATCTTCAAAAACATGCTATTAGCACCCCTAGCATCACCAAAAGACCCTCCATATATGTCCCTTTACTTTGAGCAAGATTTAACACCCCATAAGTGGAGATAAGGGTGACAAAGGAGGCACACTAAAGATAGTTCCCATAACATCAGTATCCCAAAACCCTTTCCAACATGAAGGAGTCAAAGGACAAACCGAAACTCCTTCTTCTTTCTTCACTTGCTTATTGTTACTACTACTACTTTTGATCTCAATTTCACTGTAATTTCCTTCATCTCTTTCTCTTTTCTCACCAACTTTTATGTATTTTGAGGTAGAAAGTGAAACTGATGATTCTTCTGCAGATTTATCAGTTGCAACATCTAGAGGAAAGTTCAATATGGCCTTACTTCCTCTCATCTGAAAAGCAGCTTTATCATAAGCTTTTGCAGCTTCTATGGCTGTGTCAAATGTTCCAAGCCACACCCTTGAACCTTTTCTATTAGGGTCACGGATTTCCGCAGCAAATTTCCCCCATGGTCTTCTTCTAACACCTCTATAGTGCTTATTATCCTCTTGAATGTTTTGTCGTGGGAGAGGTTTGGTTATAGAAGGAATTTTGATGTTCACCAATGAGGGTTTACGGTTGCTTAGATTGGAGGATGATCTTGGAGGCTTAGAGAAAGATGTTTGTGTCATGTTATTGCTAGGTTCTAGGATGTTTGAGGACCAAAAACTGAAGGTGGACTCAAAGGTTTGGTCCATAGTACTTGTGTTTTTTTTTCTTTTTCGGAGAAATTAAGAAAGGAGTGTTCTAGATTTAGAATGGAGTTAGAGAGAATAATTTGTTGAGTGGAAAATAAGGAGTGAAGAGTAAATAAATATGATGGAGTTTTAATGGAAGAAATGATGAAAAGGTGAGTTCTATGGAGATTCCAAGATGGAGAGAGGAAGCATCGTTTGGTTAAATTATTGTCTTTTCTTGGTTGTTTTTCAAATGTTAACTTGACTTTGAGGTAACAATGGGGGCCCACAAGTTTTAATAAAAATTATTCTTCCAAGCTACTTCCTAACTTGTATTGTTTTGCCTATGGTTTTGGGTTTTGGTTGATTGATTTGGAATGTATAAGAATAGTATACTAGAGTAGGAGTTCCTTTACAAGATATATATTGACTTTTATATATCATAGTCCTCCAAAAACAAACTTGGACTTAAAAATCTATTTATTAATTGATTTTTGGAGAACTATGTCTATATTGATACATATTTGAAAATTTAAAAACAATTTTAAGAATAATATGATATAACATAATATTTTTTTAAATATCAAATAATATTAAAAATATATATGTAACCCTCCAAATCTCCATATGCAAAAACTCTATAAAAATCAAGGGTTAAATATGTATAAGGTCTCTGAAAATATCTCCACTATTAAGTTTAGTTTCTCTAAAAATTTCCTTTAAATTTTGGTCCTCCAAAAGTTTTCTGTCTCTAACTATGGCTCCTCCTCTTAGTTTTCACCAACGGAGGATGACATGACGCGTTAGTTAGGTTTTTTTTTCATTTGTTGATGTGTTATGTATTTTTCACGATGATAATTAACACTTATAGTCAATTTGAAGTTGAACAATCATCGTTCAGCTTCATATTCAGTCCATTTCAACCCATTTGTGTCCTAGTCTTCCTCAATCGTTTTCATGATATTCGTTGTATTCAAGGGATAACGAAGCTATGTTGCAGTGGTCCCAAAGAGAAAGTGTATGAAGCTTAGTTGTAGTCACATGTATGTTTCTTTGTCGCATCCTTGATGTAGTGTTTACTATTGATGTTTACCTTTTTTTCTATACAAGTGGTCCCATTACTATTAATTCTTAGTTTGATTGTTGTAATGACATAAATAACTTGGCATAATATTTATGTTTATCGAAAGTAAAAATTAGGGTTAGTTGTTGTTTATTCTGAAATGGTAAAAATTAAAGTTAGGTTAATTTATGTTTATAGGGGTATGGATAAGTTCACAATTGTATTTTACACTAAGGGTTGTTTCGTAAAAGACACAAACCTAAGATATTATGGGGAGATGTAAATGCTTTTAGGGGGCAAGATCCTGATTTTTTGTCATTCTTTGAGGCTTGTGATGTAGTCAAGGTAATTGAACCTGAGTTTGATTATAATTCTGTTAGGATGTGGTGGAAGCATGAACAAGGGAGCCTTGAACAAGACTTGAACCCCTTTAAGGATGATGGTGATGCCTCTGAATTAGCCTTGTATACAGTAGCAAATAATTGTGAGATTTATTGTGAGCCTAAAACTGAAGGTGAGGATACCTTTATGGAAAGTTTTAGAATGAGAGGAAAGGGAGTGAAATGTGATGGAAATGTTGATGTTTTGAGTGAATCTAGTGATGAAAGCAGTGATGATTCAATGGTAGGTGTTCATTTTGAGGATAATGAGGAAGAGAGAATGACTGGTTTTGATGAAGGTTTAGATGATGTATTTATTAATGATGTTGATAGAGAGCAAAACATACCAGTTGTTGCAACTGATGAGGGGAATAGTCAGCAAGATAATAAGGTACATATCACTCAAGAATGGGCAAGGAACATGTTATTGAGGATGAATACATGACAGATGAACTTGACAGTGGTGGTGATGATGATAGTTGTGATGAAAGACCATGCATATTGAGGTTTAGTGAGGAAGAATCTTTGAGCAAAGATTTTGTTTTTAAAGTTGGTATGAAGTTATCTTCTTTAAGACAGTTCAAGGATGTTATCCTAGAACATAATGTCTTGAATGGGAGGGAAGTAAGGTTTGAAAAAAATGATGTTGTTAGATGTAGGATAGTATGCAAGGACAATAAAAAATGTGACTATATTGTGTTATATAGCAGGGTTCTTACATCAACCATATATAGGATCAAAAATTTGTTTGCAAAGCACAAGTGTGGTAGGAAATTTTATAATAGAAATGCTAGAGCAGAGTAGGTTGCAAAAGTGATTGTGGAAGGTTTAAAGAATAACTCTAGAATGAGGTTAAATGAGGTAGTGATTGGTGTTAGAAAGAGGTATGCAAGGAGATGCCATGGTGTAGAGTTTTCAAGGTAAGACAAATAGCAAGACATATTGTTGAAGGTGACTTAAGCAAACAATATAGTCTATTATGGTCTTATGGTGCTAAATTAAAAAGGGCCTCACATGGAAATACATTTAAGATTAATACATCTGCTCTAAGTGAAGGTTTGAAACCAAGGTTTGAGAGATGATATATGTCATTTGATGGAACTAAGAAGGCTTTGACTAAGGCATGTAAACCATTCATTGGCTTGGATGGATGCCACTTGAAACACAAATAGGGTGGAATTATTTTGATTGCTTTTGATAGAGACCCTAATGACCAATACCTTCTTATTGCCTTTGTTGTGGTAGAAATGGAGACCAAAGACTCTTGGAGCTGGTTTATGAAGTTGTTAATTGAAGACATAAGTGATGGAAGGTGGTGTTTCATTCCTGACCAACAAAAGGTATTCATGATATTTTACATTAATTTGATGCAAATGTTGTTGTTATATGTTATATTACATTTATTTAATATAACAGTTGTTATTCTTTGTTAGGGGGTCTGGTCCAAATATTTGAAGAAGAGTATCCTGCATATAAACACAGATTTTGTTTAAGGCATTTATATGCCAACTTCAAGAAGAAATTTGGTGGAGCGACTTTGTTCAGAGATTTAATGATGGTTGCTGCAAAAGCCACTTACTTTGAGGTATATGAGGCAAAAATGCTTATGATAAAAGAGGTTAGTTTGTCGGCTTATGAATGGATAGAGGATATTCCAAAGAACAAATGGTATAAGCATGCTTTTGCAATTTTTTCTAAGTGTGTTGTCTTAATGAATAACCTGAGTGAATCATTTAATGCAACAATACTGTTACAAAGGGATAAACCTATCATTACAATGTTTGAGTGGATTAAGAATGACTTAATGGGTAGGTTTGCAACGCTTAGGGAAAATGTTGAATCTTATAAAGGCCAAATAATGTCAAAACCCTTGAGGAGGTTGGATAGGGAGATAGAAAAGAGTGCTAGCTGGATAGCTACATATGCTGGCAAGTTGACATTTTAAGTAACCCATGTTTTATTTACTGATAGCTTCGTTGTTGATTTAGAAAAACAAACTTGTTCTTGCAACTTTTAGGAGCTTATAGGTATCCCCCTGTAGACATGTTGTGGTTTCCATATATAGGAAAGTAGATGACCATGTTAAGTATGTGCATAAGTGTTACCATAAAAGCACATATGAAGCATGTTACAATGAAGTTATCACTCCATTGAATGGACATAATAAGTGGCCCATGAATACCAATGAGGAAATGCTACCACCTATATTTAAATGTGGCCCATGTAGTCCTAAGAAACTAAGGAGGATGGAACAGGATGAAGGAACCAAACCAAATGGAAGAGGACAAATACAAACCGCAAATGCAAATTTTGTTTTGCAAGAGGTCATAACAAAAGGACTTATAAAAAACAAGAAAATTGTGCTTGTATCTGGTGCTACAACAAATGTTACTCAAGGGAGTGAAGAAATCCCTAGTCAAAGAAGTCAGGCTAATGTAACATAAAAAAAGGGTTTTCATACTTCACTATAATATTGTGCTCAAAACTTGTTATTAAGGTTTATATTGTAAATAATTTAATTTTACTTGTTTACTGCAGGGGAGGCCTAAAAGTACATCAAACAAGGAGGAAAAAGATCATAAGAAACCAAATCTCAACAATCTTGTTACCAAATCAATAACAACCAAAATTAGGACATCAAAAAAACCTGTTGAGGCAAGTCAAACTGTTAAGAATCAAGCAACTCAGGAGGCATCCAATATAAATGTGAATGAAACAAATCATAATGATCATAATGAAGCAACTCAGGAGGCAGTAAATTTGAATGTGAATGAGGCAAGTCAGACTAATGTGAATCAATTAACAAAAGAGGTAAACAATGTGAATCAACCAATTGTTGAAGAAAGTGCTCCAACTGTCAAAGATAAGTCAACCACTTTGGATGAGACAATAGAGGCAATTCTCAGTGGTGGTGGTGTCTTGGATATTCAACCACTTAGGGTTGACAAATCACCACTTAAAGTATCTGAGACAAGGGGTCCCAAAGTTTTCCTTGGAAAGAAACCTAAACAGTCCAAGAAAACATCATTTAAGCCACATGGTATAAGAACAAGTCTATCTAGGCCTAACAGCAGTGAACCAGTCAAATTTAGGACACAAAGTAGGTACAAAACAACTGATGATGTCAAAGATGAAAAAAGAAGCAGTGATAGGTTGAGGACATTAAAGGTTAAGAACATACCAGGTCCAGGAAAGAATGTTGAGGACCCTGTGGTTATACCTGAAGATGACAACATAACTGGGAAGGGTGCAACACAATGAAGGAACTGGTGTTTAGTTAACAATTATTATGATGTTTTGTTGAATTACTTATGTTAGTATTTTGTTGAACTACTTATGTTAGTATTTTGGTTACTTTTGATGTAATCTACTGGTTAACTTTTGGTGTAATCTACTGGTGTACTAAACTTTGTTGGATGCAATCGAATTATGATATTTTGGTTACATATTGTCTTCTGTTAACTTGGGTACAAATCTAAAAGTCAGATGAAAGCAATAAACCCCTAAACTAAACAACAATGAGTCAAAAATTAACAACTAAAACCAAATTTCATTTCATTCAAACATTACATTACAATATCCATTGCAAATATTTCAAACTTATAACTAAAACCAAGTTTCTTGATCATACCAAATCAACTATACAAATATTTCAGAAATCTTAACAATTATATAAGGACACTTCAACAACTACACCTAAAATAAAATACATGTTTATCAAAACTGAAATAATAACACAAACATTCTTCAATTTTCCATAAAATCCCTCTGCCTTGAGCTTCAACTTCAACCTATTGTGTTTCTTCAGTGAAGCTTCATACAGTTCCCTAACTATTTTCAGAATTTGAATATTCCTTTCATATTCTGCTTCCAAGTCGTGAACAACATCCTTCTCTTCTGCAATTTCATCATCCCAAATGAACAAATTACATGTACCCCGATTTTTCCAGATTGAACATCTCCAAAACAACCTCCCTTGATCTGTTCCCGTCTTGCACTTGTATTACACCATCGCATTATTGCAGTAATATTTTTTAAATTCACGTTGTGAGATTGTCTTGCTTGACCTAGTTGATGTAGACATGACAAAGCTAAATAGGGTGACTAACGAAAAACTCGAGGAGCGATGATGGAAGAAGAAGGTTGCATAAAGAAGGTAGATGAAGGGGGTAAGGATGAAGACGATAATTGTTATGGAAAAACGGGTCTTATGAAGAAGCAAAATTAGGGATTCCACGTACCATTATTAAATCCAGTCTGACATGGATTCCATGTAATACACATTTGACACATACATTACACAACTGGCACGCCATATCATTCTTTGTTCGTGGAAACTAACGGGAGGGACCACAGTTAGAGACAGAAAACTTTGGGGAGATCAAAGTTTGAAGGAAATGTTTAGAGGGATTAATCTTGAATGTTCGGATATTTATAGGGAACTTATACATATTTAACCCAAAAATCAATTCAAAAACAAACTCTATAAGCTAGCATGTTGATTTGTCTAAGACCCATGTTACGGGTTTTATATATGTGCTACCACTTGTTGTGTTGTGTTGATTTTCCGTTATTCTTTTAAAGTTAAGACTTATTTGCTTCTAAATATTTCAATGTAGCGCGAAAAAATTAGAAAGTTAGTGGATAACATCATCAAATTACTTGTTGAATCATTCATCTCGTCTCATTAAAGCATCATTAGCGGAGCATCATTTCCCCAGTTAGGTAAAATCATCATGTTTTAACTGCAATTGATATGAGTCAAAATTATGCAAAATATGTAGGTATTTATTAATTTATTTTATAAGCAAACAACATTAAAACCTTTGATTTATTAATTTTAGGCAAAATACCATTTTTGTCCCTTAACTATCAGTCATGGTTCACTTTGGTCCCTTATCTTTTTTCCGTATCAAATTGGTCTCTTAATTTTCAAAATGATGCAAATCAGTCATTACCGTCTACTCCATTAGTCAACGTCTATTAAAAATATATGTGGCACATTTGACCAACTACTATGACGGAGTTAACGTCAGAAAAGCCAACGCTTAAAACTATTTCTGGAAAAATCCCCAGCTCCAACCCTAATTCCAAATCAATGAGTTCCAAATTTCCTTAAGCCTAATTCAAATGATTTCTTCAGTGAACGGAAAAATTCAAATCCTCTAATCATCTTCACAATTCCTTGATTCTTCAACCTCCTTCATCATATTATCAAACCTGAAAAATTCATAAACATCATCCAAATTCCTCTTAAATTAATGTTAAACCTCAACACACAATTCTTCATGGTCTTCAATCCACAAAACTCACCACAAATTCCACAATAAAAAATCTGCAGAAACATTCACAACCGATTTGCACCAAATTATTGCAAGTTAATAACTGATTCAAATCGCACAACAATCCCAAATGAACAACATGAACCATGAGAGAAAGATGAATTTGAAGAAAGATTGAGAAAGCAAACTGAGTGAGAGAGCAAGATCACAAATCTGATTTGAAGCGAGAGGAAGAGAATTATGGCGGTTTTGATGCTTAACGATGATCACTGAGCGAATTTAAGAGAGATTGAGACGGGAAAGTTAACGACGTTGCAATTGAAAGATTAAAGGTGAACAATGTCACTGTGTTTCTCTATGAAGAAGAAGTAATCATTTATTCCTTTTTTTTATAATTTTAATTTTACATTTGGTCTTTTTTTTAATATTTCATTTTTTTAAAGAAAGGTTGGAATGGTGATTTATTGGGCTTTCAATTCCATTGTGAACCTTGCTACTGCACACAATGATGAATGTTCCTCTTTGATTGGTAATTTCTGAAATTAGGGTTGGAGTTGGGGAATTTTCCAGAAATAGTTTTAAGCAACCATTTTTCTGATGCTAACTCCATCACAATAGTTAGTCTAATGTGCCACATAAATTTTTAACAGGCTTTGACTAACGGAGTAGACGGCAGGGACTGATTTGCATCATTTTGAAAATTAAGGGACCAATTTGGCACAAAAAAAGATAAGGGACCTGTAATACTGTGGGAGAACTGACTTTATGGTTTTTGTTTTTACAAAAACAATGTTGCGGATAGCAAGATTCACCACCAACTTTTCTTTTATCCAATTAGGAAAGGTGGAAAAGAACAGGAAATACCTTGGTTTAGATTTTGAGTTCGGGGGGTAGGTTATACAAAGGGAAGATGTTAGCACCCTTTGTATCCATAGTTATCCATGGGCTCTTAATTGCTTAGCTCATTTTTTTTTGTTTGAAAATATAGTGGTGGTATGTTTTGGGAAAAGGGCTCAACTTTGTAAAGATTCTCGTATGAATGTATACAAAGTGGTTTTTTGGAAGGTTTTTGAAAGTGTGAGGTGCAAAGAGTAATTTTTCTTTGAAATTGTGAGCAAGCAGTTAAGGGTTTCCTACCTACTCAAGGTCATTCATGTTATTTTTTGTTCCTTAGAGATAAGATTGTCTTTATTATTGGTTAGAAGGTAATCTTATCTTTGGATGTAGGGGACAGGTGTATGGTCATCGTATGGTCATAGAAGGCAACCTTGTAAAGGTATCTTAGCAACTCGAAGGGACTATCATCATTTTCTGTAGGGTCAAGATCATTTATTCGAAGGCAACTTTGAAGGGACAACAAGGAACTATGATCTTTTTTGTAGGGTCATCGAGTGACGAGATCATTTATTCGTAGGCAACTCGAAGGGTCATCGAGGGACTATGATCTTTATATCGAATAGACTTGATGGTTTTTTTTATTTAGAAAACTTTGTTAAGACACCTCTACATTCAAGGGACTTAACCATTTTTATTAAGGCAACAAATAGTGATTCCCTAGAGGTGTATGTGTGAATAGTGTATCGTATACAGTTATTTCATCTTTTGGATTAGTGGGCTAAGTCCAATTTGATTTTGCATACAGGTTTTTTCACACTCTATTATTACTAACCATGCAATTTAATATTTGTGGAAATTAAAAGCGGAAAATAAAAAAAAAACTAAACTATTACATCATGGGGAGGGGATACATAGTTTAAATCGGGGAGTGCGAAAAATAAAAGTGTGGAAAATTAAATATTACAAAACAATTAATAATCCTATACACTTGTTCTAATAAAAATAAATGATAAAAAATAAAATTGGGACGAATAATAGTGAAGAAAGAAGAAATATTGGAGAATTTGATTAAAATCGGTTAATTGAATTTTCGTTAAAAAAATGAGTTTTTTAATGATTTTTTAAAGTATAAATCATATTAATTTAATTATGAAAAAAAATATTTTTTTATGTATTTATTTTATTTACAAAAGAAAAAGAAAAGAACTATTACCCTTTTTAAAAAAAATTATTATTGGTTAAAAAGATTATTAGTTATTAATTTAATTAATTAAAATAAAAATAAATGAAAAAAGGGTTAGAAAAATAGGAAAATCAAGAATAAAAGAGCCAAAAAAAGGGGGAAAGGTGCGGGCATTGGGTTTCAAACCCAGGCCCTGAAGGTTGCATGCGTATTCCTTAGCCACTAGACCATTTGCCTTCAGCGTGATATGAAACAGAAACACACAATTAAATAATAAATTTGAATGATATCCAGGATCAACCAACCAACGTGCGCCACCTAATCGTCTTCTTCCTTGGACCTATATGTTATTAGCTATGATTTTGCTTCCATTTAGCTACGATTTTTTCATAGCTAATTGACCTAAAAAAATCAAAATCATGAAAACGCACGTTATAATAAATCAAGACCATCCATTCTTACTAATTTGGACCCTAGGAATTCAATGGTGGTGTCTGTTTGGCCAAAAAATGCTTGTACAAGAAGTTTCGAAGGATGAAAGGTTTATGCCCTAACCATGGCACTTCTTCATACTTACACCTAAACCTGAAAACAATGGATCTAAATGATCCTAAACATCAAGTTAAATGCATATATGAATAAAACATCAATGGAAATAGCATATAATAAGAGATTTGGAAAAGATAAAAGTGAGAATGATGGCCATGCATGTAGGTCGTGTTTCACGAGTTTTCAACCTTTAACAATGGTAGGGATTGCCTCCTGGAACCTCCTTGAGGATGTTTGGTCGTGGAAAAGTGATGGAAGCTTGCTACAAAGTGTTTTGGTGGTTTGCCCTAATTTACCTTCTTTTTTTAATTTCTCTAGGATTTCTTTTGCATGGGTTTCGTGTCTTTGACTTATGGAGATGATGAGTACTTATAGAGGGTGTAATTTAGGTCAGAATTTGGCCTTGGGTGAAAGAGATTTGATTTGATTTTCAAAGGTAATTCCAATCTATCTATTTTTAAATATTTGATCATGATACACTTCCTCTTTGGTCTTGCACGAATTTTGGATCCATATAATGATAATAAACATCAAAATTTGATCCCAAAATAAACCATGGATCAAATATTTGATTTTTCAATATTTATTTTAATTAAAATTGAATTTAAATAAATTAAATCCAATAAAATATAAAATAAACATAAAAAATCAGAATATATGATTTATGGGTCGTGGATCATCTCATGATTAAGTTTGGATTATAAAAATATGGGCCCATTTGACAAAAACTTAAGTTTTGGTCATTATTTGCCTTATACACCTCCTCAAATTTTCCCAACTTCAACAATGCATAACTCTCTCAATTTTTATCCCATGGATGTGTTCTTGGACTCTTTAGAAATATTAGAGTGTCCTCTAATTACTCCTTTTTGTCCCATGTCCATTTGGTCTTCCATGTTCAAGTTATGAACTTTTGAAAAAAGATGACTTTTGTTGACTTTTTAAAGGACCTATAATGTCTTGGCTCATATCTCTCAAATGAAGCATTTCTGGCCTTGGCTTGTGAGACCCAAAGTTGTAGGGAATTGAATTTCCTTCAAAATGAGCTTTGGATGGGAAATTTCTGATGAAATATGTGAAAGTTAGAGCTGGTCAAAGTACAATTGACTTTCTCCTTAAGAAACCCTAATTTAGTAACTTCTGACTTTTGATGAATTTGAGGTTTTCTTGATGAATCATGATCAATCCTTGATCAAATGATGCATTTTACTTCATAATCTTGATGTTGATGAAAAATCTTGAAGTTTGACTGTATGTTGACCACAATTGACTTTTTGACCAAATTAACTGATTTTTGATTATCTGAGCATCTGACTGACCAAACTTGTAGGGCAATCCTTGAAAATTGACATGAGGATCCTTTGAAGTATATGGTATATCATGAATTCCACTTGAAGCTTCGGAATTCTAATTTGCTTTGAGAAATTCAAAACCCTAATTTAAGATCCATTGCTTAGAATGAGGTTTTGTCTGATGAAACCTTGAATCCCTTTGAGCAATTGAGAATCTTATGACCATTAGGAGAACTCTTGAGACATATTGTCTTGAAGATGTGAGGAAAAATTTTGGGGTACAACCGGACCAAAGTGAACCATGACCTATAGTTAAAGGACAAAAAATGGTATTTTGCCTTAATTTTACTTGCCCAATTATAAACAGGTGAAAAAAATGAAAAACCACCTAGCAACATACAAAGACCTTACTAAGACCATTTTCCTACAAGCAAGGCTCGTTAGGTTAGGCCCATGGACGTGCTAGACGATCACATACAAGATTAAAGTTCAAGACTAAATAACTTTGTAGTGAAGAAAGGGTTTGTGCGTTAAGCAAAGATGAGCGGTGCATTTAGCAAGTTAGGGCGACGAGAGCTAGTTATAGGGTGGGATGGTAATGCTTAACAAAGAAGAAAGTAGATGAGCTAGGTGAAGATGGACGGTGCGCCTAGCGAACCTACCTTTCTCATGCTTATAAATAAGAGGTCCATGTTCAACTCTAAGGAAGTTTCACTAGATTCGATGTTTTATATAAAGGTAGTAGATTTACCTTGGTCTCAATAAGAGAATTGGATAAGGAGATTAAAGGCGGAAGCAGTGCTTAAGAGATCATTGCAGATGGTATTCTAAGTTTGTTTTCTTGAGATTACATGTAGAACTACGATGAGTGAGCGTATCTAAAAATCTCTTTGTTGATAGTAGATATAGTCATAATATATTTATATTTAATTGCATTCATTTTATGTAATTATACTTAAAATTTACTATTGATGATTCTTCATTCTTATTTTAGATTAGTTACCTAAAATATATTTTCGTTGTACGAATTAACATATGAGAGGTGTTAGTTGTTATTGTCGTACCTAGAAAAATACAATCCTCGCACTGACCGCGGAACAAATTAAACAATAGAGTCGCCACCTAATTCTATTTATTCTAACGAAAGAAAATGAAGATATAGTTAAAACCAACAAGGAAAGAGCATGGTCTTTGGAACCAAATTTTAAGTTCGGGAGTCGGTTACGCAAGAGAAATGGATTATCACCCCTTACGTCTGTTGTACTCAACGGGAACCGCTTATTCTAGTTTGTGATCGAGTTTTAACCTATGCTATTGTCTTCTTCTTAAAGGTAAATGGTATGGAAGATGGGTGGTTTTGTTCCTAGGGTGCTCGGAAATAATTAAGATTCATGTACCTATATATTCCCTCGTGCAAGGAGAAAATCAGAGCCTCGTAGTTCGTGGTACTACGGTTGGTTGGTTGTTTGTTTTATGAGGTGTCAATTTATCACACACGAGTAAGGAAACTCGCACCCAAAAAATTTAGGCAAGTCACCAAAGATTTAATGTCCTTCTTCTTCACCTTGTTTCGATAGTTATTAAGTATTTTGATTATCTAAAACCACTTGACGTTGGATCAAGGGTTTGGATCTATAAGTGACTTCTTGATCAAAGAGAAGGTCGATTGTGAGGCACAAAGCGCTCGAAAAAGGTGAATGCAAATGGAGTGTAAGGGTTGATTGGTTACGTAAGATCAAGTCCTAGTTCCCAAGAGGATGCATAGTGTTGCACCCCAAAATTTGCCCTCACCAAGACAAGAAATTATGTACTAAGGTGTACCAAGAAGTTCACAAGGTTCACAAGATATATCATGAGGTTCACAAGGTTCACAAGGTTCACAATTAGTCAGAAAGTTTGACAATTCCCTCAGACAATGCATCCCCCTAAGCAAGGCATCCTAAACTAGGGTTTTGGCTTTCATCAAGCTAAATGGACTTCCAAGACTTCAAGTGAGCTTCATAGCATCCTATATGTGTTCAATAATCCCCATGTCAAGTTTCAAGACTTTCCCAAAAGATTTGCTCAGTCAGATGATCAGATAGGCTAAAATCAGGCAAAGCAGTCAAAAAGTCAAACTGAGGTCAACTGTGGTCAAACCAAAGTCAAACTTCATGATTTTTTGCCAACATCAATTATATGAAGTAAAATTCATCATTTGATCAAGGGTTGATCATGATTCATCAAGGAGATTTCAGATCATCAAGAATCAGGAGTTTCTAAATTAGGGTTTTCACAGGAAAAGTCAACTGAACTTTGACCAGCCATAACTTTCACATGCTTCATCAAAAAATTTCCATCCAAATCTCATTTTTAAGTAAATTTAATTCTATACAACTTTGTGTCTCACAAGCCAATCCCAAAAATGCTTCATTTGGAAGGTATGAGCTAAGACATTATAGGTCATTTTAAAAGTCAACAAAAAGTCAACAACTTCCAAAGAGCATAACTTGAGAATGGTAAAAGATATGGACATGAGACCAAAGAGGTTGATTAGAGGACTCTTTAAGATTTCCAAAATGTCCAAGAACACCTTCATAGCCTTAGAATTGAGGGATTTGTGCCCTTGCAAAGTTGGGAAATTTTTGAGAGGTTTATGAAGCAAATGGGGTCTTAGAACCAAATTTCTCCAAATGGGCTTGCATTTTTATGACCCAAACACTTCCATGACATCATGCACGAATTAAAAATTATTTATTCATATTTTTATTCATTTTATTTTATTTATTATGATTTTTTACATTAAAAATCATTTTAAATCAAAATAAAATATAAAAATGTGAAGATTTGATTTGATTTTGGTTCTAGAAAGTCTTAATGTTCATTTAAAAGTGATTGATATTATACAAATTCAGATCATACAAAAATAGCAAGGTTATATAAAAAAAAATCAATCTTTGAAGGTGAATCTTTTTCAATCTCCATGGATCCAAAAGTCCAAAGGATGGACTGATTTCTTAACCTAATTCTATTCTATAATATATAAACAACATAAGACAAGCATGGCACACGAAATTGGCAGCCTCAAGAACAACATTCAAACTTCAAAAATTCAAGCAAAAAGTGTCATTCGGATTTGAGAATTTGGCCACTTTCAAAGAAAAACAAAGGTTGCATTAGCTTCCTTGATCCTCACTGATCATGATTCAATACTCATAAGCATCAAAATCATGTTATAATGGTTAAACCGGATGCATGTTCATGGCACTTTATTGATTTTCCGGTTACGACTATTCATGATGTTTTACTTGTTTTTGTTTAGCTAATATTGTTTGTGTGATGACATAGAAGCTTTCTGGGCAATTATTTTTGAGTTTAATCGCAGGAATCGTGAAAAGTCATAACTAGGGTTTTGAAATTGAAATTAGGGGTTTGCGATTTATGCTATATAAATGATTTTGAACATGATATTTGGATTGTATGAGACCTGGGCAAGATTTTGGTATCATTAATTTGGATGATTCGTGTCTGGATTGTATACTATTTGTTTCGCAGGTTTAGCTACGAAGACGAATTCGCAGGAAAATTTGTAGAAGATTTCGCAGGTAATTTCGCAGTACCAGAGGAAGAAGATGAAGTTCGTCTGACGCCAAAATTCAAATTGAAATTTTGTTTTATTATTTATATTATTATGGTTATCACATTAACACACACAGGCTGATGGTCCAGTGGTAAGTGAGGCGTTTGATATTGTTGAAAGCTTGAGTTCGAATCCTAGCTGGGTGCATTCTTTTTTTGGGCAATTTTCTTTTGTTTTTTCAGGTTTAATATATATTTAATGATCTTCATATCATAACACAAAGGGCTGCGTAACCTAGTGGATGGAGACTGAGTCTGGGAATGAGGGGGCAAGGGTTCAAACCCTACCCTCAGCATTTTGGTATTTCTGTCTTATTTTTTTTATTTTTTTTTTCTTATATTCAGTATTTAAAATTAATTATATATTCTTTATAACATTTTTTTTTCTAAAATAATTTTTTTTTAAAAAAATTAATATTATTTTATTATAATTTGTATATAAATTTTTCTTTTATATAATTTATAAATAATTTAATATTTTAATAATTTCTATTCATTAGTAACAATTAATTAATTCAATATATATTTTATTCCTAATAAACCCTAATTTCTAACCCTAATTTTTTTTCCTTAATACAAAACCCTAATTTTTATTTACCCTAATTTTCATTAACTTTAACATTTAATTTAATTAATTTTTGTTCTAATGTATAATTAAATAATTAATCATGTTTTGTAAATAGTTATTATATTGTTTATTATTATTATTCTAATTATCTTATTTTCTTTTAAAATTCTTTAAAATTGCTTATTTAACTTAAAAATATCCTCTTAAATTTTATATTCTTTATATTTGTTCTAACCTATTTTTCTTATGATTATTATTATTGCTAACCCTTTTAATTGTTATTTATTTATTATATATCTATTATTTAATTATTTCTATTATTATGTAAATGCGAAAGCCTTGTAATAGTCGTAGGTTTATTTTTGTCTTTATTTTATTGTTTATAAATATTTTTATTGCCATGGTTAGTAATAAGAGGGTGTGAACAACTAAGTGTAATTAAAATAATTTAGAAAACTAATTTAAACAAGATAAATATATGAATGCAAACACTCACACACGTAAGTCGATCTTTGATCGCCATCTCACACTTTCTAGGGTTACTCCTCATGTTGCCTAATTCTAAGGTCAAGTAAGGTGTCTTAAAGCAAAGTCCCCCCATTAATATCATCAAGTCCCTTTTAAGTTTATAAGATCAAGTCCCTTCGAGGTTGCCTACGGAATAATGATCTTGTCCCTTTCGAATAAAAGATGATAAGTCCCTACGAACTGCTAAAGACACCTTACAGTTGCCTAAATACAGATGTCCCTTCACATGTCCCTTATAACATCCAAGGTAATGACTACCTATTCCTTAATAATAGGGATAGTCTTATCATTGAAAGAACATATAAGAACAGTAAAGATTTAGCATAGGGTAGGTTCCTCTTAAGTACTTGCTCACTTTTCTTCAAAATACTTCATTACACTTCACATTTCAAACAAATTTTCAAAAACAAAGTCTTTATATACATCCATACGAGGATCATTATAAAGTACTTAGAATTTTTTTTAAACAGACTCTACACCTTTCTCAAAACAATTTAAAGTGAGCTAAGTAACTAAGAGCCCATGGATAACCATGGATATAAAGGGTGCTAACACCTTCCCTTTATATAAACTACCCCCCGAACTCAAAATCTTTTTAAGGTCTTTCCTGTTCTTGTATGTCCTTTCCTTTTGGATAAAATAAAAGTCGGTGGCGACTCTTGCTATCCGCAACATTTATAGAAAAGTCAGTTCTCCCACCGTGTTACACATAGCAAGCAAAACGAAAACCTAAGAGTGAGAGTGTGCGAGTGAAACCCCTTGCGTTAGACCAAGGGTTCGCGGAAGAAGCGAAAATGAGAACATAAACGATATACATCAGAATTGGGAGAGGGATACAAAAATAAATTACACGGGATTGCATGAAATAAAAGGGTTTATTGTATGGGTCTAAGAGGAAGCGTGTGTGAAGTGTCCTAAAACTATGCGAACCCGAAGGACTTGAGATTAAATAAAAAGAGTCGAAATGTGGCTCTTTAACTATATTAGAGTGGATTCAATGTTAGAATCACTCTATGAGAAGTCGAGCATTACTTTATGCATCCATTAGGTTTTCTGAAGTTAAATTGAATTTTAACTTTGAAATCTTAATGCAAAGCTAATCGAATAATCAAACAATTATTAAATGAACAAATGGTCTAGTGTTAATCACGATTTATTGGCTATCATGATTTTTGAATTTCATCGACCATAAAAATAAAGAAAAACGATAAAAACAAGATTGGTCTCATATTGATATAAATGACGTCGATTTATAGAAATCGGACATTTAAATCTTTTATAATATCATTGACCATAAAAATAAATTAAATCGAGAAATAATAAAGAAAATAAAGGAATGGCCTCATATCAGTTTAGATAACGTCGATTTTACAAAATCGAAAATCTAATTGTTTATCATCGGCCGAATAAAAATAAATCGGGACAAGAATGAAATAAAGGAATTGCCTCATATTAGTTTAGATAACATCGATAAAATCGAATATCAATAAACTTTTGAACATAATTCGAATCAGGACAAGAATGAAATAAAAGAAAAGATTGGCCTCACATTAGTTTAGATAACGTCGTTAAAATCAAATATCTATAAACTTTTTATCATATCATCGGCCAAAATAAAAATAAAATCGATAACAATGGATCTAAATATTAATTAGAAATTATTAGAAACAAAAGAAATAAAAATATGGTCTCATAACGATTTTGATAAGGTCAATTTGAAATCGAAGTTTTGCATCTGCTCGGTAGCGTCCATGTTATGAGTTGGACAAGCAGTCAGACACCTTTTGAACCTCTTGTACGCATCCCCAAGTGATTCCCCCTCTTTTTGTTTGAAATTAACAATATCGTATCTTTTTCGGATGAACACTGAAGCAGGGAAATACTCGTTGAGGAATGTTGTTTCCATTTCTTGCCATGTTGTGGTACTCTGTAATACCCCGTATTTTATTTAAAGCTCTAGACAATATTAATTGGTAATAATATTATTTCGGAATACTCTAAGAAATTTTAATGGAACTAAATAGAGTAATTCATGGGATTATATTTTATTAATTGATATTAGCTAACTCAGAGGTTTTATAAAATATCGGATTAAGAGACATTTTCGGTTACTCTCTAATTTTGACTTATCGGTAAAAATATAAGCTTCTTATATTTTATATATATATATAGAAAGATTATGAGAGAAAGAAAAAGTTAGTAAGAAAAGGAAAAGATAAGAGAAGAAGAAGAGAGAAAAAGCCCTAAAGCTTCAATTCTTCATTCCCGATCATCCGTCCGTCGAATCAACTCAATCTTTCCGCCAATCTTCATCTCTCGAGGTGGGTTCTTAGTTAGAAACTTTTATCTTTGATTTTGATTGAGTTTTAGAAATGTTTGTGGTTAGGGTTTAGTTGGAAACCTAAGAAAAATCGGAAGTTTAACGGTTAAAACTCAATTAAAACCTACCTAAAATACTCATATTATGATTATAGATACGTTTGATCATGTCTTGTTGCATTGGTTGAAGTTTGGGAGTGATTGGGTGTGAGAAGAGTGTTTTCCCATAAGGCTGGAACTTCCTGGACTGGTGTAGCTCGCTCAGCGAGCATACCTCGCTCAACGAAAGTTCCAGGGCGATTTTTGCTCAGCGAAACCTGTAGTTTCAAACTTTGGTTTGTAATTCGTAACTTATGATTCAGGTGTCCGTTTTGAGCGTTCCACATATCGTTTTGAAGCTTAAAGCATAATCTATCTATTAAGATTGAGAAACATTAATTTCGAGCCGACTTTTACCCGACTAATTTCAAATGACCAAAACTTGATAAAATGGAACTTGTGAGTTAATGGAAATGGAGAAAAGGTACGACTTGTGAGGTACATAGGTTTCCCTTAAACTCGTTTGATTTATGTTTTATGTTTCGTTTTTAGGATCCTCCATAAGGTCTTGTATAAGTCTCTATGCAGTTACTATGTGTTTCCCTAGAGCATCCGTAAGGACTTGAGGTATCTGTTATGTATGCATGGGCGTTGATTTGAGAAGTGTAGACTATAAGTCCCCCGTAAGGTCTTGAGTAAACCTTGAGATGGGTTATCCTTTAGTCCCACGTGAAGCATCCGTAAGGACTTAGGGCAAGTGATATGCTAGTTATGTGTCAATCTTAAGTAAGTTTTGAGGTGGGTTATCCTTTAGTCCCACGGGAAGCATCCGTAAGGATTGAAGCGCATGTTATGTCTTTTCCTCCGTAAGGTCTTGTATAAGTCTCTATGTAGTTACTATGTGTTTCACTAGAGCATCCGTAAGGACTTGAGGTATACATTTCTCTTTGTGTCTTTTTGAAATCGTGTGTGGACCTTAGTTTTCCCTATGTCCTTGTTCCTTGTGTAAATTGATTGGTGAAGCATGCGAGTTTCGTTGGAAATGACTCTTAGAGCTGAGAGAACTCTAAGATAGTGAACCCACTGAGATGTTTTATCTCACCCCATGTTGATGTTGTTATTTCAGGTACTTCAGGTTCCGCTCAGGGTAAGGATAAGGCGACTTGATTATCCTTACTAGTTGTTGGCTTAATCTTCTGCTGTGGAATTTTGAGATCTTCGGATCTAGTTCTTAGATATTTTTGTAGCTGAACATCTTGTACTATTATATAGCCTTGTTTAGTACCTTATGTTGTAGTGGCTATATTTTATACAATGTGTTGCTAAGAACTTATTTGTATTTCAGTACCAAATTATTAATATTATATATGAAAAATATGCTTTATGCATGTCTTTTATATATGGGTATTACATACTCGCAGCTGGAAGTGAGTAGAACCACTCTTCTGCATCATCAGTAAGTGTAAATGGAAACATAACAAGTTTATTTGCCTCCTCTGAATGACCTTCTATCTTCAAAGACATCGTGGTAGTAAGGAATCTCTGAAGATGCTTGTTTGCATCCTCGTTGATTCTTCCGAAGAAGGGCTTGCTATCCAATTGGCGAATGGTGGATGGATGTAGTTAGAAGTGTGCCACATTCATTAGTTGATTAACAATAGTCATCCGGTTGGGTTGAGCATTTCCCTTCCACAGTCCCCTAACAATCTCTCTGCAGGAGGTTGATTTCCTGCCATGTTATCAAATTCCTGATTTATCTCCCTGTCAGAGTCTGAGTCACTATGCTCAGAATGCACAGACACTTCGTCTTTCATTTCCTGATTCAGAACACTAGGACCACTAGTAGCTGCCAGTCTTTCAATTCTTGCCTTGCGGCGTCTCTCGTGCAATGCTCTTTCTGGTTCTGTATCAAAGGAAAATTTAGCTGAGGTCTGACCTCGCATAAACAGTTAGACAAAATCTAGAACAAATAACAAAATTGCAATAATAATAAAATAAACGGAAAAATAAATTTTTGGTTGCAGAGCAACAAAATTTCAATTGAAAAATGAAAAGAAACTTAAATCTTTGGCAGTCCCCGACAACAACACCAAAAACATGATGGGTAAATAGCAAGTGTACTATTTTCTCCAGTTGTAGTAATAATAGGAAAATTTCCCAAATATCGATCTCGAGGACTACGTAGTGAAATAAGTTTTCTCAAACTTTCAATTGAACAAAAATTCCTTTGTTTTGGTTTGAAAAGTTTTAATTATTCTAAATAAAAAGAACATAAAAATAAAAGAAAATAACAGGGATGACAAATATGAGAATCACACTAGGGAAGGTGTTTGAAAATCCTTATAATGACAAATAACATTATTCATTAAAACCGCACTGCAAGAATAAATCATTACCGCCTTTCAAGTTTAGTTTTTAAAGATTCCTCTAAGAAAAACCCTTTGGTATTCCCTCTATACCCCAATTCCTTGGTTGTTAGAAAGAATACCAAGCTTTTAGAATACCAAAAGTTTTACGGTTAAATTATGGCATCCCAATCCCTTGGCGATGTCTAATAAAATAATGTTGTTTGAAAAAGGCGTTAACTATGGTATTCCTACCTAATGTTAACCTTAGATCGAAAACCTTATCTTCCAATTTAGGTTTTGCATTACAAACAACCAAACAACATAACGATTATGAGAATGCATTGAAATTATTATAACAAAAAGATCAATGTCATTACAAAGGAAATCAGGGACACCCCCTAGCATTGGGGGGTTTAGCCTCTCATATTCATTACAGTAATTAAAACGATAAAGAAAAGGGATAAAGACATTACAATGAGGATTGGATTGCTTGGATCGTCAATCGCTTCCGCTTTTGATCAATCCTTGTTCTCCGGAAATCTCCACATGATAAAACTCCTTTTTTCCCAAAATAAGATCATACAATCCAAGATCCGATCATCTTTCCTAGACCTAACTCAAATAACATCAGATTCTAAAGTTACAAAGTAAATTCCTAAAATGCCCTTTGGATAAGTGAAATAGAGAAAATACGAAAAATTAGAAATTTCTAGCTCAACACTCCTGACACGAGCTGTGTTGGGCTAACACGGGGGCCGTGTCATGTCTTCATCAATTGATAAAATTCTTCTAGTGTCAGAGGTGCTAACACGGGCCGTGTCAGCTAACACGGGGGTCGTGTCAGCCCTCTGTTTCTCTTCCAACTTCGCCCAGTGGACACCCTACCTGACACGGGCCGTGTTGAGAAACACGGGGCCCGTGTCAGGCTTCTGACTTTCACCAAATTCTTGAATTTTTTGTGCTCTGAGGCTCCATTCTTCCGTTGGCCTTCCAGGTACTTAACCTGCAACCTGAAATCACTAAACAAATACCAAAACGTGTAAAATGCGACAAATAACTTGAAAACTTCAAAAACTAAATTGAAACGAAAACAATTACGAAAAGCGAAAATAGTAAGAAAATTGAAATAAAACCAAGTACTTCACTACCAGTATTGCTACAAAATACCGATCGAATGACCGAAAAACTCAGAAGAATGGTGACCCAACACAGATTTTACAACAACACATAACATATCTTTATTTTTCCTTCTGTACCTATACATCAGTTTCTATGTGTCTTGCTATATCCTAACCTACACATTATTTATGACTGCAGATTTTGTCACTGCTGATATATATCTGCATAATCCCATTGAAGTTATTTTTGGTCCTTCTTTCTGTTTCTTTTTTGTATCAACGTGATTCATACTTAGTTACCTACTGCAACTGCGATGGTACACCGATGTAGGCAGGATTCAACACTTCATGGGGTTATATGGCTGTAGTTACTAACTTTTACATTATACTGCACAAATGACTGTTATATTTGATGTGGTTATGTGATTATTTGTCTATTCATAGGCTTCTGTAATGCTGCCATAAAAATTCTTATTCAGACACAATATTTATCATTTCTATGTTATACCATCAAAGTTCACTTTTTATAACTAAACAAGTTATATATTCACTACACACTACCCGTATTATTATATTATCATTCCGACACCACATTTTCCATTTCATATTACATCAAATTCTCCAAAAAAATTCCTTCCTATTTAGTTTTCTACACTGTCAATAACTGTGTCATCGACATTACATCCATTTTCTTAACCCACTCCTATAAATAACTAATTGGCATGGTATGTTTATAATACGAATTTTCAGTTTCAATAAGACGCCACGGCCCCATTCTTTTTTAATAACTATTATATTTCACTTTAAAGAAACTGCTTCATTCTGAGAAATACAATGAATTCATAAACTAAACTCATGCTTTCTTTTTTTACAGCATTACAGTTAAATCTACATATTCATAAATTATCAAACACTTTTTTCATTCATATATATCATTGGAGCTTAAACATACGTATTGCATTAACCTGTTCACATCTCATTTTGGTAAAACACATTTTCATTACATAGCCATCACTAATTACACCACAACATATCTGTTACACTATCACAATCCTACTCAATCTTAACCACTGAACTTACATCCCAAAAATGTACTAAACCCACTACTTTAACTTTAAATGTTTCCAAACTTAACAGACACTTCGACCATACACCTAAAAAAACTATGTCACATTCTTTTTCGTAACAAATACAATAACCTTGTTTCCGGGATTTGTTATGCTGAACCGAAGCTTATCACCCCTTCTCAACATACGATCCTTGGCGAACTCATGCACCCACGATGCATGAATTTTTCCATCTTCATTATCCTTTTGTTACGCTTCGCACATTTTATCTTCGCAACGTACACAGTTTCGTTGTTTCCGTCCACCAGCTCAATCTCCTTCTGATTCAATGCCAACATCCTCCTGGTGACCATCTTCGGAAAATGCTGCAAGGATATTTGGGAAATCATAACTCAGTATTTACTTATACACATAGAATGTTGGTCCTTTAAATTAACTATTGACATAACTACTTACCATCACGTTGTTCGTGACTTTGTACCCTTAGCTCACCTCATTTTCCCATTCCATGTGATCACCAATTTCTTCTTCAATGCCATCTAATCCTTCCTCCATATTCTCATTTACATCGGGCCCACCTGAAACATCTCCTTCGGTAGGATATTCCTCCGCACCTGCCATTTCTATATCAGCAGCCTCATCTTTTTCATTGGTTTCCTTTGGTATCGTATCATCATTCCTGCTTTACCAATAATTACATTTGTAGATGTTTAGAATTGGCAGAATTTTTGACCAACAAGAAGTGTTGAACTTAGTTCATGATGTCACATCAGATGTTGTGACATTATCAAACAGAGTATAAGTAAATGAACTTAATTCAGGATGTCACACCAGATGTTGTCACATTGTATCAGTTAATGAATTAAGTTCAGTTTTCAGGATGTCACACCAGATGTTGTGACATCTCAAACCTGCTACCAGAATTAATTAATGCTTAACAGAACTGAGTAAATTCAGGGAATTTATCTGGAATTAATTATGAATGGATAAAGCAGAAGAAGGCGCATCTGTAGGGAGATTGGTTATATGATTTCAGTATAAACAGAAGAACTGACTCACCTAGAATCAAGGAAGTAACAAACCCTAATTCAAGGTGATGGCAGCATGCGTATCAGGATTGGATAACCTACAGAAAGCCCAAAAATCCAAGCATCTTTTTAAGCAGCAAAAACTCTTAGAATAAAGTACAAAATTAAGAAGACTAAATAGGGTGTTTGTGTTTTAATAGCAGGTTGTATATGTGTATCACTTTATGAGCTTTTAAGCAAAAGTGTATTGTGTCTTGATTGAAACTGTGAAGTAAGATCAAGCTGTTTTGTTTGAAGTATGACTTCAATTTTATTAAACTTGTAAACATATCACTGTGTGATTGAGGGGGAGTGAGTTGGTACTCATATCTAAGTTGTGTCTTAGGTAGAAATTGCTTTGGGTAGATATTAAGTGAAAGATTAAATTGAGTGGTTTAAGTCTAGAATTAATATTACTTATATTGGATTTCCTTCCTGGCTTGGTAGCCCCCAGATGTAAGTGTGGCTATACACTGAACTGGGTTAACAATTTCCTGTGTTGTTTAATTTTCTTGCACTTTAAGTTTTGTTCAAGTCTTCAAGTGTTTAAACATCTCATTCGACATCACGTACCTGATCCCAGAATTTCAATTGGCATCAGAGCAGGCACCCTGCCTGTTTAACTGGGTGAGATCTAGGGACTGCAAATTCTAGAAACATGGATAGAGATGTAGGATCTGTAAATAGACCACCTATATTGGATGGATCCAATTATGACTACTAGAAGCCAAGAATGGTAGCATTCTTAAGATCACTTGACAATAGGGCCTGGAAAGCAGTCAACAAAGGATGGGAGCACCCTGTCCAAGACAACAAGGATGGAGCAAAAGTGTTGAAACCTGAAGAAGAATGGAGCAAGGAGGAAGAAGATTCAGCACTTGGAAATTCCAAGGCCTTAAATGCTTTATTCAATGGCATTGATAGGAACATATTCAGACTTGTGCATCACTGTGAGCTGGCCAAAGATGTTTGGGACACTCTCAAAACAACTCATGAAGGAACATCAAAGGTGAAGATGTCAAGACTTCAACTTCTCACCACCAAGTTTGAAAACTTGAGAATGAAGGAAGATGAGACAATTCATGAGTTCTACATGAACATCTTGGAAATAGCCAATACTTCTGGTGCTTTGGGAGAAAAGATGACTGATGAAAAGCTGGTAAGAAAGATTCTCAGATCTTTACCAAAAAGATTTGACATGAAGGTCACAGCAATAGAAGAAGATCAAGACATATGCACAATGAAGGTTGAAGAGCTCATTGGTTCCCTTCAAACATTTGAGATGGGAATGAATGACACAATTGTAAAGAAGAACAAAAGCATAGCCTTGGTGTCAAATACTGATAAAGAAGAAGAAAATAATGAAGCAGACCCTGAAGAAAATTTATCAGAAACCATTGCTATGCTTGGAAGACAATTCAACAAGATTCTCAGAAAGATGGATGGCAAGTCCAGACCAAGTGGAAGATACTCAAACTCTTCTGAGAATAAAAGACTTTATGATGCTAATAGAAGGTCAAATTATGATGAAAAGACCAATCAAGAAAAAGGGATTAAATGTCATGGATGTGAAGGATATGGACACATCAGAAATGAATGCCCTACCTATCTAAAGAAGTAGAAGAAAGGTCTTTCTGTGACCTGGTCTGATGAAGACTCAGGATGTGATTCAGAAGAAGAATCAGCAAAGCACATCACTGCTCTAGCTGGATTATGTGATTCTGAAAGTGGATCCAGTGATGAGGAGCTGACTTTTGAAGAGCTAGAAGAATCATACAAGATGTTGGTTAAAAGGAGCACTGAAATATGCATGGAGAGTATAAAGCAGAAGAAGCAGATTGAGGCACTAAAGGCTGAAAAAACAAGTGATCTAGAGATCATTGACACTTTGAAAAGTGAAGTAAGCCTTCTTAACTCCAAGTTGGAGCATATGTCCAAATCTGTTAGAATGCTGAACGGTAGCTCAAACACACTGGATGTTATTCTCAACAACAATAAGCATTCAGGGGATAGAACTGGACTGGGATTTAACAAAGCTCAAAAGGTTGAGGCTAGCACCAGCAAAACTACTTCAAATTCCATAAAGTCAAACAAGATGTCCCAACAGATGCTCCAACATCATGAAAAAAACATAAAGTCAAACATAATGTTCCAACAGAAGTCCCAACATCATGAAAAGAACATGATGAAAAAGAAGTATCAAAGATGGAGATGTCATCATTGTGGAAGGTTTGGTTATATCAAACCTCATTGCTACAAGCTGCATGGATATCCAAATCAGATGTATCAGCAACCCCCTAAGCAGAAGATAGAGGTTACAAAGAAAGTGTTGCATGGACATCAAAATCAAAGATATCAGCAACCCCCTAAACAGAAGACAGAGGTCATCAAGAAAGTATGGGTACCTAAAGCTAGTCTTCATGCTGGTCAAAGCTATATGTCCAAGAACAAGTTCAACAAACAACCTTGGAGCTCTAAAAATGAATAATACACAGGTCAGAGGCATCAAAGGAAACCTCACTACAAGCAAAAATGGTCAAAGAAGGGTGTTGCATATATAGCTCATACATCTCTAAGAGTGTCAGCTAAAGAAGACTGGTACTTTGACAGTGGATGCTCAAGGCACATGACTGGATTGAAGAATTTGCTGGTAGACTTAAACTCACATTCATCCAGATATGTAACCTTTGGAGATGGAGCTAAAGGAGAAACCAAGGGAGTTGGGACCTTGGACTGTCCAGATGTACCAAGACTAGATGATGTGCTGCTGGTAAAAGGATTGATTGCTAACTTGATCAGCATAAGTCAATTATGTGATCAAGGTTACAGTGTTAACTTTACCAAAACTGAATGCATAGTGTCTAATAAAGAACAGAAGGTTGTCATGAGAGGAGCCAGATCTAAAGACAACTGTTATATGTGGGAACCTCAAGATTTTAGTCTCACTTCAACTTGCTCTTTAGCCAAAGAAGAAGAAGTGAAGTTATGGCACCAAAGACCGGGTCATCTTCATTTTAGAGGTATAAAGAAAATCATATCTATGGAAGCTGTGAGAGGTATTCCTAAACTGAAGATTGATGATGGCAAAGTATGTGGTGAATGTTAAATAGGCAAGCAAACCAAGATGTCCCATCCAAAGCTCCAACATCTGACAACTTCCAAAGTTTTGGAACTATTGCATATGGATCTTATGGGACCAATGCAGGTTGAGAGCCTTGGTGGAAAGAGGTATGCCTATGTGGTGGTTGATGACTTTTCAAGGTATACATGGATAAATTTTATCAAAGAAAAGTCTGATGTATTTGATGTATTCAAAGATTTGTGCCAAAGAATACAAAGAGAAAAAGCAAGCTGTGTGGTCAGAATAAGAAGTGACCATGGAAAGGAGTTTGAGAATAAAAAATTCTCAGATTTCTGTTCTTCAGAAGGAATCAATCATGAATACTCTTCACCTATCACCCCTCAACAGAATGGGATTGTTGAGAGGAAGAACAGAACTATCCAAGAATCAGCAAGAGCTATGATCCATGCTAAAAAGTTACCATTGTACTTCTGGGCTGAAGCTATGAACACAGCTTGTTACATTCATAATAGAGTCACTCTAAGGAAAGGAACCTTGTCAACAATCTATGAATTCTGGAAGGGCAGAAAACCCACAGTTAAGTACTTCCATGTGTTTGGAAGTAATTGTTATATTCTGGCTGATAGGGAGCAAAGAAGAAAAATGGATCCTAAAAGTGATGAAGGGATTTTCCTTGGATACTCTATAAATAGCAGAGCCTATAAAGTATTTAACTCTAGAACCAAGGTTATCATGGAGTCCATAAATGTGATAATTGATGATGCCCCTGCAGATGTTACAGATGATGTTGGAACATCTGCTGACAGTCAGACTGAAGCTGAAATAAAGAGTGATCATCCTGACTTCACTCAAACTGAAGCAAGGACAGAACAATCCAACAAACCTCCCTCCATCAGAATCCAGAAGGATCATCCCAAAGATTTAATAATTGGTGATCCCAACAGAGGTGTAAGCACTAGATCAAGAGAGGTGATTTCAGGTTCTTGTTTTGTTTCAAAAATAGAACCTAAAAACATCAAGTAAGCTCTTAATGATGAGTATTGGATTTGTGCTATGCAAGAAGAATTAGGTCAGTTCACAAGAAATAAAGTGTGGGATCTTGTTCCTAGACCTGATGACATAAATGTGATTGGCCCTAAATGGGTGTATAAGAACAAGTCAAATGAGCAGGGAGTTGTTACAAAGAACAAAGCTAGACTTGTAGCTCAAGGATACACACAAATTGAGGGAGTAGACTTTGATGAAACCTTTGCACCAGTAGCAAGGCTTGAATCAATCAGACTACTCTTAGGAAATGCTTGTATTCTGAAGTTCAAGCTATTTCAAATGGATGTGAAAAGTGCCTTTCTAAATGAATATCTTAATGAAGAGGTATATGTAGAACAACCTAAGGGATTTGTTGATCCAAGCTGTCCAAACCATGTGTACAAACTAAGGAAGGCTCTTTATGGACTGAAGCAAGCTCCAAGAGCATGGTATGAAAGGCTGACTACTTTTCTCACAAAACAAGGATACAGAAAAGGTGGAATAGACAAAACATTGTTTGTGAAGGATGAAGAAGGAAATGTCATGATTGCTCAAATATATGTTAATGACATTGTCTTTGGTGGGATGTCAGACAGGATGGTTAAACATTTTGTCACTCAAATGGAATCTGAATTTGAGATGAGCCTAGTAGGAGAACTAACCTACTTTCTTGGACTACAAATCAAGCAGATGGAAGACTCCATGTTCATATCCCAAAGCAAGTATGCCAAGAACACTGTCAAGAAATTTGGGATGGATAGTGCAAGTCACAAAAGAACACCTGCCCCCACTCATTTGAAGCTGACAAAGGATGACAAGGGTGAGAAGGTGGACCAAAGCTTATACAGAAGCATGATTGGAAGCTTATTATATTTGACTGCTAGCAGACCAGATATAGCCTTTGCAGTAGGTGTATGTGCAAGATATCAAGCTGATCCAAAAGTTAGCCATCTAAACCAGGTTAAGAGAATTCTGAAATATGTCAATGGTACTTGTGACTATGGCATAATGTACTCCCATGGATGTGAACCAATTCTCACTGGCTTCTGTGATGTTGATTGGGCTGGAAGTGCTGATGATAGGAAGAGCACATCAGGAGGATGCTTCTTCCTAGGAAACAATTTGATTTCTTGGTTCAGTAAGAAACAAAATTGTGTATCCTTATCCACTGCTGAAGCTGAATATATTGCAGTTGGTAGTAGTTATTCACAGTTGGTTTGGATGAAGCAAATGCTTACTGAATACAATGTCCCACAAGATGTCATGACATTGTACTGTGACAACTTAAGTGCTATTAACATATCAAAGAATCCTATCCGACATAGCAGGACCAGGCATATTGATATCAGGCATCATTTCATCAGAGATCTTGTGGAAGAGAAGGTGATCTCATTGGAACATGTAGCCACAGATCTACAATTGACTGATATATTTACTAAAGCTTTGGATGCTACCCAATTTGAAAACCTAAGGGGCAAATTGGGAATCTACTTATGTGAAATATAGCAGTTATGGAGAAGTTCCAACATATCTTATGACATCGTGTGGCATGATCACCAGATGGCAACACCAGTCTGGTCAAGAACTCTGTGTATTCCACTCCTTAAAATTCTCCAAGTAACGACTCTTATAAAAGTTCAATCTTGCTCTCAGCTATTCATCTTCTCATCATCCTCTCAAAACAAATTGCATGCTATAGCTGATATTCAGAGCTCATCAAACTCAATCAAACCTAACCTCTTCCTCTACCACATTCGAAAATGTCTCAACATCAAAACCCTAACCTCTCTGATGAAATCCTCAACCAAGAAGATGTGGTGCATGCAACCCCCATCTCTGTGGTACCTATGGATTCAACTCCAATAGACGAAATCAGAGGAAGTGTTTCTCTTGCTCAAAAGCCAAGAACTCCTAATGTGAGAAGGGCAAAGGAACCTATTTTCAGCAAAGTCAAAGGGATTCCTTCATCCTCAAACACCACCCCCAAAGCCTCTGAATATGTGGATGCTTCTATTAAGGATCTTGTGAACAGGATTCTGTCTGAGCAAAGAGTTATGAGTGGGATATCTATTCCTCTGAACACCATGCCAGCTCCACAAGAAGAACAACCCAATCAAGCTGAAGAGGATACTCCTGTTCAACAGGATGTTCCAATAGATGTTGAAACATTTGAGGACCAGCACAAGGCCTCCACTGATGATGATGATGAAACATCTGAGGACCAACACAAGGCCTCCACTGATGATCAAGCCTCTGTTGATCCACCTGCTGAAGAGGAGACTACACAACCTCCTCCTGTTGTAGACATAGAGCATGATTCTGACACAGAAATTATTTCCTCTGTGGACCCTAGCATAGCCAAAAGGCTTAGGACTAGGAAGGAAAAGAAGACTGAGGACATGCAACTCCTGAAAAGAAACAACCTACACCAAAGAAGGACAAAGCTAAAGTTGTTTTTGGTCCTACCAAACAATGGAACAAGGTGAATACACAAAAGAGGAAAGCTGTCACTCCACCAGATTCAGATGTTGAAGAGGATGTCCCAACATCCCAACCAAAGAAGAAACCAGCACCTTCAAGGTCCACCTCTGCTGTTCTAGAAGCTCCTCTGGACAATGTTTCATTCCATCATGTGTCAAGTGTGAGCAGATGGAAATTTGTATACCAAAGAAGGGTAGCACTTGAAAGAGAGCTGGGCAGCAATGCACTTGAGTGCACTGAGGTAATTGACCTAATTTCTTCTGCTGGCTTATTCAAAACAGTGTCAAACTTTTCACCTTGCTATGAGCTGCTAGTCAAGGAATTTATTGTCAACCTTCAAGAGGACTGTGCTGATGGTAAGTCAGATGAATTCAGAAAGGTGTATGTAAGAGGGAGATGTGTGGAATTATCTCCTAGGGTTATCAACCACTACCTAGGGAGAGAATCTAATGGACCTAATGAGCTGGGGAAGACTGACAACCAGGTGTGCAAGGTCATTATTGCCAATCAAGTCAAAGCTTGGCCAGTCAAGGGCAAACTTTCTGTTAGTCTGCTAACAAGGAAGTATGCAATGCTGCATAGGATTGGTACTGTAAAGTGGGTCCCTACCAATCATACCTCTTCAATAACAACTGGATTGGGCAGATTTATTTATGATGTGGGCACCCAAACAAAGATGGACTTTGGGGCTTACATTTTTGATCAAACATTGAAGCATGCTGGGACATCAGCAACAAAGCTGCCTATAGCATTTCCTTCTTTGCTGTGTGGAATAATCCTCAGCCAGTATCCAGGTATCCTCACTGAGAAGGACACAATCTGCAAAAGAGAAAGTCCTCAGGCCTTCCACTACAAGTTGTTCTTAAGCCATCATGCAGCTGATGTTGAAGCTCCCACTGGGACATCTGTTGGACCTTCAAAAGCAAAGTCTCCTATATCCAAAGCTGATTTGATTGTTGAACTGAAGAACACCTGCAAAGAGCTGGATGCCAGGAAGCAAAAGCTTGAGGAGATTATTCAAAGGCTGGAAATAGAAGAAAGTGCTCAGAAGGCTGCTGATTCTGATGATGAAACTGAAGAAGAGGAAGATACTGAATATGAAGATTCTGAGTGAAAAATGTATGAGAGGAATGTGTAATGTATGCTTCAGCATTGTATTTTGAATTTGTTATATGGCTGTAGTTACTAACTTTTACATTATACTGCACAAATGACTGTTATATTTGATGTGGTTATGTGATTATTTGCCTATTCATAGGCTTCTGTAATGTTGCCATAAAAATTCTTATTCAGACACAATATTTATCATTTCTATGTTATACCATTAAAGTTCACTTTTTATAACTAAACAAGTTATATATTCACTACACACTACCCGTATTATTATATTATCATTCCGACACCACATTTTCCATTTCACATTACATCAAATTCTCCAAAGAATTTCCTTCCTATTTAGTTTTATAAACTGTCAATAACTGTGTCATCGACATTACATCCATTTTCTTAACCCACTCCTATAAATAACTAATTGGCATGGTATGTTTATAATACGAATTTTCAGTTTCAATAAGACGCCACGGCCCCATTCTTTTTTAATAACTATTATATTTCACTTTAAAGAAACTGCTTCATTCTGAGAAATACAATGAATTCATAAACTAAACTCATGCTTTCTTTTTTACAGCATTACAGTTAAATCTACATATTCATAAATTATCAAACACTTTTTTCATTCATATATATCATTGGAGCTTAAACATACGTATTGCATTAACCTGTTCACATCTCATTTTGGTAAAACACATTTTCATTACATAGCCATCACCAATTACACCACAACATATCTGTTACACTATCACAATCCTACTCAATCTTAACCACTGAACTTACATCCCAAAAATGTACTAAACCCACTACTTTAACTTTAAATGTTTCCAAACTTAACAGACACTTCGACCATACACCTAAAAAAACTATGTCACATTCTTTTTCGTAATAAATACAATAACCTTGTTTCCGGGATTTGTTATGCTGAACCGAAGCTTATCACCCCTTCTCAACATCCGATCCTTGGCGAACTCATGCACCCACGATACATGAATTTTTCCATCTTCATTATCCTTTTGTTACGCTTCGCACATTTTATCTTCGCAACGTACACAGTTTCGTTGTTTCCGTCCACCAGCTCAATCTCCTTCTGATTCAATGCCAACATCCTCCTGGTGACCATCTTCGGAAAATGCTGCAAGGATATTTGGGAAATCATAACTCAGTATTTACTTATACACATAGAATGCTGGTCCTTTAAATTAACTATTGACATAACTACTTACCATCACGTTGTTCGTGACTTTGTACCCTTAGCTCACCTTCTTTTCCCATTCCATGTGATCACCAATTTCTTCTTCAATGCCATCTAATCCTTCCTCCATATTCTCATTTACATCGGGCCCACCTGAAACATCTCCTTCAGTAGGATATTCCTCCGCACCTGCCATTTCTATATCAGCAGCCTCATCTTTTTCATTGGTTTCCTTTGGTATCGTATCATCATTCCTGCTTTACCAATCATTACATTTGTAGATGTTTAGAATTGGCAGAATTTTTGACCAACAAGAAGTGTTGAACTTAGTTCATGATGTCACATCAGATGTTGTGACATTATCAAACAAAGTATAAGTAAATGAACTTAATTCAGGATGTCACACCAGATGTTGTGACATTGTATCAGTTAATGAATTAAGTTCAGTTTTCAGGATGTCACACCAGATGTTGTGACATCTCAAACCTGCTACCAGAATTAATTAATGCTTAACAGAACTGAGTAAATTCAGGGAATTTATCTGGAATTAATTATGAATGGATAAAACAGAAGAAGGCGCATCTGTAGGGAGATTGGTTATATGATTTCAGTATAAACAGAAGAACTGACTCATCTAGAATCAAGGAAGTAACAAACCCTAATTCAAGGTGATGGCAGCATGCGTATCAGAATTGGATAACCTACAGAAAGCCCAAAAATCCAAGCATCTATTTAAGCAACAAAAACTCTTAGAATAGAGTACGAAATTAAGAAGACTAAATAGGGTGTTTGTGTTTTAATAACAGGTTGTATATGTGTATCACTTTATGAGCTTTTAAGCAAAAGTGTATTGTGTCTTGATTGAAACTGTGAAGTAAGATCAAGCTGTTTTGTTTGAAGTATGACTTCAATTTTATTAAACTTGTAAACATATCACTGTGTGATTGAGGGGGAGTGAGTTGGTACTCATATCTAAGTTGTGTCTTACGTAGAAATTGCTTTGGGTAGATATTAAGTGAAAGATTAAACTGAGTGGTTTAAGTCTAGAATTAATATTACTTATATTGGATTTCCTTCCTGGCTTGGTAGCCCCCAGATGTAAGTGTGGTTATACACTGAACTGGGTTAACAATTTCCTGTGTTGTTTAATTTTCTTGCACTTTAAGTTTTGTTCAAGTCTTCAAGTGTTTAAACATCTCATTCGACATCACGTACCTGATCCCAGAATTTCAACATTTACATTCACTTCTAACATAATGTTGAAATATAACATATTCACAATTTTGTTTCATACAACTTACCCTTCCCCTGCAATTTCATCAGTGTCCGTATAGCTAAATATTTGTACAGGTTCCACAACAAACCTTACTTTCTTTTATCATTCCCGATTGATTAACGCATACCTTTCAATAGAAGTTATCCCATACAACTGACGATACTGGTCCTCCAACATCTCCTTCTCTTTCAAGTAAGCTACCAGGTTTCTGAACATACACAACATATCAATTCAACAATTTTTCTTCTAATCCAAACTACACTGATCAATTTATCCTTTTATAAACACTACTCTGTTTCTTTTAGGCCAACCTATGCAGCACCTGAATAACTGGGGTTTTCATTCCTAACATTTGCACAACTACATTACATGCGCTTACCACCAATCAGTTTATTTCTAACTAAATTCACGGTATACATTTCAGGTCATGCAAATAATTCTATGATACATATATAACTGAGAATTATTACATAATACTTGATTGTTTGTACAATAAGACCACCAACTCAATACCAGGAACACATTGCGTATCTTCCGTCTTCACAAATCCAATACTTAACACATGCAACTAAATGTAAAGTATTTCTATATCTTGCTTGTCTCTCACGAATTTCTTCACGTGTCTTCGATGATTCAACAGACTTCTCTGTATCTTCCATTTTCCTGCACAACGTTCAAATCCAGAGACTATTATTTATTGTTTTATCCGGAAAAAACACACCATTGCTCAAGAAAATCTTAACTACCTGTCTGAAACCTTAGCATTTTCCACTACTTTTGCATCTTCCTCCAAAGTCAAGTCCACGACATCTAGATCCTTTATGCATCCCTTGCTTTTTTCTGCTTCCGCCTTGCTTTCTAATACTTCATCGGTCATCCTTTGAATTACCGCATTCGTCTCCTCCTTCTCTCGAGAATATCCACTGCTTGACCTACACAGAAAATCGAAGCTTAGTAAAAAACAACCTCCATAAACAAAACTATAAGAAACAGACTTTGATTTACACTCTTAAGCGCTTCCATGCATGTTCTTTTTTTCGTCTGCCATTTTTGGGAACTATCTGGTTTGTATGTAACTACAATGTGTACTTATGCTACTATTTTAACCTGTTCAAAGGACTATCAAGTGTACATGTACCAATTCTGTAACCTCTTTCACGTTACCTTGATAACCACATTTCCTTTACTTATGCAAGTTACCAATGCTAACAAGTAACCTCTTCCATCATTACATCCATTTACTTTATTTTTTAACCTGACTCCTTCTTTAACTACTACTAAATAAATTCTTTTTTTTTCAATACCAAATATAAAAAAAAAATTCACCCCATTGACTGATGCAAACAGTCTGCTTTTCACACTTTTGTACTTATTACTTTTTTCATCTTTTACATTTTAAAGCAATGACCTTTCATATATATTATTTTCGCTGACATGTATTTTAGGTTTTTTTAAATTACTTATTACTTAATAACAATTAAATACAAATAAACACATTCTTCACTATGTGTCGCACCCCGAAAAATACGACCTCACGCGATCCGAAAGGACGGGAGCCGCGCGCTGGACAGACTGAAGAGTCGCCACCTAATTCTATTTATTCCCGAATAGGTAAAGGGAAGATATAAATACAACCCGGGAAAAGAGGATGAGGACAAAGGTCAACGAAACCATTTCCTGGGTTCGGGAGTCGGTTATGCAGGGGGAAGGTATTAGCACCCCTTACATCCATCGTACTAGATGGGAACCATCTAAGTTATCACGCGCGAAAGGATGTCTATGCTTAAACGAATTACTTGCTATAGGGAAATGAGTTCAAATTATAAGTTAGATTGATCCTAGGTGCTCGACAAGGATTGAGATCCTTGTGCCTACATACTCCCGCGTGCAATGGGAAAGTCAGAGTCTCGTAGTTCGGCCTACTATGGTTAATGGTTGTTGATTTTATTACCTTTCTTCGATGAAAGGGTTTAGGAGTCGAATTGCACTAAAGACTAGGGATAGTTTATTTCGTCCAACAAAACGAGCGTCTTGCGTCAAAATAATCGGAGCGAGTAACGAGAGCTCGTTATCCTCCTTTCTACCGCTTAAGGCTCGTGGCGTACATTTCTTCTCGTATTATTAGAATGTTTTATTACCTAAGACCGCTTGACGTTGGATCAAGGGTTTGGATCTAAAAAGAATCGTTTTGGTTTTTTTGAGGTTAGAGGGTGAATGCAAATGGAGTTTTATTTTGTGGTTTATTAGCGAGGCACAATGCATTCGGCTCGCAAGGTGAGGTGGATCCTAATAAACGAAACGATAACTAAAAAATAAAGTGTGAGTGTGCAAGTGCAACCGCTTGGCGTTGGACCAAGGGTTCGCGAATGAAATAAATACGAAGAAAAAAAAATGGATACATAAAATGGGAAAGGGATACAAAATAAATTACAGGGGATTGCGAGAAATAAAGGGGTCTCATTGTAATTCGCCCAAGAGAAAGCGTGTGTGCAGTGTTTTTTTGAACTATTCGAAGGCGTTTGGCCTTTTTGTTCGGAAACAACTATTCGAAGGCGTTGAACCTTTTTGGATGCGTCAAAATTTAGTTCGTTAACTACCTTAGAATCGATTCAAAGTTGGAATCATTCTATGAGGAGTCGAGCGATATTTTTGAAATGCGGAAATAAATAAATAAATTGAATTTAAATCGGATGGTCTCATCATTAATCGAGATGTCGAGTCGACTCGCGACGAATCTCAAGATTAAATCGATGTTCATCGACCATGAAAATAAAAATAATCGAATTAAATAAAATAAATTAAATTACATTGACAAAATGAAAATGAAATAAAATATTAATTGAAATAAAATATTAAACAAAATAAAATTGGCCTCATATTGACCGAATTTTCCGACTTAATGAAATCGGACAAAATTCGGCCTTTTGTTATATCATCGGCCCAAAAAGAAATACAAAATGTTACTAATTTTTTTTAACACATTTTTTTAACACATTTTTTTAAAGAAAAAACAGAATTGAACAATATAAGTTGAAAGTATAAAGTAAACTAAAATAAATTAGAAAAAAAATTGAATAAAAGGAATGAGGGTGCTGGTGTTGTATTCAGAGTGTAAATAACAAACAGAATGGGCTATCAAAGCCCGACAACTACAAACAACAAACAAAACAAAAAAAACTAAAATGAAAAATAAGGGAACATTTCACTTGGTAACAGGAGTGTGGGTATAGCAATGGGTCAGATGGACCTGAAGCCCAATTCAAAACTAGAATCAGAAAATAATAAAAACAAATTAAAGAACAAATAAAAGAAAAAAAAACTGAAGGCATCGCATGTTTATCAGTTTCGAAAAACAATTAACAGGGCACACAAAGACTCAGAACACTATAAATGGAAAAAAAAAGAAAAAAAAAGAAGATCTCGCTACCTCACTCTCAACACACACCGCGATCCAGAAAATACCCACCCTCACTGAACGATTTTCGGCCGCCGTTCAGATTTTGTATGCTTTGGTTCGAATCCCTCAGGATCCACTCTCTCGGATTCAGTTTCGTGTTGTTTGGCAACGGCTCGCGTGGTTTCGGTTTGGTGAGGTCGATTCGCGGCGATGGGCTTCTCGGTTCGTATCGTCCACAGTGGTCTCACGGTTACGGAGTGTGGTTCATGTTTATGGAAGTTGGATGAAATGGTGATACGGTTTGTGCGGATTCGTGAAGGGTGGTATATGACTTTCGGTTCAGTTGTTGTGTAGGTCGTGTTTGCAAGGCGAAATGGGTGGGTGTGCGATAGCGATTTGTTGTGAGAGAATATGGTTTGTTTTTACAAATGAAGGTTTGTTTTGTTGAAGGTTATGAACATTGTTGTTATTTGGTAATGAAAATGACTGAGGTGTTTGTTGAAAGAAAATGAGGATAAAGGAATGAATGAAGTATTATGTCAGGGTTATTTGCTGAGTTTGAGGTTGAAGAATGAAAGGATGAGGGTGAGTTTTTTTTGGTTGATTTTCGTGAGTTTTAATGGTAGCAGACTCCTATCTCTCAAGATCTCATCTCAGCGGTTCGCGCTGTCTCTCTCTCAAGGGCGATTTGCTCTCGATCTCTCGCTTACAGTCTATGCGTTATGTGTGTTTTGGTTTTGTGAATGTTTTTCGTTCGGATCTGAAATCATTCTGCTTTTTGGTTTTGTTTGCGGATGAAAAAAAGGTGAGTTGGATTTGTGATGAAGAACTGGTTGCAGAGGTTGTCGAATCGTTATGAAGGAAGAATTGGTGTGGTACGTAATATGCGAGCTGTAAAATATGAAAGGCGTAACAAATCCGTTGGGAGTGGAGGTGTGATATGCGGTGCCTTCGTACGATCCTCGTTCATGTCCCTTTTTTTTGGAAATCAAGTGGGCCAAGATGATAATTTTGTGCATTGTAGTGTGGAATTGTGTATTAACATGAGATAGTACTGTGGCATTGTGATCAAAAGAAAATGTTGTGGGATCCTGTGAATCGTATTAGATTTTTGTAGAAACTAGAAATATAATAATAATAATAATAATAATAATGAAAATAATAAAAATGAATAATGATGGAAAAATAGTAATGTTAAACTTATGATAATAAACTATAAAAATATTAACAATAATAAAAATGGTGCTAAACAAAAATTAGAGATAATAATAATACTAATAGAAATAATTAATAAAAATGGAAATAACGAGAATAAAATAGACAATGAAATTTTTTGTATTTTTGATAATGAACCAAATAATAAAGATGGAATAAAAAGAGAATTCAAATTTTTAATTAGAAAAAGAAATAAAATGCCCTTTTTTATTATTATATTTTTTAATATCAGACAGAAAAGCAAAATAGCACATATATTTTTTTTGGATTTTTGAAATATTTGACAGAAAAAAAATGGTACCTATTTTTGGATTCTTTTGAAATAATTGTTAGACAGAAAATAAAGGTGCATATTTTAAGATTTTTGAAATAATATTGGCAAACAGAAAATAATGGTATGACAAATTTGGGGTATGACACTATGTTCCCTACTTTTACCCAAAGAATAAATGCATTGTCTAAACACTTAATGCACTCCCATTTGAGAAGGTATTGCTTTCTGTCTTCCACGGTAATCCCATTCTACAATTGGTTTATCTCTTTGACTTAACCATTTCCAAACACATTGCCAACGAATACACCTTAACATCACTGCAACTTTGACTCTAATTCTTCTTTTGCATCAGATTTTATTCCTCAATGGCTGATGGTAACTCTGAATCAAGGTAAACATTACTTTTGTTTTTTTATTATGGTGTTCTTTTTTTTTTCTCTCGAAATCTTTGTATAATGAACTTCTACATTACTTCTACAATTTTTTCCAACTATATTGTCTCATTTTTAAGACCTTTATGCTTGCTTCTGTTGGTTGTTCTTTTGACACATTGTCATCTACACATATACCACATACCAAATCCTAACTATCTTTCCCATTCCATATATATAACATATGAACAATCTATTTCTGTATCGTTTGTTTCTTATCTTTAGAACTACATGCCCTCCATTTGTACCTCATTGAATGTGTGAATCTTTATTACAGTAGCCAACACAATTTAAGGGAAGCACAACGCCGCCATTTGATACAGGAACTTGACGTCTTGAATAAGCAGGACAAACAATACATGGAGAAAGGGAAATATGTGATTAATCCTTATGAAGATTATAAGTACTAGGCTGCAAGGGGGCAGTCTTCACAGCAACCAACGGCGAGTCTCCAATGGTATCTCCCTAATTCTCATTTTTTCCATGAACTTTATCTGGCGTACACTTTACTAATCTTTATACTGATTAATGTTCTAATTTTGTAATTTCACCTTTTGTAAGCGACGACGGAACTAATGTATCGCGAAGAATGGCCCTGGACTTAGCTTACCTCCAGGCAGAGCAAGCAAGTATTCCTTCAATGTTCAGCACCATCAGGAAAGTTCATCCATCACGTAAAGGTAAACAAATTCTGCAACACGAACAACAACTGGAACATGTTGGCCTTCTTGAAAACAAACGCAACAGAAAGAGGGTCAAACGTTTTAATGCCGGTGAATCGTCCTGGATTAATATATCATCAGATAGTGAATGGTAACAATTTGTCCTTAGGTTTTACGTTGTAATATAATTCAGTCGTGCTTATGCTTTGAATACCAAGTGTCTGTCCATACTGTGCAAACTTAGTTACTCATTCATTTTGGTTTTTCCTATGTAGTTCTGATGAGAATACATGTGTGAAAGTTCTTGAACGGGAGCCAAAATATTTTTTTGGGAAATGAAATATACGGAGTGGGAACACGGCCAAAACCAATATGCTTGTGAGTAAAAATGTTTTGATTTACAGTTACTATTTTTTTGGTTTCCCAATAGCAACCAACTTATATGCTACTTTTCGTTTTTTTAAATCAAATCCCGCAAAGAATCATTAAGGAATGTAAGCATTTTGGCCTAACAGCGATCAATTTGATTGATGTAGACAACGAACAACCATATGAATGTGAAATTCATTGTTCTAACACTAAATATTCATCACACATGTTTATTGGCCGTTGTTGGTATCAATTTGTTGTTTTCAAGCGTTTAGCACGAGGCGATCGACTAGCTTTCATTGTTGCAGATCCCCACGGTGACACCATAATTGTCAAGTCAAACTCTTGAACAGTTAATACATGGTCTATAATTTTTTGGGTGAATTGTTTTCTTTTGTCGGTTGTAACTATATTATTATATCATGTCAAAACACACGTGTTATTTTGATCCTTTTGTCATGTAATTGGATGTATTGCAATTACATTAGTCTTTACAATTTATCTATAATTGATATAATCTTTAATTTGCACTTCTATGCTTTGACAACTTTCTATAATTTACTGGTTTTTTGTATTCTTATTTTTCAACCAATTGCGCTTCAATTCATGTTTCTTTTAATGATATTCTGCATTTCATATTTAACATTTTCTTTTCCATTCTCATTGCTATATAATTTCAAGCTTCACATTCGTACATAATATGTCATGTTTCTTAAATTCCATCACTCCTTCTAACTTCAACTTGACAGTGTGATTACTCATATGAAAATTGACAATTCTTTCTACATTTAGTACTCGTCTTTTTACCAATTCCTTCAAATTTATCACAATTTTTAAAATTTTCTTCAAATTCTTTTCTTCCATTTCATAAATTTTTTTTCTCACAATGCGCATTCAACACGAGTATCCTGCGATAGCACGGGTCTCTCACTAGTTTAGTTTAATAGATATATAATAAATATTCAAAAGATCTAAATATGTTGAAAATAAACGGTGAATTGTTGAATAACATTAGAGAAAGCAAAGTTGAATAAATTTAAAAGGAATAATCAAGAAGAAAAAAAAGGTTGGAATTTAAAATGGAAGATAATAAAAGTAAGAACTTTAAATAAGAATTTATGAGCGGATGTGAATGACTTACGAAAGTTCATATGCAACGCAATGCAAACCTTTGGCAAAGGTTCTTAAACCATCAGCTTCTATTGCCTACAAGCCGGTTTCGTGGTGTAGTTGGTTATCACGTCAGTCTAACACACTGAAGGTCTCCGGTTCGAGTCCGGGCGAAGCCAATTTTTTTCTCTCGAAAATTCAACTTCAACTCACGCGCTATTTTGCTCCGATGCCACTGGTGGAACCACCGTTTGCGGCTCGTCGCGTCACCGCTTTGTTCAGATCTATTCCTGGTTACGCTTCACTTCAACATACTGGATCCTCTTCATCGCATTCCTCATCGTTTTTATACGTTTTCTCGCTATTTTTCTTCATTTTTGGTTCCACATGTATTGAGTATTGGAGTTTCTGAGTCATGTTTTACCTTTTTGTGGTTGAAGGATAGTGCCAAGCAATTGAAGCATCTGGATCTGTAAATATGGAGAAACAATTTGCAATTACTCTTGGCTGAAGTAAGTCTACTGGTTCAACTATTAAATACACTATCATTTTCCTATTCAGTTCATTGTTATTATAATGGTGCTGCAAAGCTGCTGGTGGGATTTTGAAATATTTAACACCCACACCTTTGAAAAAATGTGTGTTCGTATGAGATATTTGCACCGACACTTGTGATCAGTATTAGACACTTGTAAGATAAAAAAAGTGAGAGTCCTAAGTAGAATCCACTAAAGAAAGGAATCATGTATTCACCATTCATACCACTGATGCAATTACCCTAAGACATCATTGATTTTCTCTTATTTCAATTTGCTTATTTTAAATTCTTTCAAGAAGCATGACATGTACAGTAGGTGAAAGATATGCATACAACTTTTTTTTAACATATTGCTAACTAAGGATTGGGATTAGTTAAATTTGATGTGTGATGAATATGTAATATCATCCTGATATTTGATTTTCTATATTTCATGTTTTGATCATGTTGCATTGCAGCCAAATGAAAGATTATATGGGAAGTCTTATTACAAAATATCAAGTTCTGATATGTTCTATATGTTATATCCCTATCAGTGGCCGTGCTAACAGTTTCAGGTTTGAAAAGGATTCTCTAGTTGGAGAAAGTTAAATAGCTTCATTGCTTTCAAATTTCACGCAATTCTTTTTCCTTATTGATTATTCGTTCTGCGATGAGTAATCCAGTTGACCATTTCACCGAGGTTAAGAAAAGTGTATAAATGAAAGAGAGAGAACTCATTGTACATAGAGAGATTGTTTAGAAATTAACCTTCCTATTGTTTGCAAGTTGGTTTCGTGGTGTAGTTGGTTATCACGTTAGTCTAACACACTGAAGGTCTCCGGTTTGAGTCCGGGCGAAGCCAATCTCTTTTGCTTACTATGATGCTCTGCCAAAATGATCCATTTTTTCTAGTCACATTAGGTCTTGAGAAAAAAAACTATAAAAGTATTCATCTATAAGCCAATTTACTCTTGGCTGAAGTAAGTCTATTGGTTGGTTCTAGTATTAAAAAGACACTATCATTTTCCAAATCATTTAATTGTTATTATTTTGGTTTTTTGAAGAAACTTAAATGTAGTTTTGTTGTTGTAAAGATAATATTTGTAATATCTAGAAACTGCATGTGAGAAATAGACAGAAATGGCAAAGATAAGTTACTTGGTTAAATATGTTATGTTATGGACTCAGATGTTGTTCTAGAGGTTCTGAATCTCTTGTTCTAGAGGTTCTGAATCTAGAAACTGCACCAACAATTATTCCTGAAATCTTTAGTTTACTCTTTATTTTCGTGTTATAGAGATGTTTCTATTTTGAATCATGAGATAATTGTAGCCACTTTTGTGTTAATGAAATTTCATTTAAAATCTGTTCTTAACCCCTCATACCATTTCATTTAAAATCTAAGTGCACCTTAGACAATATTTATGTGTTCTAGGACATGTGTTGTGTTTCCTTTTTGATTTTCTTCTGCCTTGTAAAATTTCATTTAACATTTGGCTTTCGCTAGAACTTCTCTATGTTTCATGACATATTTTACGGTAATTTTCTTGTATTGGTTTCCCTCTATGTTTAGAGTGTCACTTGGGTATGTGGTGCATGGAGTTGAGGCTGAAGAGGAAGCCTGTTGGTATTAATTTCTAAATTTTAGTATGTTATGTCCACTTTTACAAAAGCCTAGTCCTAATTGGAGCAACAATCTACATTATATTTTCTTAAGTTTTTGACTATGTTCATATCTTGTCTGAAGTTTGTTGAACTTCCTCTTAATTTCCTTTTTACAAGACTAGTTTTCATTAGACACTGGCTGCATGTCGTTTATTGGACAAAAACTGGTCATTATCTGATCTCTTTCTGTAGTATTTGATTTTAATGTTGGCTATGTGTTTCAGTGCTTCAATGGAGCAACTGGTCATTAAATGGACAACTTTTGTCACTTGCCAACTGGTTTCGTGGTGTAGTTGGTTATCACGTCAGTCTAACACACTGAAGGTCTCCGGTTCGAGTCCGGGCGAAGCCATCATTTTTGTTCTCTCATGGTATTGACTGCGTTTTCTTATACATTTTCTCGCTATTTTTCTTCATTTTTGGTTCCACATGTGTTGAGTTTTTGGAGTTTCTGAGTCATGTTTTTACCTTTTTGTGGTTGAAGGATAGTGCCAAGCATTTGAAACATCTGGATCTGTAAATATGGAGAAACAATTTGCAATTACTCTTGGCTGAAGTAACTCTACTGGTTCTAGCATCAAAGACACTGTCATTTCATTTTCCAAATCAGTTCATTAGTTGTTATAATGGTGCTGCAACTGGTGGGATTTTGAACTATGTAACACTGACACCTCTGGAAAAAAAAGTGTATTCGCATCTGACACTTGCATCACCTGCACCGACACTTGTGATCAGTATCAGACACTTGTACCAATATGTTTAATTTATTCACTTATTTAAATTATTATTGGTGTCGTCATGTTAGAATCAGGATCGTATTCGGGATGTCCGTGTTTCATAGATTTTGATTCTCTGTCGTGGAACTCCAGCGACAACACTTATCGGTATATAATTGCAATATTTTGGTTAATTTTCTAGGTTTTTTTACTTTACTTTTAGTTTATTTTGATCAGTTTTTCATGTGTATATTTATTCACATTGGTTCTACACTATGAAGCATAGACACCGCTGGGAGTAGACGTATCGCGGTGTCCGACACGTGTTAATGTCCGACACTTGTATGACACTCATACGATACGTGTCGGAATAGTCAAAGAAGTATCAGAAAAGTCAGACAAGTGTCACTAAATAATGTTTTTTTTCTTCGACACTCTTTGAATGAATGGCAGACACTTTAGTATGACACTTATAACGTATATGTCAGATAATTTAAAGACAATTCAGACAAATATTCAAACAAAAACTTAATATTTTCTTTATTTCAACGCACCTTTATACATTTTTGGACAAATCATACACACATCAAAATAGTTAAACATGTATTGAAACAATACTATCAATAAAAAATTAAAAACATTAAAACATCATTACCTAGACCCTAGGCTACACTAGGCCATAATGAGACATTAATTAGCCGTCACGCGTGGCACACAAAAGGATCTGATGTTTGTTTTTCCAAGAATCAATGTTATGTATTCATGTGTGTCGAGCACACACGTCAACATTTCGACCTCCCACGCGAGCACGTCATCACAAAGAGAACTCGTATCTGGCCACACTGCCACATGATTTCAAGCAAATATATGTCGTCGAGCAAAAATGACAAGTTTGGACGCCGTCGATCACACTCGACGACTTCAAAGAAAAATCCCCCCACGAGCATATCCCTGGGGGAAAATCAAAGTAAATCCTCGAGCACAACCTCAGAGAAAAAACTAGAAAGATGGTCGTTATGTCGGCCATGTGTGCGGATCCACGAGTATGTCCTCGGGCAAAATTCAAAACAATTTCACGCGCACAAATGTGTCATCGACTACACACCCAAATAATGGTTGACCAAATGTGACGTCCTTCCACTTCGACACACAAATTGACTCTAAGTCATTGCTCATTTGCCTTGGAACAACGACTTGGGGGCTCCTGTTTTGGACTGGACCTAGGGCTAGTCCACTTTCAGGCACGACCCAATCCAGTGTTATGTCATGGAAGACCAGAAAAAATGGCCCAATACATTATAGCCATTAGAGCATCTGCCCCTCCTGCTCCTCCGAGGACACGTGGCCAACTGACTCTGTAACACCCCAAAGTCGATTTTAATTATGTTGATGTGTTTTTCTTGTGAATTTTGATGTTTATGAGGTTATTTGATGTTTTGTGGAGTTGGGGTAGCTTAATATTTTAATAATAATTAGAATAATTAAGTATATGGGATTTATTGTATTATTTGAGATTAATTAAATAAAATAAAAGAAATTAGAGGATAAGGGAATTGTGGTCTTTTGGTTGAGGATTAGTGAGAGTTTTATGGGGAAAGACTAAAAGAGGTCCTAGGGGCAAGAGTGACAAAAGAGGAGAAATTTGGAGAGTATGATCATTTGGAGCGATCACACTTTTGGGAAAAGAGCTCCAGAGAAGAGGAGAAACTAGGGCTTGAAGGATTGAGAGATTTACGAAGAGTTTATCGAAAGCTTACAGAAATTAAGGTATGGGAAGTATTTTCCTTTCGATATTATAATGTCGGAAAGGAATTGGGGGTTTTGGGGTGTAGTTTAGGGAATATGGTTTTGATTGATGATTTTGTGTTGTTGATGATGATTTCATGATGTTTTTGATAAATTTAATGATGCACATGAGGTAGATGATGTTATTATGATGAATGTTGATGTTAATGAGGTTTTCTGATGTGATGTTGTTGAATTGTAAGTTTTTTAGGGGTTTTATCGCAGAAGGAGAAGACTAAAATCGCAGAGGAATTCTGTAGAAATCGCGAAGCTCGCTTAGCGAGAAGAGTCAGTGAGTTTGGCGCTTAGCAAGCATGATGTCTCGCTTAGCGAGCCCTGACAAACTTCGAAAAATGCTTTTATTTTGAAAATTGTTTTGAGGTGATATGTTCTAGTATGCTATGATGTTATAGAGTTGTCTTATAATATGTTTTAATATGCTATATGAGTAGAGTTAGTAGTTAAGTGATGTATGATGAATTGTTTGATTTTCTTCGAGTTATGATATATGATTTCATGATGTAAAGATATGATGTAGGATGAGTGTGTTGTAGGATGTTCCATGAGTATGTACATGATGTTATGAATGAGTATGAGGAATAACTGATTAATAATGAATGTGGATGCAATGTTATGATGTTTTGAGGATGATGTATGTATATTGCGTCTTGCATTCATGACATTGAATTTATGAGGGGACTTCGATTCATTGGTAACTTCAATCCCATTGTGTGGATTGGAGTGATATGATGTTTATGATGTGCTCCCTCAGGGGAGGGTTGATGGCCCAGTGTCCATCACATGAGTATGTTTCGGTACCACATGCATTAGTAAGAGGTTGTATTTCATTCTAAATGACACAACATGAGTGCATTGATGTTTTGTGTAATGATGAGACGTATTAGATGATATGTATAAATGAGTTGTAAATGAATTGTGTTGTTGCTGATTGTTTTAAATTCTTATTTCTATATTATATTATGGAATGTGAATTTACTCACCCTGCCTGCCTTCTGGTGATGGTCTAATATGCCATCCTGAAGATAATCAAGCTTAGCTCGGTGCGTGCTTAATTCGGAGATAGTGAGTCGTCGAGTTAGTTAGAAGTGGAGTCCTGCTCTGTGTCCAGTAACATCGGGATGAGTTCCACTTGTATGTTTATGCTTAATTAGATTAGGATGTTAAGTTTTGTTTTAAGCATTTTGATAAAATGATATTTGAGATAATTCTTGAGTTTTAATTTATAAAAGAAGACATTATGACTTATTAGTTTTTCCGCTGCATATTTATTGAGGAAAGGATTATGGTGTTGTTTATGTTCTTATGAACCCGTGTTACGGGATAGGACTCTATGTGATGTTCTAAATTTTGATTTTAAGAAGTATGTGATGCCCTTTTTAATGAGTTTTACTCTGATATGTGATTTAAATTGTTTAATTTGTAATGGGGGTAGAAAGGGTGTTACATTAATGGTATCAAAGTAGGTCGGTCTGTGTCGTGTCGTTGTCAGTCGTGTCGGTTTTTGCGTTTGAGTGTCTTGAGGATTGAGTTGTTTTATGATGTTGTTGGTGATTTGTAGAATGACTTCAAATCGCGCTCTTGCGGATGTGGTAGCTGCACTTGCTCATGCTACGACACAGAACAACGTTCGGGATGAATTTCATGCTTTGGGGGTTTTTCAGAGCAATAATCCGCCTAAGTTTGAGGGTTCTCATGAACCGGGGAACGCACATAAGTGGCTGAAGGAGATTGAGAAGATTTTCAGAACTATGGTGTGCTCCGATGCTCAGAAGGTGCAATTTGGCACCCATATGCTGGATGGAGAGGCTGAGGATCGGTGGGATAATACCCGTCAGAGATTGGAAGGGGCTGGGGCTCGATAACTTGGATTGTGTTCAGGAGAGAATTTTTGAGTAAGTACTTTCCTGAAGACGCCCGTGGCAAGAAAGCGGTAGAGTTCTTGGAAATGAAGCAGGGGAATATGTCGGTGGCAGAGTATGCTGCAAAATTTGAGAGGTTGGTGAAGTTTTGTCCTCACTATAACTGTGATGATGCTGAGATGTCCAAGTGTTTGAAGTTTGAGAATGGGTTGAGACCGGAAATCAAGCAAGCAATTGGTTGTCAGCATATCCACAGGTATGCTGAACTTGTGGATAAGAGTATGATATATGATGAGGATAGTCAAGCTCGATCTTCTCACTATAAGCAGGTGAGTTAGAAGAAAGACAAGAGTCAGTTTTAAGGGAAGCCTTATGCGACTCCAAATGACAAGGGGAAGCCGAAGGGTAAAGACGGGAAGAAGCCAAGTGGGGGAGCGAGTTCTACTCCTTTCTAGTGCTATAAGTGTGGCGAAGCAGGTCACAAATCTGATATGTGCATTGTTACTGTGATAAGATAGTATAAGTGTGGTAAGAATGGCCATATGAAGAATGAGTGTACGAGTGCTGAACCAACTTGTTTTAACTGCGGGGAAGAGGGGCATATCAGTACTCAGTGCCAGAAACCGAAGAAGGTTGCTACTACGACTCAGACTATTGGTAGAGCGTTTGCTTTGAGTGGCTCAAATGCTCAGAAGAAAGACAACTTGATTAGAGGCACTTGTGTTTATTAATGATGTTGAATTGGTTTCCATAATTGATATTGGAGCTACTCATTCGTTTATTTCTATTGAGTGTGCGACCAGTTTGAATTTACCTTTGACTGTTATGAATGGTAATATGTTGATTGAAATGCCTATTGACGGATCAGTTACGACTAACCGTGTGATTTTGAAATGTCCTTTGACCATTTATGGTAAGGATTTATTGATGGATTTAGTGTGTTTGCCTTTGCGCCATATGAATGTTATGTTGGGAATGAATTGGTTAGAATTTAACTTCGTGCATATCAACTGCTATACAAAGACGATAGAGTTTCCAGAGTTTGGCGATGGTGGGGAGATGATGTTTTTATCTGTGAAGCAAGTGGATGAACTTCTAGCAGATAAATCCCTGATGTTTGCTTTGTTTGCGGCGTTACAAATGGACCATGAACAAGTGGGTGTTGAGTTACCGGTTGTACGAGAATTTCTTGATGTGTTTCCGAATGATATTAGTGATTTACCACTAGAGCATGAAGTAGAGTTTGTTATAGATTTATTACCGGGTACTAGTACAGTGTCGATGGCTCCTTATAGGATGTCGGCTTCTGAACTGAGTGAGTTGAAGAAATAACTTGAAGAACTTTGTAGATGTTTAAGAATTGGCAGAATTTTTGACCAAACAAGAAATGTTAAATTCAGTTCAGAATGTCCTATCAGATGTTGGGACATTAGCAAACAGAGTATGTGAACTTGGTTCAGGATGTCCTACCAGATGTTGGGACATTGTATAAATGACTAAGTTCAGTTTTGTCAGGATGTCCCAACAGATGTTGAGACATCTCAGACCTGCTACCAGAATTAATTATTGATTAACAGATCAGAGATATTTAAGGAGAACTATCTGGAATTAATTAATGCTGGATAAAACAGACCAAGGCGCATCTGTAGGGAGTTTTAAATTGAAGATTCAGATTAAAACAGAAGACCTAATGCACCTAGAATATAGGAGGTAACAAACCCTAAATTCAAGGTGACAGCTGCTGCACATTAGGGCTGGATCATTCTACAGAAAGCCCAAAATTCAGAACCTATTTAAACAACAGAATCTCATAGAATTGAGCACGAATTTCAGAAGACAAAATAGGGTGTCTAGTGTTTTAATAGCAGGCTGTTTTTATGTACCACTTTATGAGCTTTTAAGCAAAAGTGCATTTGTGACTTGATTGAAACTGTGAAGTAAAATCAAGCTGTTATTGTTTGAAGGATGTCTTCAATTTCTGTAAACTTGTAAACTTGATCACTGGGTGATTGAGGGGGAGTGAGTAGGGTACTCTTATCTAAGTGAGTCTTAGGTAGAAATTGCATTGGGTAAGTATTAAGTGATAGATTAAACAGGGTGGTTTAAGTCTAGAATTAATATTACTAATAGTGGATTTCCTCCTGGCTTGGTAGCCTCCAGATGTAGGTGTGGTTATACACTGAACTGGGTTAACAAACTTCTGTGTTGTTTATTTTTCCTGCTGTTTAAGTTTTGGTTAAAATTTGTCAAATGTCCTATTAAGTGTTGGAACATCTCTTAGGACATCTCATTACAGAATTTCAATTGGCATCAGAGCAGGCACCCTGCCTGTTTATACTGGGTGAGATCTAGGGAAAACAAATTCTGTAACATGGACAGAGATATAGGGTCAGTAAATAGACCACCTATACTGGATGGTTCTAATTATGACTACTGGAAGCCAAGAATGATTGCATTCTTAAAGTCACTTGACAACAGGGCATGGAGAGCAGTAATTGTTGGATGGAAACATCCTGTTAAAGACACCAAAGATGGATCAGTAGTTCTGAAACCTGAAGAAGAATGGAGTAAAGAGGAAGAAGATTCAGAACTAGGCAACTCAAAAGCCCTAAATGCTTTATTCAATGGCATTGATAGAAATATTTTCAGACTGGTGCATCATTGTGAGCTGGCCAAAGATGTGTGGGATACCCTCAAGACAACTCATGAAGGAACATCAAAAGTAAAAATGTCAAGACTTCAACTTCTCACCACCAAGTTTGAAAACTTGAGAATGAAGGAAGATGAATCAATTCATGAGTTCTACATGAACATCTTGGATATAGCCAATACTTCTGGAGCCTTGGGAGAAAAGATGACTGATGAAAAGCTTGTAAGGAAGATTCTCAGATCTTTGCCAAAAAGATTTGACATGAAAGTCACAGCAATAGAAGAAGCTCAAGACATATGCTCCATGAAAGCTGAAGAACTCATTGGTTCCCTTCAAACTTTTGAAATGGGAATGAATGACACACATGCTAAAAAGAACAAAAGCATTGCCTTGGTTTCAAATGCAGATGAAGAAGAAGATGAGAAATCAGCAAATGACAAAAGCTTATTAGAAAACCTTGCCTTGCTTGGAAGACAATTCAAACAGATTCTCAGAGGAATGGAAGGCCAATCCAAATCCAGTGGAAGAAACACAGACTCTGAGAACAGGAGAACATATGATGCTAACAGAAAGTCAAAGTTTGCTGAAAAGACCAGTCAAGATAAAGGAGTCAAATGCCATGAATGTGAAGGATATGGACACATCAAGTTTGAATGTCCTACCTACTTAAAGAGGCAAAAGAAAGGACTCTCTGTGACCTGGTCTGATGAAGACTCAGGAGAGTCAGAAGAAGAATCAGCTAAGCATATTACTGCTCTAGCTGGATTGTGTGAATATGATAGTGATTCCAGCTGTGGAGAGCTTACTTATGCAGATCTTGAGCAAGCCTTCAAGGATCTGTACAAGAGTAGTACTGAAGTATGCAGTGAGGTCATAAAGCTAAAGAAGCAGAATGAAGTACTAGAAGAAGAAAAAGCAAGTGATCAAGTAATCATTGATACCTTAAAAAGTGAAGTAATTCTTCTCAATTCTAAGCTGGAACATATGTCCAAATCTGTTAGAATGATGAACAGCAGCTCAAATACACTGGATGCTATTCTCTGCAATAATAAACATTCAGGGGACAAAAGTGGACTGGGATATAACAGAGATGAAGCCAGCTCCAGCAAAGCTACTTCAAAAATTACACAGTCAAACAAGATGTCCCAACAGATGCTTCAACATCAGAACACAAAGACTAACTTAATGTTCCAACAGATGTCTCAACATTCTGGAAAGAACAAAATGAAGAAGAAGTATCAAAGATGGAGATGCCATCACTGTGGAAGATTTGGGCATATCAAACCTCACTGTTATAAGCTACATGGATATCCAAATCAGATGTATCAGCAACCCTCCAAACAGAAAGTAGAAGGTACCAAGAAAGTGCTTAGACATCAAAGGAATCAGCAACCTCCTAAGAAGAAGACAGAGGTCATCAAGAAGGTTTGGAGACCAAAAGCTGACACTCAGACTGATCAAAGCCACATTCCCAAGAACCAGATCAACAATCAAGCTTTGAGATCAGCTGAACAACACACAGGGCAGAGGCATCAAAAGAAATCTCAACTCATCTGGTCAAAGAAAAGTACTGCATACATAGCACATACATCACTGAAAGTATCAGCTAAAGAAGACTGGTATTTTGACAGTGGATGTTCAAGGCACATGACTGGATTGAAGAATCTGCTAGTGAACTTAAAATCACATTCATCCAGGTATGTAACTTTTGGAGATGGAGCTAAAGGAGAGATCAAAGGAGTTGGAACCTTGGACTGTCAAGATGTTCCAAGACTAAATGATGTATTGCTAGTTAAAGGGTTAACTGCTAACCTTATCAGTATAAGTCAACTATGTGATCAAGGATACAGTGTAAACTTTACAAAAACTGAATGCATAGTGACTAACCAAGAGCAAGAAGTTGTCATGAAAGGTGCAAGGTCAAAAGACAACTGTTACATGTGGGAACCATTAGACTTCAGTCCCACTTCAACTTGTTCTCTAGCTAGAGAAGAAGAAGTAAAACTATGGCACCAAAGGCTAGGTCATCTTCATTTCAGAGGCATAAAGAAGATCATATCTATGGATGCTGTAAGAGGTATTCCCAAACTGAAGATTGATGATGGCAAAATATGTGGTGAATGTCAAATAGGCAAACAAACCAAGATGTCCCATCCAAAACTCCAACATCTGACAACTTCCAAAGTTTTGGAACTTCTTCATATGGATCTTATGGGACCTATGCAAGTTGAAAGTCTTGGTGGTAAGAGGTATGCCTATGTTGTGGTTGATGACTTTTCAAGATATACATGGATAAACTTCATCAAAGAAAAGTCAGATGTATTTGATGTATTCAAAGAATTATGTCAAAGATTGCAAAGGGAAAAATCCAGCTGTGTGATCAGAATAAGAAGTGATCATGGAAAAGAATTTGAGAATCAAAAGTTCTTAGATTTCTGTTCTTCAGAAGGAATCAACCATGAGTACTCTTCACCTATCACTCCTCAACAGAATGGGATTGTTGAAAGGAAGAATAGAACCATTCAAGAATCAGCAAGAGCTATGATCCATGCTAAGAAGTTACCTATGTATTTCTGGGCTGAAGCTATGAACACTGCCTGCTACATCCATAACAGAGTTACCTTGAGAAAAGGAACCCTGTCCACAATATATGAAGTCTGGAAGGGCAGAAAACCCACTGTGAAGTACTTTCATGTGTTTGGAAGTAAATGCTATATTCTGGCAGATAGGGAGCAAAGGAGAAAAATGGATCCTAAAAGTGATGTAGGAATTTTCCTTGGATACTCTATAAACAGCAGAGCATATAGAGTATTTAACTACAGAACAAATGTTATCATGGAATCCATAAATGTGATAATTGATGATGCTCCTACAGATGTCCCAGAAGATGTTGGAACATCTGCTGATATCAAGATTGAAGCTGAAGAAAAGAATGATCAATATAACTTCACTCAAAATGATACAAGGTCAGAAGATTCAAGCAAACCTCCCTCCATCAGAATACAGAAGGATCATCCCAAAGATTTAATAATTGGTGATCCCAACAGAGGTGTGAGCACTAGATCAAGAGAAGTGATTTCAGGTTCTTGCTTTGTTTCCAAAATAGAACCTAAAAATGTCAAGGAAGCTCTCACTGATGAATACTGGATTTGTGCTATGCAAGAGGAATTAGGTCAATTCACAAGGAATGAAGTGTGGAATCTTGTTCCTAGACCTAATGACATAAATGTGATTGGTACTAAATGGGTGTACAAGAACAAGTCAAATGAACAAGGAATTGTTACAAAGAACAAAGCTAGACTTGTGGCTCAAGGATACACTCAAATTGAAGGGGTAGACTTTGATGAAACCTTTGCACCAGTAGCAAGGCTTGAATCAATAAGACTACTGTTGGGAATTGCTTGTATCTTAAAGTTCAAGCTATTTCAAATGGATGTGAAAAGTGCCTTTCTTAATGGTTATCTTAATGAAGAGGTATATGTAGAACAACCTAAAGGATTTGTTGATCCAAGCTGTCCAAATCATGTATACAAACTCAAGAAAGCACTTTATGGTCTGAAGCAAGCTCCAAGGGCATGGTATGAGAGACTTACCACATTTCTTATCAAGCAAGGATACAGAAAAGGTGGGATTGATAAAACCCTGTTTGTTAAAGATGAAGAAGGAAATGTCATGATTGCACAAATATATGTTGATGACATTGTGTTTGGTGGGATGTCTGATAAGATGGTCAAACATTTTGTCAAGCAGATGGAAGCTGAATTTGAAATGAGTCTAGTAGGTGAATTAACCTATTTTCTTGGTCTGCAAGTTAAGCAAATGGAAGACTCAATGTTCATCTCACAAAGCAAGTACTCCAAGAACATAGTGAAGAAATTTGGAATGGAAAATGCTTCTCATAAAAGAACTCCTGCTCCTACACATTTAAAGCTGACTAAAGATGAAAAGGGTGAGAAGGTAGATCAAAGTTTATATAGAAGCATGATTGGAAGCTTGTTATACTTGACTGCTAGCAGACCAGACATTGCATTTGCAGTAGGAGTTTGTGCAAGATATCAAGCTGATCCAAAAGTCAGTCATCTCAATCAAGTCAAGAGAATCCTTAAATATGTTAATGGTACATGTGACTATGGCATAATGTACTTTCATGGATGCAAACCAATTCTCACTGGCTTCTGTGATGCTGATTGGGCAGGAAGTGCTGATGACAGAAAAAGCACTTCAGGAGGATGCTTCTTTCTAGGAAACAATCTGATTTCTTGGTTCAGTAAGAAACAGAATTGTGTGTCATTATCTACAGCTGAAGCTGAGTATATAGCAGCAGGTAGCAGTTGTTCTCAGTTGGTTTGGATGAAGCATATGCTCACTGAGTACAATGTCCCACAGGATGTCATGACATTATATTGTGACAACTTGAGTGCAATCAACATATCTAAGAATCCTATCCAACACAGCAGGACAAAGCATATTGATATCAGACATCATTTCATCAGAGATCTTGTAGAAGAAAAGGTGATTTCATTGGAGCATGTATCTACAGATCTGCAGTTAGCTGATATTTTTACCAAGGCATTGGATGCTACTCAATTTGAGAACTTAAGGGGCAAACTTGGAATATGTTTATGTGATATCTAGCAGTTAATGAGATGTGCCAACATGTCATATGACATTGCATGGCTTAATTTCCAGATGGCAAAACTGGTCTGGACAAGATCTTTGAGAATTCCAATCCTAATCATTTGGACTGTAACGGCTACTTATTTAGGAACTCCTTATAAGCAGCTATCAAGAGTCTCATCACATCATCACAAGCGAATCACATTAACTAGCAATTCTTCAGAAATCATCAACCCTAAAGCTGCACATTCATCTTCTTCAACAATGTCTCAAAACCCTAAAACATCTGAAGAAGTTCTCAATCAGAAAGACGTGGTTCATGCTACTCCTATTTCTATGGTGCCAATGCAATCAACACCATTAGACGAGCTCAGGGGAAGCGCTTCTCACTCTAAAAAGGCAAGAACACCAAAGAGAGCTAAAGATCAAGTTTGTAGCAAAGCCAAAGGAGGCATTCCTTCTCCTGCTAACATGCCACCAAAATCTTCAAACTATGTGGATGATTCAATCAAGGAGATTGTCACCCAAATTCTGTTTGAACAAAGAAAGGTGAGTGGGATCTCTGTTCCATTGCAAACCATGCCTGCTCCCCAAGAAGAACCATCTCAAACTGCAGAGGGCACTTCTGCAGAACAAGATGTCCCAATAAATGTTGGAACATCTGCAGATGAGAAAGAAAATTCATCTGATGATGAACAGACTGAGGTCCAAGAAAAGGCCTCAAGTGAAAGTGATAAAGAAAACTCTGAGGATCAGAATAAGGCCTTAAATGAAGATAATGACAAAGTTTCTGAGGATCAGACCAAAGCCTCAGATGAAGATCTAATTCCTGCTGATCAACAAGCTGAAGAAGAGACTGCTCAATCTCCTCCAGGGGTCAATCTGGAGCAGGACTCTGATGCAGAAATCATAGCATCTGTCAAACCCAGCATAGCCAAAAGACTCAGGTCCAGGCAGGGTAAGATGCAAGCTGAAGCAGCAATTCTTGAAAAGAAGAAAGCCTCTCCAAAGAAAGGGAAAGCTAAAGCCTCTTTTGGGCCATCAAAACAATGGAGTAAAGTTCAAACTCAGAAACGAAAGGCTGTCACACCATCAAATTCAGATGTTGAATCAGATGTCCCAACATCTCCTCCTAAGAAGAGACCAGCAATATCCAGAGCTTCATCTGCTGTACCAGAAGCTCCCTTGGATAACATATCATTTCACCATGTCTCTAGTGTGAACAGGTGGAAATATGTGTACCAAAGAAGGGTTGCCCTGGAAAGAGAACTGAGCAGCAATGCACTTGAGTGCACAGAACTGATAGACCTCATATCTGCTGCAGGACTGTTCAAGACAGTCTCAGACCTCTCTCCCTGCTATGAACTTCTTGTCAAAGAGTTCATTGTGAATCTTCAGGAAGATTGTTCACATGGTAAGTCCTCTGAATTCCAAAAAGTCTTTGTTAGAGGTAGATGTGTGGAGTTTTCTTCCCAAATCATAAATCAGTATCTAGGAAGAGAAACAGATGGACCAAATGAGCTGGGCAAGACAGATAATCAAGTCTGTAAGGTGATAACTGCTGACCAGGTAAAGGCATGGCCTGTGAAGGGAAAACTATCTGTAAGCATGCTTACTAGAAAATATGCCATGCTTAACAGGATTGGAACTGCAAACTGGGTGCCTACCAATCACACTTCATCAATCTCAACTGGTCTGGCCAGATTCATCTTTGCTGTGGGGACTCAAACCAAGATGGATTATGGAGCATATATTTTTGATCAGACTATGAAGCATGCCATCTCTACTGCAACAAAGCTGCCAATAGCTTTTCCATCATTGCTGTGTGGTATTGTTCTAAGTCAATACCCTGGAATTTTAACTGAGAAGGACATTGTCTGCAAGAGAGAGAGCCCCCTGGCTTTTCACTACAAATTATTTCTCAGTCACCATGCTGCAGATGTTGAAACACCTGCTGGGACATCTGCTGGTCCCTCCTCTGCTAAGAATCCAATCTCCAAGAAAGAATTAATTGCTGAGCTAAAAAGCACCTGCAAAGAGCTTGAAGCTAGAAAGCAGAAGCTTGAAGAAATAATTAAGAGGTTGGAACGTGAAGAAGATCAGACAGCTGCATCTGATAAAGACAGTGAAGCTGACAGTGAAGCTGATAAAGATGAAGACACTGAGGTGGAGGAAGCTACTGAGAGTGATAAATCTGAGTGATCTCTGTATGTGAGGCATTTGTAATGACAGCAATGATTTGTAATTCTGGATAATAGTTCTTTGGCCCCTAATTTTGTGCCTACCAAGGGGGAGAACAACATCAAATGTAATTGCTGTTTAAATGAATGAAATCTGTTTGTTTGCTTCTGAACTGAATAAGTTTTTCTGTTGGAACAAGACTGGATAAAGACAGGACACATATATGTTTGAGGGGGAGTAATCTCAAATAAAATTCAACAGAAAAGTAATGATATACTCTGATAAAAAGAACTTCTGCTGCACTCTGAAAACCAGAAAAGATGTTAGCCAAAAATTAGCCAAAGGGGGAGTTTGTAGATGTTTAAGAATTGGCAGAATTTTTGACCAAACAAGAAATGTTAAATTCAGTTCAGAATGTCCTATCAGATGTTGGGACATTAGCAAACAGAGTATGTGAACTTGGTTCAGGATGTCCTACCAGATGTTGGGACATTGTATAAATGACTAAGTTCAGTTTTGTCAGGATGTCCCAACAGATGTTGAGACATCTCAGACCTGCTACCAGAATTAATTATTGATTAACAGATCAGAGATATTTAAGGAGAACTATCTGGAATTAATTAATGCTGGATAAAACAGACCAAGGCGCATCTGTAGGGAGTTTTAAATTGAAGATTCAGATTAAAACAGAAGACCTAATGCACCTAGAATATAGGAGGTAACAAACCCTAAATTCAAGGTGACAGCTGCTGCACATTAGGGCTGGATCATTCTACAGAAAGCCCAAAATTCAGAACCTATTTAAACAACAGAATCTCATAGAATTGAGCACGAATTTCAGAAGACAAAATAGGGTGTCTAGTGTTTTAATAGCAGGCTGTTTTTATGTACCACTTTATGAGCTTTTAAGCAAAAGTGCATTTGTGACTTGATTGAAACTGTGAAGTAAAATCAAGCTGTTATTGTTTGAAGGATGTCTTCAATTTCTGTAAACTTGTAAACTTGATCACTGGGTGATTGAGGGGGAGTGAGTAGGGTACTCTTATCTAAGTGAGTCTTAGGTAGAAATTGCATTGGGTAAGTATTAAGTGATAGATTAAACAGGGTGGTTTAAGTCTAGAATTAATATTACTAATAGTGGATTTCCTCCTGGCTTGGTAGCCTCCAGATGTAGGTGTGGTTATACACTGAACTGGGTTAACAAACTTCTGTGTTGTTTATTTTTCCTGCTGTTTAAGTTTTGGTTAAAATTTGTCAAATGTCCTATTAAGTGTTGGAACATCTCTTAGGACATCTCATTACAGAATTTCAAACTTCTTGAGAATAAATTTTTCCGTCCAAGTGTTTCTCCGTGGGGTGCTCCTGTGTTGTTGGTTAAGAAGAAGGATGGTAGTATGAGATTGTGCGTCGATTATCGATAATTGAATAAGATGACTATCAAGAATAAATATCCACTTCCGAGGATTGATGATTTGATGGATTAGTTAGTGGGAGCTTTCGTTTTAGCAAGATTGATTTGAGGTCGGGTTATCATCAAATTCGAGTTAAAGCATATGATATTCCGAAGACAACTTTCAGAACGAGATATGGTCACTATGAATATACTATGATGCCTTTTGGTGTATCCAATGCACCTGGTGTATTCATGGAGAATATGAATCGAACCTTTCATGAGTATTTAGATAAGTTTGTGGTGGTTTTTGTAACACCCAAATTACCCCTAATAATTTTATGTAATTATCAGAGTAAAATTTTCAACTTTTTATTCGAGTGTCACAATCAACTACAATTCACCATAATCGACTCAATAATATGTTTTCAAAAATAGTTATTCAAAAATAATATGTGATTTAAATTGTTTAATTTGTAATGAGGTAGAAAGGGTGTTACTGACCCCGTATCCCAAATAGCCGTAATCTTCCACCATCCGAAATTGACCCAGGATGAAGGTACACCCCTATCCTTTCCATCAACCGCAGAAAAAAGTTATGTGTTACATGTCACTAACGATCCATTCTGATCCGATAAAATCATTTAAAAAAAAATATTTTCAATTTTTCTAATAACAATTTAGATCAATCTATTTTCTGTTGGAATATTATTTTAAATTTTTTTTCTAATTAATATACTTTTTTTTAATCATTTATATAACAAACCAGTATTCGTAAGAATGCATAAATATTCCACTGATTTATGCTAGTTTTACTTGCCCTAAGGAAGTCTTTTGTAGTATATTCTAATGCATCAGATTCAAAACTAAGCAGCGTCCTTATACAAAAATGGAAGGTAGTAGTTTATTCATCTAAAAAAATCTAAGAATAATGAGAGAAACTATCCTATTATGTTAGGGAACCCAAAATACATTGTGAAGTAGAGTGTATTCAAAAGATCTTAATTTAAAGTCTCAATTTTCACCTAAGGGCTTTAATTTAGATTAGAGAAAGCGAAAAGTTGAATAAATTTAAAAGGAGTAATCAAGAAAAGAAAAAGGTTGGATTTTAAAGTGGAAGATAATCAAAGTATGAAATTTCAAATAAGAATTTATGAGCGGATGTGAATGACTTACGAAAGTTCATATGCAATGCAATGCAACTGAGTTTATAATAAACCTTCGTCAAAAGGTCTTAAATCAACAGCTTCTATTGTTCTCAAGCTGGTTTCGTGGTGTAGTTGGTTATCACGTCAGTCTAACACACTGAAGGTCTCCGGTTCGAGTCCGGGCGAAGCCAATATTTTTTGTTTTCGATTCAACTTCAATTCACGCGCTATTTTGCTCCGGTGTCACTGGTGGAACCACCGTTTGCGGCTCGTCGTGCCACCGCTTTGTTCAGAACTATTGCTGGTAACGATTCGCTTCAACATTCTCGAACCTTTTCATCGCATTCCTCCTTTTTTTTGAATGCGTTCGTTTTTATACGTTTTCTCGCTATTTTTCTTCATTTTTGGTTCCACATGTATTGAGTATTGGAGTTTCTGAGTCATGTTTTACCTTTTTGTGGTTGAAGGATAGTGCCAAGCAATTGAAGCATCTGGATCTGTAAATATGGAGAAACAATTTGCAATTACTCTTTGCTGAAGTAAGTCTATTGGTTCAACTATTAAATACACTATCATTTTCCAAATCAGATAGAATAGCTTGTTTTCACCATTAGAAGCTATGTTATCGATATCAGATAGCGGCGCCCTTCCCATAAAGGGAATGAAATGGGAGCAGAACGGCCGATACATTAGTGACGTGGTCACGAATAAGTTAATACTAATGAACACCTAATTGTTAAAAACTAAAATAACTCAATCGAAATTCAAGAAGTATTCATATCTAGAAATAAAAACCATAAGTCTTAGGCAAAACATACTTTAAATGCCAATAAAATCCAATAAATACTTGTACTATCCATAAAAATCTAAGGGTAATATCATATACGACTGAGGCGGCCAGAGCAGCCACGTCAAAAAGGCATTGTTCTGAATCTAATCCCATTATTGTGATCGTTCCAGCCGAGTCACCCATTTGTGACAGAACGACACAGCTTGCACATTTTTTTCCTGGTTTTGCCGCTATGTACATAGATAGCGGATGAAACTAACGAGTTTAATAACATAGATTGGAAGGGTATGTTCAAGCACAAATAGTTGCAAGTATTCCATTAGGTGATAAATTATGGTTTTTCATGTCTTGTAATGTAGTTGTGCTTATTGCTCAATCAATGAGCTTTGGTTCATTTAGTTACACCACTTTATGAAGTTAATTCTAAATTATGAAGGTCTCCACTACCATCACTTCCTGGACACATGCCATATCAGTATATTAATTTTCTAGGTTTTTTACATGCCAGGTTTCTATTCAAGTGAGGGATGATCGTTTGTCACTATTACTGGTTCAATGTTGATTCAGACACTTTATTGTCCATGTAAGGTATCATTTTTCTTTACTTGAATGTATTGATTTATGGTTATAGGAAATGTTTCATTTTTTCACCATGACAAATTATTCTTCGGTTTATAGGATAAGTTATTCTCAATATTTTTCATGTCTCACTGACATCTTTAATTTATTGAACATAAAAAAGTGAGTCCAAATTAGAATCCACTAAAGAAAGGAATCATGTATTCCTAATTACATCATTGATTTTCTTTTGGTCTACAGAGACACCAGATTCTGTTAGAAAGAAGGCCACATGATGATCCCTTGATAGAGGTTAGTGTTGAATTTTCTCTTATTTCAGTTTGCTTTAATCAGTACTTGTAAGATCTATTCCTGAATGTCATATTTTAAACTCTTTCAAGAAGTATGACATGTACTATAGTTGAAAGATATGCATAAAACCTTTTCTTATCATATGGCTAACATTTGGCATTTCTTTTAAAATCTAAGTTCACCTTGACAATATTTATCTCTTCAAGGACCTGTGTTTCCTTTTTGATTTTTTTCTGCCTTAAAGCATTTCATTCAGCATTTGCCTTTCGTTAAAACTTCTCTATGTTTTATAACATATTTTACTGTGATTTTCTTGTATTGGTTTCCCTCTATGTTTAGACTGTCATGTGGGTATCTGGTGCATGGAGTTGTGGCTGGAAGAGGAAGCAAGCCTATTGGTAATAATTTCTAAATTCTAGTATGTTGTGTCCACTTTTACAAAAGCCTAGTCCTAACTGGAGCAACATTCTACACTCTATCTTCTTAAGTTTTTGACTATATATGTTCATATCTTGTCTGAAGTTTGTCGAACTTCTTAATTTCCTTTTTAAAAGTGTAGTTTTGACTAGACACTGGCTGCATTTCTGTTTATTGGATTAAAACTGGTGTTGGCGAGCAACTGGCCTCAAGAGAATTCGAGAATTTTGGTTTCACAAGACTCATTTTGACAAGGAAAAAGGTGAAATCCAATGGCAGGTTGTGAATAGGAAGCTAATAAGTTTTACGAACAAGGAGCTGATAGAGAATAATAGGTTGTGAATACACCTTGAACATGTTTTTGACTTATAGTGACCAATCTCTTGACAGTGCAAATGTATCCAGAGAAGCAATAATAACTAATGTGCTTTGATATTTACATGTAAAAGTTGTATGCATTGAAGAAAACCTAATATAGAACATAACACACAACTGATCAGTTAGCAGCTAGCTTAAATAGGAAAGGGTGAAATATATCTAATCTAATGTAAACTAAAACCTCAGTTGCAGAGTTGGTATCTGATTGTTTCAAGTGTTTCTCGGAAGACTCCGCTGATGCTCTGCCAAGATATGATCCATTTTTTCTAGCTGTTGATGAAATTTCTAATTTCAATAGGAAGTGTTGCTGAGGATGAGGCTTAGGCCATTTTTCTGCACAACAAGTGTTATGAGTGGATGTGAATGACTTACGAAAGTTCAAATGCAATGCAATGCAACTGAATTTATAACAAACCGTTGGAAAAGGTTCTTAAATTAACGGCTTCTGTTACTTGCAAGCAGGTTTCGTGGTGTAGTTGGTTATCACGTCAGTCTAACACACTGAAGGTCTCCGGTTCAAGTCCGGGCGAAGCCAAGTTTTTTTGTTTTCTTCTTCTCTCTCACATTGTTTTCGACTCAACTTCAATTCACGCTATTTTGCTCCGATGCCACTGGTGGAACCACCGTTTCCGGAACGTCGCGCCACCGCTTTGTTCAGCTCTATTGCTGGTAACGATTCACTTCAACATACTCGATATCTTCATCGCATTCATCCTTTTTATTGACTGCGTTCGTTTTTATACGTTTTCGCACTATTTTTCTTCATTTTTTGTTCAACATGTGTTGAATTTTTGGGTTTCTGATTCATGTTTTACCTTTTTGTGGTTGAAGGATAAGGCCAAGCAATTGAAGCATCTGGATCTGTAAATATGGAGAAACAATTTGCAATTACTCTTGGCTAAAGTAACTCTACTGGTTCTAGCATTAAAGACACTGTCATTTCATTTTCCAAATCAGTTCATTAGTTGTTATTATTTTGGTTTGTGAAGGTACAATTATCGAGAAACTGCATGTGAGAAAATCTGGATTCTATTTCTCTGTTAGGGAATACAATTATATCAGATAGAATAGCTTGTTTTCACCATTGGAAGCTATGTTATCAATATCAGATAGCGGCGCGCTTCCCATAAAGGGAATAAAATGGGAGCGGAGAGCATAGCAGAACGGCCGATATTTTTGTGACGTGGTCACGAATAGAGTTAATACTAATGAACGCGTAATTGTTAAAAACTAAACTCAATCGAAATTCAAGAAGTATTCATATCTAGAAATAAAAACCATAAGTCTTAGGCAAAAAATACTTCCAAGTGCCAATAAAATCCAATTAAATAATTGTGCTATCCTTAAAAATAGAAGGGTAATATCATATATGACTGAGGCGGCCGGAGCAGCCACGTCAAAAAGCGTCGTCCTGAATCTAATCCCATTATCATGATCGTTCCAGCCGAGTCACCCATTTGTGACAGAACGACATGGGTTGCACTTTTTTTTTCCTTTTCGGTTTTGCTGCTAGGTACATAAATAGCGGATGGAACGGATGAGTTTAATAACATAGATTGGAAGGGTATGTTCAAGCACAAAAAGTTGCAAGTATTCCATTAGGTGATAAATTATGGTTTTTCATGTTCTTGTAATGTAGTTTGTGATTATTGCTCAATCAATGAGCTTTGGTTCATTTAGTTACACCACTTTATGAAGATAATTCTAAATTATGAAGGTCTCCACTACCATTACTTCCTGGACACATGCCATATCAGTATATTAATTTTCTAGGTTTTTTACTTTACTTTTAGTTTATTTTGATCAGTTCTTCATGTGTATATTTTTACTTGGTGATCTGCATGCCAGGTTTCTATTCAGGTGAGGGATGATCGTTTGTGACTATTACTGGTTCAATACTGATTCGGACACTTTATTGTCCATGTAAGGTATCATTTTTCTTTACCTGAATGTATTGGTTTATGGTTATAGGAAATGTTTCTTTTTTTCACCATGACAAATTATTCTTCAGTTTATAGGATAAGTTTTTTCTCAATATTTTTCATGTCTCACTGACATCTTTAATTTATTGAACATAAAAAAGTGAGTCCTAATTACATCGTTGATTTTCTTTTGGTCTACATAGACACCAGATTCTTTTAGAAAGAAGGCCGGAAGAGGATCCCTTGATAGAGGTTAGTGTTGAATTTTCTCTTATTTCAGTTTGCTTTTAAGTTCACCTTGACAATATTTATCTCTTCAAGGACCCGTGTTTCCTTTTTGATTTCTTCTGCCTTATAACATTTCGCTTTCGTTAGAATTTCTCTATGTTTCATGACATATTTTACTGTAATGTTCTTGTATTGGTTTCCTTCTATGTTTAGACTGTCATGTGGGTATGTGGTGCATGGAGTTGAGGCTGGAAGAGGAAGCAAGCCTATTGGTAATAATTTCTAAATTCTAGTATGTTGTGTCCACGTTTACAAAAGCCTAGTCCTAATTTGAGCAACAATCTACATTATATCTTAAGTTTTTTACTACATGTTCATATCTTGTCTGAAGTTTGTTGAACTTCCTCTTAATTTCCATTTTAAAAGTGTAGTTTTGACTAGACACTGGCTGCATTTCTGTTTATTGGATTAAAACTGGTGTTGACTATGTGTTTTAGTGCTTCAATGGAACAACTGGCCTCAAGAGAATGTGAGAATCTCGGTTTCACAGGACTCACTTTGACAAGGAAAAAGGTGAAATCCAATGGCAGGCTGTGAATAGGAAGCTACTAAGTTTTACGAACAAGGAGCTGATAGAGAATGATAGGTTGTGAATACACCTTGAACATGTTTTTTGACATATAGTAACCTATCTCTTGACAGTGCAAATGTATTGAGAGAAGCAATAATAACTAATGTGCTTTGATATTTATATGTAAAAGTTGTATGCATTGAAGAAAACCTAATATAGAACATAATACACATCTGATCAGTTAGCAGCTAGCTTAAATAGGTAAGGGTGAAATATATCTAATCTAATGTAAACCACTAATCATGTGAATTTTTTTCTCCCCTCTCCTCCAATCTCAAACAAGCCCCAAGAGTATCTTGTTTTAGTGTAGCCGTGACCTTTACTTGGTTTCTAAATTTTGTGAGGATTGACTTAAGCTAAAACCTCAGTTGGAGAGTTGGTATCTAATTGTTTCAAGTGTTTCTCGGAAGACTCCACTGATGCTCTGCCAAGATATGATCCATTTTTTCTAGCTGTTGATGAGATTTCTAATTTCAATAGGAAGTGTTGCGTAGGATGAGGCTTAGGCCATTTTTTTGTACAAGAAGTGTTGCTTTATTTAGACAAAATCAAGTCTAAAGTCACCATAATAAAATAGGCATGTATCTCTGGCTCATGTGTTTTCTTCTAGATACACCAAAAATCCCTCTTTCACATGTATATAAGCCATGTGCCATGAGAAGGTTATAATTCTAAAGATGTCGTAGTCATTAGTGATCATCTGGTCTATCAAATATGAAATTCAGACTGATGTGACACGTTAGGTCCTGAGAAAAAATAACTAAAAAAATATTCATCTATAGGCCAATTTACTCTTGGCTGAAGTAAGTCTATTATTGGTTGGTTCTAGTATTAAAAGACACTATCATTTTACAAATCATTTAATTGTTCTTATTTTGGTTTTTGAAGAAACTTAAATGTAGATTTGTTGTTGTAATGATAATATTTGTAATATCTAGAAACTGCATGTGAGAAATAGACAAAGAATGGCAAAGCTAAGTTACTTGGTTAAATATGTTATGTTATGAATCTCTTGTTTTCAATCTCAGATCCAAAAAGGAACGAAATGGAAGCAGGGAGCTGATCAGCCAATATTTTAGTGACGCGGCAACTAATACAGTTAATACTAATGAATACTGTTTAAACTAAAATAAATTAATCAAAATTCAAGAAGTATTTATATTTAGAAATAAAAACCATATGTCTTAAGCAAAATATACTTTCAAATTCCAATATTTAACTTTGCTATCCTTAAGAATCTAAAGGTGATATCATATTCGGCTGACGCGCCCGGAGCAGCCACGTCAAAAAGGCCTCGTTCCGAATACAATCCCATTATTGCGAAAGTTTCAGGCGAGTTACCCATCTGTGACAAAACGGGACGGCCTGACGTGTTTTTTTTTGGTTTTGCTACTCCGTGCCGAGATAGCGGTTTAAACGGGCGAGTTTAATAACATAGATTGGAAGGGTTAGTACAAGCATGAAAAGTTACAAGTATTCCATTAGGAGACAGATTATAGTTTTTCATGTTTTTGTAAATTGTAATGTAGTTGTGCTGGATCGATGAGCTTTAGTTCATTTAGTTACACCACTTCATGAAGATAATTCTATATTATGAGGATCTCCACTACCAGTACCATCACTTACTGAAAGTATGATCTTTTGTTACTATTAGTTGCTGACATCTTTAATTTATTGAACATAAAATAAGTGAGAGTCCTAATAAGAATCTACTAAAGAAGGCCACAGGATGATCCCTTGATAGAGGTTAGTGTTGAATTTTTTCTTATTTTAGTTTTCTTTAAGTATTTGTAAGATCTATTCCTGAATGTCTTATTCTTAAATTCTTTCAAGAAACATGACATGTACTATAGATGAAAGATATGCATAAAACTTGTTCTATATTGCTAACTATAATTCATTTATGTAACTTTTCTAAAAAGCTGATATATGATTTTCTATATTTTACGTTTTGATCATATTGCAGCCAAATGAAAGATTGCATGGGAAGTCTTATTACAAAATATTAGGTTTCTGATATGTTATATATGTTATATCCCTATCAGTGGTTGGGCCACTAGTTTCTGATTTGAAAAGGATTCTCAAGATGGTGAAAGTTAAATAGCTTCATTGCTTTCAAATCTCATGCAACTCTTTTTTTCTTATCGATTCTTTCTCTGTTTCACATTGAGTGATTCAGTTGACCATTTAGCACAAATTAAGAAACATATAAACATGAAAGATAGAAAAAAAATGTTTTTACCGAAGTATCAATTATTAAGTTGAAAAAGAAGGCCAACTTCTACATTTATCTTAGTTTTACTACGCTGCTTAGTTATGAGTGGATGTGAATGACTTACGAAAGTTCATATGCAATGAATGCAACTGAGTTCATAACAAACCATTGGAAAAGGTTCTTAAATCCACAGCTTCTGTTACTTGCAAGCTGGTTTCGTGGTGTAGTTGGTTATCACGTCAGTCTAACACACTGAAGGTCTCCGGTTCAAGTCCGGGCGAAGCCAATTTTTTTGTTTTTGATTCAATTCACGCGCTGTTATGCTCTTATGCCACTGGTGGAACCACCGTTTGCGGTTCGTTGCGCCACCGCTTTGTTCAGATCTATTGCTGGTAATGATTCACTTCAACATACTCGATCTCTTCATCGCATTCATCCTTTTTATTGAATGCGTTTGTTTTTATATGTTTTCTCTCTATTTTTCTTCATTTTTAGTTCCACATGTGTTGAGTTTTTGGAGTTTCTGAGTCATGTTTTACCTTTTTGTGGTTGAAGGATAGTGCCAAGCAATTGAAGCATCTGGATCTGTAAATATGGAGAAACAATTTGCAGTTACTCTTGGCTGAAGTAAGTCTACTGGTTCTAGTATTAAAGACACTATCATTTTCCAAATCAGTTCATTGTTATTATTTTGAAAGAAAAACCATAAGTCTTAAACAAAACATACTCTTTCAAATTCCAATAAAATAACTTAGCTATCCTTAAGAATCTAAAGGTAATATCATATTCGGCTGATGCGCCCTGAGTGGCCATGTCAAAAAGGCGTCATTCCTAATACAATCCCATTATTTATCTATTTCAATATTTAGTTTAATTCTATATTATTTTCTCAGAATATCCGCTTTCTCTCAAAATCTACCTTTAAACTTCTATTGTTTCACATACAAACCCTTCAATAAATAAAAAATCTCAAAGAAAATACCTTCTGATTTTGCACTTCAATAACCCTTCTACTTCGTTCTAGTATCATTTCTCAGGTGATCTTTTAAAACTTTAATTTACTTTTAACAAGTTATTTACTGCTAATGAATGTTAAAATGAATTTTGTGATCACTACACTCGGTGTATCGTACATCATCAGGTCAATGTGGTTCTCATGGAGCTCCAGGAAGATAAATGTTGTGTGAGAGCAAATTGAAGGACTTCCTCCATGGTTCTGAATATGTAGTCACTTTATGAAGATAAAGATGGTGACTGGATGCTTGTTGGAGATGTCCCGTGGAAGTAAGTTTTAAAACCTAATGACCTTATAAATAAATTGAATCCTTAACACACTTCACCGCACTCTAATTTGTGTACTATTCTTTAACCATCATTTTTCTTTTGTCTGCAGCATGTTCACTGACACATACAAAAGGCTGAAAATCATGAAGGGTTTTAAAACCTAATGACCTTATGAAGGCTTGATGAAGGGTTCCTTACAATTAGAATACTTGTTACTCCTAGCATTCATATGAATTGATCGACTGAACCTTCTGCTTCGTAGAATACTAGCAACAAAGGGCTAGTATCCAGTAATAGATTACGATCGTGACAGCAATGTATTGCTTTGAGTTTCTTGTTTCCTTGTAACAGAAGAAAACTATTATTGATAATGAAAGTTTGCTTAGTAGTTTTTCTTCTCTCACCTTGGTGGTGAGGAGCCACTCTTGTATATTTTCTTTTTACAAGAGTAGTTTTGACTAGACACTGGCTGCATGTCTGTTTATTGGATTAAAACGTGATGAGTCATGGTCACGAAGAAAATAGCTACAAAAATATTCATCTATAAAACAGTTTACTATGAAATTTAAACAGAAATTGTGATTCTCAGATCGTTAAACAAATGATATTTTAATGGATAAATTAATAATGCATAAAATGAAAAAAAAGGAATCCTCGTATATGTTCTAAAAATTATTACAAGCTATATTTTGAATTGAAGTATCCTCTCAAAGGAAACATGTCTAATATTTGATGGAAGAATATAGAATATTTTTGAAAACCGATTATAGAATATTTGATGGAAGAATATAGAATATTTCTTATAGTACAAAATTTAAATGATAAACTATCATTTTATTCAATTAAATTCGAACTAAATTGGAATGTTCAATATCTTGCATGTATCTTGCAAAGATGGAAATCATTCACCTCACATACGAGTCATTCAAAAAGAGTAAACAATGAAATAGAATTAAACAATTTGATGTTCAAAGAATAAAGAATGCCACATGATCACTATCATGTTCAAATTATAATAAGCTCAAGCAAAAAAATATTGTTGTTAGATGTATATATTATTCACATTAGTTAGTAATATTTACATCTAGCAAACAATGGCTTTGATGCTGATTTCTTCACAATAGCACTTCCTCTGCTATAGCATCAAAGATAAAAAAAAAAAGCTGCAAAAATAAATTGCAAGTGAGAGATCATAACCAATCCACATAATGCAATCAATATAACAATAAATGAGATGTCATAGATTCGAACTCGAACTCATGTATCTGATGTCCATATACAAAAAATGACACAATACACGTTATAGTCTTTATTATAACATCAATGAGTTTATAGTTTTTAATGTAACTTCTAGACTTACCTCTAAATAGATTTGCTGGGGGATGGTTTCCGCAAAAAAGAAGGACTCGGAGTTTCTGAATCTTCATAATCATCCTGTCATATTAAGTAAAATAGTCATCAATTTTCATACATAATGTACAAATAGCAAAAAAAATCACACATAAAAAAACCATACAAGCATCATATCAAAGACGCTCTGGCGCTTTGTTTTATCGATTTTATTGAACATTCTTTGTCTGAGAAAAAACTTTTGCGCATGGCTGGCAACTTGAGTAGAAGACTTGGTCTTGACATATTTCCTTGATATATCTTTCCATTTACCTTTCCCAGCAGTTTGTAAACCTACCAAAAATGCCTTGTGTTCATCCTTTGTCCATTGTTTCACTACAATGAAACAATAAAGTTTCTTTATATCAACATGGAAGAGATTAATGAAACATTAAAGTTTCTTTATATCAACATGGAAGAGATTAATGAAGTAGAATAGTATTGGTAAATAGTTAAAATATAACATAACTCAAGAAAATATGCAAGCATGTTGAAACCCTAAAATGTTCATACTAAATATATAACAATCGATAATCAGCTTTTTGAATTAATCACTTAACTGTTTTCATGTTCCTTCTTTAATCACTAGTTAAAAAAATTCAATCATGTTGAAACCATAAATACTAAAGTTTTTGCACTAAATATATTTCACCATAATTATCAGCTTCTTGAATTAATCACTTAACTGTTTTGTAGGTTGAAACCCTAATACCACTAAGACCAAAAAGAAGGAGAACAATCAAAATTTAAGTTCTAAATTGTTCTGATAAAAACACTAAAACTAGCACATATAATCATGGAAACCAAATACATACCTTTTTTTCGGTTTTCATGGTTGGAACTTTGAGCAAAATCTGGATTTTCATTACTCTCATCATCACTTTCATCCTCCTGTTTGTCAAAAGAACAAAGCTCCGTTTCATTCTGACTCTCATCCTCAGTATTGAAACTATTGCTCACTGTGTCATCGACTTTTGCAGCGATGTTTACACCAAATAACATCACACACCTTTCACCTTTCTCATTCTTGTTCGTTAAATCATCCATTATGATCTGATACAACTTTCTTTCTATCTTCTTTTTTCCAGGTAAAACCTTCTTTCTTGGATAAGGGTTTTGCTTTTCCAGGTAATTTACTGTCGGTAAATTTTTAGGTATTCATGACAAGTAGTTGAATATATGTATTTTTAATTTAAATTTATTTAAAATAAAATAATGATGTGTTATTGAATTATCATATTAGATTGATTAATGATACTTATAAATATTAAATATAGAGATATTAAAGTGTTTACCTTTACTATTTATTTGTGTTTTTGACTTTGACTTGGTTTTAAGTTTAATAGAATTTAATAAGTTTGATTTCGAATTACTTCTTTTTTATTTCCGACAATTACGTTTTTATAGTTTGTTTTACATACTATCCTCTAATTTTTAAATAATAAATATGATTACTAAATAATAAATATGATTACTGATTACTTATTTATTTTATCAACGGCACGTTGATATTTTTTAGGCAAGACCTATACATATTCTTTTTATTGAAAGTTTTATATATATTATTTTTCTTCATTCACATAATTATCTGTCAATTATTTTTGAAAGAAGTCATCAATTTCTTTTACAAAATAACTACTTGTGCACAAAATAACTACTTCATGGTTTGTCTAAATATATAAGTAATATAATCAAACTTAGTTTTGGTACCTACATTCTATTCAGTATGGCATACTTAACACTAAGCATGCTGGTTGAAAGCTTTCCTTTTCTAGGCCATTGTTTAACTTGGTCAGCAGTGAGAGTTTTATATATCTGATTATCAGTGACCTCCAATTCAGGATAGCAATAAGTGACTCTTCCTAGGTAGGTATTTATCACAGTAGGAGAAAAATTAATAAACTTACCTCTTACATACACCTTCCTGAAGTCCTTTGACTTTCCATCAGCACATTCCTTAGATAGGTTTATAATGAACTCCTTAACTAGAGTTTCATAGCACCGTGAGAACCTAACAATAACTTTAAACAAGCCTGTATAGTAGATCAGGTCCATAACTTCAGAGCATCCCAGAACATATTCAATAATCTACCTTTCCAATGCTAGCCTTCTTTGATACATGAATTTCCATTTGCTTACACTACTGATGCAGTGAAAGGAAATGTTATCCAAAGGTGCATCAGGTACCCTAGAGGCAAGCTTGCTTGGAGATGGTTTCTTTCTTTGTGTGATATCTGGGACATCACATTCGACATTAATATCAGATTCAGAAAGATCTCTGACCTTTCTCTTCTTAGTGATCACCTTGCTCCATCCTTTAGAGGGACCAACAACAGTCTTTTTAGGGGTTTCCTTAGGATTATCTTTCCTGGACACAAGCTTACTCTATGGAGAACCTTGATCAACAATATTCTTCCTTTTTCTTGAAATCAACCTTTTAGCTACACTTGGATTTATGTTGGCAATGAGCTCATTGTCAGATATATCATCGAAGTCAATCACTTCATCAGGATTTGCATCTTTGTTATTGGAAGCCTCAGGAATATCATCAACCTCTTGAGCAACTTCATCCTCTTTGTGTGTAACCCCATCATTAGAGTGAGCAGCTTTACTTTCAGGTGTTACAATATCTTCTTCAATATCCTTGGTACCACCTTCAATAGCATAAACAACAACATCTTCTTTGGTTGCATCATCAAAGGGACCAGTTCTTGGATTCTTTTGACTATCCTGAGAAGCAGGAATACTGGCCAATGGAATAGAGACCCCAACAACATTATGGTCTTCATTCATAATTCTTGTGATAAGATCTTTAATGGCTTCATTTGCATAAACAGAGCCCTTCTTAGTGCCATAGGATGAACATGCAGAAGAATCCTTTGGTCTACGCACGTTAGGTGTTCTAGGTTTAGAAACCCTAGACGCATCAGGGACAATCACATTCAAGGGAGCAACATCCAGGACATCTTCAAATAGATGATGAACCCTAGATTCAGGCTTGGATGAAGATTTCTTAGATGGAGAAGCAGATGATTGTTGAGACATTTTGACGCTGATTAAAATTCACAGAGAGAGAGAGAGAGAGAGAGAGAGAGAGAGAGAGAGAGAGAGAGAAAGAAAGAGCAAGCAAATTTTGAGGAGAGGATGGGAAAGTAGATACGCAGTATGGTGTACTGAAATATTTGATGATGAGTAATGGGCCGTTGAATGTATTTTCTTTGAATAAATGAATTGATGATAAAATCAAATATTTTGCGCCTCCACTTAAAGTACATTAAATTGATTTTTGAAAATACACAATGTTCTTAAGGATGTTCCCACATGTCAATAATTGCCATATACCCTCATAAAAACATATTCCCAATTTGACTACACTGAGATTGTCACAATATAATGTCATGACATCCTGTGTGACATTATACTCATACATCATTTGGTTTATCCAAACAAGCTGAGAACACTTATTACTAGATGCTATGTACTCAGCCTTTGTAATAGATAAGAAGGCACAATTCTTCTTTATGCTAAAATAGGAAGCGAGATTGCACCCTCCAGAATTACTTTTCCCAGATAAGACAGGATCACTCCCATGAGAGTATATCATGCCATAGTCACAAGTTCCATCCACATCATCCTAAGTAATCATGATCTTCTTCTATGTACCCTTTTTGGAGTAAATTGGATCTTGATTAACCCAAAGATAACAATTATCTCTAGATCTGACTCCCTTCATGATCACTATCTTTTCTTCATTTGTGACAATACATTCTAATTTTGTGAAATTGACACTGAATCCTTGATTACACAGCTGCTTGATGCTAATGATATTAGCAGTCAATCCTTCCACAAGTAATACACCATCAAGATTTGGAACACTTGAACCTTCACGTTTTCCAACTCCTTTGATTTCTCCTTTAGCTCCATCACCAAAAGTTACATAGCTGGAAGAATGAGGTGTGATATCATCCAACATATTTTTTCTTCCAGTCATATGCATAGAACAACCACTATCAAAATACCAATCCTCTTTAGTTGATACTCTAAGAGAAGTATGAGCTATCAAGGCAACATGCTTAGGAACCTACTGTTGTTTCTTAATGACCATATTTTGTTTAGGTTTGGGTTGTGGATTATGGTCAGGATATCCATGAAGTCTGTAATAGAAAGGTTTTATATGACCAAACCTACCACAATAGTGACACCTCCATATTTGATATCTTATCCTTTGATGAATTGATCATTTAGTTCCATGATGTTGAGACACTAGTTTCGACATCTGTTTTGAAACATCATTCTTGAGCTCAGGTTGGCTGCTACTTGAGTTGTTTTTAGAACCATTAAATCCTATCCCAGACAGGTCTCCTGCACTTCTTCCAGTATGAAGAATATCATCAAGAGTTTCAGATCCACTGTTCAGCATTCTGATGGATTTTGTCATCTGATCCAGCTTGGAATTCAGCATGGTGACTTCATTATTCAGATTAAAAATTGTTGACAAATGCTCTTCCTTTTCAGCCTCTAGTATTACTATGATCTTCTTCTGTTTTTCTCCTTCTTGAATTACTTGTGCACATCTTATACATAGCTTTTGATAAGTATCAACAAGTTCTTCAAAGGTTAGTTCATCTTCACTAGAGACTTCATCAGACACACATGTCCCTGTCAAAACAGTGATATGTTTATCTGATTCCTCATCAAAGTCACTTTCATAATCTCCATCAGACCATGTAACAAATAAGCATTTCTTTTGTCCTTTCAGATAGGTAGGATATTCAGCTCTAATGTGGCCAAAACCCTCACACCCATGACATTGAACTCTTTTTCTTTGACTTGAATTCTCTTCAGGCTTTGTCCTAAACTCATTTGATCTACTGATGTTAGATGAAGTGTCCCTGACATTTGACCTTGAGTTCATATTCATCCTTTTCATGACCTTGTTGAACTGTCTTCCTAACATGGCAACAACTTCTTTCAGGCTTTCTTCATTTTCCACTTCACCTGCTTATTCCTCAGTATTTGACACAAGTGATATGCTTTTATTCTTCTTTTCAGACCCATCACTCAATCCCATTTCAAATGTCTGAAGAGATCCAATGAGATCTTCAACCTTCATATTACAAATGTTTTGTGCCTCTTCTATAGCAGTCACCTTCATGTCAAATCTTTTGGGAAGTGATCTGAGAATTTTCCTCACAAGCTTTTCATCAGATATTTTTTCTCCTAAAGCTCTTGAGGTGTTAGCAATATCAAGAATATTCATGTGAAAGTCATGAATAGTTTCATCTTCTTTCATTCTCAGATTTTCAAATTTAGTTGTAAGCATTTGAAGTCTTGACATCTTGACTTTGAAAGTTCCTTCATGAGTGGTTCTGATAATATCCCAAACTTCCTTGGCCAATTCACAATGATGCACGAATATGAATATGTTCTTATCAATGCCATTGAACAAAGCATTCAGGGTTTTAGAATTCCATAGTTCCAACTCATCCTCATCTTTGCTCCAATCCTCCTCAGGCTTTAAAGTCGTATTTCCATCTTTATTAGTAATGACATGATGTTCCCATCCTTTATCTGCAGCTTTCCACGCCTTCTTGTCCAGAGATTTCAAGAAAGCAACCATGCGAGGTTTCCAATAATCATAGTTAGATCCATCCAGAATAGGTGGTCTATTCCCAAATCCTCCATCCTTGTCCATAGTACCAGAAAATTACCCCTAGATCTCACCTAGAAAAATAAGCAGGGTGTTTGCTCTTATGCCAATTGAAATTCTGGCAACAAATATATGATGTCGAATACGATGTCACGACATTAATATCTGACAAGGTTAAAAGTAACAAGATAAATAAACAAAATAGAAGTAAAGAAAACATGGAATTATTAACCCAGTTATGTGCAAACACACCTACTCTGGGGGCTATCAAGCCAGGAAGGAACTCCATTATCAGTAGTATCAATTCAAAGACCCTCAACAAACATCCCAATTTACAATGTTCTCACTTAATCACTACCCAATGCTAGTTCTATTTAGGAACTCCTAAATATGAGACACCTCTCACTCCCCCTCAATCACCACAATGATAACAAACAAACAATTCAGAAAAGATGAAGACACACTTCAAGAAACAATCCTTGACCTTGCTTCAAATCTCCAGTCAAGTACAAACACTCTTTCTTAAAAGCTTTGAGTGGACAACAAATACAACTCAATAAACCTAGTCCAAAACAACCATCAACATGATAACTGTTTGGCTCACAAGAAAACTAGCACACACACGAAAACGATGAATACGACAATCCTTATTCTCTCTATTTGTCTTTGTAATCAAACTAGGATAAATCAATCTTTAAATAAAGTCTTGAATCATGGGCATGAGCTTACTGAACTTGCACAAAACAAATACATTATTCCCTTAAATAAAGGAACAAAAATAGGAACATATAATGTTCTGCTAAAATATCTCCAAGTTGAATCCTTGACTTCTAATAAACCGCGCTACTTGTTACTCAACAAAACACACAATTAATAACAGCAAAACGCACACACAAAATAAGGATTCATCTAGGTCTTCAGACCCAGTCAGAGATGTCATGACATCAGTCTTGACATCTGTTGCACCCCAAAATTTGCCCTCACAATACAAGACTTTGTGTGCTAAGAAGATTCACAAGGTTCACAAGACCTTTCATGAAGTTCATGAAGTCTACAAGTCACTTTATGAGGTTCACAAGGTTCACAAGATTCACAATACTTACAAGACCTTTCATGAGGTTCATGGAGTCTACAAGTCACTTTATCAGGTTCACAAGGTTCACAAGACCTCCTATGAGGTTCACAAGGTTCACAAGACATCTTATGATGGTTCACAAGGTTCACAAAGTTCACAAATAGTCAGAAGAGTTGGCAATTCCCTCATACAATGCACCTCCTAAGTAGTGCATCCAAAACTAGGGTTTTGACTTTAATCAGGCTAAATGGATTTCCAGACTTCAAGTGAGCTTCATAACATCTTATATGTGTGTAAGAACCCCCATGACAAGTTTCAAGACTTTTCTCAAAAGTTTGCTCAGTCAGATGATCAGATAAGTCAAAATCAGTCAAAGCAGTTAAAAAGTCAAATTGAGGTCAACTGTGGTCAAACCAAGGTCAAACTTCATGATTTTTTGCCAACATCAAGTATATGAAGTAAAATTCATCATTTGATCAAGGGTTGATCATGATTCATCAAGGAGATTTCAGATCATCAAGAATCAGGAGTTTCTAAATTAGGGTTTCCTCAGTAAAAGTCAACTGAACTTTGACCAGCCATAACTTTCACATGCTTCATCACCAAGTCTCCATACAAAGCTCATTTTGAAGGAAATTGAATTCTCTACAACTTTGTGTCTCACAAGCCAAGCCCAAAAATGCTTCATTTGGAAGGTATGAGCTAAGACATTATAGGTCCTTTTGAAAGTCAACAAAAAGTCAACAACTTCAAAAGGGCATAACTTGAGAATGGTAAATGATATGGACATGAAACCAGTGGGGTTGGTTAGAGGACTCATCAAGCTTTCTAAGATGTCCAAGAACACCCTCATATCATTAAAATTGAAGGATGTGTGCCCTTGCAAAGTTGGGAAATTTTTGGTTGGTTTATGAAGAAAATGGAGGTCTAAAACCAATTTTTTCTAAATGGGCTTGCCATATGATGACCCAATCCATACTATGACCTCATGCACGACCCAAGTCAACAAAAATCAGATTTTTTATCATTTTATTTTTATTTATTTTGATTTAATTCATTAAAAATCATTTTAAATTAAAATAAAATATAAAAGTCTAAGATTTAAAAAAGATTATGCTTCTAGAAATTCATAAATATGATTGGAATCAAAGTGGTAAGAGGATCATGATGATTGGCCTAAAATAGCAAGTGTTTATGCAAAAATATTTGATTTTTAAGGCTTATCTTTTTGAATCTTTTTGGATCAAACTTATCACACAAGTATCAAACTTTTCTGACCTAATTCATTGCTCTATAAGTACATTACATAACCCTAACACAAAGCCACGAATTCCAGCCTCCCAAGAGTAAGTTTCAAAAATCAAAAATCATCCAAAAATCAATTTTCGGGTTCTTCATTTGAGGGCATTTGAAGGTATTCTATGGACATAGACAGGATCCCTGGACCTCCTTGATACGATTTACACTCTCATATGCATCCATAGCTTCATAAATTGGACAATCCGAATGCATTTTCTTGCTCTTGTTTTGATTTTTCGATTTCATTTATTTAACCATTATGAATCGTTTTTGTGTGTTTAATTTTGTTTATCATGATGCTTAGATGGATTCTGGACAAAAACATTGAAGAAATATGCCCTAAACCGAAAGACACCATTGTTAGGGTTTGAGTTCTCAAATTGGGAATTCATGATTTATTGGAGATAAATGATTTTTGAGAACATGGTTATGATGTATAAGTATTGTATGTTTGATCTGGACTATCAATTTGTATTAATCTTGTTGTTTGCGTGATGATCCAAAAACCTAGGAATTCTGGTTTAAGAACACCCAGGAAATTTCGCAGGAAAATTCATATCAAATTTCGCAGGTAATCCAAGGAAGAAGATGACCAGTGGCGCGCGAATTTCAAATTCAAAATGTTGTTTTAAAATATTATGAATTGTTTCTGTTTTATGTCACAAGCTTATGATTGTCCCAGTGGTATGAAACACGCGTGTGTAGCTAGAGGACCTGCGTTCGAATCCTGGCTCCAACCAGTTTTTGTTGTTTTCCATTTTAATTGTTAAATATAATATATTATGAATTGTGATGGTTAGATAGACAGGTGCGCTCTCCCAGCTGGAATGGTAAATACATTTGTGAATTGAGTAAAGGGCCTGGGTTCGATCCCCCCAGGCCTTTTGGTTTTGTTTATTTTTCTTATGATTTTTCAGGAACAAGGCATAAAACAAATTCCTCTCCTTTCCTTGTCACCCGCGCGCTTGTAGCCTGGTGGTGGATGTTGTTGGTTTGAGTGCATGAAGGCAATAGGTGATGGGTTCAACTCCCAGCCAGGTAAGTTTTCCTTTTTTCTTGTTATTTCTATTTGTTTTGTTTGTTATTAATATTAATTAATTAAAAAAATTATAATCTTAATTTAATAAAATTCAAATATGTTTCATAAATAATAATAATAATATTTTCTAAAACAAATTGTTTTTTATTAATTTGTACATATTATAATTTATTTACATAATTAGATTAATATTTTTTGTATATAAAACTTAATTTATTTTTATAAATCCTAAAAATATATTTTTTTTCAAACCCTAATTAATCTTAATAATTTTCAAAACCCTAATCTTTTCTTCTCCTATTTATTTAATATTATTATTCGTATATATTATCTTCATAATTTAATTATAATTCTTAATTTAATTTTTATTAATGTATAAATTGTTTATAATTTAAATTTTTGCATGTAAATATAATTAAAAATTAAAATGCTTAATTTATTGTTTATAATTTAATTTTGCATGAAAATAATTTCTATTATATGTTTAAAAATTGCTAATTTAATTTTTATAATTATAATTTATTTTTCATAATATGTTCATAATTGATTTAATTTTTATAATTTACATATAATTTCAAATTTTATAATAATTAATATAATTGTTCATATTTTCTTATTAACCTTTAAAATTTTTGTTTATTATAATATTTTTGTTTATTTCATTATTATTATTAACTATGTTTATATGATTATTACTAACCCCGTTTAATTTGGTATTTTTATTATTATTATTATTTTCACTAACCCTATTATAATTACTTATTTATTTTGCTTATTAATATTTTTGCTTATTTATTTAAATTGCTTTTATTATTATTATTGTAATTGCTCCTGGACGTAATATTTTATAATGTTTAAATTATTTATTTTATGCCATGGTTAGTAAAAATAGGGAGTGTAACATGTATGTTTATTTAAAATTAATTTAGGTCATTTAAATTTAAAGATAAATATTAAACTGTACACTCACACACGTAAGTCGATCTTTGATCGCCATCTCACTTTCTAGGGATACCTCTCATTGTTGCCTCATCAAAAGGTCAAGTGGGGTGTACAAAGCAAAAAGTCCCTCAAAGTAAAGTCATCTAGTCCCTTAACAAATAAAAGATCAAGGGAGACTTAAAACCCCATCTCTTGTATTTATTTCATTTCATTTTCTGTAAGCCCAAGAGGCAAAACAAATTTGTTACTAATAAAAGTTACCTTCTTGTTTGTTTAAGCAAATTTAAATCCTGCGGTCCTTGAAAACATTGCATATACATTCACATATCATCTCATTGCATCACAGGTTTATAATTGTGCACAGGTTTCTCATCTTCTCGCTGTTTATTTCAGCAATGGCTCTTGAACAAACAGTTAAGGATCTCCAGACACAAAATGCACAGTTCCAAGAGCTGATCCTGAACCTGACCAAGGGGCAGGATGAATTGAAGACACTGCTGGCCAAGAAGACTAAGAAGACTAGAAGGTCAGGTGGCCTGATCAACATGGGAAGAAGGTTCAAAGGTCTTGCCAAGACCAAAGAACCAGTTGAAGACTATGAGTCTGAAGAGTCTAAAAAAGAGGGAGGCAGTCTCCACAACACTATGGGGGATTCTGATTCTGAGGCTAATTACTACCATGAGCCTAATGAAGACAAATTCAAAATGCTGGTGGATAGAATGGATGCTATGGAGTTGCAGAAGTCTTCCGGGCTGGATTTTGAAGATTTGAGTCTGATATCTGGGGTAGTCATACCCATTGGTTTCAAGGTTCCTACCTTTGTTGTTTATGATGGGGTCTCTTGTCCCAAGCTGCATCTGAGGTCTTATGTCAGAAGAATTCAACCTCACACTGCTGATAAGAAGTTGTGGATCCACTTTTTCCAAGAGAGCTTATCTGGAGCTCAATTGGAGTGGTATTATCAATTGGAAAGTGTCAACATCAGGGATTGGAATGATCTTGCTGAAGCTTTCTATAAGCAGTATCAATACAATGCTGATTTAGCCCCCACTCGCATGCAGTTGCAAAGCATGTCTATGGGTGCCAAAGAAAATTTCAAGGAGTATGCTCAGAAGTGGAGAGATTTAGCTGGAAGAGTTCAACCCCCTTTAACTGACAGGGAATTGGTTGATATGTTCATGTGTACGCTGAATGGTCCGTTTTACAGTCATCTCATTGGAAGCTCATCATCTGGCTTCACTGAGTTGATAATGACATGAGAGCACGTGGAGAATGGTATAAAGAGTGGCAAGATCCAAGTGGGTACTTCTTCATCAGGTGCTGCAAAGAAGCCTCCCACTGGGAAGAAAGAATCCAATGCTGTTTATGGTCAACCTGATCGTAATAGAAGGCATCAGTTTGTGAGTGCAGTTCATATTTCCAATCCAACACCTACAACACCGGAGCAGCCACAGGGAAACCAACAGAGGGCTAGAAGGCAGTTCACAAAGATCAACATGTCAATGGCTCAGGCATTGCAACACTTGTTGAAGGCTGAACTTATTACTCTGAAAGAGGCTCCTTAGAATCCCAATGTTACCTCTCCTAGGTACAATCCCAATGCACAATGTGCATATCATTCAAATTGTCAGGGACATGATACTAATAGCTGCTGGGTCTTGAAGAACAAAATTCAAGATATGATTGAGGCTGGAGAGATTGAGTTTGACCCTCCGAGTACTCCAAATGTGATTACTGCTCCCATGCCAAATCACGAGAAGACTGTCAATGCCATTGATGAAGATTTACATATCTATTCAGTTGCAGAGTTGACCACACCATTGTCTGTTATCAAGAAGAAGTTAGTACAAGCTGGGTTCTTTCCAGGTTGTCGTGAAGACTGTTTGTATTGTACCTATAAGCCGGATAGTTGCTGGAGATTGAGAGATGGAATTCAACGTCTCATGGATAAGTATACCATAGTGTTTGAGAGGACTCCATCGTCTGTAGAAAGTATGGTGGATCATATTACTAAAGGTCGGAAGACTGAAGAGGTTGATATGGTTGATAAAGTACCGGTAAGGATCACTTCCAAGGGACCTGTTAAAATCACTCATAAGGGTCCAATCAAGATTACTGCTGAAGGCCCTGTGAAGATTGTTGCTGAAGCTAGAGTGGCTCCCATGGTCATTACCACTCCTGGTCCTATTCCGTATACTTCTGATAAAGCTGTGCCTTGGCATTATGGGTCTGATGTTTATATCCATGGTGTTAAGTAGGAACCCTTAGCTGATATGCCTGTTGATATTGATAATATTGCTGGATCTAGTAAGATCACACGAAGCGGAAGAGTTTTCTCTCCTCCAGTTACCTCCAAGAATGCAGTTACTCCAGCTGCTACCTCCACCACTGATGCTCGGGGCAAAGGTCCTGTTATTGAACCTATACCTACTGATGTGCCAGCTGCTGATGATCTCTCTAAGCAGATGGATGAAGTATTGAAAAATCATTCGCAAGAGTGATTATGACATTGTTGATCAGTTGGGGCATACTCCCTCCAAGATTTCCATGCTGTCTTTGTTGTTATGTTCTGAAGCTCATGCCAAGGCCTTGATCAAGTTTCTGAAGACTGCTCATGTACCCAATGAAATTTCTGTTGACCAGTTTGAAAATTGTGTTGCACACTTGACCTATGATAATGGGTTAGGTTTCTCTGATGCTGATTTGACTCCTGCCAAGAGGGATCATAACAGGGCTCTGCATATCTCAATTGAATGCAGGGGCACTACCCTGTCACATGTATTGATAGACAATGGTTCCTCTCTGAATGTGTTGCCCAAAGAAGTCTTGAATAAGCTTAGTCCAGAAGATGCTGTGCTGAAGCCCAGTAATATAGTGGTGAAGGCTTTTGATGGTTCGAGAAGAGTGATGCATGGAGAAATTGATCTCCCAATCAAAGTTGGCTCTCAGGTTTTCAATGCTACCTTTTATGTCATGGATATTCGTCCGTCGTATTCTTGTTTGCTTGGGCGTCCTTGGATCCATGGGGCAGGTGCTGTAACCTCTACATTGCATCAGAAGCTGAGATATCCGGTAGAACGGAAAGTTGTCATTGTTTATGGAGAAGAAGGATATGTTGTTAGCCATGTAAACACTTTTAAATATCTGGAAGTGGAAGGTGAATATGTTGAAACTCCGTGGCAGACATTTGAAGTGGTTCCTTGGATTGTTAATGATTATGAAGCTCCTCCTGTTGTCAAGAAAGTTCCTACAGTCACCAGAGTACCTCCTACAATGGCCTCCCTTAAAGATGCTAGAGCTGTGGTGGATGAAGGTGGTTGTACTATTTGGGGTCAGCTTCCTGATATCCCTTACAAGTCTGACAAATTTGGTTTGGGTTTCACTGCAGAGTCCCAGAAGGCTGTTCGTCGTGCTCGTGCTGTTCGTATCACCAATCAGGGGATTATGAAGAACCAGATCAATGCTGTGGGTGACTATGATGAATACTACAACTTGGATGCTTGGATTTTTCCTACTGTGGGTGCTGGGCTCAATAATTGGAAAGCTGAAGATGTTATTCCTATCTCCTTTAGTCAGGAGTAAATACTATTACTGTGTTGTTGCTTCTTAAGTTTGTAATTTCTTGAACAATTGAACTCTGAAGCCTTGTGCCTTACCCGGGGCACAATGGTGTGCTTGTTACGGGATGTCATTTCATTTGCATACTTCATTCAATAAAAATCAGTGGACGTTTCGTTTTCGTAAATATTGTGTTCCTTGTCTTTCTTTTCTTTTATTTTTGTTTTATCAGCTATGTGTTCTTACACACACCCACATCACTAAAATGCAGATCCTCATCCACTCTGGATCCTGTTGATAACAGTTCTACTATTGCCAATTATAATTTCGAGAATCCGATCTATCAAACTGAAGACGGAAATGAGGACGATTGTGAAGTACCTGTAGAGCTTGCTAGGTTGTTACAACAAGAAGAGAAAGCTATACAACCACATGAAGAGCCAGTCGAAGTTGTGAATCTGGGAACTGAAGAAAACAGGAAAGAGGTCAAGATAGGGGTTGAATTAGAGGATAGTGTCAAGAGCAGGTTGATTCAGATGTTACGTGACTATGTGGAGATCTTTGCTTGGTCCTATGAAGATATGCCAGGGTTAGATACAGACATTGTGGTTCACCGTTTACCAGTAAAAGAAGATTGTCGTCCAAAGAAACAGAAGGTTCGTCGTATGCGTCCTGAAATGTCAAAGAAGATCAAAGCAGAGGTAATGAAACAATTTGATGCAGGGTTCTTAGCTGTGACTTCTTATCCTCAGTGGGTTGCAAATGTGGTACCAGTTCCTAAGAAAGATGGTAAGGTACGTATGTGTGTAGACTACAGGGATTTGAACAAGGCCAGCCCCAAAGATGACTTTCCACTTCCTCATATTGATGTTCTGGTAGACAACACTGCTCAGCACAAGGTATTCTCTTTTATGGATGGTTTCTCTGGTTACAATCAAATCAAGATGGCTCCTGAAGACATGGAGAAGACAACATTTGTTACACAGTGGGGCACATTTTGCTATAAGGTGATGCCATTTGGTTTGAAGAATGCAGGGGCAACATATCAGCGTGCTATGGTGGCTTTGTTTCATGATATGATTCATCATGAGATAGAGGTATATGTGGATGATATGATAGCCAGGTCCCAGAATGAAGAGCAACATCTTGATCATTTGCATAAATTGTTTGAGAGGTTGAAGAAATACAAGTTGAGATTGAACCCAAACAAGTGTACTTTTGGAGTTAGATCTGGAAAACTCCTGGGTTTCATAGTCAGTGGAAAAGGTATTGAAGTGGATCCTGCAAAAGTAAAAGCTATACGAGAGATGCCAGCTCCCCGTACTGAGAAGGAAGTTAGAGGTTTCTTGGGACGATTGAATTACATTGCAAGATTTATTTCCCAATTAACTGCCATCTGTGAGCCAATCTTTAAGTTGCTGAAGAAAGACCAGGTGATGGAATGGAATGATGAGTGCCAAACTGCCTTTGATGAAATCAAAAGATATCTGCTAGAACCTCCAATTTTGATGCCACCAGTTGATGGAAGACCCTTGATTATGTATTTAACAGTGTTAGACAACTCAATGGGGTGTGTGTTGGGGCAACATGACGAGTCTGGTCGAAAAGAGCAAGCAATATACTACCTTAGCAAAAAGTTTACTGACTGTGAAACAAGATACTCATTGCTCGAGAAAACTTGCTGCGCTTTGGCATGGGCTGCTCGCCGACTAAGACATTATATGTTGACCCATACTACCTTGTTGATTTCGAGGATGGATCCAATCAAGTACATATTTGAGAAACCTGCTCTCTCCGGAAGAATTGCAAGATGGCAAATGATCTTGACAGAATATGACATATAATATACTACTCAGAAGGCCATCAAAGGAAGTGTTGTTGCGGATCATTTGGCTCATCAAGTAGTGGATGATTACCAGTCAATGAGTTTTGAGTTCCCTGATGAAGACATTATGATTATTACCAAAGAACCTGGACAATATGACGGACCTGAACAAGGATCCCGATGGACTATGGTTTTTGATGGTGCCTCTAATGCACTTGGTAATGGTGTTGGTGTTGTGATTAGTTCCCCTGAAGGTTGTCATACCCCGATCACTGCCAGACTTTGTTTCTATTGTACTAATAACATGGCTGAGTATGAGGCGTGTATCCTGGGTATTAAAGCTGCTATTAATATGAAGATTCAGTGCCTTGACGTGTATGGAGATTCAGCCCTGGTAGTTAGTCAGATCAAAGGAGATTGGGACACCAAGCATGATAATCTCATTCCTTACAGAGAGTATGTATTGTCTTTGATCCCAAATTTCAAAGAGATTACCTTTGGACATATTCCACGAAGAGAGAATCAGTTGGCAGATGCATTAGCCACCATGGCATCCATGTTTGAGATCAGCTGGGATGACGAAGCTCCCAAGATTACTATTGATAGATTTGAAAAGCCTGCATACTGCAATGAGATTGACACAGAAGGGGCAGAGGAGAAGCCTTGGTTCTATGAAGTGAAAAGATATCTTGAAGCTCAGGAGTTCCCTGAAGGGGCATCTGTCAAAGATAGGAAGTTTCTAAGAAGGTTTTCTGCCAAGTTCTTTCTAAGTAATGGAATTTTGTACAAGCGCAATCATGATTCAACTTTGCTTCGTTGTGTGGATAAGAAGGAAGCAACTGAGATTATGGAAGATATGCATGATGGAATCTTTGGCACTCATTCTAGTGGTCATACTATGGCAAAGAAGATATTGAGAGCAGGGTACTATTGGTCTACCATGGAAGCTGATTGCTACCAACACTCCAGGACATGTCACAAGTGTCAAATTTATGCTGATAAAGTACATATACCCCCATCACCATTAAATGTGTTGACTGCTCCTTGGCCCTTTGCCATGTGGGGCATTGATATGATTGGTGAGATCAAACCTACTGCTTCTAATGGTCATCGTTTCATCCTGGTTGCTATTGATTACTTCACGAAGTGGGTGGAGGCAGCTTCATTTGCATCTGTTACTAAGAATGTTGTGGCTCGATTCATTAAGAATAATCTCATATGTAGGTATGGCATCCCTGAAAGGATTATTACTGACAATGGCTCTAATCTGAATAACACTATGATTACTGATCTCTGCACGCAGTTCAAGATTAAGCATCACAACTCTTCTCCGTATCGTCCAAAGATGAATGGGGCAGTTGAAGCTGCTAATAAGAACATTACGAAGATTGTACAGAAGATGACTGTTACTTACAAAGATTGGCATGAGATGTTACCATTTGCTCTTCATGGTTATCGTACCACAATACGTACTTCAACAGGGGCAACCCCATTCTCCTTAGTCTATGGTATGGAGGCAGTTATGCCCATTGAAGTTCAGATTCCCTCCTTAAGAATTATGAAGGATGCAGGCTTGGATGAAGATGAATGGATTCAGACTCGACTTGACCAGATAAATTTGATTGATGAGAAGAGGTTAGCAGCAGTTTGTCATGGCCAGATGTACCAGAAACAGATGATCAAAGATTTTAACAAGAAGGTTAAATCAAAGGTGTATCAGTCTGGTGATTTGGTAATCAAGCGTATCATATTACCACAGGGTGATCCTATGGGCAAGTGGACTCCTACATATGAAGGACCATTTGTGGTCAAAACAGTGTTTTCAGGAGGTGCCATGATACTTACTACTATGGATGGTGAAGACTTCCCGCAGCCTGTAAACGCAGACATAGTTAAAAAATACTACGCATGAAAAGAGACCCGCTAGGTTGACAGGCCTAGGCAAAAATAAGGGCATCCCGGCAAACCAAAAGGGTTTGGGCAAAAATTAGGGAATATATATAAAAAGATGTACACCCGGCAAGTCGAAAACCTGAAAAGGCGGCTTGGGCAAAAAAGGGTATCCCGGTGGATTGAAAACCTGAAAGGGCAATCCAGGCAAAAGTTAGGGATTAAAGCGTATGACTATGTCTCGTTTGGATCACCCATGAAACTGCAACCAGTTGTGCTACTTACTCAAGTTTGAACAGATAAAGCTCAATCCAATTGTTTCCGTCTCAACAGCAGAAGATGAGATACTTGAAGATAATGGCAATAGTAGAATTGAAACTCAATAAGGATTATTTCCCACATAGCTGATTTTCCTTGTTTTATAAAAAAAACTTTATGACAAAATCCTCTTACTAGGGTTCATGTCTCCTTGTACAAACTTACCTATGTATAGGTCACTCTTTGATATAAATAAAATTCCATTTTTGAATCCTGATTTACTTTTACCCTATTTTATAAGCGAAACGTCCATTGGTTGTGTTTGAATGCATGTATGCTTTTGAATATGATTGATGTTTACCAGAAATGCATGTATGATTAATATGATTGATGTTTACCAGAAATGCATAAAAATGCAGTAATAGTATTTACTAAGGACGAACGAGGGAAGGATTTCAACGATGCTTCGCCGGTTCATCTCTACAAAATAGCTACAAACCCTCAGTAGGACAAATCCATCTTCATAAAGTCACATCTCCCCTGGAATTTATATCCATCTCTTTTATCCTCATACGGATATTCGGGAATTTACTTTCCAATAGGAGTACGACGAACGAAGACGGGAGGTTATATATACCCTACTATCAAACGAAGACGGGAGGTTATGTATACCTTGCTATCCCCAGTAAACGGGAGGTTATATATACCCTACTATCAAACGAAGACGGGAGGTTATGTATACCTTGCTATCCCCAGCAGATGGGAGGTTATATATGCCTTATTATCAAATAAGACGGGAACGAGTTCCTCATATTCTTCAGCAACAAACCGGGATTTATTTTCCCTGGCCAGCAGTTGTTATACGAAGATATCCAGACGCTTCCGGCAGCATCATATCATACATACATCATTTACATCATACCATAACATACATATCCATGGATGCATAATACATTACTTAAGTGCATCATATTATACATGCATACATAATGCATAAACTAATACTACCATATAGAATGCTACCTTGTTTTCAGGTTAATTCTCAAGCAAACAGACTTGTGACTATCAGGACTGCTTTATCCTCCTAAAAGTTATCAATCCCTCAGGACTGCTTTATCCTCCTGAAAGCTTCTTATACCTCAGGACATTGTTATCTTCCTGAAAGCATATTATCTCCTTGGGCCGTTGTTTATCTTCCCAAAGGTTATCATCATTACCTCAGGACGTTGTTATCCTCCTGAAAGCATATTATCTCCTCAGGACGTTGTTTATCTTCCTGAAAGCTATCATCACTTCCTCAGGACGTTGTTATCCTCCTGAAAGCATATTATTACTTTGGGCCGTTGTTATCTTCCCAAAGGTTACCACTTCCTCAGGACGTTGTTATCCTCCTGAAAGCATATTATTACTTTGGGCCGTTGTTATCTTCCCAAAGGTTACCACTTCCTCAGGACGTTGTTATCCTCCTGAAAGCATATTATCTCCTCGGGACGTTGTTTATCTTCCTGAAAGCTATCACCCCTACCTCAGGACGTTGTTATCTTCCTAAAAGCATACTATTACTTCAGGACTGCTTTATTCTCCTGAAAGCATATTATTACCTCAGGACTGCTTTATCCTCTTGAAAGCTATCACTTTACCTTCATATTTTGGACTGCTTTATCCTCCAAGAAATGTACCTGAAGAATTTTTCTCCAAGTGGCATCTTTAAGCCCACTCAAGCATATACAACCAGTCATCAATATCATTCTACGCACCGGTGAGTGCAAATTTTTGGGCTTTTGTGTTCAATCCCCTTCAACCTTCCAGGTCACGACTGACAAATATACCAATCTAACCCCTCAGGTTTCAGAAAATTGAACAGGGGCAGTTGTTACACCCCAAAATTTGCCCTCACAATACAAGACTTTGTGTGCTAAGAAGATTCACAAGGTTCACAAGACCTTTCATGAAGTTCATGAAGTCTACAAGTCACTTTATGAGGTTTACAAGGTTCACAAGATTCACAATACTTACAAGACCTTTCATGAGGTTCATGGAGTCTACAAGTCACTTTATGAGGTTCACAAGGTTCACAAGACCTCCTATGAGGTTCACAAGGTTCACAAGACATCTTATGATGGTTCACAAGGTTCACAAAGTTCACAAATAGTCAGAAGAGTTGACAATTCCCTCATACAATGTACCTCCTAAGCAGTGCATCCAAAACTAGGGTTTTGACTTTAATCAGGCTAAATGGATTTCCAAGACTTCAAGTGAGCTTCATAACATATTATATGTGTGTAAGAACCCCCATGACAAGTTTCAAGACTTTTCTCAAAAGTTTGCTCAGTCAGATGATCAGATAAGTCAAAATCAGTAAAGTAGTTAAAAAGTCAAACTGAGGTCAACTGTGGTCAAACCAAGGTCAAACTTCATGATTTTTTGCCAACATCAAGTATATGAAGTAAAATTCATCATTTGATCAAGGGTTGATCATGATCATCAAGAATCAGGAGTTTCTAAATTAGGGTTTCCTTAGTAAAAGTCAACTGAACTTTGACCAGCCATAACTTTCACATGCTTCATCACCAAGTCTCCATCCAAAGCTCATTTTGAAGGAAATTGAATTCTCTACAACTTTGTGTCTCACAAGCCAAGCCCAAAAATGCTTCATTTGGAAGGTATGAGCTAAGACATTATAGGTCCTTTTGAAAGTCAACAAAAAGTCAACAACTTCAAAAGGGCATAACTTGAGAATGGTAAATGATATGAACATGAAACCAGTGGGGTTGGTTAGAGGACTCTTCAAGCTTTCCAAGATGTCCAAGAACACCCTCATAGCATTAAAATTGAAGGATGTGTGCCCTTGCAAAGTTGGGAAATTTTTGGTTGGTTTATGAAGAAAATGGAGGTCTAAAACCAATTTTTTCTAAATGGGCTTGCCATATGATGACCCAATCCATACTATGACCTCATGCACGACCCAAGTCAACAAAAATCAGATTTTTTATCATTTTATTTTTATTTATTTTGATTTAATTCATTAAAAATCATTTTAAATTAAAATAAAATATAAAAGTCTAAGATTTAAAAAAGATTAAGCTTCTAGAAATTCATAAATATGATTGGAATCAAAGTGGTAAGAGGATCATGATGATTGGCCTAAAATAGCAAGTGTTTATGCAAAAATATTTGATTTTTAAGGCTTATCTTTTTGAATCTTTTTGGATCAAACTTATCACACAAGTATCAAACTTTTCTGACCTAATTCATTGCTCTATAAGTACATTACATAACCCTAACACAAAGCCACGAATTCCAGCCTCCCAAGAGTAAGTTTCAAAAATCAAAAATCATCCAAAAATCAATTTTCGGGTTCTTCATTTGAGGGCATTTGAAGGTATTCCATGGACATAGACAGGATCCCTGGACCTCCTTGATACGATTTACACTCTCATATGCATCCATAGCTTCATAAATTGGACAACCCGAATGCATTTTCTTGCTCTTGTTTTGATTTTTCGATTTCATTTATTTAACCATTATGAATCGTTTTTGTGTGTTTAATTTTGTTTATCATGATGCTTAGATGGATTCTGGACAAAAACATTAAAGAAATATGCCCTAAACCGAAAGACACCATTGTTAGGGTTTGAGTTCTCAAATTGGGAATTCATGATTTATTGGAGATAAATGATTTTTGAGAACATGGTTATGATGTATAAGTATTGTATGTTTGATCTGGACTATCAATTTGTATTAATCTTGTTGTTTGCGTGATGATCCAAAAACCTAGGAATTCTGGTTTATGAACACCCAGGAAATTTCGCAGGAAAATTCATATCAAATTTCGCAGGTAATCCAAGGAAGAAGATGACCAGTGGCGCGCGAATTTCAAATTCAAAATGTTGTTTTAAAATATTATGAATTGTTTCTGTTTTATGTCACAAGCTTATGATTGTCCCAGTGGTATGAAACACGCGTGTGTAGCTAGAGGACCTGCGTTCGAATCCTGACTCCAACCAGTTTTTGTTGTTTTCCATTTTAATTGTTAAATATAATATATTATGAATTGTGATGGTTAGATAGACAGGTGCGCTCTCCTAGCTGGAATGGTAAATACATTTGTGAATTGAGTAAAGGGCCTGGGTTAGATCCCCCCAGGCCTTTTGGTTTTGTTTATTTTTCTTATGATTTTTCAGGAACAAGGCATAAAACGAATTCCTCTCCTTTCCTTGTCACCCGCGCGCTTGTAGCCTGGTGGTGGATGTTGCTGGTTTGAGTGCATGAAGGCAATAGGTGCTGGGTTCAACTCCCAGCCAGGTAAGTTTTCCTTTTTTCTTGTTATTTCTATTTGTTTTGTTTGTTATTAATATTAATTAATTAAAAAAATTATAATCTTAATTTAATAAAATTCAAATATGTTTCATAAATAATAATAATAATATTTTCTAAAACAAATTGTTTTTTATTAATTTGTACATATTATAATTTATTTACATAATTAGATTAATATTTTTTGTATATAAAACTTAATTTATTTTTATAAATCCTAAAAATATATTTTTTTTCAAACCCTAATTAATCTTAATAATTTTCAAAACCCTAATCTTTTCTTCTCCTATTTATTTAATATTATTATTCGTATATATTATCTTCATAATTTAATTATAATTCTTAATTTAATTTTTATTAATGTATAAATTGTTTATAATTTAAATTTTTGCATGTAAATATAATTAAAAATTAAAATGCTTAATTTATTGTTTATAATTTAATTTTGCATGAAAATAATTTCTATTATATGTTTAAAAATTGCTAATTTAATTTTTATAATTATAATTTATTTTTCATAATATGTTCATAATTGATTTAATTTTTATAATTTACATATAATTTCAAATTTTATAATAATTAATATAATTGTTCATATTTTCTTATTAACCTTTAAAATTTTTGTTTATTATAATATTTTTGTTTATTTCATTATTATTATTAACTATGTTTATATGATTATTACTAACCCCATTTAATTTGGTATTTTTATTATTATTATTATTTTCACTAACCCTATTATAATTACTTATTTATTTTGCTTACTTATTTATTTTGCTTATTAATATTTTTGCTTATTTATTTAAATTGCTTTTATTATTATTATTATTGTAATTGCTCCTGGACGTAATATTTTATAATGTTTAAATTATTTATTTTATGCCATGGTTAGTAAAAATAGGGAGTGTAACATGTATGTTTATTTAAAATTAATTTAGGTCATTTAAATTTAAAGATAAATATTAAACTGTACACTCACACACGTAAGTCGATCTTTGATCGCCATCTCACTTTCTAGGGATACCTCTCATTGTTGCCTCATCAAAAGGTCAAGTGGGGTGTACAAAGCAAAAAGTCCCTCAAAGTAAAGTCATCTAGTCCCTTAACAAATAAAAGATCAAGTCCCTTGCGAATGTTGCCTTCATAATGATCTTGTCCCTTTCGAATAAAGATGACAGTCCCTCCAAAAATGCTTATACACCCCACAGTTGCCTACATTAACAGATGACCCTCACTTATCCCTCACATCCAAGGTAATGACTACCTATTCCTTAATAATAGGGATAGTCTTAGCATTTAAAGGATTCAAGAACAAAAAAGATTTAAAACTTAGGGTAGGTTCCTCATAGTTGCTTGCTCACTATACAAAAACTTTTCAAACACTCCACACTTCAAACAATTTTCAAAACAAAGGTTTTTTACGCATCCGTACATGGATCATTATTAAACTCTTATGAAAATTTCTACTCACACACTTCACATTTCAAAAACAATTTAAAGTGAGCTAAGTAACTAAGAGCCCATGGATAACCATGGATGTAAAGGGTGCTAACACCTTCCCTTTACATAACCTACCCCCCAGACCCATAAAATCTTTTAAAAGGTCTTTCCTGTTCTTTTATGCCTTTCCTTTGGATAAAATAAAAGTCGGTGGCGACTCTTGCTATCCGCAACATAACTAAAGTCAGTTCTCCCACCGTGTTACAACATCCTGCTAAAACAGCTGCATACAAACATCTTCATACCTGTATAATGCTTAAATCACATGTCATAATATTACATATGACATTCAGAATCAGAAAGCATGTTCTTCCATAAAATATAGCCAATCTAAAAACATCTACACATAAAATAAAAGCTAAGAATTAGAAAGATCTAACCACAAAATTGCTAGCTCCAAAGCATAAACAAGAATTCCTTCCTTTTTGAGCATAAGCCATAAGCAAGTTAAATCTTCAATGAATAGCCCAAAATCCAAGGTCTCAACTCCATAGTCCAAGCATAGGGAAAAGGTCGTAATTCCAAGTCCAATGTTAAAGGTCAAAGGTCCTAGAGTAGGCACAATCCAAAGTTAAGATAACCAAGTTTTTTAGAGTTTTCATCCTTTATTAATGTCTTAGACAAAGTATGGTCCAAATGGACAAAAGAAAAATGAAGGCAAAAAGACAATGTAAAATGATATGGAATGCTAAAGTAAAAGCATAAAAAATAAAGAACATGAAGTAAAAGCAAGAATTAAAGCATAAGATAAAAATTAGCACAATAATATGGTTAGTATAGTAGTAAGTAATATAATATATACATGATAGTAGTAGTGATCTCGATGAAGAACAATATTTTTTGGTCATTTTTCAGAGAACACTCGACTAGTTGTCCATGAGAATAAAAACATGGTCTTATATATTACCATGAGGAATGGCTCCAAACTCGGATAAATTCGACGACCATGTCACTTTCTCCCACAAGTAACAAAATACCTAATCTATTTCAAACTACAACATGGCGTGTAACGCCCCGATTATTTATTTAATTATTTAATTTAAATAATTGGAAATTGTTGTGTTTTGTGTGTTGTGTGAATTGTGAAGTTGGTAGTGTGTTGAGGGAAGAATTATATTTTAATATTATATGAATTTAAATAATTTATATTATATTGAAAATATGAAGTGAAAAGATAGAATGGTAATTAGGCGATGGAATAGTGAGGGCAAGATGAGAAATCCTTAGTTGGGGTCTAAGGGTTATGTTTGGAATTTAGGAAAAAGGAAATCAGTTAGTGGAAAACTGATCGTGAGTGAGAAGTGTGACCAGAGGAAGAAGAAGGAGCTAGGGCTAGATCTAGAAGAGGAGAATTCCGACAAGGAGATAAATTCTTCCGTCGAATTAAGGTAAGGGTGAGATTTCTTTCATCTCCTAAAGGTATTATAATATGAGTATTAGACATAGTATTGTTGAGTGAGAATCCATGAAGATAGAGAGGAATTTGATGAAAAGTATGTTAGAACAATTAGGAATTGTGGAAATTGGTTGAATTATGTGATTAATTGTAGGAAGAATGGTTGAATTTCCATGTTTTCTGGCCTTAAGAAGGGCTTTAGAAGGGTAAAATTGTAGCAGAATCAGGCTGAGTTTGCAAAGGAAAATCTGTTGAAATCGCATTTCTCGCTTAGCGAGCGTTTGGAAAATTTGGACCCTTCCTTGCAAAGAGTCGCTCGCTTAGCGAGCGGCAGGTCGCTTAGCGAGACCTAGAGTGAAAAATAATTTATTTTATTTTGAAAATTCTATAAAATCCTTTACTTAATACACTAATGTATTGAAATTAACTTTATAGAAACATGACTTAATATGTATATATGTGTATTGATGTTGTTATGTGTTGTTGTTGTCGTTGTGGTTATATGATGTAGAAGTTGTTATATGTTGTTGTAGCTGTTGATACATGTTGTTGATGTTGTTATGTGTTGTTGTAGTTATGGTTATATGTTGTTGTTGATATTGTTACATGAGGTAGTTGTTGTAGACATTGTATATTGTCATTAATGGTGCATGGCATGTGCATAGTGGGGATGGTGTACCAAGGTAGGGTAACAATATCCATCCGAATTCCAAAGGAGTCGTTGTGTTTGTTGGTGCGGTCATGAAATAGGGATCATACGTGACCAGGAAACAGGGGCCGTGGGTGTGATCATGAAAGAGGGATCATACTGGACCATATGTCGCTCCCGAGATTTCTATCCTAGTACAAACGCGAAAGTGGCGCGAAAAAGATAGAGTCGCCAACCAGGAATTTTTATCCCGAATGAATGGGAAAGGTAATGCTGCACAAACCTAAGGAAAAAGGAAATGATAAGGTCCTGTGAACCAAAGAATTGGGTTCGGGAGTCGGTTACGAACTGGGAAGGTATTAGCACCCCAGATCGTCCGTTGTACCCGACGGGATCCACACTTGTTAGTATGTTTCAAAGGGTAAGAAATAAAACTACTGCTGAATAAATACTACCACTAGAACTAGAATGAGAGAGGGAACTGGAAAAAGAGAATGAAAAGATACGAAAACAATATAGGGAAAATAAAGAATGTGCTCGAATGGGCCCTACCCTGCTGCCTACGTATCTCATGGGAAATGAGAATCAGAGTCGACATAGTTCGCCTAACTAAGGCGGAAACATGTTTGTGTTTTTTATGAACCGAACTGCTTATGCTTATGCTTAGGTGTTGCAGTCTCTCCTCGAAGAATGCGTTACTGTCTTGAAAATAGACATGTCGTAGCAAGTTCGCGTTTAGAGTGAATGAGATGAGAAGAGAATTCCCGCAGGAAAGACGTGTGTTTGTTTATTGTCTTTTTTGTGAAACATTCTCATGCTAAGACTTGTTCATCATGATAGATATCCTAAACCTCATCCCGAGATGGAATGCGTGCAAATACCCCATGGCAAAGTCTTATGGCGCACGAGATAGTTCAACCTTTATTAGGTGTTTTGATTTAATTTGAGATGAGAAAGAAGGACTCAAATCGAGAAAGGAAAAAAACTAGGGGAAACTAAGACTCATCCTAAGTTATTTATTCAAGGGAGATCCTATGGTTAGTGTGGTTTTCTAATCCTAAAAAAGAAATCAAGTTCTAACTCATCTTCAATGAGTTGAAGATGATTTTAGACCTCAAAGGGAAGGAATACAGTGAAATGTCGAAGAAGCATAAAATGCTTATCACGAACACATATTGAAATGCTAAAAGGATAAGGAAGAAGTTGTATGTAGGATACCCTCCTACACACATGGTTTTCCATAACCCATACAAAATAAAGGTTAGTGAAATAAAAACAAAATGATAAAAGGAAAGGGGTAATCAAGTACCAAACATGTCCTAACACAAATATGACCTAAACTAGACCCAATCCTAAGTCTAAGGATGCATAAAAGTTAAGTGAAGCCTAAAGTCGACAGCTACTACAACTCTCTAACACACAATCAACTACTAAATGCAACCAATAACACAAACAACCTATTACAACTATCAAACAACATAGAAATAGGTGTAAAAAGTGCCAAAACAGAACAATGCAACATACATTTTACAGCTTCTGTTTTAAAATGCAGTAGTGAAAACATGGCAGATTTTAATCATTTTTCAAATGCAAAATGGAACTTTAATGCAAACAATGAAATGGAATTATCACACATTTTAATGCACTATAACTTGAAATGAACATCAACAATGTAGTGCAACACATAAACAATAAAAAATGAATGCAAATATGTGGATCATGCAGTTTCAAACAATGTGCAACATTCCGATTATGCGTACAAACGACCGAAACATGCATGGATCGCAAATACAATGCAAAAAAAAATTATAAACACTTATTAACATGCTATTGATGATGCTCAATCATGCAAACAACATTCATAACATGTTATGAACACACATTCCACAATTATGTCAAAAAATCGGAACTGAATGAAATGCGCATCGAAAGTTGTCGAAACTACACACACCTGCACCTAAACAGCTCCTAAAAATCCCCTAAAATCATATCCTAAAGATCCATGATGATTGGAGGAGGAATGGATAACAAAAATGCAAGAAAAACAAGAATTTTTCATTTTGGTTCAGTGGTAACCAGTTACTACCTATGCAGTAACCGATTACCAGTTCAAAAAACTAGATTTCTGCAAAATTTAACACAGGTAACCGGTTACTACCTATGTGGTAACCGGTTACTCTGAGACCAGAATAATAAATTTCTGCGTTTTCATGTTAAAACTAGTAGCAACTTATTCAAATAAGCTCTATCCTAATGCCTATCAATTAAGCACGAAAATTACACCTAAATGCAACATTCTAAGGTCAACTAAAATCACAAACACATCACGATTCTAACTTCTATGATCAAACCAATCAAAGTACCAAAAATTAAGAAAACACAAAGAATGTGCGAAGCGAGATGAAGAGAAATAAGTTAAAACGAGAAGTGATTACGGATTCACCAACATATAAAGCGGATGCTTGCTTTGGCAATTGTTGTAATTTCGAAACAATATGCGAAAGAAGAGAAAACCGGAGATCCGAAGCTTCTATCCGCGAATGCGTAAAATAAATATGGTTGATCATGATCGTCGAAAAGCACTTCCGAAAGATGAAATAAATGCCGAAATTGTAGCAAATTCTTCGATAATCCGCTGAATTGGTGCAATGATGGAGGCTTAGCTTCTGACTTTTCAAGTTTCAATGCAAAACTTGAAGAAACTTGATGATGATGAAGCTTTGGTGTGAGTTTCGGGAATGGAGAAGAATGAGAAAATTGAGAGAAGAGATGGTGAAAATGATGAAGTGTGTGTAATCGTTTTAGGCTTGGAGTGAACAAGGCTTATATAGATGTTAGGTTTGAAGCTAGGTATGGGTTAAATGTGAGGCTTGTGTCTTAGGCTTGGGTCCTAAGAAAAAGGTTTGTTAAAGTTAGTTGAGAATATTCCTAGAATATTCCATTGGCATATTCTTAGAATATTCCCTTGGCATATTCCTTTGGGAGGTGGTAGAAGATTCTAGAATTGGGTAGAAAGTGCAAAGAAAAGGAAAGTGGAAGGTGATGGAACAAGCCACTAACTGATTTTTGAATTTTTTTTATTATTTTTTGAATGAAGTAACCGGTTACTACCTAGGAGGTAACCAGTTACTTCAACCAACATTTGAATTTTTATTCTTTTTGGTGGGAAGTCTTGGATATCCGGTCTTGGTCATATTTTCTGAGATTATTTTTCTTCCAAGACCTGATAATTACCAAATAACCCTTGATAACATGCCCCCCGACTTGACCAATGATGCATGCATTATTATTATTTTTTATTATTTTTATGCAATGTATGGACGAAATATGCTAGATGACATGAGAGCGAAGCATAAGCTGCTTGAAATCGGTGATAAATAAGAGGGCAAATTTTGGGGTGTTACAGCTGCCCCTTTTCAATCACTGTAGACCTGAATGAGTGATAGCAACAACTTTTAGACGTTCAGCGTATAGAGAGATTGAATACCCGAATAAACCAGAAAAAATGCACTCTGTGGGTGAGAGAAAGTGTGATAAACGAATACCAACTACGAGTGACACCGCAGAAAGGGACACGAAAGCGGGGAAACCGACCTTAGACAGTTGAAAAGGAACATCACTCTCGAATGATGATCCAAGATAAACATATCATATCATCCTCAGATGATAACTGCAACAAACAAGACCGACCTCAGAAGGACTTGAAGAAAAGAATATCATACTCAAATGACAACTCACAATAAGATCCTCAGATCTAACAAAAAACCATCCTTGAATGGGATATGAATGGTATATCGGCCTCGGTCAATAACCAACAACACAAAGACTAACCTCGGAAAGACTATGCGGGGAAGCATATTGACCCCAATCAATAGGCTCAAAGTGGTCTAACGTCCTCGAACGATAACCACAACAGCAAGACCAACCTCAGAAGGACTCTGCAAAGGGGAAATATTAACCTCAATCAATAAGCTCCAAACGGTTTACCATCCTCGAATGATAACCACGACAACAAGACCAACCTCAGAAGTACTTGAAGACGCGAGCGCCATCCTCAAATGATAACTCACAATAGGATCCTCAGATCTAACACGAAACCATCCTCGAATGAGATCAAAATGGTATACCGGCCTCGGTCGATAACCAGAAACACAAAGACTAACCTCAGAAATACTTTACGGGGAGAAATATTGACCTCAATCAATAAACTCAAACGGTTTTTACCATCCTGGAATGATAACCGCAACAATAAGGCCAACCTCAGAAGGAATTGAAGACGCGAGTGCCATCCTCAAATGACAACTCAAAATACGAAACTGACCTCAGACAACATCGAAAAGGATGAGCTCATCGTACTTAGATAATAACTCGATAGAAACGAGACCAACGTACCTAGACAAAATCGACAAAATGAGATCATCGTACTTAGATGAAAACTCAAAAGAAACGTTATGAAACCATCGTACATAGACGGACTTGGCATGGGATAACAAGTGTTTTTTGTGGGGACATCTTCGGTCTGATTAAAGAAATAACACTTCGGGATTTTTCTTCAAGGTGCCAAAGCTAGCTTATGCTTCATACGCAAATTTTTGGATTTTCATGGTGTAATGCTCCATAATGATGGAAATGCTACGCTTTAGAGGATGAAAATGTAATGATGATTACTAAATACAAATGCGAAGGACCTCCTGATAAGGAGACAACAGGTCTCTCCAACCACTTTGTTGGGGAAGAAATAATCATTGCATTGCCATACAACTCCTTGGGGAAGGGTAAATCTGTAAGGGTTATTATTTGCGATACACTGGCTCTGAACTTCCATCCTTGCCAAAAATAAATTGGACTTTGAGATAATTGAGAAATAAAGACCCTGCTGGGGAAATTCTTAACTTTCTTGGTCTTGAGTGGGAGGTACACCACCCGTAGAACTCCGTTGGAGAAGTAACAACCTTCTGACCTGGCTGAAGAAAGGGTATGACGATACTCCGCTGAGGAAATAATCTGTTGGGAATCCCTCGGGTGCACAATCTTATGTCTGAGGGAGAGATGCCAATAAGGATTGGACTTTGCTTGGCGACTTCACTGGGGATGACTGCAAACAATTTTGTGCAAGAAGGAAAATCATCCGACTTCTCACTATCTTCACCATAGCTAGGGAATACTGAATCTTCCTATACTACTGGGAATAAGAATAAGAATCTTCTTATACAGTTGGGGGTAAGAATAAGAATCTTCATGTACCGCTGGGGATAAGAATACTCTGGTGGGGAATGCTTCTTGGCTTAAGGAAAACTCTCTGCTTGGGGAGAACATCATTAACCTTTTGTTGTTCCGTTGGGGAAAATTCAACCTCCGACTTTACTGGGGAGATTTCTCATAACTGTGACTCTATGGGGGAACAAGGAACTCAGTTGCTTGCTAGGGAATACTTCGTTGTAGGGAGAATAAATCCTTTTGTGAACTACCACCTGTTAAATCACCATGCTCTGACCTAGTTGGGGAAGGTTTCAATCTTCGACTCCACTGTTGGGGATGATTGAGAACATCAAAGAGTCTTATTCCCGCCAATGATGTCTCTTGCTGAGGATAAGAGATGTAAGGCGTCTCATGTTGGGGATGAGAGATGATGATACCCTTTGCTCGGGGAGTACCAACCTTCTTTTTACTGCTCTGCTGGAGAAAAGATAGTTTAATGAGACTTATTGAGGAATCTTGATGAACGATGCTTGTCGAGGAATAAGCTCCTTGATGAGACTTGCTGAGGGATATAAACCCGACCAAAGGGAACTCTCCTTGGAGAAAAAGATGATGCAACAGTAACAACGAATATCTCTCTTTTGTACGAGGCTAGGTGACTACTGGCTTAATCAAGATAGACAATTCACTAAGTCTGAATCTTGCATCTGAGGATCGCTAAGAAGAGACATGATTCATTGAGACTGAATCTTGTGTCTGAGGAACACTGAAAAGGCTCACTTTAGTTGGTTGGACGGACATGCATAGGATCATGCATCTGAAACATGCGTTGTACGATTCCTTCCAAGGAAAAAGATGTGCCATCTATCAAATAGATAAGCATTCCAAGACTGTTCCACTGAGACTGGATATTGAAATTAATCCACTGAGGCTGGATTCTGAAGTTAATCCACTGAGACTGGATTTCGAAGTTAATCCACTGAGACTGGAGTAATGACTCTGCACGGGGAGAATTATAGTTGTGAAACTATGTTGGGAATGAAGACGTCCTGACTAACACTCTGACAAATTTGAATCTTGTTGAGGAATGAATGATCGCTGAAACAATCTCAGAAATCCGTAAGAGGATAACCATCTGCTGAGAAAACTGTGAACAAATTCGTCTGCTTCGAATTGTTCCCTCTTGCCAAAAATAAATTGACAACTTCACTAGGGAATATTTCCATAATGGGAGCACATGCCAAACATGACATTCTGCGGGGAGACGAAAATCTTCCGATTTGGCTGAGAAGAGATAGAAAGTACCTCTTGGTGGGAATACTTTCTTCTTGAGGAATACCACCTTTTAGCATCTTGCTCTGAAAATCGTTAAGATCTATAAAGGTCCTGATTGGAAAAGATCCCCACAATGCTCTATGCTGAAAATGATTCTGCTCTTTCAAGCCTTTGGACTATATTGTTTATGAGGAAATCGTCTCAAGATAATTTTACAGAAGACCTGGCATCCAAAGCGCTTCAGTGTCTTCAAACTCTTGGAGAGATTCGTCGAATCTCGAAATAACTGCCCCAGACTGCATGGTCTATGAAAATATTTTCCTTGTGAGGACTCATGAAAAATCTCGAATCATCGTGACTGCCCCAGTATTTGAACCCTGGATAGGTTGCTTATGATTGACCATCTTCGGGAGAGAGTAACTTCTAGTGCTCTTGGGGTGGCCTGCCCCAGTATGAGCATTTGAGTAGTTTTGTCCCTGATTAAATGGTCTTTGAGTGAATACCCAGACTAAATGCTCTTGGAGAGATTTGAATCTTAAAGCGATTGCCCCAATATGTCGACTAATGAAGAAATGCTTCAGACTCATGGCTCTTTGAAAGATTTGATCTCGAAGTGATTGCCCCAGTTTGGCTGAAATTTGAAGAGATTACTCGATGTAACTGCCTCAGGCTGGCTGCACCTTAAAGAGATGGCTCGATGTAACTGCCCCAGATTGGCTGACTTTTATCACAACTGGTTAGGAAAGTCCCTACTCAATGGAGTTTCTTGGAAGATTGCATCTCGACATGACTATACTTCGGAAGTTTTAGACTTCTCAACTCGGCAAGATTAAGCTTCTGGACTGAAATTCTGTTTGTGAGCTTCTATGACGTCAAACAAATGTATGCAAGCAGAAAATGTTTATTCTGAGAATGAAAATTCTAATGCAACACACATGTTAATCTTGAAGTTTTACTGAAAAAAGATGTTGCCAACCTTTGTATGTGAATCACTGGTTGAGATACGACTTTGATTTTTATGTAAGCATGTACATGTAATACCAACGAAGATCTTTCAGCACAACTCATAGGAGCCAGGAACGCAGTCTCGTGGTAATACGCTCAAAATAACCCTGTTTCAGTTAGGACTTTTGTGGGTTATATCGTGGCCTAGTTCACCGTTATAGAAACAAAGGAAATATGCTCGAAGTTTATCGGTACCCCCTTCTTCGTGATGTCCTTCATTCCTATGTTCAGTTAATCTTCACAAGTGCTCGCCTTTTAGAAAGGGTTCTGTGATGGTTGAGGAACCATTGACATTAACGGTTCAAGCCCCAATCAGGTTGTCGTTTGGAGTCAACCACCCATATTATCTATTGTGCCTGTGTCACACGACCCTGTTCTTGTTTAAGGATCGTTATTGTGTAATCCTTTTCCTCTTTCGCTTTTGAATTCTTTTTCTTTTCCCTAATTTTTGCTTGGACTGATCTTTGATTGCGAATTCCAGCGGGATGCCCTAATTTTTGCCTAAGTCGTTTATTTTCAAGTTTTGACTTAGCGGTTTTTTTTTGTATTCTCTCTTTTTTTGAACAAACCGTGTGATACTGATTGTCTTGATTGCTTTGTGAAGGGTTGTGACTGCCTTGTCTTTTGGTCGGTGGAGGATAACCATTGTGGCTTCCAATCTTTGGACCTCTTAATTAGTATAACCATCGTGGTTTCTGGTCGTTGGACCTCTTGATTGGGATAACTATTGCAGTTTCTGGTCTTTGGACCTCTTGATTTGGATAACCATGAAATGTAATGGATCTTCAGATACGCTCCTTTATGAAAGTCTGAACCCTTGGTCCAACTAGCTGAAACCTACCCTTCCACTAGGTTAAATGTAAGGGTTTTCTTCGTGCGAAAATAAACTCTTACTTCAAGGCTCAAAGGGGTTAGCGATGGTTTATCTCCCTTATATCTCCAGTGTTTGGGAATTTGAAGCAATGCCTATACATCTTCAACAGGGTCTTTTTCGAAAATACACAATTAAAGGTTTTTGCGTTTTTATTTCATCATCCTCCCTCAAGAGTTTAAGCATTTCATTTGGGATTGCAATGCACACACAAAATTATAAGTGAATACAGATGAATTACTTCAAGAAAAACATGTGCGTTTTATTATTGCTAACATTAAAAAACAAACAAGTTTCATGCATGTATACAAATGTTTAAACAAATAGATAAAATCTACAAATGAAAATGCAATAAAGAAACTGAACATTGTCGTCATTGAGGAGACTTGACTCCGCCTGGACTTATCAGCCTTGGTGACTTTCAGTAGTTAGAAGTTTCTCCATGAACTTTGCAATCTTCATTTAACTGGCCACATGGAAATCATACTTCCTCTTCCAGTTATTTTGACCTTAAGGCTTTGGTGTTAAACACTGACACGAGACATCTGAAGGAAATAATATAGCTGAGAAATAAGGTTACCCCATAAGGTTGCTTACAAAGACCTGACAATCTTCTGCCTACGTATCTTCATTGAGCCAAGACCAATGAAGAATCAGAGCGACATAGTTCCCCTTAGTAGGGATGAAAATGCACTGAAGGAAACAAACAATTGCCATTATTTAGAATATTGGAATACTTTTGGCTTTATTACTTTTATCGATACCCTTGCAAACTAGGTGACTAATCTGAAGACTTCAGCTTAAAGGCAAACCCTCTGGTGTAACGATATTTGCATCAATCAAACCTTGCACCTTATGTTCGAACTCCCTATAATTGTCAATTGTATGTCCAAACGTTCCTGAGTGGAACTCGTATCTAGCAGTCATGTCATAATCGGGAGGAAATGGATACGACACCGGCATAGCATGGCTCAACTTAATCAAAAGCTCTGAATAAAGAGAGAAAGCATTTGGCTTCGAGAAGCTGGAACTTGAGCAAGCACTCTTTCGGGTTTCTTAGGCCCTATTTTTTGTTATTGACGATTCTGCTAACGATATTAATTATGGCGTCCAGACTGCCCCTGTACCTTTCTTCCCGTATTTGGCCAAGACTGTTAATGAAATGACTTTGACAACCAAAGCGGAGGAGCATGCACGTGACTTGGGGTATGTCCCTAAGAAAGGGAAGGGATATTCACTTATTTGGCGACCTTTAAAGCATGATTACCAACTACCTTCACACCAGCCGAGCCAAACTCGATTACTCTGGAATCAATTAAGTCTTTCACTTGGTGCTGGAAAGATTTACACCCTTCAATATCATGATCGGGGGCCCCAGAGTGAAAATCACAGCGAGCATTGACATCCCATCCATTTGGAAGCGTAGCAGGTGGTGGCGACAACTTGCAAAGCTCAATCAATCTCAAATGAAGCAAGCGCTGAAGTAGAGTTGCATGAGACATTGGTAAAGGATCAAAAACTCATTCCCGCTTCTGAAGGTGAGGTGGTACAACTTAGGAAGTCTCAGTTATAATCTGCTGATGTGGCATTTTCAGAACCCAAGGCTTACGACGTAAGGAATGTCCCTGAGCGACGTAAGGAATACCTAACTCCTTTGCAGCAGGTGGAGGAAGATCATTTTGTATGGCTTCCTAGACAGGTGCAAACCCTATTGCCCCTAAATCGATGAGTTCCTGGACCTTATGTTTGAGCATCTTACAATTTTCCACATTATGGCCAAATGCTCCTGAAAGAAATCCTCACCTAGAATTGACATTATAACCATAGGGTAACTAGTGTGCTGAGGTCCCATATCAACCAACTTAATCAGTTTCAATTCAAGTAGAAGTTGAAGTAGTTATGCATATGGCATCGGGATCTGATCAAACTTCCTCTCAGACTTTTCTATCTGGCAATTCCCCAGGAGATGATGGCTATTGAGAAAACTTTGAAGGAGATTCGGAAGGCAACCTATGTTCTATCAAAGGTCCCAAAGAAGTGGGAGGAGTCAGAACTTCGGTTGCAGCAGCAGACAACTGGTTGTTTTCCTTCTTTAATATAGCCTCTAACATTTTTGTAATCCGGCCCATTTGAGTCTTCATTTAGTTGACCTCTTCTCTTAGCAGTTTCTGATCCCGGGGCAACGCTCGAATGTCCACCATAAAATGCCCCAGCTGGGTCTTCATCTCAGTGACTTCCTGTAACACGGTGGGAGAACTGACTTGGTGTTTTTGTTTGACAAAAACATGTGCGGATAGCAAGAGTCACCACCGACTTTTATTTTATCCAATAGGAAAGGGTATAAAAGAACAAGAAATACCTTTTTAAATTTATTGAGTTCGGGGGGTAGGTTATTGTCGCTCCCGGGATTTTCATCCTAGTACAAACGCGAAAGTGGCGCGGAAAGGTTAGAGTCGCCAGCCAGACATTTTTATCCCGAATGAATGGGAAAGGTAATGTTGCACAAACCTGAGGAAGAAGGAAAGGACAAGGTCCTGCGAACCAAAGATCTGAGTTCGGGAGTCGGTTACGAATTGAGAAGGTATTAGCACCCCAATCCGTCCGCCGTACCCGACGGGATCCACGCTTGCTTGTTTGTTTCAAAGGGTGAGAAAATAATATGCTGCTGAACAAATGAACCGCTAACTAGAAACTGGAATGAAATGAGAAAAGGAACTGAAATAAGAAAATGGAAAGAATGGGGGAAATGTAGGGAAAATAAAGAATGTGCTCGAACGGGCCCTACCCCGCTGCCTACGTACCTCATCGGGATAATGAGGATCAGAGTCGACGTAGTTCGCCTAACTAAGGCGGGAACTATTTGTTTGTGTTTTTTACAGCTGGAACTGCGTATGTCTATGCTCAGGTGTTGCAGGCTCGTCTGGTACGAGTGCGTTTATCGTCTTGCATGCGAGACAAGTCGTCGCGAGTTCGCGTTGTGAGTGAATGAGATGAGAAGAGAAGTTCCCGCAGGATAGTCGCTTGTTATTTGTTTTTTTGTCTTTTAAAAGAAGTATTTTGAATTTGTTTGTGAACATTCTCATACTAAGACCTATCCATCGCGATGAGTATTTATACCTCGCCCCGAAACAGGACGCGTATAAACACTCCGCAACAAAGTCTCGTGTCGTACAAGATTGTTCGGCTTTTATTCTTAAATGTTTTATTGCTTTTCTTTATTGTAATACCTCAAAATTTGCCCTCCTATTTATTCCCTCTATTGGCTCATCATTTTGCATTCATTAACATCATAATAGCGCATTTCATGGATTCATAAGGCATGTGATCAAGGCCCGTGGAAATTAGGGTTTCGTGCCCTATCTGTATCTATTATGGTGTGAACTTATGGAGAATATTCACTGGTACATCTAACTTATTATTGAGGTGTTCAGTCAAATTGGCTTTGGGTGAGAGTATTGACTCTTCTTGATGTCTCAAGTTGTGTTCTTCGTCATTGAATACCTCAAGGAAAATTTGGAGTCCTTGTTCAGGATTTTTGCTTTGAAGGGAACTTTATCAACGGAGGTCCATTGTATCAAAGATTGGTTTAGATCCATTTGTTCACAGAATAATAATTTGAGGTTGTGCGAAGTTTAGTATGGCCTCAAAGTTCTTAGGAATGGATTATGTAGAAGGACCTGATTTATGTCAAGAGAGAATGCACAATTATGGACCTTACTTAGGAGACATCGTTGACGTTCAAATTCTAGTTCTTGATATTCAAATACAAGCCATTGCCATTCTACATGTCAACTGGCTAATTCACTGTTCTTTTAGTCACCATGACCTTATCCCGTTTTGCTAACCAAAGTTATCTTTTTGTGTCCATATACATATTTCTAACATTCCATTTTTCATGTCATTGAGCCCATTTTCTTTTCTAGAATCAATCCATTATTCATTTCTAGTTCCATTTCCATTTGACCATTTTAATCCATTCTCGATTCCGAATCCATTTGTTTGACAATATTACTAATTGTTCTTATCCATTATTACCATTTTCAAATCATTTTTGTGATTACTTCTAACAATCATTTTCTTTCTCCAATTTAAGTCATTTATGGAAAGCCCATTACTTATTTTTCTTGTGGTCCTAATTGAGCCCATGTTCAATAATTGTCAAGACAAGTATTTATCATCAATATTACCATGGAATTCCATGTTTGTGTCCATTTTTTTTATCAATCCAATCTAGGCCCAAGAGTTATACATCCAATCCAATGTCTAACAAACAGTTCTTATTATTTTATATATTTTTCTCTTCAAAGTTATACAAGTTTGTAAATTCCATCTATATAATTCCCATTCGGATATGTGACAAGGTTTCCAAGAAAACAACAAAAGCTACACCAGAAAAATTCAACATAAACAATGAGATCTCTTTTTTCTCATAACAGCAGATTCAGCAGAAAAAAGTCCCAATTACACGTCTAAAGATAATTTTCAATTTATCATGAAGAAGTCCATAACAGGATAACAACAAACAAAACTCTCTTCAATATTTATCACCTCCATCACCATCCTCAATCACTCTTCTTCAGCAGGAGCAGCCCTTCAAGATCTTCAATCCCCAAGGAACTTCATCAAATTTCCATCAAATTGAAACCTGAAAATCGAAAATATAGTCAATAAACTCGCCACATCTTCATCAATCATAAAAAAAACTCACGCAAGATTAACTCATAACAAGGTTCAACATTGATACCTCGCAAAGAGAAAAAGGGAATTCATTCTGCAAAACTCGAGTTCACTTGTTCGTCAACCTTCAAGAATCACTTTTGTACTCTTCACCATGTATCTCTTATTCTCAATCCTTCGCCATCCTCTCTTGACACTCACCTACAAAAAATCCTGCAAGCAGAAAAATCAGTAACAGTAATTATCATTTATTCCCAAACTTCATCACATAGTGTCCAAGTTCATAATTAACTTCAAAACCTCCCAACAGAAATTTAGTTAATCTTTAACTAACTTCCAACCAAAAAAAAAAGAGGGAAGAAACCATAACAGAGGAAGATTAGAAAGATCTATGATTAATTGAACTTCACTAATTCGTAATCATCCTAACCAATTGATTTCCAGCTCAGCCAACATAATTAACTAGTCAAGACCAACAGAAACTCGAAACAGAAAATAACCAATTGCTCAACTGACTTCATAACAACTTATAACAGAATCAAAATTCATTCCAAAAAAAAAAAGAAAAGCTTCACAACCACAACTAAATTCATCAAGGAGCAGCAAAACAGAAGTCAAAGAATTAACAAACTAACCAGCTCATAACAGAAACAAACTCTTGACTGTATCATAACTGAATTCAGTAGGTGAAGGTACCTGAAGCTTCCAGAAGGTTTCCCTGAGAATCTTCCAGAAAGATCTGGATAATCGGCTCCTATAAATCAGGAGCATTACTCCTCTGAAGTTTTTTCACGATTCCAATTCCTTTTCCTCCAAACTCTTTTCTCCCCTCAAAACCTCACAAAAATCCTCCAGATTCTTCATTCTCCACCCTTTCAAACCCTCAACCATTCATCACTCTCATAATTCTGAACTGGGATCCTCTTCTTCAGCTTCCATTTTTTGAAGTTTTTCCCTACCACTCTCGTTGCCAATTCTGCTTTTGTTCAATGTCCAAAGATTTTCGGAGTTAATGCTCACTATCCTAGCAGCAGCATCACCATCACCACACTCATCAACCTGCGCAATACAGCATAAATTACACATCAGAATGGTATCGGCAACAATTCGACGCCACCGCATAAGCCTCATCAAGAAGAGGTAATAACAGCTTGACACAGATTGTGAATACAGTGCAATTTCAACCTCCCTAGCAAGTATTCAGTCGTGTAAGGTAAAGCGGGAACGAGAGTGCGAGAAGTGAGATTGAAACGAATACCTGAACAAGATTTCGCAAAGTTCGTCTTCGTGCTATCGACGTTTCCATCGCCGCATCTTCATTGTTCGGCAAACCGAGGTCATCATCAATCTTGCAGCAGCGTCCATAGCATCTCTTCGTCGTTAAGAACATCACAGCATCCCCGATTCAAGGTACGAGCTCATCCCCCCTTTGTGAGATGGTTGCTGCACTTTTGTTTCGTTCTCGATTTCAATCCATGTTTCTTTCGATTGAGAGTGTGGATGATGATGTTCTGGATTCGGAGTGAAGAGGATGTTTGTGAAGTCGAAGCTATGGTGGTAAGGGCTTTGATTTCCCGGCGTTGTTATCGTGATAATTAGGTTTTTTTGTTTCATTGAATTCGGGAGAGAGAGAGAGAGAGGAAGGAGCTGAGTGAGGAGAGTGAATGGAAGGGAGTGAGGAGAGGTAGAGTATGGTTGCGGCGGTGATGAGGGTGAGAGAGGAATCGGAGAAGAAGAAGGGGGGTGTTCTGCGGCGCTAAGTGGAAGATGAGAAGAATTAGGGTTGTAGTGTATTTAGGTTTTAATTCAATTTATATTTTAATTAACTTTGTAATTATTATAGTTTAATTCAGTTTTAATTAAATGTTGTAATAAGATTATAATTTAATTAAGATTGTTAGAAAATATTATAATAGGATTAGTTTAATTCTTTTGCTTAAATTAAGATTTTAGAAATATTAGAATTTAATTCATTATTATTAGATTAAAGATTTAAGTCATTTGTAGATTAAGAGTTTAATCCATGTTTTTAATTAAGATTTTAGAAAATTTTAATCATAAGTTAGGTTAATACATTTTTTAAATTAAAACATTAAATTCATATAAAACTATTAGTTAATTCTCTTTTTTATTATTTAAGGTAATTCTTTTTTTTGAAACTTTGGTTTAATTTCAGATTTTAGGAAAATATTATGTTAAGATTATTAGAAATTTATTTCATTTTTTTTCCTAAGTTAAGGTTTTAGATTAAGTTTCATAATAAGATTAGTTAATTCATTTTCTTAAATTCAGATTTTAAATTAAATATTAAGACCATAGTTTAATTTTGATTTTAGAAAAATATTCATAAGACTAGTTTAATCCCTTTTCTTAAATTAAGATTTTAATTTGAACATTATTATAAGATTAGTTAATTCATTAGTTTAAATTAAGATTTTAGGAAATTTTAATCATAAGTTAGGTTAATTCTTTTTCTTAAGTTAAAATATTAGCTTAATTGATATAATTATAAGTTTAGAATTAAATTCATTTTCTAAGATTAAGAGTTTAATTCATATTTTAGATTAAAGGTTTAATTCATTTTTAATAAGACTATAGTTTAATTAAGTTTTTTTAGAAAATATATTAGTAAGTATTTTCTCTCATTTTCTTTAAATTAAGATTGTTAGAAAATATTAAGTTTAGTTTAATTCTTTTTCTTTAATTAAGATTTTGGAAAAAATATTATAATAGGATTAGTTTACTTCATTTTTGCTTAAATCAAGACTATTAGAACTTAAATTAAGATTATTATTTAGAAGCATTTATCATAAGATTATTATTTAGAAGCATTTATCATAAGACTATTATTTAGAAGCATTTATCATAAGATTATTATTTAGAAGCATTTATCATAAGAGTATTATTTAGTTTATAATCATAAGTTTAGAATTTAATTCATTTTCTAAGATTAAAAATTTATAAAAAAAATATTATTATTAGATTAAGGTTTAATTCACAAGATTATTAGAAATAATTCAATAAAAAATAATCTTAAGCTAAGGTTTTAGGAAAAATATTATCTTAAGATTAGTCCATTTCATTTTTAAGTTAATTAAAAAAATATGTTTAATTCCTAAAATATGTTTAAAAAATATGGTTAATTAATAAATATTGTTATCAACACCCCTGCTTCCAGGCCCATTAGAAAAACAACCATAAAGAACTACTTCCAGCACCTCCCTGGTTCTAACGAAAATGGGCTCAAGTCCATTGCTCTTCACACTCCCTCTGTTAGGCCCATGGAAAATAATAACCAGAAAAATAACTAAATATCCCCCTGCATAATTTCCTTAGATTTTTATTTTGTTTTAATCATAGTTTAAAATTAATCCAATAAAAAATAATAAAAATCATTAGAAAATTCCCCAAAAAATTAAGCTTAATAAGTCATTTTAGAAAGTTGGGATATTTTTATTTTCTGAAATTTGATTATTTTTGAATAAATTCTGAATTATTCTTTTAATTAGCCTCATTTGTATTTCTTTTAATTATGCTGGATTTTGTTCATTTTATTTAAGTAACTTCCAGCAACTTTTTTGAGCCATTCTTTTTTCTGTAATTAAAAGACTCATAATATTTATTAGGATATTTTTTATAGAATTTTTAGGACCTTTTATCTTAGGTTTTAATGATGTAGTCCTTAGGAAATAATGATTAGTCTTTAAGTAGAAATAATCATTTTTTAGATATAGAAAAAATAGAAATTTTTAGGATCCCTCTTAGCACAAGATTAGAGATAATGTTAGGACCCTATAGTTTAATTGTCACAATTTTTCTAGAAGTTTTAGTATTTTTTAGAATATTAGTTTTAGGCCTAGTTATGCATAATTCCTATTAGTTTAGGCCATCGAAAGAAAATAAAGTTCAATATAAAAAATAATAGCTTAGTTTAAGTTTAGTCATAGAATTTAATTTAGGCTTAGGCTAATTTAAATTAGATTTTTAGAATGAGTATTAGGTTTAGCTTAGATTTAGAACTTAGGATTAAAATTTCATTTTTCATTAGAATATAGAATAAATAAATAGACTGTTTTTTTAAGTCATGTCATCTAGTGCATTTGTAGAATTTTATTTCTTATGTTCAAATTCATTGTTTTGCTTTATTTTGATTTTATAACTTGTATAGGTTTCCCATTTGTTCTTAGAACCAACTTAACTTCATTAAGAAGTAAGTTGAATTCTAGTAGTTTTAAGTTTCCATTAGGAATAGAAAACCTCACTAACCATTAGGATCACTTGTAAATAAATAAACAAAAATAGGATTGAGTCTTAGTCCCTTAGATTTTTCCTTTTCCAACTTGAGTCATTCTTTCTCCCTTCAAAAGAAAAGTAATAAAACACTTAATAAAAACCGAACAATCTTGTACGACACGAGACTTTGTTGCGGAGTGTTTATACGCGTCCTGTTTCGGGGCGAGGTGTAAATACTTCCCGCGATGGATAGGTCTTAGTACAAGACAGTTCACAAACAAAATTCAAAATACTTCTTTTAAAAGACAAAAACAAATAACAAGCGACTATCCTGCGGGAACTTCTCTTCTCATCTCATTCACTCACAACGCGAACTCGCGACGACTTGTCTCGCATGCAAGACGGTAAACGCACTCGTACCAGACGAGCCTGCAACACCTGAGCATAGACATACGCAGTTCCAGCTGTAAAAAAAACACAAACAAATAGTTCCCGCCTAGGTTAGGCGAACTACGTCGACTCTGATCCTCATTATCCCAGTGAGGTACGTAGGCAGCGGGGTAGGGCCCGTTCGAGCACATTCTTTATTTTCCCTACATTTCCCCCTTTCTTTCCATTTTCTTATTTCAATTCCTTTTTCATTCCTCATTTCCAGTTCCAGTTAGCGGTTTTATTCAGCAGCATTCGTATTTTCTCACCCTTTGAAACAAACAAGCAAGCGTGGATCCCGTCGGGTACGACAGACGATCTGGGGTGCTAATACCTTCCCAGGTCGTAACCGACTCCCGAACTCAGATCTTTGGTTCGCAAGGCCTTGTCCTTTCCTTCTTCCTCAGGTTTGTGCAACATTATCTTTCCCATTCATTCGGGATAAAAATGTCTGGCTGGCGACTCTACCTTTCCGCGCCACTTTCGCGTTTGTACTAGGATGAAAATCCCGGGAGCGACATTTATGAGAAGAGAAAGAAGGACTCAAGTTGATAAAAGGTAAAAACTAAGGGACTAAGACTCAATCCTAATTTTGTTTATTTATTTACAAGAGGTCCTAATGGTTCGTGAGGTATTCTAATCCTAATGGAAAAAACTAGAAACTACTAGAATTCAACTTACTTCCTAAGGAAGTTAAGTTGATTCTAAGAACAATGGGGAAGCCTATGCAAATTATAAAATCAAATAAAGGCAAAACAATAAAAATTCTAAAAATGCATTTAAAGGCATGAATTAAAATAGTCCTATTTATTTATTCTAATTCTAATTAAAAATGAAACTTTAAGCCTAAGTCCTAAATCAAAGTCAAGCCTAATATTTTCCTTCTAAACATTCAAATTTAAACTAACCTAAGTCTATATTAAATTCTAAAACTAAATCTAATCTAAACTATTTTTATTGGACTTTATTTTCATAACCTAAACTAATGGGAAATACACATAACAAACCTAAGAATTAATATTCTAAAAAATATCTAAACTTCTGGAAAAATTATGAAAAAATAAACCAAGGGGCCTAAGATTACCTACAACATTGTACTAAAAAGAATCCTAAAAAATCCTATTTTTTATATGCTTAAAAATTGCTTATTCTCAGCTATGAATTAACCTCTAATTTACAAGGAATTAGCCTCTAAAACCTAAGATAAAATGTTCTAAAAAATCTACAAAAATTATCCTAAGTACTTTTACTAGTCTTCTAACTACAGTAAAAAGAGTGGGCTAAAAAAGTTACTGGAAGTTACCAAAATAAAATGAACAAAATTATGTACAGTTAACAAAATTCAATAAAATGCTATTCCCATGAAAAATCAGAATTAAATCGAAAAATAACCAAAATTCAGAAAAATAAAATGCCAAAAATTTCTAAGGTGGATTATCAAGCTACTAAATTTTTTATAGAATTTTCCTATGTTTTTACTATTTTTTATTGAATTAATTCTAAACTATTGTAAAACAAAAATTAAATTCTAAAGAAACTAATGAAAAGGGGGGTTAGTTAAGTATTTTTCTAAACTGTTTTCTAATATGGGCCCACGCGCTGGGTTTGAGGGGAGGTGCCGAAAGCACGATTTTTATGCTGTTTTGCAATTGGGCTCAAAATATAGGGGTGCAAATAGTAAGCTGGATAATGAAAGGGTGCATGGATAAAATCATAAACAAAACAGTCTAACCGGACGGTGTCACATGTCACCGCCGGATTGGACCCTCAATCAAAAACTCATTCATGAAATTAACAGGGACGGTGAAAGATCAGATTTGTATTATCACTTTTTATGACTTTTAATAATAACTTAATTGGAATTAAAGTGACTATTAATTTGGTTTAGGATCTTTTTAAATTATAATTAACCTCTCAATGTTTTAATCATTTAATTATAAACTAAATCTGAGTAATCTAAACAACCCAGAGGGATCCGCAAGAACCCTAAGCTGCTTCACCTTCAACGGCGGTATCCTCCTTCTTCTTCTTCTTCCTCCCCGAACCAACGAAACCTAACCTACCGGCGCCTCCTACCTCCGCCAAACCTCTCTTCTCCTCCCCATCTTCTTCTACAAATCGCCTCCGTCCGCTACCCTCTCAACCTCCTTAGCCTCTCTTCTCCGTCATCCCTAACCCCCTCACCATTTTCTTCTTCGTCCAACCAGCCTGTTGCAACCTCTCCTAAGAGAACACAAACATGACAAATTCCCATCCTTCCCCCATAGCCCTGACCTAATTGCACTAACTATCACTTGCGAAAGAAAAACCTAAATCCGAAACTCACATAACACCATAACCGGCGCCAGATTTGCATTATCAAGATCAAAAGCAACAACGAATTGCATCACTCGCTCATATATGAGAGGTTCGGGTTCGTACCTTACGACTCGTGTCTGTGAAGCTGCCGCGTCGATTATTCTGTCCCTGATTAACAGCGATATGACGAACACGCGTCCAAGTACATGCGCCTTAGCTTCTTCTTCTTTCCTTTTTTTTGTGTCCTCTGAATTCGAGTCTTGCTGCTATGAGTTGCTCCTTGATATGCAAATTCTTGATGAATTGTATGTGTTCTTGCAGGAGTTTCCTTTTAATGATGGTGGCGATGAAAGTGACGAGGACACGAGGAAGATCTTAAATGTTGAGAGGCTAGCGATGGCACGAAATCGACTTCAATCCCTTTTCTTCTACTTCCTGCAAAGTCCTGCCATTAGCATTTCTTAATTCTGAATTGTTGCTGTAGGTAATTCGCGGCGAGACAAATGAAGGGCTAAGGACGATTTAGACTGCCGGTAATTGATGAAGTTGATGGCAATTGAAGTCGAAATGAAGAACGAGATTGTGGTGGTGGGAGGAATGGACGAATCCGAAAGAACAGCAAGATTGAAGCTATTTTTTGATGAAGGAGGCCGTGGGAAATTGAGAGGGATTGGATTGAAAGAAAAAAGAGGTTGGATTGGTGAAGTGTGAGAGGTGGAAAGGATCAAAATTCAAGCCAAAAAAAATGAAGTTCTAACGATTCTGATTTATAGAAGGGTGGAGGATGATTCTGGAAAGTTCTGGTAAGAAAATCAGTTACGATTCTGTTACTCTTTCTGTTATTTTCTGTTGTGGTTGTGAGATGTAACTGTACTTGGTTACTGATAGTTTATGAATTTTAATTACATCAACTCTCTTGAGATTTTCTTCTACTAACTTTCTGTTTGTTGAATTTTCGGTTGAACCCTGTTTGATGATTTTTGCAGATTGACAATAACGAAAACGTGGTTCTGAGTTGTGCTATACGTTCGCCTCAATGTCGCGAGAGTGGGCAAATCCTGTTCCCGGATCTTTGTTGTTGCAGGTTTCGAAGATACCCTGAAGTTGCAGCCTAGAACTGATGGAACGGGGCTGCAAGCTTGCAATCCGACGAATCACCAATCGTGAGATTGAGAGTGGTTCTAGGAGACGTATTATTGGAGATGACCAAGCCAGGAGCAAGAAAAGAGTATGAAGATGGATGATGAGGCTAACGAAGTGGAACGAACTTGGCACCGAGAACAAAGCCTTTTTTAGAATTTTTTCCAAGTTTTCCTTCCTATTATCATTGTTGTCCTGCTACATTTCCCTTCCTGCTACTAAATTATCCTCCTGTAATTTGTTATGCTATTGTCGTAAATACAACCGAATTTTCGTAATAAGCTTCATCTTTTGTTATTGGACATTATGTTATAATTTAACTATTACTTATTTTCCAATGTCCAAGTTCTTGTCATGCTGTTATGGATTTCTCATACATAAACTTTTTGTACCAAACATGGCAATCGAAGAAAAAGCGAACCAGGGACCCTATATAAAATTTCTATATGACAATTGTGAATGGGAATTGATGTCGCTCCCGGGATTTTCATCCTGGTACAAACGCGAAAGTGGCGCGGAAAGGTAGAGTCGCCAGCCAGACATTTTTATCCCGAATGAATGGGAAAGGTAATGTTGCACAAACCTAAGGAAAAAGGAAAAGACGAGGCCTTGCGAACCAAAGATCTGAGTTCGGGAGTCGGTTACGAATTGAGAAGGTATTAGCACCCCAATCCGTCCGCCGTACCCGACGGGATCCACGCTTGCTTACTTGTTTCAAAGGGTGAGAAATAAGAATGCTGCTGAATAAAACCGCTAACTGGAATGGAATGGAAATGAGAAAAGAATTGAAATAAGAAAATGGAAAGGAATGGGGAAATATAGGGAAAATAAAGAATGTGCTCGAACGGGCCCTACCCCGCTGCCTACGTACCTCATCGGGATAATGAGGATCAGAGTCGACGTAGTTCGCCTAACCTAGGCGGGAACTATTTGTTTGTGTTTTTTACAACTGGAACTGCGTATGTCTATGCTCAGGTGTTGCAGGCTCGTCTGGTACGAGTGCGTTTACCGTCTTGCATGCGAGACAAGTCGTCGCGAGTTCGCGTTGTAAGTGAATGAGATGAGAAGAGAAGTTCCCGCATGATAGTCGCTTGTTATTTGTTTTTGTCTTTTATGAGAAGTGTTTTGAATTTATTTGTGAACGGTCTTGTACTAAGACCTATCCATCGCGGGAAGCATTTACACCTCGCCCCGAAACAGGACGCGTATAACCACTCCGCAACAAAGTCTCGTGTCGTACAAGATTGTTCGGTTTTTATTAAGTGTTTTATTGCTTTTCTTTATGAGATGAGAAAGAATGACTCGAGTTGATAAAAGGACAAAATCTAAGGGACTAAGACTCAATCCTAATTTTGTTTATTTATTTACAAGGGATCCTATGGTTTGTGAAGTTTTCTATTCCTAATGAGAAACTAGAAACTACTAGAATTCAACTTACTTCCTAATGAAGTTAAGTTGATTCTAAGAACAATGAGGAAACCTATACAAATTATAAAATCAAGTGATAAGGCAAAAACAATAAAATTGGACATAAGAAATAAAATTCTAAAAATGCAATCAAAGGCATGAACTAAAAAATAGTCCTATTTTATTTATTCTAACTCTAATGAAGAGGGAACTTTAACCTACATTCTAAATCAAAGTTAAGCCTAATATTTTCATTCTAAAACTCAATTTAAACTAACCTAAGTCTATATTAGATTCTAGGATTAAATCTAATCTAAACTACATATTTTTTTACTTTATTTTCAATGGCCTAAACTAAATGGGAATTATACATAACTAAGCCTAAAAACTAATATTCTAAAAAATACTAAAACTTCTGGAAAAATTATGAAAATTAAACTATAGGGACCTAATATTATCTATAATATTGTACTAAAAGGAATCCTACAAAATCAAATTTTAACTAAGACTAAAAAATGATTATTTTCAGCTAAGAATTAACCACTAATTTCTAAGGATTACACCATTAAAACCTAAGATAAAAGGTCCTAAAAAATCCACTAAAAATATCCTAAGCACTATTATGAGTCCTCTAATTACAGTAAAAAGAGTGGGCTAAAAAAGTTAATGGAAGTCACCAAAATAAAATCAACAAAATTCAGCACAATTAAAGGGAATCCAATAAAAGCTAATTAAAAGAAAAATCAGAATTAAATCGAAAATAAAGCTAATTCAGAAAACAAAAATGCCAAACATTTCTAAATTGACTTAACAATCTACTTGATTTTTTATAGAATTTTCCCAAGCATTTTCCTATTTTTATTTGATTTATTTTGAAACTATATTAACTAAAATTTAAAAAAGAAAAGGGGTGCATTAAAGTGGCGAATCGAGATTACTTACTTGGTCGAAGTGTCGATTCTTCACACAAAAAGAAATCCAAAACTTCAAGCAATGTCTTGTGATCTTCATAAGCAAAATAAATGCTTATCTTCCATATTCGCCTTGTGAAGTTTTTTCCATAATCGAAATCAATTCAATATCGATCAAAAACATCATGAACACTTTAATTCCAAATTAGCACTAAACCATAATTAAAATTATCAAACAAAATTCTCATTAAAAGTTACAAGAAAAATGGATTAAGTATTAATCCACAAAAATTAATTAATAAGAAAATTAATTATGATTAACAATAATTAATTAGAGAATTTCTAACAAAGGAATGATGAAGAACAATAAGGTATGGAACAAAAAAAATCCAGGAGCTGTGAATAACAAAAATTGGCCCAAGGCCCATCCCAAGAACAAACCCGTAGGAGGGGGGTGCCTGTGAGTAATTTGGTGGTGCTAACAGCAACTTAATGGGCTAAGGCCCAGCTGAACATAACCAGAGCATAGGGAGAGTGATACTAGAATTGGGAGGTATGGATAGCGTTCTAGGGCATTGATGAAAAATAACCTGGCCCACTTTAGGTTCCAATATGGAGCATAGAAAACCTAATTTCATCATCTTCTTCAGCAAAACAAAATGGCATTTTTCTCACTCCCTATCACAACGCCGTCGGACGAAAAGATAGGCTCCGCCGAAAACCCCAAACACACCGACCTCAGCCTCATCATTCTGTCTCCCTTATTGTTGGTCAAGACTGCCTCGCCACACCATGTCGGTGATCGGATAACCCTCACCTTGAACCTCTCCTTCTTCTTCATCTTGGATGCTCCGTTCTTCGGCCTCATCCTTCTCCGTCGTACCTTTAAACACGCGTCGTCGGAGGTTTTGAGAGATGAGTGAAGCCATTACTGATAGCCCTCAGCTTCCTTTCCGTAAGAATCGCGATTCCCACAAACAAAGAAACAAATTTCACAATGGAGTATCAACTTGACGTTCAGTCCCAAGATCACAATGATTACACGATTTGGACCAAGAAACTTATCTTCGCAGCGACGTTAATGGTGATGGTGATACGATTCGCCGGTATGATGCTTCTGATCTCTTCATGACGCAACCTTCCTCGCCTCGTGTTCTTCTTCTTCGGCGTTCATCATCCTCCGTTGATACCTCTTCTGTGAATGACAGCTTTATCGACGAGCTTTTCCTTCTCAATAAGCACATCGCCGGAAGAAACAAAGACTCACTTGACTTAGGTCGCAGATCCAAACACGCTCGGGAGAAGAAATCGTCACGAAAAGAAAACACGACTTCGTCTTCGATCTTCACGATCTTGCTCTCCCTTTCATTCTGGTATTATCTTGTCCTTCTTTTTCTTGCGTAAATCTGAAATGCTGTTACCAATTAATCTTCGTGGATCATCTTTTCTTCTACTTCGAATATGAGTTGTCATTGACTTGAATCGTTGATTGAAGTTCACGAATCAGAGATGTCGTTGTGTTATGCAGGTTCTTGGTGAAGGTTGTTGCAGATTGAAGCCGAAGGTTTTATTTTTGAAGGTGTGAAGTGATTGCTGAAGATGAATAGGAATGAGGTTTCGGTTATGGTGGCTAGTGAATCTGAGTTCTGGTTATTGCTAGTCAGGTTTCGGTTATGGTTGCTGATGTTGCTGAATCTTGTTACAGGCTCAAGAGTTAGTAATGACTGATGATGCAGGTTTGAGGATGAGTGCTGAATCGGGATCTTTGAAGACAGAAGTGGAGATTGGTGTATTGTAGAGATTGAAGATGATGATGCTCAGATTGAAATTCAGACTTGCAGATGTTCTTGAAGATGATGATGCAGAAATTTTTAATGTGAAGATTGGTGAGAGAGTTAATTAGAGAAGATGATTGAGGAGTGAAGAAAAAGATGGTGGAAGAAGAAGATTAGATCAATGATTGGGGAAGGATTCAAGAAAATTTGGTGAAGGAGAGGATTTTGTTCTTATAGAAGATGGCTTGAGGATCGTTCTAGAATCTTCCAGGGTAAAAGTTTGTTATTTTTCTGTTATGAATTTCCATTCTGCTTTGATAGCCTTGCCTAGAAATAACAGTTATTGATTTTTGTGGTTTCCTTCGCAGGCTCGAATTGCTTATCGAAACTGAATCTGTGAATTCCCGCAGTTTAGTAGTTTCAAGCTGAAGACGGATCCGGGTCGATGGTTGTTGAGAATTGGTTAGAAGTTGGTAACTGATTTAGTTATAATCTTCTGTTTTTTCTTCTTGAGTATTCACTTAATCCTTGCTCTGTTTTATCATTGCAAAAATGCAGATGATCGGTGAAAAATGAAGCGTTGAGAGTGATGAAAGAGACTTCCGTTGATGAAGTTTGGGATGGTTGATGAATGTTGAAGAACAATAAGTCAAAGATGATGGTGCGACGGAGTTTATTTCTGCAGAATCGATGAGAGAGGTCCGTTGCAATCTGTTATCATTTCCGTTAAGACATCTCCGTGTATTCTCTTCTCCTTTGTAATCTTTTCCTCAAAAGCGCTTGTTGCAGTCGATTCGATACATATTCTTGAACATGTTGTTGTTGCTCTTTGCGTGATATCGCTCTTGATGCAGGTGGTTCAATTGGTGATGCAAATGAAGATTGAAAAAAATGAGTTGATGAAGATGTTGATAGTGTATCTGATTTGTGGAATTTTCTCTCCTGAATTGAAGAGTGATGAAGAAGATGATGCCGAGAGATTAGTGCAGAATGAAAATTAATTAGGGAAAGCCATTGGTGCGGGTTGAGGAAGAGTTTTTCTCTAGAGATCAATTTTGCTATCCCTTTTGTAATTGTATTCGTCTTTTTTCTATCTCCCCTTAGATAGTTCTGCCAGCCAAAAAATGAAATATGTTTCTGTTATATCCTCTCCTCCTGTAACTGAAACTTGTTGTGATACCTAACTTAATTTTCTATCAAGGATTAATAAAAATGATGGAGATGCAGTTCTCCATTTTTGTGAGGATTTAAGATTGGTATTGATTTTGTACTTACTGATTTATCAATTGTTGGTTTTCTAGTGTGGATCACTTGTGAATAAAGAAATTTTGTGATATTCTTATTGGATAAAAACTGTAAATTAAATCAAAATATGGTCTATGAATTTGGAAGGAAATTTAGAATGGGTTAAGAAAAAAGACAACAAATGGGCTTTAGAAAATGGGCTAGAAATGTACCAAATGAAGTGTGGACAATATTGTGACAAAGTGAGCCATTGGATATTAAAATGCGGATTTCAACATGGATGAACTTGATTAATAACATTGGATATGGACACGAAGGTAGGCTTAAAATGATATGGGTTTTATTTGACTGACACTATCAAACAAGCCATAATTGTGCATTTTTCATCTTTCAACAAACAAATTCCTCGAGGAAACCCTGCAGATGGTAATGAAATCATAGCAACAAGTACGCCCAAGAAAAATCTCCGTCACCAGCCTCCTAATCTCATGGACTTTAATGAAACTCTAATATCCGTAATATGTGTTAAGGAGAATGACTTTGGGTAAGAAGAACACTTGAGACATTGAGGGGAAACAAAACCATAGTCCATGGTAAACCTCAGTTATAACCTTGACAACTTGTAGCTTAAAAAGATCGCCCCCGATAGTAAGTATTCAACCTTTGTATCAACTTGAGTGTAATAACCAAATATATCACCCATGGATAGGAGAATTCATATCACAAGGAAACGCCTCGATCACGTGCCTTATGAAACGATGAAATGTATGATTATGAATGTAATGACCTGGTGGAAGATGCAGATGAAATGCAAAGCGATAAACCAATTAAGGAAAAAAGAACGAGGGCAAATTTTGAGGTATTACAGCTGCCCCTATTCAATCATCTGCAGACCTGAACGAATAACTGCAACAGCTTTTAGACGTTCAAGGTATGGAGTGATTGAATACTCGAATAAAACCTGAAAATTTGCACACTGAGGGTAATGGAAATGCCATTTGCCCATTTATTTATTTATGTATTTTTTGATTTTGACCTCTGAATAGGTAACGGGGATAGAACCAGGTGGAATAGAATCAATGCAATCAATGCGACTGCTGAACGAACCGAAACCACAAGGAGGGTGCCTGTTGGCGAAACAGGACTTAACGCAACATCAACCGATTTGCGACTCAAATAAGATCAACCGATCTAACACGGAGATGGTATCAACCGATCCACCCCGGAAAGCGAGAATGTAATATCATCCGATTTACAACTCGAAGAGAAATGATATCAACCGATTCATGACTCAAATAAGATCCACCGATCTAACTAGGAAATGGTATCAACCGATCCATCCCGGAAAGCGAGAATGTAATATCATCCGATTTACAACTCGAAGAGAAATGATATCAACCGATTCATAACTCAAATAAGATCAACCGATCTAACACGGAAATGGTATCAACCGATCCACCCCGGAAAGCGAGAATGTAATATCATCCGATTTACAACTCAAAGAGAAATGATATCAACCGATTCAAAACTCAAATATGATCAACCGATCTAACACGGAAATGGTATCAACCGATCCACCCCGGAAAGCGAGAATGTAATATCATCCGATTTACAACTCAAAGAGAAATGATATCAACCGATTCATAACTCAAATATGATCAACCGATCTAACACGGAAATGGTATCAACCGATCCATAACCAAGAAATGCGAGAATGTAATATCATCTGATTTACAACTCGAAGAGAAATGATATCACCCGATTCATGACTCAAATAAGATCAACCGATCTAACACGGAAATGGTATCAACCGATCCATTATCTTCGCACTGAAACGAGACCATTGTACTTAAATGGAGACTCGAAAGGAACGGGATCGTTGTACTTAAACGAGAGCCCAAGACGCGACCGTTGTACTGAAACGGAGACGCGAAAAAATGAGATTGTTGTACTGAAACAAGACTCAAAGACGAGACCATTGTACTTAAATGGAGACTCGAAAGGAACGGGATCGGGATCGTTGTACTTAAACGAGAGCCCAAGACGCAACCGTTGTATTGAAACGGAGACGCGAAAAAATGAGACTGTTGTACTGAAACAAGACTCAAAGACGAGACCATTGTACTCAAATGGATACTCGAAAGGAATGGGATCATTGTACTTAAATGATAACCCGAGACGCGACCGTTGTACTGAAACGGAGACGCGAAAAATGAGACTGTTGTACTGAAACAAGACTCAACTGGGGATAACAACAAGACTTGGTAAAAGTAACCACCTTGGGAGATGAAGTTGCATTCTGTGGGTAACACTTCAATCTGATTGGAGATGTAACGGGTCTTATGTAATATACCTCAAAACTGGCCCATGCTGGTATGCATATGTTTGGATTTATGGCGTAATGCTCCATGACAATGGAAATGCTACGCTTTGGAGGATGCAAATGTGATGATGATTATGCGTATGCAAATGCAAAGAGATCTCCTGATAAGGAGACTGCAGGCATCCCAAATAGCTTGACTGGGGAGGAACGATGATCACTGCATCAATTTGGTTCATCCTGATGAAGAAGAGACAACTCTGTGGGGAAAGTTGTCAATAATACACCGGCTCCGAACAGCCGCCACTGCCAAAAATAAATTGGACTTTGAGATTGGAGCGCCAAGACCCTGCTGGAGATGGACCCTTCTTGAACTCTGGTGGGGAACCAAAGGCATGATACTGCTGAGGAAGCAGCTGCTGGGGAGGCAAAACACTCCTTATACTACTGAGAATTGTCCCTGTCTGAAGGGAAACTTCTGCTCGGGGATGGCACCAACCTTCTGTTGCCTTGCTGGGGGGAGATTTCAACTTTCAAATCTACTTGGGATGATGGAGGATGTCCATGATGAAGCTTCCTGCTGAAGATAAGAGTTTAAGTTTCCACTTGCTGGGGATAAAAGATAGATCCTCTCATGTTGGGAATGAGAGATGTAAGGCATCTCATACCGGGGATGAGAGACGATGATATCCTTCTGCTCAAGAAGTAATCTTCCATTTGCCGCACTACTGGAGAATGGATTGTCTAATGAGACTTGCTAAGGAATTTTGATCAATGAAGCTTGCTGATGAAATAACTCTTGAAGTACTGTGATGACAATGGCTTTGCCCCTAGCCCCGGGTTGATAGGTTGTTAACTAATCATGAGTGAACAATGGTTCTTTGCAATTTTCAACTCGCCTCAGATTAAGGTTCGTCAGAAGTAAATGTCTCAAGAGGATTTTACAGAAAACATGGCATATGAAGTGCCTCAGTGTCTTCAAACTCTTGGAGAGATTCGTTGGATCTCGAAATAACTGCCCCAGACTGCATGGTCTGTGCAAGAATTTTCCTCGCGAGGATTCATGAAAAACCTCATATCACTGTGAGATAGTGTATCTTAGTATTTTGAACCTTGGGTAGGTACTTCTGATTAACCGTCTTCAGGAAAAAGTAACTTCTAGTGCTCTTGGGGTGGCCTGCCCCAGTACAAGCCTTGAAGTGATCACCTCTGACCGACTGTGCTTTGAAGAAAACACCCAGATCAACTGTTCTTTGAGAGATTGGATCTCGAAGTAATTGCCCCAGTTTGGCTAAAATTTGAATGTATGCCTCCGCCTGATGGCTCTTTGAGAGATTTGAATCTCGAAGTGATTGCCCCAGCTTGGCTGAATTTTGAAGAGATCGCTCGACATGATTGCCCCGGATTAGTTGGCTCTTACCAGGAATGTTGGGAAAGTCCCTACTCGATGGAGTTTTCTTGAAAAGTGAACCTCGACAGATTGTCCTTCGGAAGTTTCAGACTTCTCAACTTGGCAAGATTAAGCTTCTGGACTGAAGTTTCCATACATGGACTTTTATGATGCCGAACAAATGTATGCAAGCAGAAAATGTTTATTTTTTAGAATGAAAATTCTAATGCAACACACATGTTAATTTTGAAGTTTTACTGAAAAAGATGTCGCAAACCTTTGTGAGCGGATCACTGGTTAAGATACGACATTAATTTTTTTTTTGAATAATAGAAAGCATGCACATGCAATACCAACAAAGATCTTTCAACACCACTCATAGGAGTCAGGAACACGGTCTCGTGGTAGTACGCTCTCAAAAATAACCCTGTTTCAGTTAGGACTTTTGAGGGTTGTATCGTGGCCTTGTTCACGGTTATAGAAACAAAGGATATAGGCTCGAAATTTATTTGTGCCCACCCATCTTCATGATGTTCTCCATTCCTATGTTCAGCTAGCTTTTACAAGCGCTCGCCTCTCAAAAAGGGTTTTGTGATGGTTGAGGAACCAATTATTCTAACGGTTTCAAGCACCAATCAGGTTGTCGTTTGGAGTCAGTCACCCCTTTGCCTTTTGTGTCTGTACCACACGACTTTGTTCTTTTTTAAGGATCTTTCTTGTGAAATCCTTTTCGTCTTTCGCTTTTGCATTATTTTCTTATCCCTAACTTTTGCCTGGACTGATTCTTGTGAATCTTTGATTGTGAAGTCCAGCGGGATGCCCTAATTTTTGCCTAAGTCGCTTGTTTTCAAGTTTCGACTTAGCGGGCTTTTTCATTTCTTTTTTTCATTCTCTTTCTTTTTGAACAAATCGTGTGACACTGTTAGTCTTGATGGATTTGAAAGGGTCGTGACTGTCCCACTTCTTGGTTGTTGAAGGATAACCATTGTGGTCTCCGGTCTTTGGACCTCTTGATTGGGATAACCATTGTGGTTCCTGGTCATTGGACCTCTTGATTTGGTACAACGAAAGGTAATGGATCCTCAGATGTACACTCCTTTTTAAAATTTGAACGCTCGGTCAAACTAACTGACGCCTACCCTGCCCCTGGGTTAAGTGCAAAGGTTTTTTCATGCAAAAATAAACTTCTACTTCAAGGCTCAAATGGGTTGGCGAGGGTTTATCTCCCTTATATCTCCGATGTTTAGGATTTGAAACAATGCCTGTACATCGTCAACAGGGTCTTTCTCAAAAGCACACAATTAGAGATTTTTGCGTTTTCAGTTCGTCATCCTCCCTGATAGAGTTTAAGCACAACAGTTGGTATTGCAATGCACATACACAAAAATCATGAGTGAATACGAATGGATTACTTCAAGAAAAACATGTGCATTTTATTATGGTTATCATTCAAAAACAAATAAGTTTCATGCATGCATACAAATGTTTAAACAAACAATATAAACTACAAATGAAAATGCAGTAAAGAAGCTGAACATTGCCGTCATTGAGGAGACTTGACTCCGTCTGGACTTATTGCTTCTGAAGATGCCTTTGCAAATTGGGAGACCCATTTGGTGAGGAGACTTCAATATGTGAGCAGACTTTCTGGCATGATAACCTTTGAGTCGATCAAATTCTGGACCTTGTCTTCACTTTTGCCTCTGAAAGACTTGCAATCTTTAATTAAAAGGCCAGGTGCCCCAGAATGGTAATCGTACTTGGCATTGAAACCCCAAAGGAAGCTTTGTCGGAGATGATCCTGATGCAATTAGCTCAACCAGTTTGAATCCGAGCAAATAAGGAAACTCGTTGCACGTACGACATCAAAACAGGATCAAACTTCTTCTCAAGTTGTTCTGGCCTTTACCCATATGCTCTGGCCCTAGGACTCTCTTGGGAAGCTGAGGTTGGATGCTGACAACGACATCTGGAGGGAAGAGGTTGATAAAGTTAATAGATAAGGTTGCTCGGAAAGATCTTGCACGATCTCCTGCCTACGTATCTCCATTGACCAATGGAGAATCAGAGCAGCGTAGTTCCCCTCAATAGGGATGAAAATAGCTTTGTTCAGAATTTCTATAACCAAGCTCATCTGAGTCTTCATCTGGTTGACTTCCTGTTTCAGCAGTTTCTGGTTTTGAAATAAAGCTTATACCTCTGCCTTGAATGGCCTCAGCTGGGTGTTCCTTCGATTACCTCCGCCCGGAGTTGCTTCAAATATATATCTTGATGATTGTGATTCAAGTTGTCCATTCTGATGAGAAATCAAGTCAGGAAAAGAATCTGTCTCTGAACACCTGTCAAGAATGCAAGGATGTATGCAAATGCCATGTTCAATTATTTCTGAGGAATCTATCCGCTTTAATTCAAGTTTTGATACAGAAAAAAATCCAATGGCATGATTCAGATATGTGATCCTTGGAAATAACTGAACATGTGTGTAGAAATGCTATGATGTCATGTATGCAACAGGCATGTGATCAATGGTCTGACGTTGGTGTTGAGCAGTGAACCCACTGTCTGAATAGAACCATAATAATAGCACCATCTCTGTATAGAACCCCATAACTGAGAACCCAATAACTGTAGAACTGGATCACATAATTGAACAGTCACTGATGGTGTTGAAGTTGAACAACGAGCCAAGTATCTGTGGAGAGTCACAATATCAAGGTCATAATGGTAATCACAGTAACAATTTCTCTGAATAGAAATCCCAGATCTCAGAATCAAAGAACCATAGAACACTGAACAATATTGGCAAAATGAGTATGTTGAAGTTTAGGGTTCCTGCAAACCTGTAAACCCCTCCCAATCTCACGGGTGTGCTACTCGGGTCAACATCACGGACTCTCAAAGCCGAATAGCAATAATACGTTCACCATTTCCGAGAAATGGCTCATGACCAAATCAGGGAATCGGTTTGGCATTATGTACTACTCAGGGAGGTCTCAGTTGAGTCCGGAAAAACAAGCATCCCTCACAAGTCTCCAGCTTCAAGCACTGAATCGAGAAACAATAGTACATTCATCCCGAAGGGTACAATACTATCGTCATACGAACAGTTTGCTTTAACTGAATTCCTATGAGAGAACCAGGCCATCCTATGCGAGTTCCCAATGGACCCTCGGATGCGAGTGGGTTTGCCAACAAATGTGGTCTGCCACTGTCATCACTGGAGAGGGGTGTTCCCATTAAGGTCCTCGAATATCGGTCACCAGATGCACATAACTATCAAAGTCGTACCCTGAAGTGAGGTAATCCCCACACAGAATAGTTCCAAGACGGTCGCAATCTGGGTGTGGAACACATCGCCACCCATCATGGTGAGATACCATAAGAGTACAATGTCTGTCCACGCTAATCCTATGGTGCACTCAAGCCGGGTATTTGGCTTATCTCACAGTAACTCCCAACCCACAGAAAAAATGAAAACCAGCACAGCCAGACAGTCCAGTATAATATGATGCATGGAAAATAAATACTGAAAGCGGTAAATAAATGCAGTAAAGTAAAGCTGTAAATAAAAACAGTAAAGCTAAACTAAAGCATACAACAGCAAACAGATAAACACCCAAAGAAACAAAACCAAACAGGCGCTAGGATTGACTCTACAAGGGAAACCGGAAGAATCAGGCTCATCCCCAGCAGAGTCGCCAGCTGTCGCTCCCGGGATTTTCATCCTGGTACAAACGCGAAAGTGGCGCGGAAAGGTAGAGTCGCCAGCCAGACATTTTTATCCCGAATGAATGGGAAAGGTAATGTTGCACAAACCTAAGGAAAAAGGAAAAGACGAGGCCTTGCGAACCAAAGATCTGAGTTCGGGAGTCGGTTACGAATTGAGAAGGTATTAGCACCCCAATCCGTTCGCCGTACCCGACGGGATCCACGCTTGCTTACTTGTTTCAAAGGGTGAGAAATAAGAATGCTGCTGAATAAAACCGCTAACTGGAATGGAATGGAAATGAGAAAAGAATTGAAATAAGAAAATGGAAAGGAATGGGGAAATGTAGGGAAAATAAAGAATGTGCTCGAACAGGCCCTACCCCGCTGCCTACGTACCTCATCGGGATAATGAGGATCAGAGTCGACGTAGTTCGCCTAACCTAGGCGGGAACTATTTGTTTGTGTTTTTTACAACTGGAACTGCGTATGTCTATGCTCAGGTATTGCAGGCTCGTCTAGTACGAGTGCGTTTACCGTCTTGCATGCGAGACAAGTCGTCGCGAGTTCGCGTTGTGAGTGAATGAGATGAGAATAGAAGTTCCCGCAGGATAGTCACTTGTTATTTGTTTTTGTCTTTTATGAGAAGTGTTTTGAATTTGTTTGTGAACGGTCTTGTACTAAGACCTATCCATCGCGGGAAGCATTTACATCTCGCCCCAAAACAGGACGCGTATAACCACTCCGCAACAAAGTCTCGTGTCGTACAAGATTGTTCGGTTTTTATTAAGTGTTTTATTGCTTTTCTTTATGAGATGAGAAAGAATGACTCAAGTTGATAAAAGGACAAAATCTAAGGGACTAAGACTCAATCCTAATTTTCTTTATTTATTTACAAGGGATCCTATGGTTTGTGAAGTTTTCTATTCCTAATGAGAAACTAGAAACTACTAGAATTCAACTTACTTCCTAATGAAGTTAAATTGATTCTAAGAACAATGAGGAAACCTATACAAGTTATAAAATCAAGTGATAAGGCAAAAACAATAAAATTGGACATAAGAAATAAAATTCTAAAAATGCAATCAAAGGCATGAACTAAAAAATAGTCCTATTTTATTTATTCTAACTCTAATGAAGAGGGAACTTTAACCTACATTCTAAATCAAAGTTAAGCCTAATATTTTCATTCTAAAACTCAATTTAAACTAATCTAAGTCTATATTAGATTCTAGGATTAAATCTAATCTAAACTACATATTTTTTTACTTTATTTTCAATGGCCTAAACTAAATGGGAATTATACATAACTAAGCCTAAAAACTAATATTCTAAAAAATACTAAAACTTCTGGAAAAATTATGAAAATTAAACTATAGGGACCTAATATTATCTATAATATTGTACTAAAAGGAATACTACAAAATCAAATTTTAACTAAGTCTAAAAAATGATTATTTTCAGCTAAGAATTAACCACTAATTTCTAAGGATTACACCATTAAAACCTAAGATAAAAGGTCCTAAAAAATCCACTAAACATATCCTAAGCACTATTATGAGTCCTCTAATTACAGTAAAAAGAGTGGGCTAAAAAAGTTAATGGAAGTCACCAAAATAAAATCAACAAAATTCAGCACAATTAAAGGGAATCCAATAAAAGCTAATTAAAAGAAAAATCAGAATTAAATCGAAAATAAAGCTAATTCAGAAAACAAAAATGCCAAACATTTCTAAATTGACTTAACAATCTACTTGATTTTTTATAGAATTTTCCCAAGCATTTTCCTATTTTTATTTGATTTATTTTGAAACTATATTAACTAAAATTTAAAAAAGAAAAGGGGTGCATTAAAGTGGCGAATCGAGATTACTTACTTGGTCGAAGTGTCGATTCTTCACACAAAAAGAAATCCAAAACTTCAAGCAATGTCTTGTGATCTTCATAAGCAAAATAAATGCTTATCTTCCATATTCGCCTTGTGAAGTTTTTTCCATAATCGAAATCGATTCAATATCGATCAAAAACACCATGAACACTTTAATTCCAAATTAGCACTAAACCATAATTAAAATTATCAAACAAAATTCTCATTAAAAGTTACAAGAAAAATGGATTAAGTATTAATCCACAAAAATTAATTAATAAGAAAATTAATTATGATTAACAATAATTAATTAGAGAATTTCTAACAAAGGAATGATGAAGAACAATAAGGTATGGAACAAAAAAAATCCAGGAGCTGTGAATAACAAAAATTGGCCCAAGGCCCATCCCAAGAACAAACCCGCAGGAGGGGGGTGCCTGTGAGTAATTTGGTGGTGCTAACAGCAACTTAATGGGCTAAGGCCCAGCTGAACATAACCAGAGCATAGGGAGAGTGATACTAGAATTGGGAGGTATGGATAGCGTTCTAGGGCACTGATGAAAAATAACCCGGCCCACTTTAGGTTCCAATATGGAGCATAGAAAACCTAATTTCATCATCTTCTTCAGCAAAACAAAATGGCATTTTTCTCACTCCCTATCACAACGCCGTCGGACGAAAAGATAGGCTCCGCCGAAAACCCCAAACACACCGACCTCAGCCTCATCATTCTGTCTCCCTTATTGTTGGCCAAGACTGCCTCGCCACACCATGTCGGTGATCGGATAACCCTCACCTTGAACCTCTCCTTCTTCTTCATCTTGGATGCTCCGTTCTTCGGCCTCATCCTTCTCCGCCGTACCTTTAAACACGCGTCGTCGGAGGTTTTGAGAGATGAGTGAAGCCATTACTGATAGCCCTCAGCTTCCTTTCCGTAAGAATCGCGATTCCCGCAAACAAAGAAACAAATTTCACAATGGAGTATCAACTTGACGTTCAGTCCCAAGATCACAATGATTACACGATTTGGACCAAGAAACTTATCTTCGCAGCGACGTTAATGGTGATGGTGATACGATTCGCCGGTATGATGCTTCTGATCTCTTCATGACGCAACCTTCCTCGCCTCGTGTTCTTCTTCTTCGGCGTTCATCATCCTCCGTTGATACCTCTTCTGTGAACGACAGCTTTATCGACGAGCTTTTCCTTCTCAATAAGCACATCGCCGGAAGAAACAAATACTCACTTGACTTAGGTCGCAGATCCAAACACGCTCAGGAGAAGAAATCGTCACGAAAAGAAAACACGACTTCGTCTTCGATCTTCACGATCTTGCTCTCCCTTTCATTCTGGTATTGTCTTGTCCTTCTTTTTCTTGCGTAAATCTGAAATGCTGTTACCAATTAATCTTCGTGGATCATCTTTTCTTCTACTTCGAATCTGAGTTGTCATTGACTTGAATCGTTGATTGAAGTTCACGAATCAGAGATGTCGTTGTGTTATGCAGGTTCTTGGTGAAGGTTGTTGCAGATTGAAGCCGAAGGTTTTATTTTTGAAGGTGTGAAGTGATTGCTGAAGATGAATAGGAATGAGGTTTCGGTTATGGTGGCTGGTGAATCTGAGTTCTGGTTATTGCTAGTCAGGTTTCGGTTATGGTTGCTGATGTTGCTGAATCTTGTTACAGGCTCAAGAGTTAGTAATGACTGATGATGCAGGTTTGAGGATGAGTGTTGAATCGGGATCTTTGAAGACAGAAGTGGAGATTGGTGTATTGTAGAGATTGAAGATGATGATGCTCAGATTGAAATTCAAACTTGCAGATGTTCTTGAAGATGATGATGCAGAAATTTTTAATGTGAAGATTGGTGAGAGAGTTAATTAGAGAAGATGATTGAGGAGTGAAGAAAAAGATGGTGGAAGAAGAAGATTGGATCAATGATTGGGGAAGGATTCAAGAAAATTTGGTGAAGGAGAGGATTCTGTTCTTATAGAAGATGGCTTGAGGATCGTTCTAGAATCTTCCAGGGTAAAAGTTTGTTATTTTTCTGTTATGAATTTCCATTCTGCTTTGATAGCCTTGCCTAGAAATAACAGTTATTGATTTTTGTGGTTTCCTTCGCAGGCTCGAATTGCTTATCGAAACTGAATCTGTGAATTCCCGCAGTTTAGTAGTTTCAAGCTGAAGACGGATCCGGGTCGATGGTTGTTGAGAATTGGTTAGAAGTTGGTAACTGATTTAGTTATAATCTTCTGTTTTTTCTTCTTGAGTATTCACTTAATCCTTGCTCTGTTTTATCATTGCAAAAATGCAGATGATCGGTGAAAAATGAAGCGTTGAGAGTGATGAAAGAGACTTCCGTTGATGAAGTTTGGGATGGTTGATGAATGTTGAAGAACAATAATTCAAAGATGATGGTGCGACGGAGTTTATTTCTGCAGAATCGATGAGAGAGGTCCGTTGCAATCTGTTATCATTTCCGTTAAGACATCTCCGTGTATTCTCTTCTCCTTTGTAATCTTTTCCTCAAAAGCGCTTGTTGCAGTCGATTCGATACATATTCTTGAACATGTTGTTGTTGCTCTTTGCGTGATATCGCTCTTGATGCAGGTGGTTCAATTGGTGATGCAAATGAAGATTGAAAAAAATGAGTTGATGAAGATGTTGATAGTGTATCTGATTTGTGGAATTTTCTCTCCTGAATTGAAGAGTGATGAAGAAGATGATGCCGAGAGATTAGTGCAGAATGAAAATTAATTAGGGAAAGCCATTGGTGCGGGTTGAGGAAGAGTTTTTCTCTAGAGATCAATTTTGCTATCCCTTTTGTAACTGTATTCGTCTTTTTTTTATCTCCCCTTAGATAGTTCTGCCAGCCAGAAAATGAAATATTTTTCTGTTATATCCTCTCCTCCTGTAACTGAAACTTGTTGTGATACCTAACTTAATTTTCTATCAAGGATTAATAAAAATGATGGAGATGCAGTTCTCCATTTTTGTGAGGATTTAAGATTGGTATTGATTTTTTACTTACTGATTTATCAATTGTTGGTTTTCTAGTGTGGATCACTTGTGAATAAAGAAATTTTGTGATATTCTTATTGGATAAAAACTGTAAATTAAATCAAAATATGGTCTATGAATTTGGAAGGAAATTTAGAATGGGTTAAGAAAAAAGACAACAAATGGGCTTTAGAAAATGGGCTAGAAATGTACCAAATGAAGTGTGGACAATATTGTGACAAAGTGAGCCATTGGATATTAAAATGCAGATTTCAACATGGATGAGCTTGATTAATAACATTGGATATGGACACGAAGGTAGGCTTAAAATGATATGGGTTTTATTTGACTGACACTATCAAACAAGCCATAATTGTGCATTTTTCATCTTTCAACAAACAAATTCCTCGAGGAAACCCTGCAGATGGTAATGAAATCATAGCAACAAGTACGCCCAAGAAAAATCTCCGTCACCAGCCTCCTAATCTCATGGCCTTTAATGAAACTCTAATATCCGTAATATGTGTTAAGGAGAATGACTTTGGGTAAGAAGAACACTTGAGACATTGAGGGGAAACAAAACCATAGTCCATGGTAAACCTCAGTTATAACCTTGACAACTTGTAGCTTAAAAAGATCGCCCCCGATAGTAAGTATTCAACCTTTGTATCAACTTGAGTGTAATAACCAAATTTATCACCCATGGATAGGAGAATTCATATCACAAGGAAACGCCTCGATCACGTGCCTTATGAAACGATGAAATGTATGATTATGAATGTAATGACCTGGTGGAAGATGCAGATGAAATGCAAAGCGATAAACCAATTAAGGAAAAAAGAACGAGGGCAAATTTTGAGGTATTACAATTGAGCCTGCAAATTTGATAGACTCTTTGCTCAAGAACTTTAACACTCTTCTATTGTGGTATTAATAAATCAAAATTCAACCCAAATGTCAATTTTGACTTGACTCAGAGTCAAATTGCACCTAATGGTTGGAAAATATTTTTAAGAAGAACTTGGGAACTGGATATGATAACAGGTAATTGGAAGAGTTTCTTAAAGACTTATTAAAAATGAATTAAAGAAAGAGTTAATGGATTTAATTAGGACTTAAAAGAAAGATAATAAACGGAGGGTTTGAAGACATGAAAACCGGCCATGGAATAACAATGGAATTGGTTAATGGGCCTAAAATATGGAACTCAAAAGAATATTGACTTGAAATAAGAGGTATAAAAAAATAAATTTTATTGGACACGGACTTGGACTTAAGATGACTAATTGGAAATTAGTTTGATGATTTGAATATTATGATGAAAACAAAAGAAATTGGCTTCCTATTATTTTGGTAGACATTTGTGATGGCTCTAAAGTAAAATTACCATTGAGTTTAAATGGTGTAAAAATGGACAAGGGGAAAGCATGAGTTTGATATGGGCTATGAAAAATGAAAGATGGTTCAAAATGGATTACAAACAAAAGATAAATGGGAAAGTGAATAAGAGAAAATGAAGATGAATTGATGGAAACGTATTGGAGTAGAAAGGCAAAAATGGAATGGAATAATCAGGAGTGGTTCATAATAAAGCAATGAATGAAATCTTGATTTTTGGCCCAAAACCTACTTTTGAAATCTTTCCACAAGTCTACAAACACAACCACTTCTGAGCCGCTGAATGTTTTTTCCTAAATTAGTCGCAACTCTTTGAATTGTCTGAAACATGCCCTGACCATTTGAATTCAAATGAATCACTAGTAAACTGAAGATTCGAACCAGGCTTCACACAAAATAATGCTCAATATCCTGATGACTCACAACACAAGATAACCTGAACTTTGAATATGCATTGTCTAAGAAATAGTCCAGTGGTCCAAAATAAACTTGCAATTGCAGTAATCTTCTGATAGTCTGACCAAGATTAGGTTAAGCTCCTATCTGAATCGAAACTCAATTGAACAATCGCACTTGAAGTAGAATCAACATCCAGTAAATTCTCCACCACTTCAATCTCTGACAGATACAGATAAGGTACTAAACCCTAATCCAGTACAACCTTAATCACATGCCCAATGAAACAATGAAATGCACTAGTATGCTATTAATGGACTGATGAGAAATACAGATGAATGCAAAATGATACGCCAATTGAGGGAACAAATATGAGGGCAAATTTTGAGGTATTACAGCTGCCCATATTCAATCAACTGCAAACCTGAACGAATAATCGCAACAGCTTTTAGACGTTCAAGGTGTGGAGTGATTGAATACTCGAATAAAACCTGAAAATTTGCACATTGAGGGTAATGCAAATGCCATCTGCCCGTTTATTTATTTATATTTTTGATTTTGATTTTGACCTCTGAATAGGTAGCGGAAGATAAGACCAGGTGGAAATATGCTGGGAAGAATGCCATCCTCGAATGACAACTCACACGGGATCCTCGGATCTAGTACTAAAAACCATCCAGGAATAGAAACACAATGGTATACCGGCCGCAGGCGATAACCATCAACGACAAAGACTGACCTTAGACAGACTTTGCAAAAGAGACAAACTGACCTCGATCAATAAGATCAAAAAAGTGAACTACTATCCTCGAATAATAGCCACACAAAACAAAAACAAGACCAACCGCAGAAGGACTTGAAGAAAAGAAATGCCATCCTCGAATGACAAATCAAAAGATCCTCGGATCTAACACGAAACCATCCTCGAATGGAGACGCAAAGGTATACCAGCCTCGACTGATAACCAAACACAAAGCTGACCTCAGACAGACTTTGCAAAAGAGACAAACTGACCTCGATCAATAAGCTCAAAAAGTGAACTACTATCCTCGAATAATAGCCACAACAAAACAACAAGACCAACCTCGGAAGGACTTGAAGAAAAGAAATGCCATCCTCGAATGACAAATCAAAAGATCCTCGGATCTAACACGAAACCATCCTCGAATGGAGACGCAAAGGTATACCAGCCTCGACTGATAACCAAAAAACAAAGCTGACCTCAGACAGACTTTGCAAAAGAGACAAACTGACCTCGATCAATAAGCTCAACAAGTGAACTACTATCCTCGAATAATAGCCACAACAACAAGACCAACCTCGGAAGGACTTGAAGAAAAGAAATGCCATCTTCGAATGACAAATCAAAAGATCCTCGGATCTAACAGGAAACCATCCTCGAATGGAGACGCAAAGGTATACCAGCCTCAACTGATAACCAAAAAACAAAGCTGACCTCAGACAGACTTTGCAAAAGAGACAAACTGACCTCGATCAATAAGCTCAAAAAGTGAACTACTATCCTCGAATAATAGCCACAACAACAAGACCAACCTCGGAAGGACTTGAAGAAAAGAAATGCCATCTTCGAATGACAAATCAAAAGATCCTCGGATCTAACACGAAACCATCCTCGAATGGAGACGCAAAGGTATACCAGCATCGACTGATAACCAAACACAAAGCTGACCTCAGACAGACTTTGCAAAAGAGACAAACTGACCTCGATCAATAAGCTCAAAAAGTGAACTACTATCCTCGAATAATAGCCACAACAACAAGACCAACCTCGGAAGGACTTGAAGAAAAGAAATGCCATCCTCGAATGACAAATCAAAAGATCCTCGGATCTAACACGAAACCATCCTCGAATGGAGACGCAAAGGTATACCAGCCTCGACTGATAACCAAACACAAAGCTGACCTCAGCCAGACTTTGCAAAAGAGACAAACTGACCTCGATCAATAAGCTCAAAAAGTGAGCTACTATCCTCGAATAATAGCCACAACAACAAGACCACCCTCGGAAGGACTTGAAGAAAAGAATGCCATCCTCGAATGACAATCCAAAAGATCCTCGGATCTAACACGAAACCATCCTCGAATGGAGACGCAAAGGTATACCGGCCGCAGGCGGTAACCAGAAACACAAAGAAAATAGGACAAGATGAAACGGGATCGTTGTACATAAACGAGAGCCCAAGCAAACAGGACCGTTGTACAAAACGGGAACCTGCGACGCGACTGTTGTACCAAACAAGACGCGGAATAAGTGACCAACATTGACTTGAAAAGACAAGGATGTCAGAAAATGACGTTGGTATCCTCTGTGCGGAGTACTTCAAGTTGAGAAGATATTCGTAATACCTCAAAACTGGCCCATGCTGGTATGCATATGTTTGGATTAATGGCGTAATGCTCCATGATGATGGAAATGCTACACTTTGGAGGATGCAAATGTAATGATGATTATGCGTATGCAAATGCAAAGAGATCTCCTGATAAGGAGACTGCAAGTATCTCAGATGGCTTGATTGGGGAGGAACTGATGATCACTGCATTGATCTGATCCACCCTGATGAGGAGGAGATAACTCTGCGGGGAAGGTTGTCAATGATACACCGGCTCTGAACAACCGCCATTGCCAAAAATAAATTGGACTTTGAGATTGGAGTGCCAAGACCCTGTTGGAGATGAACTCTTCTCGAACTCTGGTGGGGAAGTGAGGACCCCCTGGCTTGGCTGTGAACCAAAGGCATGACACTGCTGAGGAAGCAACTGCTGGGGAAGAGAAACACTCCTTATACTGTTGAGAATTGACCCTGTCTGAAGGGAAACTTCTACTTGGGGATGACACCCACATTCTGCTACCTTGCTAGGTGAAATTTCAACTTCAACATGGCTGGGGATGATTGGAAGCACCCTGGGAGACACCTGTTTTTGTTCAAACAAAAGGGAATGCCCATCTTGGATAATAGTTGTCAGTTTTGTTAGCAACACCAGTACCTGTACCTGCATGAACACAATCGATAGTACCTGCAACATAGAGAATTAGTTTGGGACCTGCTTGCCCCAGGCTCATAGCATGAATCATTGTCTGGGCACCTCGACACCCTTCCAGAGTTGTATTAAATGTTTCTATTCTCCTGCACGAGTTAGAAAGCATTCAAATGTTCATAACACAATGCAAGTTACCATTTGCTAGACGTTTTCACAATCAATCAATGTTAGATGAAGAAAGCAAAAACAAAGAAACAAAGCAGTCCAATTGACTGAAGTTGAATTTTTATTGACTTGGAAAGGTGGCCCTGAATAGGCAATACAAAGGAAGCAGTTCCCTGGAATGAGGGAACAACTAAAAAGAAAAACAAACTATCCTATTGGCAATGTGAGAAGTGAATCTCATCAAGTCTCAACCCGGTTATGACTCGTATGTCTTCAAGACGCTCCGCTCGCTCTGCCTCTTAAGAAAAAGTAAGTGAACTGATCTTCAACCCTTAGGATAGCCTCAACTGTAGGTAGGTCATGGATCTCGCAGATCGCAGTCGTTCGTATTAGTCCCTCTTTTGCGTGGATCGCCCTTTCAGGTTTTCAATCCACCGGGATACCCTTTTTTGCCTGAGTTGTCCGATGTGGCTTTTCAACTCAGCGGGTGTACATTTTTTTTTCAAGATTTCCCTAACTTTTTCCCGAGCCTTTTATTCTGTTTTTGGCTCGCCGGGATGCCCATTTTTGCTTGGATTACTATTCTGTTTTTATCCAGCGGGTCCTTTTTACACGAAGTATTTTCTTACTACGTCTGCGTTGACAGGGGATTGGAAGTCTTCTCCGTCCATGGTTGTCAACATTAAGGCTCCGCCTGAGAAAACCTTTTTAACCACAAATGGTCCTTCATAGTTGGGTGTCCACTTGCCCCTGTGATCGTTGAGAGGAGGAAGAATCCTTTTCAGCACTAAATCTCCTGGCGTGTACCTCTGTGGTCGCACCTTCTTGTCAAAAGCCTGCTTCATGCGTCGCTGGTACAATTGTCCATGGCATACAGCTGCTAGACGTTTCTCTTCAATGAGGCTCAATTGATTATATCTGGATCGGAGCCACTCAGCTTCATCTAGCTTGATGTCCATCATCAACCTCAACGAGGGGATTTCCACTTTGATTGGTAGAACAGCCTCCATACCATACACCAATGAGAATGGAGTTGCCCCAGTTGAAGTGCGTACTGATGTCCTGTACCCATGCAACGCGAATGGTAACATCTCGTGCCAGTCTTTGTACGTCACAACCATCTTCTGCACAATCTTCTTGATGTTTTTATTGGCTGCCTCGACGGCGCCATTCATCTTCGGACGATATGGAGAAGAGTTGTGGTGTTCTATTTTGAAGTCTTGACACAAGTCAGCCATCATCTTGTTGTTGAGATTAGAACCATTATCAGTAATGATCCTTTCAGGGACTTCGTACCGGCAGATGATGTCTCGCTTAATAAATCGAGCGACCACTTGTTTAGTGACATTGGTGTAGGATGCCGCTTCAACCCACTTCGTGAAATAATCAATGGCGACTAGGATGAAGCGATGCCCATTAGAAGCTGTTGGCTCAATCTTTCCAATCATATCGATGCCCCACATAGCAAACGGCCATGGTGAAGACATGACACTCGACGGATTCGGAGGCACATGGACCTTGTCGGCATAAATTTGACACTTATGGCATTTACGGGAGTATTTACAACAATCAGATTCCATGGTAATCCAATAGTATCCCGATCTCAATAATTTCTTGGCCATGGCATGTCCTCCAGCATGGGTACCGAAGGAGCCTTCGTGGACCTCCTGCATTAACAGGTCTGCTTCGTGTCTATCCACGCATCTGAGCAGCACCATGTCGAAGTTCCGTTTGTACAACACACCATCTTGATTCAAGAAGAAACCTCCTGCCAGTCTTCTAAGAGTCTTCTTATCCTTACTAGATGCCCCAGCCGGGTATTCTTGAGCCTTCAGGAATTGTTTGATGTCGTGGTACCAAGGCTTGTTATCTTCACCATCACCAACTGCAAAGACATAAGCAAGTCTTTCAAGCCGGGAAATCGAAATTCGAGGCACGAAATTCTCTCGACAAACTTTAATCATGGACGACAAAGTTGCGAGAGCATCGGCGAACTGGTTTTCGTCTCTAGGAACATAGCTCAGCTTGACTTTGGTAAAGAAAGTTAACAGCCTCCTGACATAATCTCTGTAAGGAATCAAACGAGCTTGATGAACTAGCCATTTGCCATTGACTTGATTTACCACCAAAGCAGAATCTCCTAAGATCTCAAGGTTCTTGACTCGCAAGTCTATTGCCTCTTCGATCCCCATGATACAAGCTTCATACTCTGCCTCATTGTTAGTGCACTCGAAGGTCAACCAAGCGGCTAGAGGTGTGTGGACCCCTTCTGGCGAGATAATAACAGCACCTACTCCACTCCCATTCATGTTTACAGCCCCGTCAAACATCAACTTCCATTTGGATTCATGGTCGGGCCCCTCCTCCGGAAGTGGTTCTTCGTAGTCTTTAGACTTGAGGAACATGATGTCCTCATCCGGAAACTCAAACCTCATGGGTTGATAATCATCGATCGGCTGCTGGGCCAAGTATTCTGACAACACACTCCCCTTGATAGCTTTTTGTGAAGTGTATTGTATATCATACTCCGTTAGTATCATCTGCCAACGAGCCACCCTTCCTGTCAAAGCCGGCTTCTCAAAAATGTATTTCACAGGATCCATCTTGGAAATTAAGAGAGTAGTGTGAGTTAGCATGTACTGTCTTAGTCGGCGAGCAGCCCATGCCAAAGCGCAACAAGTTTTCTCGAGTAGTGAGTATCGCGTCTCACAATCGGTAAACTTTTTGCTAAGGTAATAAATGGCGTGCTCTTTTCGACTAGACTCGTCCTGCTGACCCAGCACACATCCCATCGATCCTTCAAGCACAGTAAGATACATAATCAGAGGTCTCCCTGGCACTGGAGGCATAAGAAATTGTGGTTCTAACAGGTATTCCTTGATTCGGTCAAAGGCTTGCTGACAGTCTTCGTTCCATTTAATGGCCTGATTCTTCCTCAGAAGCTTAAAGATGGGCTCACACGTGGCCGTTAGGTGAGAAATAAATCGTGCAATGTAGTTTAGTCTCCCTAAGAAACCACGCACTTGCTTTTCAGTCTTCGGCTCAGGCATTTCTTGGATAGCTTTCACCTTGGCTGGATCAACCTCAATTCCTCGTTCACTAACAATGAAGCCGAGTAACTTGCCAGAACGAACCCCAAAGGTACACTTATTCGGATTCAACCTCAATCTGAACTTTCGAAGCCTATCAAACAATTTTTCTAGGTTGACCAAGTGCTCTTCCTCTGTCTGGGATTTTGCTATCATGTCATCAACATAAACCTCAATTTCATGATGGATCATGTCGTGAAACAACGTCACCATTGCCCGTTGATAGGTAGCTCCTGCATTCTTTAAACCAAATGGCATGACCTTGTAACAAAAGGTGCCCCAAGGAGTGATGAAAGTTGTCTTTTCCATGTCCTCGGGAGCCATCTTGATCTGATTATAGCCTGAGAATCCGTCCATGAAGGAGAACACGGAAAACTGAGCAGTATTATTGACAAGTACAGCTATGTGAGGTAGAGGGAAATCATCTTTGGGGCTGGCCCTATTCAAATCCCTGTAATCCACACACATTCTGACTTTGCCATCTTTCTTGGGAACCGGCACAATGTTAGTAACCCACGGAGGATAACTGGTCACGGCCAAGAAGCCAGCATCAAACTGTTTTTGCACTTCTTCTTTTATTTTAATTGCCATGTCTGGACGCGTGCGCCTCAACTTCTGCTTTACCGGAGGACAACCTTCTCTGAGAGGTAGCTTGTGTACCACAATGTCAGTGTCTAAACCAGGCATATCTTGGTAGGACCATGCGAAGACGTCAACGTATTCTCGAAGCATAGCCATCAAACGAGTCTTGACAGATTCTTCTAATGCAGTTCCGATCTTGACTTCTTTCTTGTCTTCTTCAGTACCCAGGTTTATTACTTCGACATCTTCTTCGTGCGGCTGAATCATCTTCTCCTCCTGTTTAAGCAGTCTGGCCAATTCTTCGGGTAAATCGTAATCCTCTTCACCTTCCTCATCGACTTGATAAATTGGATTGTCGAAGTCATACTCAGCCATAACAGGTTCGTCATTGATAAGATCCGGTGACGAGCACCTGCATGAATGATGATTCATGCAAGGCTTTAGCAACAACTTGAGAAAATGAGAAACATTGCCATTTTAAAACTTTTCTTTCTTTTTGAAAAACAAAAGTAAAAAACGAAAGACAGAGAACAACATGAATGAATGTGAAACGTCAATTTTATTTATGATTGTGTTAATGAACAAATGAACCCTTACAAAGAGCCGATATGCCTCGGGTAAGACATAGTGCTTTAATACAGGAAAAATAGAAACAAAACATTATTACTCTTCGAAAGAGGTGACCGAAATAAGCCTTTCTGACGTCCAGTTGCTAAGCTGAGTTCCTGGAGCGGCAGGCTTGATCCATTCATCTAAGTCACAATCACTATCGACAGCGTCATCCTGCACCGCACTGATGTTTCCGTAGTCTACCACTCCCGCACTTGTGAAAGTGACCGGGCTCTGACAACCTTTAGCACTTGTTTCAGACGAAGATCTTCCAGGGTGATAGCCAATCCCGAACATGTCTTTCTTCTCTGGCACTTCTACCGGACTGCCCCAGCCTTCTCGTATTCCAGATTCTACTAATTCAAGCGCTTGTTTATAAGAGGCTATGGAAACCCCCTTCTTCGGTACTTCAGGAGAAGTTGCTACTGCGGATGCTTGCTCAGACTTCAAGGGCTCAAAAGCCTGACATGGGGTCTTGACTATTTCGCCATCCATCTCCACATATTTGAACGAAGCGAGATGACTAACAAAGATATCTTCTTCCCCACTGACAGACACAATTTGACCCTCCCAGACAAACTTTAGCTTCTGATGGAGTGTAGACGATACCGCTCCTGCCGAATGTATCCAAGGTCTTCCGAGTAAACAGCTATATGCAGGTTGTATATCCATCACGTAGAACGTGGTATTGAAGACCTGTGGACCTACCTTGATAGGTGTAGACACCCTAAATTTGCCCTCTGATTTTCTTTCTTCGCCTGTCTTTCATTTGCATCTCATTTGTATTTTCATTTGGTCATTAACATTTAGAATGCATACCATTTGCATAGTCTCCTGAGACATGGGATCACATTTTTTGAAGAATTTGGGTTTCACGTTTTTATCTGTGGATTATCATAAAACTCAAGTTTTCGGTTATGCAGCCATCAAGGGTATCATCCTCATATTGCTTTTGTCACTGAATTAAGGTTTATTTCTCTTATTAAGTGGTATTCGAGGGTTTCACGTTTGAAGATTATATATTGACTTATTTGGCAATGAAGTGTGAATTATGGGTCTCTTCTTCACCAAGTTACAAGGCTTTTCTTCTTTCTCAATATCTCAAAAGCTTTGGATTCGGTTCAAGGGTGATTATTCATTCACGATCCATTTCAGATGCATGTTTGACCTAATCTTGGTTAAACTATCAAGAGTTTTCTTCGAGTGCAGGTTGTTTATGTCAATGGTTGACTTTTTAGGCAATGTGTATCCAAGGTTATGGAGGTTATCAGGCTCTCAAATTTTAATTCACGAGGAGTTTGGTTGGATCATCAAGTTCATCATGACTCACCTGTCCATTAGTGGTTTATCTGTGGATTTATTTTCCTCAGTGTGGGTTCAATAATCAGGCAAGATTTCAAGTTGATTTAGATGACCATTGTTTCAGTGGAAAATTATTCAGTTGTTGTGGAGATTCATTTTTGTTAGAGTTTTTGGAAAAAGTTCGAGTGCGGTTGTTGGTTTAAATTCAGTCAGGATGTACGTGGAGATTTATTCAAGTTCACTATAATTCATATTCACATTTCTATTTTCTCGCCTAAATCATTTTCGTTTTACCCATTTTTATACCAATATCCAACTATAAATCATTTTCCCAATTTTTTCTTTCCTTCCACTTATCATTTAAAGTCATTCAAATTTATTTCCAAATAATAAATCCCATATCCATTTTTGTTATTATCCCTCATTCACGGTTATTTTTCGTTATAATATTTTCCACTCAATTGCACATTCTTTCCTTGCCACATACAAAGTCCATACAAAAAACCATGTTATATACACATATCTGCAAGTCTAAAAAACAGACTCATATACTTCTTTATGCCCATGTTAAGGCCCATTAAGTCACAAAGAATAAAGAAGTGTTAACCTAGCAATAAATAGAAGTGTTGATCCCTAGACCTAAAGAGAGAAAAAAGCAGCGCCTCCATTCAATTTTCTAAACCACTCCTCCCATTGTTCTTGACCAATAAGCCAGATATCCACAACAATCAGCCTCCATAATTTCTTATCACCATCTCACACTAAACTTCAACAACTTGCTTCAAACCTTCTTCGACCCACTTCTCAAAACCAAAACACTTTTCTGCAAAACAAAAAGAACAAACAACAAAGGCTAGCATATTCCTCTACAACCTCAACAACAAAATCACGCAAAACGCCGTCCTCCACCACTGAACCATGCCAAACCGCTCCAAATGTCATCAACAATAGCAAACAGAGCACAAATCACCGACAACCGTATACCACGACTTCATCAATTTCCACCACTCATTCAGAAAACAAAACAAAAAAACTCACAGATAACCTTCCTTCATCAACTTGCCATCCTCATTCCACCCCTCAAACCGCGTCACAACCCAACCCAGTAAACCTCACCATAATTTTCTGAAAACCCTTCTTCGACCTCAATCTCCATCACCCTGAGACTGAAATCATCCAACAAAACCAACATCACTACCAAAGTTGCAAATCCAAAAAAAAAACAATAAAGGAAATGAGATGAAGAGAACACCGATCGAATCAGAAGCGAATAGGAAGAAGACTTAGACGGTTGAAAGTGAAATCCGCCATAACAACTCTTAGCCGCAACTTTAAACTGAGGAGAGGAGAGGCATTGAGTCGATGTTGAAGTCGCGATGAGCAATAATCCGTCAGCGTGGTAGCGCGGCGATGTTAATCGCTGAATCCTTGGTCCTTCATTCGTGAACACGGTGCGAGGCCGCCGTCGTACAGGCACCGCTGAGAAGCATCGTTGAAGGAGAGGACAACGTCATGTTCGATCGTCGTTTGAGAAAAGAAGCGGAGAAGTCGTTGAAGCCGATATCAAATGGGGAAGAAGGATCCCGAGTCTCTCGCCTGTGTTGACGGTGGATGCGTTCTTCGCTTGGAACCCCCTTTTGCGGACCTTTGCTTTTTCTTTATTTTGCTTTTTTCACATTTGTTTTGTCTTAGAGATATTTATTATTGAGTTTGATAGTATGGGCTTGGCCCATCTGAATTGATACTCTCCATAAATCCCTGCATACCTTATTTTGGTCATTTGTTCCTTTTTCTTTCTTTTTTTTGTTTTGTTTGAGTTTATTAATTAATTTAGTTGACCTTTTCTAATTAATTTTTGATTGTTTTGTTTACTTTGTATGGTTTAATTCTGGTTTAGAATTTTATTTGTTAAGTTTTGTTGACTCTTTTTTTGTAAGAATTTATTAATAAAGATTGTATATTGATATTGTTTTAGTTGGTGTTTAAGGTTTTGTAGGTTTTCTTGCTGGATCTCGATGATTGCAGACATTACTTGATGATGACCTCCTGATTCCTATTTTCATAATCTTTCTTGGGCAAATGGGACCTTTTGATACAAATTGCAGTTAAGCTTTGATATCGTGCATACTAATCTTTTGGTTTTAATTTTGTTTCTCTTTGTTGATCGCTTGAGATGTTGGATGCTTACCTTGATATTTGACGATTTGCGCTTGAACTGTTGAATCTGCTTTAGACTTGAAACTTCTTGAATTTCTTTTTGCAAATTGAAAAGGCAACGGACCTTCTCCGTTAGGTAACGCTATGGCCCGATTTTAATTACTGCATGTTGTTGCATCTGGAAGTCCTACTGGTGTAGGCTCTGTTTGTGCATTGTTCATTTATTCCATCCGCATTATTTTCTCCTTATCTTATTCATCCATTTCTTCTTATTCATATCAATTCTTCTTCCTCATCTTCTTTTATTCTTTCTTAACTTGAGGTGTGCCTAGGCCACCATGGAGCTTCTCCTTTCATCTTTCTCTTCTTCTTTCTCCTCCTTTAGGATAGTAGACCACACTAACCTAGGACCATCCGAGCATGTGAATATTGATTAGTCCCCCACTTAGCTTTTACCTTTGTGTCTCTTTTGAGTCTTCTCTTCTCACCTCATAATCAGGGACTAAACCCTAAAGGCTTTAAGGCTTTGTGATTAAGCTTATGCCTGCATCCTTCTATTAGGATGGAGTGTATAACTTTAATCCTAAGTGTTAAACCCTTAATGTGTTTAAATCCTTTAATCAATTCACTTAATAATCATCAAGACATCAAGCTTGTAACTTGGGCCTTGCATTAGGGTTCTAATTCTTCCTTAATTGGTTAAGAAGGACTAACCCTAGTGTTAATGGACAAGTCCCCCTCAAGTTGTCTTACAAACCCTAAAAATCACTTCATCATCTCACCATTAATTAAAATCCACTTAATAAAGGTTTTGTTTTGTCATGAGTTTAATCCCTAATCATGGATTAAGTTGAGGAGCTTTCCTCAGCTTAAACATTCTCATCTATTATCCTTCTATTAGGATGGTGTAATGAGTCTGTTTAATCCTTGATTCTGGCTTAATCTCATTACTCAACACTAAACAAAACACCAAAAACATCTAATTAATCACAAGTAGGTTAATGATCTTAATCCTACCTCAAAGGTGATTAAGTGTGAGATGCTGACTTCACACTTAAGGTATTCTCATTACCCCTAATCAGAGGGAAGATGTGATGAGTTTACTAACCCATTGGTTTAAGCTTAAGCTCATTAACTTATGACAAACATCCAAAAGCAATAAAAAAACTTAAAACTCAAAAACAAACAATAATCGTCTCCTTCGGGATTCTTTTCTCATCTCATTCACTCATAAACGAGAACTTGCTTCTTCCGTCTAATGCAAGACAGTAGCATCTGTGCCAGACAGATCATACACTTGAGCATAGGCAAGCAAGCAGTTCACAGGTCAATTCATCTTTCAGTCTCTTTGGGTCGAACTACGGTGTTCTGACTTCCTCATTGCACGAGAGGATACGTAGGCATAACTTAACAGTTATCGAACAAAAGTCTCTGTATATTCCTCCCTCCTTCTAGCATCCTTCTTTTAGCCTTATGATCTTGAGCATCTTATTCCTTTTCTTACACTTCACTTATACACTTCACTTCTCTTACACTGACACCTGTACATCCTTTTCCAGCTCTTTTGCACACAAAATTGCACTGACACTACCCCTTTAAGACACAAATCTTTTAAGCGTGGATCCCGTCGAGTACGGCGGACAATCTGGGTGCTAATACCTTCCCAGGTTGTAACCAACCCCCTTTCTCAGTCTCTCTGGTTCGCAACCGTCTTATCCATCTCTTTCTAGGTCTATGCAGCATTACCTTTCCTCCGGGATAAAAATGCCTAGCTGGCGACTCTTTCCTTTCTCCTGAGTTCACTCCTGTGTGTTCTCGGTCCTCTTTCGCCGACCGTTCGCGTCTGTACCTCATTCGAGCCCAGTCTCGTCTTTTGGGAGCGACAGCTTGACGACTCTGCTGGGGAGCCTTAGACTGTAACCAGGGCTTCTGGTTCTGTTTGTGGGTTCCTCCTAGCGCTTGTTTGATTTGTGATTACTGGGGTGTTATGTGCTATTTGTGTTGTATATGTATTTTATTGCTTTATGTACAGTTGTTTTATTGCTTTCTTATAATTTTGCATATATCATACTATCATACTGTGCTGGCTGGATCTGGTTTTGTTGCTTTGGTGGGTGGGGGTTCTACTGAGAGTTAAGGTCCTATACCTGGGACCTGAGTGACACCTAGGCTAGAGTGGTTCATGTTCTTTCCCATTCCATTTCGGTCTGGTGCGGGAATATGAAACACGGTTCATATATGGGTTTCTTCTTGAGAACTCTGTGCTACAGATTTCCTGTAGTGCTAGGGCTATCTGGGAAGCCTGCTAAGTCTGAATGACCTTTATTATGACCTTCAGAAACTGAGGAGAATTAGAGGAGGATTTTTTATGGTTATTGTAAACACTGTGCCTCCGGGTTAGAAGTGTTTACACTTCTCATAACTGATCCAAGTCTGAGGATCCTTGTTTTAGAACACCACCTGTGAGGGGGTTGGGTTGTTTACAGGTTTGCAGGAACCCTTGACCTCAACATACCCTCATTACCAGTACAATTGTTTGATCCGGTCACTATGATCCTGAAGTTATTGACCTCTGGTTTTCAGTTACTATTTCGGGTTACTATACAGAGATCTTGTGGTTACAGACACTTGATTCTTGGCAGTATTCCAGATTCCAGGCAGTTTCTAGCTGTGATCCCATGTCTTTGCATCTTTTGCATCATCATATTGCATTTTGCATTTGCATCTGCATTGCATTTTCCTCCTCCAGAGAGCTCATCCTTCCTCTTTTGTCCATGACCAGCCAGTTGATTTCCCGGTACTCAGTTTGAACAAGTGTTAACTGTTGGAAGACGACAGTGTTTGAGGGAAGATTGAGCAGTGTCAAGAGGTAAAGGGTCAGATTGGAAGCCGTCAGTAGCTATGTCAGAGAACAACCGTCAGAATGTTGAGTTTCCACCTGGTTTCACTTCAATGACCAATCCGTTGTATGGTCTTTCTCCTGATGAGGATCTTCCACAAGTGAACAATCTTGCTCAAGCTCAACCTGTACAGACCCCGATCGTGAATCAGAATGTACCTGAACCATCTGTTGTTCGAGGTGGACCTTCATCTTCTTCTGATTCTACGAATTATCAGAGTTTTGCCTTCCCTATGCCGAACTTCCAAGGGGCAATCCCTCTTGTGAAAACCAAGGATCCACAAGTTATTGATCCTACTGAAAGATTTCGTGTGTTGGACGAGCGACTCAAAGCCTTAGCGGATCCTGGTGCCTTTGGTTTTGATGCTCTAAACCTGTGTTTGATGCCTGGTCTTGTCATACCTCCAGATTTCAAAACTCCGAAGTTCGAGAAGTACACTGGTGTCAGTTGCCCGAAGCGTCATTTGGTGATGTTCTGTAGAAAAATGACTTCTTATGCCTGCAATGATAAGTTGATGATTCACTGTTTTCAGGACAGTTTAAGTGGGGCATCTTTAAGTTGGTACATGGATTTGGAAAGCAGTCATATCCGATCTTGGAATGATTTATCCAGAGCTTTCGTAAAGCAATACCAGTACAATATGGACGTGGCGCCCAATCGCACGCACTTGCAGAGCCTATCCCAGAGGAGTGGTGAATCTTTCAGAGAATATGCACAGCGGTGGAGAGAATTGGCAGCCCAAGTGCAACCATCACTTTCAGACAGAGAATTAATTGACCTGTTCGTGGGCACCTTGCAGGGTCCATACTTGGAAAGAATGAGTAGCATTGGGATGACAAGCTTCTCTGATTTGATGATAGTTGGAGTACGCATTGAGAGCCTGCTCAAAAGTGGACAAGATGGAGATCTTCGACGGCGTCTGTTGCAGATGGTCCACGATCTTGTAGTCACTCTTCTTGATGATCCTCAGGAATTCTTCGACTTCTTTATCAAAGGTGAGGTCTGGATCAGTTGATGGCGTTGGATCATTGACAACTACTGGTTGCTTCCCTCTTGCTCTAGCTTGGGCTTCGGCGGTATCTCTGGGTGGTATCACATTTTTTCTCAGTGTTTCAGGCGCAAACAACCTTCCACTTCTAGTAAAACCCCCTACTCCAACATTTTCTACTTGAGCTGGGGTTATACTAGTCGTGGCCAAATCTTGCCTCTGACCGTTGCAGTACACTTCACCACCATAATTCCAAGGAACAGCTCTGTCACTTTGGTACATTATGGGTCCAGCAGTGGTAATGGTTATCGGTGCCGCTCTGGCCCGTGAAGGAACTTGAGATGGGTCATAAAAGATAGTTACTGTGGATACTTCACTTTCTTTTACGATCTTATCAAACTGCAACACCCCTTCGTCAATCATGCCTTGGATTCCGGCCTTCAACCGTTTACAGCCGTTGGTAGCTTCAGCACATTCCGGACAATCTTCCTCGCATCCAGGGAAGATACCTTTCTTCAACAAGCAAACCTTGATAGCAACCAATGAAGTCTGCAAGTCATCAACATCATCCACCAAATTCAAGTTCTCCCCTTCATCAATTGCCCCAACTGTACCCCTGTGAGGAGGCATGGGGTTCTGAAGCACATTAGGAGAAGGAGCAAAATTGATCGCTTTAGTATCCAATAAGTCCTGAACGACATGCTTCAATGCTTTACAATTCTCAGTAGTATGGCCGGGAGCTCCGGAATGAAATTCACATCTAGCATTTAAGTCATAACCCTCAGGAATTTGGCCTGGCTTCGGAGGTTGCAAGGTTCGGAGCTGAATCATTTGAAGCTGTAGGAGATTCTTCAAAAGCTGGGAGTAAGACATTGGTGGAGCTTCAAAATGTCTATCCTTCGGCCTCTGAGGGTAGTATGGACAAGGGGCTCTTGGCTGATACCCTTGTGAGCGCTGCGGCTGTGGAGGCTGGGCCTGCTGTTGAACGGGTGGAGTTGAAATAGTGACAGGGGCCACTTGCTGATAATATCCTTGGTTAATCATTCCCCTCTGTGCGTATACTGCACCTGTTTCTCCTTCCCTCCTTTTCACAAAGGGTTTCTTGATACCAGACACCGAAGCGCCTCCATTCTGAATTTTCCCCTGTTTGAGCCAGCTTTCTATTCTTTCTACAGTCAAGATAATGTCCGAGAAACCACTTGAGGAACAACCAGCCAACCTTTCCATGAAATGCCCTGGGAGGGTATTCATGAAAAGGTCGACCATCTCTCTCTCCAATAAAGGTGGTTGCACTCGGGCGGCTACCTCACGCCACCTTTGTGCATAATCTTTGAAGCTCTCCGAGCTCCTCTGTGTCAAGCTCTGAAGCTGAGTGCGGCTGGGTGCCATGTCAATGTTGTACTGATATTGTCTGAGGAAGGCTTCTCCCAAATCCTTCCAGCTTCTAATAGAACTCCTCTCCAGCTTCATGTACCACTCCAAGGACCCTCCTGAGAGACTATCCTGGAAGTAGTACATCCAGAGTTTTTCATCTCGCGTGTGGGCCGCGATCTTCCGGTAGAAGGCCTGCAGATGAGTTTTCGGGCAGGAGCTGCCGTTGTATTTATCAAAAGCTGGTGGTCTGAACTTGTGTGGAATGACCACCCCAGGTACTAAAACCATGTCTGACACGTCAATCCCCAAAGTGTCTCTGCACTCGAGGGCCTTGACCTTCTCCGCAAGCACCAAGAAGTCATTAAGATTTCCATCACCGCCGAAACCCATGTCATTATTGAAATAATGGAATTGGTCCTCCTGCCTGTCGTGCACAGGAACGAACATTGCCATAGCTGGATCTGGAACATGAGGTCCACCTGGGCCGTTGTTAGTGTTGGGAGGAGCCCCTAGCCCGCCGGAAGTGGTCGCATGAGCATTAGTATTATGAGGAGTTAACCCTTGAATTGCATTTCTCAGCTCTTGTTGCCCCTGGGCCATCCCTTGCATCAGGGTCATAAATTCTTCCATCTTGGTACGGACTTCATTGAGCTCTGTCTGCATGGCGTCCATTGTTGTTCTTTGATTGTTGCGGGTCGCGTACCGATGAGGGATATCTTGTCGGAGGTACCGGGTCTTGGCGGCTCTCGCAATCTTTGCCTGGTGAACACAGATAAATTAAACATCCCGTAGAAAAACCTGCAAAGACAAAGACAAAATGCAAATGATGCGTATGCAATGCAATGTGTTCCTTTTATTCCCGAGACTTTTCCCGTGTCCGGTCCTGGCATTAAGAAGATAAGAATTGGGAAGAAGACCCAAGTAATATTCAAATATAATGACGGCTGTGGAGAATTGGTGCTCATTACCCCGTGTCGGTGCAACAAATAACGAACAAGAAATTCAGAACAAATCAATCATATAAACTGGAGTTTGAAAATACAAAGTCCCCGAAGGGTGCCAATCACAATAACAACAAAAGTACATCAAATATAAGGAATCCTACAACAAGCCTGTGGGTAATCCAAGTACAATAACATGAAATTAAACCCTAGGGAACTCTATATCTTGCAATCTCCAGCCAAGGCGTTTGACGTTCTGGAACAGCTGAGCTACATCTGGATGATCGGGCTCCTGGATGAGTTTCTGGATGAGGAGGTCCCTTGTATCAGAAGAAGCATGTAACTCCTCGATCTGCTGCAAGAATACTGTCTCATTCTTTTTGCTTTGACTCGACTCAGCCTTTGACCTTTTCACATCAGCTTTCAACTTCAAGTCTTCAATTTCCTTTTGAGCTTCCTTCAATGCTTGTTGATTTTCTGCTAAGCATTGGAGACGGCCCTTCTCTTGATGATAAGCCTTCCTGAGGAGTTCTTTCTGCCCATCTAAAGAATCCTGAAGACTTTTGATTTCCAACTTGTGCTTGGCGTCTAACTCCTTTTGCTTCTTCAAATGGTCGTCCCATCTCTCCTGCCATAAGGTAACAGCTTCATTGGCTTCACTCAGATCTTTCTTCTCTCTTCGGCGCTGGGCCGTCTTGTGAGTCTCAGCTAACCCCTTTTTTCGGAAGTAGAGCTCTCTATCTTCAAAGTCCTTCTGCTTGAGACGAACTGTTTCCTCGGCTTGCACAACTCTATCCTCTAACCGACGGTTCTGGATCATCAGTTTCTGACAAGAATTATGAGCTTCTTGATTCTCAACCCTAAGCTGCTTAACCAAAGCTTCCAACTTCTGATAATCTTCCAAAGGTACCGTTGTTGGAGGCGGAGTTGGTACAGAAAAAGGGACTAGAGCCGCTTGAACCTCCTTCTTTATCCAAGCTTCAAATTCAGGGAACATTCGATTGTTGCTCTTGCCCAGACATGTTATACCCTTTCTCTTGATCACCTTCCAGGAACCTGCAGCTTTTTGGACCAAAGGAAGATTGTCTTTCACCGGGAAATAGAAAGTTTGGAATAATTCAGACTCATCAGGAACCTCCTTGAGCGCATACCCTAACTGTCTTCTTAAGAGGATGGGATTGTAGTTGATACCTCCCGATACTCCTAACAAAGGCACATTATGGTAATTACCACAACTGGTAATGAAATTCCTTCCTTTCAACCTCAAAGTAAACCACCTGATATCTCCAGCAGACAAAGTACTCAGCTTCTGAGCCTAAGTAGAATTAGGATCAGTAAAACTCTCAGTAGTAGGCAAGTGTCTCATAACCCACTTGTAGAATAAAGGAGCACAACATCTAACAAGACCTCCTCGCTTCTTCTCATTCTTATAATGCACAGAATAATACAAATCACCTAAGAGGGTGGGAACCGGATTCTTCAACACAAACAAATGAATAGCATTCATGTCCACAAACTTGTCTATATCGGCAAATAGAACTATCCCATACACAGATAACGCCAAGATGGCACAAACTGAATTCCACTGCTTTTCCACGGCACATTCTTCAGCTCTCCTGACCAGAAACTCTAAGGGAAAACCAAGTACTCCTGCTTTGGTGGAAACCAGATTAGAAGACACCTCTGATGGGCTCAAATAAAGAGCCTTAGCAATGTCATCATGAGTCGGTCTTGTCATCTCCGAGTTAAAAGGAAGCTGATCCTTGATTGAAATTCCCATAATCTCAGCATATTCTTCCAGCAAAGGACCCAACTGAAAGTCATGAAATGTGAAACACCTAAGTCGTGGATCGTAATACTGCAACAAAGTGTGAATGGCACTTCTCTGAGAAATATCCAAGTTGAATACCAGATCCAGAATATCGCCATACTTTTCCTTGAAGTAGCCCAAATGACCCGGGGTAATCAGAGACACCAATTGGTTGATCAGGTCCATCTTGGTATCGAAGAATTTGTAGTGCACAGTTCTCTTTTTGACGTCTTCCATTCTGAAGCAATGATATGGCCAGGAACCGGGAGTAAATGTAGACCCTGAGAATAAAAGAAACACAAATGATTAATGATGATATGATGTTTATGCAAGACAAGGCATGTGATCAGTGAAGTGTCTGTGATGTGCCAATCATATAATCAGGTGTCGGTGCCAGGTCTCAAAATCCAGATATCATAATAATCATCCCTCTGATCCAGGATCCATATCTTAAGAACAGAAATCCAGATCACAAAACTGAACCAAAGGCAAAGTGGGTATGCTGAAGGTATCAGGGTTCCTGCAAACCTGTAAACCCCTCCCAATCTCACGGGTGTGCTACTCGGGTCAACATCACGGACTCTCAAAGCCGAATAGCAATAATACGTTCACCATTTCCGAGAAATGGCTCATGACCAAATCAGGGAATCGGTTTGGCATTATGTACTACTCAGGGAGGTCTCAGTTGAGTCCGGAAAAACAAGCATCCCTCACAAGTCTCCAGCTTCAAGCACTGAATCGAGAAACAATAGTACATTCATCCCGAAGGGTACAATACTATCGTCATACGATCAGTTTGCTTTAACTGAATTCCTATGAGAGAACCAGGCCATCCTATGCGAGTTCCCAATGGACCCTCGGATGCGAGTGGGTTTGCCAACAAATGTGGTCTGCCACTGTCATCACTGGAGAGGGGTGTTTCCATTAAGGTCCTCGAAGATCGGTCACCAGATGCACATAACTATCAAGGTTGTACCCTGAAGTGGAGAAGAACCCCCACACAGAATAGTCCCGAGACAGTCGCAATCTGGGTGTGGAACACATCACAACTCATCATGTAACCATGCGAGCACAATGTGTCCACGCTAATCCTATAGTGCACTCAAACCGGGTAGTTGGCTTATCTCACAGTAACTCCCATCCTGCAGAAAAAATGAAAACCAGCACAGCCAGACAGTCCAGTATAATGTGATGCATGGAAAATAAAATACTAAAAGCGGTAAATAAATGCGGTAAAGTAAAGCTGTAAAGAACTGTAAATAAAAACAGTAAAGCTAAACTAAAGCACTCAGCAACAAACAAATATACATCCAAAGAAACAAAACCAAACAGGCGCTAGGATTGACTCTACAGGGGAAACCGGAAGAATCAGGTTAGTCCCCAGCAGAGTCGCCAGCTGTCGCTCCCGGGATTTTCATCCTAGTACAAACGCGAAAGTGGCGCGGAAAGGTTAGAGTCGCCAGCCAGACATTTTTATCCCGAATGAATGGGAAAGGTAATGTTGCACAAACCCGAGGAAGAAGGAAAGGACAAGGTCCTGCGAACCAAAGATCTGAGTTCGGGAGTCGGTTACGAATTGAGAAGGTATTAGCACCCCAATCCGTCCGCCGTACCCGACGGGATCCACGCTTGCTTGTTTGTTTCAAAGGGTGAGAAAATAATATGCTGCTGAACAAATGAACCGCTAACTAGAAACTGGAATGAAATGAGAAAAGGAACTGAAATAAGAAAATGGAAAGAAAGGGGGAAATGTAGGGAAAATAAAGAATGTGCTCGAACGGGCCCTACCCCGCTGCCTACGTACCTCATCGGGATAATGAGGATCAGAGTCGACGTAGTTCGCCTAACTAAGGCGGGAACTATTTGTTTGTGTTTTTTACAGCTGGAACTGCGTATGTCTATGCTCAGGTGTTGCAGGCTCGTCTGGTACGAGTGCGTTTACCGTCTTGCATGCGAGACAAGTCGTCGCGAGTTCGCGTTGTGAGTGAATGAGATGAGAAGAGAAGTTCCCGCAGGATAGTCGCTTGTTATTTGTTTTTTTGTCTTTTAAAAGAAGTATTTTGAATTTGTTTGTGAACATTCTCATACTAAGACCTATCCATCGCGATGAGTATTTATACCTCGCCCCGAAACAGGACGCGTATAAACACTCCGCAACAAAGTCTCGTGTCGTACAAGATTGTTCGGCTTTTATTCTTAAATGTTTTATTGCTTTTCTTTATGAGAAGAGAAAGAAGGACTCAAGTTGATAAAAGGTAAAAACTAAGGGACTAAGACTCAATCCTAATTTTGTTTATTTATTTACAAGAGGTCCTAATGGTTCGTGAGGTATTCTAATCCTAATGGAAAAAACTAGAAACTACTAGAATTCAACTTACTTCCTAAGGAAGTTAAGTTGATTCTAAGAACAATGGGGAAGCCTATGCAAATTATAAAATCAAATAAAGGCAAAACAATAAAAATTCTAAAAATGCATTTAAAGGCATGAATTAAAATAGTCCTATTTATTTATTCTAATTCTAATTAAAAATGAAACTTTAAGCCTAAGTCCTAAATCAAAGTCAAGCCTAATATTTTCCTTCTAAACATTCAAATTTAAACTAACCTAAGTCTATATTAAATTCTAAAACTAAATCTAATCTAAACTATTTTTATTGGACTTTATTTTCATAACCTAAACTAATGGGAAATACACATAACAAACCTAAGAATTAATATTCTAAAAAATATCTAAACTTCTGGAAAAATTATGAAAAAATAAACCAAGGGGCCTAAGACTACCTACAACATTGTACTAAAAAGAATCCTAAAAAATCCTATTTTTTATATGCTTAAAAATTGTTTATTCTCAGCTATGAATTAACCTCTAATTTACAAGGAATTAGCCTCTAAAACCTAAGATAAAATGTTCTAAAAAATCTACAAAAATTATCCTAAGTACTTTTACTAGTCTTCTAACTACAGTAAAAAGAGTGGGCTAAAAAAGTTACTGGAAGTTACCAAAATAAAATGAACAAAATTATGTACAGTTAACAAAATTCAATAAAATGCTATTCCCATGAAAATTCAGAATTAAATCGAAAAATAACCAAAATTCAGAAAAATAAAATGCCAAAAATTTCTAAGGTGGATTATCAAGCTACTAAATTTTTTATAGAATTTTCCTATGTTTTTACTATTTTTTATTGAATTAATTCTAAACTATTGTAAAACAAAAATTAAATTCTAAAGAAACTAATGAAAAGGGGGGTTAGTTAAGTATTTTTCTAAACTGTTTTCTAATATGGGCTTGACAGAGGAGTTGTTAACAGCAGAGTATATGGGCCCACGCGCTGGGTTTGAGGGGAGGTGCCGAAAGCACGATTTTTATGCTGTTTTGCAATTGGGCTCAAAATATATGGGTGCAAATAGTAAGCTGGATAATGAAAGGGTGCATGGATAAAATCATAAACAAAACAGTCTAACCGGACGGTGACACATGTCACCGCCAGATTGGACCCTCAATCAAAAACTCATTCATGAAATTAACAGGGACGGTGAAAGATCAGATTTGTATTATCACTTTTTATGACTTTTAATAATAACTTAATTGGAATTAAAGTGACTATTAATTTGGTTTAGGATCTTTTTAAATTATAATTAACCTCTCAATGTTTTAATCATTTAATTATAAACTAAATCTAAGTAATCTAAACAACCCAGAGGGATCCGCAAGAACCCTAAGCTGCTTCACCTTCAACGGCGGTATCCTCCTTCTTCTTCTTCCTCCCCGAACCAACGAAACCTAACCTACCGGCGCCTCCTACCTCCGCCAAACCTCTCTTCTCCTCCCCATCTTCTTCTACAAATCGCCTCCGTCCGCTACCCTCTCAACCTCCTTAGCCTCTCTTCTCCGCCATCCCTAACCCCCTCACCATTTTCTTCTTCGTCCAACCAGCCTGTTGCAACCTCTCCTAAGAGAACACAAACATGACAAATTCCCATCCTTCCCCCATAGCCCTGACCTAATTGCACTAACTATCACTTGCGAAAGAAAAACCTAAATCCGAAACTCACATAACACCATAACCGGCGCCAGATTTGCATTATCAAGATCAAAAGCAACAACGAATTGCATCACTCGCTCATATATGAGAGGTTCGGGTTCGTACCTTATGACTCGTGTCTGTGAAGCTGCCGCGTCGATTATTCTGTCCCTGATTAACAGCGATATGACGAACACGCGTCCAAGTACATGCGCCTTAGCTTCTTCTTCTTTCCTTTTTTTTTGTGTCCTCTGAATTCGAGTCTTGCTGCTATGAGTTGCTCCTTGATATGCAAATTCTTGATGAATTGTATGTGTTCTTGCAGGAGTTTCCTTTTAATGATGGTGGCGATGAAAGTGACGAGGACACGAGGAAGATCTTAAATGTTGAGAGGCTAGCGATGGCACGAAATCGAATTCAATCCCTTTTCTTCTACTTCCTGCAAAGTCCTGCCATTAGCATTTCTTAATTCTGAATTGTTGCTGTAGGTAATTCGCGGCGAGACAGATGAAGGGCTAAGGACGATTTAGACTGCCGGTAATTGATGAAGTTGATGGCAATTGAAGTCGAAATGAAGAACGAGATTGTGGTGGTGGGAGGAATGGACGAATCCGAAAGAACAGCAAGATTGAAGCTATTTTTTGATGAAGAAGGCCGTGGGAAATTGAGAGGGATTGGATTGAAAAAAAAAAGAGGTTGGATTGGTGAAGTGTGAGAGGTGGAAAGGATCAAAATTCAAGCCAAAAAAAATGAAGTTCTAACGATTCTGATTTATAGAAGGGTGGAGGATGATTCTGGAAAGTTCTGTTAAGAAAATCAGTTACGATTCTGTTACTCTTTCTGTTATTTTCTGTTGTGGTTGTGAGATGTAACTGTACTTGGTTACTGATAGTTTCTGAATTTTAATTACATCAACTCTCTTGAGATTTTCTTCTACTAACTTTCTGTTTGTTGAATTTTTGGTTGAACCCTGTTTGATGATTTTTGCAGATTGACAATAACGAAAACGTGGTTCTGAGTTGTGCTATACGTTCGCCTCAATGTCGCGAGAGTGGGCAAATCCTGTTCCCGGATCTTTGTTGTTGCAGGTTTCGAAGATACCCTGAAGTTGCAGCCTAGAACTGATGGAACGGGGCTGCAAGCTTGCAATCCGAAGAATCACCAATCGTGAGATTGAGAGTGGTTCTAGGAGACGTATTATTGGAGATGACCAAGCCAGGAGCAAGAAAAGAGTATGAAGATGGATGATGAGGCTAACGAAGTGGAACGAACTTGGCGCCGAGAACAAAGCCTTTTTTAGAATTTTTTCCAAGTTTGCCTTCCTGTTATCATTGTTGTCCTGCTACATTTCCCTTCCTGCTACTAAATTATCCTCCTGTAATTTGTTATGCTATTGTCGTAAATACAACCGAATTTTCGTAATAAGCTTCATCTTTTGTTATTGGACATTATGTTATAATTTAACTATTACTTATTTTCCAATGTCCAAGTTCTTGTCATGCTGTTATGGATTTCTCATACATAAACTTTTTGTACCAAACATGGCAATCGAAGAAAAAGCGAACCAGGGACCCCATATAAAATTTCTATATGACAATTGTGAATGGGAATTGAGCCTGCAAATTTGATTGACTCTTTGCTCAAGAACTTTAACACTCTTCTATTGTGGTATTAATAAATCAAAATTCAACCCAAATGTCAATTTTGACTTGACTCAGAGTTAAATTGCACCTAATGGTTGGAAAATATTTTTAAGAAGAACTTGGGAACTGGATATGATAACAGGTAATTGGAAGAGTTTCTTAAAGACTTATTAAAAATGAATTAAAGAAAGAGTTAATGGATTTAATTAGGACTTAAAAGAAAGATAATAAACGGAGGGTTTGAAGACATGAAAACCGGCCATGGAATAACAATGGAATTGGTTAATGGGCCTAAAATATGGAACTCAAAAGAATATTGACTTGAAATAAGAGGTATAAAAAATAAATTTTATTGGACACGGACTTGGACTTAAGATGACTAATTGGAAATTAGTTTGATGATTTGAATATTATGATGAAAACAAAAGAAATTGGCTTCCTATTATTTTGGTAGACATTTGTGATGGCTCTAAAGTAAAATTACCATTGAGTTTAAATGGTGTAAAAATGGACAAGGGGAAAGCATGAGTTTGATATGGGCTATGAAAAATGAAAGATGGTTCAAAATGGATTACAGACAAAAGATAAATGGGAAAGTGAATAAGAGAAAATGAAGATGAATTGATGGAAACGTATTGGAGTAGAAAGGCAAAAATGGAATGGAATAATCAGGAGTGGTTCATAATAAAGCAATGAATGAAATCTTGATTTTTGGCCCAAAACCTACTTTTGAAATCTTTCCACAAGTCTACAAACACAACCACTTCTGAGCCGCTGAATGTTTTTTCCTAAATTAGTCGCAACTCTTTGAATTGTCTGAAACATGCCCTGACCATTTGAATCCAAATGAATCACTAGTAAACTGAAGATTCGAACCAGGCTTCACACAAAATAATGCTCAATATCCTGATGACTCACAACACAAGATAACCTGAACTTTGAATATGCATTGTCTAAGAAATAGTCCAGTGGTCCAAAATAAACTTGCAATTGCAGTAATCTTCTGATAGTCTGACCAAGATTAGGTTAAGCTCCTATCTGAATCGAAACTCAATTGAACAACCGCACTTGAAGTAGAATCAACATCCAGTAAATTCTCCACCACTTCAATCTCTGACAGATACAGATAAGGTACTAAACCCTAATCCAGTACAACCTTAATCACATGCCCAATGAAACAATGAAATGCACTAGTATGCTATTAATGGACTGATGAGAAATACAGATGAATGCAAAATGATACGCCAATTGAGGGAACAAATATGAGGGAAAATTTTGAGGTATTACAGTTATATAAAAGGAAGGTGTTAACACCCTTTATATCCATGGTTATCCATGGGCTCTTAGTTTCTTAGCTCACTTTAACTTGTTTGAAAAATGTGTAGTGTGTGTTTAGAAATTTTCATAAGTCTTTGTAATGATCCTCGTATGGATGTATACAAAGCTTTGAGTTTGAAAACGTTTGAAAGTGAGGTGTGAAAAAGAGTTTTTGAAATTTGAGCAAGTAACTAAGAACTACCTATCCTAGAATGGTCTTTCATGTTTCTTTATTTCCTTTCAAGGGTAAGACTGTCCCTACTATTAAGGAGTAGGTAGTCATTTACCTTGTATTTATTAAGGTACAGGCGTAGGGTCATCGTATGGTCAATGAAAGAAACTGGTAGGGGTGTCATTAGCAATTTGTAGGGACTATCATCATTTATTCTGTAGGCAACTTCGAAGGGACTATGATTTTTTAACTTTAAAGGGACTTGATGATTTATCTGTGAAGGGACTTTGCTTAAGACACCCATAATTTCGAGGGACTTGACCATTTATTAAGGCAACAAAGAAAGGTAGCCCTAGGAAGTGCAGATGGCGATCGTAGAACGGTCGATTTACGTGTGTGAGTGTTATTTTCAATATTTATCTTATTATTAATTATCTAAGTCCGAATTTGTTCAATTATTTCTTTTCACACCCTATATTACTAACCACGCAATAAAATAAAGGCAGAAAATAAAAAGGCAGAAAAATAAATAGTCCCTAAGCTATTACAAGGCTTCGGGGCAGTTACAAAATAATAAGGCGAAAATAAAGCTACGCTATTACAAATGAGAAACAATTACATAATAAGGCGCATTACAAATGAATAACATAAAAATTAGTGAAAATGTTTGTAAATAAGGTTTAGGGTTTACAAAAAAAAATTAGGGTTTAGGTTTATGAAAAATAAAAGTTTAGGTTTAAAATTAAGGTTTATGAAAAAATAGGGTAAACATTAGGGCTAAATTTTTATGTTCGAAAATTAAGATTTTGAGGCAGAAGATCAGGGTTTATGAAAAATAAGGTTAAGGTTAAGGTTTATATGAAGAATTAGGGTACATACATTTTTTTAGGGTTTTTAGAGAAAATTAGGGTTATTAACAAAAATTAGAGTTTGATTAAGAATTTTAAACTTAATTAACTACTAATTTACTAATTAAGAAATTATAATAAATTATGTAAAAAAAATAGTTTAAAATTATATTTTTTAATAAAAAGATTAGTGAGGTTAATTTAATGATTAATTGTTAATTATAATTAATTGTTTAGTTAATATAATAATAATAATTAAGTAAAATATGAAGGAAAAAAAGTGGAAAATAGGACAAAACAAGCGTGTGAAGAAAAATGGTGGAGCCAGGACTTGAACTCATGCCCTCAGCCTCACATGTGTACCACTCCTCCACTGGGCCAAGCGCGCGCTTGTGCTAGTAATCCCCCGCCTTTAGAGTCAAACGCACATTTCCTTTGCCACTAAGCCAAGCTCCATCTGCAAACAAATAATACAAATAATAAAATATAATGTAAATTGAAAATTTGAATTTCCAGAATCCGCGCGTGAACTGCACTTCCTCCTTAGGACCTACATTTTTTCCTACGAATTTTCTTGAAACATTACATGCGAATTTTCTTTCGTAGGTAAACCTACGAATGTCATATTATTCGTATTACGCGCGATTTTTCCAAATTGGTCATACCAATATGATCCCCATATCACACACAGTTCAAACATGTCATTAGAATTCATTAAAGTTGTCAAAATTATAAACCCCCAATTTTAAGGTTAAAACCCTAATAATGGTGGAACACGGTTTAGGCCATGAAGCTTCAATGTAATTGCCCAGAAACCTTCCTTGCATCATCACAAACAAAAAGCAATCATCAAATGCAGTTTAAAACAAGTATAAATATAAAATCAAAAACGCATAAATAAGAACATAAACAAGATTCGGTTAGGAGTTATGTGATGTTTTTAGATGATGGTAATGCTTGGTATGTGTTCAGGAAACATCAAAGAATGCATTGAGACATTTAGAATGCTTTGAAACACCATCAAATGCCAAAACCGAAAATTGATTTTTTTGAAAAAAAAGTGAAGTTTGAAGAGTGCCCTCTTGTCTGAATTTTTGTCCCCTGGTCTTGCAATGTTGTTGTGATTATATAGTGATGTATTTAGGTCAAAGAAATTGGGCTTTTGGATGGATTTCTTGGGTTGCTTAAAATTGAAGAAACCAATTTGTCTTAATCATCCAAAAATAAAATATCTTCATACCATGTTGGTTTTACACGAATTTTGAATGCTTTCAATCATCTTAATCACAAAATATTTGATCCAAAAATAGGTATTAGATCAAATATTTGATTTTCATATTTTATTTCAATTAAAATTGAATTTTAATGATTAAAATCCAAAATAATATAAAAAATAAATAATAAAAATCAGAACAATTGGTCATTGGGTCATGCATGACCTCATCTTTAAGTTTGGATTGGAATATTATGGGCCCATTTGACAAAATCTTGAGTTTAGACCCTTTTGCTTCATAAACCTCCTCAAAGATGTCAAACTTTCACAATGCATAACTTCCTCAATTTTGATCCCATGGAGGTGTTATAGGACTTTTTAGAAATCTTAGAGTGTCCTATAATCCACCCTTTTTGTCCCATGTCAATATCATTTACCATTTTTAAATTATGAGCTTTGGAAAAAGTTGACTTTTTGTTGACTTTCAAAAAGACCTATAATGTTTTAGCTCATATATTTCAAATGAAGCTTTTTTGGACTTGGCTTGTGAGATACAAAGTTGTAGAGAATTGAATTTCCTTCAAAATGAGCTTTGGATGAGAAATTTTTGATGAAGTATGTGAAAGTTATGGCTGGTCAAAGTTTAGTTGACTTTTCCTACACAAAACCCTAATTTAGTAACTCCTGATTCTTGATGATCATGAGGTTTCCTTGATGAATAATTATCAAACCTTGATCAAATGATGAATATTACCTCATTATCTTGATGTTTACCAAAAATCTTGAAGTTTGACTTTGGGTTGACCACAGTTGACTTGTTGACCAAGTTAACTGATTTTTAGGTATTTGAGCATCTGACTGGCCAAACATGTGAGGAAAGCTTCGAAACTTGTCATGGGGATTATTTAATATATGTTGGATGTTATGAAGTCCACATGAGGCTTTGGAAGGCCATTTTTCTTGGGAAAACTCAAAACCCTAGTTCTAGACCCATTGTTCAAGAGGAGACTTTGTTTGGTGAAACCTTCAATTCCTTTGACCAATTGAGAATCTTGTGACTATTGATAGACCTATTTGAGACACATCATATTGAATATGGGAGGGAAAATTTTGGGTTACAACACTTCCGCTCGGAGTTGTTCCATGTCCATACCCTGATAATCGTGATTCAAGTTGGCCATTCTGAAGAGAAACCAAATCGGGATAAGAATCTGTCTCTGAACACCTGTCATGAGTGCAAGGATGTATGCAAATGCAATGTTCGGTTATTTCGGAGGAATCCATTTGCTTGATTCAATTTTTAATACATAAAAATCCAATGGCCTAATTTAGATATGCGATCCTCGGAAATAACTGAACATGTGTGCTGGAATGTTATGATGTCATGTATGCAACAAGCATGTGATCAATGGTATGATGTTGGTGTTGATCGGATAACCAGGTGTAGATGAAGAGTTATAATAACATTATCTCTGTGCAGAAATTCCAGAATTCAGAATCAAAGGACCATATAGAACTAGATCATATCACAAAGTAAAACACTAGCAAAACGGGTATGTTGAAAGTTTAGGGTTCCTGTAAACCTCTCCCAATCTCACGGGTGTGCTACCTCGGGTAAAAATCATAGACTCTCAAAGCCTAATAGCAATAATACGTTCACCATTTCCGAGAAATGGTGTAATACCATCCCAAGGAATCAGTTTAGCATTATATACTACTCAGGGAGGTCTCAGTTGAGTCCGGGAAAAACAAGCATCCCTCATAAGTTCCCAGCTTCAAGCACTGAATCGAGAAATAATAGTACATTCAGCCCTTGGGATACAATATTATCGTCATACAAATAGTTGCTTTAACTGAGTTCCTATGAGAGAACCATGCCATCCTATGCGAGTTCCCAGTGGGTCCTCGAATGCGAGTGGGTTTGCCAACAAATGTGGTCTACCACTATCATCATGGGAGAGGTTTGTTTCCACTATGGTGTAACACGGTGGGAGAACTGACTTTAGTTTAAATGTTGCGGATAGCAAGAGTCGCCACCGACTTTTATTTTATCCAAAGGAAAGGCATAAAAGAACAGGAAAGACCTTTTAAAAGATTTTTGGGTCCGGGGGGTAGGTTATGTAAAGGGAAGGTGTTAGCACCCTTTACATCCATGGTTATCCATGGGCTCTTAGTTACTTAGCTCACTTTAAAATGTTTTTGAAATGTGAAGTGTGTGAATAGAAATTTTCTTAAGTGTTTTATAATGATCCATGTACGGATGCGTATAAAACCTTTGTTTTGAAAATTTGTTTGAAAATGTGAAGTGTTTGAAATGTTTTGAAGAGTGAGCAAGTATCTAAGAGGAACCTACCCTAAGTTTTAAGTCTTTTCTGTTCTTGAATCCTTTAAATGGTAAGACTATCCCTATTATTAAGGAATAGGTAGTCATTACCTTGGATGTGAGGGACAAGTGAAGGGACATTGTTATTTAGGCAACTGTGGGGTGTATAAGCAATTCGAAGGGACTATCATCTTTATTCGAAAGGGACAAGATCATTACGAAGGCAACATTCGAAAGGGACTTGATCTTTTATACGTTAAGGGACTAGATGATGTGAAATTAGGGACTTTGCTTTATACACCCTACTTGACCTTTTTGTAATAGGCAACATGAGAGGTATCCCTAAGGAAGTGAGATGGCGATCAAAGATCGACTTACGTGTGTGAGTGTACAATGTTAATATTTATCTTTAAATTAGTGAGCTAAATCAATTTTAAACATACAAACATGTTGCACTCCCTATTTACTAACCATAGCATAAAATAAATATTTAAACATTATTACTAAATATTACATCAAAGGAACAATTACATAATAATAATAATAATTAAAGAAAATTAAATATAATAAGCAAAAATAAATAATAATAATAATTGGGTTAGTGAAATAATAATAACAAAAATAATATAAAGTTAAATGGGGTTAGTAATAATATATGAAAATAAAATAAATAAGAATATTAGCATAGTAATTAAAATTCAATTTTATATAAACAATTATTATTTTAAGATTAAGAAAATATAAACAATTATATACTAATCATTATAAAATTTTAAATTATGCAAATTATAAAGATTAATTTAAACATATTATGAAAATAAAAATATAATTACAAAATTAAATTAGTAATTTTCAACTATTTCTAAACATATATTAAAGATTATTTATATACAAAAATTAAATTATGAACAATTTATATCATATTATCATATTAACAAAATTAAATTAAGAATTTTAATTTTAAACATATTTATATACAAGATTTAAATTATAAACAAATTAAAAAAACATATGTACATTATTAGATAAAATAGAATTAATTATAATCATACTATTATATTTACAAAATTAAGAATTATAATAAAATTACATTTTTTAATAGAAGCAAATTAGGGTTTGATTTAAAAATATTAGGATTTATTTATTAATTAAAACATAGGCAAGAAACAAATAAATAATATTTACAATTAAGGTTTTAGAAAAATAGTTTTAGGGTTAATCTTGATTTATAGTTTAATTAATAATAATAATAAACAAAACAAAACAAATAATGGAGAAAAGAAAAAAAAGGAACTTACCTTGGCTGGGAGTTGAACCCAGCCCCTTTGCATTCACTACCTCCAGCCAACAAGACCAACCACTGGGCCAGCGCGCGTCTGGTGCTAAGGAAAGGAGTGCAATGGGTTTTGTTGCTTAATCCTGAAAATCATAAAAAAAAGAAACAAAACAAAAGGCCTGGGGGGAATCGAACCCAGGACCTTTACACAGCACACAAACACTCTTACCATTCCAGCCGGGAGGGCGCATCTGATAATATAGTGACTATAATTCATAATATATTAAAACTAATCATTAAACAGAAAAATAAGAAAAATTTGTGGAACCCAGGATTCGATCCCTGGACCTCAGCATCACACGCGCATCCTTCTACCAACTGAGCCAATCATACCACTGTGAAACAAATTGCAAATAATCCAATAAAATATTAAGAAAGAATTCAAAAACAAAAAACACGCGCGCTGGCTCCTTCTTCTTCCTCCAGCCCTGGAAATTTAGCTGCGAATTCTGTTACCAAATTTCCTGCGAATTCAAAACTTGCAGCAAAACCTATGAATCTTATACACCATCAAAACTGTAAAATTTCATCCAATTAATTATACAAACATGATCCAGAGATGAATTGGCATTGATCTGTATTCTTAGAATTAATTTATATTAGCTTGAGAGTAAAACCCTAATGGAGGCCGAAAACCCTAGCAATGGTGGAATTCACCCCAGTTCATGAAACTCGAATTAAACTATCCAGAATTCATCACAAGCTTCAAACAATCACAAATCAATAAACAAAATTAGTTAATAGTAGCTAAATAATCGAAATCGAAAAATTTGAATTCAAAGACAAGAGAGATTCGGTTTATGCAATGTGAGATGTTTTGGATGCAAATGATCATTGAGAATAATTCAAGGATGTCCCATAAACATGTCTCAACCTTCAAATTGGTTTGAAAAGGCTTGAATTGTGAAATCCGAATTTGACTTTTGGTGAGATTTTTGAAGATGCAAACTTACTCTTGGAGGCCAGAATTTCGTGTCCAATGAATAGGGTTGTGTTGTATATTTATAGTGGAATGGAAATAGGTCAAAACAATTGATTGTTGTGTGGAAAATTTGATTGAAAAAGATTGAAAAAGATTAAGTCTTAAACTTCAAATATTTGAGAATTAGACCTTTCTATTTCAAGCCAATCACCATGATTCTCATACCAATTTGATTTAAATCACTTTTATGACTTTCTAGAAACAAAATCCCATTTAAATATTTGACTTTTCTATTTTATTTTAATTTAAAATGATTTTAAATGAATAAAATCAAAATAAATAAAATAAAATAATAAAAAATCTGAATTTTAGAGATTTGGGTCGTGCATGAAGTATTGGTATGGATTGGATCATCATATGGCAAGCCCATTTAGAAAAAATTGGTTTTAAACCTCCATTTTCTTCATAAACCAACCAAAAATTTCCCAACTTTGCAAGGGCACAAATCCTTCAATTTTAAGGCTATGAGGGTGATCTTGGACATTTTGGAAAGCTTGAAGAGTCCTCTAACCAACCCCACTGGTTTCATGTCCATATCATTTACCATTCTCAAGTTATGCCCTTTTGAAGTTGTTGACTTTTTGTTGACTTTCAAAAGGACCTATAATGTCTTAGCTCATACCTTCCAAATGAAGCATTTTTGGGCTTGGCTTGTGAGACACAAAGTTGTAGAGAATTCAATTTCATTCAAAATGAGCTTTGGATGGAAAATTGGTGATGAAGCATGTGAAAGTTATGGCTGGTCAAAGTTCAGTTGACTTTTCCTAAGGAAACCCTAATTTAGAAACTCCTGATTCTTGATGATCTGAAATATCCTTGATGAATTATGATCAACCCTTGATTAAATGATGAATTTTACTTCATATAATTGATGTTGGCAAAAAATCATGAAGTTTGACTTTGGTTTGACCACAGTTGACCTCAGTTTGACTTTTTAACTGCTTTGACTGGTTTTGACTTATCTGATCATCTGACTGAGCAAACTTTTGAGAAAAGTCTTGAAACTTGTCATGGGGGTTATTAAACACATATAAGATGTTATGAAGCTCACTTGAAGTCTTGGAAGTCCATTTAGCCTGATTAAAGTCAAAACCCTAGTTTTGGATGCACTGCTTAGGAGGATGCATTGTCTGAGGGAATTGTCAAATCTTCTGACCAATTGTGAACTTTGTGAACCTTGTGAACCTCATGGGATGTCTTGTGAATCTTGTGAACCTTGTGAGCCTCATAAAGTGTCTTGTAAACTTCATGAACCTCATGAAAGATCTTGTGAACCTTGTGAACCCCATAAAGTGTCTTGTAAACTTCATGAACCTCATGAAAGGTCTTGTGAACCTTGTGAACCTCATAAAGTGTCTTGTAAACTTCATGAACCTCATGAAAGGTCTTGTGAACCTCATAAGCACACAAAGCCTTGTATTGTGAGGGCAAATTTTGGGGTGCAACATATGGTCCTCAATGATTGGTCCATATATGCACATAACTATCGAGGTCGTATCCTGAAGTGGAGGAAATCCCCACACAAAATATTTCTAAGACAGTCGCACTCTGGGTGTGGAACACACTGCCACTCATCATGGTGAGATACCATGAAAGTACAATGTCTGTCCACGCTAAAGTCTAGGGTGCACTCGAGCCTTGGTATTGGGCTCCTCACTCAGTAACCTCATCCCGCCAAAGAAAACCAGCACAGTCCAGATAGTCCAGTATATATGATGCATGGAAAATAAATACTGAAAGCGATAAATAAAGTTGTAAATAAAAACAGTAAAGCTAAACTAAAGCATATAGCAGCAAACAACTAAACACCCATAGAAACAAAAACAGACAAGCCCTAGGATTAACTCTCAAAGGGGTAACCATAGATTATGGGTTTGTCCCCAGCAGAGTCTCCAGCTATCACTCCCGGAATTTTCATCCTATTACAAACGCGAAAGTGGCGCGGAAAAGGTAGAGTCGCCAGCCAGGCATTTTTATCCCGAATGAATGGGAAAGGTAATGTTGCAAAAACCTAAGGAAAGGGGAAAAGACAATGTCCTGCAAACCAAAGGACTGGGTTCGGGATTCGGTTATGAACTGGGAAGGTATTAGCACCCCATATCGTCCTCCGTACCTGTCAGGATCCACGTTTGTTAGTTTGTTTCAAAAGGTAAGGAATAAAACTGCTGCTGAATAAAGACTGCCACTGGAACTTGAATGAGAGAGGGAACTAGAAAAAGAGAACGAAAAGGTATGGAAAAAATTTAAGGAAAATAAAGAATGTGCTCGAATGGACCCTACCCCACTGCCTACGCATCTCATGGGAAATGAGAATCAGAGTCGACGTAGTTTGCCTAACTAAGGTGGAAACTTGTTTGTGTTTTTTATGAACTGGACTGCTTATGCCTATGCTCAGGTGTTGCAGGCTCGCCTCGACGAGTGCGTTACCGTCTTGCAAATAGACAAGTCGTAGCAAGTTCACGTTTAGAGTGAATGAGATGAGAAGAGAATTCCCGCCGGAAAGACGTGTGTTTGTTTACTGTCTTTTTTAGAAGTGTTTTTGCTTTTGTTGTTTGTGAAACATTTTCATGCTAAGACTTGTTCATCCGGATAGATATCTTACACCTCATCCCGACCTGGAATGCATGCAAATACCCCATGGCAAAGTCTCTTGGCGCACGAGATAGTTCAACCTTTATTAGGTGTTTTGATTTTCTTTGAGATAAGAAAGAATGACTCAAATCGAGAGGAAAAAAACTAGGGGAAAATAAGACTCACACTAAGTTATTTATTCAAGGGAAATTTTATGGTTAGTGTGGTTTTCTAATCCTAAAAAGAAAAAGAAATCAAGTTCTAACTCATCTTCAATGAGTTGAAGATGATTTTAGACCTCAAAAGGAATGAATAAAGTGAAATGTCGAAGAAGCATAAAATGCTTATCGCAAACACATATTGAAATGTTAAAAGGATAAGGAAGAAGTTGTATGTAGGATACTCTCCCACACACATGGCTTACCATAACCCCCTACAAAATAAAGGTTAGTGAAATAAAACCAAAATGATAAAAGGAAAGAGGTAATCAAGTAACAAACATGTCCTAACACAAATATGACTTAAACTAGACTCAATCCTAAGTCTAAGGATGCCTAAAAGTTAAGCGAAACTTAAAGCCAGCAGCTACTACAACTCCCTAACACACAATCAGCTACTAAATGCAACCAATAACGCAAACAACCTATTACAGCTACCAAACAACATGAAAATAGGTGCCAAAATAGAACAATGCAGCATACATTTTACAACTTCTGTTTTAAAATGCAACAGTGAAAACATGGCAGATTTCAATCATTTTTCAAATGCAATGTAGTGCAATACATAAACAATCAACAATGAATGTAAATATGTGAATCGTGCGGTTTCAAACAATGTGCAACATTCCGATTATGCGTACAAACGACCGAAACATGCATGGATCGCAACTATAATGCAAAACAGAATTATAAACACTTATTAACATGTTATTGATGATGCTCAATCATGAAAATAACATTCATAACATGTTATAAACACACATTCAACAATTATGTCAAAAAATCAAAACCGAATGAAATGCACGTTGGAAGTTATCAAAACTACACACACCTGCACCTAAACAACTCCTAAAAATCCCCTAAAATAATTTCCTAACGATCCATGATGATTGGAGGGGAAATGGATAGCAAAAATACAAGTAAAAGCAAGAATTTTTCATTCTAGTTCAGTGGTAACCGATTACTACCTATGCAGTAACCGGTTACCAGTTCAAAAAACTTGATTTCTGCAAAATTTAACACAGGTAACCGGTTACTCTGAGACCAGAATAAAAAATTTATGCGTTTTCATGTTAAAACTAATAGCAAGTTATTCAAATAAGCTTTATCCTAATGCCTATCAATTAAGCACGAAAATTACATCTAAAACATTCTAAGGTCAACTAAAATCACAAACACATCACGGTTCTAACTTCTATGATCAAACCAATCAAAGTACCAAAAATTAAGAAAACACGGAGAATGCGCGAAGCGAGATGAAGAGAAATAATTTAAAACAAGAAGTGATTACGGATTCACCAACCTACAAAGAGGAGGCTTACTTTGGCAATTATTGCAATGTCGAAACGATATGCGAAAGAAGAGAAAACTGGAGATCCGAAGCTTCAATCCGTGAATGCGCAAAATAAATGTGGTTGATCACGATCATCGAAAAGCACTTCCGAAAGGTGAAATAAACACCGAAACTGTAAAAACTTCTTTGATAATCCACTTAATTAATACGATGATGGATGCTTAGCTTCCGATTCTTCAAGTTTCAATGCAAAACTTGAAGAATCTTGATGATGATGAAGCTTTGGTGTGAGTTTCGGAAATGGAGAAGAATGAGAAATTTGAGAGAAGAAATGGTGAAAATGATGAAGTGTTTGTAATCTTTTTAGGCTTGGAGTGAACAAGGCTTATATAGATGTTAGGTTTATAGCTTATATGAGAAATTTGGGAATATTCCTAGAATATTACATTGGCATATTCTTAGAATATTCTTGGAATATTCCTTTGGAAGGTGGTGGAAGAATCTAGAATTGGGTAGAAAGTGCAAAGAAAAAGGAAGTAGAAGATGATGGAACAAGCCACTAACTGATTTTTGATTTTTTTTTAGTTTTTGAATGAAGTAACCGGTTACTACCTAGGAGGTAACCGGTGACTTCAACCAAAATTTGAATTTTTATTCTTTTTGGTGGGAAGTCTTGGATATCCGGTCTTGGTCATATTTTCTGAGATTATTTTTCTTCCGAGACCTGATAATTACCAAATAAACCTTGATCACATGCCCCGCGCCTCGACCAATGATGCATGCATTATTATTATTTTTTATTTTTTTTATGCAATGCATGGACGAAATATGCTAGATGACACGGGAACGAAGCATAAGCTGCTCGAAATCGGTGATAAATAAGAGGGAAATTTTGTGTGTTACACAATGAAATAGGGGTCGAGAGTTCCGAAGGAAACTGAATCATGAAATAGGGATCGATAAATGGTACCACATGCATTGAGTCTGGTGGAGTCTCATTTGCATATGTTGTTGTTTGCATGCATAATATTATTATGTGTTTCGGTTGATTGTTTAATTGTTGATTGATGAGAAGTGGTGAATACTTGATGATACTTGCTTTTATTTTTATTATTTTTCCCTTTTGTTGGTGTAAGTATCTCACTCCTTTATATTTGAATGTTACCCCTATGTTGGTAACATGCAAGTGATCAGGAATAGTAGAGTCTGTGGTCGGTGAAGTCGGTGCACTTCACGTTAGAGGAGTCGACTCTGATACATACTTTGGGGTGTCAGGGACGACGATTGTTATTTTCTTGCTTATTTATTTAAAGAAAAACATGTTGTTATTGAACTTGTGTTTTTTTATGTTTTCTTTTGATGATTATTGCTGCAAGTAAAACATTTGTAATACGTATCAGTTAAGTCGTGTTTTGGAAGTGTATGTAACGCTCGGAATTATTTTTATATTTTAATTACTCTGATTTTAAATTGAAATTTCGTGGGAATTATTTTGGGTGTTACATGGCGAGTAGGAGACTGACAATATCGTTTACAAAAAATGACTTGGTTTTCCGATTTTCGGGGCACATTTAGCGCTATGTTAAGCAATCGTGGACAGACTTATGTAGGATTCAATACCATATAGGGCCGATCAATATAAGCTTTGTGCTAATGAATGTTAGAATAATGGTATGTAGATCATTCTCCGAAAGCAATACCGCACGAAAAGAAAAGGAGGTAGTGATATCGTCTTAATCAAGAACTCAACAAGAAGTTCCATGATGTATAAAATTTTCATTGATCAAAAGAAAAAGGGAAATAGATTAAGAGAATTTCAAATTGAATCACGCAAAGATGCAATCCAAGGCAAAAAAAATCAAAAGAAAAGGGAAGATGAGGTGAAAAGAACCAAAACAGTCCCAAAAAAGGCCAAAAAGAGCATTATGGCACTGTGTAATCGATTACCCTCATTCTATTAATCGATTACATGCTGCAGAATGCAGTTCCAGGCACGCAGGATAACCACTAACCCATTACCCTCATTATGGTAATCGATTACATGTTGTAGAATGCAATTCCAAACACGTAGAATAGCCAGTAACACATTACCCTGATATGGTTAGTCGATTACACTGGAAGAAATAGCAGAAAATGAGTTTTTAAAAGTGGAAAACCTTGATCAATCATTTATTCAAACAACTCATGATCAAAGATGCAATTGAGAACGAAATTTCCACCAAATAAACATCAAATAACACAAATAAAAAACAATTACAAGATCCAAAGATCAAGCAACAAGAATCAACAAGAGATCACAATGTGGAAGATGAAAATGAGTTCAAAAATGGTGGATTCAAGAATTTACCACTCAAAATTTGAATTTGCTTCAAATGAACTTCAAATACCATACTTCAAAGCTTTGATATATAGAATTTGATAAAGAATGAAGTGTTTAGATGAAAGGTTTAGCTCAAATATTAGTAAACTTCAATGAAAAGTTTATTAACTTTCAAAAAATGGAAGAAGAGCTTTAGTGTGGGTTTGGGAGAGAATTGAGAGAAATTTTAGCAAGGTGAATTTTGCCATCAAAAGCTTGTGAAATGAAGGCTCTATTTATAGAGTTTAGGCTTGGAATTGTTTGGTGGCTTGAAATTTGGTTTGGAATCAAAGCTAGACTTGGAAATTGAATTTGGAGGCAAAATCAGGATCAAATGGTAATTAATGAAGGTGTATGATGGAAATTAATTATGATGATGTAGGGGAATTAAATGAAAGTGATCTAGAATATTCTCATGATGAAACAAGTGAATTTGGTGCCAAAATGCTGCAGAATTTGAAAATTGCTAAATCTGACCAAAATTTGCACATGGTAACTGATTACCCTCCTCGGGGTGGTAATCGATTACCATAGTGTAAAAATAAGGAAACTGGCCTTTTATTGTCTTGTCTTGGCTCTGGCTCGATTCTTTTGCTCTTCAAAGAAGGCAAAGAAATAAGCACATGAACCTTGGGATCCCTTGTGTAATAATCAATAAATTCTTGGGAAACTCTTGATCATATAAATTTGAATTATTTTGCATATCAACTTTGACCTTGTTCAGATGAATTACATTCGAGCTGAGGAATTGTTCTTGGTCCAGACTTCTCCCTGAAAAAGTTAGTAAAAGGGAAAAATAAAATATTTTTTGATTTTGATTAAGGGTTAGTAAACATGAACAAATATAAAAGCAAATAAGAAACACACAGATGCTTGGTGATCTCTGCATGGTATAAAGCCAAAGATGAAAGGGACAAAGGAACCAATGTGTGATCTTGTTGGAATATAATGATGCATATGAAATATGGAGAATCTTAGGATTAAATATTAGGGTATGACAGATGCACCTATTTAATTTTCTTCAATATGGAGAGATGAAGATTGACAACTTTGTCTCAATAGGATGGAAGGGATTTAAATATAGAAAACTTAATTTTTGGCCCTAAGAGGCCACACAATGATATGAATATGATATGATATGAAATGAATGCATAGAATTATTTGGAGAATATAACGCCACAAGAAACAAAACAAATGCTATGGAAGAAAGGATAATAAAACCCTGCTAGGGAAGAACACCACACAACTGCCGGAGACCACAACAAGGCTCAACTGAGGAAAAGATTACCAAGAATGGCATTGAATGAAAGGTATACACGCAATATCTGATAATGGCATCAAATGAATGTGAACAATAGGACACCCAAGAAAGCATTGGATGAAAAGGAATCACAATATCCAAGAATGAATTGGATTTAAGTGAACAATATGATATCCAAGAAGGCATTGGATGAAAGAAAAAAAAACAATGTTCATGGGTGGTATTGGACGAAGTGGAATAAAAGTTGACACTCACGAATAGTATTGGATGACAACGAGAAACAACATCCATGGATGGTATTGGACGAAGCGAAATAAAAATTGACACCCACAGATAGTATTGGATGACAATGAGAAACAACGTCCATGGTTGGTATTGGAAGAAGCAGAATAAAAAATGACACACATGGATAGTATTGGATGCCAATGAGAAACAACGTCCATGGATGGTATTGGATGAAGCAGAATGAAAATTGACACCCATGTATAGTATATGATAACAATGAGAAACAACGCCATGGATGGTATTGGACAAAGCAGAATAAAAATTGATACCCATGGATAATATTGGATGACAATGAGAAAAATATCCAATCGTAGCTTTCGATAAAGGTAAAACAAGAGACATCCAATTAGGGATTTGGATGAGGATATACAAGAATAACATTGCTTTGAAATGACAAACATATCCAAGGATAACATTGGATGTAAGAGTGACAAACAAACACAAATCTGGAAGAGTATCAGATAGACAAGTTTATTTTTGAAAACATCATATAGACACAAAGGTATATGTTTGGTAGGTTCCAGGTAAGGTTGGACTTTGATAGAAACATGACATTTCGATGATAGACAAGTTTATTTTTGGAAAACATCAGTTAGACACAAAGGTATATGTTTGGTAGGTGCCAGGTAAGGTTGGACTTTGATAGAAACATGGCATGTCGAGGATGAAAATGAGGATGAAACACTCTTACAATGCATGGTATATGAATTTTGTTATGATGTATGATGTAATGTAAATGTTGACAACATGGTTTGACTCTTTTTGGGAGAAGATAAGATTGGAAGATTGATTCCTCAACACAAAGATCACTGCCATTCTGCTTGGGGACTGAAAAATGCTATTGTTGAACATATCTTTGTCACACTAGTAAACTATTCAAGTTTATAGTTCTTAGAGGAAGGATGTGGAGCTGGTTAAGGATTATTCAAGTGAATTTCCAAGATTGATTGACTAATGAGGATAAACTGATCATTGTTTCAGTTCTTGAAATGATTGTTGAGAAGGCTAGACTCAGTAGAGATCTCTCGGTTAACCAATTTTGAGAATAACTTGAGCTGAGCAACAAATCTTGGACAACAGGATCTGGAAGTAATGTGCCCTGATAGGATCACTGACTAAGTTTATTAACTATTTGAAAATTCCTTGCGAGGAAATCTAGTTCGCAAACAAAAGCGTTCATTTAAACATGGTAATTTTAATGCAAAGTTCATGCAATTTTAAAATAAAAAATTATTGTTGGAATGATATTATTGAAGTATTGCAAATGAAAGAGAAATCAAATGTATCAAAACAAATGATTGGCAACAAACTTAGGAGTCAGTTTATGCAACCTTGTTGTAGTATGCTTTCAAAATAAATATGGCCTTAATTAGGTCTTTTGAGGGTTGTAACGTGGCCTAGTTCACAATTTTTGAAACAAAGGATATAAGATCAAATTGTATTTGTACCCAACCCATTCTTCAGGATTATCTCCAGTTCTACATTTAACTAATTCAAATTATGCATTCAAGTTCCAAGAGATTTGGAATTGCACGGATGATGATGGCTCATAAGTTAAGGGATCAATTGGACGCATATCCCTTTGATCTTTAGCGTCTGAACACAAGTCGTATAACTTGCTCGTTCTAATGTTTGTCTTCCTTTAAAGAGATTACAAATCGTTTTTTCTTGAATATTTTCTTTATAAACAAAGGATTATATGTCGTAAAAGCACAAAGGATTTTTTTGGTGTCTGAGCGAATTATATGTCGTAAAAACAATTACAACCAACAAACAACTTTTATTCTGTTTCAGCGTGATCAAATCCTTTTTTATTTTTGAAAAACGAACAACTTTCTTACCGCCACAGTGCGATCAAATCCTTTTTATTTAAAACTAACCAACACACAAGATTTTTCTACCAAAAACTACATAGCTTTGAATACTTCATTGCACTAGGAGATATGTAGGAGCATGAGTAAAATCTTGTCAAGCAACCTAATGAAAAAAAATATTATTTTTCCCTATTGTTAATATTTCGTAATAATTAGGAGAAATCAAATACATTGTAGTTAACATTGTCTTTGGAAAAATTAACTAGAGGTAACCGTTTTTTAAAACACATGTGGTAGGGAGCTAATACATTCCCTACGCATAATCGACTATCGTACCTAAATTTTATTGTGATGACCATATTTTATTCTCTTAGGGTTTTATCAACGTTTCCCTTTTAAAAATAAACTTTGGTGTTGACTTCATTATTTTCAATCCTATTCGCACTCAAGTATTTTTTTACGTCGCAACAATGACAACTAAAAGGAGTCTTTGATGGATTCAAGCATAACAAGTAGCCAAAGATGCAAGCAAACAAAGTAAGACTTGATGATCACTGCAAACACCCTCTGACATCAACTTGAATAAATCTTAAGCCTCATCTTCAAGAAGAATTCGAGAAAGTGTTTATTTTATTTGTTTATCAGACAAAGTCTTGAAGCTTCAAACTGTGAAAGAGAAGAAGTATGAAAACTCGTCATTTCGTGTCTGAGCGAATTATATGTCGTAAAAGCACAAAGGATTTTTTTGGTAAAGTTATACAGTTGTATCTCTCTCTCTCTCTCTCACACACACACACGCGTGCGCGCACACGCACACACAAAAACAAATTTAAGCTCATTTTTGTTAAGAATATATTCCTAAAAATGTTTTGGAAAAGTGTCAATTGAATCGGGAACTGTCGGAAAGTTTTGGACAAAATTTTGTATTGTCCAATCGATTGGCACTTATATCCAATCGATTAGGTTAGTGCAAAAATTGTCCTTAAACGTTTATGATAGCATCTTAATCAAGGTAAACGACTTTATATCCTTTCTTTTCTTTTTAAACATCATAAATATTATTTTACACCTTCTAGTCGGTTGGAGTAAGGTACCAACCAATTGACACATTAATTTTGACCCAGAAAAAATTTCTTTTTTTTATCAACCTCTAACCTATAAATAAAGACTCTTCTCTCACGATTTCACATTCAAAATGACATCCTTATATTTATTGGTGTTATATAGTTAAGTCACGCTTAACGTCCATTAAAATAATTAATTAATATAGAAACTTTATTATTTCGAAAGCAACCATAATAAAGAGAAAAAAACGTATTGTTATTGAATAAACATAATATAAATTTTAGACTTAATACATGTTTATATTAGACTTAATACATGTTTTAGATCCTTAACTTAATTTAATATTCCGCTTTAGTCTCTTAACTAAAAAAATATTATAAGTTAATCATTTAACTTCACTTATGTTACTTTATTTGATGATTTCAGTCAATTTCTAACCAAAAAACTTTAAGTTCTGGTGATGTGACATGACAACAAGGTCATTGGTATAAATGTGAGTCAGCAAATGTAGATGTAGTTAAATACTGAAACACTATTTAAACTGCGGGATTCCCCCGAAAAAATAAAATCTCGCAGTTTAACATTGTATCAATTTTTAACTACATATGCTTACTCAAATTTGTATCAATGGCCTTGTTATCATATCATGTCACCAAAACTTAACGTTTTTTTTAACAAACATTGACAGAAATGACTAAATAAGATAACAGAAATAAAGTTAAGGAACTAACTTGTAATATTTTTTAATTGAGTGACTAAAGCGGGACATTAAGTTCAGTTAAGGGATTTGATGACTAATTATACCAAAAATTTTAACTTAATCATAAAACCATTGACTTCTCTAACATACACCAACATCATCTAAAACCTTACCATATCCCTTAACATAATGAGGATATGCACTAAAGGAGGAATTGATTAGGAGTGGGCTTACAAGGTTTACAACAACATTCATCATGCTTCAAAGGCTGTATAAACAAAACAATTTTAGAAGAATATTTTTATCAGAAGCGTCAAAAGAGGCTAAGGGATAAAAGGCGTGTGATATAATTCCCATGACATAATTTTGGAATGAAGTTCAATACTCTTTCAAGGTGATAAGGGTGAGTTGGCAACAGTTTTAAGAGTACTTGATAATGAGAAAATGATGGTAATGGATTACATATGAGGCAATGGAAATGGCAAAGAAAAGTATAGCAAAAGCTTTCAATGAAAATGAGAGTAAGAACTTTGATATTTTTTTCAATTGTAGATAATAAATGGGAGTATCAACATCATCATCCATTGCAAGCATGCAGATGGTCATTTCCTTATTCCACAACACTTCTCCGGTGACCTAAACATGGCCAAAGATACAGAATTGAGAAGCATTCAGATAGATGCAAAAGAGAATGATAAAGCTTTGCCTGATATTTTTATGTATCGAAAGGTGCAAGGTACATTTGGCATATCTTCTGCAAATAAAATGAAGGCAGGTATGACCCCTTATAAGTTTAAAATTATGATATAGATTCCTATTAAGAAAATAAGCAAGCTAGAACATCAAAAAGCTATAAGACTAGGTATTTGTGACGTACACCAAACTCTTATGGACCAATTTAATAACAATGTTTTACCTAATCCTATTCCCCTCGGTAATTCATGATTGTTATGAATGGAATATTAGAGGATAATTTGATTTTGAGAGAAAAGGATTTGACTAGAGAAGTTGTTGGCAATGCAAATGGGACTAATGAGACAACAAGAGTTAACAGACACCAATATAAACATGCTAGAATTATATCTAATGGAGATGAGGAGCTAGAGGTGGAAGAATAAGAGTTTGAATTAAGTGAAGAACAAGATAATATTAATGCGATGAAACTTAGAAATTAAGATGGGGTTGTCTCAGATATGATTTAGAAATTTCATTTTGTTTAGTTTTAAAACTTGGTTTAGTGATTTTATATACATTGTGTTTTTAGTCTTCACAAAGGCGGTCATCCTGCTATCCCCTATAGTATTTTGGAGGTATAGTGCCACTATGTGACATTAACAACCTAAGTTTTGTATTTTTGTGTACTCAGAAAACAATATCAATATTTTTTAAAAAGCTAAAAGTCAATTTCAGCATTCTGAAAATGCCACTGAAACTCACAACCTTCGTATAGTGATGGAAATGAATAAACATGAATATAATAGATTGGTGGCAGTGAGAAGAAAGTTTCTGTGACACTCATAAAGCCAAAAATGAAAACTGAAAATATTTTTCATTAAATACACATATAGCCAGTTTAACAACAAAATCTAAAGCATTTAACACTTACAGGAGTATTTGACTATTTATATATCAAAGGGATGGAAAATAAAATATGATAAAAGTTTGATGCTATCCTAAAAGAGAAAGAAAATGATTTGTCTACTTCATTATTAAAAAATAAAACAAGGGGTATAGAATATAAAGCATTTCAAAACCTGACAAACTCAAACCTCGTGTTTTCTCATTCGGGTTAACATGTTTTCCTATGTTCTAAACTTTTGACTGTCATTACTTCATATGGTGTATTGGTTACCCACTTCCATCAAGCTGTCCATGAGAAAGTAGGTGTGCCATGTATTGCTGTAACAAGTCCAACACATTGCAGTTAAAACAAAATATAATGAGCAGCATCAAATAATTTGAACTAGATTATAACAACCTGTGCAAAAGCATACTTTCTTTGAATAACTAAGATAAAAAATTCCTTGGACATATTGTCTATATCTTTGACATTCACTACTGGTTACATAAACCCTTTACAGACCGTAAAAAATGGAATACAATTTAAAGAAATTAAACAAACGTAGAAACGTGATTGAAATTATTGTTAAACTAAGGCAAATACTTACATTGTATTTGCCATAACTATTATTCTATTGTTTGTTATGGTTAGGACCTAAAAGAGTACATGTGACTATCCAGCAGGTATAACAGAATCTGTTGAGGCCCTCGGTTAGGACCTAAAAGAGTGTATGCCGATGATTATATGATATAAAGAGAATCATAGGTCTTTTAGCATGTTGCTAAAACTTAAACATGAGTTATATAAAAATCTGAAAGCATTTAACTTTTATGAGATTGGATATGAAATAGTATTCTAATTCAATATCTTCAAGGATTGAAATATGAAGTGGAAAAAAGTTCTTATTCTTGATTTAACAAAAGATAAAGAAAAGATATTGAAACTCACAGCATGATATGCGTATGGCGACTTCCCTTGACGCTCAAAGTGTTTTTCCATGACACAAAACTCAAATGCACCCCACTCTTCAGATTCAAAGCAGTTTCCAAGAGCAGCTTTGTATAACTGACAACAATTTTAAACACTACAATCATACTCGGAACTAAAATAACATCAAAATAAATTATACTTTTCAGATTCTATAACGAAAAAGACCTTGGCAGTGTCGGTTAAAAGCTCGGTACCAGCTGGGTATGATGCATAGTATTGATCGGCTCTAGAGTACCCAGCCCTAGTTCTGCAAAACCAAAATCACAATCGACACGCTACATATTACCACGAGAACCAATAAACAAAACCCAAATTCTAGTTATAACAATAAGAACAACTTTTTTGGCAATGTGCAACCCACGTATTGTTAACATAAGCATAGATGATAAGCGTGGTGAAGCCGTAGAACCCAGCAAAAGATACGGATCTTCGTAGCTTCTGAATCTTTAATATCTCTTTGAATTCATCATAGAGCCTCATGGATAATGATAAGAAGTTACCTTGAAAACTGAAGGAAGCAAACATTCAGTGAAACATTTATTCAAACAGTTGGTGTGCATAAAATGGGAAATTCAATTGGTATGTATTTGGGACTTAGACATGGGAATTTATTTGAGTGAAACGCATAAATAGATGTGTAGATATTATGAATTCGATGTAATCATATAAATTACTACGTATAAAGAAATTCAAAATTTTGAAACAAGTGTGAAACGAAAGAGAGGAAATATATGCTTTCATTGTTACTTTGGACACAAGAATAAGTGAGCGAGAGAGATAGAGAGAGATAGTACGGAACGACTCTGAAGATGGCGTTTGGGGGTCTGCCGTCGTCAGGGGAAGGTATCGGAGGAGCTCCGGCACTTAGTGTGTTTCGTTTTGAGAAGAGAGTGAGAATAGAGAAAATAGAGAAATCAAACAATTTAATTTTTTTAATATAGAGAAATTGAAAATTTTATTTTTCTTACTATAAGAGAAATTGAAGAATTAAAAAAAATGATGCACTCGAAATTAATTTTACATCAAATGATCCGACTATATTTTATTTATTTATCAGCCTTTGGTTCTTAAGAGAAAGAAGTCATAGTAATCCAGATATTGTTACGATGCCAATCAATCATTGTATTTGTTAATGCGTGAAACACTTTTAGTGAGGAGAGAAAAAATGAGAGAGAATGGAAATAAGAATTGATATTATTGAATTATGATTATAATGATACAAAAATGAATTAAAAGTGACTTGACTACTAAATAACAAATATAATAAACTATAATCTTAACTTTGGCTTGAGCTACACAACTTGGATTATACTCTTAACATACTTTTTATAATCCAAGTTGTTGAACACAAACTAATCATAGTCGATTTGAATTATTCCTAATTTCTTTCTCAAAGTTAGGAATTTGTCGATCTTTAGTCTTTTGGTGAAAATGTCGGGTAACTATGCTTCACTTGAGCAATGTCTTACTTCGAGTTCAAATCGATTTACCTTCTCCCTTAAGAAGTGAAATCTAGCTTTTATGTGTTTACTCATTCAATGCAAAATTGGATTCTTCGCAAGACTTATGGCTGATTTGTTGTCGATCTCTCGCACCAGAGGTTTCTTCATTTCAACCTCCATCTCTTCCAGCACATATTTGATCCAAATTTCTTAACACACAACATAGGATCTGCTATATATTTAGCCTCATATGATGATAATGCCACCACAAGTTGCTTTCTCGAGCACCATAAGATTTTGGCACCAAATACTTGAAACAAATAATTAGTTGTGCTTTTTTGATCTTCCTTATCTCCACACCAATCAACATCTGAATAACAAAGTAATCTCAGCTTTTTTACTTTTAGAATCTCGTGTAAATATAATTTCATAGTTTTTCAATCCTTTTATAACTCTGTGTCTCATACTTTTATGCCTTTTGATATTGTGCATAGCGACCTCTGGACTTCACCAATTCTTAGTTCAGAAGGTCATCGTTACTATGCGTTATTTCTTGACGATTACACAAATTTTTTATGGACATTTCTAATTCATACAAAACCTCAGGTTCATTCCATTTTTCTTCAATTTAGAACTCACATTGAAACACAATTTGAAAGAAAACTTAAATGTTTCCAATGTGACAACGGTAAAGAATATGATAACTCTATGTTTCATAAATTTTGTAAAAACAATTGAATGTCATTTAGATTTTCGTGTCCTCACACCTCCTCACAAAATGGAAAAGCTTAAAGGAAAATTTGTACCATAAACAACATCATTCGTACCCTTCTTGTCCATGCCTCTTTACCTCCATCAATGTGGCATCATGCACTACACATGGCAATTTACCTACATAATATTCTTCCAAATAAAAAGTTTTTCCTCCAATCACCCACTAAAATACTCTACCAAAAAGATCCAACCTATACTCACCTTCATGTCTTTGGATGTCTTTGATATTCTCTCATCCCTTCATCCTATAGGAATAAGTTACAAGCTCGATCTACACCTTGTGTCTTTTTAGGATATCCCTCAAATCATAGAGGATACAAATGTTATGATTTATCTAGCCGTAAAATATTTATTTCCCGGCATGTCATTTTTTATGAAACTAAGCTTCCATTTTCTAATATAAATGTTCCGACAATGGTTGGTCATAATTTTTTGGATGGCGACACACCCTTCCTTTCATCCTATTCCTATAGTGCTCCACCCTTTAACCATCAAAATTGTACTCCACCCCTAACTACACTAGTTCAAACAAACATTTATCAACCATCACCATCTTCCTTTAATTCGCCTCTGTCACCCTTCCACAATCACACCTCACCAACAATAGCATCAACCTCATCCACAACATCACCTCTAAACTCATCATTACCAACTATCGTCTCATCCCCATCCACTACATCACTTCCAACTCCACCCCCTTCATGACAAAAACCGCCCCTCTCCCCTCAAATGACAACCAGAGTCCAACACGGTATTGTCAAACCTCGTAAACTCTTCAATCTCCATACATCAACCTCAACCTACATATCCCCTCCTCTACCTATAAATCTCATTGATGCATTAAATGATCAAAATTGGAAAATGGCCATGAAAGACGAATATGATGCTCTTATTGAAAATAAGACGTGAGATTTAGTTCCTCGTCCGACTAATGCTAATGTTATTCGAAGTTTGTGGATTTTCAGGCATAAAAAGAAATCTGACGGTTCCTTTGAGAGATACAAAGCTCGCCTTGCAGGTAATGGTGCAAATCAACAAATCGGTGTTGATTGTGGTGACACATTCAGCCTGGTGGTCAAACCGGCTATCATTCGAACGGTTCTAAGTGTTGCTTTATCTAAATCATGGTGTTTTCATCAATTAGATGTTAAAAAAGCTTTCTTGCATAGGGAACCTTCATGAAACAGTATATATGCATCAACCTCCTGAATTTCGTAATTCACAATTTCCTGATCATGTATGTTTATTGAAGAAATCTCTATATGGTCTCAAACAAGCATCTCGCGCCTGGTACCAGCACTTTACTGACTATATAGCTACAATGGGTTTCTCTCACAGTATTTCAGACCATTCTCTTTTTATATATCATCATGGAAATGACATAGCTTATATTCTTCTGTATGTAGATGACATTATTCTTGATGTATCATCTGACACTCTTAGAGAATCTATTATGGCACAACTGGGTTCCGAATTCTCCATGAAGGATCTGGAGCCTCTAAGTTATTTTCTGGGTATTTCTGTCACCCGACATCCTGAAGGCCTTTTCTTTCTCAAAAGAAATATGCAGAAGAAATTATCGAACGAGCCGGTACGTCCTCCTACAAACCATCTTCCACGCCAGTTGACACAAAGGTGAAACTTAGTGGTTCGTCTGGTAACCCTTACCATGATCCAACCGAATATCTTAGCCTTACCAAAGCATTACAATACTTGACGTTCACTCGACCAGACATCTCATATGCAGTCCAGCAGGTGTGTTTATTTATGCATGATCCAAAAATTCAACACATGTCTGCCTTGAAACACATTTGATACATTAATGGCACCATAGATTTCAACCTCCATTTGTACCCTTCATTCGTCGACAAACTCATTTCTTACACGGATGCATATTGGGTAGGTTGTCTAGACACAAGAAGATCTACCTCCAGCTATTGTGTTTATCTCGGTGACAATTTAATCTCTTGGTCTGTAAAACGCCAACATACCTTGTCTCGTTCAAGTGTCGAAGCTGAATACAGAGGTGTAGCTAATGTTGTGTTTGAATCATGTTGGTTACGCAACTTACTCCTGAAACTATGTTGTCCTGTCACAAAAGCTACTCTGGTATATTGTGACAACATCAACGCAATTTATCTTTCAGACAATCATGTTCAACATCAACGCACCAAACATATTGAAATGGATATACATTTCGTGCGTGAGAAAGTTGCTTGCGGTCAAGTACGTGTTTTTCACATTCCCTCATGTTTTCAGATAGCTGACATCTTCACAAAGTGACTTCCGTTGCAACTCTTTGATGACTTTCGTGATAGTACGTCTCAACATTCGTTCACCTCCAGTTTCGACTACGGGAGTATATTAGATATGTAAATATAGAAAGTTTATTATTAGTATTAATTACAAATGATTAATAGAATCATAACCATATAATTGTATTGTGTATATAAATGACTATCATATCAATGAAAAGGCGCGACCTAAATTATCTTACAATTAGCGATATTATTTAGGAACTCTTATGTTGAGTTTGTTAGGAGACAGACAAATGAAGTTGTTCACGGCACGAGTGGCTCCATCTCTTGCTAGTGTCCACAATTTTTATGATATACCTACATGTATTCAAAATTTAATTATTAATGAAATGCGTTAAACTTTTACTATAAAAAAATAATAATATCAACCTTTAGTCTTTGTTATGATTGGTTAATTAACCATAGTTAGTCCATCATTTAGATTTTCTGTCACAACTAACCATAAGTATTGACTTTGTACATATTCCTTAATCGAGATAAACGATAACCAGACTTGCATTTCAGTAATTTATAGAATATAGATCCCAAATATTATTTTACTAAATAAAATTTTGGATGCTGGTCAGCACGAGTCTCATTCGTTGAAAGCTCAAAGTCTCTTGCAAATAATACAAAAATATTGAACTTAAAAAATTGCAAGAAAAAAGTCGTATGGCTTACCACAAATTTGAATATTTTTGTATTATGATCAAGCACATGATAATGTACGTCACATGCATCATAGTAATTCGAATATACTTTCATCAACCAGCCTTAATTAAATAGAACGTGGAGATTAGATGCTAGTACACTAGAGCACGTGCATGCCGTGCATCGGCTCGTGCAGTAAGTTTGAGGTGTATTGCACTTTATTCTCCCTAGTTGCAACTCTTCACCGTCATTTTACACTCACAAGATCTTAGATGCCACGTTGCAGACATACGCTTGCATGCGCACTTAACAAATTCACAACCGACTTATAGTAATATGAATATTTAAAAACTGTAAGATGCTTACATAGGGGATATATGCATTGATGGTTATATATAATTAATGTTTTTATAAGAAACTTGATAATAAAGTGTTTTCAATTTCAACAATATGTTAGCAATATCACCTCCTCCTTTGTTTTCATCAATTGGATGGCCCTTTGAAGAGTCCATAAGCCATAACCAGAATCAAAATCACTTCTTCAAAAACACTTCTGATCAATTATTTCACTTTCCTCATCAACTTGACCCCGAAAATACTCCAACTGATCCATCTCAGGCCACAAGTGGCGACCTTGGCATGGTGAAGAAGCTTGTTCATAACGCTAGCGAACGCGATCGCCGCAAGAAGATCAATAATTTGTATTCTTCACTTCGTTCACTTCTTCCTTTGTCAGATCAAATGGTACGTACTTCAATATTTCCTCTCTCTTTGGAAACTCTTTATTAACGGTATTGATTTCATATGCTGCAGAAGAAGTTGAGCATTCCATTAACAATTTCAAGAGTCTTGAAATACATACCGGAGTTACAGAAACATGTGGAAGGACTGATTAAGAGAAAGGAAGAGATCTTATTCAAACTTTCGCCGAAACTAGATCATGAGGTGAAGAATCATAGTTACAATTCTGGTTTTGTGGTTTCAAGTTGTAGGCTCAATGATAGTGAAGTTAGTATTCAGATTTCATGTTACAGTAATGTCCACAATGTTCCACTATCTGAGATATTGCTATATTTAGAAAATGATGGTTTTTTGCTTCTAAATGTTTCTTCCTCTGAGACATTTGGAGGGAGAGTCTTCTATAATTTGCATTATCAGGTGGATGAATCAAAGAGATTAGAATCAGATATTCTAAATGAGAAGCTGTTATCAATAATGGAGAAGTAGAGGAAGTTTCATGTCAATAAAAATTAGTTACATGGGCTTTCATTTTTGATGATCAAATGAACTCATATGTCCATTTTATATGATGTATGAAAAATTGTGTATTATTATTAGCTCATATTGTCATTCTATTAGCTCATATTATCCAATTTTTTGTGGTGGGTAATGAAATTGTCCCTTCAATATTAATTAGTATTCTATATAATTTATATATTTTTACTTTAATGTTGGTTGAAATCTTGAATCTTCTTGAACCTGGTAGAGGTGAGAAAAGATAATGGTTGATACCTCCTTCTTTTCTTGAACAATATATTATAAGCCCCTATTTTCGTTTTTCTTCTTTTGGTAAAATGAATATAAAAATAATAGGAAATTATGAACTCATCAATTAAACAACAGTTATGTAATGAGATAATACAAAAAAAAAAAAAAAAAAAAAAAAAAAAAAAAAAAAAAACATAATAAAAGAGTAAAAACATAACAAGGAATAATAGAAAAACAACCGAGCAATAAACCACAAACAATAAAACTAAAAATTCAGAAAAACCTCTTGCGAGGCACTAGAGAAAAAGTCAGTCTTTGAATTTCACCCCGATAAGAGATTCAACCAAAATAATTTCTTAATACACCTAAAGGTTTTTTAGGTATAGCTCGAAATTCTTTTTTTGTCTCCAATTTTCGGATATGTATATCCGGACCCACAATTTTAAAAAAAAAATTGATTTATTTCAGATGTGCATATCAGAAATATTATCGGATTTGTAGATCATGAAAAATATCAGAACTTTATTTTTTTTTAATATTGAGTATGTCATGTGGTTGTTGTCTTTATGGAAGAACAATCCAAATGAAGATTGCTGTAAATGGCCGAAAATTCGTTGCAATAAACAAATTGGTTATGTTCAAAAGGCTTGATCTTAATCTAAATCTTTCACATATATACATATTTTTTCAGTGCTAACATCAATTCTTCAATTAGTGAGTTACAACATCTAAAATATTTAGACCTTATTTGTATAATGGTAACATTCAAATTCCAGAATTCATTGGCCCCTTTGGTAACATTCAAATCCTTAGCTGGAATGAAGTTTTTGGAGCAATTCTTTTTCAACTCACCTAAGTTGAATGGTTATCAAATCTATGGTTATCATCTGTAATAACAACTCCATATGTATTGGAAATTCATCCTCCTTACAAACTCTATGGAAATTCAACGTTCATTCACTTTTTATTCATATGTCTTTTTAATGCACTAATAACATAGTCAATTTTGTTTGAAAAATGTATCAGTAAAATATTCTGATTTGCAGATACTGGAAAGTTCCGAATGTGCATGTAACACCCTTCTACCCCATCACAGATTAAGCAATTTAAAATTATTTATCAGAGTAAAACTCATATAAAAGGGCATCACATTTACTTCTAAAACTAAAAGTTCAAAACATCACATAGAGTCTTATCCTGTAACACGGGTTCATAAAATCATAAACAACATCATAATTCTTTTCTCAATAAATATGCAGCGGAAAACCAATAAGTCATAATATCTTCTTTATAAAGCAAAACTCAAGTATTATCTCAAACACCATTTTATCAAAATACTTAAAACAAAAATTAACATCTTAATCCAATTAAAACATAAACATTCAAACGAAACACATCCCGATTTTACTGGACACAGAGCAGGACTCCACTTCTAACTAACTCGACGACTCACTATCTCCGAGTTAAGCACGCACCGAGCTAACCTTGATTATCTGCAGGATGGCATAATAGACCATCACCAGAAGGCAGACAGGGTGAGTAAATTCACATTCCATAATATAATATAGAAATAAGAATTCAAATGCAACAACAACAATTCATTTACAACTCATTTATACATATCATCATCATCATGTCATAGAAATATTCATCATGCTCATTTAGAACATATCATCAAATACAACTTATCATTACACAAAACATCAATGCATTCATGCTATGTCATTTAGAATGAAATGCAACCTCTTAAATATGCATGTGGTACCGAAACATCTTCATGTGATGGACACTGGGCCATCAACCCTCCCCTGAGGGAGCACATCATAAACATCATATCACTTCAATCTACACAATGGGATTGAAGCTACCAATGGACCGAAGTCCCCTCATAAAATCAATGCCATGAATACAAGACGCAATATACATACATCATCCTCAAAACATCATAAAATTGCATTCGCATTCATTATCAACAATCATTACTCATACTCATTCATAACATCATGTACATACTCATTGAACATCATACAACGAATGTGTCCTACATTGTAACTCTACGTCATATAATCATACCTCTTACTCAAGGAAATTAATTTAATTTTTCACATCTCAATTAAATACTAATCTCACTCACATTTCACAACTCATAAAATCAAGGTAAATCTCTACACATCATATAATACTAATCCTACTCATTTAGTCCTTAAAACATATCATGAGATAAATCTACAACATCATGGCATCCAAGAACATATCACCTCAAAACAGTTTTCAAAACAAAGACATTTTTCCAAGTTTTTCAGGGCTCGTTGAGCGCCCAACTCTCTGACTCTTATCGCTAAGAGAGTTGTAGCTCGCTAAGTGAGTTGTAGCTAGCTAAGTGAGCTTCACGATTCTGCAGAATTTTTCTGCGATTTCAGCCTTCTCCCTTCTGCGACAAAACCCCTCCAAAACCCACAATTCAACAATATTACACCAGAAAACCTCATTAACATCAACATTCATCATAATAACATAATTTACATCATATACATCATTGTATTCATCTAATTCATCATGAAATCATCATCAATAACACAAAATCATAAAATCAAAACCATATTCCCTAACTACACCACAAAACCCCCAATTTCATTCCCACATTATATTATCGAAAGGAAAATACTCCCTATACCTTAATTTCGTAAACTTTCGATAAATTCTTTGCAATTTCTCTCTAACCTTCAAGCCCTAGCTTCTCTTCCTCTCCAGAGCTCTTTTCCCCAAAAGCACGATCGTTTCAAATGATCGTTCTTTCCAACTTTTTCCTCTTTTGTCACTCTTCGCCCTAGGACCCCTTTTAGTATTTCCTCATAAAACCCTCATTTATCCTCAACCAAAAGACCACAATGCCCTCATCCTCTAATTCCTTTTTATTTTATTTAATTAATCTCAATTAATAAGCTAAACCTCATAAACTTAATTATTCTAATATTATTAAAATAATAAGCTACCCTCAAAACTTCACAAAACATCAAATAACCTCATAATCATCAAAATTCACAAGAAAACGCATCAATATAATAAAAATTGATTTTGGGGTGTTACAACTCTCCCCCACTTAAGAATTTTCGTCCTCGAAAATGTACCTGAAGCAAACAGAATCGGATACGACTCTTTCATTTGATCCTCTCGCTCCCAAGTCCAACTATCACCAGTTGGTCCATCCCACAATACCTTCACTAAGGCAATATCTTTACCTCTTAATCGCTTCATTTCTCTGCCATCTATTCGCACTGACGAAACCTCTACAGTCAAATTATCTCTTACTCGAACATCATACATATGAATCATGTAACGCCCCGATTCGATAATTCCCATTGTGTTGGAGTCTTTTATTTTAATTGAGTAATTATTATTTTGTTTGTGAAATTAATATGATGATATTTGATGTTGAGGAATTAATGTGATATATTGTGTTGTGAGATTTTACCGTTTCGAGAGTTTCCGGGTAAAATTGATTAAAAGGCTATTTTAGGTATTTGTTAATTAGTGATAAGTTAGAATTAGTAGAATTGATATTTTGTGAGAAAATGATATTTGGTTGGAAAGAAATAGAATTAATAAGAGTAAGAATAGAAATAGAAAGAAAATAGTATAAGTTATGAGAAAAGGAAAGATAGAAAGAAAAAGAGAAGAAAGAAAGAGGAGAGAAAGAGGAAAGAAGAGAAAAGAGAGAAAAGTTGGAAAAGCTTCAAGATTGCTCCAAGGAATCGGAATAATCGGGTAAGGGTGATAAGCATTGTTATCTTAATATAGTGTATGATTATGTATGGCTTTGATTGGTTGAGTTTTGGTTTTGATGAGAGTTAGAGAAGATGAATAGTTAGGGTTTGAGAGAAAATGGGAGAAATTGGTGGATTAATCAGTTAGAACTTGATATAATCGAAGTATGATGTTAGATACATGCTATTGATCATGTTTGTATGAGTTTAGAGAGGTTTTGGAGTGATTAGGTTGGACTGTTCGCAGCTGGTGTGTTGTTGAAATCGCAGTGTTCGCTCAGCGAGCTACACCTCGCTCAGCGAAAGTTCCAGGGCGATTTTCGCTCAGCGAGCAAGAGGGCGCTCAGCGAGCCTGTAGGTTTTTGAGGGATTATGTGTTTTAATTCGTAGCTTGAGTTTCGGGTATTCGTTTTTAGCGATCCTTATATCGATTTGAAGCTAAAAACATGTAGAATTTATTGATGCTAAAATATGTCATTTTTAGCCGATTTTTTCCCGACTTTTCCGATAAAACGTAAATGAGTTAATTATGGAAATGTGGGTTTGTTATAATGTTGTGGCCATTGGGCAAGTGATTACTATGCTTAAATTGTATGCATATGCATGTTAATGGTATGTGTTGAGTGCATAATTATGTTGTGAATAATGTATGCATTTTCAAGGATGTTTTGTGTCATTTTTCATGTAAGCATCATGTCTGCATTCTTGTGGGTTCCTTGTGAATCCGTTGTAGCGTCGTGTGCTCATGTGGAGTGTGAGCGATGACTACAACACGATTGTGTGCCCATATCAGATTGTCTGCCCGTGTGGGATGTGAGCAATCCATAAACATCGTGTGCCCATGTGGGGTGTGAGCGATGGGTGATGAAGTTCACATTGATCGTGTGCCCATGTGGGGTGTGAGCGATTGGATTGTGTGCCCGTGTGGGGTGTGAGCAATCCATAAACATCGTGTGTTCATGTGGAGTGTGAGTGATGGGTGATTAAGTTCACATTGATCGTGTGCCCATGTGGGGTGTGGGCGATCGGATTGTGTGCCCGTGTGGGGTGTGAGCAATCCTGAAACATTGTGTGCCCATGTGGGGTGTGAGCAATGGGGGACATTGTATGCCCTACGTGGAGTTACTTTAGGTAACGAGCGATGATTCTATGTGGTTCCTGAGTGAACTTGCTGAATGTTGAGTCGGTACCGCATTGCATCTGCATAGAGTCGTATGTCGGTCTCTATGAGTTGCATTTTATACATTGTATGTATATGCTGAAATAAACATGACTGTGCATATGTTTATTTGGAATGTTGTGAAATGATTGGTATGTGTGAAGGGCATACTTGCGGATATATATATATATATATATATATATATATATATATATATATATATATATATATATATATATATATATATATATATATATATATATATATATATATGCATGTTTGATATGTGTATATGTATGTGATTTATACATTGAATGTATATGTATGATTTAAACATAACTTGTCGTATGTTTATGCGGAATGAATGTAAATGAAGAATAGACATAAATAATATAAGATTTATGTGTATTGGTAATTTGTGAATGATTGTACATGTTGATTGGTAAATGAAGATACATTGCGATGTATGTGTGTTATGTGAACATGATTGATATATGATTTGTGTTATGTGAATGAAATGGTGATAAGTATGCGTATAAGTATGTTTTATGTTGTGTATGAATGATATGTTGTGGTGAGAATATGTTGATGTATATGTTATATGTTGATATATATGATTATATGCAATGTTATTATGATAATGTTTCTCACCCTTCTGATGTTTTCTGATGCTCTACGAGGCATTGCAGATTAGGTGTGCCGGAGTCGTTTTTGTGAAGCTTGTCTTCATATCTTTTGGTCGGTCGGCTCTGATATGTAGCACCGGGTAGTTAGGTGGTCTTGTGCCTTTTTGGGGATACATTTGTATATGTATTCGTTGTGGACATGTTTTGTATAACATGATATATTTGTACGCTTCTAACTTGTAGATATATTTTGATAAATATATAAGTTGAAGTTGTTGATGATTTAAGTTTTCCGCTGTGCAATTTATAATTGAGATATGGGTGTGAGGATTGAAATTCCTATGTGAATAGCTACCCCATTGTTGCATATCTGTTTGAGCAGGTGTTGTATGTTTTAATTTCACATAATGTGGCATGCTCCTTTTTATGCTTGATTTAAATTATACTCTGACGAAATTTTATCTATGCCTAAATGATTTAATGTATTATTTGGGGGTATAGAAAGGGGGTGTTACAAATCACATGCAATGGATCTGCAATATACTTCCTCAACTGGGACACATGAAACACATAATGAAAATTCGTAAGTGATGGTGGTAATGCAATCCTATATGCCACCTCTTCGACCCTCTGTGAAATCTGATATGGTCCAATGAAATACGGAGTGAGCTTTCAGGACTTCAGAGCTTGCCTGACACCTGTCACTGGAGTAACCCTCAAGAACACATTATCTTCTTCTCGAAATTCAAGTGCTTTCCTCCTCTTATAATGATAACTTTTTTGCCGACTTTGAGAAGTCTTCATTCTCTCTTGAATCATCTTAATATTTTCTGATGTCTCTTGCACAATCTCAAGTCCGAGCACAGCACTCTCGCCTGACTCATACCAACACAATGGAGTCCTACACCGCCTCCCATACAATGCTTCATACGGAGCCAAACCAATACTCGCATGAAAACTATTGTTATAAGTAAACTCAATCAACGGAAAATGACTACCTCCATGATCCAACACATAAGCCTCAACAAATCCTCTAAGGATTGGATAGTCTGTTATGTCTGACCGTCCGTCTGTGGATGATAAGCAGAACTCATCCTCAACTTAGTTCCCAAAGCATGTTATAAACTCTTCAAAAATCTCGATGTAAATCGCGGATCTCTATCTGACACAATACTAGACGGTATTCCACGTAACTTCACAATCTCATCAATATACATCTCTACTAGTTTCGACATGGAATGATTAATCTTCATCGGCAAGAAATGCACCGACTTAGTTAATCGATCAACAATTACCCAGATGGAATCATTTCCCTTCATCGTCTTCGGAAAACCTGTTACAAAATCCATAGAAATGCTATCTCATTTCCATTCTGGAATACTCAATGGTTGAATCATACCTAAAGGCTTTTGATGTTCAACCTTCGATTTCTGGAAAACCAAACACACATACACAAACTCCGCAACATATCTCTTCATATCCAACCACCAAAACAGATTTTGCAAGTCATAATACATCTTAGTCGCACCAGGATGAATACTCAACCTACTTCGATGCCCTTCCTCTAGAATACTCTTCTTCAATTATGGAATATCAGGTACACACACTCGATCTTGAAACCTCATCATACCATTATCATTAATACAGAACTCTCCTCTGTCACCTTGGGTAATCAAATTCATCTGATCAACCAACTTCAAATATGATTGTTGTCCTAAACGGATCTCTTCCATAATATTTGATCTTACCTGATCAAGAGGGCCTTCCAGCAATTGGGTGCAACAGCAAGTAGATGGAATGGAGGGGGTGTACCTGCAAGGCGCTCCGATGCCAAAGTTAATAGAGGTACAACAAATAGGTAAGTTTAGAAGAATGGATTCAGAATACCTGACCCTTTAGTGAAAAAGGGTATTTATAGAGAGCCCCAGCTTTGGGCCAAGGTCCTTCCTTGGATTGGATCAGCTAGGCCCAAGGAAGAACTGCCAAAGAACGCGTGGGAAGCGTTAAGACCTAGCTAAGTGGTCTGGTCCTTAGTTCAACTGCCCCTATCTTCCAGGAGATAATGGGGGACAGTTAGGTGATGTGGCAATTGAACTTACTGACATGTTCTTTTCCCGTTCTAAATACGTGCCCGTCATCTAGGACATGTGCCCGACCGTTAAGCGCCCCTGCCCGTCTACAAGATGTACTTGCCCGAGCACATGGGCCTCTACTCGACGTATTGGGTTGTAGCCCAATACAGTCTGGAGGCCTAGTCCGGAACAGGAGCCCCCCAAGTCGAGTCTCCGAGTCGGAGCGATGAATTAGAACATAGACGGACGTAGGTGTGCTGAAGAAGGAGACGAGCATGTACTCGCACGTACTGTTGAGTCTGTCGGGCATGTGGTGTTCCACAGAGTCGAGGATGCTCTTTATAGTCGGGGAGATTTGCAGTTGCTCGGCGTCGTTCAGGATTCTTGTGGACTGACGTGTTCCAGCATTAATGGTGCGTCGCCTCGTTTCCTGTGCAAAAGGCGGTGTAGGGTCTAGGTAATGATTACCTAGCGCGTCCGTCCACGCGCTTGTGGCTATATAAAGGAGGTGGTCAACTTCATTTGGACTTTTTCGCTCTGACGTTTTACCGGAAGCTCTGAGAAGAATCCTCTCTCCGCCCGTCTCCACCGTCTGCACCGCCGCTCTCTGCCCGCGCACCACCGTCTTCTCCTCGTCTCCAATATGTCAGGTAACACTTTAAATTCCCTATTTTGCATGCTTTTCCATTTGGTAGATAGAAAAAATGCCCGATATGTTTGTGTGGAGTAAGTAAACTTTAGTGTAGAGTAGATAAACTTGGGTTTAAGGACAATTTTTTAGGTTTTAGGTATGAATGTCCCGGGAAGGATTAGAATATCACGGGCAAAAATTTCATAAGCACTTGAATAAACCGGGCAAAACTATCATGTCACGGGCGTGAAATTCATATGCTTATGAATATACCGGGCAAGTTTAGCATGTCATGGGCGTAGAATTCATATGCGTATGAATATACGGGGCAAGGTCAGTATGCCATGGGCGTAGAGTTTATATCTGTATGAAATTGTAGGTCGGATCTTTATGTGCTTGAATGCGTGCAGGGGTTGCCCCTTCGTCGGTCTAGGCTAGTTTAGTCGGATTTTGGGCGTTTTAGCTTTTCGCCCTTTCACTTGACTTGCGGTGGAAGGGTGGATTTGATGCGATATCGAATTCACTTTTTCTGTCTGCGTTTCAGGTACGACTGAGCATCAGCAGGTCGGGGAAGGGAACGCCGAACATTATCAAGCTAATGGAGGGGAGGTCGCGCATCGGAACCCCAAGGAAAGGAATGTCGAGGAGGACAACGAGCATGTTTCATCGTCCGGGCGTAATGACTTATCGTGGGTCGCGGACGAACCGCTGGAAGATGAATCGTACTTCGCAGATGAGACGACCATTGCATACGCCATGGTGGAAGATATCAGCCCCGATGACCCTGCGAATTGGCAATGCCTTGCTCCTAAGGAGGTAGATCGGATATGTCACCGCTTCCCGGGGAAGCAATTTGCTATGTACGAATTTTCCTTCCGAGAAGCGAGGGTCAGGCTGCCTTTCAACTCTTTTCAGATGGGGGTTTTCAGGTGGCTCAGACTGGCACCGTCACAACTGCATCTGAATGCCATCGCTTTTGTCCGGGCGTTCGAGTTAGTCTGTCATTTTCTAGGCGTTGGGTGCACTTTGCCCCTCTTTTTCCACATCTTCCACCTGCAACGGTCTAGTGCCCGGGGACGTCACAGCTGGGTATATCTGAAGCAGCCAGTGAGGTTATTCAAGACCTATGTGGATTCTGCCCGGCATTTTAAGGGGCGGTGGTATACGGTGAAGCCGATCACACGCTCTTCCCTAAACTCCCTTTACTATTACAAACAAAATGCCGCTAGGGAGGAAAAACTTATGTCGAGGATCCCCTTGAGGTGGTAGTCCGACCACTTCAATTTCTCGACCAGTCACTACCGGGTAAAATTCTCGAGCATGGGGGTCGAGGATAGGCTGGCCTACAAGAGGCTGGTGGAGTATGTACAAAGTTTCAACTTGGCGGTTTAGGTTGACCGGAAAGGTGATCCCTGTGTTGACGAGGCTGGGATGCCGATTTATGAAACCCGTCTTATAAACATGAGGGCTCTGCTCGAGTGTGATACGGACGAGGAGGCATTGGAGTTACTGCGTAGGTTTTCTTTCTTTACTTTCCTTTCTTGGTCTTGTGTCCGTCCAACTAACCTTTGTTTTTGTTTTGTATGAACTATGCCCTCTCATCGTGAACGGGTTCTGAAGCTGGCGAACCAAGTTGGGGCCCCGGATAGGGTCCCTAAAAAGAAAGTGACACCCCGTGTCCAGGAGGTGGCCACTGAGCTCGGGGCAGGTACCTCGGGTACTGCTAGCCCGATGTCCAACTCCCCTCAGCCCGCTCAACAAACCTCTCCGATCCAGATACGAGATAGTCTCCCTCCTTCCACCTCTCCTTTGCTCAAGCGGAAGCGTCTGGATGGGACTATTGCCCGGTCTGCTGCCGTGGGGGGCAATGATTTCGACGCTCCTGGAAGTTATATGTTGCCCCCTTGCTATCTGGAGCAGGAGTTTTTTAAGGCCGAAGGTTCCGTCGTGGTGGCGGCTCCCGAGGCAAAGGCCATTCTGAGCCAGGATGCCGATGCCCGGCGAAGAGACCTATCAGGGGATCTGGCCGCCGTCATCCGGGTGATGGAGACTGCCATGGTCCTGTCTGAGACTGCTGTTTCCACGGCTTCTTTAGAGGATGCTCTCCTGGCTTCCCGGACCGAGAAGGATAGATTGTCTAAGGATCTATCTGACTATAAGGAAGAGCACCAATTGCAGGAGGGGCTGAAGAAGGAGCTGGAGGAACTGAAGCTCGAACGGGACACGCTGAAGGCCGAGAAGGAAAGCCTGGAGGATCAAGCTGCGGGGCACAAGAAGGTGGATGAGGAAAACGTGCAGCTCCGTGCTCAGATGGCTCTGCTCGAGGGTACAATCCGCCCTCGGGATGATGAGACTGAGGATGAGCTTGCCCTTCGTACCCGGGGCGAGTTGGTCGGACATATTCGCGCACTCAACAAAGACCTGGTCGTAATGTTCAAGGAGGGATTCGACAACGCCACCGAGCAGCTGAAGGTGTTGAATCCTGGGCTGGTGACTGAGGGGTCGCCCCACAACTACTGTGTGGCTGACGGAGAAATCGTGTGCCCCTTCGAAGCTGAGGAGGAACTGGAGGATGTGGGGGAGGATGGTCGTGAAGTGTAACTCTGGGCAGAGTCTTTAGAAATTTTTGTTGTTATTTTGTAGGGCCTGCGTGCCTATATGTAATGTTATTTAGTTTGTTCTATTTATTTGTGTTTGAACTGTTTGTGCTTGACAACGTGGGTCTTGTTGGTTTTTCTATATTTATTTTTGAACTGTTTGTGCTCGACAATGTTGGTCTCGTTGATTTAGGGAACCGACAAGGTGGCGAGCGTTGTGCTCGCCTCAAATCGAGGTAGAGTTTGCAATTGGAGAACTCTGACCTCAGGGCTTGGGCTTTCCCGTCGTGAGCTGGGTGCCTTGCCAACGTGGTACTGCGACATTGGGGCTCGTTTGAGGTGCCCAGCATCGGGGAGGGTTGTGTTCGCCTCTGAGGGGCGCAGATTCTCCCTTTTATTTTGGTGGTGAAGAGCGTGGTCGTACCTCCCATGTCTCCCCGGGTTATATTTAGTTATAATATTGTCTAAGTTTTTCTACGTTCCATGGTCGAGCGAGTTCTTCACCTTGTAGGTTTTCCAGATAGTAGGCCCCGTTTCTCGTCTTGTCGCGGACGCGGTAGGGGCCTTCCCAGTTGGCGACCAGTTTGACCTCTCTTGGGTTTTTTTGGTTTCTTCTGAGGACCAGGCTGCCCACCTGGAACTCCCTTCTTATGACCTTCGCGTCGTGGCGTAAGGCTATTTTTTGTTTGAGGGATGTTTCCCTAAGAGCCGCTTCGGAGCGGATCTCGTCGACGAGATTCAGCTCGGCTCGGAGTGCCTCGTCGTTTATCTCTTCGTCGAGGGGATCTTCTACGCGTCTCATCGGCTCTCGTATTTCCATCGGGATGACTGCTTCGGTGCCGTATGTTAGTCTGAACGGGGTGTCCCTGGTCGTGGAGTGTGGCGTTGTGCGGTATGCCCACAGGACGCTGTGTAGTTCCTCGACCCATGCCCTCTTTGCCTCGCCGAGTCTGCGCTTTAGTCCGCGCAGGATTACCCTGTTGGGCGCCTCCGCTTGTCCGTTGGTTTGAGGGTGCTCGATGGACGTGAAGTGTTGTTTAGTGCCTAAGCTAGCCACGAAGTCCTGAAATCCTCCATCCGTGAATTGCGTTCCGTTGTCCGTGATGAGGACCTGGGGTATGCTGAACCGAGCGAGGATGTTTCGTTTGAAAAATCGAAGGATGTTCTGCGCCATTATTTTGGACAGTACTTCTGCTTCGATCCCCTACAATGAGGTATTTGTTTTGGTAAGAACCAGTTACAAATGGGTCGAGGATGTCCATGCCCCACCATGCGAAGGGCCAATGGGAGGAGAGCGTTTTTAGCTCGTTGGGAGGTGTGAGATGCATGTCGGCGTGCCGTTGGCATTTGTCGCATTTTTTGACGTGCTCTTTGGAGTCGTGTTGCATAGTCGGCCAATAGTAGCCTGCTCGGAGAGCCTTGCGCACCAGCGACCTTCTGCCGGGATGTTGAGCGTTGATTCCTCGGTGCATTTCTCCTAATATGCCGGGGACTTTCTCCTCCTCGACGCATTTGAGCAAGGGGATGGAGAGTCCCCTACGGTAGAGTTTCCCTTCGAGGAGGACGTATGAGCACTGTAAACACCCCAAATTTGTCCTCACTAAGTTCACACTGTAACACGGTGGGAGAACTGACTTTAGTTATGTTGCGGATAGCAAGAGTCGCCACCGACTTTTATTTTATCCAAAAGAAAGGCATAAAAGAACAGGAAAGACCTTTGAAAAGATTTTTGGGTCCGGGGGGTAGGTTATGTAAAGGGAAGGTGTTAGCACCCTTTACATCCATGGTTATCCATGGGCTCTTAGTTACTTAGCTCACTTTGAATTGTTTTTGAAAATGTGAAGTGTGTGAATAGAAATTTTCATAAGAGTTTGATAATGATCCATGTACGGATGCGTAAAAAACTTGTGTTTGAAAATTGTTTGAAATTTGTAAAGTGTTTGAAAAGTTTTGAATGAAGTGAGCAAGCAACTATGAGGTACCTACCCTAAAGTTTAAGTCTTTCTGTTCTTTATCCTTTAAGTGGTAAGACTATCCCTATTATTAAGGAATAGGTAGTCATTACCTTGGATGTAAGGGACATATGAGGGACATCTGTTTTATGAAGGCAACTGTGGGGTGTATTAAGCACTTAGGAGGGACTGTCATCATTATTCGAAAAGGGACTTGATCTTTAAAGGCAACCATTAAGGGACTTGATGACTTTATTTTGAAGGGACTTGCTTTATACACCCCACTTGACCTTTTTGAATAGGCAACAATAAGAGGCAACCCTAGAAAGTGAGATGGCGATTAAAAATCGACTTACGTGTGTGAGTGTTTAATTTTATTTATCTTTAATTAAAATGATCTAAATTTGATTTTAAATATAAATACATGTTTACACTCCCTAAATTACTAACCATAACATAAAAAATTGAATAAATTAAATATTTACAAAAATTACACCAAGGAGCAATTACAATAATTATAATAAGCAATTAAAATAAATAGCAAATAAATGAATATAAATATTAAGCAAAAATAAATAAATAGGCAATAAATATAATAGGGGTTAGTAATAATAATAATAAAAAATTAAATAAGGTTAGTGAAATAATAATAAAATAAATGGATTAGTAATAATAATAAGCAAAATAAATAATGAATAAGAATTAGAAATTATTAAGGAAATAAGAGCAATTTAATTATAAAAATTTAAAATTATAAATTATAAACATAAAAATTTTACAACTACAATATTAGCATAAATTTAATTATTTTTTAATCATATATATTTTTTAAAAGAATAAAATTTGGATTATGAACAAAATTATAGAAACAATTTCATATTATAAAAAATTTGGTTATAAGCATATTTACAAGATTCAATTATATTAAATATTATATTTACAAAAAATTAATTATATAAATATGTATAATAATTATATTTACAAAATTAGAAAATAAAAATTAGGTTTTTAATAATTATTTAGGAAAGATAAACTAGGGTTTCTTAAAATTAGGGTTTGTTAGAAAAATATTTTAGGGTTTATTTTATAATTATAATTTATTTAAATAATACATATATACATTTTACAATTAAAATACATAATAATAAAAATTAATTTTTGAATTTTGAGAATATAATATGTACATTTTATAGTTTAGAAATTATTTTAATATAATATGGAAAATAATAGGAGAGTATAATTTATTATTTGAATTTATTTTATATAAGATATTAATTAAATTCAAGAAAACAAAGAAAAAGAATGAGAAAACAAAAACCTGATGGGGCTGGGGTTTGAACCCAGTCCCTTATGCTTGCCAACAACTGCATACACCACTGGGCCATCAACGCGCAGGCAGCAAGAAAGAAGGTGGAGTTGACTTTGTTTCGTATCTTGAAAAATCCAGAAAAATAAAAGAAAGCAAAAGGCCTGGGGGAGGATTGAACCCAGGACCTTTCAAATATCACACAAGTACATTGCCAATCCAGCTGGGTGAGCGCGTCTGGTAGTATGATGACCACAATTGATTATATTTCAAACCTGTAAAATAAACAAAATAAAAGAACAAAATGCAACAAACGGGGAATCGAACCCAAGACCAAACCCTTGCATACGCACGCTTCCAACCACTGGGACACATGCTCATGTGTGACAAACAAACAGGATGTTAAAATAATATTTTAAATCAGAATTTTAAACATGAAATTCGCGCCAGGCCAGTCATCTTCTTCCTCAAATTCGTAGGATTTCCTGCGAATTTTTCTGGGAAAATTCCTACGAATTTTCATGCCATTCACACCTGCGAATCACATACATCATCATACGAGTAAAATTTCCTCAAATTGAACCTGCAAACATGATCTATACAACAATTACAGTCCAAATATGAGTCCATTATTAATTTATATTAGGTATTCCATGAATCCCCAATTTTGAAGAACAAACCCTAACAATGGTGAAACGGCTCTAGGTCCACGAAACTCAAAGTTAATTGCCCAGAAAGCTTCAATAACTCACAACAAACACAAGTCAATGAACAATTTTAATTCATAATGCCTGAATACATGAAATCGAAAAAAAATAGTATGAAGGAGAAAATGCATTCGGCCATGGTATGTAAGGGATTTCCAGATGTTTTTGATGATTGAGATAGGTTTAGTAAGGTCCAAAGCAACCTCCCATGTCTGTAAAATACCTTTAAACACTCCTATATGATGAATCCGAAAATTGAGTTTGGAGAGATTTTTTGAATTTGCAAACTTACACTTGGGGCTGTGGAATCCGTGTCTTGGTGATTGCAATGAGTTATGTACTTATAGGTGATTGAATTTAGGTCATAAAATTGAATGGTTGTGTGGAAATTTTGATATGAAAAGATTCAAATTGATCATGCCTTAAAAATCCAATATTCTTGTATGAAGGCTTGCTATTTTTGGACAAATCTCATGATTTCTTTCCTCTTCAATTCAAATCACCATTTAAGATTTTCTAGAAGCTTAATCTCCATCAAATCTTACACTTTCATATTTTATTTTTATTTAAAATGATTTTTAATGAATTAAATCAAAATAAATAAAAATAAAATAATAAAAATTCTGATTTTTAATGGTTTGGGTCGTGCATGAAGTCATTGTATGGGTTGGGTCATCATTTGGCAAGCCCATTTGGAAGAAATTGGTTTTAGACCTCCTTTTTCATCATAAACCAACTCAAAATTTCCCAACTTTGCAAGGGAACATATCCTTCAATTTTAATGCTATGAGGGTGTTCTTGGACATTTTGGAAAGCTTGAAGAGTCCTCTAACCAACCCCACTGGTTTCATATCCATATCATTTACCAATCTCAAGTTATGCCCTTTTGAAGTTGTTGACTTTTTGTTGACTTTCAAAAGGACCTATAATGTCTTAGCTCATACCTTCCAAATGAAGCATTTTTTGGCTTGGCTTGTGAGACACAAAGTTGTAGAGAATTCAATTTCCTTCAAAATTAGCTTTGAGTGGAGACTTGGTGATGAAGTATGTGAAAGTTATGGCTGGTCAAAGTTCAGTTGACTTTTACTGAGGAAACCCTAATTTAGAAACTCCTGATTCTTGATGATCTGGAATCTCCTTGATGAATCATGATCAACCCTTGATCAAATGATGAATTTTACTTCATATACTTGATGTTGGCAAAAAATCATGAAGTTTGACTTTGGTTTGACCACAGTTGACCTTAGTTTGACTTTTTAACTGCATTGACTGATTTTGACTTATCTGATCATCTGACTGAACAAACTTCTGAGAAAAGTCTTGAAACTTGTCATGGGGGTTCTTAAACATATATAAGATGTTATGAAGCTCATTTGAAGTCTTGGAAGTTCATTTAGCCTGACTAAAGTCAAAACCCTAGTTTTGGATGCACTGCTTAGGAGGTGCATTGTCTGAGGGAATTGCCAACTCTTCTGGCCAATTGTGAACCTTGTGAACCATCATAAAATGTCTTGTGAACCTCATGGGAGGTATTGTGAACCTTGTGAACCTTGTGAACCTTGTGAACCTTCATGAAGTGACTTGTAGACTTCATGAATCTCATGAAAGGTCTTGTAAATGTTGAGAAACTTGTGAACCTTGTGAACCTTCATAAAGTGACTTGTAGACTTCATGAACCTCATGAAAGGTTTTGAAAGCATTGTGGAACTTGTGAACCTTGTGAACCTTCATAAAGTAACTTGTAGACTTCATGAACCTCATGAAAGGCCTTGAAAGTGTTGTGAAACTTGTGAACCTTGTGAACCTTCTTAGCACACAAAGTCTTGTATTGTGAGGGCAAATTTTGGGGTGCAACAGCTGCCCCTGTTCAATTTTCTGAAACCTGAGGGGTTAGATTGGTATGTTTGCCAGTCATGACCTGGAAGGTTGAAGGGGATTGAACACAAAAGCCCAAAAATTTGCACTCACCAGTGCATAAAGTGGTACAGATGGTTAGTTGAATATAATTGAGTGGGCTTAAAGATGCCATTTGGAGGAAAATTCTTCAGATATATGTCTTGGAGGATGAAGCAGTCCAAAATGATAGTTGTCAGGAGGATGGAGCAGTCCTGAGGCAATGATATGATTTCAGGAGGATAAAGTAATCCTGAGGTGCAAGAAGCTGTCAGGAGGATAAAGCAATCCTGAGGTACAAGAAGCTGTCAGAAGGATAAAGCAATCCTGAGGTATTGAGAATATGCTTTCAGGAGGATGAAGCAATCCTGATGTAATAAAAATCTGTCAGGAGGATGAAGCAATCCTGAGGTAGTAATGTGATTTCAGGAGGATAAAGCAATCCTGGTGTAATAGGAATTTTCAGGAGGATAGAGCAATCCTGAAGTAATGATGATAACTGTCAGGAGGATGAAGCAGTCCTGGTGTAGTAATATGTTCTCAAGAGGATGAAGCAGTCTTGAGGGATGATAAGTTTTCAGGAGGATAAAGCAGTCCTGATGGATGATATGCTTTCAGGGGAATAAAGCAATCCTGATAATAATAAGTTTGTTTGCTGGATAATTAACCTGAAAACAAGGTAGCATTTGTATAATAATATTAGTTTATGCATTATGTATGCATGTATGATATGATGTACTTAAATAATGTATTATATATCCATGGATATGTATGCTATGGTATGATGTAAATGATGTATGTATGATATGATACTTCCGGAAGCGTCCGGATATCTTCGTATAACAACTGCTGGTCAGGGAAAATAAATCCCGATTCGTTTCTGAAGAATATGAAGAACTCGTTCCCGTCTTGTTTGATAATATATTATTCATAACCTTCCGTCTGCTGGGGATAGTAAGGTATATATAACCTCCCGTATGCTGGGGATAGCAAGGTATATATAACCTCCCGTATGCTGGGGATAGCAAGGTATATATGACCTCCCGTATGCTGGGGATAGCAAGGTATATATGACCTCCCGTCTTCGTTCGATAGTATGGTAGATATCCCGTCTTCGTTCGATAGTAGGGTAGATATCCCGTCTTCGTCCGTCGTACCTTTATTGGAAAGTAAATTCCCGAATATCCGTATGAGGATAAAAGAGATGGATATAAATTCCAGGGGAGATGAGACTTTATGAAGGTGGATTTGTCCTACTGAGAGTTTTGTGATTGTCTTGTAAAGATGAACCGGCGAAGCTTCGTTGAAATCCTTCTCTCGTTCGTCCTTAGTAAATACTATTACTGCATTTTTATGCATTTCTGGTAAACATCAATCATATTAAAAGCATACATGCATTTTTGGTAAACATCAATCATATTCAAAAGCATACATACATTCAAACACAACCAATGGACGTTTCGCTTATGTAAATAGGGTAAAAGTAAATCTGATTCAAAAGATGGAATTTATTTACATCAAAAAGTGACCCATACACGGGCAAGTTTGTACAAAGAGACATAAACCCTAGTAAGAGGATTTTGTCATAAAGTTTTTTACAAAAGAAAATCAGCTACGTGGGAAATAATCTTATTGAGTTTCAATTCTACTATTGCCATTATCTTCAAGTATCTCATCTTCTGCTGTTGAGACGAAAACAATTGAATTGAGCTTTATCTGTTCGAGCTTGAGTAAGTAACACAACTGGTTGCAGTTTCATGGGTGATCCAAACGAGACATAGTCATACGCTTTAATCCCTAACTTTTGCCTGGATTGCCCTTTCAGGTTTTCAATCCACCGGGATACCCTTTTTTGCCCAAGCCGCCTTTTCAGGTTTTCGACTTGCCGGGTGTACATCTTTTTATATATATCCCTAATTTTTGCCCAAACCCTTTTGGTTTGCCGGGATGCCCTTATTTTTGCCTAGGCCTGTCAACCTAGCGGGTCTCTTTTCATGCGTAGTATTTTTTAACTATGTCTGCGTTTACAGGCTGTGGGAAGTCTTTACCATCCATTGTAGTGAGTATCATGGCACCTCCTGAGAACACTGTCTTGACTGCAAATGGTCCTTCATATGTTGGAGTCCACTTGCCCCTAGGATCACCCTGTGGTAATATGATACGCTTGATTACCAAGTCACCAGCCTGATATACTTTTGGCTTAATCTTCTTGTTAAAAGCTTTGATCATCCGTTTCTGGTACATCTGGCCATGACAAACTGCTGCTAACCTCTTCTCATCAATCAAGCTTATCTGGTCAAGCCGAGTCTGAATCCACTCATCTTCATCCAAGCCTGCATCCTTCATAATTCTTAAGGAGGGAATCTGAACTTCAATGGGCAGAACTGCTTCCATACCATAGACTAAGGAGAACGGGGTTGCCCCTGTTGAAGTACGTATTGTAGTACGATAACCATGAAGAGCAAACGGTAACATCCCATGCCAATCCTTGTAAGTAACAGTCATCTTCTGTACAATCTTCTTAATGTTCTTATTAGCAGCTTCAACTGCCCCATTCATCTTTGGACGATACGGAGAAGAGTTGTGATGCTTAATCTTGAACTGCGTGCAGAGATCAGTAATCATAGTGTTGTTCAGATTAGAGCCATTGTCAGTGATAATCCTTTCAGGGATGCCATACCTACATATGAGATTATTCTTAATGAATCGAGCCACAACATTCTTAGTCACAGATGCAAATGAAGCTGCCTCTACCCACTTCGTGAAGTAATCAATAGCAACCAGGATGAAACGATGCCCATTAGAAGCAGTAGGCTTGATCTCACCAATCATATCAATGCCCCACATGGCAAAGGGCCAAGGAGCAGTCAACACATTCAATGGTGATGGAGGTACATGGACTTTATCAACATAAATTTGACATTTGTGACATGTTCTGGAGTGTTGATAGCAATCAGCTTCCATGGTAGACCAATAGTAACCTGCTCTTAATATCTTCTTTGCCATGGTATGACCACTAGAATGAGTGCCAAAGATCCCATCATGCATATCTTCCATAATCTCAGTTGCTTCCTTCTTATCCACACAACGAAGCAAAGATGAATCATGATTACGCTTGTACAAAATGCCATTACTCAAAAAGAACTTAGCAGAGAACCTTCTCAGAAACTTCCTATCTTTGACAGATGCCCCTTCAGGGAACTCCTGAGATTCAAGATATCTTTTCACTTCATAGAACCAAGGCTTCTCCTCTGCCCCTTCAGTGTCAATCTCATTGCAGTATGCAGGCTTTTCAAATCTATCAATAGTAATCTTGGGAGCTTCATCATCCCAACTGATCTCAAACATAGATGCCATGGTGGCTAATGCATCTGCCAACTGATTTTCTCTTCATGGAATATGTCCAAAGGTAATCTCTTTGAAATGTGGGATCAAAGACAACACATGCTCTCTGTAAGGAATGAGATTATCATGCTTGGTATCCCAATCTCCTTTAATCTGACTTACTACCAGGGCTGAATCTCCATATACATCAAGGAACTGAATCTTCATATCAATAGCAGCTTTAATACCCAGGATACATGCCTCATACTCAGCCATGTTATTGGTACAATAGAAACAAAGTCTGGCAGTAATCGGGGTATGACAACCTTCAGGGGAACTAATCACAACACCAACACCATTACCAAGTGCATTGGAGGCACCATCAAAAACCATAGTCCATCGGGATCCTTGTTCAGGTCCGTCATATTGTCCAGGTTCTTTGGTAATAATCATAATGTCTTCATCAGGGAACTCAAAACTCATTGACTGGTAATCATCCACTGCTTGATGAGCCAAATGATCAGCAACAACACTTCCTTTAATGGCCTTCTGAGTAGTGTACTGTATGTCGTATTCTGTCAAGATCATTTGCCATCTTGCAATTTTTCCGGAGAGAGCAGGTTTCTCGAATATGTACTTGATTGGATCCATCTTCGAAATCAACAAGGTAGTATGGGTCAACATATACTGTCTTAGTCGGCGAGCAGCCCATGCCAAAGCGCATCAAGTTTTCTCGAGCAGTGAGTATCTTGTTTCACAGTCGGTAAACTTTTTGCTAAGGTAGTATATTGCCTGCTCTTTTCGACCAGACTTGTCATGTTGCCCCAACACACACCCCATTGAGTTGTCTAACACTGTTAAGTACATAATCAAGGGTCTCCCATCAACTGGTGGCATCAAAATTGGAGGTTCTAGCAGATATCTCTTGATTTCATCAAAGGCAGTTTGGCACTCATCATTCCATTCCATCACCTGATCTTTCTTCAACAACTTGAAGATTGGCTCACAGATGGCAGTTAATTGGGAAATAAATCTTGCAATGTAGTTCAATCGTCCCAAGAAACCTCTAACCTCCTTCTCAGTACGGGGAGCTGGCATCTCTCGTATAGCTTTCACTTTTGCGGGATCCACTTCAATACCTTTTCCACTGACAATGAAAGCCAGGAGCTTACCGGATCTAACTCCAAAAGTACACTTGTTTGGGTTCAGTCTCAACTTGTATTTCTTCAACCTCTCAAACAACTTGTGCAGATGATCAAGATGTTGTTCTTCATTCTGGGACCTGGCTATCATATTATCTACATATACCTCTATCTCATGATGAATCATATCATGAAACAAAGCCACCATAGCACGCTGATATGTTGCCCCTGCATTCTTCAAACCAAATGGCATCACCTTATAGCAAAAGGTGCCCCACTGTGTCACGAATGTTGTCTTCTCCATATCTTTAGGTGCCATCTTGATTTGATTGTAACCAGAGAAACCATCCATAAAAGAGAACACCTTATGCTGAGCAGTGTTGTCTACCAGAACATCAATATGAGGAAGTGGAAAATCATCTTTGGGGCTAGCCTTGTTCAAATCTCTGTAGTCCACACACATACGTACCTTACCATCTTTCTTAGGAACTGGTACCACATTTGCAACCCATTGAGGATAAGAAGTCACTGCTAAGAACCCTGCATTGAACTGTTTCATTACCTCTGCTTTGATCTTTTCTGACATCTCAGGACGCATACGACGAACCTTCTGCTTCTTTGGACGACAATCTTCTTTCACTGGTAAACGGTGAACCACAATGTCTGTATCCAACCCTGGCATATCTTCATAAGACCAAGCAAAGATCTCCACATAGTCACGTAACATCTGAATCAACCTGCTCTTGACATTGTCCTCTAAGTCAGCCCCTATCTTGACCTCTTTCCTGTTTTCTTCAGTTCCCAAATTCACAACTTCGATTGGCTCTTCATGTGGCTGTATGGCTTTCTCTTCTTGTTGTAACAACCTAGCAAGCTCTACAGGTACTTCACAATCGTCCTCATTTCCGTCTTCAGTTTGATAGATCGGATTCTCGAAATTATAATTGGCAATAGTAGAACTGTTATCAACAGGATCCAGAGTGGATGAGGATCTGCATTTTAGTGATGTGGGTGTGTGTAAGAACACATAGCTGATAAAGCAAAAGTAAAAGAAAAGAAAGACAAGGAACACAATATTTACTAAAACGAAACGTCCACTAATTTTTATTGAATGAAGTATGCAAATGAAATGACAGCCCGTAACAAGCACACCATTGTGCCCCGGGTAAGGCACAAGGCTTGAAAGTTTTAATTGTTCAAAAAAATTACAAACTTAAAAGTAACAACACATCAATAGTATTTACTCCTGACTAAAGGAGATAGGGATAACATCTTCAGTTCTCCAGTTGTTGAGTCCAGCACCCACAGTAGGAAAAATCCAAGCATCCAAGTTGTAGTCTTCATCATAGTCTCCCACAGCATTGATATGATCTTTCATAACCCATTGATTGGTGATACGAACAGCACGAGCACGACGAACAGCTTTCTGAGACTCTGCAGTGAAACCCAAACCAAACTTGTCAGACTTGTATGGAATATCAGGAAGCTGACCCCAAATAGTACAACCACCTTCATCCACCACGGCTCTAGCATCATTGAGGGAGGCCATTGCCATTGTTGGAGGTTTTCTGGGGACCATAGGAACTTTCTTCGCAACAGGAGGAGCTACATAATCATTAACTACCCAGGGAACCACTTCAAATGTCTGACACGGAGTTTCAATGTATTCACCTTCCATTTCCAGATACTTGAAAGTGTTTACATGGCTGACAAAGTATTCTTCTTCTCCATAGACAGTAACAACCTTTCCATCCACCGGATATCTCAACTTTTGGTGTAATGTAGAGGTTACAGCACCTGCCCCATGGATCCAGGGACGACCAAGCAAACAAGAGTATGAAGGACGAATATCCATCACAAAAAATGTAGCAGTAAAAACTTGAGAGCCAACTTTGATTGGAAGATCAATTTCCCCATGTACTACTCTTCTAGAACCATCAAAAGCCTTCACCACAATATTACTGGGCTTCAGCACAGCATCTTCAGGACTCAGCTTATTTAGGACTTCCTTGGGCAACACATTCAAAGAGGAACCATTGTCTATCAGCACATGTGACAGGGTAGTGCCCCTGCATTCAATTGAGATATGCAAGGCCCTGTTATGATCCCTTTTGGCAGGGGTCAAATCAGCATCCGAAAATCCCAACCCATTATCATAGGTCAGGTGGGCAACACAATTCTCAAACTGGTCAACAGAGATAGCATTAGGTACATGAGCAGTCTTCAGAAACTTGATCAAGGACTTGGCATGAGCCTCAGTACATAACAACAAGGACAACATAGAAATTTTTGAGGGAGTATGCCCCAACTGATCAACAATGTCATAATCACTCTTGCGAATGATTTTCAATACTTCTTCCATCTGCTTAGAGAGATCATCAGCAGCTGGCACATCAGTAGATACAGGCTCAATAACAGGACCTTTGCCCCGAGCATCAGTGGTGGAAGTAGCAGCAGGAGTAGCTGCATTTTTAGAAGCAACTGGAGGAGAGAAGACTCTTCCACTACGTGTGATCTTGCTAGATCCAGCAATGTTATCAATATCAACAGGCACATCAGCTAAGGGCTCTTGCTTAACACCATGGATGTAAACATCAGACCCATAGTGCCAAGGCACAGCTTTGTCAGACGTATACGGAATAGGACCAGGAGTAGTAATGACCATTGGAGCCACTCTGGCTTCAGCAACAACTTTCACAGGACCTTCAGCAGTAATCCTGATTGGACCCTGATGAGTGATTTTAATAGGTCCCTTGGAAGTGATTCTTACCGGCACTTTGTCAACCATATCAACCTCTTCAATCTTCTTACCTCTAGTAATATGCTCCACCATACTCTCCACAGAAGAGGGTCTCCTTTCGAACACTATAGTATACCTATCCATGAGACGCTGAATTCCGTCTTTCAACCTGAAGCACTTCTCTGGATTATACTCACAATAAACACAATCTTCACGACAACCCGGAAAGAACCCAGCTTGTACTAACTTCTTTCTGATGACAGCCAATGGTGTGGACAACTCTGCAACTGAATGGATATGTAAATCTTCATCAATAGCATTGACAGTCTTCTCGTGATTTGGCATTGGAGCAGTAATCACATTTGGGGTACCTGGAGGATCAAACTCAATTTCTCCAGCATCAATCATATCTTGAATTTTGTTCTTCAAGATCCAGCAGTTATTAGTATCATGTCCCTGACAGTTTGAATGATATGCACATCGTGCATTGGGATTATACCTGGGTGAGGTAACATTAGGATTCTGAGGAGCCTCCTTCAAAGTAATGAGTTCAGCTTTCAACAAATGTTGCAATGCCTGAGCCAGTGACATGTTGATCTTTGTGAACTGCCTTCTAGCCCTCTGTTGGTTGCCCTGTGGCTGTTCTGTTGTTGCAGGAGTTGGATTTGAAATATGAACTGCACTAACAGACTGATGCCTTCTATTATGATCAGGCTGACCATAAACAGCATTGGATTCTTTCTTCCCAGTGGGCGGCTTCTTTGCAGTACCTGATGAGGAAGTACCCACTTGGATCTTACCATTCTTTATACCATTCTCTACTCGCTCTCCTGTCATGATCAACTCAGTGAAGCCAGATGATGAGCTTCCAATGAGATGACTGTAAAACGGACCATTCAGCGTACACATGAACATATCAACCAATTCCCTGTCAGTCAAAGGGGGTTGAACTCTTCCAGCTAAATCTCTCCACTTCTGAGCATACTCTTTGAAACTTTCTTTGGCACCCATAGACATGCTCTGAAGCTGCATGCGAGTGGGGGCTAAGTCAGCATTGTATTGATACTGCTTATAGAAAGCTTCAGCAAGATCATTCCAGTCTCTGATGTTGACACTCTCCAACTGATAATACCACTCCAACTGAGCTCCAGATAAGCTCTCTTGAAAAAAAATGGATCCACAATTTCTTATCAGCAGTGTGAGGTTGAATTCTTCTGACATAAGACCTCAGATGCAGCTTGGGACAAGAGACCCCATCATAGACAAAAAAAGTAGGAACCTTGAAACCCACAGGTATGACTACCCCAGATATCAAATTTAAATCCTCAAAATCCAGCCCAGATGACTTCTGCAACTCCATAGCATCCATCCTATCCACCAGCATCTTGAATTTGTCTTCATTAGGCTCATGGTAGTAATTAGCCTCAGAGTCAGAGTCCCCTATAGTGTTGTGGAGACTGCCTCCCTCTTTTTCAGATTCCTCAGATTCATAGTCTTCAGCTGGTTCTTTGGTCTTGGCCAGACCTTTGAACCTTCTTCCCATGTTGATCAAACCAGCTGACCTTCTAGTCTTCTTGGTCTTCTTGGCCAGCAGTGCCTTCAATTCATCTTGCCCCTTGGACAGGTTCAAGATCAGCTCTTGGAACTGTGCATTTTGTGCCTGGAGATCCTTAACTGATTGTTCAAGAGCCATTGCTGAAATAAACAGCGAGAAGATGAGAAACCTGTGCACAATTATAAACCTGTGATGCAATGAAATGGAATGTAAATGCGTATGCAATGTTTTCAAGGACCGCGGGATTTAAATTTGCTTAAACAAACAGGAAGGTAAACTTTTATTAGTAATAAATTTGTTTTGCCTTTTAGGCTTACAAAAAATGAAATGAAATAAGTACAAAAGATGGGGTTTTAAGTCTCCCATGGACGTTTCCTCTTTGTGTTGAGGTATGAGTTGAGGTTCCGTTCCTCATGAAGTTGCTTTGTTAGTTCCAGGATTCTTTCTTGGCTTGCTTTGTAATGCGCCTCGAAAGTATCCCTTTGCTCCTTCAGTTGGATCCATGATCTCTGCAAGTCTTCCATATCAGTAGGCATGTCTGGGTGAAGGATGGTATAAGTTGTGTCTCCTTCAGCAACAGGTTCCATGGTAACTGGTAGGACGGCAGGATATGGCATCATGAGAGTCTGAGCACGAGACCGCACCCATCTGAGATAAGCCTCCATAGGAATAGTGTACTTAGGCTCCAGTGTCTTGCTGTCAACCCTGTTTACCTTTCCCCAGGCTCGTATGAATCTCTGACGGTATCCTTGAAGATCGTTGTCGTAATCAAACACAATGCCCTGAATTAACATGTCATGTGGACCATTGCTTCGAGCGTAACCAAACTGTCGTAAAGCTAGAGAGGGGTTGTAGGTGATGCCTCCTCTTATGCCTAGAAGTGGCACATTAGGAAACTCCCCACAGCGGTCAATGATGGTGACATTCTCCATAGATCTGGAGCACCAATGGATATCTGAGTGAGAAAGTGACATGATCCTCTTGGACCATCTGAACCCTTGCTCGTTCTTCATTACTGAGCGAGGAAGGTGAGAAATAAACCACCTAGAAAGCAAAGGTATGAAGCACATCAAAGTTCCTCTTGCCCTTGTAGTACGGGTGTGAAGAGAATGTAGGATGTCTCCTAGCAATGTAGGCACTGGATTGTGACTCAGGAATATGTTGATGGCATGAACGTCTATGAACTGATCTGGATTGGGGAACAATACTAAGCCATAAATCAGCAAGGCTAAGATCTCCTCAAAAGCATCATAACTCATGGCCTTCAAGAACACTTGAGCTTTATCCATTAATACCTTAGCAAGAATACCCTTGACTCCGCTTCTCGTTTCTAGAACAATGTCTGATTTCTTCAGATGTAGGGCTGCAGCAATAACCTCTGGTTTAAGCTCTTTCTCCAAGCCTGTGAAGGGTCTTTGATCAAGAACAGGTATACCCAGAAGTTTAGAGAACTCTTCCATGGTTGGAACCAGCTGATAGTCGGGGAATGTAAAGCAGTGGTGCTTAGGGTCAAAGAACTGAAACAGGACACTCATCATGTCTTCATTGAACCCTGAAGTGACTAGATCCAATAGGTGACCATGTCTCTTGATGAAATGGGAATGATCAGACACTTGAGAAACCAACTCTTTAAGCTTAGCAGGTATGCCCACAAAGTTGATCCTGATGGTGTTTCTACGAGCAGAAGCCATGACCTGCAACAAAGAACAAAGATAAATCCCTTGGTCCTTGAAATGGTTAGGGAAAATGATATGCTTATGATGCGCATAATGATGTCATGATGTTATGTTCAATCACAAACATGTGGCACACACAAGCAAGTCACACAATAGCCCTAGGTTTAAAGGCTTGCATGAGGTTCAAAGGTAAGTACCCTCCCCTGAAGTTAGATGGTTCATCCTGTCCTACAAAAGTAACCAGGTTCTAAGGGATCTCAATATCATTGATCCTTCACAAGGGTGGTTGTTCAGAATGCAACTTACTTGCCAACCAAAACCCTCCAAGTTTAAGATCTCAATGAGCGTAGTATCGAGTGTCAACCAACTTCAGTCTGCACCAAAGCCGGTTACCTCACTACTTTCTAAAGGCCAAGATGGGATAACTAGGGTTCTAAAAGTTAGTTAGTGCATTGACAACATATGGCAGCCTCATATTATCCTCAACTTGACTTAAGGAACATAAGCACCAACCAAGAAGTCGCACTAACTATGGCCACCAGATCAACCGTATCGATATACGTCGTACAGTTTCCTTGGTCTATTGCCATTTACCTAAGGTACACTAGATCCGGGTTAGGACCTTTCACACATAAGAGCACCCCAACAAGATAATATAAAGCAAACAAAGCAAACAAATTTAAAGTGATCTAATTCCTAAGGGTACCCCTCTTTTATTAAGTCCCCAGCAGAGTCGCCAGTTCTGTAACACGGTGGGAGAACTGACTTTAGTTATGTTGCGGATAGCAAGAGTCGCCACCGACTTTTATTTTATCCAAAAGAAAGGCATAAAAGAACAGGAAAGACCTTTGAAAAGATTTTTGGGTCCGGGGGGTAGGTTATGTAAAGGGAAGGTGTTAGCACCCTTTACATCCATGGTTATCCATGGGCTCTTAGTTACTTAGCTCACTTTGAATTGTTTTTGAAAATGTGAAGTGTGTGAATAGAAATTTTCATAAGAGTTTGATAATGATCCATGTACGGATGCGTAAAAAACTTGTGTTTGAAAATTGTTTGAAAAGTTTTGAATGAAGTGAGCAAGCAACTATGAGGTACCTACCCTAAAGTTTAAGTCTTTCTGTTCTTTATCCTTTAAGTGGTAAGACTATCCCTATTATTAAGGAATAGGTAGTCATTACCTTGGATGTAAGGGACATATGAGGGACATCTGTTTTATGAAGGCAACTGTGGGGTGTATTAAGCACTTAGGAGGGACTGTCATCATTATTCGAAAAGGGACTTGATCTTTAAAGGCAACCATTAAGGGACTTGATGACTTTATTTTGAAGGGACTTGCTTTATACACCCCACTTAACCTTTTTGAATAGGCAACAATAAGAGGCAACCCTAGAAAGTGAGATGGCGATTAAAAATCGACTTACGTGTGTGAGTGTTTAATTTTATTTATCTTTAATTAAAATGATCTAAATTTGATTTTAAATATAAATACATGTTTACACTCCCTAAATTACTAACCATAGCATAAAAAATTGAATAAATTAAATATTTACAAAAATTACACCAAGGAGCAATTACAATAATTATAATAAGCAATTAAAATAAATAGCAAATAAATGAATATAAATATTAAGCAAAAATAAATAAATAGGCAATAAATATAATAGGGGTTAGTAATAATAATAATAAAAAATTAAATAAGGTTAGTGAAATAATAATAAAATAAATGGATTAGTAATAATAATAAGCAAAATAAATAATGAATAAGAATTAGAAATTATTAAGGAAATAAGAGCAATTTAATTATAAAAATTTAAAATTATAAATTATAAACATAAAAATTTTACAACTACAATATTAGCATAAATTTAATTATTTTTTAATCATATATATTTTTTAAAAGAATAAAATTTGGATTATGAACAAAATTATAGAAACAATTTCATATTATAAAAAATTTGGTTATAAGCATATTTACAAGATTCAATTATATTAAATATTATATTTACAAAAAATTAATTATATAAATATGTATAATAATTATATTTACAAAATTAGAAAATAAAAATTAGGTTTTTAATAATTATTTAGGAAAGATAAACTAGGGTTTCTTAAAATTAGGGTTTGTTAGAAAAATATTTTAGGGTTTATTTTATAATTATAATTTATTTAAATAATACATATATACATTTTACAATTAAAATACATAATAATAAAAATTAATTTTTGAATTTTGAGAATATAATATGTACATTTTATAGTTTAGAAATTATTTTAATATAATATGGAAAATAATAGGAGAGTATAATTTATTATTTGAATTTATTTTATATAAGATATTAATTAAATTCAAGAAAACAAAGAAAAAGAATGAGAAAACAAAAACCTGATGGGGCTGGGGTTTGAACCCAGTCCCTTATGCTTGCCAACAACTGCATACACCACTGGGCCATCAACGCGCAGGCAGCAAGAAAGAAGGTGGAGTTGACTTTGTTTCGTATCTTGAAAAATCCAGAAAAATAAAAGAAAGCAAAAGGCCTGGGGGAGGATTGAACCCAGGACCTTTCAAATATCACACAAGTACATTGCCAATCCAGCTGGGTGAGCGCGTCTGGTAGTATGATGACCACAATTGATTATATTTCAAACCTGTAAAATAAACAAAATAAAAGAACAAAATGCAACAAACGGGGAATCGAACCCAAGACCAAACCCTTGCATACGCACGCTTCCAACCACTGGGACACATGCTCATGTGTGACAAACAAACAGGATGTTAAAATAATATTTTAAATCAGAATTTTAAACATGAAATTCGCGCCAGGCCAGTCATCTTCTTCCTCAAATTCGTAGGATTTCCTGCGAATTTTTCTGGGAAAATTCCTACGAATTTTCATGCCATTCACACCTGCGAATCACATACATCATCATACGAGTAAAATTTCCTCAAATTGAACCTGCAAACATGATCTATACAACAATTACAGTCCAAATATGAGTCCATTATTAATTTATATTAGGTATTCCATGAATCCCCAATTTTGAAGAACAAACCCTAACAATGGTGAAACGGCTCTAGGTCCACGAAACTCAAAGTTAATTGCCCAGAAAGCTTCAATAACTCACAACAAACACAAGTCAATGAACAATTTTAATTCATAATGCCTGAATACATGAAATCGAAAAAAAATAGTATGAAGGAGAAAATGCATTCGGCCATGGTATGTAAGGGATTTCCAGATGTTTTTGATGATTGAGATAGGTTTAGTAAGGTCCAAAGCAACCTCCCATGTCTGTAAAATACCTTTAAACACTCCTATATGATGAATCCGAAAATTGAGTTTGGAGAGATTTTTTGAATTTGCAAACTTACACTTGGGGCTGTGGAATCCGTGTCTTGGTGATTGCAATGAGTTATGTACTTATAGGTGATTGAATTTAGGTCATAAAATTGAATGGTTGTGTGGAAATTTTGATATGAAAAGATTCAAATTGATCATGCCTTAAAAATCCAATATTCTTGTATGAAGGCTTGCTATTTTTAGACAAATCTCATGATTTCTTTCCTCTTCAATTCAAATCACCATTTAAGATTTTCTACAAGCTTAATCTCCATCAAATCTTACACTTTCATATTTTATTTTTATTTAAAATGATTTTTAATGAATTAAATCAAAATAAATAAAAATAAAATAATAAAAATTCTGATTTTTAATGGTTTGGGTCGTGCATGAAGTCATTTTATGGGTTGGGTCATCATTTGGCAAGCCCATTTGGAAGAAATTGGTTTTAGACCTCCTTTTTCATCATAAACCAACTCAAAATCTCCCAACTTTGCAAGGGCACATATCCTTAAATTTTAATGCTATGAGTGTGTTCTTGGACATTTTGGAAAGCTTGAAGAGTCCTCTAACCAACCCCACTGGTTTCATGTCCATATCATTTACCAATCTCAAGTTATGCCCTTTTGAAGTTGTTGACTTTTTGTTGACTTTCAAAAGGACCTATAATGTCTTAGCTCATACCTTCCAAATGAAGCATTTTTGGGCTTGGCTTGTGAGACACAAAGTTGTAGAGAATTCAATTTCCTTCAAAATGAGCTTTGAGTGGAGACTTGGTGATGAAGTATGTGAAAGTTATGGCTGGTCAAAGTTCAGTTGACTTTTACTGAGGAAACCCTAATTTAGAAACTCCTGATTCTTGATGATCTGGAATCTCCTTGATGAATCATGATCAACCCTTGATCAAATGATGAATTTTACTTCATATACTTGATGTTGGCAAAAAATCATGAAGTTTGACTTTGGTTTGACCACAGTTGACCTCAGTTTGACTTTTTAACTGCATTGACTGATTTTGACTTATCTGATCATCTGACTGAACAAACTTCTGAGAAAAGTCTTGAAACTTGTCATGGGGGTTCTTAAACATATATAAGATGTTATGAAGCTCATTTGAAGTCTTGGAAGTCCATTTAGCCTGACTAAAGTCAAAACCCTAAATTTGGATGCACTGCTTAGGAGGTGCATTGTCTGAGGGAATTGCCAACTCTTCTGGCCAATTGTGAACCTTGTGAACCTTGTGAACCATCATAAAATGTCTTGTGAACCTCATGGGAGGTATTGTGAACCTTGTGAACCTTTTGAACCTTGTGAACCTTCATGAAGTGACTTGTAGACTTCATGAATCTCATGAAAGGTCTTGTAAATGTTGAGAAACTTGTGAACCTTGTGAACCTTCATAAAGTGACTTGTAGACTTCATGAACCTCATGAAAGGTTTTGAAAGCATTGTGGAACTTGTGAACCTTCATAAAGTAACTTGTAGACTTCATGAACCTCATGAAAGGCCTTGAAAGTGTTGTGAAACTTGTGAACCTTGTGAACCTTCTTAGCACACAAAGTCTTGTATTGTGAGGGCAAATTTTGGGGTGCAACACACACCATGGCTTGTGATCTTTTCATTTGCATAAGTTCAATCATATCATCTCATATTTCATTTTTACTTCACTGCATTGGTTCAAAGTCATCTGCATCTAGGGTTTGTGATCTGAGCAATCCATGAGCCATCTGGGCCACCCCAAAGGTCTTCAATCATCTCAAGAGGGTCCATGTATGTTCAAGCATCATATTACATCCTCCCAATATCAAGAAAGCCAGAAAATCACAAGAACTGAGAAAGGCATGGCAGCAGAGCCATGTTTAACTGCACAGATGACCTAAAATTAGAGTTTTTGTTTCAGAGGCCATAACTCCAAACTTTTTGGTCATTCTTGTTTCTATTGGTCTCTATATGATATGAGGATCATGCATACCAATTTTCATGAAGAAATTCAATGGGGAAGGCATCTGATCAATAGATGACTTCTTGAGCAATTCAGTGCAAAATCAGGGCATCTGAGGCCCCCAATCACCCATCCAAAGGGTCTTCTCCATCATTTTGGGTGTATATGATCTTTATTTGATCTTAGAAGAAGTTAGAAGTTCACAAAATTGAAGAATTTCAAGCCATTTGCAAAGTTGCCATTTTGGGAAAGTGACTTATAATGCAAACTTGCCATTTTGGGAAAGTTTTTAAACCCCCTCTTTTTGATTCAAAAATGCTTCAAATGAAAAATTCTTGGTCATGAAAGTTGTAGATTGGATTATTCCCTTTTCAAAAAGTACAAGAACTTGATCTAATTCATCATAGAACTCAAGTTATGGCTTGTCAAAGTTGGGAAAAATCACATAAATTTCACTTTTACACCAAAAAGGGAAACTTGCAAATTCTCATGCCAAGCATTTTTGTGACTTCAAACACACTTCTACATGTCTTAACATCATAATGCATTGCCTAAGGATCAGAATTGGCCCAAGAATCATTTCATCCCATGCCTTGAACATCAAGAAATTCAAAAGGGGCCAAACTTCATGAAAATTGCAAAAGGGCACATAATCTTCCACAAGCTTGCTGAATCACCTCAATTTCAAATCTATGGCTCTCCTTGATCTATGCTGAGCCAGGACAAGCCAAAAGCCAGCTGCAAAACCAGCCCATACCTCAAGTACAAAACTTTTGACATTTTGGCAACTTGCCCATACCAATCAACATAGGCCAGCACCCACTCTCTGACCTATCACAGTTTATTATGTGGATCAAAACCAAGCCAAAGCACACAACATTGCAGCCTAACACTTAAGAATCCTCAGCATACACAAAATCCCCCAAATCTGCAAAAGCCTTTGAAACTCATAGCTCAACCATCAAACCTCCAAGCTTTTTCCACCATTCAACTCCATAAACATCACTGATCATTTCCCACCCTTCATTTTGCTTTAAAACTCACCATATCCAAAATACGATTTTCACATTTCATGAACTGAACTTCTGCCAACTTCCTTTTTAGGCCATTTAAGCTCCAACCAAGTATCACAAGCTCTTGAGGGGAATCATTGGAGTGGATTTGAGGCAAAGAACTGGCCAGAAAGCTCCTGTTTTGAAAGCTCAACTTCAGGTAGCCATGGCATTTATTTTTCCAGAACCTTCATTTTATGTTATAGAATGATTCTATGTGTTCCCCTGATTGCCATGATATGTTTAATTTTGAAAATAGTTGAGAAATAAGCATTTCATGAGCTTCTGAAATTTCTGAATTGTTTTCCGTTTTGCTTCGATTCGTGCTTTTGATGATGAATAAATGAATTTTGATGACTGATTCTTGTTGGGGTTGATGTGAGGATCATTTCTGGAGAGTTTTAGGGCTTGGGGTTGCGTATTGAGTGAGATAGCTTGAGAGGCTAGCCGGAGAAGATGACCGGAACACTGTTCTGGTCACCTGAAAGTGTTTAGGGTTCAGATTAGGGCTTAATGACGTAATTAGTGAAGTTTGAATTCTGGCCCTTCGATAGCGCGCGAAGTCAATTCCCTCCCTTTTAAGTTTGAACCTGGGCCTTTGGATTGGCTGACTTTCTCATTTTCTCATTTTATTTAATAATTATTTCATGTTTTATATTTATTTGAACGAATTTTTAAAAATAGCAAATGATATCAAAAAATTCTGAAAATTTTTATCCAAGCTTTTATTTATTTTCAGAAACCAAAAATATTTTATTTTTATTTTTTGCATTAAAAATTATTTTTAAATCATTTAAATGATTATTTTTAATTAGTTAATGATAATTAATTAATTAAAAATACATTTAGGTATTTAAAAATTCCAAAAAAATTCAGAGAGCTTTTTAAAACATTTAGAAACATTATCAAACCATTCACACAAAATTCTTTTTGGTTCTTGACCTATTTTGACATTTTTCTTTGGATTTAGGGTTCTTAAAAGTCAATATTTTTACCCTAAATTAGAAAAACCCTTTCTGCCTAACCATGAAGAGTTTGATGTTGGTTCTTTTTGCATTGCATTACTCATATCATGTAGTTTCTAGGATAAAATTGGTTTGAATTTATTCTTCATTTTCAATTTGTTGTGCATTTTTCCTTTTGAAGTGCCTTAAAACCCTAGCAAATTCGAGAAAATCATAACTTCCATTAGGTTAAGATTTAGGTCTCCTCCTTTGGGCAGTGAACTTATATAGGGTTAGGGTTCCTTTGATCCTATTTTAAATTTTTTATCATGGCATTTGCTTCTGGTTTTGAATTTTGTATTGCATGTTATGTATAAACCCTAATTTTTGCCTTCATTTGCATTCATCCTTCATATGCTTGCATACATGAACTTGCCATGACATTTTATGCATTCACATGACTTCTAAGACATCTTAGGACACATTAGAATCATGTTTGATCATTTCATCATCCATTTGCCATGTTTTGCTTTCATTTCATTTCATGTGCATTCATGAGCTTTCATGCTTCTTACTTGCCTCATTTGCATTCTCACCTCTTGTATGATCATCCACATCTCATGTTCACCATTTGTATCATCTTTTAGCATCATTCATATCTTAATTTTCTTCTGACTTTGGTGCTCACCTTTGCATCTTATCTCATTCTCATTTCATTTCATTTCATTCCTTGTTGCTAACTTTTCAGGTGGTAAGTGTTTGAGAAGTGAATTTGCCTTCACTTATCATAATCTCTTCTCATATCTCTTATGCATTCATTGCTGCATTTTTTATTTGTATTAGAGTGAGCTTGCTCATTCATTCTCTTTCTCCTCTTTCTTTCTTCAAGCAACTTATCTTCTTAAGTGAAGAAAGTTGTCTTGCTTCTTGCTGCTTCTTTTCCTTCCATCCTGCTTCTTCCTTGGTGGCTCTCTTGAAGATCTTCTTGAAAGCCTCATAAACCCTAGGAATACCCAAGCATGATCACAATTAGGGTTTGATTAGTCCCCCATTATTTTTGCCTTTATGTCATCTTTGAGTCTTCTCTTCTCATCTCTTAATCAAGGACTAAACCTTAAAGGTTTTAAGGCTTTGTGATTAGGGTTATGCATGCATCCTTCTATTAGGATGGAGTGTATAACTTTAATCCTAAGTGTTAAACCCTTAATGTGTTTAAACCCTTTAATCAATTCACCTAATAATCATTAAGACATCAAGCTTGTAGCTTGGGCCTTGCATTAGGGTTCTAATTCTTCCTTAATTGGTTAAGAAGGACTAACCCTAGTGTTAATGGAAAAGTCCCCCTCAAGTTGTCTTACAAACCATAAAATCCATTTCTTAATCTTACCATTAACTAAAATCCACTATAATAAAGGCTTTGTTTTGTCATGAGGTTAATCCCTAATCATGGATTAAGTTGGGGAGTCTTCCTCAGCTTAAATGTTCTCATCTATTATCCTTCTATTAGGATGGTGTAATGGGTCCATTAAATCCTTGATTATGGCTTAAACTCATTACTTAACACCAAACAAAAACTCCAAAAACATCTAAATAATCACAAGTAGGTTAATGATCTTAATCCTACATCATGGTGATTAAGTGTGAGGTGTTTACTTCACACTTAAGGTATTCTCATTACCCCTAATCAGAGGGAGGATGTGATGAGTTTACTAACCTTTGGTCTAGGCTTAAGCTCATTAATTTATGACAAACACAAAAAGCAATAAAAGATTGAAAATACCAAAAACAAACAATAATCGTCTCCTCCGGGATTCTTTTCTCATCATCTTCATTCATAAACGAGAACTGGCTTCTCCCGTCTAATGCAAGACAGTTTGCACCTGAGCCAGACAGGTCATACACTTGAGCATAGATAAGTAAGTAGTTCACAAGTCAATTTATCTTTCAGTCTCTTTAAGTCGAACTACGGTGTTCTGACTTCCTCATTGCACGGGAGGATACGTAGGCATAACTTAACAGTTATCGAACAAAAGTCTATGTATATTCCCCCTCTTCCAGCATTATTCTTTTAAGCCTCATAGTCTTAAGCCTCACATTCTTTCCTTACACTGACACTCTTTTCTTTTACTTCACACTTCTTTCCAGCACTGACACTTGTATTCTTTTTCAGCTCTTGCACACAAATAGCACTGACACCACCCCTTTAAGCACAAATCTTCTAAGCGTGGATCCCGTCGAGTACGACGGACAATCTGGGTGCTAATACCTTCCCAGGTTGTAACCAACCCCCTTTCTCAGTTTCTCTGGTTCGCAACCGTCTTATCCATCTTTTCTTAGGTTTATGCAGCATTACCTTTCCTTCGGGATAAAAATGCCTAGCTGGCGACTCTTTTCAGTTCATCTTCATGTTCTCTTTCGCCGACCGTTCGCGTCTGTACCCTATTTGGCTTAGTGTCATTTGGTGGGAGCGACAAGCACGCCCTCCGCTTGGTCGTGGCTGCCTCTTTGGGGTCCGCGGGGAGTTCATCCTTTGTGAGATAGTTGTAGATGGGTGTCATCTAGTAATGAGCGTCCCTGATCACGTTTACCTCGAGCGGGGGTGGCGGCCTTTCGGTGCTAGGTCGAGGAAGGATTTCCTAGATTACTGATTTGTTTCCGCCTTTCTTCCTCGTGCTGGCAAGTTTTGACAGGACGTCCGCCCGCGTGTTATGTTCGCGGGGCACGTGTTGGACCTCCCACTTCTCGAATTTTTCGAGTCTTTCCTTGACCAATGACAAATATTCGATGAGGTTGTCGTTCTTGGTTTGGTATTCTCCCCGTACTTGTGATGCCACGAGTTGGGAGTCTGTCGATATTTTTACTTCCTTTGCTCTTAGGTCTTCGGCTAATCTTAGGCCGGCGATGAAAGCTTAGTACTCGGCTTGGTTGTTGGAGGTTGGGAAGGCTAATGCCAATGAGACCTCGATCAAGATTCCGTCCTCGTTTTCGAGGATGATTCCTGCACCGCTTCCGGCCGAGATAGAGGCACCGTCGACGAAGATCCTCTATTTGTGGGCGCCGTCCGCTGGCTTCGTGTTGTGCGTCATTTCTGTGACGAAGTCGGACAGGGCCTGAGCCTTCAGAGCTTTCCTGTTCTCATATTGGATGTCGAATTCAGAAAGTTCCAACGACCATTTCAAGATCTTGCCGGCCATGTCTGGTCGACCAAGGAGTTGTTTTATCGGTTGATCGTTTATTACCTTAACCGTGTGGGCGAGGAAGTAGTGACGTAATCTTCTCGCGGCGTTTGTGAGGACCAACGCGACCTTTTTGATTTGCTGGTATCTGAGCTCGGGGCCTTGGAGCGCTTTGCTCGTGAAGTATATAGGCTTTTGCCCTTCGTTGGTTTCTCTAATGAGAGCGACACTGACGGCCTCGGTTGCCACAGACAGATATAGGTACAGGGTCTCCCTTTCTAGTGGTCGGGATAGGACTGGGGGTTCGGAGAGTGCCTTCTTCAGATGGAGCAGTGCCCGTTCGCATTCGTCGGTCCACTCGAAGGTGGCCTCTTTTTGGAGGAGTTTAAAGAAAGGTAAAGCGTGTTGAGCGGATTTGGTGATGAAACGGGAGAGTGAGGTGAGCACCTCGTTGAGGGATTGAATGGATGTTTTAGATTTCGGGGTCGAAAACTCCGAGAATGCCCGACATTTATCGGGATTGGCCTCGATTCCCCGTTCAGTGAGGTAGAAGCCTAGGAATTTTCCTGCTCGGACACCGAACATGCATTTCTCAGGGTTAAACCTCATTTTGCATTGCCTCACCTGCTCGAAAACCTTGCGGAGGTGTCGTGCGTGGTCGGTCTCCTCGTGTGATTTGACGATCATTTTGTCCATGTATACTTCGATCATGTCCCTGATTTCTCCTCGGAAGACTTTGTTCATCATGCGCTGGTACGTGGCCCCGGCATTCTTTAGCCCGAAGGGCATTACGTTGTAATAGTAATTGTCGATCGGGGTTATGAATGTCGTGTGTCTCTTGTCCATGTCCGACATAGGGATTTGGTTGTATCCGTTGTATGTGTCCATGAAGGACAAGAGTTTGAAACCTGCAGAATTGTCGATGAGTTTATCTATGTTAGGGAGGGGAAAAGCATCTTTGGGGCAAGCCCTATTAAGATCGGTATAATCAACATACATGCGCCATTTTCCATTATTTTTCTTAACGGGGACTATATTAGAGAACCAGGGTGTGTACTGGGCTTCAAAAATAAAATTTGCCTCTAGGAGGTCTTTTACAGCTTGCTCGGCAGCCTCCGCTTTCTCGGGGGACTGCTTTTACCTACGCTGTGCTACGGGCTTGATCGCCCGGTCTAAAGCTAATTGGTGACAGGCGACTTCAGGATCTAGGTCAGGCATCTATGCGGTCTTCCATGCGAAGAGGTCAGCGTTCTCCCTGAGGCATATCGCGAGTTGCTTCCTTGTTTCCTCGGGCAGGCCCGTGCCTATCTTCATTGTTCTGTCGGGGTCATCGCCCAGCGAGACGAGCTCGAACTCTCCGTCCGGGACTGGGCGGAATGGGTGAGTGGGAACTTGCCCCTCGACGGGTCTCTGTTCTTCAGCTTCGTCCTCGCCGATACGGCAATCGAGGTCGATGTCGTTGATTCCCTGGGGGGAGGTTCTTCGACCCTGGGCTTCTTGTTGTTTTTTGTGTTGATTGTGGCCTGTCCTTTTACTGCAACATCATAACACCTTCGGGCGGCCTCGATGTCGCTGTGTATTGTGACCACACGGCCCAGTTTGGTGTAGAATTTCATTTCTAAGTGAACGGTGGACGGGACTGCAGTCAGCTCAGCTAGAGTCGGGCGATCGAGGATGCAGTTGTAAAGGGAGGGGCATTCTATGACCAGGAACTGGATCTTGATTTCTCTGGCCGTCTCTTGCTCTCCGAAGGTGACGAGGAGCTCGACGTAACCCCACGGCTTTGTCGTGGCCCCGTTGAACCCTTGGAGGTCGGATCCGACGTAGGGAGATAGGTTGGTATTGTCCAGCTTTAGGGTTTTGAATAGGTGGACGTACATGATGTCTACCGAACTGCCTTGGTCGACCAGGATGCGTTGGACGTCGAAGTGAGCCATCTTGGCTCTGATCAGCAGCGGGATGCTCGAGTTGGGGGAACCGCCCGGAAGCTCCTCTAGGAAAAAAGGATATCGGATTGGACTTGCCTCGGTATTTTGTCATTGTTGCCTTTTGCTCGGGCGCAGTCAGCAGGAGTTCGTCGAACTTGCGCTTTACTGAAAGGGCAGCGCTTTCACCGTTCATCCCCCCCCCCCCGATATGACAAGGGCGGTTGGGAAGTCTTCCCAGGGGCTGAGAGTAGTGATCCGCCCTTCTGGTGGCGAATCGGGGAAGATGAAGTCCTCTGGTCGTGATATGGATAGGGCCACTTGATAAGAAGAGTCGTCGGGGGGAGTGTCCTCGTGGGGTCTCTTCTTTTCTTGCTCCTCGTGTTTGAAAGCTTCGTTCTTCTTGGTGTATTGTTTGAGATGGCCCTCTTGGATCAAAATTTCTATTGCGTCCTTCAAGTGGACACAGTCTTCAGTCACGTGCCCATGGCTTTTGTGGAACCTGCAGTACTTGGATTTGTCAGTGTGGGGCTTGGGTGCAGAAGGTTTGGGGAACCTCACCCTGCCCTGCTTGAAATCGGAGTTGATGCATTCGGCGAGGATGCGCTCGCGGGGAGCTGTCAGCAATGTGTATTTGATGTATCGGCCCGCGGATGCTCTTCCTTCACGAGGCTCGCGAGGTTTCTCCTCCCTTCGCTTGTCCCCATTGCGACGGGGAATGTTCAGGTCCTCGCGCTTGGGATGGTCAGTTTCCCCGGCGTTGCAACTGCTGCGAGCATTGTGGGCGACCTGTTTTTCTTCATATCTAATGTAAGCCTGGGCTTTATGCAGGAGGTCATTCAGGGTGTGGGGAGGTTCTATCCCGACTGCCCTGCTAAGTCCACTTCCGGGCAAGAGTCCCCTCTCAAGGAGGTATTTCTTCATGTGTTCTGTGGTGTCCACCTCGACAGCCTCTTGGTTGAATCGCTCGATATACGAGCGCAGTGTTTCATTCTTCCTTTGCATTATAGCTTCGAGGGTCGCCTCGGTCTTGGGATGGCGTCGGGAGGCTGCAAAATTCCTTGTGAACATGGATCTCATGACTCTCCAGGATGTGATGGATTCTGGGGCTAAGCTTTTGTACCAGGCCATGGCTCCCTTTTTGAGAGTTGTCGAGAACAACCTGCATTTGAGGTGCCCGGTGATGTCGTTGCGGTAGTCGAGCATTGCATTAACGTTGTCGATGTGATCGTCGGGGTTAGTGGTCTCGTCGTAGATGGCCAAATTTGGGGGTTTCTCCATGCCCTTGGGGAGTGGAGCCTCCACTATCGCCCGCGAGAGTAGGCAATGCGGGTCCTCTTCGTCGCTCCTCAGTGGGGAGAGCTCATTATTACCAGGGCTCTGGTTGCGCCTTGGCGAGGTCCCTGATCGGCCGGTATCACGGCGTGCTCGTGACCTACTCTTGTTGGGTTCCGGGGAGCGTCGTCCCCGCTTCTTCGCCGCTTCTGGACGTTGTTGCATACTTCTTTCCTGATGAGGTCGGCTCTCCTGCCGGTCAGCCTCCAGGGCCTTGATTCTCTCATGCTGCTGGTAGAGCATGGAGCTGGCCTGATTAAGGGCGTTCACCATGGCAATCATGGTGGCATCCCCCTCGACGGGCACGGGGATGGGCTGGAACGTGGTGATCGTCTGGTCCTGAATTTGAGGTTGGTTCCCATTGTCCTCGGGTTCAGAGGATGGGGTGGAAGGGCGTCCATCTCGGGCATCAGATTCGTGGTAGTTCAAATTGTCCTCCATCGTGTAGTCGACGAGGGGACGGTTGCGGTCGTTGGGCTGTTCTCCGGCCATGCTGAAAGGATGGAGTAGTTGAGCTTTGATCTTCTACTGTGGAAGAAGGGGAAGCTAGTTTCCCACAGACGGCGCCACTGATCTTACTTGATCAGGAGGGCCTTCCAGCAATTGGGTGCAACAGCAAGTGGATGAAATGGAGGGGGTTGTATCTACAAGGCGCTCTGATGCCAAAGTTAATAGAGGTACAACAAATAGGTAAGTTTAGAAGAATGGATTCAGAATACCTGACCCTTTAGTGAAAAAGGGTATTTATAGAGAGCCCCCAGCGCTGGGCCAAGGTCCTTCCTTGGACTGGATCAGCTAGGCCCAAGGAAGAATTGCCAAGGAACGCGTGGGAAACGTGAAGACCTAACTAAGTGGTCTGGTCCTTGGTTCAACTGCACCTATCTTCCAGGAGATAATGGGGGACAGTTGGGTGATGTGGCAAGTGAACTTGCTGACATGTTCTTTACCCGTTCTAAATGTGTGCCCGTCATCTAGGACATGTGCCCGACCGTTAAGCGCCCCTGCCCGTCTACCAGATGTACTTGCCCGATCACATGGGCCTCTGCTCGACGTATTGGGTTGTAGCCCAATACAGTCCAGAGGCCCAGTCCGGAACAATATCATTAGTCAATTTCAGCATACCCAGCATCACACTTTTAGATGTAGGTTTATAACACGGTGGAAGAACTGACATTTATTATTTTGTCGCAAAATATGTTGCGGTAAGCAAGAGTCGCCACCGAGTTTTATTTTATCTAATAAAGAAAGGCATAAAAGAACATGAAAGACCTTTAAAAAAAATTGAGTTCGGGGGGTAAGTTATACAAAGGGAAGGTGTTAGAACCCTTTGTATCCATGGTTATCCATGGGCTCTTAACTATTTAGCTCACTTTACTTTGTTTGGAAAAAAATAGTGTAGTGTGTGATTAGAAAAATATTTCATAAAGGTTTATCTTTGCAATGGTTCTCGTATGAACGTATACAAAGGGTTTACTGTTTAAAAATATTTGAAAATGTGAGGTGTGAAAGGTATTTTTGAAAATTGTGAGCAAACACTTAAGAACTACTTACCCTAAATTGTAAGGTCTTTCTTGTCATTTTGTTTTCTTATGGATAGAATTGTCCTTACTATTAGTTAGTAAGTAGTCTTATCCTTGGATTTGAAGGGACTAGCGTAGGGTCATCGTATGGTCATAGAAGGCAACCTTGTAAAGTTATCTTAGCAACTCGAAGGGACTATATTTTTCCGTAGGATCATCGTATGGTCATAGAAGGCAACCTTGTAAAGGTATCTTAGCAACTCGATGGGACTATCACCATTTTTCCGTAGGGTCATCGAGAGACTATATCATTTTTTTTGTAGGAAACCTGAGGGACTATGATCTTTATGTCGAAGGGACTATGATGATATTTATCTTTAGGCAATTGTGCTAAGACACATCTACGTTCGAGGGACTTGACCATTATTTTGTAAGGCAACAAGAGGAGATACCCTAGAGGTGCATGTGTGGAGAGTGTGTTGTATTCAAGTTTCTCTTTGGAATAGTGATCTAAGTCCATTTTTAATCACATACATTCTTTTCACACCCTATCATTATTAACCACACAGTTAATTATTTTGCGGAATTTAAAAGCGGAAGTAAATCCTAAGTTATTACATCATGGGGAGGGGATACATAATTTAAATTGGGGGAGTGAGAAAATAAAAATGACAGAAATTATTAACTATTACAAGACTATTAGCATCCTATACACTTGTTCTAATAAATATAAATGGCAAAGAAAATTAAAATCGAGAAAGAATAAGAATAGGGAAAGAAGAAATATCGGAGGATTAGTATAAGATCGATTAATTGGATTTTTATTGACAACATAATATTTTTATGATTTTTGAAATTTAAATTAATTATTAGATATATGAAAAAAAAATTATATGTCTTATATTTAAGAAAAAAAGGTTATTAATTTTCATAATTTACTATTGGTTAAAAAATAGTTATTAATTAATTAATTAAAATAAATTAAAATAAGAAAATAAATAAGAGAAATAAGTGAGAAAATAGTTTTTTTATTAAATAGAAAAAATAAAGAAATAAGGCAAAAAGAGGGGGGACGCTGAGGTTTGAACCCGGGTCCTCAAGATCAAACGCGCATGCCTCTACCACCAGGTCATTTGTGTCTGCGTCACAAATAATAGAAAAGATCAATTAAATATTAAAACCAAACAAAATCCAGAACCGGCCAATGCAAACGCGCCACATCTCTTCTTCTTCATCACAACCTACAGAATTTAGCTACGATTTGACTACGATTTAGATACATCAAGATTGTCCAGATCCACTAATTTGACCCCTAAGAATCCAATGGTGGTGTCCGTTTGGTCAGAAAATGCTTATATAGGGAGATTCGAAGCTCGGGGAGTTTATGTCCTAACAATGGCAACTCTCCATTTTTGCCCCAAAGCCTGAAAACAATGGATCTAAATGATCCTAAGCATCATGTTAAGCATAAATATGAATGAAAAAACAAGTAGGATGACATGTAATAAAGATTCAAAAAAGTTAAATAGCGAGGGGCGGCTGATCAGTGCATTTTGGTGCACATTCTTCTATGTTTACACTTATGCATTTTCATACTTTACATTGGTTATTTTTCTATTTTAATTTGTTTTTCTAATTTATTTTATTTTTGGCTTAATTTAATTTTCGTACTTAATTTTCAAGAATGATTGGGATAGCCTCCTGGGATCTCCTTGATAATGTTTGAACGTATGAAATTGGTTGGAACTTGTTGATATTGATTTTGCAACTTGCCTTAATTTCTTCACCTTATGGAACTTTTTCTTTAGGGTTCTTGGGCAAGAAATTATGTCTCTTGACTTTGTGCATGTGATGAATATATAGAGAGGATGATTTTAGGTCAAAAATTTGGGCTTGGGTGAAAAATATTTATTTTTTTATTCAAGTGTGATTCAAATCTTTCTATTTTGGCATATTTGGTCATCACACCTTTCCTCTCTTGCCTTGCACGAATTTGGATCAAACATTATGACAATAAACCTCAAAATATGATCCCAAAATAATCCATAGATCAAATATTTGATTTTTCAATATTTATTTTAATTAAAATTGAATTTAAATGAATTAAATCTAATAAAATATAAAATAAACAAAGAAAATCAAAATATATGACTTATAGGTCGTGGGACATCTTATAATTAAGTTTGGATTGTGAAAACATAGGCCCATTTGACAAAAATTCAAGTTTGGTCATTGTTTGCTTTATACACCTCAAATTTGCTCAACTTTAACAATAGTGTGTTGTATCTCTGGTTTGCCTTCATCACTTTATTGGTTTTCGTACCACTCAAAAAAATTGCAACCAACATTATCATCTCCACTCTATTAACAAAATCAATAACAGTAAAACAATCTCAAACACAGAAAAATGAGATAAAAATCCAACCTATTCACAACACACGTACCTGAAAGTATCTACATTCCCAAAATAGTTTCTCATAGTTTCTTCCTTACTTCTTAACCTTCCTTAGCACTGCTTTGGCACCACAAGAACACGTTGGTTCAATTACAAGTTGAAATGATCTCGAAATGAAGGTATTTGCGCTATCATTTTTTCGATGTGTTCCACTGCTACATAATGATGTCATTGATGGAGCGATGAAGGAGATGAAGATTAGGGTTCTGAATTGGGTATTTTATATTTACCCTCTTATTTTTCTCCCCTGATAAAAATAAATCAATAATAAATTAACTATTACACATCAGCACATTTAAATGTCACTTCAGCAATGTTTATGACACATCACCTTTTTTTTAACAGAAGTTGTGTAAAAGGGTAACGTTGAAACAGTTAGGTAACATAAAGGACCTACTTGAAGAAAAAAAAAACATAAAGGATCATATTATTAAAATTAAATAACTTAAAGGACCTAATAGGTAATTTAGGCTAAAAAATATTTATGTTGGTTGCAAAAGTAAAGGCAACCCAGATAGGATCATGTATCGAAAGGTAGTGAATCGATATCAGATTACGGATTGCTAAACGATTGAGTTTGAGGCGCCATTGACAAGGCGACTTGACTCAGTTGAGAAACAATCAAGTTGTGGTGTCACGTGACAAGGTGTTTCGCTCTTGGTTGAACCATTTGGTCGTGCCGAAAAACACGTCTAGATGCACATGCCACAAAAGTGAGTGTCGCACAGATTTATCTATTTTTCTATGAATTGCTTAGATATTCTCGTTATCGGATCTGTATAATCCATAAGGTAAGTCTTGATAGATGATCATTCATGACAACATAACTCATTCATATGTACCCACACGAATATGTCCTGAATTTGACAAGAAAAACCTGTTTTGACTGGGTTTGGATTCGAGTTCGGGTTTGGGTTTGAATTTTCCCCGATCATAAAATATGAGGACGTGTCGGATAATGGGGACACTGGTACCCACCCCGAACCCGTCCCATTTATTTTATTATGTGTTTTTTTATTATTTTAGTTTTGATAATTTATAATATTAAATATGTGGTTAATGTTTTATATTTTGATTTGTATTTATTATTTAAAATATTTTAAAAGTATGTATTAAATATTTTGAGATATTTTTATTTTATTATTTGTAGTATAATTTTATTTTAAAAATATTAATTTTTTTATTAAAAAAATTGAGATATTTTTATTTTATTATTTGTAATATAATTTTATATTGAAAATATTAATATTTTTACTAAAGAAATTATTTCACTGAATAGACGGTGGCGAGACAGGAATACCGAATTCAACTCAAATTCATTTGTAACGGGTTTGGATTTTAATTCTCCATCTCCAATGAACTTTGAGACGGGAACGGAAATTGTTTTGAGATACGAGTTTGGGGAGGTAAAAACCGTCCCCCGTCGTCCGTTGTCACACCTATAGATAATCATACCCCTTGTTCTACTTTTTATTATTTGTTAATTACAGACAACTATAGATGATACCCCTTGTTCTGCTTTTTATTATTTGTTAATTACAGACAACTATAGATGATCATACCCCTTGTTCTATGTTAATTACATTTCACTTTGCACTTCAATCACTATTGCAATCGCTTTAGCTAAACATTAGGATAAAAAAAGTAGTAATCAAAACATTTAAACTTGATCTAAAACAATTAAAAACAATGGTTTTATTTTACGATTTTCTACTTTTCTATTCAATTTTGCAGATAGATGAATATCACTGATGCTTAGAATTCACCATTTAACGAAATGATAAGTTTCACCCCAAATTGCACTTGTATTAAAAAGAGGTAGTGTAAGAGTGCCTAAAAAGCCTCTTAATTACCAGCCAATAATTTTTCAATAGAACTTTAATCATTCAACTTACATCGATGTGATTATGCATATGCATGGCTTTGAAATCAGGTAGGAACCAAATCAACTCAGTATGCTATGATGTTTTAGGTGTTTACTTAAAAATAAAAAAGACTCTTCTCCATACCAATTTCTAAGAAATCTATAACAAATGAAAGTACTATTCGGAGTAGCCAAACTAGTGAAAAATGTAAAGAGAAATGCTAAAAACACTCTCTTTTGAACACTCTCCCAAACACTCATTTTTTTATTGGTTGAAACATGTGTGAATCCTACCAGTTTATGTGGGACCAATTTCTAAAGTGAGAGACCCACTCATGTTTCAACCAATAGAAAAGTGAGTGTTTCAGAGAGTGTTGAAAAGAGAGTATTGCCAGCACTTCACAAATGTAAAATATTTCAGGGTTACTACTTTTGTGGAATAATATTCTTGTCTTAACATCCCAAGCAACAAATGAGAGTTAATTGCAAACTTGCAATAGCAAACTATCAAACAATTGATAAACCAAACACCTGAAAGAAGAACATTACAATTCTATACTTTGTATTAAGAAATGAAAATGTTCAAGCTCAAGTATTTGGCAGTGCAGAGAAATTGATTATTACCATAGATATATGGAAAATCCATATGGAAAATTAAACATGAACACAGTCAAAGTAATACGACAACAATCACCAAAACCAATACACTAGTCTAGGATCCCCAAATCCACCAAATTATTATTGCAAATGAAGTATAAGATGAATCAACCAGATGCTGTCTTCTTTTGCTGGAAAACGACTGCAAAGACAGGAACTGCAACACCAATGCTGAAAGCAGTGAACACTGCAAGAGACATTTTCAACCCCTGATGCTTCATCTGGTCCAAGTTGTACATGTGATATGAATGCATGTAGTCTGGCTCGCTGTGGCCATGTCCACCTCCCATCCTCTTCACACCAGTTGAATGAAAATTTCTACTCACTGTCACAACATTACAACAATGTCTTCTAATTAGAAAGTAGAAAACTAAGGATATCAATGACTATCTCCTAAACATTTTAAATTGGGGGACATATCTAGTGATAATTGCCATGATGACAGTTTACACACCAACAGCCAACAAATAATATTTTCTGGCCGATGTCACCCCATCGATATGGCAATGCTGGTTTTGGACCCTTACAACTGTAGTTGACTGTTGCTTGCTTGATGGGGATTTCATAAAAACAAGCCATAGAGAAGCCAAGAATGACTACCACGACAATCAAATATTCCACCAACAAGGATGACAAGCATAAAACTCTCACACATTCTCATTTTTGGTTAATTTATTTGAAAAATAATAATCATGGAGTTTTAGCTTATATAACCCTCCACCATGCATTTTTTTCTGACTCTTTGACTTCTACCCTTTCATAAGTTTCATGCTGAACTCACTGACTATTTATGTTTTTGTTTTTGTTTACAAAACAACAGCAATCCAGCTTTCTCTCAATATGTAGGGTCAACTACATGGATCAAATGAAATACAATAATTATTGTATATAAATACATGAAACTGAAGGTTCATTCTAGTGAAATATTAAAGGATGGGGTTCTGTATGTTTGAGGGATTAAGAGGATGGTATTTCATACATTTTGATCCAGTGTTAGGTCTTGAGAAGTATGCAATTATGGTGATCTGGGTATTTTGATTCAAGATGGCTATGACACTAATAGGGAAAGACAGAAATGTGAAGATGAAAGTGCCATGTGAGGTTAATAAAATGACCTTTTTAACCTAAGCCATTAACTGTTAGTCTGTTACTTCAATATCTAACAAGAATCCCTATAACTCTCACACAAAAATCCATTCTTACTACATAAAACTATCGATAAGAAAATGTTATTATTGATGCTCCTAGCCTACTAAGACCCAAACAGCAACAGTTAAGTTTTATCGGACTTAAATGAAACCTCGGTCCCAGGATCGAACCAGACTCTGATACCATGTTAAAAAATATGATTAGGCTTAAGGCATCCCTACAAAACCCTCTTGTAGGGTGAGGATTGCCCCCACTTATAAGTATATGTCCAAGTCATATATTGTTTGTGAGGCTCTTAACAAAACTCAATCATATAAATGAGATATGCACATGTTAAATTGTCAAATAACACAAGGAATAAAAATGAAACTCAAATTGCAACATTTAAAATGCAGTGAAAACATCAGATTTAACCCTGCCCCTCCCTTCAACAAATCAAGCCTAGTTCAAAGTCCATCGCCTTAGCAGTACCAACAATTCCAACATTTATTTAAGAAAATAAATCATGAATACGAATCATATGCCTCAAATAACAACACTGAATTCACAGCCAGAAAAAATCTTCTTAATTTTATCTATTATAAACGAAAGACAAAAAACCTAATAAAATTGAAAAAATTGGAAGAAAAAAAAAACAGAAAATCTTCCATTTACAGATCCTACCTTAACCCTAACCCTAACGGATTCAACACGGAAGAATCTAGTAACAATCAGATATCAGTGAAATGAAAGAGAGAGAAAGATGATGGATTTAACCTGATTTTGAGATGGAGGATTCAGAAGAAGCGATGAGCTTCGCAGCAGATCTGAGTCCGTTGTTCAATGCCATCGTTAACGCAAATTCGATTCCGTCGCCTTCTGGAAATGTGTTTGTCTTCTCGAAACTGAAAACCCTTTTTTCTTTAGTTTTGATGCAACCCAATTGGTTTTTATTTTCTTTTGATAAATATAAACAACCCTGGTTTCCCCGAGCTTGATTTAATTATAATTAAAATCTTTTAGTATTAAACAAAATGAAAATTTTTGAGAAAATGTTTAAGAATTAAGAATTGAAGTGAATATGTTTTTTTTTTAATATTGAAGTGAATATTTGAATTATGAAAGAAAATAAATTGTATTATTACATCCGTCCCAAAATAAATCTATTATCTAGGTATCAAAAATAAATTGCATGAATGGCCGATTTTGCCTTTGCACTTTAAAAAATTACACTATTAAAATGTTATTTTTGTAAACAACTAAATTTAATAATTAAAACTCTCTTCATTATTTTTTTGCTTGACCCGTGACAAACATTCGTTATCTCACAATTCAAAAAAGAATTTTTCATCAATACACTAACTTACACTTACTCTCTCAATTTCAAATTTTCAGATTTGAAATTCAAATTTGATTTTTCTCTTTCTTAAGTTTCATTTCTTATTTTTATTTTTCATTCAAATCTCTATTTTCTCTATCTTTTTCATATCTCTATTTTTCTTTTTCTCTCTTATATTTTTAGTGGAATAGATGATTTGTCTCACTTCAATTAATAAGTCAAACATAGAATTAATTTTCTATCGCATAAATTATTATTAGAAAAATATTTATTTTATTTTATTATTTGCGATAAAAAAATATTATTAAATGTCAAAATTTTTATAAAAAAAACTTACGGGTCACTGTCAACAACATAGCTATTTTTTTTAATTAATTGTTTTTATTCTAAGGTGTCAAAAAAAATTACTGGTCATTATATATTTATCTCGCGAGTCACTATCAACATAATATTTATTTTATTTTAATCAATCATTATCGTAATTTAAGAGATAAAATTCTTATTTTTAAATATCAATTTTTTTCTTTTTTCATCTCACGATTTCTATTTTTTATAATTATTTAATAGAAATAAAATTGTATAATTATTGTTCATTTTATTTTAAATTTTGCATTTGTACCCATCAAATAATATTTGTAGTTCGCGTATCATTATCACATCAATTTTTTTTCTTTCTTATGTCATAAGTCTTTTTTTTATATCATTATTTAATACAATTGAAATTGTATAATTATTTTTTATTTTACAATTAAATAACTAATTTCAATTTTACATCTGTATATAAATATATTTTATATTGTATCAAATAAATTTTTTATTTCGCGGAACACTATAAACACAATATATATTTTATTTTAATCAATAATTAAAAGTTGAAATCCTTATTTTTAAATATTAACTTTTTTACATCTCACAAGTCTTTTTTTTCTTTATATTTTAATTTAATTGATTTTACATGATTATTGTTCATTTTAAAATTAATAAATAATTTTAAATTTAAATATATACATAAATATATTTAATAATTTTAAATTTAAATACATACATAAATACATTTTATATTGTATCATATATATGTATACCGTATTAAATTATTTAACTCGTACGGGAGAACAGATATCTTACTAATTTTATTGTAAAAATATATTGAGAAAATATAATAAAAAAGTGAGAGACAATAATAATTTTATCAAATTATTTTTATTAATTATTGTGTATTTTAATAGTAGTAAGTTAGAAGTTTTATTTAAAGACACAATTGAAATATAAAAATAAATATATATTAAAAGTTATAAGCGACATTTATTTTGAAATAAAATATTTTTTTATAAAAAAAGTGATATTTATTTGTGGATGTGGAATATATTAAGAGGATTTCTTAATAAACTTCTTGAATTATTTAGCCACCGCGTAAAATTATTTTTTTCCCCTGTTTTCAAATGTGCACATCCGGACGCACCACTGATAATACTAAATTTCACCGTATTTCTGACTCCGATTTCGCATGCATTTTAGGTTTTTATTGCTATTTTGTTATGTTATTACTTTGTTTTTCTTTATTTTCAGGTTTTCTATGTAATCAGGGCCTAAATCGATAAAAAGAGCGAAAAAAGAGCTGAAACAGACAAAAATCAAGTTTTTCCACTTTTTACATTTACGGCATCCACCATGGCTGGCGCCATGGGATCAGCCATTACGTGGCCACGTCCCAAGACCAATCCACAACTGCAAGAGCCCACGTTCCCCACTCTCTCCACAAAAATGCACTCATGGCGGGCGCCATAGGCCTGTGGCGGGCGCCATAGGCCTGTGGCGGGCGCCACAAGGCAAAAGTTTTTCCCTCCACTTTTTAGTGGAGGGGGCATCCTGGTCTTTTCTTACTATTTGTTTTCTTATAAATAGGGCCTTAGATTTTCGTTTTCAATCATCCAAACTTAGAATCTCTTAGGCATATATCAGTTTTAAAGTAGTAATCACTTCACATCGGGGTGTTACTACAATAGAGTGATCGAGTTTGTATACGTCTGTGTGATCGAGTTTTGGAGCACTCTGGGAGGAAGTTAATCCTCCCGCCATTTTAATTCCAGTTCGTATTTTATTTTTCCGCACTCGCTTTATTTTATTTACTTTCCGCATTGCTTTACTTTATTTTATTTCCGCACTCGCTTTACTTTACTTTTATTTCTCGCACTCGCTTTAAATACTTTTATTTCTCGCACTCGCACTACTTTTATTTACTTTCCGCACTTGCACTACTTTTATTTACTTTCCGCACTCGCACTAAATACTTTTATGAAAAATAATAAAATGAACTTTTACTTTACCATGTCTAACTAAATCCATAAAGGTTAGAATGTAAGGATCATAATTGAACCGGTAATCCGTACAACTGTTCGTAGAAACACTTAAGGGTTATTTTAACTTTCAATTTAAGTTTAATTGTTTTTAACTATTTCAAAACAACCAAAAGCGCTTTGTCTAGTTCATTAGGAGTTTTTGGATTAAAAAGAAAAGAGATTTTAAAACCATTTTCGGACGCGTTAAGAAGTTTAGAATCTGGTTCGTGAGAACCTCTTTTTGCTAAGAAATCCAGGTTAAAATACTTTTCAACTTAGTTAAGATACTATATTTCTTAAAAATAGGTTTACTACTCTAATGTAGTACGCACCTTTTTATCCTTGACAATAGGAGGGGTTGATTAGAGAGTATAACTCGGTTCTGAATACGCGAAAGCGACAGTTCCTGTTAAATTGGTTCTTTTCAAAGTGGAAAAAATTGCTCATAAGTAGTTCTATTAACAAGTACCGAATTATCAATTGATTATGTGAATTACATTCGAGCCTGTCTTTATTAATTATTTAAAATTATTATTCTATTTACCATTGCGCACTCTTTAAAACCATTATATTCAATTGCCTTAGATACACACCATAACAACAGGTGCGATAGATTGACACTTGGTCTCTGTGGATTCGACAATCTTTTATATTACTCTGACGTGTTCGTACACTTGCGAAAAACACGCATCAAGTTTTTGGCGCCGTTGCCGGGGACCAATTTCGTCAAATTTCATACCCTGTAGTTATACCGTTTAGACTAAGGTTGTTACCTGCCGGTCAATGTGAAAGACTCGCAGTACCAGAAGCTTAGTAGACCCTCTAGCTGAACCTGAACGTTACGCTCGCGCACGTTTATTTTTCCATAGGATTAAGAGAGCTATGGCCGAAGATCAAAACCGAAGACCTCTTAAGGACTTCGCCCAACCATCAAACGAGGAACCTAGTTCCAGTATAGTAAACCCCGTTATCCCAACCAATAATTTTGAACTGAAACCATCCCTGCTGCAATTAGTGCAACAGAGACAATTCGCAGGTCTTGCTACCGAGAACCCAAACGAACATTTAAAAAACTTTCTCCAGTTAGCAGACACCTTTAAAACCAATGGAGCTCCTCCTGAGGCGATACGCTTAAGATTATTTCCTTTTCCCCTCAGAGATAAGGCTTTATCATGGTTAGATTCTCTTCCACCCAATTCCATAACAACTTGGGAAGACCTTAGAAGAGTTTTCCTTGCTAGATATTTTCCCCCGAGTAAGATTGTTGTTCTTCGAAACCTAATAACCAGATTTACCCAAAACTAAGGAGAATCGTTGTTCGAAGCCTGGGAGAGATATAAATAACTATTAAGAGCATGCCCACATCATGGTTTAGAGAACTGGATAATCATTCAAACCTTCTATAATGGACTTCATTATAACACTAAGATGACCATTGACGCTGCCACTGGTGGCGCATTGATGAACAAACCTTACCCTGAAGCTAGTGCCCTTATCGAAGATATGGCCCAAAACCATCAATCATGGGGAGTAGAAAGAGCAACAATGGAAAAGAAGGAAGCCCAATGAGGAATACATGAGTTAAACTCTATAGACATGATGCAAGCTAAAATGGACGCGTTGGCCCTTAGAGTCGAACATATGTGAACAACCCCGAATATTGTAGTTGTAGTTTTGTCGAATTGTGAGATATGTGGGACGCAAGGACACCAATCCGCCGAATGCAATTTGTTAAATGAGACCAACCCTGAGCAAGTGAACTACACCCAAGGGAACCCATTTTCAAACACATACAACCCTGGATGGAGGAATCACCCAAACTTCTCCTATAAAAATAATAACCCTATCCAAAATACCTCACCTCCGAGACAACAAGGTTACCAAGCCACGAGAACAAATCAACCTATGCAACCTGTACCACCAAAACCGAGCCTTGAGAAAATTGTGGAAAATTTTATCACCGCTCAAACACAACAAAACAAAGAGTTCATGAACCAAAATGTTCATGTTAACGAACTAATTACCCAGTTAGGAACCAAGGTTGACCAAATTATTACTCACAACAAGATGCTTGAAACCCAGATCTCTCAGGTAGCTTTAAACCAAGCCCCTCAGACTACACCTGGAGGACAGTTCTCTGGACAACCTCAACAGAACCCGAAAGGGCAAGCAAATGCTATTACTCTACGAAGTGGAACCGCTTATGAGGAACCCTCAAACCCTAGATTGAGTGGGCCCAAAACTTCTGAGAGAAATGAAGAGAAGGAACCAGAGGAATCTGAAAACCAGGGAAGTCAAGAAAAAGGAGAAGAACCTAAAAACAAAACCTATGTACCACCACCGCCATACAAACCACCAATACCATACCCCCAAAGATTAAAGCAAACCCAGATCAATAATCAGTATCAAAAATTCGTTAAGGTTATAGAAAAACTTCACGTAGAAATCCCCTTTACAGAAGTCATCACCCAAATACCTTCTTACGCAAAGTTTCTCAAAGACATACTTACAAATAAACGTAGACTTGAAGATCTGAAACCCGTGGAATGTAATTCTATTTCCAAAAATAAGTTAGCAAAGAAAGATAAAGATCCCGGAAAATTTTCCATTCCTTGTATTTTGGGGATCATGTCATCGAAAAAGCTTTTCTAGACTTAGGAGCTAGTGTGAGCTTAATGCCTTTAGCAGTTTATGAAAGGTTAAACTTATGAGAATTACAACCTACTAAGATGTCACTTCAATTAGCCGATAAATTCGTTAAATACCATATAGGCATACTTGAAGACGTCCCTGTTAGGATAGGCCAGCTGTTTATACCTACTGATTTTGTTGTCATGGACGTTAAAGAAGATGACGACATACCAATCCTCCTAGGTAGACCATTCCTATCAACCGCTGGAGCAATAATAAATGTTAAAAAAGGGAAACTAACCTTCGAGGTAGGCAACGGGAAGATAGAATTTGTACTTTCGAAATTCCTTATGGCACCTGTAATAGGAGATGCTTGTTATGCCTTAGATATCATTGATGAATGCATTAGGGAATTAGAACAAGAAGAAGAAACTGAATCAATAAAATTTCCATCAACCCTTATTTGGGAAGATGACAGTTATAAAAAACCCTACATTGATGATAACCTTCAGGAATGTTTATCTCTTACCCCAGATCCTATGCCTTGCCCTATGAAACCAACCGTAAAACTTAAGGAACTACCTAAGAACCTGAGATATACATTTCTTGATGAAGAAATGGATCGTCCAGTTATAGTCAGTGCTACCTTGGACCAAGAGGAAACAAACCAATTGTTAGATGTTTTACGAAGGTATCCCTCAGTTGCACCCCAACATTTGCCCTCCCCAAGACAAGACATTGTGTACTAAGAGGTTCACAAGGTTCACAAGACATCTCATGAGGTTCACATGGTTCACAAGATTCACAATTAGTCAGACAGTTTGGCAATTCCCTCAGACAATGCATCCTCCTAAGCAATACATCTTAAACTAGGGTTTTGACTTTCATCAGGCTAAATGGACTTCCAAGACTTAAAGTGAGCTCCATAGCATCCTATATGTGTTCAAGGATCCCCATGTCAAGTTTCAAGACTTTTCCCAAAGGTTTGCTCAGTCAAATGATCAGATAGGCTAAAATCAGTCAAAGTAGTCAAAAAGTCAAACTGAGGTCAACTGTGGTCAAACCAAAGTCAAATTTCATGATTTTTTGCCAACATCAAGTATATGAAGTAAAATTCATCATTTTATCAAGGGTTGATCATGATTCATCAAGGAGATTTCAGATCATCAAGAATCATGAGTTTCTAAATTAGGGTTTTCATAGGAAAAGTCAACTAAACTTTGACCAGCCATAACTTTCACATGCTTCATCAAAAAATTTCCATCCAAAACTCATTTTGAAGGAAATTTAATTCTCTACAACTCTGTGTCTCACAAGCCAAGCCCAAAAATACTTCATTTGGAAGGTATGAGCTAAGACATTATAGGTCATTTTAAAAGTCAACAAAAAGTCAACAACTTCCAAGGAGCATAACTTGAGAATGGTAAAAGATATGGACATGAGACAAAAGAGGTTGGTTAGAGGACTCTTTAAGCTTTCCAAAATGTCCAAGAACACCTTCATATCATTAAAATTGAAGGATTTGTGCCCTTGCAAAGTTGGGAAATTTTTGGGGAGTTTATGAAGCAAATGAGGCCTTAAAACCAATTTTTGCTAAATGAGCCCACCAAATTACCATCCAATCTTTATAATGTCATCAAGCACGACCCAACCCATGACTTTTCTGATTTTTTATATTTTATTTAGTATTTATTTGAATTTTATTCATTAAAATACAAATTAAATTAAAATAAAATATGAAAATCAAATATTTGGATGAGATTATGATTCTAGAAAGTCATAAACATCAATTATAGATGATTGATCTGATCCAATTTCGTGCTAGCTTGATTTGGCAAGGTTAGATGTGATCTTTTTCAATATTTGAAAGAAGGAAACTTCATGATCAAGTCATCAATACAAAGCCCATAAATCCATGACTTTTTGACCTAATTTTCATCTCTACATATACCTGAAGACATCCCAATCACAAGGACACGATTTTGCTGCCTCCAAGAACACCATTGAATCTCAAATTTTCACATAAAAAGTCATATACGGTTTTTGATCTAGGGAGACTTTCCAGACAAAATAAAGGTTGCTTTAGCTTCCTTGAGGCTCACTGATCATGTCTCAATCATTCCCAACATCAAAATCCTTACTATTTGCATAAACCGAATCAAAGTTCTTGCACCTTTATGAATTTCTCGTTTTCTAATATTCGTGCAATATAAATTGTGTTTGATTGTTGTTTCGTGTTTGTAACAAGCTAAGGATCGTTTCTGGATAATTTAATTTGAGTTTTGATACAAGATCAATGATTTGCCATTGTTAGGGTTTAGGGTGGCCGTTTAGGGTTTCACCATTTAACCAACATAAATGAGTTCTAAAGACATGGAAGAATCGTATAGGTCATCAGGAATTCATTGGCATTATTAATTTTATGAAATTGTACTATTTGTATGGTGTTTGATATTCGCAGGTTGCATTGGCAAGGAAATTCGCAGGAAAAGTCATAGTTAAATTCGCAGGAAAACCTGTGAATCCAAGGTTGAAGATGAAGATCTTTGCGCGCTTCATATTTTCAAAAATTGATTTGTATATTTATTGTATTATTTGTATTTTGTTTCACAGGATGACAAGCAGCCTAGTGGTTGATACGCGCGCGTATGAAGCAAAGGGCATGTGTTCGAACCCGTCCTCAGTTATTTTTTGGCTTAAATTTCATTTATTTTCAGGCTTGATACATAAGGATTACTACCCCTCATACATTCACATGCACGCGTTTGGCCTGGTGGTAGCATTGTTAGTCCAGGGAAGGAAGGGCCTAGGGCGTGGGTTTAATCCCTGCCCCAGGTAAGTTTTTTTATTCATTTTTCTTTTTATTATTATTTCTTTATTTGTTTTATAATTAATCCAAATTATATTTCTTATAAGAAAATTATTTTTTTAAATAATAATATGTAAATATATATATAACTTCATATGTTCTAAAAAAAATTTCTAATTTATTTTCTAAAAGTTAATTTGGTTTATATTTAATTTAAAATTTGTTTATATTATTATATATTTTTTTATATAAATAATTTAATTAAGTTTATATTAAATAATCAAAACCCTAATCCTGGTTTTTTTTAATTGTAAAATTAACCCTAATTCCAAACCCTAATTTCTAACCCTAATTTTTTGTTTAACTTTAAATATTAAATTTAATTAATTTTTCTAATATATAATTAATCATATTTTGTAAATAATTATTATATGGTTTATTATTATTATTCTCATTATCTTATTTTCTTTTAAAAATTCTTTAAAATTGCTTATATAATTTAAAAATATTATCTTAAATTGTATATATTTTTTGTATATTTGTACTAACCTTTTCTTCTTATAATTATTTTATCACTAACCTTTTAATTATTGTTTATTTATTATATATTTATTATTCAATTGTTTTTATTATAATGTAATTGCGAAAGCCGTGTAATAGTCGTAGGATTATTCTTGTTTTTATGTTATGTTTATAAATATTTTATTGTCATGGTTAGTAATTATAGGGGGTGATAACATGTTTGTGCTTTAAAACTAATTTAGAATAACTAATTTAATAAGATAAATATATGAATACAAACACTCACACACGTAAGTCGATCTTTGATCGCCATCTCGCACTTTCTAAGGATTACTCCTCATGTTGCCTAATTATAAGGTCAAGTAAGGTGTCTTAAAGCAAAGTCCCTTCACTGATATCATCAAGTCCCTTTAAGATTATAAGATCAAGTCCCTTCGATGTTTCCTACGGTAAATGATCTTGTCCCTTCGAATAAAAGATGATAAGTCCCTACGAATTGCTAAAGACACCTTACAGTTGTCTAAATACAGATGTCCCTTCACACGTCCCTTTATCACATCCAAGGTAATGACTACCTATTCCTTAATAATAGGGATAGTCTTACCATTGAAAGAACATATAAGAACAGTAAAGATTTAACATAGGGTAGGTTCCTCTTAAGTACTTGCTCACATTTTCAAAATACTCTCTTACACTTCACATTTCAAACAAATTTTCAAAACAAAGTCTTTATATATATCCATACGAGGATCATTATAAAGTACTTAGAAAAATTTTAATCACACACTACACCTTTCTCAAAACAGTTTAAAGTGAGCTAAGTAACTAAGAGCTCATGGATAACCATGGATATAAAGGGTGCTAATACCTTCCCTCTATATAACCTACCCCCCGAACTCAAAATCTTTTTAAGGTCTTTCATGTTCTTTTATGCCCTTTCCTTTTGGATAAAATAAAAGTCGGTGGCGACTCTTGTTATCCGCAACATTTAACTAAAGTCAGTTCTCCCACCGTGTTACAGAACTGGCGACTCTGCTGGGGACTTAATAAAAGAGGGGTACCGTTAGGAATTAGATCACTTTAAAATTGTTTACCTTGTTTGCTTTATACTTATCTGTTGGGCCTTATGTGTGAAAGATCATAACCCGGATCTAGTGTACCTTAGGTAAATGGCAATAGACCAAGGAAACTGTACGGCGTATACCGATATGGTTGATCTGGTGGCCATAGGTAGTGTGACTTCTTGGTTGGTGCTTATGTTCCTTAAGTAAGTTAAGGATAATATGGGGCTGCCATATGTTGTCAATACACTAACTGACTTTTAGAACCTTAGTCATCCCATCTTGGCTTTTAGAAAGTAGTGAGATAACCGGCTTTGGTGAAGACTGAAGTTGGTTGATACTCGATGCTACACTCATTGAGATTCTAAACTTGGAGGATTTTGGTTGGCAAGTAAGTTGCCTACTGAACAACCACCCTTGTGAAGGATCAATGATATTGAGATCCCTTAGAACCTGGTTACTTTTGTAGGACAGGATGAACCAACTAAACTTGACATCATGACATCATAAGCATAGCATTTTCACTAACCATTTCAAGGACCAAAGGATTTATGTTTGTTCTTTGTTGCAGGTCATGGCTTCTGCCCGTAGGAATACTATCCGGATCAACTTTGTAGGAATACCTCCTAAGCTTAAGGAATTGGTCTCTCAAGTTTCTGAAAACTCCCAGTTCATCAAGAGACATGGTCACCTACTAGATCTAGTCACTTCAGGGTTCAATGAAGACTTGATGAGTGTCCTGTTTCAGTTCTTTGATCCTAAACATCATTGCTTCACATTCCCCGACTATCAGCTGGTTCCTACAATGGAAAAGTTCTCCAAGCTCCTGGGTATACATATCCTTGATCAGAGACCTTTCACAGGCTTGGAAAAAGAGCCTAAACCTGAAGTCATTGTTGCAGCCCTACATCTAAAGAAATCAGACATTGTCCTAGAAACAAGGAGTGGAGTTAAGGGTATTCTTGCTAAGGTATTGATGGAGAAAGCTCAAGTGTTCCTGAAGGCTATGAGTTATGATGCTTTTGAGGAGATCTTAGCTCTATTGATATATGGCCTAGTGTTGTTCCCCAATCCAGACCAGTTCATAGACGTACACACCATCAACATATTTCTGACTCACAATCCAGTGCCTACATTACTTGGAGACATCTTGCACTCTCTTCATACCCGTACTACGAAGTCTTGAGGAACTATGATGTGTTGTATACCTTTACTATCTAGGTGGTTTATTTCTCACCTTCCTCGATTAGTGATGAAGAATGAACAAGGGTTCAGGTGGTCTAAGAGGATTATGTCACTTTCTCATTCAGATATTCATTGGTGTTCACGATCTATGGAGAATGTTACTATCATTGATCGTTGTGGGGAGTTCCCTAATGTGCCACTCCTTGGCATAAGAGGGGGCATTACCTACAATCCTTCCTTAGCTCTACGTCAGTTTGGTTATGCTCAGAGTGATGGTCCTCATGACATGCTTATTCAGGGTATTGTGTTCGACTACGACAACGATCTATAAAATTACCGTCAAAGGTTTATACGAGCGTGGGGTAAAGTGAACAAGGTTAACAGTAAGACTCTGGAACCAAAGTACACCATTCCTATGGAACCTTATCTCAGATGGGTGCGATCTCGTGCTCAGACTCTTATGATGCCATATCTTGCTATCCTACCAGTTACCATGGAGCCCGTTGCTGAAGGAGATACTTCTTATATCATTCTTCATCCAAACATGCCCACTGACATGGAAGAGTTACAAAGATCCTGGATCCAGTTGAAGGAGCAAAGAGATACTTTTGAGACTCATTACAAAGCAAGTCAAGAAAGAATTTTGGAGCTAACAAAACAACTTCACGAGGAGCGGAATCTCAACTCATACCTCACCACAAAGAGGAAACGTCCATGGGAGACTTAAAACCCCATTCTTTGTATTCATTTCATTTTTATTGTAAGCCCAAGGGGCAAATAAGTTTATTACTAATAAAAGTTTACTTTTTGGTTTAAACAAATTTAAATCATGCGGTCCTTGAAAACATTGCATATGCATTTACATACCATATCGTTGCATCACAGGTTTCTTATGAATAGGTATCTTATCTTCTCGCTGTTTATTTCAGCAAAAATGGCTCTTGAACAGTCTGTCAAAGATCTCCAGGCTCAGAATGCACAATTCCAAGAGTTGATTCTGAATTTGTCCAAAGGGCAAGATGAGCTGAAGACACTACTGGCTAAGAAGAAGAAGAAGACCAGGAAATTAGGAGGCTTTATCAATATGGGAAGAAGGTTCAGAGGTCCTATCAAGGTTAAGGAACAGGCTGAGGATTCTGAGTCTGAAAATTCTGATAAATAGGGAGGTAGTCTCCATGATACTGTGGGAGATTCTGATTCTGAAGCAAACTATTATCATGACCCTAGTGAGGATAAGTACAAGATGCTGGTGGATAGAATGAATGCTATGGAGTTACAAAAATCTTCTGGGCTGGATTTTGAAGACCTGAGTTTAATATCTGGAGTGGTTATACCTATTGGTTTCAAGGTTCCTGCTTTTGTGGTGTATGATGGTGTCTCATGTCCCAAGCTGAATCTAAGGTCCTATGTCCGGAGGATTCAACCACATAATGTTGATAAGAAATTGTGGATTCATTTCTTCCAAGAGAGCTTGTTTGGAGCTCAATTGGAATGGTACTATCAATTGGAAAGTGTCAATATTCGTGATTGGAATGATCTTGCTGAGGCCTTCTATAGGCAATACCAATATAATGTTGATTTAGCACCAACTCGCATGCAGCTCCAAAGCATGTCAATGGGTGCTAAAGAGAATTTCAAAGAGTATGCCCAAAAATGGAGAGACCTGGCTGGCAGAGTTCAACCTCCTCTGACTGACAGGGAACTGGTGGATATGTTTATGAGTACGTTGAATGGTCCTTTCTATAGTCACCTCATTGGAAGCTCATCATATGGTTTCACCGAGCTGATAATGACTGAAGAACGTGTGGAGAGTGGTATAAGAAGTGGTAAGATACAGGTGGGTGCCTCTTCATCAAGCACTGCAAAGAAGCCCCCTAGTGGGAAGAAGGAGTCTAATGTTGTGTATGGTCAACCTAGTCGTAACAGAAGTCACCGATCTGTGGGAGCAGTTCACATTTCTAATCCTACTCCTGCAACACCAGAGCTACCACAAAACAATCAACAAAAGCCTAGAAGACAATTCACCAAGATCAACATGTCACTGGCCCAAGCCTTGCAACACATGTTGAAAGGGGAACTCATTACTTTGAAGGACCCTCCTCAGAATCCTAATACTTCCTCTCCTCGATGCAATCCTAATGCACGATGTGCCTATCATTCTAATTGTCCGGGACATGATACCAACAACTGCTGGATATTGAAAAACAAGATTCAAGATATGATTGAAGCTGGAGAGATTGAATTTGACCCTCCTGGGACTCCAAATGTGATTACTGCTCCCATGCCCAATCATGAGAAGACTGTTAATGCTATTGATGAAGTTTCATATGTTTCCTCAGTAGCAGATGTGACTACTCCCCTATCTGTTATTAAGAAGAAGCTGGTGCAGGCTGGATTCTTTCCAGGTTGTAATGAAGACTGTTTTTATTGTGCTTACAAATTTGATAGCTGCTGGAAGTTGAAGGATGGTATTCAACGCCTCATGGACAATTATATTATATTGTTTGAGAGGAATCCTTCTGTGGAAAGTATGTGTGAACATCTAACTCGAGGTACGAAGGTTGAAGATGTGGATATGGTTGATAAAGTGCCAGTGAAGATTACCTCCAAAGGCCCTGTCAAGATCTCTTCCAAGGGACCTATCAAGATTACTGCTGAAGGCCTTGTGAAGACTGTTGTTGAAGTTAGGGTGCCTCCCATGATCATTACCACTCCTGGCCCTATCCCTTATACTTCTGATAAAGCTATACCCTGGAATTACGGTTCTGATGTTTATATCCATGGTATTAAGCAGGAACCTTTGACTGATACACCCGTTACTGATGATAACCTTGATGTTAATAATATTGCTGGATCTAGTAAGATCACTAGAAGTGGAAGAATTTTCTATCCTCCGGCTACCTCCAAAAGTGCAGTTACTCCAACTACTACCTCCACTTCTGAGCCAAGTACTGATGCTCGGGGCAAAGGTCCTGTGGTTGAACTTGTGCAAGCCGAGACACCGACTGCTGAGAATCTTTCTAAACAAATGGAAGAAGTGTTGAAGATCATTCGCAAGAGTGATTATGATATTATTGACCAGTTGGGGCATACTCCCTCCAAAATCTCCATGTTGTCTTTGTTGTTGTGTTCTAAGGCTCATGCTAAAGCCTTGATCAAGTTTTTGAAGACTGCTCATGTGCCAAATGAGATTTCTGTAGATCAATTTGAAAATTGTGTTGCACATTTGACTTATGATAATGGGTTAGGCTTTTCTGATACTGACTTGACTCCTGCCAAGAGAAACCATAACAGAGCTTTGCATATCTCCATTGAATGTAGGGGTACTACCTTGTCTCATGTGTTGATAGACAATGGCTCTTCATTGAATGTACTTCCCAAAGAGGTTCTGAACAAGCTCAGTCCTGAAGATGATGTGTTAAGACCAAGTAATATAGTGGTGAGGGCCTTTGATGGTTCAAGAAGAGTGGTGCATGGAGAAATAGATCTCCCGATCAAAGTAGGCTCTTAAATCTTCAATTCTACCTTTTATGTAATGGATATTCGTCCTGCGTACTCCTGTTTGCTTGGGTGCCCCTGGATCCACGGGGCAGGTGTTGTGACCTCCACTCTACATCAAAAGTTGAGATATCCAGGGAAGGGAAAGATCGTCACTGTTTATGGAGAGGAAGAATATATGGTCAGTCATGTGAATACATTTAAGTATGTTGAAGTGGAAGGTGAATATGTTGAGGCTCCTTGCCAGACATTTGAAGTAGTTCCTTGGGTCGTTCCTGCTATTGAAGCTCCTCCTGTTGTTAAAAGAGTTCCTGTGGTTACCAGGGTACCTCCTACAATGGCTTCCCTCAAAGATGCTAGAGTTGTGGTTAAAGAAGGTGGTTGTACTATTTGGGGCAGCTTCCTGACATTCCTTACAAGTCTGACAAATTTGGTTTGGGTTTCACTGCAGAGTCCCAGAAGGCTGTTCGTCGTGCTCGTGCTGTTCGTATCACCAATCAAGGCGTCATGAGAGATCAAATCAATGATGTGGGTGACTACAATGAAAACTACAACCTGGATAACTGTATCTTTCCTACTGTGGGTGATGGGCTCAACAACTGGAAGACCAAAGACGTTATTCATATCTCCTTTAGTCAAGAGTAAATACTATTGTAGATGTTTAGAATTGGCAGAATTTTTTACCAACAAAAGTTGTTGAATTCAGTTCAGGATGTCCTATCAAATGTTGGGACATTATCAAACAGAGTATAAGTAAATGAACTTAATTCAGGATGTCACACCAGATGTTGGGACATTGTATCAGCTAATGATATAAGTTCAGTTTACAGGATGTCACATCAGATGTTGTGACATTGTATCAGTAAATGAAGTAAGTTCAGTTTTTCAGGATGTCCCAACAGATGTTGTGACATCTCAAACCTGCTACCAGAATTAATTAATGACTAACAGAATTGAGTAAATTAAGGAAAGTTATCTGGATTTAATTATGGATGGATAAAACAGAATAAGGCGCATCTGTAGGGAGTGTTGTTATTATATGTCTTCAGCATAATCAGAAGAACTGAATCACCTAGAATCTAGGAAGTAACAAACCCTAATTCAAGGTGGAAGCAGCATGCGTTTCAGGATTGGATATACCTACAGAAAGCCCAAAATCCAAACACCTATTTAAGCAACAAAAACTCTCAGAATAGGGTACGAATTTCAGAAGACAAAATAGGGTGTTTTGAGTTTTAATAGCAGGTTGTTTTAATTGTACCACTTTATGAGCTTTTAAGCAAAAGTGTATTTGTGTCTTGATTGAAACTGTGAAGTAAGATCAAGCTGTTTTTGTTTGAAGTATGACTTCAATTTTATTAAACTTGTAAACAAGATCACTGTGTGATTGAGGGGGAGTGAGTTGATACTCATATCTAAGTTGTGTCTTAGGTAGAAATTGCATTGGGTAGATATTAAGTGAAAGATTAAACTAGGTGGTTTAAGTCTAGAATTAATATTACTTATAGTGGATTTCCTCCTGGCTTGGTAGCCTCCAGATGTAAGTGTGGTTATACACTGAACTGGGTTAACAAATTATTGTGTTGTTTAATTTTCCTGCACTTTAAGTTTTGGTTAAGTTGTCAAGTGTTTAAACATCTCATTCGACATCTCATACCTGATCACAGAATTTCAATTGGTATCAGAGCAGGCACCCTGCCTGTTTATTCTGGGTGAGATCTAGGGAATACAAATTCTGGGAACATGGACAGAGATGTAGGATCAGTAAATAGACCACCTATACTGGATGGATCTAATTATGACTACTGGAAGCCAAGAATGATTGCATTCTTAAGATCACTTGACAATAGGGCCTGGAAAGCAGTCAACAATGGATGGGAACATCCTGTCCAAGACACCAAAGATGGAACAAAAGTGTTGAAACCTGAAGAAGAATGGAGTAAGGAGGAAGAAGATTCAGCACTTGGCAACTCCAAGGCCTTAAATGCTTTATTCAATGGCATTGATAGGAACATCTTTAGACTTGTGCATCACTGTGAGCTGGCCAAAGATGTTTGGGACACTCTCAAAACAACTCATGAAGGAACATCAAAAGTGAAGATGTCAAGACTTCAACTTCTCACCACCAAGTTTGAAAACTTGAGAATGAAGGAAGATGAAACAATTCATGAATTCTACATGAACATCTTAGAAATAGCCAATACTTCTGGAGCTTTGGGAGAAAAAATGACCGATGAAAAGCTTGTAAGAAAGATTCTCAGATCTTTACCAAAAAGATTTGACATGAAGGTCACAACAATAGAAGAAGCTCAAGACATATGCAAAATGAAGGTTGAAGAGCTCATTGGTTCCCTTCAAACATTTGAGATGGGAATAAATGACACAATTGTAAAGAAGAACAAAAGCATAGCCTTGGTGACAAATACTGATAAAGAAGAAGAAAATGATGAATCAGAAACTGATGAAAACTTATCAGAAAACATTGCTATGCTTGGAAGACAATTCAAAAAGATTCTCAGAAGGATGGAAGACAAGTCCAAACCAAGTGGAAGATATACAAACTCTTCTGAGAACAAAAGACCTTATGATGCTAATAGAAGGTCAAATTATGATGAAAAGACCAGTCAAGAAAAAGGAATTAAATGCCATGGATGTGAAGGATATGGACACATCAGGAATGAATGTCCTACCTATTTAAAAAGGCAAAAGAAAGGTCTCTCTGTAACCTGGTCTGATGAAGACTCAGGAGGTGATTCAGAAGAAGAATCAGCTAAGCATATCACTGCTCTAGCTGGATTATGTGAATCTGAAAGTGAATCCAGTGATGGGGAGCTTACTTTTGAAGAACTTGAGCAATCATACATAGAACTAGTCAAAAGAAGCACTGAAATATGCAGGGAGAGTATAAAGCTAAAGAAGCAGATTGAGGCACTAAAGGATGAAAAAGCAAGTGATCTAGAGATCATTGACACCTTAAAAAATGAAGTAAGTCTTCTCAACTCCAAGTTGGAACATATGTCCAAATCTGTTAGAATGCTGAACAGTAGCTCAAGCACACTGGATGTTATTCTCAACAACAATAAGCATTCAGGGGATAAAAGTGGACTGGGATTTAACAAAGCTTATAAGGCTGAAGCTAGCACCAGCAAAACTACTTCAAATTCCATACAGTCAAACAAGATGTCCCAACAGATGTCTCAACATCATGAAAAGAACATAATGAAGAAGAAATATCAAAGATGGAGATGTCATCATTGTGGAAGGTTTGGACACATCAAACCTCATTGTTACAAGCTGCGTGGATATCCAAATCAGATGTATCAGCAAACCCCTAAGCAGAAGATAAAGGACATCAAGAAAGTATGGGTTCCTAAAGCTAGTCTTCATGCTGATCAAAGCAACATGTCCAAGAGCAAGTTCAACAAACAAGCTGGGAGCTCTTCTAATGGACACTACACAGGGCAGAGGCATCAAAAGAAACCTCAATACAAATGGTCAAAGAAGAATGTGGCATATATAGCTCATACATCTCTAAGAGTATCAGCTAAAGAAGACTGGTACTTTGACAATGGATGTTCAAGACACATGACTGGATTGAAGAATCTGCTAGTAGACTTAAAGTCATATTCATCCAGATATGTAACATTTGGAGATGGAGCTAAAGGAGAAATCAAGGGTGTTGGGACCTTGGACTGTCCAGATGTACCAAGACTGGATGATGTGCTGCTAGTAAAAGGATTGACTGCTAACTTGATCAGCATAAGTCAATTATGTGATCAAGGTTACAGTGTAAACTTTACCAAAACTGAATGCATAGTGTCAAATAAAGAACAGAAGGTTGTCATGAGAGGAGTCAGATCTAAAGACAACTGTTATATGTGGGAACCTCAAGATTTCAGTCCCACTTCAACTTGCTCTTTAGCCAAAGAAGAAGAAATGAAACTATGGCACCAAAGACTGGGTCACCTTCACTTCAGAGGCATAAAGAAAATCATATCTATGGAAGCTGTGAGAGGTATTCCTAAACTGAAGATTGATGATGGCAAAATATGTGGTGAATGTCAAATAGGCAAACAAACCAAGATGTCCCATCCAAAGCTTCAACATCTGACAACTTCCAATGTTTTGGAATTATTGCATATGGATCTTATGGGACCTATGCAGGTTGAGAGCCTTGGTGGTAAGAGGTATGCCTATGTGGTGGTTGATGACTTTTCAAGGTATACATGGATAAATTTTATCAAAGAGAAGTCTGATGTATTTGATGTATTCAAAGATTTATGCCAAAGAATACAAAGAGAAAAAGCCAGTTGTGTGGTCAGAATAAGAAGTGACCATGGAAAGGAGTTTGAGAATCAAAAATTCTTAGATTTCTGTTCTTCAGAAGGAATAAATCATGAATACTCTTCACCAATCACTCCTCAACAGAATGGTATTGTTGAAAGAAAGAATAAAACTATTCAAGAATCAGCAAGAGCTATGATCCATGCTAAAAAGTTACCTTTGTACTTCTGGGCTGAAGCTATGAACACAGCTTGTTACATCCATAATAGAGTCACTCTAAGGAAAGGAACTTTGACCACAATCTATGAAGTCTGGAAGGGCAGAAAACCCACAGTTAAGTACTTCCACATGTTTGGAAGTAATTGTTATATTCTGGCTGATAGGGAGCAAAGAAGAAAAATGGATCCTAAAAGTGATGAAGGAATTTTTCTTGGATACTCTATAAACAGCAGAGCATATAGAGTATTTAATTCTAGAACTAAAGTTATCATGGAGTCCATAAATGTGATAATTGATGATGCTCCTACAGATGTTACAGAAGATGTTGGAACATCTGCTGACAGCCAAACTGAAGCTGAAGAAAAAAGTGATCATTCTGACTTCACTCAAACTGATGCAAGGACAGAACCTTCCAGCAAACCTCCCTCCATAAGAATCCAGAAGGATCATCCCAAAGATTTGATAATTGGGGATCCCAACAGAGGTGTAAGCACTAGATCAAGAGAGGTGATTTCAGGTTCCTGTTTTGTCTCAAAAATAGAACCTAAAAACATCAAGGAAGCTCTTACTGATGAGTACTGGATTTGTGCAATGCAAGAAGAATTAGGTCAATTTACAAGGAATGAAGTGTGGGATCTCTTTCCTAGACCTGATGACATAAATGTGATTGGCACTAAATGGGTGTATAAGAACAAGTCAAATGAGCAGGGAGTTGTTACAAAGAACAAAGCTAGACTTGTAGCTCAAGGATACACACAAATTGAAGGAGTAGACTTTGATGAAACCTTTGCACCAGTAGCAAGGCTTGAATCAATCAGACTACTGTTAGGAATTGCTTGTATCTTGAAGTTCAAGCTATTTCAAATGGATGTGAAAAGTGCTTTTCTAAATGGATATCTTAATGAAGAAGTATATGTAGAACAGCCTAAAGGATTTGTTGATCCAATCTGTCCAAATCATGTGTACAAACTAAGGAAAGCTCTTTATGGACTGAAGCAAGCCCCAAGAGCATGGTATGAAAGGCTGACTACTTTTCTTATCAAGCAAGGGTACAGGAAAGGTGGAATAGACAAAACCTTGTTTGTGAAGGATGATGAAGGTAATGTCATGATTGCTCAAATATATGTAGATGACATTGTCTTTGGTGGGATGTCAGACAGGATGGTTAAACATTTTGTCACTCAAATGGAATCTGAATTTGAGATGAGCCTAGTAGGAGAACTAACCTACTTCCTTGGATTGCAAATAAAGCAAATGGAGGATTCCATGTTCATTTCCCAAAGCAAGTATGCTAAGAACATTGTCAAGAAATTTGGGATGGACAATGCTACTCATAAAAGAACTCCTGCCCCCACACATTTAAAGCTGACTAAAGATGACAAGGGTGAGAATGTATATCAAAGTCTATACAGAAGTATGATTGGAAGCTTATTATATCTTACTGCTAGCAGACCAGACATATCCTTTGCAATAGGTGTTTGTGCAAGATATCAAGCTGATCCAAAAGTCAGTCATCTAAACCAAGTCAAGAGAATTCTGAAATATGTCAATGGTACTTGTGACTATGGCATAATGTACTTTCATGGATGCAAACCAATTCTCACTGGCTTCTGTGATGCTGATTGGGCTGGAAGTGCTGATGACAGAAAAAGCACTTCAGGAGGATGCTTCTTTTTAGGAAACAATTTGATTTCTTGGTTCAGTAAGAAACAAAATTGTGTATCCTTATCTACTGCTGAAGCTGAATATATTGCAGCTGGAAGCAGTTGTTCACAATTGGTTTGGATGAAGCAAATGCTCACTGAGTACAATGTCCCACAAGATGTCATGACATTGTACTGTGACAACTTAAGTGCTATTAACATATCAAAGAATCCTATCCAACATAGCAAGACCAAGCATATTGATATCAGACATCATTTCATCAGAGATCTTGTGGAAGAGAAAGTGATTTCATTGGAACATGTAGCTACAAATCATCAGTTAGCTGATATATTTACTAAAGCCTTGGATGCTACCCAATTTGAAAACGTAAGGGGTAAATTGGGAATCTGTTTATGTGAAATATAACAGTTATGAAGATGTGCCAACATGTCATTTGACATCGTGTGGCATGATCACCAGATGGCAACATCAGTCTGGTCAAGGACTCTGGGTATTCCACTCCTAAAAATTCTCAAAGTAACGGCTACTTATAAAAGTATCAGCTTGCTCTCAGCTATCTATCTTCTCATCATTCTCTCAAAACGAATTGCATTCTCTAACTGCTTGTTCAGAACTCATCAAAATCAGCCAATCTCAATCTCTTTCTTCACCACATTCTAAAATGGCTCATCACCAAAACCCTAACATTTCTGAAGAAATCCTCAACAAGGAAGATGTGGTTCATGCAACCCCCATCTCTGTGGTACCCATGGATTCAACTCCAATGGACGAAATCAGGGGAAGTGTTCCTCTTGCTCAAAAACCAAGAACCCCTACTGTGAAAAGGACAAAGGATCCTGTATTCAGCAAAGCCAAAGGCATGCCTTCACCATCAAACACCACTCCAAAAGCTTCTGCATATGTGGATGATTCCATAAAGGAGTTGGTAAACAGGATCTTATCTGAGCAAAGAGTGGTAAGTGGCATATCTATCCCTCTGAACACCATGTCAGCTCCACAAGAAGATCAACAAACTCAAGCTGAAAAGGACACTCCTGCTCAACAGGATGTCCCAATAGATGTTGAAACATCTGAGGACCAGCAAAAGGTCTCATCTGATGCTGCTGTTGAAACATCTGAGGACCAACAAAAGGCCTCATCTGATGCTGCTGTTGAAACATCTGAGGACCAGCACAAGGCCTCCACTAAAGATCAAACCTCTGTTGATCCACCAGCTGAAGAGGAGACTGCTCAACCTCCTCCTGTTGTGAACATAGAGCATGATTCTGATACAGAAATCATTGCTTCTGTCAACCCTAGCATAGCCAAAAGGCTTAGAACCAGGAAGGAAAAGAAGAATGCAGGACATGCAACTCCTGAGAAGAAGCAAGCTACACCAAAGAAGGACAAAGCTAAAGTTGTCTTTGGTCCTACAAAACAATGGAGCAAGGTGCAAACACAAAAGAGGAAAGTTGTCACTCCTTCAAATTCAGATGTTGAAAAAGATGTCCCAACATCTCCACCAAAGAAGAAACCAACACCCTCAAGGTCATCAACTGTTGTTCCAGAAGCTCCTTTGGACAACATCTCCTTTCATCATGTTTCAAGTGTGAATAGATGGAAGTTTGTTTATCAAAGAAGGGTAGCACTTGAAAGAGAGCTGAGCAGTAATGCGCTTGAGTGCATAGAGTTAATTGATCTCATTTCCTCTGCTGGCCTTTTCAAAACTGTCTCCAACTTTTCTCCTTGTTATGAGCTGCTTGTCAAGGAATTCATAGTCAACCTCCAAGAAGATTGTGCTGATGGTAAGTCTGCTGACTTTAGAAAAGTTTATGTAAGAGGGAGGTGTGTAGAATTCTCTCCTAGGGTTATCAACCATTACCTTGGAAGAGAATCTGATGGTCCAAATGAGTTAGGAAAGACTGATAACCAGGTTTGCAAGGTTATCACTGCTAATCAGGTCAAGACTTGGCCAGTTAAAGGGAAGCTCTCAGTTAGCATGCTGACAAGGAAGTATGCCATGCTGAATAGGACTGGCACTGCAAACTGGGTCCCTACCAATCATACATCCTCAATATCAACTGGATTGGGCAGGTTCATATATGCTGTGGGCACCCAAACAAAGCTGGATTTTGGAGCTTATATCTTTGATCAGACATTGAAGCATGCTGGATCATCAGCAACAAAGCTGCCAATTGCCTTCCCTTCCTTGCTGTGTGGAATAATGCTGAGTCAGTATCCTGGTATCCTCACCGAGAAGGACACAATTTGCAAAAGAGAAAGCCCTCTGGCCTTCCACTACAAGTTGTTCTTGAGTCATCATGCAGCTAATGTTGAAGCTCCCTCTGGGACATCTGTTGGTCCTTCAAAGGCAAAGTCTCCAATCTCCAAAGCTGCCTTGATTGCTGAGCTGAAGATCACATGCAAAGAACTGGATGCAAGGAAGCAGAAGCTTGAAGAGATTATCCAAAGGCTGGAGGCTAAAGAAAGTGCTCAGAAAACGGATGCTTCTGATGAGGAGACTGAGGAAGAGGAAGAAACTGACTATGAGGAGTCTGAGTGAAAAACTGTATGTGAGGAAAATGTATTGACTGTTGCATTGTCATTTTGTATTGGTAACTTTGGCCCCAATTTATGTCTAACAAGGGGGAGAACTGAACAACAACAACAATGTATGATCCAAATTACTGATTAATGAAAAACTTCTGTTTGCTTCTGAACTAAAGCTGTGTTTTTAATGAAAATTTATGTTGCAACAAAACTGAATACATGTATGTTTGAGGGGGAGTAAACTCACGCATGACTCAACAGAAAAGAACTGCTATACTCTGATAAAAGAACTTCTGCTGCACTCTGATAACCAGAAAAGAATGTTAGCCAAAAATTAGCCAAAGGGGGAGTTTGTAGATGTTTAGAATTGGCAGAATTTTTGACTAACAAAAGTTGTTGAATTCAGTTCAGGATGTCCTATCAAATGTTGGGACATTATCAAACAGAGTATAAGTAAATGAACTTAATTCAGGATGTCACACCAGATGTTGGGACATTGTATCAGCTAATGATATAAGTTCAGTTTACAGGATGTCACATCAGATGTTGTGACATTGTATCAGTAAATGAAGTAAGTTCAGTTTTTCAGGATGTCCCAACAGATGTTGTGACATCTCAAACCTGCTACCAGAATTAATTAATGACTGACAGAATTGAGTAAATTAAGGAAAGTTATCTGGATTTAATTATGGATGGATAAAACAGAATAAGGCGCATTTGTAGGGAGTGTTGTTATTATATGTCTTCAGCATAATCAGAAGAACTGAATCACCTAGAATCTAGGAAGTAACAAACCCTAATTCAAGGTGGAAGCAGCATGCGTTTCAGGATTGGATATACCTACAGAAAGCCCAAAATCCAAACACCTATTTAAGCAACAAAAACTCTCAGAATAGGGTACGAATTTCAGAAGACAAAATAGGGTGTTTTGAGTTTTAATAGCAGGTTGTTTTAATTGTACCACTTTATGAGCTTTTAAGCAAAAGTGTATTTGTGTCTTGATTGAAACTGTGAAGTAAGATCAAGCTGTTTTTGTTTGAAGTATGACTTCAATTTTATTAAACTTGTAAACAAGATCACTGTGTGATTGAGGGGGAGTGAGTTGATACTCATATCTAAGTTGTGTCTTAGGTAGAAATTGCATTGGGTAGATATTAAGTGAAAGATTAAACTGGGTGGTTTAAGTCTAGAATTAATATTACTTATAGTGGATTTCCTCCTGGCTTGGTAGCCTCCAGATGTAAGTGTGGTTATACACTGAACTGGGTTAACAAATTACTGTGTTGTTTAATTTTCCTGCACTTTAAGTTTTGGTTAAGTTGTCAAGTGTTTAAACATTTCATTCGACATCTCATACCTGATCATAGAATTTCAACTATTACTATGTTTTTTATTCTAAGTTTGTAATTTTAAACAATTAAACTTTTAAGCCTTGTGCCTTACCCGGGGCACAATGGTATGCTTGTTTCGGGATGTCATTTCATTTGCATACTTCATTCAATAAAAATCAATGGACGTTTCGTTTTCGTAAATATTGTGCTCCTTGTCTTTCTTTTATTTTTATTTTTGTTTATCAGCTATGTGTTCTTACACACACCCACATCACTAAAATGCAGATCCTCATCCACTCTGGATCCCGTTGATAACAGTTCTACTATTGCCAATTATAATTTCGAGAATCCGATCTATCAAGCTGAAGATGGAAAGGAGGAAGATTGTGAAGTACCTGTAGAGCTTGCTAGGTTATTACAACAAGAAGAGAAAGCTATACAGCCACATGAAGAGCCAATCGAAGTTGTGAATCTGGGAACTGAAGAAAACAGGAAAGAGGTCAAGATAGGGGCTGAACTAGAAAATGGTGTTAAGAGCAGACTAATTCAGATGTTACGTGATTATGTGGAAATCTTTGCTTGGTCCTATGAAGATATGCCAGGGTTGGATACAGACATTGTGGTTCACCGTTTACCAGTAAAAGAAGACTGTCGTCCAAAGAAGTAGAAGGTGCGTCGCATGCATCCTGAAATGTCAGAAAAGATTAAAGCAGAGGTAATGAAACAGTTTGATGCAGGGTTCTTAGCTGTGACTTCTTATCCTCAATGGGTTGAAAACGTGGTACCGGTACCTAAGAAAGATGGTAAAGTACGTATGTGTGTAGATTACAGGGATTTGAATAAGGCCAGCCCCAAAGATGACTTTCCACTTCCTCATATTGATGTTCTGGTAGATAACACTGCTCAGCATAAGGTATTATCTTTCATGGATGGTTTCTCTGGTTACAATCAAATCAAGATGGCACCTGAAGATATGGAGAAGACTACATTTGTTACACAGTGGGGCACCTTTTGTTATAAAATGATGCCATTTGGTTTGAAGAACGCCGGGGCAACATATCAGCGTGCTATGGTAGCTTTGTTTCATGATATGATTCATCATGAGATAGAGGTATATGTGGATGATATGATAGCCAGATCCCAGAATGAAGAGCAACATCTTGATCATCTGCATAAGCTGTTTGAAAGGTTGAAGAAATACAAGTTGAGACTGAACCCAAACAAATGTACTTTTGGAGTAAGATCTGGTAAACTCCTGGGTTTCATTGTCAGTGGAAAAGGTATTGAAGTAGACCCTGCAAAAGTGAAAGATATACAAGAGATGCCAGCTCCCTGTACTGAGAAGGAAGTTAGAGGTTTCTTGGGATGACTGAATTACATTGCAAGATTTATTTCCCAGTTAACTGCTACCTGTGAGCCAATCTTCAAGTTTTTGAAGAAAGATCAGGTGATGGAATGGAATGATGAATGCCAGGCAGCCTTTGATGAAATCAAGAGATATCTTCTAGAACCTCCAATTTTGATGACACTAGTGGATGGAAGACCCTTGATTATGTACTTAACAGTATTAGACAACTCAATGGGGTGTGTATTGGGGCAACATGACGAGTCTGGTCGAAAAGAGCAGACAATATACTACCTTAGCAAAAAGTTTACCGACTGTGAAACAAGATACTCACTGCTCGAGAAAACTTGCTGCGCTTTGGCATGGGCTGCTCGCCGACTAAGACAGTATATGTTGACTCATACCACCTTGTTGATTTCAAAGATGGATCCAATCAAGTATATATTCGAGAAACCTGCTCTCTCCGGACGAATAGCAAGATGGCAAATGATCTTAACAGAATATGATATACAATACACTACCCAGAAGGCCATTAAAGGAAGTGTGGTAGCTGATAATTTGGCTCATCAAGCAGTGGATGATTATCAGTCAATGAATTTTGAGTTCCCTGATGAAGACATTATGATTATTACCAAAGAACCTGGACAATATGACGGACCTGAACAAGGATCCCGATGGACTATGGTTTTTGATGGAGCTTCTAATGCACTTGGTAATGGTGTTGGTGTTGTGATCATTTCTCCTGAAGGTTGTCATACCCCGATTACTGCAATACTTTGTTTCTATTGTACCAATAACATGGCTGAGTATGAGGCATGTATCATGGGTATCAAGGCTGCCATTGAGATGAAGATTCAGTTTCTGGACGTATATGGGGATTCAGCCCTGGTAGTGAGTCAGATTAAAGGAGATTGGGATACCAAGCATGAAAATCGTATTCCTTACAAAGAGCATGTGTTGTCTTTGATCCCATATTTCGAAGAGATTACCTTTGGACATATTCCACGAGGAGAGAATCAGTTGGCAGATGCATTAGCCACCATGGCATCTATGTTTGAGATTAGCTGGGATGATGAAGCTCCCAAGATTACTATTGACAGATTTGAGAAGCCTGCATACTGCAATGAGATTGACACTGAAGAAGCAGAGGGGAAGCCTTGGTTCTATGAAGTGAAAAGATATCTCGAAACTCAGGATTTCCCTGAAGGGGCATCTGTCAAAGATAAGAAGTTTCTGAGGAGGTTTTCTGCTAAGTTCTTCTTGAGTAATGAAATTTTGTACAAGCGCAATCATGATTCAACTTTGCTTCGTTATGTGGATAAGAAGGAAGCAACCGAGATTATGGAAGACATGCATGATGGGATCTTTGGCACTCACTCTAGTGGTCACACCATGGCAAATAAAATATTGAGAGCAGGTTACTATTGGTCTACCATGGAAGCTGACTACTATCAACATTCCAGAACATGTCACAAGCGCCAAATCTACGCTGATAAAGTGCATATACCTCCAGCTCCATTGAATGTGTTGACTGCTCCTGGGCCTTTTTCCATGTGGGGCATATATATGATTGGTGAGATCAAGCCTACTGCTTCTAATGGGCATCGTTTCATCCTGGTTGCTATTGATTACTTTACAAAGTCGGTGGAGGCAGCTTCATTTGCATCTTTTACTAAGAATGCGGTGGCTCGATTCATTAAGAATAATCTCATATGTAGGTATGGCATCCCTGAAAGGATTATCACAGACAATGGCTCTAATCTGAACAACACCATGATTACTGATCTCTACACACAGTTCAAGATTAAGCATCACAACTCTTCTCTGTATCGTCCGAAGATGAATGGGGCAGTAGAAGCTGCTAATAAGAACATTAAGAAGATTCTACAGAAGATGAATGTTACTTACAAGGATTGGCATGAGATGTTACCATTTGCTCTTCATGGTTATCGCACTACAATACGTACTGCAACAGGGGCAACCCCATTCTCCTTAGTCTATGGTATGGAAGCAGTTTTGCCCATTGAAGTTCAGATACCCTCCTTAAGAATCATGAAGGATGCAGGCTTGGATGAAGATGAATGGATTCAAACTCGACTTGACCAGATAAATTTGATTGATGAGAAAAGGCTGGCAGTTGTTTGTCATGGCCAGATGTACCAGAAACGGATGATCAAAGCTTTTAATAAGAAGGTGAAGCAAAAGGTATATCAGGTTGGTGACTTGGTAATCAAGCGTATCATATTACCACAGGGTGATCCTAGGGGAAAATGGACTCCTACATATGAAAGACCATTTGTAGTCAAGAGGGTATTCTCAGGAGGTGCCATGATGCTTACTACTATGGATGGTGAAGACTTCCCACAGCCCGTAAACGCAGACATAGTTAAAAAATACTACGCATAAAAAGAGACCCGCTAGGTTGACTGGCCTAGGCAAAAATAAGGGCATCCCGGTGAACTAAAAGGGTTCGGGAAAAAATTAGGGATATATATATAAAAAAATGTACACCCGGCAAGTCGAAAACCTGAAAAGGCGGCTTGGGCAAAAAAGGGTATCCCGGTGGATTGAAAACCTGAAAGGGAAATCCAGGCAAAAGTTAGGGATTAAAGCGTATGACTATGTCTCGTTTGGATCACTCATATAACTCCAACCAGTTGTGCTACCTGACTCAAGTTCGAACAGATAAAGATCAATCCAATCGTTTCCGTCTCAACAGCAGAAGATGAGATACTTGAAGATAATGGCAATAGTGGAACTGAAACTCAATAGGGTCATTTCTCACATAGTTGTCTTTCTTTGTTTTGTAAAACTTTTACGACAAATTCCTCTTACTAGGATTTCTGTCTCCTTGTACAAACTTGCCTGTATATAGGTCACTTTATAATATAAATAAAATTTCATCTTTGAATCCAGATTTACTTTTACCCTATTTACATAAGCGAAAACGTCCATTGGTTGTGTTTGAATGTATGTATGTTTTTGAATATGATTGATGTTTACCAGAAATGCATAAAATGCAGTAATAGTATTTACTAAGGACAAACGAAGGTAGGAATTCAACGAAGCTTCGCCGGTTCATCCCCACAAGACAACTACAAATCCCCAGCAGGACAAATATATCTTTATAGATACTTCGAGTTACATCTCCCCTTGAATTTATGTCCATCTCTTTTATCCTCAGTCGGGATACTCAGGAATTTATTCCTTCAATAGAGGTACGACGAACGAAGACGGGAGGTTATAAATACTACACTATCAAAAAAGACGGGAACGAGTTCCTCATATTCTTCAGCAACGAGCCGAGATTTATTTTCCTTAGTGTAACACGGTGGGAGAACTGACTTTAGTTAAATGTTGCGGATAGCAAGAGTCGCCACTGACTTTTATTTTATCCAAAAGGAAAGGGCATAAAAGAACAGGAAAGACCTTAAAAGATTTTTGGGTTCGGGGGGTAGGTTATGTAAAGGGAAGGTGTTAGCACCCTTTACATCCATGGTTATCCATGGGCTCTTAGTTACTTAGCTCACTTTAAAATGTTTTTGAAATGTGAAGTGTGTGAATAGAAATTTTCTTAAGAGTTTGATAATGATCCATGTACGGATGCGTAAAAAACCTTTGTTTTGAAAATTGTTTAAAATGTGTGAAGAGTTTGAAATGTTTTTGAAAAGTGAGCAAGTATCTAAGAGGAACCTACCCTAAGCTATAAGTCTTTTCTGTTCTTGAATCCTTTAAATGGTAAGACTATCCCTATTATTAAGGAATAGGTAGTCATTACCTTGGATGTGATGGATAAGTGAAGGGTCATCTGTTATTTAGGCAACTGTGGGGTGTATAAGCAGTTTTGAAGGGACTATCATCTTTATTCGAAAGGGACAAGATCATTACGAAGGCAACATTCGAAAGGGACTTGATCTTTGATTTGTTAAGGGACTAGATGATGTGAATTTGAGGGACTTTGCTTTATACACCCCACTTGACCTTTTTGATTAGGCAACATGAGAGGTATCCCTAAGGAAGTGAGATGGCGATCAAAGATCGACTTACGTGTGTGAGTGTACAATTTTAATATTTATCTTTAAATTTGTGATCTAAATTGATTTTATATTACAAGTATGTTTTTGCACTCCCTATTTACTAACCATAGCATAAAAATATAAACAATAAATATTATTACTAAATATTACACCAAGGAACAATTACATAATAATAATAAAAGCAAATTAAATAAATAAGCAAAATATTAAATGATAATAATAATTGGGTTAGTGAAAATAAAAATAATCACAATGTGGTTAGTAATAATAAATATAAAAAAAATAAACATAATTAATAATAACAATAATGAAATAAGCAAGAATATTATAATAATTAAAAAAATCAAATTTTTATATAAACAATTATTTAAGATTAATAAGAAAATATGAGCAATTTTACTAATTATTATAAAATTTTAAGTTATATGTAAATTATAAAATTAAATTAATTATGAACATATTATGAAAATAGAATTATAATTATAAAATTAAATTAGCAATTTTTAACTATTTTTAAACATATATTAACAATTATTTATATACAATAAAAAAAATTATGAACAATTTATATCATACTATCATATTAACAAAAATTAAGAATTTTAATTTAAAACATATATTGAAAATTATTTATATATAAGAATTAAGTTATAATCAAATTATATAATATACATATATGATTAAATGATAAATTAAAAATTAAAAATTAAATGTCACATAGAAGAAAGATTAGGGTTTTTTATGAAAATGTTTTTTAGGGTTTATTAAATTAAAGTTTTAATTAAAATTAATAATATTAATAAACAATCAAAGCAAATAATAATAAAAAAGAAACTTACCTTGGCTGGGAATTGAACCCAGCCCCTTTGCCTCCAAGAACTCCAGCCAGCAAGACTCTCCACTGGGCCAGCGCGCGCAGGTGACCAAGAAAAGAGTCCAATTGCTTTTGTTGTGTAATCTTGGAAATATCATGAAAAAATAAAACAACACAAAAAGGCCTGGGGGGATCGAACCCAGGACCTTCGCAATACACACAAACACACTTTCCATTCCAGCCGGGAGGGCGCATTTGTCCATATGGTGACTATAGTTCATAATATATTATGTCTAATGAATAAAAGAGAAAAATATGAAAAACTGCCACAGCCAGGATTTGAACTCAGGACACTGCCTTCAACGCACACATACGCTTACCACTGGGACACACGCTCGTGTGTGATAAATAACAGAAACAATAACATAATATTTTAAAACAAAGTTTTGAATTGTTTTTTTCGCGCGCAGCCAACTTCATCTTCTTCCTTGAATTCGTAGGATTTCCTGCGAAATTTCCTGGGAAATTTCCTACGATTTCTCCTGCGTTCAAAACCTGCGTTTTTCAAACCATACACAACCAGTACAATTTTATCAAATTAAAGACATCTTTAAACTCCTTGTGACCTGTACAATTCAATTATGGCATCAAAATTAATTTATATGTTCTTAATCAAGAAACCCTAAAAGCTTGGGCCAAACCCTAACTATGGCATATGCGGATTCAGTCCATGAAACTCCAATGGAATTGTCCAGAAAGCTTCAGTACAATGAAACAAACAATATTAATCAATCAAAATCAATTAAGAAGCAGCAAAACCATGAAATCGAAAAAAACCAAACACGACATAAACATCCATTCGGTTTATGCAATTCATGAGGTTATGGATGCAAATGAGCATTGGTACATGATCAGTGAAGTCCAGGGATCATTCTCATGTCCTTAAAATACCTTCAAATGCCTTGTAGTGTGAAAACCGAATTTGACTTTTTGTGAGGTTTTTGAAAATTACAACTTACTCTTGGAGGCTGAAATTCGTGTCCTTGTGCATTAGGTTATGATGTATACTTATAATAGAATGGATTTAGGTCAGAAAAATGGATCATTGTGTGAAAGATATGATCAAAAAAGATTGAAAAAGATTAAGCTTTAAAATTCAAATATTCTTGCATAAACCCTTTCTATTTCAAGCCAATCACCATTATTTTTGTATCATTCTGATCCATATTGGATTCATGATTTTCTAGAAGCTCAATCTCTTTTAAATATTTGATTTTTCTATTTTATTTTAATTTAAAATGATTTTAAATGAATTAAATCAAAATAAATAAAATAAAATGATGAAAAAAATCCTAATTTTAGAGACTTGGGTCGTGCATGAAGTATTGGTATGGATTGGATCATCATATGGCAAGCCCATTTAGAAAAAATTGGTTTTAGACCTCCATTTTCTTCATAAACCAACCAAATATTTCCCAACTTTGCAAGGGCACAAATCCTTCAATTTTAATGATATGAGGGTGTTCTTGGACATTTTGGAAAGCTTGAAGAGTCCTCTAACCAACCCCACTGGTTTCATGTCCATATCATTTACCATTATCAAGTTATGCCCTTTTGAAGTTGTTGACTTTTTGTTGACTTTCAAAAGGACCTATAATGTCTTAGCTCATACCTTCCAAATGAAGCATTTTTGGGCTTGGCTTGTGAGACACAAAGTTGTAGAGAATTCAATTTCCTTCAAAATGAGCTTTGGATGGAGAATTGGTGATGAAGTATGTGAAAGTTATGGCTGGTCAAAGTTCAGTTGACTTTTCCTGAGAAAACCCTAATTTAGAAACTCATGATTCTTGATGATCTGAAATCTCCTTGATGAATCATGATCAACCCTTGATCAAATGATGAATTTTACTTCATATACTTGATGTTGGCAAAAACTCATGAAGTTTGACTTTGGTTTGACCATAGTTGACCTCAGTTTGACTTTTTAACTGCTTTGACTGATTTTGACTTATCTGATCATCTGACTGAGCAAACCTTTGAGAAAAGTCTTGAAACTTGTCATGGGGATTCTTAGACACATGTAAGATGTTATGAAGCTCACTTGAAGTCTTGGAAGTCCATTTAGCCTGATTAAAGTCAAAACCCTAGTTTTAGATGCACTGCTTAGGAGGTGCATTGTCTGAGGGAATTGTCAACTCTTCTGACTATTTGTGAACTCTGTGAACCTTGTGAACCATCATAAGATGTCTTGTGAACCTTGTGAACCTCATGGGAGGTCTTGTGAACCTTGTGAACCTCATGAAGTGTCTTGTAGACTTCATAAACCTCGTGAAAGGTCTTGTAAGCCTTGTAAACCTTATGAACCTTCTTAGCACACAAAGTCTTGTATTGTGAGGGCAAATTTTGGGGTGCAACAGCTGCCCCTGTTCAATTTTCTGAAACCTGAGGAGTTAGATTGGTATATGTGCCAATCGTGACCTGGAAGGTTGAAGGGGATTGAACACAAAAGCCCAAAAATTTGCACTCATCGGTGCGTAGAGTGATACTGATGACTAGTTGAATATGCTTGAGTGGGCTTAAAGATGCCACTTGGAGAAAAGCTCTTCAGATACATTTCTTGGAGGATATAGCAGTCCAAAATCTGAAGATATAATGATAGCTTTCAGGAGGATAAACAACGTCCTGAGGTGGTGGTGCGCTTTTGGGAGGATGAACAACGGCCCAAGGTAATAATATGCTTTCAGGAGGATAAACAACGTCCTGAGGGAATAATGTAACCTTTGGGAAGATAAACAACGACCCAAGGTAATAATATGCTTTCAGGAGGATAAACAACATCCCGAGGAGATAATATGCTTTCAGAAGGATAAACAACGTTCTGAGGAAATGATATGCTTTCAGGAGGATAAACAACGTCCTGAGGTATAATGATGTAACCTTTGGGAAGATAAACAACGGCCCAAGGTCAGGATATGCTTTCAGGAAGATAAACAACGTCCTGAGGTATAAGAAGCTTTCAGGAAGATAACAACTTCCTGAGGGATGATAACTTTTGGGAAGATAAACAACGGCCCAATAGTCACAATTTGTTGATGAAATTTGTCTGCTGGAGAATTAACCTGAAAACAAGGTAGCATTCTGTATGATAATATTAGCCTATGCATTATGTATGCATGTATGATGCACCTAAGTAATGTATTATATATTTATGTGTATGTATGTTATGGTATGATGTAAATGATGTATGTATGATATGATGCTGCCTGAAGCGTCTGGATATCTTCGTATAACAACTGCTGGCCAGGGAAAATAAATCCCGATTCGTTGCTGAAGAATATGGGGAACTTGTTCCCGTCTTGTTTGATAATATAGTATATATAACCTCCCGTCTTCGTTTGATAGTAGGGTATACATAACCTCCCGTCTTCGTTTGATAGTAGGGTATACATAACCTCCCGTCTTCATTCGTCGTACTCTTATTGGAAAGTAAATTCCCGAATATCCGTATGAGGATAAAAGAGATGGATATAAATTCCAGGGGAGATGTGACTTTATGAAGATGGATTTGTCCTACTGGGGATTTGTAACTGTCTTGTAAAGAGGAACCGGCGAAGCTTCGTTGAAATCCTTCCCTCGTTCGTCTTTAGTAAATACTATTACTGCATTTTTTTGCATTTCTGGTAAACATCAATCATATTAAACATTTTATGCATTTCTGGTAAACATCAATCATATTCAAAAGCATACATACATTCAAACACAACCAATGGACGTTTCGCTTATGTAAACAGGGTAAAAGTAAATCTGGATTCAAAGATGGAATTTTACTTATATCAAAAATGACCTATACATAGGCAATTTTGTACAAGGAGACAGAAATCCTAGTAAGAGGAATTTGTCATAAAAGTTTTACAAAACAAAGAAAATCAGCTATGTGAGAAATAATCCTATTGAGTTTCAATTCTACTATTGCCATTATCTTCAAGTATCTCATCTTCTGCTGTTGAGACGGAAACAATTGGATTGAGCTTTATCTGTTCGAGCTTGAATAAGTAACACAACTGGTTGCAGTTTCATGGGTGATCCAAACGAGACATAGTCATACGCTTTAATCCCTAACTTTTGCCTGGATTGCCCTTTCAGGTTTTCAATCCACCGGGATACCCTTTTTTGCCCAAGCCGCCTTTTCAGGTTTTCGACTTGCCGGGTGTACATTTTTTTTTATATATATCCCTAATTTTTGCCCAAACCCTTTTGGTTTGCCGGGATGCCCTTATTTTTGCCTAGGCCAGTCAACCTAGCGGGTCTATTTTTATGCGTAGTATCTTTTAACTATGTCTGCGTTTATAGGCTGTGGGAAGTCTTCACCATCCATAGTAGTAAGTATCATGGCACCTCCTGAAAATACTGTCTTGACTACAAATGGTCCTTCATATGTTGGAGTCCACTTGCCCCTAGGATCACCCTGTGGTAATATGATACGCTTGATTACCAAATCACCAGCCTGATATACCTTTGGCTTAACCTTCTTGTTAAAAGCTTTGATCATTCATTTCTGGTACATCTGGCCATGACAAACTGCTGCTAATCTCTTCTCATCAATCAAATTTATCTGGTCAAGTCGGGTCTGAATCCATTCATCTTCATCCAAGCCTGCATCCTTCATAATTCTTAAGGAGGGAATCTGAACTTCAATGGGCAGAACTGCTTCCATGCCATAGACTAAGGAGAATGGGGTTGCCCCTGTTGAAGTGCGTATTGCAGTACGATAACCATGAAGAGCAAATGGTAACATCTCATGCCAATCCTTATAAGTCACAGTCATCTTCTGTATAATCTTCTTAATGTTCTTATTAGCAGCTTCTACTGCCCCATTCATCTTCGGACGGTACGGAGAAGAGTTGTGATGCTTAATCTTGAACTTCGTGCAGAGATCAGTAATCATAGTGTTGTTCAGATTAGAGCCATTGTCAGTAATAATCCTTTCAGGGATGCCATACCTACATATGAGATTATTCTTAATGAATCGAGCCACAACATTCTTGGTAACAAATGCAAATGAAGCTGCCTCTACCCACTTCGTGAAGTAATCAATAGCAACCAGGATGAAACGATGCCCATTAGAAGCAGTAGGCTTGATCTCACCAATCATATCAATGCCCCAGATAGCAAAAGGCCAAGGAGCAGTCAACACATTCAATGGTGATGGAGGTATGTGCACTTTATCAGCATAGATTTGACACTTGTGACATGTTCTGGAGTGTTGATAGCAATCAGCTTCCATAGTAGACCAATAGTAACCTGCTCTCAATATCTTCTTTGCCATAGTATGACCACTAGAATGAGTGCCAAAGATCCCATCATGCATGTCTTCCATAATCTCAGTTGCTTCCTTCTTATCCACACAACGAAGCATAGTTGAGTCATGATTGCGCTTGTACAAAATCCCATTACTCACAAAGAAGTTAGCAGAAAACCTTCTCAGAAACTTCCTATCTTTGACAGATGCCCCTTCAGGGAATTCCTGAGCTTTAAGATATCTTTTTACTTCGTAGAACCAAGGCTTCTCCTCTGCCCCTTCAGTGTCAATCTCATTGCAGTGTGAAGGCTTTTTAAATCTATCAATAGTGATCTTGGGAGCTTCATCATCCCAGCTAATCTCAAACATAGATGCCACGGTGGCTAGTGCATCTGCCAACTGATTTTCTCTCCGTGGAATATGTCCAAAGGTAATTTCTTTGAAATGTGGGATCAAAGACAACACATACTCTCTGTAAGGAATGAGATTATAATGCTTGGTATCCCAATCTCCTTTGATCTGACTTACTACCAGGGCTGAATCTCCATACACGTCTAGGAACTGAATCTTCATATCAATGGCAGCTTTGATACCCAGGATACATGCCTCATACTCAGCCATGTTATTGGTACAATAGAAACAAAGTCTGGCAGTAATCGGGGTATGACAACCTTCAGGGGAACTAATCACAATACCAACACCATTACCAAGTGCATTGGAAGCACCATCAAAAACCATAGTCCATCGGGATCCTTGTTCAGGTCCGTCATATTGTCCAGGTTCATTGGTAATAATCATAATGTCTTCATCGGGGAACTCAAAACTCATTGACTGGTAATCATCTACTACTTGATGAGCCAAATGATCTGCCACAATACTTCCTTTAATGGCCTTCTAAGTAGTATACTGTATATCATATTCTGTCAAGATCATTTGCCATCTTGCAATTCTTCCGGAGAGAGCAGGTTTCTCAAATATGTACTTGATTGGATCCATCTTCGAAATCAATAAGGTAATATGGGTCAACATGTACTGTCTTAGTCGGCGAGCAGCCCATGCCAAAGCGCAGCAAGTTTTCTCGAGCAGTGAGTATCTTGTTTCACAGTCGGTAAACTTTTTGCTAAGGTAGTATATTGCCTGCTCTTTTCGACCAGACTCGTCATGTTGCCCCAACACACACCCCATTGAGTTGTCTAACACTGTTAAGTACATAATCAAGGGTATTCCATCAACTGGTGGCATCAAGATTGGAGGTTCTAGCAGATATTTCTTGATTTCATCAAAGGCTGTCTGGCACTCATCATTCCACTCCATCACCTGATCTTTCTTCAATAACTTGAAGATTGGCTCACAGATGGCAGTTAATTGGGAAATAAATCTTGCAATATAATTCAATCGTCCCAAGAAACCTCTAACTTCCTTCTCAGTACGGGGAGCTAGCATCTCTCGTATAGCTTTCACTTTTGCAGGATCCACTTCAATACCTTTTCCACTGACTATGAAACCCAGGAGCTTTCCAGATCTAACTCCAAAAGTACACTTGTTTGGGTTCAATCTCAACTTGTATTTCTTCAACCTCTCAAACAATTTATGTAAATGATCAAGATGTTGCTCTTCATTTTGGGACCTGGCTATCATATCATCCACATATACCTCTATCTCGTGATGAATCATATCATGAAACAAAGCCACCATAGCACGCTGATATGTTGCCCCTGCATTCTTCAAAGCAAATGGCATCACCTTATAACAAAAAGTGCCCCACTGTGTAACAAATGTTGTCTTCTCCATATCTTCAGGAGCCATCTTGATCTGATTGTAACCAGAGAACCCATCCATAAAGGAGAATACTTTATGCTGAGCAGTGTTGTCTACCAGAACATCAATATGAGGAAGTGGAAACTCATCTTTGGGGCTGACCTTGTTCAAATCCCTGTAGTCTACACACATACGTACCTTACCATCTTTCTTAGGTACCGGTACCACATTTGCAACCCACTGAGGATAAGAAGTCACTGCTAAGAACCCTGCATTGAACTGTTTCATTACCTCTGCTTTGATCTTCTCTGACATTTCAGGACGCATACGACGAACCTTTTGCTTCTTTGGACGACAATCTTCTTTCACTGGTAAACGGTGAACCACAATGTCTGTATCCAACCCTGGCATATCTTCATAAGACCAAGCAAAGATCTCCACATAGTCACGTAACATCTGAATCAATCTGCTCTTGACACCATCCTCTAATTCAGCCCATATCTTGACTTCTTTCCTGTTTTCTTCAGTTCCCAGATTCACAACTTCGACTGGCTCTTCATGTGGCTGTATAGCTTTCTCTTCTTGTTGTAACAACCTAGCAAGCTCTACAGGTACTTCACAATCGTCCTCATTTCCGTCTTCAGCTTGATAGATCAGATTCTCGAAATTATAATTGGCAATAGTAGAACTGTTATCAACAGGATCCAGAGTGGATGAGGATCTGCATTTTAGTGATGTGGGTGTGTGTAAGAACACATAGCTGATAAAACAAAAATAAAAGAAAAGAAAGACAAGGAACATAATATTTACGAAAACGAAACGTCCACTGATTTTTATTGAATGAAGTATGCAAATGAAATGACAGCCCGTCATAAGCACACCATTGTGCCCCGGGTAAGGCACAAGGCTTGAAAGTTTTAATTGTTCAAGAAATTACAAACTTAAAAGTAATAACACAGTAATAGTATTTACTCCTGACTAAAGGAGATAGGAATAACATCTTCAGCTTTCCAGTTGTTTAACCCAGCACCCACAGTAGGAAAAATCCAAGCATCCAGGTTGTAGTCTTCATCATAGTCACCTACAACATTGATTTGATTCTTCATAATCCCCTGATTGGTGATACGAACAGCACGAGCACGACGACCAGCCTTCTGGGACTCTGCAGTGAAACCCAAACCAAATTTGTCAGACTTGTAGGGGATATCAGGAAGCTGACCCCAAATAGTACAACCACCTTCATCCACCACAGCTCTAGCATCTTTGAGGGAGGCCATTGTTGGAGGTACCCTGGTGACCACATGAACTTTCTTGACCACCGGAGGAACTTCATAATCATTAACAATCCAAGGAACCACTTCAAATGTCTGACACGGAGTTTCAACATATTCACCCTCCACTTCAAGATACTTAAAGGTGTTCACATGGCTAACCACATATCCTTCCTCTCCGTAGACAGTAACAACTTTTCCTTCCACCGGATATCTCAGCTTCTGATGTAATGTAGAGGTTACAGCACCTGCCCCATGGATCCAGGGACGTCCCAGCAAACAAGAATACGACGGGCGAATATCCATGACATAAAAGGTAGCGTTGAAGACCTGAGAACCAACTTTGATTGGGAGATCAATTTCTCCATGCACCACTCTTCTCGAGCCATCAAAAGCCTTCACTACTATGTTACTGGGTTTCAACACAGCATCTTCAGGACTCAGCTTATTCAGGACTTCTTTGGGCAACACATTCAGAGAGGAACCATTGTCTATCAATACATGTGACAGGGTAGTGCCCCTGCATTCAATTGAGATATGTAGAGCCTTGTTATGATCCCTCTTGGCAGGAGTCAAATCAGTATCAGAGAAACCTAACCCATTGTCATAGGTCAAGTGTGCAACACAACTTTCAAACTGATCAATAGAAATTTCATTGGGTACATGAGCAGTCTTCAGAAACTTAATCAAGGCCTTGGCATGACCCTCAGAACATAACAACAAAGACAGCATAGAAATCTTGGAAGGAGTATGCCCCAACTGATCAACAATGTCATAATCACTCTTGCGAATTATTTTCAATACTTCTTCAATTTGCTTGGCAAGATCATCAACAGCTGGCACATCAGTTGGTATAGGTTCAATAATAGGACCTTTGCCCCGAGCATCAGTGGTGGAGGTAGCAGCTGGAGTAACTGCATTCTTGGAGGTAATTGGAGGAGAGAAGACTCTTCCGCTTCGTGTGATCTTACTAGACCCAGCAATATTATCAATATCAACAGGCATATCAGCTAAGGGTTTCTGCTTAACACCATGGATATAAACATCATACCCATAATGCCAAGGCACAGCTTTGTCAGACGTATACGGAATAAGACCAGGGGTGGTAATGACCATAGGAACCACTCTAGCTTCAGCAACAATCTTCACAGGGCCTTCAGCAGTAATCTTAATAGGACCCTTATGAGTGATTTTGACAGGACCCTTAGAAGTAATCCTTACCGGCACTTTATCAACCATATCAACCTCTTCAGTCTTCTTACCTTTAGTAATATGATCCACCATACTCTCTACAGAAGATGGAGTCCTCTCAAACACTATGGTGTATTTATCCATGAGACGTTGAATTCCATCTCTCAATCTCCAGCAACTATCTGGCTTATAGGTACAATATAGACAATCTTCAAGACAACCTGGAAAGAACCCAGCTTGTACTAGCTTCTTCTTAATAACAAACAATGGTGTAGTCAAATCTGCAACTGAGGAAATATGTGAATCTTCATCAATGGCATTGACAGTCTTCTCATGATTTGGCATGGGAGCAGTGATCACATTTGGAGTACCCGGAGGGTCAAACTCAATCTCTCCAGCCTCAATCATATCTTGAATTTTGTTCTTCAATACCATGCAACTATTGGTATCATGTCCCTGGCAGTTTGAATGATATGCACATCGTGCATTAGGATTGTACCTGGGAGAGGTAACATTAGGATTCTGAGGAGCCTCTTTCAGAGTAATAAGTTCAGCCTTCAACAAGTGTTGCAATGCCTGAGCCATTGACATGTTGATCTTAGTGAATTTCCTTCTAGCCCTCTGTTGGTTGCCCTGTGGATGCTCTGTTGTTGCAGGAGTTGGATTTGAGATATGAACTGCACTCACAGACTGATGCCTTCTATTACGATCAGGTTGACCATAAACAGCATTTGATTCTTTCTTTCCACTGGGAGGCTTCTTTGCAGCACCTGATGAGGAAGCACCCACTTGAATCTTGCCACTCCTGATACCATTTTCTACACGCTCTCCTGTCATTATCAACTCAGTGAAGCCAGATGATGAGCTTCCAATGAGATGACTGTAAAATGGTCCATTCAACGTACACATGAACATATCAACCAATTCCCTGTCAGTTAGAGGGGGTTGCACTCTTCCAGCCAAATCTCTCCATTTCTGAGCATACTCCTTGAAGCTCTCTTTAGCACCCATAGACATGCTCTGAAGTTGCATGCGAGTAGGAGCTAAGTCAGCATTGTATTGATACTGCTTATAGAAGGCTTCAGCAAGATCATTCCAATCCCGGATGTTGACACTCTCCAACTGGTAGTACCATTCAAATTGAGCTCCAGATAAGCTTTCTTGGAAGAAATGGATCCACAACTTTTTATCAGCAGTATGGGGTTGGATTCTCCTGACATAAGACCTCAAATGCAGCTTGGGATAAGAGACACCATCATAAACAACAAAAGTAGGAACCTTGAAACCAATGGGTATAACCACCCCAGATATCAAACTCAGGTCTTCAAAATCTAGCCCAGAAGATTTCTGTAATTCCATATCATCCATTCTACCAGCATCTTGAATTTGTCTTCATTAGGCTCATGGTAGTAATTAGCCTCAGAATCAGAGTCCCCCATTGTATGGTGGAGACTGCCTACCTCTTTCTCAGACTCTTCAGACTCATAGTCTTCAACCTGTTCTTTGGTCTTGACAGGACCTCTGAACCTTCTTCCCATGTTGATCAGGCCCCCTGACCTTCTAGCCTTCTTAGTCTTCTTGGCCAACAGTGTCTTCAATTCATCCTGCCCCTTGGACAAGTTCAGGATCAGCTCTTGGAACTGTGCATTTTGTGCCTGGAGATCCTTAACTGTTTGTTCAAGAGCCATTGCTGAAATAAACAGCGAGAAGGTGAGAAACCTGTGCACAAGAAACCTGTGATGCAATGATATGGAATGTAAATGTATATGAAATGTTTTCAAGGACCGCAGGATTTAAATTTGCTTAAACAAACAAGAAGGTAAACTTTTATTAGTGATAAATTTGTTTTGCCTCTTGGGCTTACAAAAAATGAAATGCAATAAGTACAAGATATGGGGTTTTAAGTCTCCCATGGACGTTTCCTCTTTGTGTTGAGGTATGAGTTGAGATTCCGCTCTTCGTGAAGTTGCTTTGTTAGTTCCAAGATCCTTTCTTGGTTTGCTTTGTAATGAGCCTCGAAAGTATCCCTTTGCTCCTTCAACTGGATCCAGGATCTCTGTAAATCTTCCATGTGAGTAGGCATGTCTGGGTGAAGGATGGTATAAGCAGTATCTCCTTCAGCAACAGGTTCCATGGTAACTGGCAAGATAGCAGGATATGGCATCATGAGAGTCTGAGCACGATATCGCACCCATCTGAGATAAGCCTCCATAGGAATAGCGTACTTAGGCTCCAGAGTCTTGCTGTCAACCTTGTTTACTTTTCCCCATGCTCGTATGAATCTCTGACGGTAACCTTGCAGATCGTTGTCGTAATCAAACACAATACCCTGAATCAACATGTCATGAGGACCATCACTCCGGGCGTAACCAAACTGTCGTAAAGCTAGAGAGGGGTTATAGGTGATGCCTCCTCTTATGCCTAGAAGTGGCACATTAGGAAACTCCCCACAACGGTCAATGATAGTGACATTCTCCATAGATCTGGAGCACCAATGAATATCTGAATGAGAGAGTGACATGATTCTTTTGGACCATCTGAACCCTTGTTCATTCTTCATCACTGAACTAAAAGGGTTCGGGAAAAAATTAGGGATATATATATAAAAAAATGTACACCCGGCAAGTCGAAAACCTGAAAAGGCGGCTTGGGCAAAAAAGGGTATCCCGGTGGATTGAAAACCTGAAAGGGAAATCCAGGCAAAAGTTAGGGATTAAAGCGTATGACTATGTCTCGTTTGGATCACTCATATAACTCCAACCAGTTGTGCTACCTGACTCAAGTTCGAACAGATAAAGATCAATCCAATCGTTTCCGTCTCAACAGCAGAAGATGAGATACTTGAAGATAATGGCAATAGTGGAACTGAAACTCAATAGGGTCATTTCTCACATAGTTGTCTTTCTTTGTTTTGTAAAACTTTTACGACAAATTCCTCTTACTAGGATTTCTGTCTCCTTGTACAAACTTGCCTGTATATAGGTCACTTTATAATATAAATAAAATTTCATCTTTGAATCCAGATTTACTTTTACCCTATTTACATAAGCGAAAACGTCCATTGGTTGTGTTTGAATGTATGTATGTTTTTGAATATGATTGATGTTTACCAGAAATGCATAAAATGCAGTAATAGTATTTACTAAGGACGAACGAAGGTAGGAATTCAACGAAGCTTCGCCGGTTCATCCCCACAAGACAACTACAAATCCCCAGCAGGACAAATATATCTTTATAGATACTTCGAGTTACATCTCCCCTTGAATTTATGTCCATCTCTTTTATCCTCAGTCGGGATACTCAGGAATTTATTCCTTCAATAGAGGTACGACGAACGAAGACGGGAGGTTATAAATACTACACTATCAAACAAGACGGGAACGAGTTCCTCATATTCTTCAGCAACGAGCCGAGATTTATTTTCCTTAGTGTAACACGGTGGGAGAACTGACTTTAGTTAAATGTTACGGATAGCAAGAGTCGCCACCGACTTTTATTTTATCCAAAAGGAAAGGGCATAAAAGAACAGGAAAGACCTTAAAATATTTTTGGGTTCGGGGGGTAGGTTATGTAAAGGGAAGGTGTTAGCACCCTTTACATCCATGGTTATCCATGGGCTCTTAGTTACTTAGCTCACTTTAAAATGTTTTTGAAATGTGAAGTGTGTGAATAGAAATTTTCTTAAGAGTTTGATAATGATCCATGTACGGATGCGTAAAAAACCTTTGTTTTGAAAATTGTTTAAAATGTGTGAAGAGTTTGAAATGTTTTTGAAAAGTGAGCAAGTATCTAAGAGGAACCTACCCTAAGCTATAAGTCTTTTCTGTTCTTGAATCCTTTAAATGGTAAGACTATCCCTATTATTAAGGAATAGGTAGTCATTACCTTGGATGTGATGGATAAGTGAAGGGTCATCTGTTATTTAGGCAACTGTGGGGTGTATAAGCAGTTTTGAAGGGACTATCATCTTTATTCGAAAGGGACAAGATCATTACGAAGGCAACATTCGAAAGGGACTTGATCTTTGATTTGTTAAGGGACTAGATGATGTGAATTTGAGGGACTTTGCTTTATACACCCCACTTGACCTTTTTGATTAGGCAACATGAGAGGTATCCCTAAGGAAGTGAGATGGCGATCAAAGATCGACTTACGTGTGCGAGTGTACAATTTTAATATTTATCTTTAAATTTGTGATCTAAATTGATTTTATATTACAAGTATGTTTTTGCACTCCCTATTTACTAACCATAGCATAAAAATATAAACAATAAATATTATTACTAAATATTACACCAAGGAACAATTACATAATAATAATAAAAGCAAATTAAATAAATAAGCAAAATATTAAATGATAATAATAATTGGGTTAGTGAAAATAAAAATAATCACAATGTGGTTAGTAATAATAAATATAAAAAAAATAAACATAATTAATAATAACAATAATGAAATAAGCAAGAATATTATAATAATTAAAAAAATCAAATTTTTATATAAACAATTATTTAAGATTAATAAGAAAATATGAGCAATTTTACTAATTATTATAAAATTTTAAGTTATATGTAAATTATAAAATTAAATTAATTATGAACATATTATGAAAATAGAATTATAATTATAAAATTAAATTAGCAATTTTTAACTATTTTTAAACATATATTAACAATTATTTATATACAATAAAAAAAATTATGAACAATTTATATCATACTATCATATTAACAAAAATTAAGAATTTTAATTTAAAACATATATTGAAAATTATTTATATATAATAATTAAGTTATAATCAAATTATATAATATACATATATGATTAAATGATAAATTAAAAATTAAAAATTAAATGTCACATAGAAGAAAGATTAGGGTTTTTTATGAAAATGTTTTTTTAGGGTTTATTAAATTAAAGTTTTAATTAAAATTAATAATATTAATAAACAATCAAAGCAAATAATAATAAAAAAGAAACTTACCTTGGCTGGGAATTGAACCCAGCCCCTTTGCCTCCAAGAACTCCAGCCAGCAAGACTCTCCACTGGGCCAGCGCGCGCAGGTGACCAAGAAAAGAGTCCAATTGCTTTTGTTGTGTAATCTTGGAAATATCATGAAAAAATAAAACAACACAAAAAGGCCTGGGGGGATCGAACCCAGGACCTTCGCAATACACACAAACACACTTTCCATTCCAGCCGGGAGGGCGCATTTGTCCATATGGTGACTATAGTTCATAATATATTATGTCTAATGAATAAAAGAGAAAAATATGAAAAACTGCCACAGCCAGGATTTGAACTCAGGACACTGCCTTCAACGCACACATACGCTTACCACTGGGACACACGCTCGTGTGTGATAAATAACAGAAACAATAACATAATATTTTAAAACAAAGTTTTGAATTGTTTTTTTCGCGCGCAGCCAACTTCATCTTCTTCCTTGAATTCGTAGGATTTCCTGCGAAATTTCCTGGGAAATTTCCTACGATTTCTCCTGCGTTCAAAACCTGCGTTTTTCAAACCATACACAACCAGTACAATTTTATCAAATTAAAGACATCTTTAAACTCCTTGTGACCTGTACAATTCAATTATGGCATCAAAATTAATTTATATGTTCTTAATCAAGAAACCCTAAAAGCTTGGGCCAAACCCTAACTATGGCATATGCGGATTCAGTCCATGAAACTCCAATGGAATTGTCCAGAAAGCTTCAGTACAATGAAACAAACAATATTAATCAATCAAAATCAATTAAGAAGCAGCAAAACCATGAAATCGAAAAAAACCAAACACGACATAAACATCCATTCGGTTTATGCAATTCATGAGGTTATGGATGCAAATGAGCATTGGTACATGATCAGTGAAGTCCAGGGATCATTCTCATGTCCTTAAAATACCTTCAAATGCCTTGTAGTGTGAAAACCGAATTTGACTTTTTGTGAGGTTTTTGAAAATTACAACTTACTCTTGGAGGCTGAAATTCGTGTCCTTGTGCATTAGGTTATGATGTATACTTATAATAGAATGGATTTAGGTCAGAAAAGTGGATCATTGTGTGAAAGATTTGATCAAAAAAGATTGAAAAAGATTAAGCTTTAAAATTCAAATATTCTTGCATAAACCCTTTCTATTTCAAGCCAATCACCATTATTTTTGTATCATTCTGATCCATATTGCATTCATGATTTTCTAGAAGCTCAATCTCTTTTAAATATTTGATTTTTCTATTTTATTTTAATTTAAAATGATTTTAAATGAATTAAATCAAAATAAATAAAATAAAATGATGAAAAAATCTGAATTTTAGAGACTTGGGTCGTGCATGAAGTATTGGTATGGATTGGATCATCATATGGCAAGCCCATTTAGAAAAAATTGGTTTTAGACCTCCATTTTCTTCATAAACCAACCAAATATTTCCCAACTTTGCAAGGGCACAAATCCTTCAATTTTAATGCTATGAGGGTGTTCTTGGACATTTTGGAAAGCTTGAAGAGTCCTCTAACCAATCCCACTGGTTTCATGTCCATATCATTTACCATTCTCAAGTTATGCCCTTTTGAAGTTGTTGACTTTTTGTTGACTTTCAAAAGGACCTATAATGTCTTAGCTCATACCTTCCAAATGAAGCATTTTTGGGCTTGGCTTGTGAGACACAAAGTTGTAGAGAATTAAATTTCCTTCAAAATGAGCTTTGGATGGAGAATTGGTGATGAGGTATGTGAAAGTTATGGCTGGTCAAAGTTTAGTTGACTTTTCCTAAGAAAAGCCTAATTTAGAAACTCATGATTCTTGATGATCTGAAATCTCCTTGATGAATCATGATCAACCCTTGATCAAATGATGAATTTTACTTCATATAATTGATGTTGGCAAAAAATCATGAAGTTTGACTTTGGTTTGACCATAGTTGACCTCAGTTTGACTTTTTAACTTCTTTGACTGATTTTGACTTATCTGATCATCTGACTGAGCAAACCTTTGAGAAAAGTCTTGAAACTTATCATGGGGATTCTTAGACACATGTAAGATGTTATGAAGCTCACTTGAAGTCTTGGAAGTCCATTTAGCCTGATTAAAGTCAAAACCCTAGTTTTAGATGCACTGCTTAGGAGGTGCATTGTCTGAGGGAATTGTCAACTCTTCTGACTATTTGTGAACTTTGTGAACCTTGTGAACCATCATAAGATGTCTTGTGAACCTTGTGGACCTCATGGTAGGTCTTGTGAACCTTGTGAACCTCATGAAGTGTCTTGTAGACTTCATAAACCTCATGAAAGATCTTGTAAGCCTTGTAAACCTTATGAACCTTCTTAGCACACAAAGTCTTGTATTGTGAGGGCAAATTTTGGGGTGCAACACTTAGTCAGCAGTTGTTATACAAAGATATCCAGACGCTTCAGGCTGCGTGATTCATACATACATCATATACATCATACCATAACATATCCATAAATGCATAATACATTTACCATGCCATGCATGCATACATATCGCATAAACTAACCTTTTCCTTGCAGGATAGTTATATGCAAATAAAACAATATCAACAACTCACAACAGGTCAGAAACGATCTATACAAAGGTCTAGTGCTGATACTTAATCATTACTCAAGATGTCCTTGGATAATAGGCAAACGGTCTATACGAAGATCCATTCCCTAGTCCAGGATATTTTCAGGAGATTTGATCCTGACACTCTATTTATTCTTGGATAATAGGCAAACGGTATGTACAAAGATCCATTCCCTAGTCCAGGATATTTTCAAGAGATTTGATCCTGACACTCTATTTATTCTTGGATATTAGGCAAACGGTCTGTACAAAGATCCATTCCCTAGTCCAGGATATTTTCAGAAGATTTAATCTATTTGTTCTCGGATAGTAGGCAAACGGTCTATACGAAGATCCATTCCCTAGTCCAGGATATTTTCAGGAGATTTGATCCTGACACTCTATTTATTCTTGGATAATAGGCAAACGGTTTGTACAAAGATCCATTCCCTAGTCCAGGATATTTTCAGGAGATTTGATCCTGACACTCTATTTATTCTTGGATATTAGGAAAACGGTCTGTACAAAGATCCATTCCCTAGTCCAGGATATTTTCAGAAGATTTAATCTATTTGTTCTTGGATAGTAGGCAAACGGTCTATACGAAGATCCATTCCCTAGTCCAGGATATTTTCCGAAGATTTAATCTTGATATTTCTTTTGTCCTCGGAGAGTAGGCAAACGGTCTATACTAAGATCTATTCCTTAATCCAGGATATTTCCAGAAGAGGTAATTCTCACCATGTTGCATAAACGATTCAGAGACGACCTATACGAAGACCTAGTACTGATATCCAGTATCAACATCAAGATATTATCACCTCCTGATATTATGGATGGCATCTATAAGCCCATCTCCAGTTCTTCCAAGTGGCATCTTCAAAGCCCACTTAAGCATATACAATTAATCATTAGTGTTACTTTACGCACCGGCGAGTGCAAATTTTTGGGCTTTTGTGTTCAATCCCCTTCAACCTTCCAGGTCACGACTGGCACATACACCAATCTAACCCATCGGGTTTCAGAAAATTGAAAAGGGGCAGTTGTTGCACCCCAAAATTTGCCCTCCCCAAGACAAGACATTGTGTACTAAGAGGTTCACAAGGTTCACAAGACATCTCATGAGGTTCACAAGGTTCACAAGATTCACAATTAGTCAGACAGTTTGGCAATTCCCTTAGACAATGCATCCTCCTAAGCAATACATCTTAAACTAGGGTTTTGACTTTCATCAGGCTAAATGGACTTCCAAGACTTCAAGTGAGCTTCATAGCATCCTATATGTGTTCAAGGATCCCCATGTCAAGTTTCAAGACTTTTCCCAAAGGTTTGCTAAGTCAAATGATCAGATAGGCTAAAATCAGTCAAAACAGTCAAAAAGTCAAACTGAGGTCAACTATGGTCAAACCAAAGTCAAATTTCATGATTTTTTTGCCAACATCAAGTATATGAAGTAAAATTCATCATTTGATCAAGGTTTGATCATGATTCATCAAGGAGATTTCAGATCATCAAGAATCAGGAGTTTCTAAATTAGGGTTTTCACAGAAAAAGTCAACTAAACTTTGACCAGCCATAACTTTCACATGCTTCATCAAATTTTTTCCATCCAAAGCTCATTTTGAAGGAAATTGAATTCTCTACAACTTTGTGTCTCACAAGCCAAGCCCAAAAATGCTTCATTTGGAAGGTATGAGCTAAGACATTATAGGTCATTTTAAAAGTCAACAAAAAGTCAACAACTTCCAAGGAGCATAACTTGAGAATGGTAAAAGATATGGACATGAGACCAAAGAGGTTGGTTAGATGACTCTTTAAGCTTTCCAAGATGTCCAAGAACACCTTCATAGCATTAAAGTTGAAGGATTTGTGCTCTTGCAAAGTTGGGAAATTTTTGGGGAGTTTATGAAGCAAATGAGGCCTTAAAACCAATTTTTGCTAAATGAGCCCACCAAATTACCATCCAATCTTTATAATGTCATCAAGCACGACCCAACCCATGCCTTTTCTGATTTCTTATATTTTATTTAGTATTTATTTGAATTTTATTCATTAAAATACAAATTAAATTAAAATAAAATATGAAAATCAAATATTTGGATGAGATTATGATTCTAGAAAGTCATAAACATCAATTATAGATGATTGATCTGATCCAATTTCGTGTTAGCTTGATTTGGCAAGGTTAGATGTGATCTTTTTCAATATTTGAAAGAAGGAAACTTCATGATCAAGTCATCAATACAAAGCCCATAAATCCATAACTTTTTCACCTAATTTTCAACTCTACATATACCTAAAGACATCCCAATCACAAGGACACGATTTTGCTGCCTCCAAGAACACCATTGAATCTCAAATTTTCACATAAAAAGTCATATACGGTTTTTGATCTAGGGAGAATTTCCAGATAAAATAAATGTTGCTTTAGCTTCCTTGAGGCTCACTGATCATGTTTCAATCATTCCCAACATCAAAATCCTTACTATTTGCATAAACCGAATCAAAGTTCTTGCACCTTTATGAATTTCTCGTTTTCTAATATTCGTGCAATATAAATTGTGTTTGATTGTTGTTTCGTGTTTGTAACAAGCTAAGGATCGTTTCTGGATAATTTAATTTGAGTTTTGATACAGGATCAATGATTTGCCATTGTTAGGGTTTAGGGTGGCCGTTTAGGGTTTCACCATTTAACCAACATAAATGAGTTCTAAAGACATGGAAGAATCGTATAGGTCATCAGGAATTCATTGGCATTATTAATTTTATGAAATTGTACTGTTTGTATGGTGTTTGATATTCGCAGGTTGCATTGGCAAGGAAATTCGCAAGAAAAGTCATAGTTAAATTCGCAGGAAAACCTGCGAATCCAAGGTTGAAGATGAAAATCTGAAATTGATTTGTATATTTATTGTATTATTTGTATTTTGTTTCACAGGATGACAAGCAGCCTAGTGGTTGATACGCGCGCGTATGAAGCAAAGGGCGTGTGTTCGAACCCGTCCTCAGTTATTTTTTGGCTTAAATTTCATTTATTTTCAGGCTTGATACATAAGGATTACTACCCCTCATACATTCACATGCGCGCGTTTGGCCTGGTGGTAGCATTTTTAGTCCAGGGAAGGAAGGGCCTAGGGCGTGGGTTCAATCCCTGCCCCAGGTAAGTTTTTTTTATTCATTTTTCTTTTTATTATTATTTCTTTATTTGTTTTATAATTAATCCAAATTATATTTCTTATAAGAAAATTATTTTTTTAAATAATAATATGTAAATATATATATATAACTTCATATGTTCTAAAAAAAAATTCTAATTTATTTTCTAAAAGTTAATTTGGTTTATATTTAATTTAAAATTTGTTTATATTATTATATATTTGTTTATATAAATAATTTAATTAAGTTTATATTAAATAATCAAAACCCTAATCCTGATTTTTTTTAATTGTAAAATTAACCCTAATTCCAAACCCTAATTTCTAACCCTAATTTTTTGTTTAACTTTAAATATTAAATTTAATTAATTTTTCTAATATATAATTAATCATATTTTGTAAATAATTATTATATGGTTTATTATTATTATTCTCATTATCTTATTTTCTTTTAAAAATTCTTTAAAATTGCTTATATAATTTAAAAATATTCTCTTAAATTGTATATATTTTTTGTATATTTGTACTAACCTTTTCTTCTTATAATTATTTTATCACTAACCTTTTAATTATTGTTTATTTATTATATATTTATTATTCAATTTTTTTTATTATAATATAATTGCGAAAGCCGTGTAATAGTCGTAGGATTATTCTTGTTTTTATGTTATGTTTATAAATATTTTATTGTCATGGTTAGTAATTATAGGGAGTGATAACATGTTTGTGCTTTAAAACTAATTTAGAATAACTAATTTAATAAAATAAATATATGAATACAAACACTCACACACGTAAGTCGATCTTTGATCGCCATCTCGCACTTTCTAAGGATTACTCCTCATGTTGCCTAATTATAAGGTCAAGTAAGGTGTCTTAAAGAAAAGTCCTTTCACTGATATCATCAAGTCCCTTTAAGATTATAAGATCAAGTCCATTCGATGTTGCCTACGGTAAATGATCTTGTCCCTTCGAATAAAAGATGATAAGTCCCTACGAATTGCTAAAGACACCTTACAGTTGCCTAAATACAGATGTCCCTTCACATGTCCCTTATCACATCCAAGATAATGACTACCTATTCCTTAATAATAGGGATAATCTTACCATTGAAAGAACATATAAGAACAGTAAAGATTTAACATAGGGTAGGTTCCTCTTAAGTACTTGCTCACCTTTTCAAAATACTCTCTTACACTTCACATTTCAAACAAATTTTCAAAACAAAGTCTTTATATACATCCATACGAGGATCATTATAAAGTACTTAGAAAAATTTTAATCACACACTACACCTTTCTCAAAACAGTTTAAAGTGAGCTAAGTACCTAAGAGCCCATGGATAACCATGGATATAAAGGGTGCTAATACCTTCCCTTTATATAACCTACCCCCCGAACTCAAAATCTTTTTAAGGTCTTTCCTGTTCTTTTATGCCCTTTCCTTTTGGATAAAATAAAAGTCGGTGCCGACTCTTGCTATCCGCAACATTTAACTAAAGTCAGTTCTCCCACCGTGTTACACCCTCAGCCTTAGGAAATAAGATCTCAGATCTAAAAGGAATAAGTCCATCCGTATGCATGCATCGGATTTTGTTTGAAGAAGATTCAAAACCCTCCAGAGAACACCAACAAAGAATAAATCCTATGATGAGTAAAGTAGTTAAGACTGAAGTTCTTAAGTTACTAGAGGCAGGTATAATATATCAGATCTCGGACAGTAAATGGGTGATTCATGTGCATGTAGTACCTAAAAAGGGAGGCATCACAGTCGTGCAAAACGAGAAGGGAGAACATGTAGCAAAAAGAACTGATGGAGGTTGGCGTATGTGCATAGACTATAGAAAATTAAATAAAGCAACTAGGAAGGACCATTTCCCATTACCATTCATAGACCAAATGTTGGAGCGCCTAGCCAGACACTCTTAATTTTGTTACCTAGATAGATATTCAGGATTCTTCCAAATACCTATTCACCCCGAAGATCAAGAAAAAACTACCTTTACATGCCCTGTTGGAACTTTTGCCTACAGAAGAATGTCTTTTGGACTCTGTAATGCCCCTGCCACTTTCCAACGCTGCATGATGTCTATCTTTGCAGACTATTTAGATGGAATCATGGAAGTATTTATGGACAATTTCTCAGTTTGTGGATCTGATTTCAAAAATTGTCTTATCAACCTTGAGAAAATCCTGGAAAGATGTGTGGAGGTAAACCTTGTGCTAAATTGGGAAAAGTGTCATTTCATGGTCACCGAAGGGATTGTTTTAGGACATATAGTTTCCTAAAAAGGTATAGAGGTAGACAAAGCTAAAATAGAAGTCATAGAGAATCTAAAACCGCCCAAGACTATCAGGGAGATGAGAAGTTTTCTTGGACATGCCGGATTTTACCGACGTTTTATCAAGGACTTCTCCAAAATAACAAAGCCCTTAACTGGTCTTTTAATGAAAGATGCTGAATTCATCTTCGATGAAAAATGTACTGAAGCATTTAATATATTGAAGCAAGCTCTGATTTCAGAACCTATAATGAAACCCCCTGATTGGTCAGAACCATTTGAGATAATGTGTGACGCTAGTGACTATGTTATTGGAGCCGTTCTAGGTCAGAGAAAAAAGTTACACGTAATTTATTATGCCACTAGAACCCTAGACGCTGCACAGCTCAACTACGCAACAATCGAAAAAGAGCTCCTAGCTGTAGTTTTCGCCATAGACAAATTTAGATCTTATCTAGTAGGAGCCAAAATTATAGTTTACACCGACCATGCTGCCATTCATTACTTACTAAGTAAAAAGGATGCCAAACCTAGGTTACTTCGATGGATTCTACTACTGCAAGAGTTTGATTTAGATATTTGTGATAAGAAAGGCACAAATAATGTAGTAGATGATCACCTTTCTAGGCTAGAATACCTGAAACCTGACTCAGTGCCCATAAATGACGATGATAGAGTGATAGCCCAACTAGAAACTATTGAAGATGATAACCCAGAACCACATGAGCATTCTCATAAATCTTTAGCTATAAGTAATGTACCTTGGTATGCAGATTTTGTTAATTACCTAGCCGCTGACATCATACCCCCCGATCTAAATTACCACCGGAAGAAGAAGTTCTACAGTGATGTGAGAAACTTCTATTGGGACGAACCATTTCTTTTCAAGAGAGGTAAAGATGGCATTTTCCGCCGTTGCATTCCAGAAGATGAGGTACATAATATAATTGAGCATTATCACTTTGCACCCTATGGTGGACATGCAAGCACATCTAAGACCTACGCCAAGATTCTTCAAGCTGACCTATTTTGGCCTACCATGTGGCGTGATGTCCATGTTTTCATTGTCAAATGTGACAGATGCCAACGTACATGAAATATTTCAAGACGTAATGAAATGCCTCTAAGAAATATCCAAGAAGTAGAACTCTTCGACGTATGGGGTATAGACTTTATGGGACCGTTCCCACCATCTTTAGGAAATCAGTATATCTTAGTAGTTGTTAACTACGTGTCTAAATGGATTGAAGTTATAGCCGCACCCACAAATGACACCAGAGTAGTCATCAAATTATTTAAAAATTATATATTTCCCAGGTTTGGAACACCTCGCTTAGTCATAAATGATGGAGGATCACACTTCATATCGAGGATATTTGATAAACTTTTAAGCAAATATGGAGTTAAGCATATAGTAGCAACACCATACCACCCACAGACTAATGGACAAGTGGAAGTATCTAATAGGGAGATCAAACAAATTTTTGAGAAGACTGTCTCTATATCTAGGAAAGATTGGTCGTAGAAACTTCAAGAAGCGTTATGGGCCTATAGAACCGCTTTTAAAACCCCTATAGGAACAACCCCTTATCAACTAGTCTATGAAAAATCATGTCATTTACCTTTTGAGTTAGAGCATAAAGCCTATTGGGCCATTAAAACTTTGAATTTGGATTACCTAACTGCTGGTGAAAAACATATCCTTGATATCCACAAATTAGAAGAGCTCAGACAATCTGCCTACGAAAATGACATCATATACAAAGAAAGAACAAAAGATTGGCATGACAAAAGAATCATAAGAAAAGACTTCAAAATAGGCGATCCTGTTCTTCTGTTCGATTCTAGGTTGCGACTTTTTCCAGGGAAGCTTCGTTCGAGATGGACTGGCCCTTTCGAAGTATCTAAGATTCTAAGATCTGGTGCTATTGAAATTAAGAACCAAACATGTAAACCGTTCATCGTCAATGGACAGAGACTGAAGCCCTACGAAGGAGGTGACATTCCAACAACATACTTCAGCCATACTCTAAGTGATCCACCAAATCCTTCGAATGATGTATAAAATCCGGTCGTCGAGCTAATGACGTTAAACAAGCGCTGCATGGGAGGTAACCCATGGTTTTCTTATCTTACTTTTATTTATTTTTACTTTATTTTAATTTGTTTACTTTATTATTTTGTTAGGACTAACGATTGAATGTTTTATGTGATTTCAGAACCCTTGTTTGCTAACCTTGTGCAGAATGCAGAACCCCGACGACATGCACGTGGCCTTCAAAAACGACGCATAGAGAGAGCGTTACTATGTCCACATGAGACGCCCTATGGCACCTACACGGTACCCGGACCAAGATTGCATGGATGCTTTGGGATAGAGCCAAGCTTCAGATTCTTATGCCACCAACTCCAGTGGGACCAGTTCGACGACATGAACAACACTTATAGGAACTTGACTCTAGAGTTCCTCAACTCGTTTAATTATGATCCTTGGGCTGGACCTGATGGACATGTTGTTTTCAGGTTGTGTGAGACTGATTACTCTTTCTCTCACAAAGAGTTTGGTGATTTACTACGTTTTCAGACTACTCCTGATGTTATTCCAGAGACACCGATGGGGTATTTTTTGAGCAGAGAAGTGGAGAAGTTTTGGAGTAACATCTCAGGTGGAGTAACAAATTATAAAATAAATATAAACAATTTAACTTTTAGAAAGTAAATTATAATTTAAAAAAAAAATGAAGCTTTACATATTATGTACTATTATTTAAAAATTAATTTCCTTATAAAATATAAATTAATTATAAAACAAAATAAACAAATAACAAGAAAATGGTGTAAAAAAGAACATACCTGGGGCTGGGATCGAACCCACGCCCTAGGCTCTCTCTCCTTTGGACCAACACCAGCACCACCAGGCCATGCGCGCGTTTGTGATTATGGATGGATAATGATTCTTATATTTTAAACCTGAAGAATAAATGGAATTTTAATCAAAAAATAGGTGAGGACAGGTTCAAACCCACGTCCTTGGCTTCTCTCATGCGCGTACCAACAACCAGGCCACTTATCATCCTGTGAAATAAAATACAAACAATGCAATAAATATATAAATCAAAATTTAAAAATCTGAAGCGCGCGAAGATCTTCATCTTCAACCTTGGATTCGCAGGTTTTCCTGCGAATTTATCTACAACTTTTCCTGCGATTATTCTTGCCCTTTTAAACCTGCGAATCACAAACTCTATCCAAACAGTGAAATTTCATGAAATTAATGATGGCATTGTATTCCTAATGATGTGTACGATTCTTCTACGTCTTTAGAAATCATTTATTTGGACTAAATGGTGAAACCCTAAACGGAGGCCGCAAACCCTAACAATGGCATCTAGTAATTTAGGCCATGAAACTTCAATTGGTTTGTCCAGAAAGCTTCTACACTTCAAAACAAACATGAATCAATAATCAAACACAATTTATAATGGTTAAATTTATGAAATCGAAAAGCAAAAAACTAAGGAAGAAGAACGATTCGGTTTGTGCAATTCATGGGGTTTGAAATGCACATGGTTATTGCTACATGATCAGTGATGATTAGAGAAGCTAATGCAACCTTTAGAATGTCTTAAGATCCTCTCTAACTCCAAAACCGTATGTCACTTTTTCCTTGATATTTTGAAGTTTAAGAATATGTGTGGAGGCTGCAAAAATCTCCTTTTGAGGTTGTAATGAGTTCCTCTATATGTAGTGAATCAAATTAGGTTAAAAAGGGCTATCATTCTTTGGATATTTTGATCATTTGAGATTGAGAAAGATCATGCCTTAAAATTTGATTTTTATTTGATCCAACCTTGCTATTTTAGGACAATCCTCATAACTTGTGTATTAATCTGATCCAAATGTCATTTATAACATTCTAGAAACAAAATCCTTTTTTAAATTATGATTTTATATTTTATTTCAATTTAAATGGTATTTTAATGAATAAAATTCAAATAAATATGAAATAAAAAATAAAAATTCAGAAAATAGGTGGGTTGGGTCGTGCTTGGTGTTTTTGTAAAGATGGAATGGCAATTTGGTGGGCTCATTTAGCAAAAATTTGATTTAAGGCCTTATTTGCTTCATGAACTTCCCTAAAATTTCCCAACTTTGCAAGGGCACATATCCTTAAATTTTAATGCTATGAGGGTGTTCTTGGACATTTTGGAAAGCTTAAAGAGTCCTCTAACCAACCTCATTGGTTTCATGTCCATGTCATTTACCATTCTCAAGTTATACTCTTTTGAAGTTGTTGACTTTTTTGTTGACTTTTAAAAGGACCTATAATGTCTTAGCTCATACCTTCCAAATGAAGCATTTTTGGGCTTGGCTTGTGAGACACAAAGTTGTAGAGAATTCAATTTCCTTCAAAATGAGCTTTGGATGGAAAATTCTTGATGAAGCATGTGAAAGTTATGGCTGGTCAAAGTTCAGTTGACTTTTCCTAAGGAAACCCTAATTTAGAAACTCCTGATTCTTGATGATCTGAAATCTCCTTGATGAATCATGATCAACCCTTGATAAAATGATGAATTTTACTTCATATACTTGATGTTGGCAAAAAAATAATGAAGTTTGACTTTGGTTTGACCACAGTTGACCTCATTTTGACTTTTTAACTGCTTTAACTAATTTTAACCTATCTGATCATCTGACTGATCAAACCTTTGGGAAAAGTCTTGAAACTTGTTATGGGGATTATTAAACACATATAAGATGTTATGAAGCTTACTTAAAGTCTTGGAAGTCCATTTAGCCTGATTAAAGTCAAAACCCTAGTTTAGGATGCATTGCTTAGGAGGATACATTGTCTGAGGGAAATGTCAAATCTTCTGACTAATTGTGAACTTTGTGAACCTTGTGAACCTCATGAGATGTCTTGTGAACCTTTTGAACCTTGTGAGCCTCTTAGTACACAATGACTTGCCTTGTGGAGGGCAAATTTTGGGGTGCAACAGCTGCCCCTGTTCAATTTTCTGAAACCATAGGGGTTAGATTGGTATATGTGCCAGTCGTGACCTGGAAGGTTGAAGGGGATTGAACACAAAAGCCCAAAAATTTGCACTCACCAGTGCGTAGAGTAACACTGATAATTAGTTGTATATGCTTGAGTGGGCTTGAAGATGCCACTTGGAAGAACTGGAGATGGGCTTAGAGATGCCATCAGGAAGAACTGGTGATGGGCTTAGAGATGCCATCTAAAGTATCAGAATATGATGATGTCTTTATGTTGATACTGGATACCAGTATTAGGTCTTTGTATAGGCCATCTCTGAATCATTTATGCAACATGATTTGAGTTGTTGAATGGACCAGTAGAAATAAATCTTGTGATGATTATCTCTTCTGGAGGTATCTTGAATTAGGGAATGGATCTTTGTACAGATTGTTTGCCTACTCTCCAAGGTCAAAAGAACGTCAGGATTAGTTCTTCTGAAAGATATCTTGAACCAGGGAATGGATCTTTTTACAGACCGTTTTCCTGCTATTCAAGGGGCCAAAAGAACGTCAGGATTTGTTCTTAAGGGTCAAAAGAACGTCAGGATTTGTTCTTCTGAAAAAGTCAAGGGGCCAAAAGAGCGTCAGGATTTGCTCTTAAGGGTCAAAAGAACGTCAGGATTTGTTCTTCTGAAAAAGTCTTGAACAAGGGGCCAAAAGAGCGTCAGGATTTGCTCTGAAGGGTCAAAAGAACGTCAGGATTTGTTCTTCTGAAAAAGTCTTGAACAAGGAGCCAAAAGAGCGTCAGGATTTGCTCTTAAGGGTCAAAAGAACGTCAGGATTTGTTCTTCTGAAAAAGTCTTGAACAAGGGGCCAAAAGAGCGTCAGGATTTGCTCTTAAGGGTCAAAAGAACGTCAGGATTTGTTCTTCTGAAAAAGTCTTGAACAAGGGGTCAAAAGAGCGTCAGGATTTGCTCTTAAGGGTCAAAAGAACGTCAGGATTTGTTCTTCTGAAAAAGTCTTGAACAAGAGGCCAAAAGAGCGTCAGGATTTGCTCTTAAGGGTCAAAAGAACGTCAGGATTTGTTCTTATGAAAAAGTCTTGAACAAGGGGCCAAAAGAGCGTCAGGATTTGCTCTTAAGGGTCAAAAGAACGTCAGGATTTGTTCTTCTGAAAGATGTCTTGAACCAGGGAATGGATCTTTTTACGGACCGTTTGCCTGCTATTCGAGGACATCTTGAGTAGTGTATGGATCATTTCTGACCCATTGTAAGTTGTTGATATTGTTTTACCTGCATATAACTATCCTGCAAGGGAAATATTAGTTTATGCATTATGTATGCATGCATAGTATGATGCACCTAAGTAAATGTATTGTGTACTTATGGATATGTATGTTATGGTATGATGTAGATGATGTATGTATGAATCGTGCAGCCTGAAGCGTCTGGATATCTTCGTATAACAACTGCTGGCCATGGAAAATAAATCCTGATTCGTTGCTGAAGAATATGAGGAGCTCGTTCCCGTTTCCTTTGATAATATAGTATTTATAACCTCCTGTCTTCGTTCGTCGTACTTCTATTGAAGGAATAAGTTCCTGAGTATCCCGACTGAGGATAAAAGAGATGGACATAAATTCAAGGGGAGATGTAACTCGAAGTATCTATAAAGATAGATTTTCTCTGCTGGAGATTTGTAGTTGTCTTATGGGGATGAACTGGTGAAGCTTCGTTGAATTCCTACCTTCGTTCGTCCTTAGTAAATACTATTACTGCATTTTTATGCATTTCTGGTAAACATCAATCATATTCAAAAGCATACATACATTCAAACACAACCAATGGATGTTTCGCTTATGTAAATAGGGTAAAAGTAAATCTGGATTCAGAGGGAAAAGTAAAGCTGATCTTGAAAACATAATCGTTTCGACTTCGAGAGTGTATAACCAATTGGATTTAGAGCTACCGAGATTCTTAACTTTCCTGAATACCTTCCCAGAAATCCTATAGCTGGATCTGAAGACATGATACTGACACCATCTGATACTACTGGCGTAGACAATTAATTTCCACCATGGCTTCTGCTGAGAATCTAATATCAAGGTAATACAATGAGAGGAATGTGTCTTCAAATTGTGATGGACCATATACGCTCCGGATACTAGATTTGAAAAGAAAGCATTGCCCCTTGGTTGAGGATGAATTGTACCATAATGGAAGTATCTGAATGTAGTTACCTCAAGAGAAATAAGCAGAATGCCCCACAATAATATTCCCCTGACATCATGAACTTTATAATGTTACCCTTGGTAATTCAAATATATGAGGAGAGCTGCCCCAGGCTATTAAGCATTGTTGATCTGGACCTGATTGCCCCGAATGAATTGAACAGTAAGTTGGTATGCCCCTTGATTGGGAAACAGTGACTATGTCCCTTTGTATACATGGACTTTGATCCAGGAAGCAACTTTGTTTATCGGAAGGACTTTGAACATTCATCCTGTAAGTTTCTCTGTTTATCAAACACTCAAGTATATGCAAACAAATATATTAAAAAATGCAATGCTTATGTCTGTCTTGAAATTTTGAAAAGAAGTTATTTTTAGAAAAACAATTTTTTATGAAAACTGTGATATTAACTCAAGTTTTATAATAAGCCTTAAAGGAGTCAGGATACCATTTTGTAGCAGTATGCTTTCGAACTAACCATGCTTCAGTTAGGACTTTTAAAGGGTTGTAACGTGGTCTGGTTCACGATTTAAGAAACAAAGGATAAAGGCTCAAACTTATTTGTACCCCACCCATTCTTCGTGATGTTCTTCAGTCCTATGCTCAGTTAACTTATGCATTGAGGTTTCAAAGTAGTTTGGATTTGTAACACTGACATTTGTGATGGTTCAGCAACCAAAAATTTATTTGAACATTCAGTCATCTTTCTTTGTTCAGGATCTATAATGACCTCTTTTTTCCTTCTGACTTTGTTATCCCTTCTTTTTGCCTGAACTGTTTATTTCAAGGTTACAGTCAGCGGGATGTCTTAATTTTTTATATTAAGTTTCCTTCATAGGTTTTGACTTAGTGAGCTTTTCTTTTGTTGGATATTGACTGTCAAGTTTAATGATTACAGAGAACCATCATTAGTTGTGTACAACATAAATAATTGGCATATTTGAGTTAACCGAGTAACTACCCTGCCCCAGGTTATGAATAAGGGTTTTAATTTGTGCGAGAATGAAAACTCCTACTTCATAGGCTCAAAAGGGTTGACTAGGGATTAACTTCCTTATATCTCCACTGTTTAGGAATTGAAACAATGCCTGTACATCGTCAGCATAGTCTGTTCAAAAGCATACTGCATAAGATTACGGTATTGTTTTCGTCATCCTCCCTCTACAGGCTTATAGCTTTATCAGGAGTTAAATATCACAAGATAGAAATAAGAAGCATAGTTTTAAATATAGTGAAACGAATGGATTAATTCAAGACAAACATATGCAATGCATTAATGAAAACAAAAGTTTAACATAATAGTAAGTGTTTAAACAAAAGGAATTACAAATGAAAATTCAAATGTTGTCCCATCCAGTTGGCTGAATGTCTTCAATTGCAATTTGTGAACTTTGAGGAGCAGTATACTTCACCATGAAATCAAATTTGCCACTTGGATGTCCCAAGGTGCCCCATATCTCAACAGGAATAGGTAGGCTTCCTTTATTGCTACCCTGGGCAACTTGTCTTGCAACTTCGGTGTTTGATGGACGATAGTATAATTCAACTTGACCTTCTGGAGTAACCTCTAGGATTCCTTCATCAATCAGGTCTTGAATATTTTTATTCAATGCCCAACAGTTATTAGTATCATGTCCAGGACTGTTGGAGTGATACCCACACCTTGCCTTGGGATTATGGTGAGGAGAGGAAGTTTTAGGATTTTTAGGAGGATTTTTCAAGGAAATTAGCTTCATCTCCAACAACCATTGCAGAACTTGTGACATTGGAGTGCTGGATTTGATAAACTGTCTTCTATATCCCTTGTGTTGAGGTGGATTAACTTTATCAGGTCTTTCTTCTTCAACTGAAGAACAACCAATGGCAACTTGTCTCTTTCCTTCTTTTATCCTCATCTTCCTTTCAACCAAATCAGCTTGTTCTAATGGAGGTTGACTGACAATTAGATTCCTGACTCTATTACTTTGAAGTTTGTGGACAAAGGTTCTTAGCTCTTCTTGCCCCTGAGCTAAACTTTGAATAAGGGCCACCTGGTCATTCATCTGGGTCCTCATTTTTGTCATCTCAGCTTGCAGTTGTTTCAGCTGATTATCCTTGTTGTCCTCAGGATTTTCAGAGAGGAGTGCTTTCAACTCTTCTTGCCCCTTGGACTAGTTCATGATCACTTCTTGGAACTGTGCATTCTGAGCCTGGAGATCTTTGACTGTTTGTTCAAGAGCCATTGTTGCTGAAATAAACAGCGAGAAGATAAAATACATGTACATAAGAACCCTGTGATGCAATGATATGGTGTATAAATGCGTATGCAATGTTTTCAAGGACCGCAGGATTTAAATTTGCTTAAACAATCAAGAAAGTAAACTTTTATTAGTAATAAATTTGTTTGCCCCTTGGGCTTACAATAAAAATGAAATAAGTACAAAAATGGGGTTTCAAGTCTCCCATGGACGTTTCCTCTTTGTGTTGAGGTATGAGTCGGGATTCCGCTCCTCGTGAAGTTGCTTTGTTAGCTCCAGGATTCTTTCTTGACTTGCTTTGTAATGAGTCTCAAAAGTATCCCATTGTTCCTTCAACTGGATCCAGGATCTCTGTAAGTCTTCCATGTCAGTGGGCATGTTTGGGTGAAGGATGGTATAAGAAGTATCCCCCTCGGCAACAGGCTCCATAATAACTGGTAGGATGGCAGGATATGGCATCATAAGAGTTTGAGCACGAGATCGCACCCATATGAGGTAAGCTTCCATAGGAATAGTGTATTTGGGTTCCAGAGTCTTGCTGTCAACCTTGTTCACTTTTCCCCATGCTCGTATGAACCTTTGACGGTAACCTTGCAGATCGTTGTCGTAGTCAAACACAATACCCTGAATCAACATGTCATGTGGACCATCACTCCGAGCGTAACCAAACTGACGTAGAGCTAAGGAAGGATTGTAGGTAATGCCTCCTCTTATGCCTAGAAGTGGCACATTAGGAAACTCCCCACAACGGTCAATGATAGTGACATTCTCCATAGATCTGGAGCACCAATGGATATCTGAATGAGAGAGTGACATGATCCTTTTAGACCACCTGAACCCTTGTTCATTCTTCATCACTGAGCGAGGAAGGTGAGAAATAAACCACCTAGATAGCAAAGGTATGCAACATCTTCCATTGTAGGAACTAGTTGATAGTCAGGGAATGTGAAGCAATGGTGCTTAGGATCAAAGAACTGAAAAAGGACACTCATCATGTCTTCATTGAACCCTGAAGTGACTAGATCCAGTAGGTGACCATGTCTCTTATGAACTGGAAGTTTTCAGACACTTGAGAGACCAACTCCTTAAGCTTAGGAGGTATTCCTACAAAGTTGATCCTGATAGTATTCCTACGAGCAGAAGCCATGACCTGCAACAAAGAACAAAGATAAATCCTTTGGTCCTTGAAATGGTTAGTGAAAATGCTATGTTTATGATGCATGATGTCATGATGTTATGCTCAATCACAAACATGTGGCACACACAAACAAGTCACACAATAGCCCTAGGTTTGAAGGCTTGCATGAGGTTTAAAGGTAAGTACCCTCCCCTGAAGTTTAGTTGGTTCATCCTGTCCTACAAAAGTAACCAGGTTCTAAGGGATCTCAATATCATTGATCCTTCACAAGGGTGGTTGTTCAGTAGGCAATTTACTTGCCAACCAAAACCTTCCAAGTTTAGAATCTCAATGAGCGTAGTATCGAGTATCAACCAACTTCAGTCCTCACCAAAGCCGGTTATCTCACTACTTTCTAAAGGCCAAGATGGGATGACTAGGGTTCTAAAAGTCAGTTAGTGTATTGACAACATAGGGCAGCCTCATATTATCCTCAACTTGACTTAAGGAACATAAGCACCAACCGAGAAGTCACACTAACTATGGCCACCAGATCAACCATATCGGTATACGCCGTACAATTTCCTTGGTCTATTGCCATTTACCTAAGGTACACTAGATCCGGGTTAGGATCTTTCACACATAAGAGCACCCAACAAGTAAAGTAAAGCAAACAAAGCAAACAAGTTTAAAGTGATCTAATTCCTAAGGGTACCCCTCTTTTATTAAATCCCCAGCAGAGTCGCCAGTTCTGTAACACAGTGGGAGAACTGACTTTAGTTAAATGTTGTGGATAGCAAGAGTCGCCACCGACTTTTATTTTATCCAAAAGGAAAGGGCATAAAAGAACAGGAAAGACCTTAAAAAGATTTTGAGTTCGGGGGGTAGGTTATGTAAAGGGAAGGTATTAACACCCTTTACATCCATGGTTATCCATGGGCTCTTAGTTACTTAGCTCACTTTAAATTGTTTTGAGAAGTGTAGTGTGTGATTAAAAATTTCCTTAAGTACTTTATAATGATCCTTGTATGGATATATATAAAGACTTTGTTTTGAAAATTATTTAAAATGTCAAGTGTAATGAAGTATTTTTGAATAAGTGAGCAAGTACTTAAGAGGAACCTACCCTATGTTTAGATCTTTACTGTTCTTGAATGTTCTTTCAATGGTAAGACTATCCCTATTATTAAGGAATAGGTAGTCATTACCTTGGATGTTGTATGGGACATACGAAGGGTCATCTGTAATTAGTCAACTGTAAGGTGTATTTAGCAATTCGAAGGGACTTATCATCTTTATTCGAAAGGGACAAGATCATTTACAAAGGCAACCATGAAGGGACTTGATCTTTTTATTTTTTAAGGGACTAGATGATATAAGTAGATGAAGGGACTTTGATTTATACACCTTACTTGACCTTTTTTCTTTAGGCAACATGAGAGGTATCCTTAAGAATGTGAGATGGCGATCCAGGATCGACTTACGTGTGTGCGTGTACAAATTTCAAGTATTTATCTTACAAATTAGTGATCTAAATTCAATTTTAAATACAAACATGTTTACACTCCCTATTTTACTAACCATGGCATTTTAAATAAATAATAAAAATAATTCTACAACTATTACATAATTGGCACAATTACATTATAAGAATAATTTAAATAAGTAAGCATATAATAAATAATAATTAAATTGGTTAGTAATAACAAACTAAAATAAATATAAGAAGGTTAGTATAACAATATAATATAGAAACAAATTAAAAGTTCAAAATTAAAGAAATAATCATTTTTAAGAATTTTAATAAAAGAGATAAATAATAATAATTATATATGAATAAATATGATTAATAGTTCTAATAATTTAATTTTATATACATATTAGAAATAGTTAATAATTATAATTATACAAGCATAATAAAATAAGAAATTATAAAAAAAAGAAAATTAAAGTTTTGAAAATAAATTAGGGTTTACAAAATAAATTAGGGTTCATAAAGAAAAAAATTAGGTTTTACATACAAAAATATTAGGGTTTATAAGTTAATCTAAATATAATTAATTTATTTATAAAAAATATATATAATAATATAACAAATTATAAAATAAATATAAACAATTTAACTTTTAGAAAGTAAATTATAATTTAAAAAAAAATATGAAGCTTTACATATTATGTACTATTATTTAAAAATTAATTTCCTTATAAAATATAAATTAATTATAAAACAAAATAAACAAATAACAAGAAAATGGTGTAAAAAAGAACATACCTGGGGCTGGGATCGAACCCACGCCCTAGGCTCTCTCTCCTTTGGACCAACACCAGCACCACCAGGCCATGCGCGCGTTTGTGATTATGGATGGATAATGATTCTTATATTTTAAACCTGAAGAATAAATGGAATTTTAATCAAAAAATAGGTGAGGATAGGTTCAAACCCACGTCCTTGGCTTCTCTCATGCGCGTACCAACAACCAGGCCACTTATCATCCTGTGAAATAAAATACAAACAATGCAATAAATATATAAATCAAAATTTAAAAATCTGAAGCGCGCGAAGATCTTCATCTTCAACCTTGGATTCGCAGGTTTTCCTGCGAATTTATCTACAACTTTTCCTGCGATTATTCTTGCCCTTTTAAACCTGCGAATCACAAACTCTATCCAAACAGTGAAATTTCATGAAATTAATGATGGCATTGTATTCCTAATGATGTGTACGATTCTTCTACGTCTTTAGAAATCATTTATTAGGGCTAAATGGTGAAACCCTAAACGGAGGCCGCAAACCCTAACAATGGCATCTAGTAATTTAGGCCATGAAACTTCAATTGGTTTGTCCAGAAAGCTTCTACACTTCAAAACAAACATGAATCAATAATCAAACACAATTTATAATGGTTAAATTTATGAAATCGAAAAGCAAAAAATTAAGGAAGAAGAACTATTCGGTTTGTGCAATTCATGGGGTTTGAAATGCATATGGTTATTGCTACATGATCAGTGATGATCAGAGAAGCTAATGCAACCTTTAGAATGTCTTAAGATCCTCTCTAACTCCAAAACCGTATGTCACTTTTTCCTTGATATTTTGAAGTTTAAGAATATGTGTGGAGGCTGCAAAAATCTCCTTTTGAGGTTGTAATGAGTTCCTCTATATGTAGTGAATCAAATTAGGTTAAAAAGGGCTATCATTCTTTGGATATTTTGATCATTTGAGATTGAGAAAGATCATGCCTTAAAATTTGATTTTTATTTGATCCAACCTTGCTATTTTAGGACAATCCTCATAACTTGTGTATCAATCTGATCCAAATGTCATTTATAACATTCTAGAAATAAAATCCTTTTTTAAATATATGATTTTATATTTTATTTCAATTTAAATGGTATTTTAATGAATAAAATTCAAATAAATATGAAATAAAAAATACAAATTCAGAAATTAGGTGGGTTGGGTCGTGCTTGGTGTTTTTGTAAAGATGGAATGGCAATTTGGTGGGCTCATTTAGCAAAAATTTGATTTAAGGCCTTATTTGCTTCATGAGCTTCCCTAAAATTTCCCAACTTTGCAAGGGCACATATCCTTCAATTTTAATGCTATGAGGGTGTTCTTGGACATTTTGGAAAGCTTAAAGAGTCCTCTAACCAACCTCATTGGTTTCATGTCCATATCATTTACCATTCTCAAGTTATGCTCTTTTGAAGTTGTTGACTTTTTTGTTGACTTTTAAAAGGACCTATAATGTCTTAGCTCATACCTTCCAAATGAAGCATTTTTGGGCTTGGCTTGTGAGACACAAAGTTGTAGAGAATTCAATTTCCTTCAAAATGAGCTTTGGATGGAAAATTCTTGATGAAGCATGTGAAAGTTATGGCTGGTCAAAGTTCAGTTGACTTTTCCTAAGGAAACCCTAATTTAGAAACTCCTGATTCTTGATGATCTGAAATCTCCTTGATGAATCATGATCAACCCTTGATAAAATGATTAATTTTACTTCATATACTTTATGTTGGCAAAAAATCATGAAGTTTGACTTTGGTTTGACCACAGTTGACCTCATTTTGACTTTTTAACTACTTTAACTGATTTTAACCTATCTGATCATCTGACTGAGCAAACCTTTGGGAAAAGTCTTGAAACTTGTTATGGGGATTATTAAACACATATAAGATTTTATGAAGCTTACTTGAAGTCTTGTAAGTCCATTTAGCCTGATTAAAGTCAAAACCCTAGTTTAGGATGCATTGCTTAGGAGGATGCATTGTCTGAGGGAAATGTCAAATCTTCTGACTAATTGTGAACTTTGTGAACCTTGTGAACCTCATGAGATGTCTTGTGAACCTTGTGAACCTTGTGAGCCTCTTAGTACACAATGACTTGCCTTGTGGAGGGCAAATTTTGGGGTGCAACACCAGTTGCTTGTGGCAACTTTCTGTTGAAGAGCCTTGCCAGTGTCGCCAGGTCATCTGTAGGTATTATACATGTCGGTGGGATTGTTACACAGATTGCTAATGCATTGGGTTTATCTCACAAATTATTGCACCCCAGGACCTTCTGCAACTACACCATCCTGGATGTTGACTTTTGTCTTGACAGAGGATTGATGAGGAGGGCCTCTTTTGAGCCCAACACGTTTAGATTATTGATTGACGGCAAAGTGATACATTACTTTACATTACCTGACCCGCTGATGACCAGTGTCCATGACCCTGCTAATTGGAGTTATGCTTTAGAGGGTTATGGAGAGACTGTCGAAGAGCCAAAATCACCTCCCGCAGCTGAGTACACTCATACACCTCTTTCTCCCCGAATCACTGTTATGTCAAACAATATGTCTTTGCAGCCACCTGATCTACAAACCCAGATTTATGAGCTTCGCAGGGAGACTGCCCTGCTCAAGCAGGAAGTAGCGGACTTGGCATTACAGATTGAGATATCTGATCTCACCCATGCCTCAGAGGCCGACGCTCTATTTCAGGAGATTTGAGAGCTTCTGAGGGAGATAACTGAGATTTGTGGATCGGACCAGGCAAAGAAGCCTACCACATGATCATTTTACACTGACATTATTACTCTAGTATTTAATATTTCATGCCTTATTTTATTTCTCGCATCTCCAGACATATTTTACATTATCGCATATATTAGATTTTCCATGTACTTTGATTTTTATCTTATATATTATTTCGTGCACTAATACTCATTTTTTCTTCTTTTTTTCTTTCTTTCATTTTATTTTATTTTATGTCCAATAATGAAAAAAGAACAAAAAAATATTTTTCATTTTTGCCTTCATAAAAAGTATGCAAGCTTTGTGCCTTAGAAGAAAGAAGAAAACGTTATCCGGACCCCCCAAAGACAAAAGGTACGCGAAGCCCACAAGGGGAATTAAAAAAAAATTGGCCCAAAGGAAAAATGGCCTTGTGGCGCCCGCCATTTCCCTATGGCGCCCGCCATAGCCCTATGGCGCCCGCCACGCCGTTCCACCTTATTTCGGGGCAGATTCATCTCCCCCACCATTTTTACACTTTCAAACTTCCAAAACCCATTTTTCCAACTTCCAAAAACCCCATTGAACCCCATTAAAGCTCCCACCATTCTCATACATTCACCATCTATAAAACCTGTTCTGGACTGGGCCATGACGACATGCACGGCACGGCCCAATACTTGTCGGGCATGGGCCCAAATGTCCGGGCTGATGAACGGGTCGGGCAAAAGCCCCAGACATGCGAGTTGATGACACTCCACCTCGACATCCTACTGCGTGTCGGGCAGAGACACGCGCACCCCACCAGCTGACCTTCCTTCACATGTCACCTACCTATACCACGGGCACACGAGCTACGTCGGGCAGAAACTATGTCTGCCACCTCATCTGTCACGTCACCCAACTGCCCTGCATTATCTCCTGAGGGATATGGGCAGTTGGACCAGGGAGCAGACCTTTGGTCTAGGTCTTCACGCTTCTTACGCGTTCCCTGGCAGCTCCTCATTGGGCCTAGCTAGATCAAGCCCATTAGGAGCCTTGGCCCAGCGCTGGGGGCTCAATATAAATACCCTTTCATAACAAAGGGTCAGGTATTCTAACTCACTCTGAAATAACCTTAACTTTTTGTACCTCTTCTGACTTAAGCATTGGAGCACTTTGCAGGTACACCCCCTCACTCATCTCATTCTCTGGCCCAGTCTTCAAATCCTTGGAAGGCCCTCCTGATCAGGTAAGATCAAAACCCATCCAAAATCCATTTTTATTTTCATCCACCACAAACCATAAAAATACAACCTTTACCATTTCCTACATAAACCACTCTTCACCATATTTAACTTCTCAAGGAGCAACAACAATGAAGTTCAACGGATATCTTCTTCGCGATGGAAGACCGAGAGATAGGCAAAGGAAAATCATTCAAAGGCTTCAGAGTCGAGAAATTCTCTCGACTAGGTACATAGATGATAATTGTCTTTACTCTTTGGGTCTATATCATAGTGTTTTTCATTTATTAGATTTTCTAGGCTTGCATAATATTTTTGTAAATCAGGAACCTACCTATGAGAGGCTGACAGTTGAGTTTTTGAGTTCGTTAATATACAATGTCAGTCCTAACACTGCTAGCACAGTCGGTACTGTTAATTTTAGACTGTTTGGAATTGAATACGAATACAGTACCGGCGAACTAACAGGCTTGTTAGGAATCCCTCATAGGGAAGGTGCTATATGTGAGGCACCTTTGGATTCGGAATGGTCGGCCAAAGTATTTTACTTCTGGAAGAGGCTGTCAGGTACTTCAATAAATTCTTTTGAAGGAATACTTGCGTCGACCATCCATAACCCGACCATAAGAGTTTTCAGATATCTTTTGGCATGTACTATTTTTGGCCGGGAGAGTCCAAATAAGGTAAACGCTAAAGAGCTTCTATTTTTGCATGGAAGCCTCACAAATACTCATATCAATCTGGTCCCGTTTATGCTTGCACACATGGCTTTAACTGTTAATAAAACAAGAACGATTGTTATTGGAGGACTTGTTACGTCTATTGCTCGGGCTCTTAACCTGAACAATGAGATAGCTACACTTGAACCCCTACCTCATTGCACAATTAATTTAAAATTTCTAAAAGACATGAAATTGTGCCGAACGAGGAGAGCAGGTGGTTATGAGTTGATGGTTCATGGGGTAGCTATCCCATCTGTTGCTTTACCTTGCAGTAGACGTACCGATGTACGTAATGAAAGGAATTGGACCTATGATCTGAATGTTCCACCTGTTTTGGGTCCACTTCCTCCTAATATTCCTGATGGGGAGGCACATGACACTGATGAAGAATATGAACGGAGAGAACATTCTCCCGTACCTCACGTGTCCCCCCATCATCCTTCACAATCACACACTGCACCATCTTCCTCTAACCCTATTGCAGGTGCTACTCCTGGATTCTATATCACTGAGGAGATGTGGCGTGATATGAAGGCTAGAGAGGAAAGGCGAGACGACCTACTCTCTACCATTTCACAACAACTGACGAACAACACGAGCTTCATGCAACAATCAAGATTGGTTTCGGATCGTGCCTACATGAACGTTTGCCGCACCTTGACCGATATCACATCAGAGCAGGTCCGTCAGCGAGAAGTCAACCGCCGACACCACCAGCTTATGGAGGCCACTCAGGGTTCCATCCTAGGTAACCTTCGAGAGGTCCGGAGTGCCCAGGCTACCTTATCAGCACGACTTGACTGGAGGGACCAGCAGCGCAATAGATCCCGTCGTTCCAGACCATCACAGCAAGACGGCAAGGGCACTAATGATCCTCCGCAGTAGTTTTCCAGGTTACTCTCCTTATCTTATTTCGAAACATTGGGGACGATGTTCGATTTAAGTGTGGGAGGGGATTTTATTGCTTTCTGTTATTTCCCTTCTTAGTTATTTATTTGCTTTCTGTTATTTTCCTTTTCAGTTAGTTATTTAGTTTAAGTTTTTTTTAGATAATGCATGAGTGTGACGAGTCACCAGTATACACTACATCCTCGTTTTTCCCATTTCCTTAGCCTTACCAATTTTTTTTTTAAAGAAAACAATGTTGTTTCACATGTTTTTTGGGCTTTAATACAGGTTTGGATTAGGATGTGGTGACTTAGGTGAACTTTTTGAAACATCAGTATCGTTCCAGCACCATAGACTTCTTGAATATATGGATCACTCCTAAACCCCGCACACCATGGCCTTTATTATCATTCAAAAAAAAATTGTCCTAAGTAGTTTATTCTAGCAGTCAGCTCCGGCCTAAGCATGCTCTACGTAGGGGGCCGATGAACATAAGTGAATGATCCAGTGCTAATAAAAAAGAAAAAAAGGCAAACTCTGGGATAGGTGACCTTCACAAAGTCATTTAAACCGAAAAAAGAGAAGAAAAAAATTTCTTGCCACAAAAAGAAAAAAATTGCAGTCACCTATTGTTAGTTGGTTCAGAGGTATCTGGCATTGAACTTGGTAGGGCGAATTACGATCCGATCCCCCGCAGCTACATTTAGGTCAAATAAAACGGGTTTACACATGCTTATGTGCCAGAAACCCTATGTTTTGGATCAAAATCACTAACCGATCACTCTACTATGAAGCATGTACGGATAACGAGCTTAATGTGATTGCGCCTAAATGAAAAGGACCCAAAAAGAGATGAGAAAATAGGCGTAGGTATTGTGGGATGACATGGGTTGGTTAATATATGATTGAAGTTTATGTCCGTGTTATTATGATACCCTTGGTTCACTTAGTTAGTACCTGTCACTGCATCCTGACTTGAACTTAGAAGCCCTTTTAGCCCAAATCACGTGTTGACACCAGTTTTCTTCATTTTGAGCTTTAAATGTTTGCTTGAGGACAAACAAAGGTCTAAGTGTGGGAGGATTTGATAACACTAAATTTCACCGTATTTCTGACTCCGATTTCGCATGCATTTTAGGTTTTTATTGCTATTTTGTTATGTTATTACTTTGTTTTTCTTTATTTTCAGGTTTTCTATGTAATCAGGGCCTAAATCGAGAAAAGGAGCTGAAACGGACAAAAATCAAGTTTTTCAGCTTTTTACACTTACGACATCCACCATGGCTGGCGTCATGGGGTCAGCCATGACGTGGCCACGTCTCAAGACCACTCCACAACTGCAAGAGCCCACGTTCCCCACTCTCTCCATAAAAATGCACTCATGGCGGGCGCCATAGGCCTGTGGCGGGCGTCACAAGGCAAAAGTTTTTCCCTCCACTTTTAGTGGAGGGGGCAATCTGGTCTTTTCTTACTATTTGTTTCCTATAAATAGGGCCTTAGATTTTCGTTTTCAATCATCCAAACTTAGAATCTCTTAGGCATATATCAGTTTTAAAGTAGTAATCACTTCACATCGGGGTGTTACTACAATCGAGTGATCGAGTCTGTATACGTTTGTGTGATCGAGTTTTGGAGCACTCATGGAGGAAGTTAATCCTGCCGCCATTTTAATTCCAGTTTGTATTTTATTTTTCCGCACTCGCTTTATTTTATTTACTTTCCGCATTACTTTACTTTATTTTATTTCCGCACTCGCTTTACTTTACTTTTATTTCTCGCACTCGCTTTATATACCTTTATTTCTCGCACTCGCACTACTTTTATTTACTTTCCGCACTTGCACTACTTTTATTTACTTTCCGCACTCGCACTAAATACTTTTATGAAAAATAATAAAATGAACTTTTACTTTACCATGTCTAACTAAATCCATAAAGGTTAGAATGTAAGGATCATAATTGAATTGGTAATCCGTACAACTGTTCGTAGAAACACTTAAGGGCTATTTTAACTTTCAATTTAAGTTTAATTGTTTTTAACTATTTCAAAACAACCAAAAGCACTTTGTCTAGTTCATTAGGAGTTTTTGGATTAAAAATACAAGAGATTTTAAAACCATTTTCGGACGCGTTAAGAAGTTTAGAGTCTGGTTCGTGAGAACCTCTTTTTGTTAAGCAATCCAGGTTAAAATACTTTTCAACTTAGTTAAGATACTATATTTCTTAAAAATAGGTTTACTACTCTAATGCATTACACACCTTTTTATCCTTGACAATAGGAGGGGTTGATTAGAGAGTACAACTCGGTTCTGAATACGCGAAAGCGACAGTTCCTGTTAAATTGGTTCTTTTCAAAGTGGAAAAAATGGCTCATAAGTAGTTCTATTAACAAGTACCGGATTATCAATTGATTATGTGAATTACATTCGAGCCTGTCTTTATTAATTGTTTAAAATTATTATTCTATTTACCATTGCACACTCTTTAAAACCATTATATTCAATTGCCTTAGATACACACCATAACAACAAGTACTATAGATTGACACTTGGTCTATGTGGATTCGACAATCTTTTATATTATTCTGACGTGTTCGTACACTTGCGAAAAACACGCATCGACCACTTATTTTGTTTTGTTTCAGATTTGTATATCCGGAAGACTTTGGATGTGCACATTCAGAATTATTTCTTATAACTCTTTGCGCCAGACCCTCTCCCCCTCACTTTTCACATTCTCATTTCTAAAACTCTCTCAAAATATCATTCCCACAAATCCCGGTTTTTTTTCACCTGCGTTCGGCGCAGAGCAACTTCTACAACGATCAAGATACTCCACAACCTCTGTATCTCAGTTTAATGGGTTAATTTTCGAATTTTAGAGTTTCGGAGTTATTTACGAGTAATCGATTTAGAGTTGAAATTTATGTGTAGAAATTGTTAGGTAGTATGAAAAACATAGTTCAGAGACAATGTAATTGTTATTTAGTGCTTCAAACGAACGATCAGGGCATTAAAATACCCTTCTCCATGAGACGACAGTCATGACAGCGTTTTTGAAAATGAAAATACGTTCTGAATGTGCAGATCTGGAAGTTTTCAACGTTGGTTGCTTCTAAATGTGCACATCCGAAAGTTTCCAACGTTTAAAATTATGGAGTACTTCCGGATGTCCACGTCCGGAAGAAACACGTGTTTTTTTCTTTTCTCAATTTTTGGTTTTTTGTTTTTTATTTATTATTTATATACACTTCTAATTTATTTATTATGTTTTGCAGATTACATGGTTGGTAGAGAGGATCGTTTACCTCTGGTACCTTTTGGATCCCACCGAGATCCATGGGTATAACTGGGGGATGGCTACGCTGGCATATACCTACTTCAAGCTCTCAGATGGTTGTCGTTGGGCAGCCAAGACTGTGGCAGGCAGTTGCACGCTATGCGTGGCAAGAAACTTATACTCTAAATCATTTGTTTCATTTCTTTTATTTCTATAGAGAGAGAGAGAGATAGAGAGATTATTTTGTGAAAGAAAAAATTGTATTTTAGACAAATTGTACTTAATACAAAAAAAAATCTCAATGGTTTATTGACAAACAAAAATTTAATCCTTTGTCAAACCTTTTGCCATTTATTCTATCTAGCTTCTGAAGTTGTTGTGCCCTCAAGGACGTTGGTTTTGTTACTTGTCTCATTTATCATTTTCGTAATTGAGTCTTTTCTAGTTATATCTTTGCAAATATCTTAGAATTGAGTGCATTACTTTTTATTTTAAATTAAATAGTGTTTTTCATGCATAAATCAAAGTGTTTGTATTTGAGTATGATCGTTATGATTTAGGTCAATTTGTTGAGTTAATGTAACAAGAACCATAATTTAGGTTAGTTCAAGTTATGTAGCATGTGGAATCTCAAACTATTTTGAAAATTTTGAAAAATTGAGATTTCATGTGTGTGATTCGAATCACACACAATATCTGACTCGAATCAAATCTAATAGGGGGAAACAAGAGAATTATGTGTTTGTGATTCAAATCACAATTTACATTTGATTCAAATCATGCAACACTGTGAATTGAGTCATAAGTTACACTTGATTTAAATCACACAAACTTTGGTAGCCACTACTCGGTTTGATTCGAATCACAACTTACACATGACTCTAATCACACAGTTTCACACATTTTCCCATTGGCCCTATCTAATTTAAGTCAAACCATGATTTCTACTTGATTCGAATCATGACCCTTCATAACTCGAATCACAACTTTAACTTGACTCGAATCACAGGAAAATGAGTCATTTCTCTTATGTTGATCTTGTTCCACCTACTTGTTCACTTGACTCAAATCAACAAATGTTCTTGACTCAAATTAAACATAAAAAATTTCATTCATTTTGTGCATAATCTCAAGCACTTGTATAAATCATTTTCCTCTCTCCCTCACTATGATTTTTTCATATTATAACTTTTTTATCTCTCACCATTATAATGAGAATGATTACTGTGATGATAATCATATCTTTGAAAGTCTTTCTAGAAACTTGGAAACACACTTTTAAAGAACACCTTTTTCACGTATATATTTAGCATATGAACTCATCCTCAACCTTTAGCAATATTAACATCATTATTGCTTCTCAATTCTAGAGAATATGAGATATATTGTATAGGAGGTTCATTCATGTTGGTGTTTATGAAGTTATTGAGTTGCATGTCAAGATTAAAATTGTGTGGTGTTGTTGGATTTTGGAAATCTAGTAGTAAAAATAAGAAGTATTTACTCCATGATTACTTTGGTAGAGTTGTGTGGAAGCCTACAGACGAAGTTAGAGTTTCTATGTTCTTCAGACAGGTCATCACTCAAGAAATCAGTGGGATCAGGGTGATTGCCACATAATCTTAGTTAACAAAAATATCCATTTAATCGTATACTTTATAAAACCATTGCTATATTTTGCTTTTGTTTGTAATCTCTTTTAATGGTATCAACAATTGACTCAGAGCATGTAATTTACACATTTGTTGGTAAAACTCTTATTTAGTAAAAGAAAATGTTTTTGAAAATTGTTTTAGGGGAATGATATATTCATACCCCCTAGACTGTTTTGATCTTCATATCCTCCACCAATAGTCTCATAAGAAGTTTTGAAATTAAACTTCAGTACAATTCCTTATTTTTCTACAAAATAAACCTAGGAGAGAGACAAAGATAAAAGGGAAGGGAATGAAAGATATGAGAGGTGGGAAGGAACTATTTTATGTGTAGAAAATAAAAGAATATTTTAGTATTTATACATTTATACTTAGAACGAAAAGTTGTCCACGTGGTTTATTGAGGTATATGAATTCCATCTTTTGTCTGGTCTTTTACCCTCTATTTATCTAGTTACACAAATTCTTTTTAAATCTCTGATTTAGTCCTTTATTTCTCTACAAATCAAACTTACCTACCCTAATAGAACAATGTCCTTTTTTGTCCTCGGTAAAGATATTTGGTTGCCCGTGCTATATTAATTGTATGGTAACTCATAGTAAGTATATTAGTAAAGGGTATAAGACCTAATGGGTGTGATTGAGCTGAAGAGACAAAAGGGTCTTTAGAATTTCGGAGTCGGGTGTTGATGTTTAAGGATTTTTTTGTTCCCCTTTTTTCCTTTATCTTTGTTTTGTTCCTATAAAAAATTTATGGACTTTTGCCTTAGTTTGTAACAATATTTACATTTGTTCATATAATTACATTTTGCATGTTTTTGCTTTTCGGTCTCGTATTTCTCTCCTTTCAATCATTGTTTCTAGTGTACATAGGTATGAGGAAAGTTAGTGCTTCCTTTCTAGCCCTGCAGTTTACATAATTCGTATTCTATAGATTGGAGTGAATAATATCACTTAAAATGTAAATAACCATAAGGTTTTTGTGATACCATGTGCGATTACCATATATCTTGGCAGAATGTTAAGCCATTCGGATGCAGTTGTAATTGGAACATGCTTGTGTAAGTGAAATGTTTGTTCAGTTTAATGTGTTCATACGATAAATCTATAATGGTGAGACACGAGTTCAATTCTAGGTCTTTACTGTAACACTCTTCTACCCCACAATCAATTTATAAAAAAAATAACTTCATACTATCAGAGTAAGTCAAATATAAAGGTGTCACACATTATTCAAAACAACATCCAACTAATTGTCCTGTCCCATAACACGGGTTACATAACCAACATAAGCATAATATGCATTTTTACAGCGGAACCATACTTGGTAATTCAAATCAACCTTTCGCTTCTTGAAATAAAAGTATTCAACCAAAATAGCATCATAATTTAAAAAAAGTCTTTCAAAATAACATAAAAAGGAAAAACAAAGTTCACAACTAATCTCAACCCGATGTTACATGACACAGAGCAGGACAAAAGTCCAAAACACTCCTAAAATAATAAAAGACACGCTCCAAGACTCTAATCTCCCAGTACCGCGAAGCTACTCTTAATCATCTGCAAGTTACCCACATAAGAGGCAACATTTTCAAGCAGGCAGGGTGAAAAATCATAATTCATTATAGAAATATAAGGACATGGAATTAAATAGAATAAGCGTAACAACATCATAGCATCATCAACAAAATTTCGCACAACACAATCACCAATACATCTTTTAAATGTGATGTCAAATATAATGAAATGCAAAGTATGCATGTGGTACCGATTTTCTCCATGCAATGGACACTGGCCATCAACCCTCCACAATGGAGCAGAACATAATCACCAAATCACTTCAATCTGCATGATGGGATTGAGGCTAGCAATAGGCTGAAGCCCCAACAAAATATGATATGAAATGCAATGATGTTATAATCCTTATAATCACCAAAAATCAACATGTGCATCATCCACTTCATAATCACCAAGTATTCATCAAAGCAATCATGTTTTACCGTCTATACAACCATAAACAACTCAACTACAAAAATCAGCACAATAACATCAAAAATCAACAAAAAAATCTCCAAATATAGACTCCTGACACGACTAGTCGTGTCTTGTGATATGGCCCGTGTCAGAGGCCTACATCCCAAATCTTTAAAACGCAGAAAAATGCAGAAACACAGTGGTCTGACACGGCCGCCTGTATCTTGTGACACGACCCGTATCAGGCACACTGGAGCCAAAAAGTTTTATTTTCCCCACCAGAGAGCTGACACAGGTGCTCGTGTCATGTGACACAGCCCGTGTCAGAGTACGTAAAAACCCCACTTTTCTCCAAATTGTTTTCTACTGCGTTTTGACGTCAAATTCCACCAAAAATCAGTTTTCTCCAACATCAAAGTGCCTCGACTAGTTCACATGATGCACATACATCAACATATAATAATCCAAATCACTCTAATTCATCAAGCACAACAATTACTCAACAATCTACAAATACTTAATCTATTCACAAACCAAACCATATAAAATTATAATAAGATATGAAAACTCCGCATACCTTAGAGAATTTCGCAGCTTAACCTTCGTTCTCCAATATTTTCTGACAATTCCTCCAGACCCTAGAGCTTCCTCTTCTCTTCTCTTCCTTAGAGCTCTTTTTCACAAAAACACAATAAAAATCAGAATTTGGCCGGTCTTCTCATTCTTTAGACCAAATATCCCATTCTAGAGATTTCCAAAATTATCCTTACTATATTTATTTTATTACCTCCTTGCCCTTACCCTCAATATTTTTATTAATAATAATAATAGTATAATAATACACTAATTATTTATATTATCTAAAAATACTCTTGTACTCCCAAAATTCTCCAAAATTACCAAAACCTCTAAATTCTTTCTAAATTAATTAAATAAGTAAATAAATAATCAATTTAGATTTTCGGGGTGTTACAACTCTCCCCTACTTTAAGAATTTTTGTCCTCGAAAACTACCTGAAGTAAATAGAGTCGGATACGACTCCTTCATATGATATTTCCGCTCCCATGTCCAACTCTCTCTACCTGAAGCAATCTCTTTACCTCGCAGTTGCTTCAATTCTCGACCATCAATCCTCACAGGAAAAGCTTCAACTGTCAGATTATCCCTCACCTGAACATCATCCACTTGAATTACATGTGACGGATCTGGAATATACTTCCCCAATTGTGACACATGAAACACATCATGTAAATTTGCAAGTGACGACGGTAGAGCCACCTGATAGGCAACCTCTACTATCCTCTGCATAATCTGATATGGACCAACAAAACTTGGAGTGAGTTTTCTAGACTTCAAAGCTCGTCCCACACCAGTCATAGGAGTAACTCTTAAGAACACATGATCTTCATCTTGGAATTCAAGTGTTTTTCTTCTCTTATCATGGTAAATCTTCTGACGACTCTACGACATCTTCATCTTTTCCTGAATCATCTTAATCTTCTCAGTTGTTTCTTGAACAATTTCAGGTCCAAGTAAAAAACTCTCTCCTGACTCATACCAACACAATGGAGTTAGATAACGTCTACCATACAACATTTCATATGGAGCCATTCCAATACTAGCATGAAAATTGTTGTTGTTTTTAAACTCAATCAATAACAAGTGACTATCCCAAGATCCTCTTTGGTCTAGCACATACGCCCTCAACAAATCTTCTAAAGATTTGATTGTTCTTTTCGTCTGACCATCTGTCCGCGGATGATAAGCAGAAATCGTCCTCAACTTAGTACCCAAAGCATCTTGTAAAATCTTCCAAAACATTGACGTAAACTGCGGATCTCTATCTGACACAATACTCGAAGGTACCCCATGTAACTTCACAATCTCATCAATATAAATCTCAGTCAACTTTTGCATAGAATGATTAATCTTTACCGACAAGAAATGTGCCGACTTAGTTAACCTATCCACAGACTCCCAAATCGAATCATTACCTCTTGTAGTCTTCGGTAACCCGATCAAAAAATCCATGGAAATGTTATCCCATTTCCACTCAGGAACATTCAATGGCTGCATTATACCTGAAGGTTTCTGATGTTCAATCTTTGACTTCTGGAAAGTCAAACATGCATACACAAATTCAACAATATCTATTTTCATGTCTGGCCACAAAAATAATATACGCATATCTTGATACATCTTCGTAGCACCAGGATGAATACTCATTCGACTTCTATGTCCCTCCTCTAAAATACTCTTTTTAATTCCAGGAATATTCGGAACACATACTCTGTCTTGAAATCTCAAAACGCCATCTTCATTAATTCGGAACCCACTTGAATTACCTTGATCAACCAACATCAACTGATCAACTAATTTCAAATCAGATTTCTGACCCTCAAGAATTTCTTCCAAAATTCCACTAGTCAACTTTAACATACCCAATTTCACACTATTTGTAGTCGTTTCACACCATAAGCATTGAAATATGCAACGACTTCCTACTCAAAGCATTAGCCACTACATTTGCCTTACTAGGATGGTAATTCAAATCGAACTAAAAATCCTTTAATAATTCAAGCCACCTCCTCTGCCTCATATTTAACTATTTCTGATCAAACAAGTACTTTAAACTTTTATGATTACTGAATACCTCAAATTTTGAACCAAACAAATAGTGCCTCCAAATCTTAAGCACAAATACTACAACACCCAACTCTAAGTCGTGAGTAGGGTAATTCCTCTCATTAACTCTTAACTGTCTAGAAGCATAAGCAACCAATTTAACATTTTGCATCAAAACTCCACCAATACCTATCTTGGAAGCATCACAATAAACCACAAAGGACTCATTCAGATTTGGCAAAACCAACACCAGAGCAGTTGTCAACTTTTTCTTTAGTTCCACAAAACTCTCTTCACAAGCAACATCCCACACATATGCTTGGCCCTTTCGAGTCAATTGCGTCAACAACAAAGCCAACTTAGAAAAACCCTCAATGAACTTACGATAGTAACCAGCCAATCCAAGAAAACTATGAATCTCAGTAGCAGACTTCAGAGTCTCCCACTGCAATACCGCATCAATCTTCGAAGGATCCACAAAAATTCCTCCACTTGAAATCACATGGCCTAGGAAACTCACTTCCTTCAACCAGAACTCACACTTCGACAACTTATCATATAGTTTATTTTCCCTCAATACTTGCAACACAACCTTCAAATACTCAGCATGTTCTTCTTTTGATTTAGAATATACCAAGATATCATCTATGAAAACCACCACAAATTTATCAAGATACTCGTGAAAGATCATGTTCATATATTCCATGAACACACCAGGCGCATTAGAAACCCCAAACGACATCACAATATACTCATAATGACCATACCTCATTCTGAAAGCTGTCTTCGGAATATCATCAGCTTTAACTCAAATTTGATGATAACCAGACCTCAGATCAATCTTATTGAACACACAAGCATCTACCAGCTGATCCATCAAATCATCGATCCTTGGAAGTGGATATTTATTCTTGATAGTCACCTTATTCAACTGTCGATAATCGACACACAACCTCATGCTACCATCTTTCTTGTTAACAAGCAACATCGGAGCACCCCACGGAGAAACAATAGGTCAAATGAACTTCTTCTCTAACAATTCTTCTAATTGTTTCTTCAACTCACTCAACTCTAAAGCAGACATCCTATAAGGATCCATCGATGTCGGACTCGTACCTAGTACTAAGTCCACAGCAAAATCAATTTCACATTCCGGAGGTAAATCCCTTATATCATCAGGAAACACATCTTGAAACTCACGAACCACAGGCAACTCTACACTGACGGCTTCACCATCAACTTGCAACAATAAAAACACCGCAAACATCAAGGCTTAATTTGATAAAAGTTCATCTACTTTCTTAGAAGATAGGAACATCAACTCACCATTCTCACCTAGTTCAGGAAACCTCGCAGTCTTACTATAACAATTAATATGAACATAATTGAATTCCAACCAGTTCATACCAATGATAACATTGATTTGGTGCAAAGGTAGGCACACCAAATCCATCATAAAATTCTTCTCAAAAATTGTCAAAGGACACTTCAAACAAACAAGCATAGTAGTCACTGAATCATTAGCAAGAGTCTCTATTATCATACTACCATCCATATAAGACAAATTCAAACCCAATCTAGTAGCACACTCAAAGGAGATAAATGAATGTGTAGCTTTAGTATCAATAATAGCAATCAACTCAACATTGTTAATAAAACAAGTACCTAGAATCAAGTTGTCCTTCATTGGAACTTCTGAACCCGCCAAAGCAAACACTCTTCCAGTAGTCTGGGCAGCAGTAGCAGTCTTCTTTGGTTTCTGGAATTGAGTACTGATATGACCTTGTTCACCACAATTGAAACAGGTCAGACCCTCATTCGTAAAATCACCAATTTTATGCCCAGGCTTACCACAACGGTAACATTTCAGAACCTTGTTGGTACACACATCAGCCTTGTGACCTGACTCTCCATAATTATAACACTTAATAGGTACATTAGCGGTTCCCCTACTTGGATTGTTCTCATCTGATACCTTTTGTTTCCCTTTGTCACCTGGAGTCACATAAGGTTTCCCTCTAAACCACCCCTTGTCTTTCTTCTCACTTAGTTGTTTGTAGTGAGCAGATCGAGCTCGACTATCCTCATCATAAATTCGACTCTTATCCACCAATTTTGCATACCTACGAATTTGTTGGCATCCAAGTCCCTGTTCAATCTCTTGTCTCATTCCATTCTCAAACTTGAGACACCTAGAAAGTTCAACATCTGTCTGGTTGTAGTGAGGACAAAACTTCACAAGCCTCTCAAATTTGGCAGCATACTCTACCACAGTCATATTTCCCTGTTTCAATTCAAGGAACTCCACTTCCATCTTACCTTTATCATCTTCAGGAAAACACTTCTTAAAGAACTCTGTCTTAAACACAGTCCAAGTCACCACAATACCAGCATCCTCCAAACGCTGACGAGTATTATCCCACCAGTCCTCAGCCTCTTCAGACAACATATGGGTACCAAATTGCACCTTCTATGCATCAGCATATGCCATCACCCTGAAAATATTCTCAATCGCCTTGAGCCACTTCTGCGCGCTCGTCGGATCATGAGTTCCTTCAAAAACAGGTGGGTTTTTCCTCTGAAACTTCTCCAAAGCACGAAACTCATCATGAGCATTGTTTCGAGCAGTAGTTTGAGCAAGAGCTATAATAGCCTCAGCAAGAGAATGTGTGTTGTTTCCAACCATTCTGCACAACATTCACCACATCAGAAAAGAATAATTGTTAACAAGAAACGGCTGACAACAGGTCGAACATACCAATCTGCTCTGATACCACTAATGTAACACCCTTCTACCCCACAATCAATTTATAAAAAAATAACTTCATACTATCAGAATAAATCAAATAGAAAGGTGCCACACATTATTCAAAACAATATTCAACCGATTATCCTATCTCGTAACACGGGTTACACAACCAACATAAGCATAATATACATTTTCACAGCGAAACCATACTTGGTAATTCAAATCAACCTTTTGCTTCTTGAAATAAAAGTATTCAACCAAAATAGCATCATAATTTAAAAATGTCTTTCAACATAACATAAAAAGGGCAAATAAAGTTCATAACTAATTCCAACCCGATGTTACATGACACAGAGCAGGATAAAACTCCAAAACACTCCTAAAATAATAAAAGACACGCTCCAAGACTCTAATATCCCAACACCACGAATCTACTCTTTATCATCTGCAAGTTACCCACATAAGAGGCAACATTTCCAAGCAGGCGGGGTGAGAAATCATAATTCATTATAACAATATAAGGACATAGAATTAAATAGAATAAGCGCAACACAACATAGCATCATCAACAAAAATTTGCACAACACAATCACCAATACATCTTTTAAACGTGATGTCAAATATAATGAAATGCAAAGTATGCATGTGATACCGATTTTCTCCATACGGTGGACACTGGCCATCAACCCTCCACAAGGGAACACAACATAATCACCAAATCACTTCAATCCACAAAATGGGATTGAAGCTACCAATAGGCCGAAGCCCCAACAAAATATGTTATGAAATGAAATGATGTTATACTCCTCATAGTCACCAAAAATCAACATGTGCATCATCTACTTCATAATCACCAAGTATTCATCAAAACAATCATGTTTTATCGGCTATGCAACCATAAACAACTCAACTACAAAAATCAACACGAAAACATCAAAAATCAGCAAAAATCTCCAAATACAGACACCTGACATGGCCCGTGTCAGAGGCCTACATCCCAAATCTTCAAAATGCAGAAAAATGTAGAAACACACTGGTCTGACATGGCCGCGTGTGTCATGTGACACGGCCCGTGTCAAGCACACTGGAGCCAAAAAAAATATTTTTTCCCACCATAAAGCTGACACGGGTGCCCATGTCGTGTGGCACGGCCCGTGCTAGAGTTTGTAAAAACCCCACTTTTCTCCAAATTGTTTTCTGTTATGTTTTGACCTCAAATGCCACCAAAAATCGATTTTCCCCAACATCAAAGTGCCTCAATTAGTTCACATAACGCACATACATCAACACATAACAATTCAAATCACTCTAATTCATTAAGCACAACAATTAGTCAACAATCTACAAATACCTAATCTATTCACAAACCAAACCCTATAAAACTATAATAAGATATGAAAACTACCCATACCTTAGAGAATTTCACAACTTAACATTCGTTCTCCAATATTTTCTGACAATTCCTCCAGACCCTAGAGCTTTCTCTTTTCTTCTCTTCCTCAGAGTTCTTCTTCACAAAAACACGATAAAAATCTGAATTTGATCAATTTTCTCATTCTTTAGACCAAATATCTCATTCTAGAGATTTCCAAAATTATCCTTACTATATTTCTTTTATTACCACCTTACCCTTTTCCTCAATATTTTTATTATTAATAATAATAATAATAGTATAATAATATACTAATTATTTATATTATCTAAAAATACTCTTGTACTCCCAAAATTCAACAAAATTACCAAAACCTCTAAATTCTTTCTAAATTAATTAAATATGTAAATAAATAATCAATTTAGATTTTTGGGGTGTTACATTTATGCTTTAAGTTGTACTTGTAATGATTTTGTATTGAACTTACTAGATGTGGCTAAGCTTTGAATCATACTTACAAATGAGGGGAATGAAACTAGCTAGATGCAACCATGCTTTTTAAACAACATTCTACGTCACAAAGGATCATTCCCCCAACAAGGGTAAAAAAAATCCTTGTCCCTCTCCCCGAGGTGCTAGATCGGATAGAGATGGACGTCTTCAATATTTAATATTATATAATAAACACTTTATTATTTTATTTTATTATTTATCATAATAAAATATTATTAATTTATTATAATAATAAAAACTTTACGACAACAAAACTTAAAGCATGTCGTAAACTCGCCGTAAACAATATGAATCTCTTGAAATATTTGAATAAGCCATTATGCATTGACTATTTTTTCTTAGATATCCACTGATACGATATGAATTTTATATTATAAATGTCATTTTTTACTGTTTGTTACGTTTCTAACAAAACTGTCATTTTCTTGCATCGCAAAATCACGTGGATTCGAAGCAATGATTAAAATGTGAAGACAAGCTTCTCAATAGGGATGCTCAAATAAACCGGTTTGATGGTTTATCCATAACCATATCCAGGTCCAGTTATCAAAAACCGGTTAATTTTATTTTGGTTTTTCAACCGAACCGTTTTAAAATTTATTTGGATACCCATAACCAATTATTAGATAACTACAACCAAATAAAAGATCCAAAAACCAACCCAAACCCCTACCAAATCAAGATTCATGATTCCACACATCATCACCACCGTTATTGAATATTCAATATTCACGCCACCGGGCATCATCACCACCACCACACAACCACTTATCTTTCTTGATTGGGTAATCGTCCAGCTCTTCAACAACAACATTGATCAGAATCTCGCTGCATCATTCAGTATTTCGAGTTACACATGAGGTAATGAATCATTATCATTTATGGAAGTTTCAAGTGTTTGTTTCGATTTCGCTGATATTTCTCGATTGGGTATCGTTTTAGCTATGTATATAACTCAAGCAGTGCAAGTTTTTGAAATTGAAATCAGTTTGCAGCCAAAGTGTTTGTGAAAATGTCGTAAAAAAATATGTTGCTATATCATACATTGTTGAGCTAATAATTTGATTTGGATTCTGTTTGACTGAGAAATCATGAATTTGACACAGTAAAACAACCTAGATTGTTTGATTTTCTATTAGAGGGGGTTAGATTGTTCTGTTTTCTTACTTGTGATGATATTCTTTTTGTTGAATAATTTTGGTGCATTGTTTAAGTGTGCTTGCACTTTGTTTCATAACTCATGTTAAGTGAACATCATGTTAGAATAATGAGTTTTGGTCTTTGTAATTACACTGTAAATTTATGTCATGTTGTGGATGTCGCAGGAATTATGTTTCGACATTCACAATGATTTTTGTTGATTATGTTGTTTCAAAAACAAGATACTTGTCGTGATGAGTTGATATTGTGTGGAACTTTGTTGTTTTGAGTATTGTCGTCCTGAATTCTTTTGGTTCGATTTCATTTATGATTTTTGTCAATTATATTTTCAGCTCATGCTGGATTGTTGAGTTTCTTTTTTGTTTGGTTAACTTTCATGGTTTTTCTTCTTGGCATAATTTTCATGACTTTTCAGCTCATTATATTAACTTTAATGACTTACTAGAACTAATGATTTTATTGTTATTAATTTATTTTGGTAAATTGTGTTTAACTCTTGATGCATTGTAATTTATTCTTGATGTTAAATTTGTGAGTTCTTGATGTTGATTGATTAGTTTAAAGTTTGACTAGTTTGTTTGATTAAATTGTGAATAATCTCTAAACATGTAAGACAATTTTGGATGTTATCTATTATTTTACTCATTGCCTTGCTAATATGTCTTTAATGTAAATATTACTAGTCGGTTAATACCCCTTCCCATTCATTAGTTCACTTATTAGTATTAATATGAATTTCTTTAATGTAAAGTCAGATGAGTTATTCCTATTTCCTAGTATCCACCTTTGTTAGAATTGCTTACCAATTATTTCCATAGAAGAAATATATGTTTAAGCCAAATTTCTAAATTGTTCTCAGATAAACTGTAAAATGATTTCAATAACTTTAGCTTCTATTAGTATTGTTAGCTTCGACAATGTTGGGAAAGAAAGCTCTTCAATTTTTTCCTTTCAAAATCCCATAAAGCCAAAACATCACGTGCTACTGTGCTTCGGGAGATTGGAATATATCTTGGCTGCATTACACTCATACAACGACGAAAAGCTATATGATCTGCATGCATATACAAAAGCTCCATTTCCACAATCATGTCAACCACTGTCTGCCTGCATTTCTCTTGGTCAAATTTTCCTAATACAATTGCTGAAGGAGAAGTCACATTTGTTGTTGATTAAGGGGTTGTTTTCAATCTCTTATTTGCTTCATTATTTGGGTTACTCTTGCATATATTTGAATGTGCGGCCGTGGAAGTCGTTCCATTATTGGACTTTAGCTCGGAGTCACAGTAGTTGCATCTAGCTATTCCAATCAAATATGGATCAGGAGTGAAGTGATTCCAAACAGACGATTTGTTTCTTTGATGGGGTAGTGCCCGAGTAGAATTAGTTCCCAAATTTTGTGTTGTCTCATCCGTCGTAAGATTATGTTTATGCATTTCCTGGTTTTGATAGATCAACCGAATGTTAAATTAATTCAAAGAAATATGTTAGTTGTTTTGTTTAATGTTTATACATTATTTTGATTATCCATTAAGTCAATAAATTGCATCTTCTATTGAGAGATTATTTGTTGTGCAGTTGTTTGTTTGGTCCTCTTTTGTGGTTGTTGTAGTTGAGCTGCAAGTTTTCTTTTGTTTGCAGCAGGGAGGTTCTATTGTTTAATGTTTGTATTATGTCTCTTGTTACAGGTCCTGCCATCAGTGGTTAGGAGTGTGCTGATCCATGGTCAAGGATTGCAAGTGCTGCCAATGTCATTGTATGAGTGATACCGGTTCAACTAGCTCATGTTTCTGTTGTTTCTATAGCTTAAAGTTTGTCTTAGATTTATTTTATGTCTTGGGCTATTTTGTCATTGACTTATTGCAAATACATTTTTTGAGAGATTATATGTTTTTGGCTTATTAATGAACATGTTGGAAATATTTGAGACTGAGTTCTCTTTTACTGCAGTCAATATTGTATAATTAATTCACCTTTGATGAAAATAGTTTAATCTATGTGTTATTTTTAAGAATATGAAGAAAATAATTGTGTAAAATTCATTTATAAAAACTGGATTTTTAATCAAAACCCGATTTTAGCTTAAAAACCAGTTGTAAGAAAATGAATATCCACTTTTTAAAAATTGGATTTTTATATCCAAATCCAGTTTTAAGTTGAAAACCGATTATGAAATATATAACCGGTTATAGAATTTAGTTATGGATATAATCGATTTATAACCGGTTTTATAAAAAAACAAAACCATTTATATGGATTGGTTATAATAACCGGTTAGCATAAATGGATTTATATTGGATATGGATTGGTTATGTGAATAAACCAATGTTGACCATCCCTACTTCTCAATGGTTTTGATGAAGACAACATTATTAATTCAATATGTTATGCTTGCTCAAAGAATAATGAATCAAGACATTGAAGCTAACACAAAGTTTTTAAGTCTTGAAGATTTCTCAAGTACAATCACGGTATAACTTTCACTTATCAATATGGGTGCATACAAGTGTTCAAAAGTGTCTCATGCATGCTATATAAGTTTAGGGGTGTTAGAAAACATATGCCATAAGTTTCATGCCTTAAAAGAATTGTTTTTAAACTGTTTTAACAGTGTTAATCGGTTAACACTTTAGTTAATCGATTAACTTGTTTAAGTTTTGAATATTTTTGCATGTTGCAAGTGTGTTAATCGATTAACACATTGGTTAACCGATTAACACTGAAGCAGTGGTAAAATATGCAACTTTTAACATAAACTTGTTTTAAATTCTTCCAAATGAAACATGACATCTCTTCATGAATTATACCTATTTGTAGAGGTATTTTAGCATTATATAAACATCAAATTTCTCAGTTTGTAAACACACCTCCTTTGTATAAATTTTAAATAATCATTCAATTCATAAAACTTTCATTTTTCATCTAAGTGTTCATAAAACTTTCTAAAGGAAGAAACTTATGCATTAAACCTTCATATTCATATAAGTTTCATTCTATTTTGTATTGAACACTTGTTGTACCATATTATAGGGAATGTTACACAAGGAGAATATCAATCTTTAGATTGATAAAGTTTCATAAATTTCATCTCATTCTCTTATTATAAAATCAGAATTATTATTATTCCTTGTTGTCCAAGATTGTTGGAAGCAATAGAGTAGAAAGGAAAGAATTGTTTTCTTATTCTACTTTGGTGGTTTTCCTTGTTATCCTGATTATGGATACAAGAGGTCCATTGTGAGATTTGTTTTCATTAGGACTTTAAGCTTGTAAAATCCAAGAGGTTGTTCTCGGTGGGTTGTTGTTAGAAGATTGTAGGATAAGTCTTAGGATTAGGCTTGTACAAATATCTAACAATAGTGAAATCTCTTTCGTGTGAAAAGGGACTGGAGTACTCTCTGACTGTGACGGGAATCTGTATAAATTTCCTGTGTTCTTTACTTGCCGCATTTTACAGTTTTCGTAACTTAGTAACTTTAAGGAAAGTAAAATAAAAAACTAGTGATAAATCAAGAAAAATCTTAAATGCCTAATTCACCACCTCTTAGGCATATCTGAAACATACAATTGTCATCAGAGAAAGTTATAGGTAACTTGTTCCTAAAAGATCCAGAATGGTTTCTGCAATCCCGGTTATCAAAGATTGTGGTAGTAGCAACAAGCCCCCTCTATTTTCTGGAGAGTATTTTGATTTTTGGAAAATCCGAATGAAGGCACACTTAGAAGTGAAGGTGTGAGAAAAACACAAGAAATAGGGGGATTGAATTAAGGTTTTCACTCTTGGCTACTTTTCGCACTTAGATGAATTGCGTCAAGCTATGCTATGAATGAGTTACGGAAGTATAAAAGAATGTAAAGCATAAAGCAAGAGTAAAACACACATGATATATCCTGATTCACTTGAGAACTTCTCAAGATATTCTAATCCACCTGCCAAGGTGATTTTGTAACGCCCTGTTATTTAATTATTTATTTAATTAAATATTTTCATGTGGTTGGTGTTATTTTGCGTCGAGTTGCTAAGTCGTGGTTGAATTAATTTATTTAAGTTGAATAAGTCGATTAAGTTGATTTAAATTATATTGTTGTTACTTGGACTAAGTTGAGTAAATTAAGTTGGGGGTTACTAGTGGAATTATTCTATTTTGATAAATGAGCTTGTTTGGTAATTAAAAGTAGCAATTGTGGGGGTGTATGGTTTAGGCCTAATAGAATTGATAAGATTAATTAAAAGAAAAACCATAAGTTAATTAGGATTAGAGGAAATAGGTTATCAGTAAAGAGAAAAACAAGAAGTTGGAAATAAGTGATTACGTGAAGTTCCTAGAGAGGAAAAAGCTAAGGTTCCAATCGAAAAGTGTTAGAGTCACCTTCAATCCAAAGGTAAGGGTGGAGTTCTAACTCTATAATCAGGATTATGTGATGAATTTGTATGGGATTGGGTACATAAGTTGTTACTGTGAATTGTTGTTTATTTTGATAAATAAGTTGTTTTGATAAATAAGTTGTTTTGATGAAAAAGTTATTTTTAGACGATTAAGAAAATTATGTCAGTGTTGTTGTTAAATTATGTGTCGATTGATTGGTAAAATAATCGGAGAAGGAATTAGACTAGGGAGTGTTGTAGAGACGAATCAGAGAGCGTTGCAGGTTTGGGATGTGGAACAACCGTCCCTTATTCTCGACGTCCGTCTAGGAACTGTCACGTCTGTCACATACCTAGGACGATCATCACAAGCCCGATTGTGACGAGGGTCACACGAAGCGTGACGATGGTCACACGGGCATGGGAAATAAATGGTTGTTTCGTTTCTGTGTTGTGCTGGGTCTGTGTCTGCAATATTGGTCTGTCATAAATCATTTCCAGTGGCATAATCAAGTTGGGGAATATTAATTGAAGTATCATAGGTCCTAATGGTCAATTAACAGAGAGTTAATAAGTGATGAAAAATTGAATTAGTAGAAGAAAACTAGTTAACAGTTGAATAGGATCAATAGCAGGTTGGTATTTTGGTTTATGTGGTGGAGTTAACAGAAGCGTGTTAATAAATTAATAATAACTAGTAATAAAATATGATATTAATTAGTTTAATTAATCAGTTTAGTTGGGACTTTGTAGATAAGAGTGTGGTATACTTGTGTTGTGTTGCTTGTTGTAAGTTGAAAAGTTGTTGATGGTTGTTGCATGTTATCGTGCCTTATAAATGGCAAAATTATGAGTTGTAGGCCTTTGGCCAAAGTTGAATGTTGTTGTGTTGTTATGTTGCTATAGTTGTTATTGGTTGATAATCATGTTGAGTCGCATAACATGTCATATTTACGTTGGAGCGATTTGCTCGGTAAGTTGGCATGGATTGGCAAAAACAAAGTTGAAGGCTTATGCCTTGTATTGACGCCTCTATTAATTGGCATGATTATAAGTTGGGAGTTTTGCTCTGATGGTACCACTTGCATCACATTTGTCTAAGTTGCATATCAAGTTGCATGTTATGTTGTCGTGTTGTATTTTCGTGTTGGTAATTTAAGTTGTTTGTGAAATGGTGATCTATGTAATCTGATTCATATGTTATTTATCATATTCTTGATTATATTATTAGATATCTCACCCCTTCTGTTTAAATGTTGCCCTCTGTTGGTAACGTGCAGGTAATCTAGAGTAGGACGAAGTACCTTAGTAGATTTGAGTCGGTGTTGTCGCTCTGATACGTAGCACTTGGGGAGATAATGCTTATTTTATGTTGATGTTGGCTTTTGTCTTAGTTGCTGAATTTTTAAGTTGTTTAATTAAAGAGTTGTTGTTTTCTTAAGTTCTTTTGATGCTGAATACAATTTAAGTTGTTTTTTATGAATCTGATGAATAGTAATAAAATATTTGTTTTAAAGACTTATCAAGTGTTGAATGATGTTTTAAAGTTGAAATGTATCATCTCAATTTAATTTGTTGATGTTTTTATACTTTGTTTTCGTTAATAATTATCGGGTAGAATTAGGGTCTTACAGATTTAGCCTTAAACAAGGACTTAATCCACTATAAATAATATCCATGATTACAATCACACAGTAGCACTGTGACTCACTCAATGAACCGTTCAGGGATCCTATCGGATATAATGTTCATTGACCCAACAGAACCTCTGCTAGGATTTCATCTCAACTCACAGGTAGACCGTTCAGGGATTCATTCTGGATATAACATCTACTTGAGAAGGCACCTGCGTGGTAACCTGTCGTGACTAATTGCATAACACCAAGTGTCATGACTTCATGCGCGACCTACAACCGTGATCTGAGTTCTAATATTTATCAGGTCATAACTATATATGCGTTTAATGACATGCGTGAAGATAAATATCCTACTATGCTAGTCATGCAACCAGTTGTTATTATGACTTAATGACGCATAAGGAAATGCGGCTTCTCAAGATCTATAACATGTTTTAACTAATGACTTGCATGCATTTTTAGATGTTACGTAGGAAATATCTCCATATTAACTAATTAGGCTAATTATGACAATCATACCTTAAGATTTTATGTGTTGGCTCTTCATCAGATTGTTTCACCATTCTGATTTTGACTCTCTTTACTAAGATTCTCTTCTAATGCCTCTTCCTTTCTGATTCTGACTTTTGACTTGATCTTCTTCTTTGCAGAACTTCTGATTGACTTTTCTTCATTTAGGTTCTGAAGGATGTTCTTCTTCTGAATGTTGACTCCGATCTTGACGATCAGAACTAGTCTTTAGATCAGAATAAATCTTAGAACTTCTAAAGGTTTTCCTTGCAACGTCCTTATCATCAGAACATTCATCTTCTTATCAAGAACTTCTTGACAAGAGACTGGATATCAGAGAATCAACAATTCCTTAGCTTGAACATAAACTTTTGAGAAGTTATATGCTAGAGAGAATTAATTGACATCTCCTGATCTTCTAATTCTGCTTCCTTGCATAGATGCAAATCTTTGTCAGATACAAGTATCAACAAACTTAGACAAGTTTGAGTGACAATATTGTTCTTGTAATACCGAGCTAACTTGATCAAAGTTAGTTCAACAAGGATCAACAACTTTTCTGCTTCTGAAAAGAATATCTATTGATTTCTTCAAGGTGAATAATATCAGTGATTTAAATTCTTTCAACTCAGAACAAATAACTTATGTCCCATCATCTCTGATTCCAGAATCCATTAATCATGAATTTCTGAGTAGAATGTTGGATAACTTCCTGAACAATATTAGTTTGTTCAATTGAGATATATACTCAATTTAGCAAAACTTTAACTATAAGAGTTACTTCCATCAAGTTCTCAGAATACTCCATTAATGAAGTTCTCGAGGAACCAATACTCTTTCTTCTTTTGAATACACAAAGTATTACTTATAAGCATAGAGAAGGAAACATTACTCAATCTGCATTGAATCTTCTAACTGTTGAATCAGTTAGGTCTTGGACGTTCTAACAAAAATCATTTTGAGAGTTTGACATCCTCTGTTTATGATTTTTGACTTCTTCTGCAGACTTCAACATGAAGTTCTTATGAATCGAAATCATACTTTAACAATCAACCTTTTCACTTCAGAAAAACTTCCAATGAGCTTAATATGAGAAAATCAAGGGTGGACTAATTTGTTTCTTGAAAACACACCATACTCATTTAGAAATAATCTTCAGCAAACAAGATTTTTTATTTTATGATGATTTGATTCTTGAGCAAAATACGTTGATCAACCAATTATATTTAAGATAAGCATTCAACAGATATATAACCTTATCTGAAGAATCTATCTTGTCAGTTGATTCCGCCAAATAAGTGACTTGCTCAAATGTAATCCATTTGGCTACAATTCAGTATGCTCTCAATATTATCAACTTATATGAGACTGGAATTGTAAGTGGATTATCTTTCACCTCAGGTGTTTTCAACACACAACAATGGATATTTATCTAACATTATTAAGTGTTTGATATCCATCAATAACAAAATCGAAGCTCTGATACCAATTAAAGGTGTGAGAAAGACACAAGAAATGGGGGATTGAATTGAGGTATTCACTCTTGGCTACTTTTCGCACTTTGATGAGTTGCTTCAAGCTATGCTATGAAAGCGTTGCAGAAGCATAAAAGAATGTAAATCATAAAGCAAGAGTAAAGAACACACGATATATCCTGGTTCACTTGAAAACTTTCCAAGTTAGTCTAGTCCACATGCCAAGGTGATTTCTACTTAAACAAGGACTTAATCCACTATAACCAAGATCCATGATTACAATCGCACAACAACATTGTGACTCACTCAATCAACCGTTTAAGGATCCTACTGGATATAGTGTTCATTGACCCAACAAAATCTCTGCCAGGATTTTATCTCAACTAACATCTAGACCGTTCAGGGATCCATTCTGGATAAAACGTCTACTTGGAGAGGCATATGCGCGGCAACCTTCTGTGATTAACGACACAACACCAAGTGTCATAACTTCCTAGGTGGCCTACAACTGTGACTAACTACACAACAACCTGTTGTGACTTCAGGCTCTAGAACTAACCGTTCTGAGTTGCACCAAAATCTTAGCTCTGAAACATATCATCAGAACATATAGTTCTATGAATGCACTAGCGACTAATTTTCGTGTCTTCCTAAAGTTCCGACCTTCAACAGGTCCTGTAGGGAAAAAGTTGTTTACGAATGTTGTGCTTCTCAATAAGCAGATTGTAAACTCACTTAAGTACATAAGAAGAACCTAAATACACACTAAAAATATTACATTTTATTCTTGCTCTGTTGTGTGGTCTTCTTCTTTTTCAAGTTTCTTCTTCATTGAGCACTTGAAGGTTGAAGTCTTCTTCTTCTTCAAAAGCTTTGCTAGCTTGATCTTTGTTGAGGTACAAGAAAGACGTCTTCGTCTTGATTCACTTTAAGAACATTTCTGGACAGCAACATATGTTCTTCATCAATCTAATGATCACTTCAGTAGTTGATTTATTATTGAAGCTTCCATGATCATCTTCATTATCTTTTGTGACTTTGCAAGTCTTCTGTAGCATATGAAGTTAAGCACATTGTGAATTCAAGATCTCTCTGCTTTCAACAGATTTTTGTCAAAGAGTAATCAGCTAGAAGAGTTGAATATTCAAGTAAACTCTTTGCAGCTTGTTCCAATGTCATCTTTGTTTATCATCAACCTTATGTGACTGTATGACAATATCAACAACATGGTTCAAAGACCATTTGACAACTTGTTAGTGTGTTGTAAATCAACCGTGAAAGTTGTTATCATTTCAACAACATAACACTATCAATTCTTGGTTGGATATCAAATTTTCAACATAAGTGTTGATCCACAACTAGGTTGTGCTTCCATTAGTCGTTTTACAGCCAAAACATGTGATGTTTTCCTTTTACAGCCAAACATAAAATAGTCGTTACAACCCAATTCTGCTACTGAGGAATTCGTTAAATAAGGAATCAAATAGTACAACCACATATTGTCCTTTGCCACAATTCAAAGATATCCGAGAGCTAGTGGGATAAAGCATTATCATGTTGTGTACTATCCTTGGCAACTTTAACATTGTTATCTGAATGAAGCATGAGTAAGAGACGATGATACTTGAGTCTTCAGAGAACCTAAGTCTTTAGTCTTCAGAACTTGTTCACATAGAACTATGTTCTTCAGGACTTCAACACTTGGCTTAAAACCCATGATCTTCATAACTTCAAGTGTTAGAGTCTTCAGAACTTTGTTCATATAGATCATTGTCTTGAAAGTCTTCAGCACTTGGGTCTTCAGAACCAATCTTCAGAACTTTAAGTCTTAGAGTCTTCATAACTTTGTTAACATAAAACATTGTCTTCAGAGTCTTCAAAATTTAGTTCTTTAGAACCTTAATCTCCAGACCTCGTAAGTTTTCAAAATCTTTCAGGCACTTGGTCTACAGACGTTAAGTCTTCAGAACTTCAAGTCATCAGAGTCTTCAAAACTTAGTTCTTCAGAATATTAGTTTCAGAAGCTTCGCTTCGATATATGATCAGAACCATGTTCAAAACAACATCCACAAGAGCATTGCCAACACAACATCCACATCCTTGGACCTTTCTGATTGTGTTCATATTCGGAAGCACACTTGCTTCTTCAGCATGCTTGTACTAATGTTACACATAGTAACTTCATATATTAGCATTTACGTACTCATTCATAATGTTTGTTTGATCTTAATATATGTAATATTCATAATCTTCACTTTAACAAACATCAGAACATAAAATGTTTCTTTCATAAATACTCCATTGTTATCATCAAAACATAGAGATGGAATGCATAGACAACTCTTGTTCTTACAAGAAGCATAAGGAGATGGTATATGGGAATTTGTTGAAAATGGTCCGCATAATCCTATCAGTGTGGTCGATGGTGTTAGCATTTCTAAGGCTAAAAACTCATATGATGAAGATGCCAATAAAAGAATTCTAAATGAAAAGAAAGCTATCAATATTCTTCAAAGTGAATTAAGTATGGACGATTTCTTCCGAATTTCTCAACGTAAATCGACAAAGAAAATATGGGATATTTAGGTGGAGACTCGTGAAGGAACTAATGAAGTAAAAAGATCAATATTGAATACATTGAGTCAAGAATACAAAATGTTCATAATGCATCCCCGAGAATCAATACTTGCTCTACAAAAGAGATTTGTTCACTTGACCAATCACATGATCGCTCTTGGTTAGACTTTTACTAACGATGAATTAAATCTTAAAGTGCTTAGGTCTTTAAACGGGGAATGACAACCAAAGGCGACGACAATTTCAGAAAAGAAGAGTCTTTCTACAATGACATCCACTTCCTTGTTCGAAAAACTTTAAGAGCATGAATTAGAACTTGAAAGATCGGAGAAGTATGAAATTCAAGTAAATGATTCAAAAGACGTGTCATTAAAGACAATAGTAAAAAAATTATGATAACAATCAAGAGGATGAATCCAATAGTGATGAAGATGATGAGCTTATCAAGAAATTTGAAAATTTTCCAAGAAAAGAAAGGAAAAAGGAAATCATTAAAGAAGAAGCACCAACAATGAAGATTAATTGTTTTGAATGTGGAGAAAAAGGTCATGTTAAAAGTGAATGTCTTACACTTAAAAAGAAGGATAAATACTTCAAAAGAAATAAGGACAAAATGCCAAAGAAAACATGTGTTGTGTGGGATGACAATGAAATAAGTTTATCTTCAGATGAAGATCATGCAAACAAGGCATTGATGGCCTCACATAATTCAATTGATGAAGAACACGAGGTTAGTGATTCCGAAACTAATGATATTCCATCTTATGATGAATTACAAAGTGCTTTTCATGAATTACATGATGAACTTTTGAAACTTTCTAGAAAATGTTCAAGTCAAAAGAAACAAATAACATCCTTGGAAGATAAAATAGTTAATGTAGAAAAAGATGCTAAGGATGAAAAAGAAACGATTGTAAGTGAAGAAAGACAAAAGTTTGTATGTAGAAATTGTGAGTCATTATCTTTTCAAATTGTCCAATTGAAACGAGTCCTTGAAAGATATGAGAAATGACAAGTTGGATTAGAAATGGTACTTACCTAACAAAGATATTCAAATGACAAAAGTCGACTTGGTTACTCAAATTTTTCTAAACCAAGTTCCAATAAAACAATCTTTGTAAAGGCAAGTAATCAAACAATTAAAGAGAAAGTGAACAATCCTAAAGTAGTTCATCCTAAAAGAAAAATATTTGTTAAAAATAATGTTCCTAGGTATAAAAGCAACTTTGAACTAACATGTTTTTATTGTGGAATAATTGGCCATACACCTAATGTATGCTATGTGAGAAATTTTAGTGTAGCACAATGGCATTATGTGTGTGTCAAGAAAAGAACAAACTATGATGGACCCAAAGCATACTGGGTACCAAATAAAACTTGATTGTTTTGTAGGTTTACTTGGAGACCACTTCAAAATCTATGCTTTATTGATAAATTGGTTGTTCTAAGTTTTGATAGGAGGAATAAACTAACTTTCAAATCTAGTTCCAAAGTCCAAGGGTTATTTCAAATTTGAGGAATACCTTAAAGGAAGAGTTCTTAGCATTGGAAAAGTTGAAACACAAACTTACAAACTTAGACAAAAACTAAGGCAATGATCTTCCAAGTATAAAACAACTTTGTGACAAAGACTTCAAAATCATGTTTCGACAAGGATAAATGTTTGATGAAGTCTCTCATGAGGTAAAACTCATAGTTAAAAATTATGTTTCTATTTATTTTTAAATATTTCTTTATACACTTCAAGTATTTTCCCATCCTTTTTGCTAATGACAAAGGGGGAGAAGATGTATGTCTTTGTGTTTATTTTTCTCTAACAATCACGCTATCAAAGACTTTCTAAATCATGATTTTTTGGGGAGCATTGATCAAGGGGGAGCATTTTATGTTAGAGAAACAAGATTAAATCAAACTTTCAAAATTGGGTTGTCATCATCAAAATGGGGGAGAATGTGAAGGCAAGCTTCTCAATGGTTTTGATGAAGATAACATTATTCATTTAAGATGTTATGCTTGCTAAAAAAAGAATGGATCAAGACATTGAAGCTAGCACAAAGTTTTTAAGTCTTGAAGAATTCTCAAGTACAATCAAGGTATAACTTCCACTTATCAATATGGGTGCATACAAGTATTCAAAAGTATCTCATGCATGCTATATAAGTTTAAAGGTGTTAAAAAACATATGCCATAAGTTTCATACCTTAAAAGAATTGTTTTTAAACTGTTTTTAATAGTGTTAATATGTTAACACTTTGGTTAATCAATTAACCAATTTAAATTTTAAATATTTTTGCACGTTGCATGTGTGTTAATGTATTAACACATTGGTTAATCGATTAACAATGAAGCAGTGGCTAAAAATATGCAACTCTTCACATAAACTTGTTTTAAATTCTTCCAAATGAAACATGACATCTCCTCATGAATTATACCTATTTGTAGAGGTGTTTTGGCATTATATAAACATCAAATTCTCAGTTTTTAAACACACATCCTATGCATAAATTTCAAACAATCATTCAATTCATAAAACTTTCATTTTTATCTAAGTGTTCATAAAACTTTCTAAAGGAAGAAGCGTATGCATCAAACCTTCATATTCATATAAGTTTCATTCTATTTTGTATTGAACACTTGTTGTACCACATTATAGTGAATGTTACATAAGGAGAAGATCAATCTTTAGATTGATAAAGTTTCATAAATTTCATTTTGTTCTCTTATTATAAAATCAGAATTATTATTATTCCTTGTTGTCCAAGATTGTTGGAAGCTAGAGAGTAGAAAGGAAATGATTATTTTCTTGTTCTACTTGGGTGATTTTCCCTGTTATCCGGATTATGGATACAAGAGATCTGTTGTAAGATTTGTTCTTAATAGGACTTTAAGCTTGTAAAATCCAAGTGGTTGTTCTTGGTGGGTTGTTGTTAGAAGATTGTAGGATAAGTCTTGGAATTAGGTTTGAACAAATATCTAACAATAGTGAAATCTCTTTCGTGTGAAAGGGGACTGGAGTACTCTCGGACTGTGAGGAGAACCAGTATAAATTTCTTGTGTTCTTTACTTTCTGCATTTTACAGTTTTCATAACTTTGTAACTTTAAGGAAAGTAAAATTAAAAAACCGGTGATAAATCGAGAAAAATCTTAAAGGCCTAATTCACCCCATCTTAGGCATATCTCAAACTTACATAAACATTTTAATAAAAAAATTATTTGTGGAAATCAAAATTAAATAACGACTATTCATATATAGGATTAATGATTTAATCAGAAACCAGGCTCTGATACCATTGTTGCGATTTAAGAGGATATTTTCAAAAAAAATCCTCTTAACGGAACAATCCTGATGAATGGATCTTGATTAAACCATTAATCACAAATAAAAATATTAAAGGATTAAATAATATCTCTTGAAGCGTGCTTTATATTCGATCACGGACGACGAAAAATACTAGTGTCTCTACGCAGTCCACACGAGCACAAAATGGAACGCGGTGCTAGCTGTTTTTGGTTATGAGAAAATTGACTATTAGGATTGGAAGGGAAAATAGCCCATATATTTATAGAGCTACTAAAACCTTAATTCTCTTATTTTGGACTTTTCCAAAATAAGCCCAATCAAATTTAATTAAGGTCTTAGAATAAATAGTCTATTAATGACCTATTAAGTGAAATGACTATCATATTATAGGTCATTAATAGACTAATTATTGACCTTGATATATATTGTTTGTTAATATATATAGTCATTTCACTATCATATTGATAATTTAAAAATACATTAATATGCTTTGGTATCTTGACCTTGATATATATTATGCATGAAAATGTATGTCATTTCACTATCATATTGATAATTTACAAATACATTAATTAAATCTTACAGTCGATTGCAAGTCTATACAGATCGTTCTCCATCAGATGCATTGTCCAGGTGACTTGAAGATCGGGTGATATGGAGAACTAGGGCCTTAGTTTGGGAGATGGTTGTTCTTTGAAAGACGTGTCTGGTTCTACTTCATGAGTTCAAGATAGACCAACACTTTTAGACTTTGGGTGGCTCTTTGAGAGGCCCGGGTTGCTCACTTGTTCAACTGGGGATTCTGATCGACATTTGTAGCGAACAAAAAATCTTTAATGCTCTAATGGCTTTGCAACATGAAGAATCTCCCAAGTAGTTATACACGACGTGCCTCATCAGGCCCAAACCGTCTTTCTTTTTTTACTTACGCCCCGACCACCCTCGTAGTTTTTCTATTAGAGAAAAGTTGGGGGCATTGGGGACTTTTCCCGCCGATGGAAAGTCGTGTGGCCCTTACTTGATTCATCGGATGGTTACACGACAACCGTCTGATCTCCCAAGTTACACCACATTTGGGGATATCTGTCATCTTGTAACTCCATTATCATTTTAAACTCCCAGACCCTTGGTGATTGTCCAAAACTAGATTTTGGTCGTTACGATAATGAGACATCCGACGTGGGCTAGACGCGGGACTATTTGAGCATAGGTGGTCCCAAAATAGTGCTTGGCCGGAGGCGAGATTAGAATTGATCAACTTCGGCTCCATAAATCCGAATCTGAATCTGGATCTGAGGGTATTTATCGATCAACTTTATCAAGGGTTTGGGATAGAGACTTCTGTTCGGTCGAAACACCATAGGAATGGTTTTTTTTATCTAAGGATGTTTGCTTACATCATCTCATGGTGGCACAAGATCAAGACGAATGACCGATTTGAGTTTATTATTTTTAGTATAAAAGGTTTTATCGGTCCCATATAGATCATTCACCAATTATTGTTATCTGTTACTACGATGTTTATCTAAGGCCACACAATTTGTTTGTTTGTGTGAAATTAGGAAATATTGGTTTAATTCAAATTTAATAACGAGAGGTCGAGACATGATTTTCATCTACCATTGTTATTCTTATAAATTGCAACACTTTATTGTAACGTGAACAATATTTGTTTTTATAAAAAAACTAAGCTAATTTTTTGTTGCAAATGTACCATTTATTTTACTCGATTTTCACATGTGTTTAGTGTCGTTTGTATCACTTTTCTTATATTATGTTGGTATTATGTGCTGCATTTCAGGTACTAATCACCTTGTGACCTCTGCACGGAAAAACAGAGAGAAAAAAAGGAAAAAACAACAAAAATACAACAAGTTTTGTCTGTCATGATGGGAACAACCCAGTCATAACAGTCGTCATAACCCGCAGTACCCAGAATGTCAGCCAGGAGTAGAGAAAACAAGGAGTGCAAGTCCAAGTACCATGACAGATAGGTCGTCAGCCTAGTTGACGCCCGTTATGGCCCCACGATTTAGAGCCCAATTGAAAGAGTCATGATGGGTAGGCAGTCAGCCTAGCTGAGAGTTGAATTTAACCTTTTGGAAACTGAAGGAATCGCAAGTCGATTCCCACATATAGCACCATTATTTCATTGCGGAACCAGAAATGGAAGGGCTCATGGAAACTACAAAGGAGCGAAGCTTCCTAATCGATTCGGTGGTGTGGCACAATGAATCGAAGGTTGCGATCACGATGCTTATCTAATCAAAGATGATAATCTTGAACCGACTTTATAATCGTGTAGATCTTATATCGGCGTTGCTAATCTCCGATATAGCGGATCAGATGGGGATACCTGCATGGTTAGCACTTTAAAAAACAGTTTAGGATTTAAGATAATCGTAATGAAAGTGCATATTAGAGATTGTGTACTTGAAAATCCTCTATGAATGTATTTATACCTTGTGCTTAATTGAACATGTTGGATAAATATGCTTTGCGTTATTAGACACAGAATAAAGTTTCCTTGAGTTTATGATCGATACAACACAAAATCGAATAGTTTTTCTAAAAAAACATAAATAAATTAAATAAGAAAAATTATAATTTTGATATCGATTGGAATATACTCACGAAATATTTTCTCTATTTTATTTTTAAACTGGTTAGATTTTTTTTAAATTTTTTTCATAATTTTTTTTAATAATATATGACAATTAATAGAAGGTGCCACTTGGATAATTGGATAATTGCACAGAACACATAATTTTTATTTCAAGGATATTCATTATATTAAAATTAAAGAAATTTAAACTTAAGTTTTGTGAAGTTTTCTAGTTTGAGGAATAGTTTTACTTGTCTAATTGAATTTGTTTGGTTATGCCACCCCATTGGCAATTACACATGAAATATCTCAAAAATATGTAAAATAAACCTTCAACCCCATCCACCATGTTACCACACAGTTAATCATAAGTCAACAAATTAGAACAAAGAAACAAAAGAAAAGAAGAGTAAAATTAGAAGTTCCTCCACCACTTCCACTAGAGTCTATTGTTAACCACAAAACAAAACCAATCCATTCAATTGAATTCAATTTCACAATCCACCCAACCCAACCCAACCCAAAGAAAAACAAAACCAATACTCTTCTCCATAAAATCATCAATGGCTACAACCAAGCTTCTATTATCATTTCCTCTCTTCCACCTGCAACTACTCCCCACCGCCACCACCACCACCACCGTCAAAATCAATCCTTCATTCAATATCCAGCACCGTAATCGATTCTCCCCACTCTGCTCCTTGGCTAACGATTTCTTGGGAGATTTTGGAGCCAGGGACCCTTTTCCAGCTGAAGTGGAAAGTAAATTCGGAGATAAAGTTCTAGGTAGTTACAACACGGAACACAAAATCCTCATCCCCAATATCTCTGCTCTTTCTCTTTCTCAACAAGAGTGTCTTCCCATTTCACCTTTACAGTCTCCACTTTCCGTAGACGATGCTAACCAGCTTATAAGAAAGGTAACTATCTCTCTATCTCTAACCTGCTATATATACACTTACACTGAATTATTATGGAAATTTTGTGCATGTATTGAAACATTGAAAGATGTATCAATTTAGTTGGGAGTTTGAAGACAAGGTGTTTGTGATTTTACGCCTTAGATGCACATTTGAATATCAGTTTTGGTTTTGTTTATTAACCGGTTGCTTTCAGGCTGCATACAGTAGATGAACCTGTATTTTCTTTCATTTGGAAAATATGTATAATTGTTCTGAAATATTTCTTTTTGTTACTATTGCCATTTTCTAAATAACTCTATTCGATGAAGGATACATGATACATCAACAAATTAACAAGCTTCTCTGGCATTATCATTAGCAGGGTTTTAAAAACGGTCGTGGTCGCGTAAATGTTTGTACTGCGGTCGCCGCGGTGTTAATTAAACACAATTTGAGCTTTAACATTAAAAATAGTGATACCGGTATCGGTATCGGCATCTATCGATACCATTTTGTCGCAGCTGTTTTCGCAGTCACGGATTGTACTTTAAAACCCTGGACATGAAATTTAAATTGAGATGATGATTGTTCGTTTGTCTTTCTATTTTTGTATAATCTTTATTTATTTTTAGAAACTATTTGTTGTTTGCAGAGCTTATTTGACTTGAGTCAATTATGACGTACACGTTTAAAGCAAGCTATAATTGTTACATAAGATAATATATGGCCGGAATAATTGTTTATAAGTGGGGCAATTTTCACCTTCCAAGTCGATTTTTATGGAGAAGATTTAGGCTCATCTATAGTTCTTAAGATGATATCAAAGTCTTGTTTAGGATCCGTTTAGCCAACTGCCCATCATTTATGTCACGCTTCAGATGTCTAGTCTCCGGTGTGAAAGGGTGTTAAGAGTCCCACATCAGATAATGTATAATCTGAACTTATAGGTGGGACAATACTCACTTTACAAACTAGATTTGTATGGACAAATTAAGCTCAACAATAATTCCTAAGAATATAAAAGAAGTTATTTTTATCTTTTCTAACTTTGAAACATTTTTCTTCTCATTTATGTAGATTTTGGGTTGGAGACTTGTTAATGAAGAAGGAGTACTTAAACTTCGATGCTTGTGGAAATTGAAAGATTTTAAATGCGGAGTCGAACTCATTAACAGAATCTCTAAGGTTGTAGAGAATACAGGCCATTTCCCCAATATCCACATAGAACAACCAAATCAAGTCAGAGCAGAGCTATGGACATCATCCATTGGTAAGCCTTAAACCATAGCCCTTCTTGTTTTCTCCCTCCCTTCATTCTTAATTATCTGTCTTTTAGAGACAATTTGTTACTATTCATTTGTCGTTTTCAAATTTCAATATTACATAAACTATTTCATCACTTGATATGATATCATGGTTAACCGATCTTGGCCGCCGATTCTCTCATCTTGAGTTTTAGAGCATGACATTTGAAAGGGTTGAAATTTTGCAGGTGGATTAAGTATGAATGATTTCATTGTAGCTGCAAAGATAGATGCAATAAAGACATCAGATCTTGTCCCAAGGAAAAGAGTTTGGGCTTAATGCTCCATGAGCTACATAAAACATTTTGCTATGAACGTTTCTTCAACTAACTTGTGTTATTTGATGAAATCTATTATTCTTTGCTTTCTTTTTTAAGCCTTATACATGTTAGTTGCTTTTTCATTTTTCTGTTTGTTATGTGTAACTTTGAATTATAAGATGCTTTATACATGAGGATTCAACTAAGAATTAAACACCAGTTCCTCCTTCCCAAATTATAAGATGGAGATGTTTTATAGAGACAATATATTCTTAATTATAAGCCACCTTATAATTCTAATAAAACATTAATGTCTGTTTTATTATTATACTCTTTATTACTTTTTTTTTTCTCTTCAATTCTTTAAATTTTAAATAATTTAAAATGGCATGATTTGAGATTGTGGAGTATTATTTTATTTGTGTGAAAATGGTTGCAAAGGTAAAATAAAAAATAAAAAAAATACTTTTTTGGTATTATGAAATTTAGTTAGACACAAAATTCATTCAACATTTAAAATTTATTTTAAAATAATTCAATTAAAAAATATAATTGAATAATTGAAAATTGGATGATATTAGATATCCACCTAAACTGCAAACTGTGTTTACCATAAAATAAATCTGACATAGAGTGGGGGTTTATTTTTCTCATCATGAGTGGACGGCGCATAAATCATTTTCTAAAATTCGTAATAGTTGATTGACCTGCGAAGAACATATTGCAAAGAACATACATGTCTCCACAATGACAAAAGATTGGAGTATCTGAATGTATTGTAATCAAAACTTCAAAAGCTCCGTGTCGATAGATTTGAATAACGCCCATAATTCAAGGTTGATGAAACTTTCGATTTCAATGAGCAATTTTAAATGAGAATCAACAAATTCGAAATCCTTAATTCCATTTGAGGTGAAAACGAACTTGAAGGAGACGAAACTATGGAAACAAAGATGTTTGTTAATTGTCAACTTAGTTACTATAAATACAAAATTAAATTTTGTGGTTTGAGCAAAATAAACGAAAAGGACTTTTGTGATGTTGTTTGAAGAATTAAAGAATTATATTAATCTCTTAAAATTAAGCGACTAAAATGAATTATATTAATCTCTTAAAATTAAGCGATTAAAATGGACCAGAAATAAAGTTAAATGACTTAAAAAAAATTTTTTAATCTAAAATCAAATACACTATACTTTTGGATTTAATTTAAAGTTAAAGTATTCTCACTCATGAGGTGAAGTGAGGCAGGTCAAATATATTAAGAGCCTAAAATCCTTTGAATCTCCTGACTCCTTAGTAGAACCATAAGCAGAGATGAAATTGCTATCCCCTTCCGCAACCGCTGCTACTTTCCTCCCTTCTTCCGCTTTTCTCCCCTCTCACTCCAATGGTTTGTTTCACCTCACTCTCTCTCAATCTCTCTTCTCTCATTTCCCTGATTTCTTCTTTGTTTTGCAGGGTTCCAAAATCTACGTTTTTCTTCAACTACCTTCAAACTCTTTAAGAATAAGGTCTTTTACTTCTCCAACTCTTGCATTGCATCTCAATTTCATTTTTCTTTCTTCCTTTCAACTCATGTTTTGATATGCCAACATAACTTACAAGTTTCCATGTTCAATATTTCAGAAAAGATGCGTAAGGAAAGCCGGGAGCACCGATGAAGCCGGGAGCACCAATGAAGCCGGGAGCACCGATGAAGCCGGAAGCACTGATGAAGCCGGGAGCACTGTTATCACCCCAAAGATTGAGCTGAAGCCGCCCCCTTATCCGTTGGTAAGAAATTTGTCATGGTTAAACTATACTAAAATAGGGCTCATATAATATTTGTTAGGTTAAATCGCTGTTAAATATGACATCTGTTCGTGCACGTGCTGTTATTTTGGTGTTCGATTGATGATACATGATTAACCAATATTTCTGCAATGAGAACTCTCAGGATGCTTTGGAGCCAATTATGAGTCAGGATACATTTGAGTACCATTGGGGAAAGCACCATAGGGCTTATGTAGATAAGTTGAACAAACAAATTGATGCAACGGATCTAGATGGGAAGTCACTTGAGGAAATTATAGTTACAGCGTACAATAATGGCGACATTCTTCCGGCTTTCAACAATGCAGCACAGGCATGCATATATATATATACTTATATCCATGATATTGTCTAATCCATGTTTCTGAACCACGTCTTTGTAATCATGATCGATTTATTTCAGGTATGGAACCATGATTTCTTTTGGGAGTCCATGAAACCTGGTGGTGGTGGAAAGCCATCGGGGGAACTTCTAAAACTGATTGAAAGAGATTTTGGTTCATTTGAAAAATTTGTTGAGCAGTTCAAGCGTGCTGCTGCAACACAATTTGGTTCAGGATGGACATGGCTTGCATGTGAGTAAATTACCCTTCCTACCATATACTCATTTCTAGGGTTTGTTTCTTTCTTGGTATATCTAACTTAGCAAGCGGCGTTTTCCTTTTTTCTTAATCTTTTTCGTTTGTCGTCTATTAAATATAGATAAAGAAAATAAACTTGATGTTGGAAATGCAATAAATCCTAATGCAACTGAGGAGGACAGAAAACTCGTAGTGCTGAAGAGTCCTAATGCCGTGAACCCCCTTGTTTGGAACTATCATCATGTAAGTAGTAAGAATGATTATGAGTATTTAACGATACATATCAGATGTATCTCAATTGGATAAAAAAATGACCTCAATCGATACTACTCTCTATTTTTAATATGAATCTCATTATGAATCATCCTGGTTCACTCTAATAAATATTAGTAATTCGTTCTAATGAATCTATCTGATGAGATTTCATTTTGATTTCTTGCAGCCACTCCTTACCATTGATGTATGGGAGGTATATTAATCAAACTTTTCTATTAATGATTCAATGATTTTAAAAATATTATTTCATCAATACTAAATTACTGACTTTGTGTTATGTGCATTTCACTTTTATACAGCATGCTTACTATCTTGACTATCAGGTGAGATAGTTCACAGCATTGTACAGTGATCATTATATTTTGAGAGTTCTGTTTAATTAACAATGACTATGCTGTTATCTTTGCAGAACCGGCGACCTGATTATATATCAGTGTTCATGGATAAGCTTGTGTCTTGGGAGGCAGTCAGCTCTAGACTTGAGAAAGCCAAGGCCACAATCGCAGAGAGGGAGAGAGAGGAGGAGGAGAAGAAAAGAAGAGAGGAGGAAGAGAAATCACCAAGCGGTGAAGCTGAGCCTACTCCTCGGGTATTTTTTGTAGATGGTGATACTCCTGAGGAATCTGAAGATAGTGATAGTGATAATGATACTGATACTGACTAGAATACATAATATGAGTTTTTTTGTGTGTCTAGAGTAGAGTTCAAAATGGCTTACATTATGTACTAGTTAGGTTTGTATGTATACAGGTTCAGTGATTTCTAGCTGCAAATTTTGCTGTCATTATTCTAAATTAATGCTTCATACATGCATAAATGATATGAAGTCTTATCACCAGGATTGAATAACAGGATAATCTTATGTAAAATAATAATATGACTTTGATGTTATCAGAGAAAATTTAATGTCGAATTTCTTGTTATTTTTACAGTAAAAAGACACGTTTAACTGTATTAATTATTGTTTTGACGGTTAATTTGGTATTGGTATTGAATGGAGAACTAACTAATGTTAATGTTACTTGTATCATTAAGGACAATTTACAATTGATATATGTAAGACAGTAGTAATATTGGTGGCAAAAGCTCTTTTTTATTTTTACACTGCCTTAGTTAGACCAGGGTGAATATAACTATTTTTTACACAGGATACTACCCTAAGTGAACAAAAAAACTGTTATGTTTCTATCATCTTATTGGTGATATCTTCATCGACAAAAGGTTATCTAAAACCGAAGTCTCTCTTGTATCGGTAACCGGTGGTCCAAAAACATCCCAAAAGCGAAGAGTCTCGTCTCCCCCAGCTGAAACCACTGTTAATCCATCTGGACTCTGCAAGACATAAGAGCAATTGAGTAACTTAAATAATCACCTTGATAATATTTAAATGGTTTTGCTGAAAAGAATTCCAAGCACTTTATAAGATGCTGTTTCTAAATGAATGGTTCACTTGTAGCATACCTGAGATAGATGAAGGACTCTGGAAGTATGAGGGTCCAAGCCTCCAACTTTAGTCATAGAAGGATAATGCCACAAACACAGTTGGTTGTGTTCTGCACTTGTACCAAAGCCATGGCCACTTAATATCTCTTTGTGATGTCTATTCCATTGTAATCCACAAACCTGAGCTTTGGTATCTATGCTGCAAATGTTGGTTCCTTTTTGTACATTCCACAACTTAATACATCTATCGTCTGTACCGCCTCCAGAAGCAAGCACTGCTGGATCATAAGGGCACCAAGCAAGAGCTTTCACCGCAGCACTATGGTCTTTAAAACAATGCAAGAAGTTTGACGAGTTCATTTTATTTAACTCCCATACATAGATGTGGTTTTCATTACCACCACTTGCCAACAAATTGCCCCGTTTCGACCATTTTAAACCGCAAATTTCTGCTCTGTGTGCTTTTACCCGGGAAACCTCATTTCTTCTTGCTCTAACTGCATACAAGAACATCAAGATGTTATGCTATAGAATTTTAACAAAAGCTTTGTGTATTCATACCTAATACATCTAAAAAACTTAAAAGAGAAGAAGATATAAATCTAATTACCATCATGGTTGATTATAGTTTTGTCATGGCTTCCAGAAGTTAAAACATGGTTATTCCATGCTAGAGTTGCTATCCTTTGACTATGACCTTCTAGACTTCTTATTGGCTTGGAAGTCTCAGCATCCCAGACTTGAAGTTGAGAGTGCACAAATCCTGTGGCCAAATATTTTGCATCCTTTGACCAGGAAACACTTGTTGGATAGTTATTGCCAGTGGCTTTAAACAACAAAGATACATCAGTAGTAACTGAATTCCAAAAGTACATTTCTGTTCCCAAAGCAACAGCTAGAATATTGTTTTTCCCCCAATCCATAGTGTTTGTGTAGTAATCATTTTTTATTTTTGGTGCATCCAAGACCCTTGATTCCTTCTGCAATCAGAGTACAGCACAAGATTAGGAAAATACAAGCCAAACTAATTCTTTTCTTTTGTTTTATACAATTAGTTATTTATTCGAAGTTTAAAACACTTGTTCATTGTCCATTTTAAGGAATGTGAATATTTAGATATGTTATGTTTTACCTGAAATAATATAAGCATGAATGATCTCAAAACAAAATAAAATCACATTACATTACATCAATTTCAGCCTTCTTCCTCAAAGAAACCCAAATTCCAATTATTATGGAAAAACAAAATTTTACTTAGTAGCAGACATCATGTGCACATATAGGAAACCGGTATTCCAGATATCATATCTCACCATTTATTAGTTTCCACCAAAAAATTTAACTGTTAATTCGCTCCTAATGACAATCTATTCAATTCTGAAGTCATGCTGCTATGACCATAAATTATGTTGCACTAGAAATGGTTTTAAAATATGGAACATTTTGAACGACCCTAATGACAAAGTAGAGGTGTATTTTGATTCGACAGATATGTATTCTGTCACCCTAAAGTCATTTAACTCATGGATTAACATATTGAAAATGAAACTGTATAAAGGTACATTGATATGAACAAAACCTTAGGCAGCCTTCGACGGATACGTTGATTGCCATTGTTTTGAAGTGCTTCAGAATCCTCTTCTCGCATCTGATCAATATGACGAATAGATTTTTGACTTGATTTTGGACTTCCTCTAAAAACTAACATCCGAAACGGTTTTCCTTCGGAATCAAGATTCAGTTTATCATTCAGTTTCTGTCTATATGCTTCCTGTCATATAATAACAATATATTCAATCCAGCATCTTGAATAAAAACAAGATGATTTGAACAAGAATGAACTCGAAGTGATTGAAAATTCGCCAAATTTAGAAAGAAACATACATTGAAATTAGGGTTTTGAGTTTTTTTGGTGTTGTTAGTGAGCAAACTGTTGGCTTGATGAAGGTTCATCAAACTTCTGTTGGGTATAAAGCGATCACCCTATAGAGAAACAAAGAAAGACAAATGAGAATCATAAAGAAGATGAAAATGGTGATAATGGAAATCAATAGTATAGGAGTAGTAATGATACTGGAAAATCATAAATGGTGGGAGTGCTGAGTAGGCTTTTTGGAGAGTACCAATCGCAATCAAGATTCCACATTGTGTGTGTGTGTGATTTCAAGAATTGTTGAAAGAAAGAAACTAGTTTGAACCGTTGTTATCAAATCTATTATATAGATTTAGCCACAAAATCAAATTGTTAATGGATATTTTGAACCGTTGCTATGAAATCTTTTATAGATTTAGCCACAAAGTCAAATCATGAATGGAGATTTTGACAATAAATGCAAGCAGTTTTGAATAAAGAGGAAATTGAAACCCTAATTTACCTGTTCATTCCGAATCAAAGAAGAGTGATGAAGAGAGAAAGATTTGTGAATGTTGTCGGTTCATTTACCCGCCAAATAAGAATGAGAGTAGTTGTTTGTTTTTTCAACCGTTGCTATTTTTCACTCCATCAATCCATTATAGATAATCAATATGTTGAAATGTCATATTCTGACAGTAGTCCACTGTCTATGTCTATGTTTTGTTATTTATTATTGTTTTGTTAAGTCTTGTAATAATATGTCTTAAGCTATGTTAATCATCATGTGTTAAATTATGTTATTTGTCACATATTAAGTTATGTTAATCCCTGCAATAATAAAAGTAACAAAATATTATATAATAAATTCTACTGTGCATATGTCTGAGTAATAATATAAATAATATATAAAAAATAGTAATGTCTAGATAGGTCTCCCACAAGTTATGTGTGTTTCTTATGAGGCCAAAGTATAAATCTCGTCATTTGGATTTATCAAACCCAGGAGATTATCGATAATGATTGTTATCATCTGCAGACGTTGATGGCCAACCACACTAAGTGAAGGCAGTGAAGGCGGTGTGTTGTCATCAGAAGGTCCCTAGCATCAAAAGGTCTAACATCATTTGCATGCTCAAATGGTGGGATGATGTGAGGATGTAATATTGTAAGTTACCACTCTAAGTAACCATCCATACACTACACAAAGATTTGCACCTCCACTGCATGATATGTAATGGAATTGGCATATCTAATAATGTTACTCACAAACCATCTATCAATGTCCTTAGTTGGGACATAAGGGATTGGTCATGGGATGTATTGGACATGCCTAAACTAACGTAAACACCTTTCAAGTAAGTGTCTAGCCACTAAGGTCTCCCATCGTAGATAACCAGAAAAAGGGAAGTCTTATCAAACTCCCGAGGCACTATATGGTTTGCACGTATATCCAACACTACACAAGAATTAAATTAATAAAAATTAGGAAAAATATCCAAATTGGTCCCTTAAGTTTACCTCGGGGTCCAGTTTGGTCCCTTAATTCTAAAAAGTTCCAAAGTGATCCCTTAAGTATTTAAATGGTGTCATATGTTTCCTTTCCTTCAACCATCATTTAACGTTCGTTTAGGTCTGCATAAGTGGAAGCTGAGTTGACATTTTTGATCATCTTCTTTGTTAACTATGCAAGGATTCATTCCAGTCCCAAATTGTTTCACAAAAAACGACTAGGGCTAGGGCAATGTGAGATTCAGGCATGAAATCAAGTGGGTCTTCTCCATTGAAGAAACAAAAATACACAGATGTTGGGTGTTCTTCGAATGAAGGTTCGAATGTCAACACAAATTCGCGTTGGGAACTGATCTTACCTGATCAGAAGGGCCCTCCAGAGGTCGAGCACGAACAAGGTGATGGTTGACAAGCGAGGATGGGGTGTACCTGCAAGGCACTCCGATGCCAAAGTGAGTATACGGTACATAAAATGGTATGAGAAAGAGTGTTTCAGAATACCTGGCCCTTCAGTGAAAAAGGGCATTTATAGTGAGCCCCCAACGCTGGGCCAAGGTTCTTCTTTGGGCTGGATTAGCTAGGCCCAAGGAAGAACTGCCAAGATATGTGTATGAGCGTGTAAGACCTAACACGTGGTCTTGCCCTTGGTCCAACTGCCCCTATCTTTCAGGAGATAATGGTGGACAGTTGGGTGATGTGGCAGGTGATGGGGGAGACAAGGTCTCCCCATCATCAGTTTAATGGGAAGGTGTTTGTCCGACGCGCCAAGCACCTGCTCGGGCAGTTGTAAGTCTCTCCGACGATGCAGAAGACTTAGCCGACTGGATGGGCCTCTGCCCGACATGTTGGGCTATGGGCCAACCATATCCTCGAGGCCCAGTCCGGAACAGGATCCCCCCAAGTCGAGTCTCCAAGCTAGAGTGATGAGTTAAGAGAAATAGAGTCGGGCACAACCAACATGTCGAGGTAGAACATAAACCGTGGAATGGGTCGTTGGGATCGATCGCCCGTGCAAAAGCGATTGACATGTTGAATTATTCGGTAAACCGAGGATGACATATATCAAGTTGACCGGGGTACGACGTCTTTAGCAACCGAGGAAGTTTTAGTTGAGTCAGGGAGATCTAGAGATGCTCGACGTCGTTCAGGATTCTCTAAAGTGCCGCGTCCGAGGAATTTAAAGCGTGCCGCTTCGTTTCCTGTGCTAGGGCCGACCTAGGGAGTCTAGGTAATGATTACCTAGGTGCGTCCTCCCACGCGCTTCCCTTATATATAAAGTGGAGAAACCACTTCATTTCACTTTTTGCTCCCATGTTTAACCGAACTAGCAGTCAAGAACTCCTCTCAACCGTTGCTGCCGCTTACCATCGCCAACTCCCTGTGTGCCACCGCTCTCTCCCCGCCATCATCATGTCAGGTAACCCTTCGAACCTTCTCTTTTTGATCATTTTTATGCTAGGTAGGTAGTGATAGTGGTAATTTTTTTTTTTGCATAGAGTAAGTAGATTACTGTTTTAGGCTAGTTTTTAGGTTTTAGGTATGATCGTCCCGAGCGCAATTTGCATGAGCCGGGAGAATTATGCCTATTTATGTGAATGGGCTGGCCAGAATCATCATATTTTTGATGAAGGTCGCGAGCGCCCTATGTATTCGTCGGGCAAGAATTTCTTAGCTTTCTTAAGAACTTTAGGTGTTCCGTGAGCGCTCGAGAGGGATCTTCACCTATCCCTTTGTTGATTAGGGAGACGTTAGTGAGAACTTGGAGTGTTCGACTATTCGCCCTTTCACTTGAACTGCGATGGAAGGGTGGATTTGATGCGATGTCGAATTCACTTTTTCCTTCTGCTTTTCAGGTACAACTGACCAAAGACAACCCGAGGAAGGAAATGTGGTCGGCTCCTCGTCCGGACAAAACGACCTGTGTGGGTCGCCGACAAGCCATTGGAAGAAGAATCTTACTTTGTGGTTGAAAGTGTCACCGCGTACGCAGTAGTCGAGGAGCGGGGTCCCGAGGATCTACCAAACTGGCAGTGTTACGCTCCTCGAGAAGAAGATCGGATATGCTTGTGCTTCCCGGGGAAACAATTCGCGATGTATGAGTTCACCTTCTGGGAGTTGGGGATGAAGCTCCCTTTTAACGAAGTTCAGATGGGGGTCTTTAGGTGGCTCAGGATGGCGCCTTCACAACTACATCCCAACGCCATCTCCTTTATCCGGGCGTTCGAGCTGGTCTACCGACACATTGGGATTGGCTGCACGCTGCCCATCTTCTTCCGCGTTTTCCACCTGCAGCGGTCAGGCACATGAGGGCGTCATAGCTGGTTGTCTTTCAAGTAACCCTCGAGGTTGTTCAAGACGTACGTTGATTCATCCCGCCACTTCAAAGGGAGATAATACTCGATGAAACCAATCACCCAGTACGCTCTCAATAGCCTTTACTTTCGTAAATAGGATGCAAACAACGTGGAGCAGTTGATGTCGAAAATCCCCTTAAGATGGAAGCTGGACCATTTTGATCTGTCGACCAGTCATTACCGAGTCCGACACGCGAGTGTGGGGACCGAGGACAGGTTGGCTTATCAAAAATTGGTGGACTATGTCCAAAGTTTCAACTTGGCGGTCTGTGTGGACCGAATGGACAACCCTTATATAGATGATAACGGGTTGCTCGTCCTAGAAACTCGCCTGATTAATACCAAAGCCCTGCTCGAGTGTGATACATACGAGGAGGCTATTCGGTTATTATGTAGGTTCTTTTGGCTTTTCCTGCTCCTCCGATGTTATGTTTGTTTACTGATTCTCTTAATTTTGTTTTGTTTTGCAGAAAGCATGCCCTCAGCCAAGGAGCGGGTATTGAAGTTGGCCAACCAGGCGGGGGCCCCGATCAGGGTTCAAATAAAAAAGAAAAAGAAAGTCATAAGCCGCGTCCAGGAGGTGGCAACGGAGCACGGGGCCGGTGGCTCCGGTACTCCCAGCTCGACCTCTGACTCCCCCAAGCAGTAGCGCAACCAGGTTCCTCGATATCAATACCGAATAGCCCTCCACCATTTGTCAACTCCCCTCTCCCGAAGTGTCAGCGGACAGATGGGTCTCTTACCCGTTCAGGTTCCGTGGGCGGTATGCAATCGGGCGAGCAGGGGAGTTATCTGCTACCTCCTTGATATCTGGAAAGGGATTTTTTCAAATCTGCGGGTTCTGTCGTGGTGGCGGCGCCTGAAGTGAAACTTTGCTCGACCAAGATGCTACTTCCAGGCGGGCAGATCTAGCCCGGGATATTGCTACCGTTATCCAGGTCATGGAGACGGCTCTGGTGCTGACCGACACCACTGTCTCCACTATTGTTTTGGAGGAAGCACTCCAGACGACGAGGGATGAGAAGGACAAGCTCTCCAAGGATCTGTCTGACTACAATGAGGAGCATAAACTTCAAGAAGGGTTGAGCTTGGAGATGGATAAGGCCAAGCATGAACGTTATACCTTAAAAGAGGAGAATAAGGGGTTGAAGGAGCAGGTCGTCAAGCTCAACAAGGCGGCCGAGGAGAATGTGCATCTCCGGGCATGACTTGCGTTGCTGGAAGGTGTGGTTCGTCCTCTTGAGGATGAGAATAAAGAAGAGTTGGCCCTTCGTACCCGAGGTGAGTTGGTCAGCAAGATCCGCGAGCTCTGCAAAGATCTGGTGGTCGTCTTCAAAGAAGGGTTTGATAACACTACCGATCAACTCAAGGTCGTGAATTTGGAGCTCGTAACCGAGGGGCGACTAATAACTAATGCGTGACTGATGAGGAGATTGTTTGCCCCTTTGTTGTCGAGGAAGATTTGGAAGAGGAGGAGGACGACAACAATAATGAAGATGCGTAGGTTTGGGAAGCGGCCTTTAGTTTACTTTGGATTTCTGTCCTGCGTGCCTGTTTGGATTTTGTTGTAATGGCCTGCGTGCCTCTTTTGTATGTACTTGAATGGTCGGGTTTGGCCAGATTTAAATATAATATTATGTTCGGCATTTTATTTTGTGTTGCCTTTGTTTGAATTAATGTTTGTTTAAACTGTTATTTGTTTTTAACTTTTATATGCTCAACTATTTAGACCCGTCGGTTTAGGGAACCAGAGAGGTGGCGGGTTTTACGTCCGTCGTGGATTGTGATTAGGGTCGCAATTGGACACCCTAATCTCGGGGCTTGGGCCTTCCCATCGCGAGCTGGGTGCCCTGCCGACGTGGTACTGCGATGTTGGAGCTCGTTTGAGATGTCCAACATCGGGGAGGGTTGTGCTCGCCTTATATGGGCATTATCCCCCCTTTCGATTGGTGACGAAGTCTGTGGTCGTACCTCTCATGCCTTCCTGAGCTATTTTTAGTTGTAGTATTGCTTAAGTTTTTATGCGTTCCATGGTCGAACAAGTTCTTCACCTTGTAGGTTTTCAAGGTAGTAGGCCCCGTTGCCCGTCTTATCTCGGACACGGTACAAGCCTTCCCAGTTAGCGGCTAGCTTGCCTTCTCGTGGGTTTTTATGGTTCCGTCTGAGGACCAGGCTGCCCACTTGGAATTCTCTTCTTATGACTTTCGCGTCGTGGCGTAAAGCTATTTTTTGTTTAAGGGAAGCTTCTCGTAGAGCTTCCTTAGAGCGGATTTCCTTGACGAGGTCTAGCTCGATTCACAATGCTTCATCGTTCAACTCCTCATCAAGGGGTGCCTCTATGCGTCTCGTTAGATCTCGAATTTCTATCGGGATGACCGCCTCGGTGCCGTATGTTAACCTGAATGGGGTCTTCCCGATTGTGGAATGTGGTGTTGTGCGATATGCCCAAAGGATGTTGTGTAGTTCCTCAACCCATGGCCTTTTCGCTTCGCCGAGTCTATGTTTCAATCCTCATAGGATTACCTTGTTGGCTGCCTTAACTTGGCCGTTAGTTTGAGGGTGCTCGACGGACGTGAAGTGCTGCTTTGTGCCTAAGTCGGCAACGAAGTCTTGGAATCTTTCGTCCGTAAACTGTGTCCCGTTGTCGGTGATAAGGACTTGGGGTATGCCAAAGCGTGCGAGGATATTTCTTTTGAAGAATCGAAGAATGTTTTGTGTCGTTATTTTGGCTAGGGCTTCTGCTTCGATCCACTTCGTAAAGTATTCCACCCCTATGATGAGATATTTGTTTTGGTATGAGCCAGTCGCAAAGGGACTGAGGATGTCCATCCCCCACCATGTGAAGGGCCATAGAGAGGAGAGTCTCTTCAGCTTGTTGGGGGGCGCGAGATGCATGTCGGCATGTCTCTGGAACTTGTCACATTTTTTACATGTTCCTTAGAGTCGTGTTGCATTGTCGGCCAGTAATAGCCTGCTCGCAAGGCTTTGCGCGCCAATGATTTCCCACCGAGATGCTGAGCATTAATCCCCCTGTGTATTTCTCCTAGTATGTCAGGGACCCTTTCCTCTTCGACGCATTTGAGTAATGGAATGGAGAATCCCCTTCGATAGAGTTTTCCCTCGAGTAGAACGTATGAGCACTCCCTTCTCTTGGTCGCGACTGCCTCTTTGGGGTCCGTAGGGAGTTCGTCTCTCGTGAGGTAGTTGTGAGTGGGCATCATCCAACAATGGGCGTTGCCAATTGCATTTACTTCGAATGGGGGAAGTGACCGTTTGATGCTTGGTCGGGGAAGGATTTCCTGGATCCCGAACTTATTTCCGCCCTTTTTCCTAGTACTTGCCAGTTTAGACAGGACGTCCGCTCGCGTGTTGTGCTCGCGGGGGACGTGTTGAACCTCTCATACATCAAATTTTTCGAGTTTATCTTTCACGAATACTAAGTATTCAATGATATTGTCATTCTTAGCCTGGTATTCTCCTCGTACCTGTGATGCCACGAGTTGAGAGTCGGTTGATATCTTTACTTACTTTTCCCCTAAGTCTTCGGCTAATCTTAAACCTACGAGGAATGCTTCATACTCGGCCTGGTTATTAGAGGTCGGGAAGGCCAATGCCAGTGAGACCTCGATCAGAATGCCATCTTCATTTTCGAGGATGATCCCTACGCCACTGCCTGCCGAGCTGGAGGCAACATCGACAAAGATTGTCCACTTGTGGGTGCTGCTAGTTGGGATCGGGCTATGCGTCATCTCTGCAATGAAATCAGCTAGGACCTGAGCTTTCAGGGTTTCCTACTTTCGTATTGGATATCGAACTCTGATAGCTCCGATGACCATTTTAGCATTCGACCGACCATGTCTAGTCGGTCGAGGAGTTGCTTGATGGGTTAGTCGGTTCGGACTTTAATCGTGTGGGCAAGGAAGTAATACCGTAGTCTCCTTGCGTTGTTTATCAAGGCTAAGGAAACTTTCTCGATCTATTGATACCTGAGCTCGGGGCCTTGGAGAGTTTTGCTCGTGAAATAAATAGGTTTTTTCCCATCAATGGTTTCTCGAATGAGGACGGTGCTGACGACCTCAGTCGCTACAGACATATACAAATACAGAGTCTCTTTTTCTAGTGGTCAGGATAGGACCGGTGGTTTGGAGAGTGCGCTTTTCAGATGGGCCAGTGCATGCTCGCATTCTTTGGTCCATTCGAAGGTGGCCTATTTTCGTAATAGTTTGAAGAAAGGCAAGGCGTGTTGGGCGGACTTGGCGACAGAGTGGGATAATGGAGCGAGCATACCATTGAGGCATTGAATAGATTTCATTGAATTTGGGGTTGGGAACTCCGAAAACGCCCGACATTTGTTGGGGTTAGCCTCAATCCCGCGCTCAGTGAGATAGAAGCCGAGGGATTTCCCTGCCTGGACACCGAAGGTGCATTTTTCAGGATTAAACCTCATTTTGCATTGTCTCGCCTGCTCGAAAACCTTTCGGAGGTGTTGTGCATGGTCGAATTGTTTGTGCGACTTCACGATCATGTCATCCATGTATACTTCAAGTATGTCTCCAATCTCTCATTGGAAGACCTTGTTCATCATCCGTTGGTATGTGGCCCCGACGTTATTTATCCCAAAGGGCATTACGTTGTAGTAGTAATTGCCCGTCGGGGTCATGAAGGTTGTGTGCCTCTTGTTTGTGTCCTACATAGGGATTTGGTTGTATCCACTATATATGTCCGTAAAAGACAAGAGTTTGAAACCTGCAGAGTCGTCGACCAGTTTATCTATGTTAGGCATGGGAAAACATCTTTGAGACAAGCCCTATTGAGATCAGTATAGTCAACACACATACGCCATTTTCCATTATTTTTCTTAACGAGTACTACATTAGAGAGCCATGTTGTGTACTGGTCTTTAGAAATAAAATTTGCCTCTAAGAGATCTCTTACAGCTCGCTCTGCATCCTCCGCTTTCTCAGGAGACTATTTGCGCCTACGCTGTGCTACGGGCTTAATGGTCTGGTTTAAAGTTAATTGATGACAGGCGACCTCGGGGTCGAGCCTAGACATTTCTACAGCATTCCATGCGAAGAGGTCTGCGTTTTTCTTGAGACAGATTGTGATTTTCTCCCTTGTCTCTGTGGGAAGTCCAATGCCTATCTTCACAGCTCTGTCGGGGTTGTCTAATAGGGGGATAAGCTCGAATTCTCCGTCGGGGACCGACCGTAATGGGTGAGTCAGGGCTTGCCTGCATACAGGGTCCCGTGCTTCAGTGTCTTCCTCGCCGATGCGACTGTCGAGGTCGATGGCGTTGATTCCCTGGGGGGAGGCTGCTCTTCGACTCTAGGCTTCTTGCTATTCTTGGTGTTGATTATGTCCTATCCTTTTACTGCATAGTCATAGCATCTTCGAGCAGCCTCGATGTCACCGTGGATTGTGACTACGCGACCTAGTTTGATGTAGTACTTCATTTTCAGATGGACGGTGGAGGGGGCCGCTGTCAATTCGACCAGAGTTGGGCGGCCGAGGATGCAGTTGTAGAGGGAGGGGCACTCGATCACCAGGAATTGGACTTTGACTTCCCTAGTTGTTTCTTGCTCTTCGAATGTGACGAGGAGTTTTACATACCCACATGGTTTGTGGTGGCTCCATTAAACCCTTGAAGGTTGGATCCGACGTATGGGGATAAGTTGGTTATGTCCAGCTTAAGAGTCTTGAATAGGTGGTGTAACACGGTGGGAGAACTGACTTTAGTTATGTTGCGGATAGCAAGAGTCGCCACCGACTTTTATTTTATCCAAAGGAAAGGCATAAAAGAACAGGAAAGACCTTTTTAAAAGATTTTTGGGTCCGGGGGGTAGGTTATGTAAAGGGAAGGTGTTAGCACCCTTTACATCCATGGTTATCCATGGGCTCTTAGTTACTTAGCTCACTTTAAAATGTTTTTGAAATGTGAAGTGTGTGAATAAAAATTTCCTTAAGAGTTTTATAATGATCCATGTACGGATGCGTAAAAAACCTTTGTTTTGAAAATTGTTTAAAATGTGTGAAGTGTTTGAAAAGTTTTTGAAAAGTGAGCAAGTATCTAAGAGGAACCTACCCTAAGTTTTAAGTCTTTTCCGTTCTTGAATCCTTTAAATGGTAAGACTATCCCTATTATTAAGGAATAGGTAGTCATTACCTTGGATGTGAGGGACAAGTGAAGGGACATTGTCATTTAGGCAACTGTGGGGTGTATAAGCAATTCGAAGGGACTTATCATCTTTATTCGAAAGGGACAAGATCATTACGAAGGCAACATTTGAGAGGGACTTGATCTTGTAGCTGTTAAGGGACTAGATGATGTGAATTTGAGGGACTTTTGCTTTATACACCCTACTTGACCTTTTTGATTAGGCAACATGAGAGGTATCCCTAAGGAAGTGAGATGGCGATCAAAGATCGACTTACGTGTGTGAGTGTACAATTTTAATATTTATCTTTAAATTTGTGATCTAAATTGATTTTATATTACAAGTATATTTACACTCCCTATTTACTAACCATAGCATAAAATATAAATAATAAACATTATTACTAAATATTACACCAAGGAACAATTACATAATAATAATAATAATAAAAGCAAATTAAATAAATAAGCAAAATATTAAATAATAATAATAATTGGGTTAGTAGAGAATAATAACAAAAATAATACAAAATTAAATGAGGTTAGTAATAATAAAATATTATATAAACATAATTAATAATAACAATGAAATAAGCAAGAACATTATAATAATTAAAAGATCGAATTTTTATATAAACCATTATTTAAGATTAATGAGCAATTATACTAATTATTATAAAATTTTAAGTTATATGTAAATTATAAAATTAAATTAATTAGGAACATATTATGAAAATAGAATTATAATTATAAAATTAATCTAGCAATTTTCAACTATTTCTAAACATATATTAACAATTATTTATATACAAAATAAAAAAAATATAAACAATTTAAAGAATATTTACATATTATAAAAATAGGATTAATTATAATTATATTTACAAAATTAAGAATTATAATAAAAGTACATTTAATATTTATTAAAAAAAATAAGCAAGAATTAAAATAAACAAAAAAATAATATTTACAATTAGGGTTTTAGAAAAATATATTTTTTAGGGTTTATAAAAATAAATTAGGTTTTATATGCAAAAATGTTAAATATTAAATATTAACTCAATTATACAAATAAATTATATATAATAATAATATATACATATTAATAAAAGAAATTAGTTTTAGAAAATATTATTATTTTTTAGAAATTCTTTTTAGAACATATAACATTTACATATTAATTTAAATCTATTTACATATTAATCATATAAATAATATTCAATAATAAAACAATTAATAAAACAAAATAAATAAAACAGAATTTAAAAACTTACCTGGGGCAGGGATTGAACCCATGCCCTAGGCTTTGCACACTCTGGACGAAGCAAGCTACCACTGGGCTACAGGCGTGTGCTGGTAAAGAATCCTCTCCAATTGGTTTTGTTGTTTAAACTGAAAAATCAAAGAAAAAGAAAACAAAACAAAAGGCCTGGGGGGATCGAACCCAGGACCTTCAAACATCACACAAACGCATTAACCATTCCAGCCGGGAGGGCGCATCTGTTAGTATAGTGACTACAATACATAATATATTCAAACTGCTAATTAAATGAAAAAACAAGAAAAAGTGGTTTGGCCCAGGAATCGAACCCAGACCCTCAAGCAATACGCGCACGTTCACAACCAGTTGAGCCAGCCACCAACTGTGAAACAAAACAGAAACCAATTCATAAAATATATTATCAATTATTTGAATTTCCAGAAACGCGTGCTGGCCTTCATCTTCTTCATGGTACCTGCGAAATTTCCTATGAACTTTGCTACAATGTTTCCTGCGAATTTCAAAACACAAGAACCTACGAAATTGGAAAAGCATCAAGACAGTGAAATTTCTCAACAATAATCAGTGCTTCATGATCCCCAAGGTCCATGGAATTGTTCTATGTTCTTAGAACTTATTTATATTAGGTTTAATACAAAACCCCAATCCCATGGCCGAAACCCTAGCCATGGTGATTCTTTAATCCTGCATCGAAAACCAAATTGAATTGTCCAGAAACATTCACAAGCTTATCACAAACACAAATCCAGAATCAAATTCAATTTATATTACATGTATGTATGAGAATGAAAAAATCATAAAGATGTCAATATTTTGATTCGGTTTGAGATGTTCATGAGGTTATGGATGCATATGAGCATTGGTACATGATCAGTGAAGTCCAGGGATCATTCTCATGTCCTTAAAATACCTTCAAATGCCTTGTAGTATGGAAACCGAATTTGAGCTTTGGTGAGGTTTTTTGAAAATGCAAACTTACTCTTGGAGGCTGAAATTCGTCTCCTTGTGCATTAGGTTATGATGTATATTTATAATGGAATGAATCTAGGTCAGAAAAGTGGATTGTTGTGTGAAGAAATTGATTGAAAAAGATTGAAAAAGATCAAGCTTTAAACTTCAAATATTTGAGAATTAAGCCTTTCTATTTCAAGCCAATTACCATGATTCTCATACCAATTTGATTCAAATCACTTTTATGAATTTCTAGAAACAAAATCTCATTTAAATATTTGACTTTTCTATTTTATTTTAATTTAAAATGATTTTAAATGAATTAAATCAAAATAAATAAAATAAAATAATGAAACAATCTGAATATTTGATGGTTGGGTCGTGCATGAGGTATTGGTATGGATTGGGTCATCATATGGCAAGCCCATTTAGAAAAAACTAATTTTAAACCTCCATTTTCTTCATAAACAACCAAAAATTTCCCAACTTTGCAAGGGCACAAATCCTTCAATTTTAATGCTATGAGGGTGTTCTTGGACATTTTGGAAAGCTTGAAGAGTCCTCTAACCAACCCCACTAGTTTCATGTCCATATCATTTACCATTATCAAGTTATGCCCTTTTGAAGTTGTTGACTTTTTGTTGACTTTTAAAAGGACCTATAATGTCTTAGCTCATACCTTCCAAATGAAGCATTTTTGGGCTTGGCTTGTGAGACACAAAGTTGTAGAGAATTAAATTTCCTTCAAAATGAGCTTTGGATGTAGAATTGGTGATGAAGCATGTGAAAGTTATGGCTGGTCAAAGTTCAGTTGACTTTTCTTGAGGAAACCCTAATTTAGAAACCCCTGATTCTTGATGATCTGAAATCTCCTTGATGAATCATGATCAACCCTTGATCAAATGATGAATTTTACCTCATATACTTGATGTTGGCAAAAAATCATGAAGTTTGACTTTGGTTTGACCACAGTTGACCTCAGTTTGACTTTTTAACTGCTTTGACTGATTTTGACTTATCTGATCATCTGACTGAGCAAACCTTTGGGAAAAGTCTTGAAACTTGTCATGGGGATTCTTAAACACATATAAGATGTTATGAAGCTCACTTTAAGTCTTGGAAGTCCATTTAGCCTGATTAAAGTCAAAACCCTAGTTTTGGATGCACTGCTTAGGAGGTGCATTGTCTGAGGGAATTGTCAACTCTTCTGACCAATTGTGAACTTTGTGAACCTTGTGAACCATCATAAGATGTCTTGTGAACCTTGTGAACCTCATGTGAAGTCTTGTGAATCTTGTGAACCTTATGAACCTCATAAAGTGTCTTGTAAACTTCATGAACCTCATGAAAGGTCTTGTGAACCTTGTGAACCTTGTGAACCTCATAAAGTATCTTGTAAACTTCATGAACCTCATGAAAGGTCTTGTGAACCTTGTGAACCTCATAAAGTATCTTGTAAACTTCATGAACCTCATGAAAGGTCTTGTGAACCTTGTGAACCTTCTTAGTACACAAAGTCTTGTATTGTGAGGGCAAATTTTGGGGTGCAACAGGTGGACATACATGATGTCCACTGAACTGCCTTGGTCGACCAGGATGCGTCGAACGTCAAAACGCGCCATTTTGGTCCTTATCAGCAAGGGGATACTTGAATTAGAAGAGCCGCCCGACAGTTCTTTAAGGAAGAAAGATATCGGGTTGGATTTTCCTCGATATTTTGATAGTGTCGTAAACTGTTCGGGCACGGTCAGTAGGAGTTCGTCGAATTTGCGTTTCACTGAAATAGCATCATTCTCGTTGTTCATCCCTCCTCCTGATATAACGACAGTTGTTGGGAAGTCTTCCCAGGGACCGGGGTAGTAAGTCGTTCCCCTAGACCTGAGTCGGGGAGATGGAAGTCTTCCAGGCGAGATATGCACAAGGCCACCTGATATGAGGAATCGCCGGGTGGTGTGTCTTCGCGATCTCTCTTTGTCACTTACCCCTCGTGTCGGGGAGTATCGTTCCTCTTGGTGTACTGTTTGAGATGACCTTCCTGAATCAGGATCTCAATTGCGTCCTTCAGATGGACGCAGTCTTTGGTCACATGTCCGTGACTTCTGTGAAAACGGCAGTACTTAGACTTGTCGGTATGGGGCTTGGGTGCAGAAGGTTTGGGGAACCTCACCCTACCCTACTTAAACTTGGAATTGATGCATTCGACGAGGATGCATTCGCGGGGAGCCGTCAACAACGTGTACTCGTTGTAACGTCCTGCGAGTCCTCTTCCTTCACGGGTCTCGCGGGGTTTCTCCTCCTTTCACTTATCCCCATTGTGGTGGGGAGCATTGGGGTCCTCGCGTTTGGGGTGTCCGGTGTCATCGGTACTGCGATTATTATGAGCATTATGGGCAACTTGTTTCTCTTTGTACCTGATGTACGCTTGAGCTTTGTGTAAGAGCTCGTCCAGAGTACGGGGAGGCTCTATCCCGACCGTTATGCTGAGTTCAATTCCAGGTAGGAGTCCCCTCTCGAGGAGGTATTTCTTCATGTGCTCCATTGTATCTACTTCGACAGCCTCTTGGTTGAACCGCTTGATGTACGAGCGCAATGTCTCATTTTTCCTCTGCATTATAACTTCAAGGTTGCCTCCATCTTGGGGTGATGTCGGGAGGCCGTGAAGTGCCTCGTAAACGCATATTTCATGACTCTCCAGGACGTGATAGACTCCGAGGCCAGGCTTTTGTACCAGGCCATGGCTCCTTTTCTGAAGGTTGTTGAAAATAGTCTACATTTGGGATGCCTGGTGATGTCGTTGAGGTAGTCGAGCATATCATTGATGTTGTCGACATGATCATCTGGGTCAGTCTTCCCGTCATAAATGGCCAAGTGCGGGGGTTTCTCCATGCCTTTGGGGAGAGGTGCTTCTATAATGGCTCGCGAGAACGGGAAATGGGGATCTTCCTCATCACTTCTCAACGGGGAAAAGTCATCGTTTCCAGTACTTTACTCACGTCGAGGCGAGGTCCTCGATCGATCGGTCTCATGGCGTATCATAGATATGTTCTTCTTAGGTTCGGGGGAGCGTCTTCCTCGACGTGAAGGAGAACGTCCTCGTTTCTTGGCAGCTTCTGGACGTTGCTTCTCGTGCAGCGCCCTTCGTCCTTGTTGGGTGCGATTTTCCCATCTGTCAGTCTCCAGGGCCATAATCCTCTCGTGCTGCTGGTAGAGCATGGAGTTGGCCTGGTTGAGGGTGTTCACCATTGCTATCATGGTGACGGCTCATTCGACGGGCACTGGGATAGGCTGAAATGGAGCAACCAGCGGAATCTGAGATTGAGGTTGTGGAACCCTATTATCTTCGGGTTCAGGCGACGGGATGGCAGGTGTCCCGTCTCTGAGGTCAGCTTCGTTGTAGTTTAGGTTGTCCTCCATCGTGTAGTCGATGAGGGGAATGTTGTGGTTGTCACCGTGCTCTTCGGCCATACTGGAAGGATGGAAGATGGATTGGAGCTTCGATCTTTTGTTGTGGAAGAATGGGATAGCTAGTTCCCACAGACGGCTCCACTGATCTTACCTGATCAGAAGAGCCCTCCAGAGGTCGAGCACGAACAAGGTGATGGTTGACAAGCGAGGAGGGGGTGTACGTGCAAGGCACTCCAATTCCAAAGTGAGTATACGGTACAAAAAATGGTATGAGAGAGAGTGTTTCAGAATACCTGACCCTTTAGTGAAAAAGGGTACTTATAGTGAGCCCCCAGCGCTGGGCCAAGGTTCTTCTTTGGGCTGGATTAGCTAGACCCAAGGAATAACTACCAAGATACGCGTAGGAGCGTGTAAGACCTAGCACGTGGTCTTGCCCTTGGTTCAACTGCCCATATATTTCAGGAGATAATGGTGGACAGTTGGGTTACGTGGCAGGTGATGGGGAGACGAGGTCACCCCATCATCAATTCAATGGACAGGGTGTTTTCCCGACGCGCCAAGCACCTGCTCGGGAAGTTGTAAGTCTGTCTGATGATGCAGAAGACTTGGCCGACTGGATGGGCCTCTGCCTAACATGTTGGGATATGGGCCAACGGTTTCCTCGAGGCCCAGTCCGGAATAGGAACCTTTATGTCACTGTGGGGACTTGGTCGTTCTTCGAATGGCAACAACAGTTAAGAACAATGGAAAACATTTATGGGGTTATCCTAATTTTAAGGTATGTTTACTGTAAATGTAATGTTTGTTCTTTGAAAAACAGTTGTTGTTGCAATGTTTGAGTTGTAGAGATGAATTTTACAGGGATCAATGCAAACTGGTTGTGGTTATTTTGGTTGGTTATATGAAGATGTTGGAGATAAGAATGAGCAGTTTTGGATTGATAGAATTGAAAATCTCTCAAAGGCAATTGCAAAAGCTAAAATGGTGAATGAAGAATTTGAGAAACAACTAAGAAATCTTGAAAATGAATTGAAGAAACTTATGAAGTGGATTTATTTTTGGAATTTGATGTTGTTTATGTGTCTTATTGTACTTGTTTTTAGAATGCATTAGGGAAGTTTAAATATTGTATCAGTTGTTTGTTGTTTTTATCAGTTTGTACCAAGTATCAATTTGTACCAATTGAAATGAATAGACACGTTATGTTTTTATCAATTTGTATCAGTTTGTATCAATTTGAAGTTGAAATGAATATAAAATTTTGTTCCAGTTGAATTTGAAACGATAGACAAGTTTGTATCAATTTGTATCAATTATGTTTTTATGAACAAAATATGTGACAGACAAGTTGATACCATAATATGTTACTGATATAGTTGATACCAGAATATGTTCCAAAATACATAAGCCATAGGCAAAACACATAAGTCATAACTTGTGACAGATTACATAAGTGAACAAAATACTAAAGGTTCAACATATCAAAATGCCAACTCAGTTCAAACTTAGACTAACAAAGTTCTAAAGGTTACATAAACTAAGCCAAAACACACAAGTCATAGCTTGTGACAGATTACATAAGTGAACACAATGCTAAAGGTTTGTAACACCCAAAATTTTCCCTCTCTTTTTCATAGCATATGGCATAGAATGAAGCATACATATCTTATCATTTGGCATAGAAAAATGAGGCATGACATTCATAGTTACAAGCATAGGGCATGTAATCAGTCATCTATCAAGTTATGGTTCCTCAAAGTCAAGTGGAGAGCCATGTGATCTTGAAAGAAGCTTACAAAGGTTCTCATAGCTTATACAAGTTTAAGTTCATCCTCAAAGCCCAAGAAGGGATGTGCTTCATCAGAAGCTCAGCAGTGCAATGGGCTCCTACACAAGGAAACCCTAATTAGGGTTTTGCCTCAGATCCCCATTCTCTCATAGCTTTGACCAATTCATGTGATCAAAGGCTTTCATATGGTATATAAGGCATATGGATGAAGTTTGATGCAAAAATTCATTGAAGAAGTCAGGCATTGGTTCAGTTACTTGTAAATGAAGAAAGAGGTTAATTGTGCAGAAAAAAAGTCAACCATGGGATTTCAAGGGTTCAAATAATCATTTTAAATCCTATGGACCTTCATGAGGGCAAATAATAGCTTGGGTGATCTCAATTTGCAAGAATAAAGAGTTTGGAAGAAAGTTGCTAAATATGGAAAATGACTTATAATTAAACTTTCTATTTTTGGCAATTTTTGTTGTAACTTCATTCAATTCTTTCATGATCAAGATGCCTCCAAATGAATTTTCCTCAAACATGAAAGTTGTAGGGTTTGTTCTCCCCTTTCCAAAAAGTCTTAGAACACCTCCATATCATTTGTGTTTTGAAAGTTGTGATCATTTGAAGTTGGCATATTTTTAGGGTTTTTTACAAATTCAAAGTTTCTACCATTTGAAAATTGATTCCTTTTAGATTGTATTGAGTTTGTGTGCACCAATTATGATCATTACATTCAAGTACATCTCACAATAACCAATTTTTCCCAAGAAATCACAAGAACCTGTAGCTTGCACATGAGTTATTTCACAACTTGCCATTTTGCAAAACCATTCACAACTTAAAAATTAAAGCATCCCAAGCCCTAAGATTAATCCAAGGGTGATAGATGACCTAAAACAAATCAGATTGTGCACTTGGTGAGAAGCTTACACGCACAAATGAACTCATCACAAGTTTCATTCAAATTTTCATTTTAATCCCTATCACACTTTCCATGCACTATTTGGTTCAAAAACCCTAATCAGCCTCTTAAACCCTTAGTATATAAGAGAAGCACACGAATTACTCAGCCTCATGCTCCTTCATTTATGAGTTTCACACTTTTTTATCCTCTTGAAAATTCATTTGAATCTCTCATTCTGCACACACATTGCTCTTTCTCTTTCCATATTCATGATTAGTGAGGTCTAAGGAGTGCAAATACACCATTGATTTGGCCTGAATGCAAGGATTTCTCATAGTGAAATTCAGAAGCAATTGGATTCGAAACTCAAGATTCAAGTGGATTTGAAGCTCTATTTGCATTTATTTTGTAAATAGAGGTGCTAAGGAGTGGATCTGCACGTTGTTGAGGGTTTTCCTTGAGTATTTGAGAAGCTGCAAGTTCAGGTTAGCTTCTGAATTCATTATGCTAGATCTTGAATTTTATGTGTATATAATGATCTATATGATTCACTGAACATCCTGATGTGATTTGTTTTGAAAATGGTTGAGAATTGAGCTTGTATGATAGATCTAAAAGTTTGATGTTAAAACTTATTTTCTTCGATCCATGAGATATGTTAATTGTTTGGTAATTCTGAGCTTGGATTCATAATCAGTGCGTGAATTTGAGTGGATCTGGAGTGTTATTGGAATTTATGTACACTTTTGTTCATGGATTTGAAGTTTCCGGTGATTGGAGCTAGGGCTCCATCACCAAATTATTCTCAGGTGGATGTGTTGCACCCCAAAATTTGCCCTCACAATACAAGACTTTGTGTGCTAAGAAGCTTTACAAGGTTCACAAGATTCACAATGATTACAAGACCTTTCATGAGGTTCATGAAGTCTACAAGCTACTTTATGAGGTTCACAAGGTTCACAAGATTCACAACACTTACAAGACCTTTCATGAGGTTCATGAAGTCTACAAGTCACTTTATGAGGTTCACAAGGTTCACAAGATTCACAATGATTACAAGACCTTTCATGAGGTTCATGAAGTCTACAAGCTACTTTATGAGGTTCACAAGGTTCACAAGGTTCACAAGATTCACAACACTTACAAGTCACTTTATGAGGTTCACAATACCTCCCATTAGTTTCACAAGACATTTTATGATGGATCACAAGGTTCACAAGGTTCACAACTGGTCAGAAGAGTTGACAATTCCTTCAGACAATGCACCTCCTAAGTAGTGCATCCAAAACTAGGGTTTTGACTTTAATCAGGCTAAATGAACTTCCAAGACTTCAAGTGAGCTTCATAACATCTTATATGTGTGTAATAACCCCCATGACAAGTTTCAAGACTTTTCTCAAAAGTTTGCTCAGTCAGATGATCAGATAAGTCAAAATCAGTCAAAGCAGTTAAAAAGTCAAACTGAGGTCAACTGTGGTCAAACCAAATTCAAACTTCATGATTTTTTGCCAACATCAAGTATATGAAGTAAAATTCATCATTTTATCAAGGGTTGATCATGATTCATCAAGAAAATTTCAGATCATCAAGAATCAGGAGTTTCTAAATTAGGGTTTCCTCAGGAAAAGTCAACTGAACTTTGACCAGCCATAACTTTCACATGCTTCATCACCAAGTCTCCATCCAAAGCTCATTTTGAAGGAAATTTAATTCTCTACAACTTTGTGTCTCACAAGCCAAGCCCAAAAATGCTTCATTTGGAAGGTATGAGCTAAGACATTATAGGTCCTTTTGAAAGTCAACAAAAAGTCAACAACTTCAAAAGGGCATAACTTGAGAATGGTAAATGATATGGACATGAAACCAGTGGGGTTGGTTAGAGGACTCTTCAAGATTTCCAAAATGTCCAATAACACCCTCATAGCATTAAAATTTAAGGATTTGTGCCCTTGCAAAGTTGGGAAATTTTTGGGAGGTTTATGAAGCAAATAGGGCTTTAAAACCAATTTCTTCCAAATGGGCTGGCAAATTTGTGATCCAAACTTCAACATGACATCATGCACGACCCAATCCTCATTTATTCATATTTTTATTATTTTTATTTTATTTATTTTGATTTTATTCATTTTAAATCATTTTAAATCAAAATAAAATATGAAAATTGAATATTTAAAAGTGATTCTTCTTCTAGAAACTCTTAATGACCATTTAAGTTGATTCAAAACCATCCAAATTCGTGCTAAGGCATTATAGCATGAAAATATTTGATTTTTTAACTAATTTGGCAAGGAGATTTCTTCACACTCAAGGTATCCATTAAGCCCACAAATCCACCACTTTTCTGACCTAATTCCATTCCTCTATAAGTATACAAACTACACAAGTGCATAGGGACGAAAAATTTGAGCCTCCAAAGGTAAGAACAAAGTTTCAAAATTCATCCTAAGAACACAAATTCGGTTTGATACCTAGAGCTACTTTCAAGACAAACCAAAGGTTGCAACTTGTTCCTTGGAGTTCATAGATCAATTCTGGATAATAACATTGTCCATTCATGCCCTAATTCGCACAAACCGAATGCATCCCTTTCATATTCTAAGTTTTTTCGATTTGATTGATTTATGCTTTGATATTGAAAACTAATTATAGATTTGTGTTTGTTGTGATGTTTAGAAGCTTTTTGAATGGATTAATTCAGTTATTGTGGACTGTATCGAATTTTGCCATTGCTAGGGTTTGGAGCTTCAAAACGGGAACCAAGCATTTAGGACCTTAAAATAAATTCTAAGACCATGGATGTGACGTATGAACCTTGTACAATTGATTTGGGTTACTAATTTTTGTTATTATGATGGTTTGCATGATGGTTCAAAAAACGTAGGTTTCTGGTTTTGGAAATTCGCAGGAAATTTCGTATGTGATTTCGCAAGTGTTTTCGCAGGTCTTGAGGAAGAAGAAGACCCTTGGCGCGAAATTCTGATTTGAATAACACGTTTACTTTATTATGAATTGTTTTCTATTATATTTCAATTATGTAGCAATGGCTCAGATGGCAAGCATGCGCGTGAATGGAAGTCAAGACGAGGGTTCGAATCCCACCTCCAACATTTTTTTGCTTTATTTCCCTTATGTTTTCCAGGCTTAAAATATAATCATCAATACTCATTCCATGTTCACCAAGCGCATGGTGGCCTGGTGGTTGTGGAGGCAGGACTCAAAGATTGAAGCCTAGGGCCTGGGTTCGAATCCCAGCCCCAGGTAAGTCCCTTTTTTCTCATTTTTTTTCTTATTTCATTTAATTTATTTATTATATTTAATTAATGTATAAATATTGAAGTAAAAATGTTATTACTATTTTCTTATTTATAATTCAAAATCTTGTTAAAATTTAAACTTTATTAAAATTATCTAACATTTATTTTATTATATTATAAATTAATTAATTGTATCTAGATTAATTCATAAAACCTAATTATGTATATAAATCCTAATTTTCATAAACCCTAAAATATTTTTAAAACCTAATTATTTTATGAACCCTAATTGTAAATATTATTTCTTTATTCATTTATTTATTTGTCATAAATTTTTGTCTATATTCTAATTAAGAAATAAACTCTAATATATTTTTCTAAATAGTCAAACCCTAATTTTCTTTTCAATTTAATTATGACTTTTAATTTATTTGTCAATTTTAATTATGTATTTTTCTATGTGTAAATAATTCTAGGTTATGTTTAAATTAATTAAAAATTGATAATTTAATTTTTGTGAATATAATTATATGGTTATTCAATTATAATTAATCCTATTTTCATAATATATATATATATATATATATATATATATATATATATATATATATATATATATATATATATATATATATATATATATATATATATATTCTATAATTTGTTCATAATTTAATTCTTGCATGTAAATAATTTTTAATATATGTTTAAAAAAATAATTAAAACTTGTTAATCTAATATAATTTATTTTCATAATATGTTTATAATTAACTTAATTTTTATAGCATTTAAAACTTTATGATGATTAATTGTTTATATTTTCTTCTTAATCTTAAATAATAATTGTTCATAAAAATTTGATCTTTTAATTATTATGCTAATATTCTTATTTATTTTATCATTAATGCTATTTATTTTCATATCTATTTTATTATTACTAACCCCATTTATATATATTGTGATTTATTATTATCATTATTACTAACCCCATTGTGATTTATTATTATTATTATTATTATTATTTCACTAACCCAATTATTATTATTATTATTATTTATTTTTGCTTATTTTGCTTTAATTATTATTATCATGTAATTGTTCCTTTGATGTAATATTTAGTAGTAATGTTTAAATATTTATTTTTATGCTATGGTTAGTAAATAAGGAGTGCAACATGTTTGTATGTTTAAAATTAACTTAGCTCATTTAAATTATAAGATAAATATTTAAAATTGAACACTCACACACGTAAGTCGATCTTTGATCGCCATTTCACTTTCTAGGGTTGCCTCTCAATGTTGCCTAATTAAAAGGTCAAGTAGGGTGTATAAAGCAAAAGTCCCTTAAAAGAAAAGTCATCTAGTCCCTTCATAATCAAAGATCAAGTCCCTTAATGGTTGCCTTTCAATATGATCTTGTCCCTTTCGAATAATGATGACAGTCCCTCCAAAATGCTTAATACACCCTACAGTTGCCTTCATTAAACAAATGTCCCTTCATATGTCCCTCACATCCAAGGTAATGACTACCTATTCCTTAATAATAGGGATAGTCTTACCATTTAAAGGATTCAAGAACAAAAAAGACTTAAACTTAGGGTAGGTTCCTCATAGTTACTTGCTCACTCTTCAAAACTTTTCAAACACTTCACAATTTCAAACAAATTTTCAAAACAAAGGTTTTTACGCATCCGTACATGGATCATTATCAAACTCTTAAGAAAATTTCTATTCACACACTTCACATTTCAAAAACATTTTAAAGTGAGCTAAGTAACTAAGAGCCCATGGATAACCATGGATGTAAAGGGTGCTAACACCTTCCCTTTACATAACCTACCCCCCGGACCCAAAAATCTTTTAAAAGGTCTTTCCTGTTCTTTTATGCCTTTCCTTTGGATAAAATAAAAGTCGGTGGCGACTCTTGCTATCCGCAACATAACTAAAGTCAGTTCTCCCACCGTGTTACAGAACTGGCGACTCTGCTGGGGATTTAATAAAAGAGGGGTACCCATAGGAATTAGATCACTTTAAACTTGTTTGCTTTGTTTGCTTTGTTTGCTTTACTTTACCTGCTGGGTGCTCTTATGTGTGAAAGATCCTAACCCGGATCTAGTGTACCTTAGGTAAATGGCAATAGACCAAGGAAACTGTACGGCGTATACCGATATGGTTGATCTGGTGGCCATAGTTAGTGTGACTTCTTGGTTGGTGCTTATGTTCCTTAAGTCAAGTTAAGGATAATATGAGGCTGCCATATGTTGTCAATACACTAACTAACTTTTAGAACCCTAGTTAACTCGTCTTGGCCTTTAGAAAGTAGTGAGATAACCGGCTTTGGTGCAGACTGAAGTTGGTTGATACTCGATACTACGCTCATTGAGATTCTAAACTTGGAAGGTTTTGGTTGGCAAGTAAGTTGCCTACTGAACAACCACCCTTGTGAAGGATCAATGATATTGAGATCCCTTAGAACCTGGTTACTTTATAGGACAGGATGAACCATCTAAACTTCAGGGGAGGGTACTTACCTTTAAACCTCATGCAAGCCTTTAAACCCAGGGCTATTGTGTGACTTGTTTGTGTGTGCCACATGTTTGTGATTGAGCATAACATCATGACATCATCATGCATCATAAGCATAGCATTTTCACTAACCATTTCAAGGACCAAAGGATTTATCTTTGTTATTTGTTGCAGGTCATAGCTACTGCTCGTAGAAACACCATCAGGATCAACTTTGTGGGCATACCTGCTAAGCTTAAAGAGTTGGTTTCTCAAGTGTCTGATCATTCCCAGTTCATCAAGAGACATGGTCACCTATTGGATCTAGTCACCTCAGGGTTCAATGAAGACATGATGAGTGTCCTGTTTCAGTTCTTTGATCCTAAACACCATTGCTTCACATTCCCCGACTATCAGCTGGTTCCTACAATGGAAGAGTTCTCTAAACTTCTGGGTATACCTGTACTTGATCAGAAACCATTCACAGGCTTGGAAAAAGAGCCTAAACCTGAGGTTATTGCTGCAGCTCTACATCTGAAGAAGTCTGACATTGTTCTAGAAACGAGAAGCGGAGTTAAAGGTATTCTTGCTAAGGTGTTGATAGAGAAGGCTCAAATGTTCCTGAAAGCTATGAGCTATGATGCTTTTGAGGAGATCTTAGCCTTGCTGATTTATGGCTTAGTATTGTTCCCCAATCCAGATCAGTTTATAGACGTTCATGCCATCAACATATTCCTGAGTCACAATCCAGTGCCTACATTGCTTGGAGACATTCTACATTCTCTTCATACCCGTACTACAAGGGCAAGAGGGACTTTGATGTGTTGCATACCTTTGCTCTCTAGGTGGTTTATTTCTCACCTTCCTCGCTCAGTAATGAAGAATGAGCAAGGGTTCAGGTGGTCCAAAAGGATCATGTCACTCTCGCATTCAGATATTCATTGGTGCTCCAGATCTATGGAGAATGTCACTATCATTGACCATTGTGGGGAATTCCCTAATGTGCCACTTCTGGGCATAAGAGGAGGCATCACCTACAACCCCTCTCTAGCTTTACGACAGTTTGGTTACGCTCGGAGTGATGGTCCACATGACATGTTGATTCAGGGTATTGTGTTTGACTACGATAACGATCTGCAAGGTTACCGTCAAAGGTTCATACGAGCATGGGGAAAAGTGAACAAGGTTGACAGCAAGACTCTGGAGCCCAAGTACACTATTCCTATGGAAGCTTACCTCAGATGGGTGCGATCTCGTGCTCAGACTCTCATGATGCCATATCCTGCTATCCTGCCAGTTACCATGGAACCTGTTGCTAAAGGGGATACTTCTTATACCATCCTTCACCCAGACATGCCTACTGACATGGAGGACTTACAGAGATCCTGGATCCAGTTGAAGGAGCAAAGGGATACTTTTGAGGCTCATTACAAAGCAAGCCAAGAAAGAATCCTGGAACTAACAAAGCAACTTCACGAGGAACGGAATCTCAACTCATACCTCAACACAAAGAGGAAACGTCCATGGGAGACTTAAAACCCCATCTCTTGTATTTATTTCATTTCATTTTTGTAAGCCCAAGAGGCAAAACAAATTTATCACTAATAAAAGTTTACTTTCATGTTTGTCTAAGCAAATTTAAATCCTGCGGTCCTTGAAAACATTGCATATACATTCACATATCATTTCATTGCATCACAGGTTTATAATTGTGCACAGGTTTCTCATCTTCTCGCTGTTTATTTCAGCAATGACTCTTGAACAAACAGTTAAGGATCTCCAGGCACAAAATGCGCAGTTCCAAGAGCTGATCCTGAACCTGACCAAGGGGCAGGATGAATTGAAGACACTGCTGGCTAAGAAGAAGAGTCCTGAGGACAACAAGGATGATCGGCTGAAACAACTACAAGCTGAGATGACAGGAATGAGGATCCAGATGAATGACCAGGTGGTTCTTATTCAAAGTTTAGCTCAGGGGCAAGAAGAGTTAAGAGCCTTTGTCCATAAACTTCAAAGTAATGGAGTCAGGAATCTAATTGTCAATCAACCTCCGTTAAAACAAGCTGATTTGGTTGAAAGGAAGATGAGGATAAAAGAAGGTAAGAAACCGGTTACCACTGATTGTTCTTCAGTTAAAGAAAAAAGACATGGTAAAGTTAATCCACCTCAACACAAGGGATGTAGAAGACAGTTTATCAAATTCAGCACTCCAATGTCACAAGTTCTGCAATGCTTGTTGGAGATGAAACTAATTTCCTTGAAAAATCCTCCTCAAAATCCTAAAACTTCCTCTCCCCACTATAATCCCAAGGAAAGGTGTGAGTATCACTCCAACAGTCCTGGACATGATACTAATAACTGTTGGGCATTGAATAAAAAGATTCAAGACCTGATTGACGAAGGAATCCTAGAGGTTACTCCAGAAGGTCAAGTTGAGTTCTACTATCGTCCATCAAACACCGAAGCTGCAAGACAAGTGGCCCAAGGTAGCAAGAAAGGAAGCCTACTTATTCCTGTTGAGATATGGGGCACCTTGGGACATCCAAGTGGAAAATTTGATTTCATGGTGAAGTATACTGCTCCTCAAAGTTCACAGATTGCAATTAAAGACATTCAGCCAACTGGATGGGACAACATTTGAATTTTCATTTGTAATTTCTTTTATTTGTTTAAACACTTACTATTATGTTAAACTCTTGTTTTCATTAATGCATTGCATATGTTTGTCTTGAATTAATCCATTCGTTTCACTATATTTTTGAATTATGATTCATATTTCTATTTTGTGATATTTAACTCCTGATAAAGCTATAAGCCTGTAGAGGGAGGATGACGAAAACTATACCATAATATTAGGCAGTATGCTTTTGAACAGACTATGCTGACGATGTACAGACATTGTTTCAATTCCTAAACAGTGGAGATATAAGGAAGTTAATCCCTAGTCAACCCTTTTGAGCCTATGAAGTAGGAGTTTTTATTCTCGCACAAATCAAAACCCTTATTCATAACCCGGGGCAGGGTAGTTACTCGGTTAACTCAAATATGTCAATTATTTGTGTTGTACACAACTAATGATGGTTCTCTGTAATCATGAAACCTGACAGTCAATATCCAGCAAAAGAGCAGTCTTGCTAAGTCAAAACCTATGAAGGAGACTTAGTAAAACATTAAGACATCCCGTTGACTGTAACCTTGAAATAAGTAGTTCAGGCAAAAAGAAGGGATAATAAAGTCAAAAGAGAAAGAAAAAAAGAGGTCACTATGAATCCTCAACAAAGAAAGATGACTGAATGTTCAAATAAATTTTGGGTTTCTGAACCATCACAAATGTCAGTGTTACAATTCCAAACTCATTTGAGCATCAATGCATAAGTTAACTGAGTATAGGACTGAAGAACATCATGGAGAATGGGTTGGGTACAAATAAATTTGAGCCTTTATCTTTTGTTTCTGAAACCATGAACCAGGCCACATTACAACCCTTTAAAAGTCCTAACTGAAACATGGTTAGTTCGAAAGCGTACTGCTACAAAAAGGTATCCTGACTCCTTTAGGGCTTATTATAAAACTTGAGTTAATATCACAGTTTTCACAAAAATTGTTTTTCTAAAATAACTCTTTTTCAAAATTTCAAGACAGACATAAGCATTGCATTTTTGAATATATTTGTTTGCATATACCTGAATGTTTGATAAACAGAGAAACTTACAGGATGAATGTTCAATAAACCAAAGTCCTTCCGGTAAACAAAGTTGCTTCCTGGATCAAAGTCCATGTACACAAAGGGGCATGATCATTATCTCCCAATCCAGGGGGCAGGCCATGATACTGCCTAACTCATTTGGGGCAATCAGGACAAGATTCAACTATGTTTAAGCAGCCAGAGACAGATCTCCTCATCTATCTGAAGTGCCAAGGGTAACATTACAGAATTCATAATGCCAGGGGGCATGGTCATTGTTTCCTAATCAAGGGGGCATACCAAGTTACTGTTCAAATCATTCGGGGCAATCAGTTCCAGATCCAACAGTGCTTAATAGCCAGGGGCAGCTCTTCTCATATATTTGAATTACCAAGGGTGACATTACAAAGTTCACAATGCCAGGGGCATATGCTTATGGGGCATTCTACTTGTTTCTCTTGAGGTGGCTCATTACAGATACTTCCATTATGGGACAATTCATCCCCAACCAAGGGGCAATGCTTTCTTTTCAAATATAGTATCCGGAGAGTACATGGTCCATTACAACTTGAAGACACATTCCTCTACCTTAATTTGGAATTCTCAGCAGAAGTCATTGTGGGAATTAATTGTCTATGCTGGTAGTATCAGATGGTATCAGTATCATGTCTTCAGATCCAGCTATGAGGATTTCTGGAAAGGTATTCAGGAAAGTTAAGAATTTCATGACCTCCAAATCCAATTGGTTATACACTCTCGAAGTTGAAACGATTATGTTTTCAAGTTCAGCTTTACTTTTCCCTCTGAATCCAGATTTACTTTTACCCTATTTACATAAGCGAAACGTCCATTGGTTGTGTTTGAATGTATGTATGCTTTTGAATATGATTGATGTTTACAAGAAATGCATCAATGTTTAATATGATTGATGTTTACCAGAAATGCATGAAAATGCAGTAATAGTATTTACTGAGGACGAACGAGGGAAGGATTTCAACGAAGCTTCGCCGATTCATCTTTACAAGACAACTACAAACCCTCAGTAGGACAAGTCCATTTTCATAAAGTCACATCTCCCCTGGAATTTATATCCATCTCTTTTATCCTCATACGGATATTCGGGAATTTACTTTCCAATAAGGGTACGACGAACGAAGACGGGATGTTATATCTATCCTACTATCAAACGAAGATGAAGGTTGTGTATACCTTACTATCCCCAGAAAACGGGAGGTTATATATACCTTGCTATCCCCAGCAGACGGGAGGTTATATATACCTTGCTATCCCCAGCAGACGGAAGGTTATGTATAATATATTATCAAACAAGACGGGAACGAGTTCTTCATATTCTTCAGCAACGAATTGGGATTTATTTTCCCTGGCCAGCAGTTGTTTTACGAAGATATCCAGACGCCTCGAGCAGCATCATATCATGCATACATCATTTACATCATACCATAACATACATATCCATAAATGCATAATACATTTACTTAGGTGCATCATACTATGCATGCATACATATTACATAAACTAACATTTTCCTTGCAGGATAGTTATATGCAGATAAAACAGCATCAACAATTCACAACAGGTCAGAAATGATCCATACATTACTCAAGATGTCCTCGGAGAGTAGGCAAACGGTCTGTAAGAAGATCCATTCCCTAGTCCAGGATATTTCCAGAAGATTTCATCTATCTGGTCTTGAATAGCAGGCAAACGGTCTGTACAAAGATCCATTCCCTGGTTCAAGATATTTTCAGAAGATTTAATCTATTTCCTCGGAGAGTAGGCAAACGGTCTGTAAGAAGATCCATTCCCTAGTCCAGGATATTTCCAGAAGATTTCATCTATCTGGTCTTGAATAGCAGGCAAACGGTCTGTACAAAGATCCATTCCCTGGTTCAAGATATTTTCAGAAGATTTAATCTATTTCCTCGGAGAGTAGGCAAACGGTCTGTAAGAAGATCCATTCCCTAATCCAGGATATTTTCAGGAGTTAATCCTGACACTTTTTTGTCCTCGGAGAGTAGGCAAACGGTCTGTAAGAAGATCCATTCCCTAATCCAGGATATTTCCAGAAGATTTCATCTATCTGGTCTTGAATAGCAGGCAAACAATCTGTACAAAGATCCATTCCCTGGTTCAAGACATTTTCAGAAGATTTAATCTAGTGGCCCTTGAATAGCAGGCAAACGGTCTGTACAAAGATCCATTCCCTGGTTCAAGATATTTTTCAGAAGAACAAGTCCTGACGTTCTTTTGACCTTGGAGAGTAGGCAAACGGTCTGTAAAAAGATCTATTCCCTAATCTAAGATATTTCCAAAAGAGATAATCATCACGAAGATTTATTTCTACTAGTCTTTTCAACAAATTCAAATTATAAACGATTCAGAGACGGCCTATACGAAGACCTAGTACTGAGATCCAGTATCAACACAAAACTATCATCACATCCAGTTCTTTAGATGGCATCTCTAAGCCCATCTCCAGTTCTTCCAAGTGGCATCTTTAAGCCCACTCAAGCATATTCAACTAGCCATCTGTATTACTCTACGCACTGGTGAGTGCAAATTTTTGGGCTTTTGTGTTCAATCCCCTTCAACCTTCCAGGTCACGGCTGGCAAATATACCAATCTAACCCCTCAGGTTTCAGAAAATTGAACAGGGGCAGCTGTTGCACCCCAAAATTTGCCCTCACAATACAAGACTTTGTGTGCTAAGAAGCTTTACAAGGTTCACAAGATTCACAATGATTACAAGACCTTTCATGAGGTTCATGAAGTCTACAAGCTACTTTATGAGGTTCACAAGGTTCACAAGATTCACAACACTTACAAGACCTTTCATGAGGTTCATGAAGTCTACAAGTCACTTTATGAGGTTCACAAGGTTCACAAGATTCACAATGATTACAAGACCTTTCATGAGGTTCATGAAGTCTACAAGCTACTTTATGAGGTTCACAAGGTTCACAAGTGACAGATTACATAAGTGAACAAAATACTAAAGGTTCAACATATCAAAATGCCAACTCAGTTCAAACTTAGACTAACAAAGTTCTAAAGGTTACATAAACTAAGCCAAAACACACAAGTCATAGCTTGTGACAGATTACATAAGTGAACACAATGCTAAAGGTTTGTAACACCCAAAATTTTCCCTCTCTTTTTCATAGCATATGGCATAGAATGAAGCATACATATCTTATCATTTGGCATAGAAAAATGAGGCATGACATTCATAGTTACAAGCATAGGGCATGTAATCAGTCATCTATCAAGTTATGGTTCCTCAAAGTCAAGTGGAGAGCCATGTGATCTTGAAAGAAGCTTACAAAGGTTCTCATAGCTTATACAAGTTTAAGTTCATCCTCAAAGCCCAAGAAGGGATGTGCTTCATCAGAAGCTCAGCAGTGCAATGGGCTCCTACACAAGGAAACCCTAATTAGGGTTTTGCCTCAGATCCCCATTCTCTCATAGCTTTGACCAATTCATGTGATCAAAGGCTTTCATATGGTATATAAGGCATATGGATGAAGTTTGATGCAAAAATTCATTGAAGAAGTCAGGCATTGGTTCAGTTACTTGTAAATGAAGAAAGAGGTTAATTGTGCAGAAAAAAAGTCAACCATGGGATTTCAAGGGTTCAAATAATCATTTTAAATCCTATGGACCTTCATGAGGGCAAATAATAGCTTGGGTGATCTCAATTTGCAAGAATCAAGAGTTTGGAAGAAAGTTGCTAAATATGGAAAGTGACTTATAATTAAACTTTCTATTTTTGGCAATTTTTGTTGTAACTTCATTCAATTCTTTCATGATCAAGATGCCTCCAAATGAATTTTCCTCAAACATGAAAGTTGTAGGGTTTGTTCTCCCCTTTCCAAAAAGTATTAGAACACCTCCATATCATTTGTGTTTTGAAAGTTGTGATCATTTGAAGTTGGCATATTTTTAGGGTTTTTTACAAATTCAAAGTTTCTACCATTTGAAAATTGATTCCTTTTAGATTGTATTGAGTTTGTGTGCAACAATTATGATCATTACATTCAAGTACATCTCACAATAACCAATTTTTCCCAAGAAATCACAAGAACCTGTAGCTTGCACATGAGTTATTTCACAACTTGCCATTTTGCAAAACCATTCACAACTTAAAAATTAAAGCATCCCAAGCCCTAAGATTAATCCAAGGGTGATAGATGACCTAAAACAAATCAGATTGTGCACTTGGTGAGAAGCTTACACGCACAAATGAACTCATCACAAGTTTCATTCAAATTTTCATTTTAATCCCTATCACACTTTCCATGCACTATTTGGTTCAAAAACCCTAATCAGCCTCTTAAACCCTTAGTATATAAGAGAAGCACACGAATTACTCAGCCTCATGCTCCTTCATTTATGAGTTTCACACTTTTTTATCCTCTTGAAAATTCATTTGAATCTCTCATTCTACACACACATTGCTCTTTCTCTTTCCATATTCATGATTAGTGAGGTCTAAGGAGTGCAAATACACCATTGATTTGGCCTGAATGCAAGGATTTCTCATAGTGAAATTCAGAAGCAATTGGATTCGAAACTCAAGATTCAAGTGGATTTGAAGCTCTATTTGCATTTATTTTGTAAATAGAGGTGCTAAGGAGTGGATCTGCACGTTGTTGAGGGTTTTCCTTGAGTATTTGAGAAGCTGCAAGTTCAGGTTAGCTTCTGAATTCATTATGCTAGATCTTGAATTTTATGTGTATATAATGATATATATGATTCACTGAACATCCTGATGTGATTTGTTTTGAAAATGGTTGAGAATTGAGCTTGTATGATAGATCTAAAAGTTTGATGTTAAAACTTATTTTCTTCGATCCATGAGATATGTTAATTGTTTGGTAATTCTGAGCTTGGATTCATAATCAGTGCGTGAATTTGAGTGGATCTGGAGTGTTATTGGAATTTATGTACACTTTTGTTCATGGATTTGAAGTTTCCGGTGATTGGAGCTAGGGCTCCATCACCAAATTATTCTCAGGTGGATGTGTTGCACCCCAAAATTTGCCCTCACAATACAAGACTTTGTGTGCTAAGAAGCTTTACAAGGTTCACAAGATTCACAATGATTACAAGACCTTTCATGAGGTTCATGAAGTCTACAAGCTACTTTATGAGGTTCACAAGGTTCACAAGATTCACAACACTTACAAGACCTTTCATGAGGTTCATGAAGTCTACAAGTCACTTTATGAGGTTCACAAGGTTCACAAGATTCACAATGATTACAAGACCTTTCATGAGGTTCATGAAGTCTACAAGCTACTTTATGAGGTTCACAAGGTTCACAAGGTTCACAAGATTCACAACACTTACAAGTCACTTTATGAGGTTCACAATACCTCCCATTAGTTTCACAAGACATTTTATGATGGATCACAAGGTTCACAAGGTTCACAACTGGTCAGAAGAGTTGACAATTCCTTCAGACAATGCACCTCCTAAGTAGTGCATCCAAAACTAGGGTTTTGACTTTAATCAGGCTAAATGAACTTCCAAGACTTCAAGTGAGCTTCATAACATCTTATATGTGTGTAATAACCCCCATGACAAGTTTCAAGACTTTTCTCAAAAGTTTGCTCAGTCAGATGATCAGATAAGTCAAAATCAGTCAAAGTAGTTAAAAAGTCAAACTGAGGTCAACTGTGGTCAAACCAAATTCAAACTTCATGATTTTTTGCCAACATCAAGTATATGAAGTAAAATTCATCATTTTATCAAGGGTTGATCATGATTCATCAAGAAAATTTCAGATCATCAAGAATCAGGAGTTTCTAAATTAGGGTTTCCTTAGGAAAAGTCAACTGAACTTTGACCAGCCATAACTTTCACATGCTTCATCACCAAGTCTCCATCCAAAGCTCATTTTGAAGGAAATTTAATTCTCTACAACTTTGTGTCTCACAAGCCAAGCCCAAAAATGCTTCATTTGGAAGGTATGAGCTAAGACATTATAGGTCCTTTTGAAAGTCAACAAAAAGTCAACAACTTCAAAAGGGCATAACTTGAGAATGGTAAATGATATGGACATGAAACCAGTGGGGTTGGTTAGAGGACTCTTCAAGATTTCCAAAATGTCCAATAACACCCTCATAGCATTAAAATTTAAGGATTTGTGCCCTTGCAAAGTTGGGAAATTTTTGGGAGGTTTATGAAGCAAATAGGGCTTTAAAACCAATTTCTTCCAAATGGGCTGGCAAATTTGTGATCCAAACTTCAACATGACATCATGCACGACCCAATCCTCATTTATTCATATTTTTATTATTTTTATTTTATTTATTTTGATTTTATTCATTTTAAATCATTTTAAATCAAAATAAAATATGAAAATTGAATATTTAAAAGTGATTCTTCTTCTAGAAACTCTTAATGACCATTTAAGTTGATTCAAAACCATCCAAATTCGTGCTAAGGCATTATAGCATGAAAATATTTGATTTTTTAACTAATTTGGCAAGGAGATTTCTTCACACTCAAGGTATCCATTAAGCCCACAAATCCACCACTTTTCTGACCTAATTCCATTCCTCTATAAGTATACAAACTACACAAGTGCATAGGGACGAAAAATTTGAGCCTCCAAAGGTAAGAACAAAGTTTCAAAATTCATCCTAAGAACACAAATTCGGTTTGATACCTAGAGCTACTTTCAAGACAAACCAAAGGTTGCAACTTGTTCCTTGGAGTTCATAGATCAATTCTGGATAATAACATTGTCCATTCATGCCCTAATTCGCACAAACCGAATGCATCCCTTTCATATTCTAAGTTTTTTCGATTTGATTGATTTATGCTTTGATATTGAAAACTAATTATAGATTTGTGTTTGTTGTGATGTTTAGAAGCTTTTTGAATGGATTAATTCAGTTATTGTGGACTGTATCGAATTTTGCCATTGCTAGGGTTTGGAGCTTCAAAACGGGAACCAAGCATTTAGGACCTTAAAATAAATTCTAAGACCATGGATGTGACGTATGAACCTTGTACAATTGATTTGGGTTACTAATTTTTGTTATTATGATGGTTTGCATGATGGTTCAAAAAACGTAGGTTTCTGGTTTTGGAAATTCGCAGGAAATTTCGTATGTGATTTCGCAAGTGTTTTCGCAGGTCTTGAGGAAGAAGAAGACCCTTGGCGCGAAATTCTGATTTGAATAACACGTTTATTTTATTATGAATTGTTTTCTATTATATTTCAATTATGTAGCAATGGCTCAGATGGCAAGCATGCGCGTGAATGGAAGTCAAGACGAGGGTTCGAATCCCACCTCCAACATTTTTTTGCTTTATTTCCCTTATGTTTTCCAGGCTTAAAATATAATCATCAATACTCATTCCATGTTCACCAAGCGCATGGTGGCCTGGTGGTTGTGGAGGCAGGACTCAAAGATTGAAGCCTAGGGCCTGGGTTCGAATCCCAGCCCCAGGTAAGTCCCTTTTTTCTCATTTTTTTTCTTATTTCATTTAATTTATTTATATTATATTTAATTAATGTATAAATATTGAAGTAAAAATGTTATTACTATTTTCTTATTTATAATTCAAAATCTTGTTAAAATTTAAACTTTATTAAAATTATCTAACATTTATTTTATTATATTATAAATTAATTAATTGTATCTAGATTAATTCATAAAACCTAATTATGTATATAAATCCTAATTTTCATAAACCCTAAAATATTTTTAAAACCTAATTATTTTATGAACCCTAATTGTAAATATTATTTCTTTATTCATTTATTTATTTGTCATAAATTTTTGTCTATATTCTAATTAAGAAATAAACTCTAATATATTTTTCTAAATAGTCAAACCCTAATTTTCTTTTCAATTTAATTATGACTTTTAATTTATTTGTCAATTTTAATTATGTATTTTTCTATGTGTAAATAATTCTAGGTTATGTTTAAATTAATTAAAAATTGATAATTTAATTTTTGTGAATATAATTATATGGCTATTCAATTATAATTAATCCTATTTTCATAATATATATATATATATATATATATATATATATATATATATATATATATATATATATATATATATATTCTATAATTTGTTCATAATTTAATTCTTGCATGTAAATAATTTTTAATATATGTTTAAAAAAATAATTAAAACTTGTTAATCTAATATAATTTATTTTCATAATATGTTTATAATTAACTTAATTTTTATAGCATTTAAAACTTTATGATAATTAATTGTTTATATTTTCTTCTTAATCTTAAATAATAATTGTTCATAAAAATTTGATCTTTTAATTATTATGCTAATATTCTTATTTATTTTATCATTAATGCTATTTATTTTCATATCTATTTTATTATTACTAACCCCATTTATATATATTGTGATTTATTATTATCATTATTACTAACCCCATTGTGATTTATTATTATTATTATTATTATTATTTCACTAACCCAATTATTATTATTATTATTATTTATTTTTGCTTATTTTGCTTTAATTATTATTATCATGTAATTGTTCCTTTGATGTAATATTTAGTAGTAATGTTTAAATATTTATTTTTATGTTATGGTTAGTAAATAGGGAGTGCAACATGTTTGTATGTTTAAAATTAACTTAGCTCATTTAAATTATAAGATAAATATTTAAAATTGAACACTCACACACGTAAGTCGATCTTTGATCGCCATCTCACTTTCTAGGGTTGCCTCTCAATGTTGCCTAATTAAAAGGTCAAGTAGGGTGTATAAAGCAAAAGTCCCTTAAAAGAAAAGTCATCTAGTCCCTTCATAATCAAAGATCAAGTCCCTTAATGGTTGCCTTTCAATATGATCTTGTCCCTTTCGAATAATGATGACAGTCCCTCCAAAATGCTTAATACACCCTACAGTTGCCTTCATTAAACAAATGTCCCTTCATATGTCCCTCACATCCAAGGTAATGACTACCTATTCTTTAATAATAGAGATAGTCTTACCATTTAAAGGATTCAAGAACAAAAAAGACTTAAACTTAGGGTAGGTTCCTCATAGTTACTTGCTCACTCTTCAAAACTTTTCAAACACTTCACAATTTCAAACAAATTTTCAAAACAAAGGTTTTTACGCATCCGTACATGGATCATTATCAAACTCTTAAGAAAATTTCTATTCACACACTTCACATTTCAAAAACATTTTAAAGTGAGCTAAGTAACTAAGAGCCCATGGATAACCATGGATGTAAAGGGTGCTAACACCTTCCCTTTACATAACCTACCCCCCGGACCCAAAAATCTTTTAAAAGGTCTTTCCTGTTCTTTTATGCCTTTCCTTTGGATAAAATAAAAGTCGGTGGCGACTCTTGCTATCCGCAACATAACTAAAGTCAGTTCTCCCACCGTGTTACAGGATGGATGAGTTCAAGGAAGAAGATGGTGGTTTCACCGTTGGATGTGAGGATCCGATGGCTGTGAGCGTGACAATGCATTAAAAAACGCGTGCGGATCATGTGACTTTATTTTTCATATTTAATCCTTGTGTGTGTGTGTATGGTAGCTAACGTGTGCGTGCTTATGGATGCCTTTGATTTGTTGACTCTATGATTATGTTGACTTCTCTCATGCGCGTATGATCAATCTTAGGGTTTAGATGAATGCTGACTTTGACTGAGGACCATGGTAGTCCATTGAATTTGCTAACTTTTATATTGGGCTTTTAATTTCTTTTCACGCCCCTCCTTTTTGGCCTGTTTGTGTTTTGAACTAATTTGGATTGCTATTTTCACCCTCCATGCTTTTTGTTCTGTTTTATTTTTATTTTATTTTCAGTTTCATTTTGAAATTTTAGAAATAGTAAAACACTTTCAAAAATTACAAAAAATTTCATGAACATAATTTAGGGTTTTCTAAAATTTGTCCAAATTTTATTTTACATTTTTCTTTTATTTTCATAACCTTAATTAATTGTTCATTTAATTTCCTTTATTTTGCTTTCTTATTTGCATACACTGACTTGTAGATTTTTTTATCTTGAGTTTAAAAATTTATATGAGCCTGATTCTTTTTGTTATACTTTGCTAACATGATGAATTTCCTTGTTGATTTTTGTCATAATTTTTAGGCTTTGTTTGGCTGCCTTTTAGCTTATTGCTTATTGTGTAAGGAAGTGAAACCCTAATTGTGCTTTGACCATTTATTTGATTGCATTTGCTTCTGATTTTGGACATGTGACTTTGATATGATGTTTGTGCATACTTGAAGTGTCTTTTCGCTTATTGGTATAATTTTTAAGGCATGTTCACTAATTGTTTGAGGTTTGTTCTTTAACTTTCCAAATTTGAAGTGATTTTGGTCCATGTTTGATTGCTTGAGTAGAAAGGAACTTGTGCCATTTCTTAGGATCTTATTTTTGGATTGATAATATGTCATGAGGTCCCTGGTTTTAGTATGAGATCTTTTCATTTTCTTGTTTGATGATAACTTGTGCACTAGGTAACACATTCACATGCATGCCTCACTTCACTTCAAACTTCTTCATGTCCTCTCTAATTGATCTAGCATGAGTTTGTATGCCTTAATTTATGTTTTAATCTTCTTCTTAGGCACTTACTCAACATGTTTAGGTTCTGACTTTGAGTTTACTTAGTGATTTTGACTTGTTCACTTCTCTTGGTCTCATGTTTTCATCTTACTTCTACATGCTTCTTTACTAGTGGTTTGTGACTTCTAGCACTCTTCTTTGTGTGTTTTTTGGTATGACTAATTGTATGATGTTTAGGTTCTAATTGTGATGGTTTGTGGTGATTACATGTTTGTTCTTTCATTGTTTGAATTTAATTGAAATTTACTTTTCATTTGTAAATGTTTCTAACACTTGCAGGGGCAATGGTAAGTAAGGGGTGTGGATGAGATTTCCACATCTCCAACTTATTTCTCCTCATTCTTTTATGCTTTTTACTTGTTCTTGGGATGATCTTAGGCCATACTTTATCCAACTTCTTTTCATCCCCTTTAGAAACAACTTAACTTCTTTAAGAGAAGTAAGTTGTTTTCTACCTCATTTCCTCTTCTTCTTCTTCTTTTCTTCTTCTTTAGGATATAATGATACCTCACTAACCTAGGATTCTTATTCATTATAAAATTAGGATTTATTAGTCCCCTTTTAGTTCTTTTACCTTTAATATCCTTTGGTTCTATCTCTTTCTCATCTTCAAACATAAAAACCTAAAACGTACTTAATAATAAGTGAAGTAGTCTTGTGTGTGGGGACTTATTCCATGGAGCACTTGTATTCACCTCATCTTGGTGGTGGTACAAGCTTGTTTATCATGATGTACAAGTCTAATTATGAGACTATTTTCACAAACAAAAACAACAAAAACACTTCTTTAAAAAACACTGAACAAAGAATAATTGTCTCTCCTTCAGGACTTCTTTTCTCATCATCTTCACTCATAACATAAGAACTTGCTCCTACTTGTCACTTTGCAAGATGGTTACGCATTCGTCGTCCGAGCCTGCAACACCTGAGCATTGACATAAGAAGTTCAAGCTTTTAAAACACAAGCCATTTTCCTTCCAATTTAGGGGAACTACGGCGTCTCTGATCCTCATGTCCAGATGAGGTACGTAGGCAGCGGGGTAGGGCCCGTTCGAGCACTCTTTTGTTTTCCCTACATTTTCCCCTTTATTTTCTTTTCTTATCCAGCTTTAGTCTTTCTTTTGCATTAGCTTTCATTTCTTCACCCTTTGAAACAGTTTCTTTATAAGCGTGGATACCGTCAGGTACAACAGACGATCTGGGGTGTTAATACCTTCCCAGGTTGTAATCGACTCCCGAACCCAGTTCTTTGGTTCGCAGGACCTTTGTCATTCTTTTTATTTTCTTCGGTTTGTGCAACATTGCAATTCTTGTTCCTTCAGGATAAAAATACCTGGCTGGCGACTCTGCCTCTTTCCGCGCTACTTTCGCGTTTGTACCAGGATGGAAATCCAGGGATAATAGTGGTCAGTTGGGTGACGTGGCATACGTGGGGAAGACATATTTTCCCCATTTCCAACTAGTGGGTCGTGGGTCTTCCCGACGATGTGAACCTTTTTCCCTTCGGGTTGGATCTTTGCCCGACTGATTGGGCCTCTGCCCGACGCAGGCTTAGAAGCCCATTCTAGAACAGGATCCCCCAAGTCAAAGCTTTGGGATAGAGTAAGGACTTAAGAACTTGTTGGGCATGACTCTTAATGTCGGGGACAATCACGAGATCCTGCGGGTCAAGGAGTGGATCATGTCTGGTGATTCCGGGTCAAGGAGCGGAAGTTAGGAGTCACGTCTTACTGAGTCTGACGATGAAGCTCGAATGCGGTGAATGAGGAGAATTGAAATGCATTCAAGTTAGTGTCGGGGATCTATGAGCGTCTGTCTTTAGGAGAACTTTATTATGGTCGCACTCTTTTGGTGTCGAGGACGTAACGTATGTTCGCCGCCCTTTGGAATTCTCTAGGGTGACATGTCATCTGGCTTTAATGTGTGTCGTTTCGTCTCTTGTGCATTAAATGCAGGCCGCCCTAGGGAATCTAGGTAATGATTTCCTAGGGCACGTTCTTTCATGTGACATATATAAAAGGAGGAGTGACAGGACCATTTCATTTTTCCCTTTTCTCTCCTCATACGTTTTACGGAATATTCACCCTTTCTCCCGCAAGCACAACCACCGTCGTCACCGTCGTTCACCGTCGTCACACATCACCAGAACTATGTCCGGTAATCCCTTGTTTCCCTTTTTCTAGTAATTTTGGATTCAAATAGTTATTCGTAGTAGCAAATCATTCATCATAGTAGGTAGAATATATGCTTTTAGACGATTTGTTTAGGGTTTTGGATGAATGTCACGGGCATAATATGCATATGTCGGGCAGAAAATAGGAGATTTAGGCAAAGGTCTCGGGAATCATTTGAATGTCCCGAGTAGAATCTTTATGAATTCTTTGAATATACCGACATTATTTGAATGTCCTGGGCAGAATCTTCATGGTTTCTTTGAATGTACTAGGCATTATTTGATGTCCCGGGCAGAATATTCATGGATTCTTTAGTTTTCCGGGAATTCTTTGAATGCCTCGGGTAATTTAGTATATGTGTGTTGGGTATTGACCTCCTCGCCCTTTCCCTTGATCTACGGTGGAAGGATGGATTTGATGTGACGTCGAATTCACTTGTTCCTTCTAGTTTCAGGTAATACGGACCAGGGACGTCCAGTGGGAGGGAGTGGGCCATCTTCGTCTGAGAGTGAAGATCTCTCGTGGGTTGCCGACGAGCCAATGGAAACAGAGTCTTTCTTTATGGACAACCACTCCAACGCTTATACAATAGTCGAGGACGTGGGCCCCGACGAGCCCCCGAACCGGCAATGTTACGCTCCTCTTCCTGAGCAGCGGATCTACACGTACTTTCGGGGAAAGCGGTTTGTAATGTACGAGTTCGCCTTCTGAGAAGCGGGGATGTGACTCCCCTTTAATGACTTCCAGATGGGGGTTTTCAAGTGGCTTAGACTGGTGCCCTCGCAACTCCATCCCAAGGCCATATCGTTTATTCAGATGTTTGAACTGGTATGTCAGCATCTTGGAATTGGTTGTACTCTGCCCTTATTCATTAGAGTCTTCCACTTACAACAGTAGGGCAATGGAGGTCGACACAACTGGGTCTCTTTCAAACAGCCTTCAAGGCTATTTAATACCTACCACGATTTTATCCAAAACTTCAAGTACAAGTGGTATACGGTGAAACCCATCACCCAGCAGGCCCTCGATAGCTTATATATCAGCCGACGGAAACCTGGTGGAGGGGAATGCTTGGTGTCGAAGGTTGCTCTAGAATGGAGGCCGGACCATTTTAATTTGTCGACCAGCCATTACAGGGTAAAACATGAGAACCTGGGGGCCGAGGACAAGTTGGCCTACAAAAAGCTGGTGGCCTACGTCTGGAGTTTCAGCCATGCAACTTGTGTAGATCGCCTAGATAATCCAATACTGGGCGACAATGGATTGCCCGTCTTAGAGTCTCGGTTAATTAACACTAGGGTTGTGCTTGAGTGTAAGTCGGATGAGGAAGCCCTCCGACTTCTAGGTCCATTGAACAGTTGCGGCTGCTAGGTTAAATAGAAAAACCTAAAAAACCCGTTTACAACCCAACTGGGTCAAATACATAACCCAGACCCAATTCTAAATGACCCGAAACTAAATAAAACTAATGCAGCAGCTTCAAACAAAATTATGGAAAATATGAATCCGAATCTGACTTCGACTCCAGCATAAAAGTTGTAGCTCTCTCTCTTAGCTTTCCATTGACTGGTAGAACGCCTCAATCAGATTCCTGGAACTCTGGTTATGATCATTTCCATAAAAGCTGTTAAAGCTGAAAATTAAGTACGAAAATTAAATTAAGCCAAAAATAAAGTAAAATAGAAAAACAAATTAAAATATAAAAATAAACAAAGAAAACCAAATAAATACTTAAGTTCAAACATGGTAGAATGTGCATTAAAATGCACTGATCAAGGCCAGACCATTTTAATTTGTCGACCAGCCATTACAGGGTAAAACATGAGAACCTGGGGGCCGAGGACAAGTTGGCCTACAAAAAGCTGGTGGCCTACGTCTGGAGTTTCAGCCCTGCAACTTGTGTAGATCTCCTAGATAATCCAATATTGGGCGATAATGGATTGCCCGTCTTAGAGCCTCGGCTAATTAACACTAGGGTTGTGCTTGAGTGTAAGTCGGATGAGGAAGCCCTCCGACTTCTAGGTAGTTTATCCTCGACTGTCTCCTTTCTTTTTGTTTTTAATCTGCCTTACTGACTTGTTTATTTTACATGTGACATGCCCAACCTCAGTGAGCGAGCATTGAAGCTGGAAAACCAGGTTGAGGGCCCGACCAAACAGAAGAAGAGCAAGGGTCGCATCCAACAGGTGGTCACCGAGCATGTGGTCGGTGGTTCTGGGTCCTCCAGTCCCACCCCACATTCTCCCAGCCCAACTTCTTCGCCCCTGACAATCATGAACGAGACTATCCTACTGGATGAATCGCCATTCCCCAAGTGTCTTCGCCCTGAAGGTCGATCATCTGTTGTGCACGGGGGTCCATATAAGGACCAAGGGGCCTACCTTCCTCCTCCTTGCTACTCAGAGCGAGAAGCTTTCAACTCGGAGGGTTCTTTTGCGGTGATCTCTGCTGAGGCTAAGGCCATTCTTGACCAGGATGTGGTGAGCAGGCGTGCAATCCTAGCTCAGGATGTTTCTGCGGTGATCAGGGTCATGGACACGACCCTGGTCCTGTCTGATAGTTCATGCTCACTTTCTGCACTTAAGGGGGCGGATGAGGCACTCTGAGCTGTCAATGTTGGGAAGAATTAGCTCTCCCAGAACTTGGCTAATTAGAAAGAGGAATATAAACTCCAGGAAGGGCCGAAGTCTGAGCTGGACGAGGTGAAGTGCGGGCACGAGACCTTGGTCGAGGAGAACAAAAAGCTGAAGGAGCAGGAGGCCGAGTTTACTGAGGATGTGGCGGAGAGTGGGCGTCTCCTATCAAGGGTTGAGTTGCTGGAGAAGATGGATCTCCCTGGGGAAGATGAAAGCGAGGAGGAGTTGACCCTGTAGAATCGGGGTGCCCTGATTGGCCAGATCAGGGAGCTCGAGAAGGACGTTGTCGGGTCTTCAAAGAGGATTTTGACAACACTACTGATTAGCTCAAGATAGTCAACCCTAAGATCGTCACTAAAGGGACTGCATTCAACTATGGAGTGGTTGACGGGGAGATCATTTGCCCTAATGCTGGTTCGGGAGAAGAAGAGGATGACGAGGAGGGTAATGAGTAGATCTGGCTTGCATGCCTTTGTTCTTTTCGGCCTGCGTGCCATTTTATTTTCGTTTTCATGGCATGCGTGGCATTTTGTTTATTTTCATATTTTGGGCTCTGCCTTGCATGTACTTCATCGGTTGTTTTGGCCAGATTCATAATATAATGTTTACTTTTTGTTAAGTGTCTAATGTTTATTATATTGTGAATTTGTTTGTTCGACTGTTTAGACTCGTCAGTCTAGGGAGTCGGCGAGGTAATTTGTTTAATGATGTTATGAACTCGTTAGCTCGACTGTTTTAGGCTCGTCGGTTTAGGGAACCGACGAGGTAGCGGGGTTTACGTCCGCTGCAAATCGGGACGAGGGTTGCAGTCGTGGCTCTGATCCTGGGGCTTGGGTCTTCCCATCGTGAGCTGGGTGCCATGCCGACGTGGTATTGCAGCGCTGGAGTTCGTTTTGAAGTGTCCAACGTCGATGGAGGTTGTTCCCGTCTTCCGGGGACGTCGACCTTCCTTTCGATTAGTGACAAAGTGCCATGGTCGTACCTTCCATGCCTTCATGAGCTGATTAGCTATAATATTGCTTGAGTTTTTCAGCATTCCATGGTCGAACAAGTTCTTCTCCTTGTAGGTTCTCGAGGTAGTAGGCCCCGTTATTTGTTTTGTCCCGGACACGATATGGGCCTTTCCAGTTCGCAGTCAACTTGCCCTCGTGTGGGTTCTTCTGGTTTCTTCGGAGGACGAGACTGCCCACTTGAAATTCTCGTTTAATGACTTTTGTGTCATGGCATAGAGATATCTTTTGTTTCAGTGAAGCTTCCCGTAGGGCCGCCTTAGAACGAATCTCCTCGGTGAGGTTCAACTCTACTCGTAATGCTTCGTCGTTCAGCTATTCATCGAGGGGTGCTTCTGTTCGTCTGGGGGGTTCCCGTATTTCCATCGGGATGACCGCCTCAGTCCCGTATGTTAGTCGGAATGGGGTTTCCCCGATCGTGGAGTGTGGGGTCATGCGGTATGCCCAGAGTACGCTGTGTAGCTCCTCGACCCATGCTTTTTTTGCTTCACCTAGTATGCGTTTTAGTCCTCTCAAGATTACCCTGTTGGCCGCCTCTGCTTGACCGTTTGTCTGGGGGGCTCGACGGACGTGAAATGTTGCTTCGTGCCTAGGTTGGCTACGAAGTCTTGGAACCTCTTGTCCATGAATTGTGCCCCGTTGTCGGTTATGATGACTTGGGGTATGCCGAAGCGAGCGAGGATATTTCTCTTGAAGAAACGTAGTATGTTTTGTGCAGTGATCTTGGCAAGGACTTCGGCCTCGATCCATTTTGTAAAATAGTCAACGTCTATGATAAGGTATTTGTTCTGGTACAAGCCGTCCACGAATGGACCGAGGATGTCCATTCCCCACCAGGCGAAAGGTCACGGGGATGAGAGTGTTTTTAGCTCGTTAGGAGGGGCCATGTGCATGTCCGCGTGTCTTTGACACTTGTCGCATCTCTTGATGTGTTCCTTTGTGTTGTGTTGCATCGTTGGCCAGTAATAGACTGCTCGTAATGCTTTACGTGCCAATGATCGTCCGCCGAGATGTTGAGTGTTAATTCCCCTATGTATCTCTCCTAAGATGTCGAGGACTTTTTCCTCTTCGACACATTTAAGTATTGGGATGGAGAATCCTCGCCGGTAGAGTTTTCCTTCGAGGAGGACGTAAGAACATGCCCTTCTTTTAGTAGCGGACGCCTCTTTGAGGTATGCTGGAAATTCGTCCTTTGTGAGGTAGTTGTGGATAGTAGTCATCCAGCAATGGGCGTCGCCAATGGCGTTCACTTCAAGTGGAGGTGAAGGTTTCTCGATACTAGGTCGTGGGAGGATCTCCTAGATCAAGGATTTGTTCCCGCATTTCTTTCGTGTGCTCGCCAGTTTATACAGGATGTTTGCTCGTGTATTGTGTTCTCGGGGAACGTGTTAGACTTCCTAGGAGTCAAATATTTCCAATTTGTCTTTCATGAGGACCAGGTATTCGATGAGATTGTCGTTTTTTTCCTGATATTCTCCTCGTACCTGGGAGGCTACGAGGTGCGAGTCGGTGGATATCTTCACTTCTTTAGCCCCAAGATCTTCGATCAGTCGCAAGCCCGCCAGGAACGCTTCGTATTCAGCTTGGTTGTTGGAAGTTGGAAAGGCCAACGTCAGTGATACTTCAATCAAGATGACATCCTCGTTCTCGAGAATGATACCTGCGCCACTCACGGTCGAGTTGGATGCGTCGTCGACGAATATTGTTCATTTATGGGCACCGCTGATCGGGGTGGGGCTATTACAATTTAATTTTGATTAAAATTATTATTTTCATGAGTAGTGTTCCATTTGTCTTGTTTTGTCCATATAAAGTTTTAGATGTCTAATGGTAATCTTTGATCTTTGAATCATTTGAAAAATTAAAGAATTATCTATATAATTTTATTTTTGGAATCAAGGATAAATACGATTATTCGATACGAGAAAATTGTTGATCAAATTATTCCAAAAAAAATTGAAATTCGTGATAAATTAATAACACTTCTATATTAGTATCGATAATAAGGAAAGAAATCGCAACGAAATAAATTAAGAGAAAAGAGATAGAGAAAGTGAACCACATATTATATATGTAATCGACCTAACCACTTGACCTACGCATTACTCCAAAAATTTGCTCTTGTGAATTTTACTAAAATCATACTTAAGCTTTTACAAATCAGCTCACAAACTTTCAACAACGAACAAACAAAACTTTCACAATGATTTGACTCAAAAACATCCACCCAAGATATTTTCAAATATAACTTGCAAACTTTAAATTATTTACAAATACAATTCAAAAGTGAGTTGCACTTTTGTATAAGGAAGATTAAATGTCGATTATAACATAATTATCAAAAGGGCTTTTTAATCTTTCAGAACTGCAAAAATTCTCATGAAAAGGTAATTTCAAAACCAAAGATAGTGGAAGAGAAATAGAGACAATTCTAATATAAAACGAAATGAGGAGAAATCTTTTTTAAGTAGAAAACAATTTCTCAAAAAGAAAATAATCCATGAGCAAAATTAAATTACGCAATCAATTAACATTTTATTTTAATCAATTAAGAGTAACATTATCGGTAGTTTTGCACCGTTTCTACACTGCTACAAAGCTTCAATGTCAGAGTTTTATGGATAATTCAAGGGTAGAGCATGTTATCAAATTTGCAAACGTTCTTTACTGCAGAAGTGTTCTTTTTCATTATAGTTGAAATTATATTGGATATTTTGAAAGTGTAGAAGAGTTGTTTAAATAATTTCCGATAAAAAGAAATCCAGAGTCTTGAATAAAAACAAGATTATTTCAATAAGAATTTACTCAAAGACATTGAAAAGTCGCCAAGATTAGAAAGAAGCATACATTGAAATTAGGATTTTGAGCTCTTTTTGGTGATGTTGGTGAGCAACATACAATTAAAAAACATGTCTAACACAATAGTATAAGCTTTTACAGAAAACATAAGGTATATATACCAGTACAGTAAATAGTTCATTCCCTTAGAAATGGAGATTAAATGGAAAATAGAATGCATTGTCCTCTTTTTCTCATCAACCACCATTAAACTCAACTGATCTCTAGTATGGTCTGTTTCGCATGGATTGTCCAAACCTAGGAGCGCTTCTGCAAATCAAAATGATTTAGTCATTACAGATCAAGAATGGAAGTGAAGATTGCAGACATATATTGTCAGAGCAGGAATGATAATCACAGAATGGATGCATATATGGTTTCAAATTGACAGAAACTTTTGAAGGTTGAAATAAAATACTCTGTTTGATTTCAGAAAATATATTTTGTTTTCACTTATACTCATCAAAATCCAAGTTTTTAAAGTTTATGGTATTTGCTTACCCATAACCAGGTCTGCGATACACTGGATATGGCCACCTGGACCTTAAAGCATGGGTGCTTCTTCCACGACATTGCTTCATTCCAGGTATGTTTGTTCGCTTCTCACACACCTGAAGTGCAACCAGATTTTGAGTATGTAATACTAATGTAAAACTAAGGGATAGAGAGAGAGACTAAATCCATTTATGCAGATTGTCTATACAGACCTTGATTTTTCGGCCGTGAAGCTCGGACTCATTAAGTAACAGTGCCTTTTGAACAGCATCAATGTTGTCGAACTCAACATATGCACATCCTTTGGGTAGACCAAATTCATTTGCGGGAATTGTTACCCTAATTACTTTTCCACATGACATAAAATGCTGTTGAACAGTTTCAGTTGCACATCCATAGTCAACCTGAATCACAAGTTAAAATATTCAGTAGAAGATTTTTTAAAAAAAATTATAACAAAACTACAATTTCCGATAAAAAGAAATTCAACATGCATTAGGAATGTGATAGTAAGACATCACTACTGTCAAGGTATCAAATACATGGACATGAATGTGGTCCTGTGCAAGCAGCAAGAGGAACATGCAAAGATTAAATTGAAAGCACTAAAATGTAGAACAAGTATGATATGGTTAGACACTTAGCCAAGCAGGTAGGGTATTCATCTCTTCCTATTAATTTGTTGCTGCAATCACTTTTCATTTTAATGATTTTTCGGCATGTATGGTCTCACATTGGATAAAATATAGTCCGAGAGTATATTTTTATGTGGTGGGCAGACAAGGTCTATTGGGACACATAATCAGGTTTCTCAACCTAAATTCTAATACGGCACGAGATGAGAAAATCCTTTAGAAATATCCCTAAGAATGATCAATGTGTATAGTCTACACAAATCAATAGATAGTACTTAGACTTTATTTCAGCCAGCCAAGAAGCACATTTCCTTAGAATCTAACATTCAATTCCTTTCACCAATCGTTAGGTTCAATCCCCCATAACTGCGATCGGGAGTGACTGGAACCACTTGATGCCAGAACTGACCCCCGAACATGGAACATGGAACATAAAACTACTGAACTCTTAAGGACATGTTTCTGGTGCCTCTTGACATGGCTTTTGGCACCTTTAACTCATGTAACAAGCAAGGAAATCAGAGTTATGGAAAAGCAGGACTCCAATTCTTGGGTATGAAGAAAGGGTATACAATGCAGAGTATGAAGCAAAATGGTAAAATCGGAAGCTCCTCGATAACCTAAATCTAAGAGCCATACTTAGATAATACGTTTTCCTTCTCTATTCTAATTGGCTGCAGTCTTTCAACTAAAGGACTGCAGCTTCCGTTCAACAAAAAAAAAGGCGTACAGGCTAACACAAGACAATCGGCAAGCATATTGAGTACTCAACAGGTTATATTCCTTGTAGGAAGCTAAGATAAACTTTTCACAAATTATATTTTACCAATACAGAGACGTATAAAATAAAATGCAAATTGATGTCAAGCATTTCAATAAAGTAGAAATGAAATGAACAGAGGCAGACTAAGAAATTAGTATCTTACATTTCCAACATAGACAGACCGAGAATCCGCTTCCTCTCTTACAGTCAGACTTGCAGATGTACTATATGAGCCTTCAAATCAAAATTGCAAATTAAAATATCATTTAACAGAGATATATTTATTGTCCTTAAAAATGCCTCAACATATAACCTAGTATTTAACAAACAGTATAAGAAATGAGAAGTATCTTACCTGTCGTATACACCATAATACAAAAAGGATGGAAGATATATTCCATTATTCAAGAAGGACAAAATGCCCTTTTCTTTAATTTGACAATAACACAAGATTTGTGAATAGAGAAATCATTTGAAATCAAACAGAAAAATATCTAAACTATTGTGTTAACCCATTTATCACACCTTCCCTTCAAACACACCCTTCTACTACTCTCTACAATCTCCATTACCAACAACCGATAATAAGTTTGGTTGTTTACCAAAGGATTGCGCATTCGCAATCGCACCCCTCGTGATAAAGTATTTTTTTCAATAAAAATAGATGTTATGTACTAACAATAAAATTTCCATTTATGCCGCATTAAATAACCACACTTTCCGGACAACGGATAATTTCATTTTCCACTAAACCTCCAATCCTTCTACCTAAGTTGAGAGATGGAGAGGATCTTCATGCCTTCGCCTCCCCAACACAAGGTCTCGCGCCACCAATACACCAAACAAAGTCTAACTTTCAAACAATATCCAAACCCCATATTCAAGAGGAACTATTTTCTATGACTACACTCAATTTTCACACTAGCTTGTTTTATAAATTTTCAATCTTTATTTGCAATTATGAAATGTTAATTTCCATTAGATTTTGTTTTTACCAACAATTACTTTCATCCAAAAAAGCCGACTTCATTCAAAAACCCTAAATTTTCCATATCAAACAAGTAAATTCAAAGCGGGTATAAAATCACATCGCATCCATAATGGCATAGCAAAATTTTCTAGACCATACCTCGGACTGAAGATGCGCCTTTTACGAATTGCATCGTTTTTTGTATTGTTCCTTCCTTTGAATGAAGATACGCCTTTTACGAATATCGTAACAGCAGGACGTGTATAAATAACCAACTGCACCGGATCGTTGATGATCTTGGTGTTTCTTCAGTAATCCCTGATACTAATCTCAGTATTAAAAAGGAGAAGATTACAAGCAATCTGAATTACCAACAAATTAAATCAATGCAATGACGGAATATAAATTAAATTACAGTTCACAATTTCACAAGATAGAGTATACCAGCACAGATACGAATCGGAGCAGAGAGAACTTAACATGCACAAGATGAAAGCATTGGCGAAGAGAGATTTATCGATACGGGGTGTGAGAGAGGGGAAGATAAAGAACAACTAAAGTTATGAGATAAAAATTGTCCTAAGGGGTTTTTATAGAGTCGGGCCAGTCACGTTTTGATCATTTTTTAAGAAAAAAGGCCAAACCTTTACCATTGGTCAGTTCTATGCAATTAAATTGAGATAAATTTTGAATATCGTTCTTCTCACATATTTAGTACATTATCACTTCTAGATTTTTTGTAAAACAGCGTAATTTATCACACTTTTTATCAGCAATATCATAAAACCACTTGTAATATAATATAAACTATTGTTACATAAGAGATTATGGTGTTTTACTCAACTCTATATTTAAGTTAGTTTTACATTTTACATAATAAAAAGAGATAGATAATGCACCAAGTTAAGGAGACAAATAACAATTGTTATTGCATGAAAAGAACTAAGTTATCGGCCTAGCTAAATGTAAGACATTTTTCCGAAACAAAGTTGATCTGATTCTCTATAAAACCCCTTATAGAAGTTACAACTATTTTACTCTCAACATGATTTTTTTATCTTTCTTTTTCTTGCACCTGTTGTCTTGTTAAATCTCTCTTTTATTATTGTGGCATTTGTCTTATGCATGTTAATTTCTCTTTGTTCATATTCATACACTTGTTAGTAAGTTTTATTTTGTGAAAATATTGACTCTACTTCTATTTCTATTGTATATCTCTCGCCAAATAGCCTAGAGTTTGATCATTGCTTTCCCTGTCTGTTATTAAACGAAAATTTACTTTTAGCACAAGATACGGCGGGAGCATGTGCATACGAACTTTTGCAAGAGAGGACACAATAGATATATACTGTAAAGACCATGTAGACAGAATATATAACATAAAAATGCATTTATGAAAAAACATTGTGAATATTATTGGTGTTGTCGAGGGCAGATGGCGGTCCATGGTGGAGAGCCAAAATCCCACCACTGATATGGTGAAAAAACCCACAATATCTACCGATAATCCGACATTTACCATTGCGGCGAGCCCAAAAACCGCCACTTATATCCGCCGTGGACAATATTTGATAACACTAATTATTAGACTATAAGAAATTCATATACAATCAAACTTTGAGTTGATTCAAATTCTAGTACTTGAAATCCAATGAATGAAGATATGGACTATTTGGAAAAAGAACCTACAAAAATCATAGAAGAAGATGGTCTCTTTGGATCTCATTGAATTTCCTTTGGAAAAGGAAATATAAAAATCATGTTGATTCTTATAGAAAAAGACAGAAGTATCTGAGCCTATTCCAATCGGCATAGGTCAATTAAACAATATTCCTGATGGTTAACAAAATATCCGCCATGGCCGCCATTTAACCACGCTAGGGATTTGTAGTGGTTGAATATGCTTCCAAAGGACTCTTACATGAGAGGGCATGTTACAGATCTAATATAAAACCATTTGTGTGTTTTAATTTAATAAATAAGTTTTGGGATAGTTCACCCATGATAATTATCATTTTTCTTGTTCAAATTTTCGAAATCAAGTAAAAATTTCTAACTCAATCCCAATATAAGGAAAGCCAGAAACAAAAATCCCAGTAACTAGCTATCTCTATATCTAGAAGACTAGGTAATGTTTTTGTCATAATGTTCAAAAGGACTTAGATAGAACATTATGGCAAAATATGACCCATGTAGTCGATCCCATTTAGTAGAATAAGGCTTGGTTGCTTTTGGTTGTGGTTGTTCAAGAGGTCGTGCTCGCTCAAGCAAACTCAACATTCAGAATCAAATCAATTAAGAGAAAGCATTAATAAAGACGTTTCTATGATGAGATTCAGAAATAGGAAAATCAAATAGACAGAGACATAAACCTGAAAGTGGTGGCGCTTTGTTGTTTTGGTTCTTCTCCCACATGGTATAAATCCCAAGTGGTGTGGTCTGCTGAAAGGTGCTTCCATTTGACTAATAGCTTGGTGGCTTCCAAATGGCCTCTCTTCACCATTTTCCTGTCCAGGATGTGTTTCAGTTCTGGTGCATTTCTATCTCCATAGGAACTTCTGGGAAGAGGATGAGTAGGGCTGTTGAGATGTTCTGGATATCGAATGAGGTAACTCTAATTGATAAGCAACTTGACTAATGCGATCAAAGACATTAAAAGGTCCATAGAATTTTGGATGAAGTGTATGGAAATGTGTATTGCGCATTGATGACTCACTGTCAGGATGCAACTTGAGATAGACAAAATCACCAATGTTAGAGACACGTACTACAGTGACAATTAGCTTGTTGAGTCATCCTATTTTGAGCTCTCAAGAGATGAAATTTGAGCAGTTTGAGCACTTACTTGCATGCAAATAAGGTTCTATCCAGGGTAGTATCAATTGGTTCACCAGAGAGATAATGCAGGTGAACAGAGGAGCTTGTTTGCACACCACCTCATGCAGAGTGGTTTGTATGGAAGTAAGAAAATTGGTGTTATACCACATAAACCAAGATGAGGGCTTATCAGAGCACATATAACAGAGGTAAATCTCGAGGCACTTGTTAACGACCTCAATTTGTCCATCTGTTTGAGGGTGGTAAGCGGTGGATTTTGTGAGAGTGACACCTTGTAAATTGACAACTCATTCCAAATATTATTGAGAAATACATTTTGTCTCTAGTGATTGCAGAAGGCATCCCGTGTTACTTAAAACACATCGTCAAGAAAAGTGTGGGCTACATCAATGGCGGTACAAGGATAAGATAAAGTGAATAAATGAGCATACTTGCTCAAACGATATAAAACCACTAATATTACATATCTCCCGTGCGAAGTAGGTAATCCCTCAATGAAGTCCATATTAATGACATTCCAAATCTTAGTAAGAGGAAACCTTGATAGGCTGCCAAACCAGCCTTGCGTCTTTGACAGGTATCCCACATGTGAATGTATATTGATGAATATCCTAGCTCTTTCCCTTCCAAAAGAACAAGACATTGTCAAGAAAAGTTTTGGGCTACATCAATGGTGGTATAAGGGTAAAGATAAAGTGGATAAATGAGCATACTTGCTCAAATGATATAAAGCCACTAATATTACATGTCGTCCGTGTGAAGTAGTGACATCTCTTCCCTTCCAAAAGAACAAAGCATTCACTCTAGAAGTAGTGACATCTCTTCCCGAGTGACCCCTATTTCAGATTCATGTAACCATCGCAGAATTGTGGTTTTAAGCATCTTATTCATGCCAATTACCAATTATGCTCATCGTCTGAGTTCATAAAGGTGCCAAGTAAACTTGGGATGAGAATAAGGGTGTAACATTTCAGATCTTCAACAATGCTCTGGAAGTGCAAACCAAAAATATTTAATTTGTTCTGCAGCATTGCGTGAAAGGACATCAGCAGTAATGTTATCAATCTATCCTCTCTTTGTAATGTATTTCAAACTCAAACCCTTAGGACATCCATAGTTGTCAGAAAGGAGTGTTAAGATGTTGTTCCAACAAAAAACTTGATACTTTTATGATCAGTATTCATCACAAAAGAAAAGGTGCAAGAAACAAGTAGGCTCCCATTTTCGTATGACATATTCTACAACCAAGAGTTCTTACTCATAGATAGATAAAACTTGTGGTTTAGGCCCTAAAGAGTGAGTTATATATGCAACTGGATCCTATCTTCTATTAGGACAACCCGTATACATTTACTAGAGATATCCGTCTCCACCGTACAGGGCTTGAAAACATTAGGTAGGTCAAGAACAAGGGTCGTGATAAGGGTCGGTCTTAAGTTTCGAAAGGCAACAATAGATTCCTTGGTCCACACGAAGCCTTCTTTCTTTAGCATTTCATTGAGAGGTTGGGTAATATTATCAAAGTCGCAATAAATCATCGATTATACACAACAAGCCTAAGAAATGCTCTCGATTACTTGATGTTTTGGGATTGAGGCCAATTAACCACCATCCTAAATAGTCAACCTTTGCTAAAGCAAAACAACGGTTATCCTTGTTTGCTCCTTTAAGGTTTAGAAAAATAGTTGTAAATGAAAATGACAATATCATTGAAGAAAATTATCACAAACCTAGAGAGAACAATGTGGTTAACGAGTGCTTGAAAAGTGGCATGTGCATTTGAGCCCAAAAATTAAGGATCACCACCGGTGACCGCCAAAGATGGAATTTTTTCCAATCTGCATCCTTCATCTTCGGGTGGAGTAGGAATTAGGGTGGTGGTGGCGATAGTTGCGACGGAGATTGGGGCGGTTGTTGATGTTGAAGAATGTAAAGTGTATGTGTTTGTTTTCATTTTTATCTTCAAATCAGTGGTTTGTATTCTAATCAAGGTATTTTGATTTTTGATTTTGAAATGAGAATTTAACAACTTGTTTGTCTTTGAAATGTTCTTCTTTCTCCTTATTTTAAGTTATCTTTCAATATTATAAATTGAATAGAGCACAAAAGAATAAAATTAGAATTTAATTGGTATAGATATGTAAAGCAGTTTTATACTGTCACTTAATCCTGATCGTTAAATTTTAATTATAATTTGACTTTGATTTTAATTATTTAAAAAATAATCTTTTTGAGTGGTTGTGATGCACCAATTGTGTAAATAAAATGTACACTGACATTGCATAGCAATTAATCTCATAAAATTATTGTTTTATTATTGAATTTAATTAGAATGCACTTACACCGTAAAAGCAGTTATACACTGTCAGTGAGTCATAACTATTGGATGTTGAACAACTTTGACTTTTATTTTAAAAATAACTTTGCTTAATTCATTTTTTTGTCTCTTAATTTAATTTGTTGTTTCTATTTAGTCTCACAATTCAAAAACATTACAATGTAGTCCTTTTATTTAACCTCTTTTAGAGTATTTGATCATTTCTGTTAAATTTAAATGAAAAACGTTAACAATTGATGATGTGGCATTGTCTTAAACTGATGTGGTATTTGTTCTAATATTTTGTTTTATTTTTCAGTATAACAATAATTGACCAGGCATTGTTATAGTTTTATTTTTCGTTTCTCTTTTCTCATTTCCAACGCAAAAGAAGACTAATTTCACATGTTAATTTAATTATTATTCTCCATAAGTTTTCTAACAATTCATTTTTATTTTTCCCTTTTTGCTTTAACCCACAACAACCTTCAATAATTGATTTTTCACCAATGCATGATACGGATTACAAAATCAGAAATTTCCTTCAACCCATTTAAATTCTCCATCTCAATTTCATGTAGCATCTTTCACATTGCTCGGATTTCAAGGATTTTTCCATGATCGAGATATAGGGTTTTTTAACCATGTTCTTCCCTCATTGTTCCCTTTCATGGTTATTCTATAACAAATCCACGTTTTCGTGTTGGTTTGGTTTTTTCCTTAATGAGTTCCCTCTAAAGCTTCAAAATTTATCGATTTCAGCTTTTGTTCTTAATTTTTTTTGGTAATAAATCGTTTCTCGTCGAACACTTCTCTTCTCCATTTCTCAGTTCAAAATTTATATAAAACTGTAAAAAAAAATTACACTGATAGTGCATAGCAATTAATCTCATAAAATTATTGTTTTATTATTGAATTTAATTGGAATGCACTGACAGTGTAAAAGCAGTTTTACACTGTCAGTGAGTCATAACTATTGGATGTTGAACAACTTTGACTTTTATTTTAAAAATAACTTTGCTTAATTCATCTTTCTGTCTCTTAACTTAATTTGTTGTTTCTATTTAGTCCCACAATTCAAAAACATTAAAATATAGTCCTTTTATTTAACCTCAGTTAGAGTATTTGATCATTTCTGTTAAATTTAAATGAAAAACGTTAACAATGGATGGTGTGGCATTGTCTTAAACAGATGTGGTATTTGTTCTAATATTTTGTTTTATTTTTCAGTATAACAATAATTGACCAGGCATTGTTATAGTTTTATTTTTCGTTTCTCTTTTCTCATTTCCAACGCAAAAGAAGACTAATTTCACATGTTAATTTAATTATTATTCTCCATAAGTTTTCTAACAATTCATTTTCATTTTTCCCTTTTTGCTTTAACCCACAACAACCTTCAATAATTGATTTTTCACCAATGCATGATACGCATTGCAAAATCAGAAATTTCCTTCAACCCATTTAAATTCTCCATCTCAATTTCATGTAGCATCTTTCACATTGCTCGGATTTCAAGGATTTTTCCATGATCGAGATATAGGGGTTTTTAACCCTGTTCTTCCCTCATTATTCCCTTTCATGGTTATTCTATAACAAATCCACGTTTTCGTGTTGGTTTGGTTTTTTGCTTAATGAGTTTCCTCTAAAGCTTCAAAATTTATCGGTTTCAACTTTTGTTCTTAATTTTTTTTTGGTAATAAATCGTTTCTCGTCGAACACTTCTCTTCTCCATTTCTCAGTTCAAAATTTATATAAAACTGTAAAAAAAATTACACTGACAGTGCATAGCAATTAATCTCATAAAATTATTGTTTTATTATTGAATTTAATTGGAATGCACTGACAGTGTAAAAGCAGTTTTACACTGTCAGTGAGTCATAGCTATTGGATGTTGGAACAACTTTGACTTTTATTTTAAAAACAACTTTGCTTAATTCATATTCTTGTCACTTAACTTAATTTGTTGTTTCTATTTAGTCCCACAATTCAAAAAGTTACAATGTAGTCCTTTTATTTAACCTCCGTTAGAGTATTTGATCATTTATGTTAAATTTAAATGAAAAATGTTAACAATGGGTGATGTGGCATTGTCTTAAACTGATGTGGCATTTGTTCTAATATTTTGTTTTATTTTTTAGTATAGTAATAATTGACCTGACATTGTTATAGTTTTATTTTTCGTTTCTCTTTTCTCTTTTCTCATTTCCAACGCAAAAAATGACTAATTTCACATGTTAATTTAATTATTATTCTCCATAAGTTTTCTAACAATTCATTTTCATTTTTTCCTTTTTGCTTTAACCCACAACTACCTTCAATAATTGATTTTTCACCAATGCATGATACAAATTGCAAAATCAGAAATTTCCTTAAACCCATTTAAATTCTCCATCTCAATTTCATGTAGTATCTTTCACATTGTTCGGATTTCAAGGATTTTTCCATGACCGAGATCTAGGGTTTCTTAACCCTGTTTTTCCCTCATTGTTCCCTTTCATGGTTATTCTACAACAAATCCACGTTTTTCGTGTTGGTTTGGTTTTTTCCTTAATGGGTTCCCTTTAAACTAAAGCTTCAAAATTTATCGATTTCAGCTTTTGTTCTTTCTTTTTTTTGGTAATAAATCGTTTCTCGTCGAACACTTCTCTTTTCCATTTCTCAACTCAAAATTCATACAAAACTGTAAAAAAAAACTGAAAATCACATTTCAACTCAATGTCATGTTTGCTAATATGTTAGAGCTTAATTGTAACAACCGAAGATGGTATTCAAAGGGAGGTTCTTCTCTTCCAAAAAATCTTATACTTCTAGTCCAAATGCTTATGACTTTTTTAGGATTTTTTTTTTTAATTTTAGTTTCTAAAATTTTAGGATTTTTTTTGTTAAAAAGTTATTTCATAGTTTATGAATTTTCTGGATTTTAGGTTTTATAATATTGTGAAGTAGAGAGATCCCAACTTTGATTTTAGATTTTATAATTTTAGGATTTTAGATTTTAGGTTTTATAATTTTCTAAATTTATTAAGCATGTTACCTTGATATTTCAGGTTCAGGATTCATTACAGCGGACTTTAAAGGACTCTAACTCCCAAGTCTTTTGAAATCCAGATTTGCATTGGAGGATGATTGATGAAGGTGAATATTGGATGAAGGGATTGAAGATTTATGGTGATAGTAGGGATCCTTGTTTGCAGATCTTCATAGGATTATTTGCAGAAGCTTATAGAGATTCATATAGTGGAAGAATAAATATTTTCTCTCCAAATTTTTGTAAACTAATTAATTTGATTTTTAATTTAATGTATGTAAATTAATTTGTAAATTATATAAATTTGATTTATGTCAATTATATAAATTATGTATATTGTTCTGGATTGGACCAACGACTAAGTATGGCGCAACCCTTCTCGGCCCAGAAATGGCCCAATAACTCATCATCCAGGGGATCCACCTCCATGGTGCTCGATCTCTCCTCCTCGTTTATGGACCTTGCTCGACTAGGACAGGGACCACCCAGGATCGACTAGGACAAACCTCGCTTGAGGCTCTGTGCCCGACGCAGATGTCTCCCGAGCAGGATGTTCGTCCTCGCTCCCTTCCTGGCAGTTACCTATTTTTGGGGGATTCGCGATCCAGACCCAAAAATAGGGACTGTTGGCCACGCGTTGGGGCATTCGCGATCAGAGTACCTTGCAGGTACACCCCCCCTCGTTCTCTTGATCGCACGAGCAGACTCGAAGATTCGCGTCAGCAGCCATTGAAGTTCTGATCACTAGGTAAGATCAGTGGCGTCGTCTGTGGGAACGTCGTCTCCCCGTCTTTTAATCCTCTGTTCGTGAAGACAAAACATCATTCACGATTTCACTCTCGATGTCCTTTCCAACGTCCCCGTTAAGCAAAGAGACAATAACTTGAACAACCCTCCCCTCAGGGAGCCAAATCGTTCTTAGGACGGATGAACATCATCTCTGTCCCCTGAACCATCCCATCAGCCTGTCATCACGCACGTTAATATCCCGTTGATCCATGTTCCAGAAGGGACAAATCAAACGCTAGCAGCACTAGTCGAAGCGACCAACACCATAAGCATCATACTACTTCGCCAGAGCGAAAGATTAGACGTCCTTGAAAAATCAAGAAGTTCCAGGTCGCCTACCCCTACAAGGAGGCATCAGCGGTCCTGCAGCAGATCGCCCAGGCAGAGGAAGGATCAGCAATTAGAAGCTTCTGGTTCTATCAAGAAGAGGATCCGTTCATCTCCCAAACGCAACAAGTCCCCTCGGACGAAGAAGACACAGAAGAACCTCCAGCCCGGGCACGACCATCCCCCGAGGATAACAGAATCGATCAAGATCCCCTCCCCACAGGCATCGCGATGATCGCTCTCGTTCAATCACCCTATTTTCTAGTGACGAGGACGAACCTCACAGCCCCCTCTCTGAGGAAATAATGTCCACAAGGCTCCCAAATTAGACTACTCCGGGTATAATAAAATACCCATGGTCGTGACCGATAAAAAGTACACCGCATTCATGACCGAATCGGGCAACTATTACTACAACGTAATATCGTTCGGCCTGAAAAACGCGGACGCTACTTATCAACGCATGATGAACAAGGTTTTTCGAGCAGAAATCAGAGACATGCTCGAAGTTTATATGGAAGACATGATCATTAAATCCCACGAGGAAACCGGTCATGCATGTCACCTAAAAAGAATCTTCGACCAGGCGCGCAAATGCAAGATGTGATTAAACCTGCATAAATGCACGTTCGGAGTCCGCACGGGCAAATTCCTAGGGTTCTATCTAACCGAACGAGGGATAGAGGCTAACCCCGACAAATGTCGAGCATTTGCCGAAATGCCCCCACCGACATCCAAAAAATCCATTCAGTATTTGAACGGGGTGCTCGCATCGCTATCACGCTTCGTGGAAAAGTCGACCTAACACGCCTTCCCCTTCTACAAGCTCCTCTCTAAGGAGGCAGCTTTTGAATGGACCGAGGATTGCGAGCAGACCCTAAAACACCTCAAGAAAACCCTATCGGAACCCCAGTTCTGTCCCAACCCGGGGTAGGGGAAACTCTATTTCTCTACCTCGCGGTCACAAACAAGGCCATAAGCGCCACACTCGTAAGAGAGACGTCTGAAGGCCAAAAACCAATTTACTTCACGAGCAAAGCCCTACAGGGGCCGGAGCTCAGGTATCAGCAAATTGAGAAAGTATCCCTCGCACTCTTCCATGCAGCAAAGCGACTTAGGCATTATTTCCTCGCACATACGATCATCGTACGAACAAACCAGCCCATTAAACAGCTCCTCGAACGATCAGATATGTCCGAGAGAATGTTGAAATGGTCGCTCGAACTATCAGAGTTAGACATTCGGTACGAAAGTATTGTCGCCATCAAGGTGCAGGCCCTCGCCGATTTCGTGGCCGAAATGGTCACCCCAGATAACCCGACCTGCCTGTCCAGAAAATGGACCATTTTTGTGGATAGAGCATCGAGCTCAACGGATAGCGGGGCGGGGGTCATCTTGGAAAACGAGGAAGGTATTATAATCGAAGTATCCCTCTCAGTATCATTCCCAACGTCTAACAACCAAGCGGAATATGAGGCATTCCTCGCAGGTTTGAGGCTGGCCGACGACCTAGGGGCAAAGGAGGACACCATCTGCACAGATTCCCAACTCATGGCCATGCAAGTAAAAGGAGAATACCAAGTCAAAAGTGACAACTTATCAGAATATTTAACCCATGTCAAGGAAAAGATCGCGAAATTCACTTATGTGGAAGTAAGGCATGTCCCCCGCGAAAACAATACTCGAGCAGACATCCTCTTGAAACTCGTGAGCACGAAGAAGAAAGGAGGAAATAAATTGGTCATTCAAGAAATACTTCCAAGACCTAGTATCGAAAGATCGAAGACGATGTTAGACATCAACGCCATCGGTGACGCTAACTGTTGGATGACGTCTGTGTACAAATTCCTAACCAACGACGAACTACCTGAAGACCCAAAGGAGGATTGCATTATCAAACGATGATCGTGCTCATACGTCCTAGTCGAAGGAAAACTCTACCGATGAGGGTTCTCCATACCTCTCATAATAAGATGTGTCGAGGAAGAATTAGTCCCACACATCCTACGCGATATCCACGAAGGAATCAATGATCAGCACTTGGGCAGACGATCCTTCGCAAGGAAAGCCCTTCGGGCAGGATACTACTAGCCCACGATGCAAAACGATGCAAAAGAGCATGTGAAAAAATGTGACAAATTCCAACGACATGGGGACATGAACCTCGCCTCTCCAAACGAGTTGAAAATGATGTCTTCCCCATGGCCATTTGCATGGTGGGGCCTGGACATCCTCTGTCCTTTCGTCATCGATTCCAACCAAAACAAGTACCTAATCATCGGCGTCGACTACTTCACGAAGTGGATCGAAGCCAAACCCCTAGCCAAGATCACGACCCTTAACATACTACGTTTCTTCAAACGAAACATCCTCGCTCGGTTGGGGATACCTCAAGTGATCGTTACCGACAACGACACTCAGTTCACGAACAAGAATTTCCAAGAGTTCGCCGCCAGCGTCAGAACCAAGCAACATTTCCCATCTGTGGAACACCCGCAAACCAACAGGCAAGCCGAGGAACAAACAAGGTCATCCTTTGAGGCCTCAAGCGAAGGTTGGACGAGATCAAGAGGCGGTGGGTCGAAAAGTTACACAGTCTCCTATGGGCTTATCGGACCACTCCTCACTTGGCTACTGAGGAAACCCACTTTCGACTTGCGTACAGTACAAAAGTCGTTATTCCTGTAGAAATCCACATCCAGTCCAAACAGACAGAAGCTCCTATGGACGAGGATACCAATGCAAAAATACTACGCGAGGAGCTCGATCTAGTCGAGGAAGTTAGGTCAGGGGCAGCCCTACGCGAGGCGTCCCTCAAATAGAGGATTGCTTCAAGGCATGAAGCTAAGGTCATCAAACAAGCTTTCCCGATCGGCGGCCTCGTCCTCAGAAGGAATCACAAAGATTCCAAAGAAGGAAAAGTGGATACTAAATGGGAAGGACCCTACCGAGTCCAAGCTAAAACGGACAACAAAGCATATTACTTAGAAAATTTACAAGGGGAAAAATTTGCTCGTCCTTGGAACACCGAGAAACTTAAACAATACTACAGTTAAGGAGCCAGTCGGCACCAACACCGACCTAAAATGCATACCTAGATATAAGTATTGCATACCATACATTCAATTCGGTGAGACCCTCCTCGTGAACGAGGATGGTCATCCCCACACAATTGGATCCTCAAACGAGTCTATCATCGTCTAAGTACCACGACCAGGCAGAACACCCAACTCGCGATGGTACATTCACGCCACGAAGCACAGATCATCAACATGTTTTGTGCATCATTCCCCGGCCAACCTACGGATGGCATTCTGCCCAGTACCCCAAACAGACAGATATTAAAACTGAGCATTACCTTCCCAAAACATAAACACTTAGTGAAAATAACAAGTAAAATATGTCCTCCGACAGACGCATTATTACGAACAAATAAAATATAGGAACCGACCACCAAGGTCGTAAACATGAAACATTAAAATGCGGCCACAAGGACCGAATTGTTCTTAGATTACATAAAAGGGGGAGCATACTCCCCCGTCAAAAGATAAAGGCCATGGCGCGCAGGCCAACCAACAAAAACATACAAAGAAAAATCACAAGACTCAAGCTTCCTCGTCAGCTCCTAAATGGGCCCCAACGGTGTTCCCAAGGTCTTCGTCTATGGGGTTGGCCTGCTCGGGTTCCTTGAGGAAGTCGGGGATGTGGATAACGTCGTCTTCAGCTTTGTACATAAAACTGGTGCCTTCCTCATTGAACGTCAAGCCAGGTTTAAGTATTTTCAGTTGCTTGATCGCGTTCTTGAAAGCAACACCAACCATTTCTTCAAGGTCGGCGTATCCTTCCTCGATCTTGGCCACCAATTATGCTCGGGTCTTCAGAGACCTTATCTCTTCGGATTCATCCTCGATTGGGGCCAGGTCAGCCTTTAAACGAGCAACCTATTCCTCAGAAGCCTTTTTGGCAGAAGTTGTCGACTCCTCCAGTTCCTTAACCTGCTTAGAAGCCTTAGTCAGAGACTTCTCCCGCTCCCCAGACAACTCTTCAGAAGCAGCTAGCTAAGCCTTCAGCCGGTTGATCTCCTCCTCCTGGGTAGCAGTCCCCTCGATAAACATATAGGCCATCTCTAAGACTCGAATGACAGAACTAGCGTCCCGAGCCAACCAATCCCGTTTGTCTGGTCGCCTAGTCTTCTCCAGGTGGAGGATGTCTGCTCATTGGACCAGGAGGGAGTTCTCCTCAAAGAAGTTAGGCTTGAAGAAGCATGGAGGAAGCTCGAAGGAGTGTTTCGGAGAGGCATTATCCAGGTTGACAATGTTGTCGAGTATGGGTCTTTTCCCCACTCTAGAGGTTCCCCGGGAGAACCATGACTGGCTGGCAAAGAGGTGCCCGAACCCATGACCACCTTGTCACTCAAACGAGTTTGCATCAATTTTTTAGGTGCCTGCTTCCTGTTGAAATTGGCCATCATTTTGTCTTGACGGTTCACCATTGAATCTGAAAGGACACAAACAAAACGGTAAGAGATAAACAAATAATAAACGAGCATAAGAAATTATAAACAATAAATCTACAAAGGTACTCTTGGACGTCCCCGTCCATCACATAAGCCAGGAGCTTGGACACTTCAATAAACCGAGGGGTCACCTTGGCACCCCAATCTTTGTCCAGGATATCGTGGTCGTGTTTTTCCACGTGCACCTTCATCGTTATTTTGGAGACATAACTCGTCAAGGCCTCATAGCTAGCCTGATCGCTATCGTCCAGAGCATAGTTGATCTCCAAATATTCGTCAGTTCCTCGAGCAAAATGGTCTTGATACCAAGAAAAAAGAAACTTCAGCAGCAGTCGGGGAACCTCCTTCCCATCCTCGTCCAATACAACATTGCCTTGCTAATCAACGTCCACCTCCCAGAACTTGCAGGAATTCAAATCCCGGTCAGAGATCGGTTCGATCAGATAGTAGCGGTCTTTGAAATCCTAGATCGACTCTGAAAACGCCCTGACGATCTTCCTCTTCTATTTCAAAGAAACCCAGCTAAACTTCCCATTCATGACCTGCCGTTGCAGGTGGAAGACATGGAAGAACAAAGGGAGCGTCGCCCCTATCTGTAAGTAACTACAAGTCTTCTCGAATGTCTGAATGAAGGCAAATGAGTTAGGATGGATCTGCGAGGGTGTGAGCTCCAGGTGAACAAAGATACTCTGCTGGAAGTCCGTGAAAGGAAGCCTGAATTTCATATCTTTAAAAATAATTTTGTACAAGGGAAACATGTCTGTGCCATAGTCCATGCAAATCCGGTCATCAGAGGTCGAGTACCTCATCATCCAGTCCACAGAATTTTCGACCACAGGATGAGGTCCTACCACTTCCTAAGCATACTGCGAGATTATATTCAGCGGCTCGACAACAACCCATTCACTTACATGGATGTCCTCCTTCATCCCCTCGTCCTTCTCCTCAGACTCAGCCGAGTTGTCTTTAGATGAGGTGGTCTCTTCAGAATCCGCAGAAGATTCTGAACTCCTCCCAGAAGGCGACCTTTGCTCGGTCTCCACGGGATAAGACACAGACTCTTTAGACAGATCCTCGATCTCCATGTTTATGCGGGTTTTTTTGGACATGGTTGCACCTGAAAAGTAGTGAAAGCAAAAATTAATTTGATGACAAAATAAAATTCACCCTTCCACCGTTTAACAAGTGAAAGGGCACGCTAGGGGGCGAGGACGTTGTCCTCGGCCAATGCCCTTAATCGTAATGAATAACCATGATCAGGTAATATCAGGGGTAAACGAATTCAAGTCGTCACGAGGATCTCAAGGGACGAGCATGATTCTACCCAGAACCCCGGTTGAAGTTCAACCGAAGAAGACAAACAAAGCCTTCGTGAACAACGCAAACTAACCCTAAACGCCATATCAGTAACTGTTCTACCATCGGCCGCTGCCTACAGAGGCGATGAACACTGTGTCAGGACCCTACATTCTCACCTAAATCATCATTATCATACTAAATGCTACCCTAACCGCATGCTACTACTTCATTTATCGAAAATCAGAAGCTAAATCAAGCTAAAAAAGCATCGGAACTTACAAGTTGTGAGTTTTCCACGGTGGTCGGTGATCGTGCTCGGGAATTGCGGTGGAAAACGACTGTTTACGGCGGAAGCAAGATGCGCGTTTGAATGATCAGGAAATTGTAAAGCGAAAAGTGTGGAAATGAGGCTAGATGCTCTATTTATAAACCCTTCCAACATGTGCACGAGCACGTGCGATATGCAAACCTATGAATGACACACTCATTGCCTAGGGACGGCCGTAGGCTAGCCATCATTACGCATTAAATGCACACAAATTCCAAGACACACGCGTGTCACTCCAGTCCCTCCAAACGTTTGGGATCCTCGCCTACAACGACCAGGATACCACGACCGATTCCATCAGCGACCATGATTATGAAATGCATCGAGGATCTTCCCATCATGATGATGGTAAGGCACCCTTAAGTCACCACTTCTCCGACCAAAAGCAACGACTTGGGGGGCTTCTGTTATGGACTGGACCAACGACTAAGTATGACCCAACCATTTTCGGCCGAGAAACGCCCCAATAACTCATCATCCAGGGGACCCACCTCCATGGTGCCCGGTCTCTCCTCCTCGTTTATGGACCCTGCTCGGCTAGGACAGGGACCACCAAGGATCGACCAGGACAGACCTTGCTCAGGGCTATGTGCCCGACGCAAATGTCTCCCGAGAAAGATGCTCGTCCTCGCTCCCTTCTTGGTAGTTACCTATTTTGGGGGGAACCGTGATCCAGGCCCAAAAATAGGGATCGTTGGCCATGCGCTAGGGGGCTCTCTCTATATAAACCCTCCCACTTGTGAGGGTCAGGTATTGAATATTCTCTCCTCAAACATTTTACTCCCACTTGCTTCATTTGGAAGGTATAAGCTAAAACATTATAGGTCCTTTTGAAAGTCAACAAAAAGTCAACTTTTTTCAAAGCTCATAATTTGAAAATGGTACAAGATATGGACATGGGACCAAAAAGGTTGGTTAGAGGACACTCTAAGATTTCTAAAAAGTCTTAGAACACCTTCATGGCATTAAAATTGAGGAAGTTATACATTGTCAAAGTTGGGAAATTTTCAAGGGGTGTATGAAGCAAAAAAGTCCATAACTTCATTTTTTTTCAAATGGGCCCATAAAATTGCAACCCAAACTTGAAGGTGAAGTCATGCACGATCCGATGACCAATTATTCTGATTTTTATAATTTATTTTATATTATTTTGGATTTTAATTATTAAAATTCAATTTTAATAGAAATAAAATATGAAAATCAAATATTTGATCTCATAACTTATTTTGGGATCAAATATATGATATTTAAGGTGATTGCAATCATCTAAATTCGTACAAGATCATTATGGTATGAGAATATTTGATTTTTGGACAAAAGCCCATAATTTGACCTAATTCTCTTCATTATATATACACAAGCATAATACAATTGAAGGGGACGATTTTGCAGGCCAAAACACAATGTTCATACTTCAAATTTTGTAAAAAAAAACTCATACGGTTTTGAAGATTGAGGGATTTTAAGGACCTAACAAAGGCTGCAATCCATTCTGGGATGTTCATTGAACGAATCCTAACCATTAACATCATCCCATTTGCTTTCATATGCATAAACCGAATCTCAATAATCTTGTTTTTTTAATTTTTTGATTCTGTTTATTTATGCATTGTTAATGAATTTTAACCTTATTTTGTTGTTTGTGATGATTCATAGATCGTTTCTGGACAAGTTTATTGAAGCTCCATGGCCAAATGCATAAACTGCCATGTTTAGGGTTCTTGAAATCGTGAATTGGGGACTCAATAAAAAAGGCTATTTCAGACCAAATTAATGATATATTTGGACTTAATGGACTAACCTTGATCGATCTGGGTCATTAGGATTTGTTTATTGCTTGTATTCTTGATGTTCAACCTTGCATGACTTATAGTGACGAAGAAGATTCGTCGCTATAGCCTTTTGTGACGGACGAAGTGTCACTAAAAGCTAAACGGACGACTGGAGGTTGAAGGTGGTGTTTAGCACGTTCAGAATTTTAAATAATTGGTATCGTTCATATTATTTTTGTTTCACATGATTAACATGCATGTGGCATAGCTCGGCTGGTTGAGTGCTAATTCCTTGGACATTCAGGGCCTGGGTTCGATTCCCAAGTCCCTTTGTTTTGTGTGTTTGTTTCCTTTTCTTATTTTCTTTGGTTTATTATTTATTTAATTAATTTCTTAAATAACAAGTAATTAAAATCAATTAACAATTAACTACTAGATTAATTCTCTATAAATATTTTCTTTAAAAAATAACTTCACTAATTTTTCTTTTTTTTTAATATGTAAGTTATTTGATTTTTTAATTGATAAATGATAATAATAATAATAATAGTTTTCTCATGTAAATTAATTAGGTTAAGAGTTTTCAAAATAAACCCTAATTTTCTTAAAAATCCTGATTTTTTCTTAAAAAAACCCTAGTTTTCTAAATGAACCCTGATTTTCTAAAAAAATGATTAATTATTTTTCTTGAGTTTGGTTTATTTAGTTATTTTCTTATAGAATTGATGATTTATATTTTCGTTTTTATTTTCGATTATGTAATAGTTCCTTCTATGTAATAGTTCATTAGGTTTAATTTTCCACATTTTTATTTTCTGCAATCCCCCTTAAAAGGACTAATGTACCCCTTTCCCTAATGTAATAACGTAGGATCTTTACTTCCGCTTTTAAATTTCTGCAAGCTAAATGCGTGGTTAGTAACTTAGGGAGTGTAAAGACTGTATGCTTAATAAATTGGACCTAGCCCACTGTCGCTCCCGGGATTTTCATCCTAGTACAAACGCGAAAGTGGCGCGGAAAAGGTAGAGTCGCCAGCCAGGCATTTTTATCCCGAAGGAACGGGAAAGATAATGCTGCACAAACCTGAGGAAGAAGGAAAGAACGAGGTCCTGCGAACCAAAGATCTGGGTTCGGGATTCTGTTACGACCTGGGAAGGTATTAGCACCCCAGATCGTCCGCCGTACCCGACGGGATCCACGCTTGCTTGTTTGCTTCAAATGGTGAGAAAATAAGAATGTTGCTGAATAAGGGAACTGAAAAAGAAGAGGAACAGAATGGGGGAAATGTAGGGAAAATAAAGAATGTGCTCGAACGGGCCCTACCCCGCTGCCTACGTACCTCATCGGGATAATGAGGATCAGAGTCGACGTAGTTCGCCTAACTAAGGCGAGAACTATTTTGTATTTTTTAAGATGACATTGCCATAGCTCTAGCTAAGATGTTATCGGCTCTGACTCGAGGGTGTTTACCGTATTGCTGTTTGAACTGTCGAGGCAAGTCGCATTCGTCCGCAAAGATTAGGAGATGAGAAGAGAAGACGTGATGTCTTTGTTGATTGTCTTTTAGAAGAAGTGTTTTGGAGTTTATTGTTTGTGAAAATAGTCTCATGATTAGACTTGTACATCATGCTAGACAAGCCCATACTATTCCAAGATGGAATGAATATGAGTGCCCCATGGAATAAGGCTATGTGATCAGTCACCATTTATGCTAGACATTCCACTATTTAACCGTAAATAAATCAGGTAAACTGTGTAAACTGAAGCATTTTTCGTTAGAAATAAGCTCAATTCCATGATAGTAAGTGTGTTGTTACTGATGAGTTTCTTGAGGATATTTTACACTTTTTGGTATGTCAGCAGGTAAAAAGCTAGTTTGGAAGCTCAGGGGATCAAACGTCAGATGAGAAATCGAGCCCGAGCAAGAAAACGGAAGAAAAAGTCAATTTTTGGAGAACCTGCTGTCCATACGCGTATGACCTTACTTGATACGCGTATGGACCTTCCAGTACGCGTACCATACGCAAATGACCAGAGGGAAGGAAAATTCAGCCAAAATACAAGCTTCTGGTGATACGCGTAACAACTTGGTGATACGCGTAACAATTTGGGCAATACGCGTAACAGGCTGGCCAATACGCGTACCAGATGCTGTGTTACGTCCAATACGCGTTTCCTACTAGGCAGTACGCGTATGGGACAGCGCAGTACGCGTATGGAGCACAAATTCAGGAAAAATCCAACTGAATAGCTATTAAAAGGCCAGACCACAATTTTCCGGGGGTTGGACATTTTTGAGAGAAAATATACGCGTTTTGAGAGCTGGAGACTCAAGGAAGATCACGGGATTCATATGTTCAAGAGTTTTCCAACTATTGAAGATTGACTCCTCACGAAATTCTGTAATGACAACAATATTAATCTTTGTTTTTACTTTTATTATGAGTAGCTAAACCCCCATTGCTAGGGGGTGACCCTGATTCTGAATGTGACAGTATTGATGTTTATGAAAGTATTGCTTATTTCTTCTTTTCCATTAATTTGTTCTTATCGCCGTTCTTTATGCGTTATTTGTCGGACCAACGAATGATGATTCTTATGAATAGTGTAAGCGGGACAGCAATTATTCATTGACCTGGATAAGAACTTTGGATAGTAAAAATAACCTAGGACTAGGGATTTTCTATCTGACCGGTAATTCTTGATATGTGAATGCTTGAGTATGAACTTAATTGTCTATGGACATAGTAATTAGGTTACATAATCAAAGGTCTATTACTAAGGACTTAAGAATAGATACCCTTGAGGACCGGAATTAATTTGACAGGAATAGCTCTACGTCGTCATAAATTATATCTGTTACAAGAAGTTTCATTCACCGAACCCTAACAATCTTCTCTCATTTGTATCTCGTTCAACCTGTTTACTTGTTTTATTTATTCGCAATTGGTAGTATAATTACACCACAACGCAAAAACCAAAGGCTTTTGTCTAATTGAAACAATCTATAAACTCTGTATCGTCAAGCAGTCCTTGAGATCGACAAACGGGGAATTTCCCTTTTATTACTACAGTGAGAAAAATAGTACACTTGCTATTTTCACATCAAGTTTTTGGCGCCGTTGCCGGGGACTGCCAAAGATAGTAGAGTTTATTAATTTATTTTCAATTAGAATTTTGTTGCTCTGCATCCAAAATTTTATTTATTGTTAATTTTATTTTTATTATTATAATAACTAACTTCTTCTAATCAGTGTATGCGAGGTAAGGCCTCAGCTCATTTTCATTTTGACGCAGAACCAGAGAGAACACTGCGCAAAAAGCTCAGAGAACCAAGAAGAAAGAAACTAGCCAATTCTGACACCGAAGAACCGGCCACACCTGTCACTCCAGTTTCTGTTCACTCCGAAAACATGGCTGCAGACCCACCTCCAGCAGAGAGACTTTTAGGTGATTATGGCAGACAGAATAACCCAGCAGTGCGGTTGACCATTGTTAACCAACCTGTTAATGTTGCTCACTTCCAGTTACATCCCTCAACCATCCGCCAGTTAGAAAGTAAACCTTTTGCAGGAAAAATCAATGAGGATGCAAACAAGCATCTGCAGAGGTTTCTGACTATGACCACATCATTAAAAATTGATGGGCATTCTAAAGAGGCAAAAAGATTGGTCATGTTCCCATTCACCTTATCTGAGGACGCTGAGGAATGGTTCTATTCCCTACCCGCAGGAAGCATTACTACTTGGCAACAAATGGAAACAACATTCTTGAACGAGTATTTTCCTGCTTTTGTGTATATCCGTAAGAGGTATGACATTGTGAATTTTAAACAGAAAGACGGAGAGACACTTGGAGATGCATACAAAAGATTCAAGAGATGTTTAGTTGCATGTCCTACACATAATTTGGATGAAACTGAACAAATGCAGAATTTTGTAAACGGGCTGAAAATGAAAACTAAGCAACTCATTGATACAGCTGCTGGTGGCTCATCTAATTTTTCAACAGCAACCGGTATCAAAAAGATCATCGAAGCTATTGCAGCAAATGAGCATTTGGAATTATATGACCGCACTGTGAATCAGCCGGAAGGAAAAATTGACTTGAAATTAGCAAATCAGGTAGTGAAAATGGAAGACCAAATTGCAGCTGAGGTTGAAAGAAGATTGAAAGCTATGAATATAGGGACCCAGACTGTTGCTCAAGTGCAACCGGTTCCGACCATGATTTGTGAGATTTGTAGTGGACCACATTTTACCATGCATTGTGTTGCAACCGCAGAACAAGTGCAAGCTATAAATTACCTGAGACAGAATAATCCCTACTCAAATACTTATAATCCGGGGTGGAAAAATCATCCTAATTTCTCTTGGATAGATCAGCAAGGTAATATTCAAGGACCTCCACAACAACAACCACTGTACCAACAGCAACCTTATCAGCAACAGGTACCGAAGAAAGCGGATTGGGAGATTTCTATAGAGAAGATGGCAACTCATAATATGCAATTTCAGGAGGAAACCAGAAATAATCAGAAAAGCACCAATGCATCAATTAAAAATCTGGAGATTCAATTGGGTCAGATAGCACAACAGATAACAAATTCCCAAATACCAGGCGCATTACCTAGTGCAACAGTGACAAATCCAAGGGAGCACAATAATGTGAGTGCGGTAACAACAAGAAGCGGAAAATCTGTTGAAGATCTTAAGAAGAAGGATGAAGAAGAAGATACATTGTGTGAAGTGGACCTGGAAATCTTAGAGAATAAGACACCACCTGAGGAAGAAAGTGTGAAAATGCCGGTGGTACAAGAAAAGCTACCTGAACCAAAACCCATCATTAAGCTTCCTTTCCCACAAAGAAACAAAAAGAAGAAGCAAGATGAGAAAAATTTTCAGAAATTCATGGAATTGTTCAAAAAATTAGAAATCAATATTCCATTCTCTGAGGCACTCGAGCAGATGCCTATCTATGCGAAGTTCATGAAAGACATCATCTCCAAGAAGCGCACCACTGACGCTGACCCTGTTATATTAACTGAAACTTGTAGTGCTATTTTGCAGGGTATGAAGATTCCAGTAAATAAGCCAGATAGAGGGTCTGTGACCATCCCGTGTACCATTGGAGATAGGTCTTTTAAAAGGGCGCTGATTGATTTGGGTGCTAGTGTTAGCCTTATGCCTTTGTCTATTTACAGGAAGCTGGGAATTGGCAATGTTCAGGATACCAGAATGACACTTCAGTTTGCTGACCACTCTGTGAAGAGACCTTTTGGGGTGGTTGAGGATGTTCTGGTCAAAGTTGATAAATTTGTTTTTCCTGTTGATTTTGTAATTTTGGAAATGCCAGAAGATGAAGAGATACCTCTGATTCTGGGAAGACCGTTCTTAGAAACAGGTAGATGCATGATAGACATTGAGGGAGGTACCTTGACCCTAAAGGTATATGATGAAGAGCTCAGAATTGATGTCTGGGATACTATGAAACATAAAGAGGAAATGTGTACAAACCACTTTGTTGATGTAATTGATCAAATAGTGACTAGCACAATGCAAAGAAAGTTTCCTGAATCACCATTGGAAAGAGTTCTGAGTCTGTCAGTTAGAGAGATTGAAGAGAATGATGATGAAAAAGAAAAAGAAGTGCTTGCCATGCTGGATACACAACCTCTTTGGATGAAATCCAAACCACGTCGGTGGGAGGACCTGAGATCTTCACCAGAATTAGAAAATGAAAAGGTACTAAAGAAGCATAAGAGTGCTATTGGGTGGACTATTGAGGATTTAAAAGGTATTAGCCCCACAGTATGCATGCATAAGATACTGATGGAGGATAATCAGAAACCGGTAGTGCAACCACAGAGGAGGTTAAACCCATACAATCCCGGTGAAGGGGGGCCAATTGAATCCGTTAAATTCCTCTGAGTATGAGGTGTCCCGTCGAGCCATGCGACGTTAAACGAAGCGCTGCTTGGGAGGCAACCCAAGGGAGGTTTGATTCTTTCTTTCGTTTGATTGTTGTTTCTGTACTTTTGGTTTTATTTGTTTAATTTTTGTTTTTTTTTTAGTTATGCAGTTTAATTTCTGTTGCTTTGATGTAACCACCTATTATGGGTTGGCGAATTCTAATGAATGTGATTTGGTTTATCTCAATTTTCCTGTTTATTTCCTTAGATACGTGACTATGTCTGGCTATTGGTTTCGCGATCACTTACACCAACTACTTGGGCATCCTCCCTTTCAGTCCCCTGACGTTAGATACTGTTGTTTATGATTGGACGCACTGGTTAAGATTAACATCAGAACCACGAGCATGAGCTTTGAACTCAGAGGTATGATAGAACAAGTCAGCTTAACCCGTCCTGGTGAGTTCATAAAAAGCCAAACACTTATTATCATATGAGCGATATCAGGTATGTCTTTATCAATCTTGGTTTGCGTACGTTCTTTTGTTATTATTAGCTGTACGAATACACACACTGAGGCATGTTTTTGTTATCACCTAGAGCCTTTCTAGCCATCCCATTATTATCATTATTATCCATTGTTTTACCCCGTTGAGCCTTTAATCATTTATTGTTGATATACCCGTTTTTTTTTTCTAAACCCATGACCCTGGACCTATCTTACCATGTTCAGAGTATGTGAGAAGTGATTTCATATCTACGTTTCTATCTAAGTTTGGGGTTGCTGTTGGTATAGCAACCTTTAAGTTTGGGGTAGCTTTGCAGTCAATGAATAGTAAGTGAATGTCGTATAAAAAAAAAAAAAAGTAATAATAACCAAAAGAAAGAAAGAGAAAAGCGAAGAACAGCTTTTGAAAGATGCTACATTCACTAGAAATAAAAGGAAAAGAGGATTGCATAACCCTACAGGAATAATAACAAAGAAACGTAGTAAGAGAATGATTTCATGTACTCTGAACCAAAAAAAAAAAAATAAATAAATAAATATAATAAACATAAACCTTAGGTTCCACCTTCATAGCCTACCTAAACCCAAGCCCAGTTACAACCCTAAAAGACCTCAAAAAGTGTGTGTGATTGTACATGTTGATAGGATGAGAGAATTTATTCAAACTGTTGATTTGATATTGCATATTGTGATTTGAGAGTGATAAAACTTTAACCCAGAGAGACTTGGTGAGAGTGTGATATAAGCTGACAGGTGAAGTCATATATCTGAGGGAAAGAGTTTCTAGCTCGTTGGCTATGTGGAAGAATCAGAAAACCTGAAAAACATCAAGAGGTCCAGTGCGAAAGATTTCAGCAGTATTGTGGTAAGAACTGTTTTACAGTAAGTTTGGGGTGACATGATTTTTGAAGGTAATAAGATGTTACTTGAGGACAAGCAACAAGCTAAGTTTGGGGTTGTGATCAGTCACCATTTATGCTAGACATTCCACTATTTAACCGTAAATAAATCAGGTAAACTGTGTAAACTGAAGCATTTTTCGTTAGAAATAAGCTCAATTCCATGATAGTAAGTGTGTTGTTACTGATGAGTTTCTTGAGGATATTTTACACTTTTTGGTATGTCAGCAGGTAAAAAGCTAGTTTGGAAGCTCAGGGGATCAAACGTCAGATGAGAAATCGAGCCCGAGCAAGAAAACGGAAGAAAAAGTCAATTTTTGGAGAACCTGCTGTCCATACGCGTATGACCTTACTTGATACGCGTATGGACCTTCCAGTACGCGTACCATACGCAAATGACCAGAGGGAAGGAAAATTCAGCCAAAATACAAGCTTCTGGTGATACGTGTAACAACTTGGTGATACGCGTAACAATTTGGGCAATACGCGTAACAGGCTGGCCAATACGCGTACCAGATGCTGTGTTACGTCCAATACGCGTTTCCTACTAGGCAGTACGCGTATGGGACAGCGCAGTACGCGTATGGAGCACAAATTCAGGAAAAATCCAACTGAATAGCTATTAAAAGGCCAGACCACAATTTTCCGGGGGTTGGACATTTTTGAGAGAAAATATACGCGTTTTGAGAGCTGGAGACTCAAGGAAGATCACGGGATTCATATGTTCAAGAGTTTTCCAACTATTGAAGATTGACTCCTCACGAAATTCTGTAATGACAACAATATTAATCTTTGTTTTTACTTTTATTATGAGTAGCTAAACCCCCATTGCTAGGGGGTGACCCTGATTCTGAATGTGACAGTATTGATGTTTATGAAAGTATTGCTTATTTCTTCTTTTCCATTAATTTGTTCTTATCGCCGTTCTTTATGCGTTATTTGTCGGACCAACGAATGATGATTCTTATGAATAGTGTAAGCGGGACAGCAATTATTCATTGACCTGGATAAGAACTTTGGATAGTAAAAATAACCTAGGACTAGGGATTTTCTATCTGACCGGTAATTCTTGATATGTGAATGCTTGAGTATGAACTTAATTGTCTATGGACATAGTAATTAGGTTACATAATCAAAGGTCTATTACTAAGGACTTAAGAATAGATACCCTTGAGGACCGGAATTAATTTGACAGGAATAGCTCTACGCCGTCATAAATTATATCTGTTACAAGAAGTTTCATTCACCGAACCCTAGCAATCTTCTCTCATTTGTATCTCGTTCAACCTGTTTACTTGTTTTATTTATTCGCAATTGGTAGTATAATTACACCACAACGCAAAAACCAAAGGCTTTTGTCTAATTGAAACAATCTATAAACTCTGTATCGTCAAGCAGTCCTTGAGATCGACAAACGGGGAATTTCCCTTTTATTACTACAGTGAGAAAAATAGTACACTTGCTATTTTCACATCACTATGCGCAAGAGACTATTTCAATCCTTTATTAAGTGTCTTTTAGATGTTGTTTGAAGATGAAAGAAGAAGACTCAAATCGGAAAAGGACAAAAGAACTAAGGGGGACTAAGATCAACCCTAAGTTATTTATTATGCACAAAAGGGAGATCCTAATGGTTAGTGAGGTTTTCTAATCCTAAGGAGCAAAAGGAAAAGAAAGAAGAAATAAGATACAACTTACTTCCTAAGGAAGGTAAGTTGATCCTAACAAAGGGGGATCCTACCAAACACAAATATGGAAGGAAAAGATGAATTAAAATGCATAAAAGAAATACATAAAAAATAAAAGGATAGGGTGAAGTAAACTTACCTCAATCTTCCCCACTACAAAACAAATGTTAATGTGCATTTTTATTGAAAAGAATAAGGCAAACACACAATAATTAAATCCTAATTAAATTCTAAGGCACCTTGGACCTAAACTAGACTCTATTTTAATCCTAAAGGAACTAAAAAATGCTAGGACAAAACTACAACACCTATTACAGTCCCTATTGCACAAACAGCCATGAAAATAATGCATAACACCAAGCAGCTTTTTACAGCCAGCATGCAGCATGAAAAAGTAGGTGTAAAAAGTCAAATACAGCATGTACACATAACAAACAACATACCTTTTACAGCACTTATGCAAAAAAACAACTATGAAATGCAAATTCCAGAATTAATTATTTTCATTTTTAATGCACAAACTCAATGCAAAATGCACCAAATTTCTCATGAACATGCTCTTGAACCTAAATCAACACATATAAATGCAAGAACATGAACCTTGTTGAATGATTATGCAAGCATGCATCACATGGATTATGCAACAAGTAATGCACAAAATAACACATGAACATGCATATGAACATGGCATATGAACATGATGATCATTGATGACGAATATGCAACATGATAGCTCAACAAACATATTAAATTCAATGCAAAATTCAGAATTAAATTGATATGGATGATGTGATCAAATATGCAACAAAATTCAACCAAATGCACATACATATGATTATGGAAAATGCAACATACATCAATACAATGAAATGCAAAATGATTTAATGCCATGCATACATGTAAAAACCAGAATGCAGCATAATTATTTACATGCCAAATGATGCATAAACATGACAACAACATGCAAGAAACCAAGCTATGCACAAAGAAATACACAAATGCATAATACGCAACATGAACGGAATCGTGTCGAAACGACTCGAAATGAGGGAATTAGCTACTGGAAATGGACCCAAAAATTCCCTAAAATCAATACCTAAACATGTATGAAAACCAAAGGCACTAGAACTTAGGACTAAGCCATCAAATAAGCAGGAAAACAAAAAATTAACAGCGTTAACCGGTTAACCAATTGGTTAACCGGTTAACGGACCTAAATCTGCCCTGTTTTGTGGCAAATACGCACCCGTTAACCGGTTAACCATTTGGTTAACCGGTTAACACTGATCCAGAATGTGAAAAAGTTTAGAAATAAGTGTTTTTGGCCACAAAACTCACTTCTAATGATCCCTAACATACCTAGGAACATGCTAGCACTAATTTCTACTTAATTTGGACTTATTTACACATGTTAACACCTATAGCTATCAACACTTTAGCTTCTAAATCATTACAAATCTTAAAATGCAAGCAACACATAATGAAACATAATCGATCGCAATCAAAATAAAAAGCACTTAAAGAACGCCAAAAGTGGCAAGATGAAGAGAATAACTTAAAGAAGAAATGATTAAGATCACCAACCTACGAAGCGGAAGAGTGTTTCGGTAATTGTTGCAAGAATCAGAGCTTGATCGAAGAGAAAATCAAAAAGCCGAGAAATCGCAAAATAAGTGCGTTCTTGATGCTTGAATCTTCGCACACTTCCGATAAAGCCGAATTCTTCAACAAAATCACAAGCTTCTTCTTCTACAATCCACAATTAATGGAGGTTGGAGGCTTAAGCTTCAAGATCTTCAAGTTTCAATGTGAAACTTGAAGAGCTTATTCAAAGAAGCCTTTGGTGAAATGAGGGAAAATGGAGGAAAAAGTGAGAGAGAAAAAGTGATTATGAAAAAGTGAAAAATTTGGAATTGTGGGAACCCTTTGCATTGAAGTGATTAAGGGTTATATAGAGGCTATGCTTGGAGCTAGGTTTGAGAATGGAATTAGGTTTGGGGCCCAAAAATTAGGTTTGGGATCCAAAATTAGGTTTGGGAGTTAGTTAGGGTTAGGGTTGGAAAAGGAATATTCCTTGGAATATTCCTTGGAACACTCTAGAAGATGGTAGAAGTTGGTGGAAGTTTCCAAGGGAAATGGAGTGGAATTGAAGTGGAAAAAGGAGAAGGAAAGAATGAAAGGAAGTGTGGAAAGAAAGTGGAAGGAAAGGTGGAAAGAAAAGGGAGAGAAAGTGGTGAATTCTTCCTTTTTAATGGGTTAGCTTGAAACTGGTGTGGATTATTTTTGGTACATCATTTTCTCTTGAACTCCAATGTTTGCCAAGCCTCGATCGACCACACACCTCATGCAAAGGACGATGAATGATTTATTTATTTTTTCAAATGCGATGCGATGATATGCGGAATGATGCAAGAATGAAGCGTGAATCGCTTGAGGTTGATGATAAATAAGAGGGCAAATTTTGGGGTGTTACAGCTGCCCATATTCAATCATTGTAGACTTGAATGGATGGAAGCAGTTGTTTTCAGACGTTTGAAGTATGCAGGGATTGAATACTAGAAGCAACCAGAAAATTTGCACTCGGTGGAAGAGAACAGGGAAATAAACCCAACCATCTGAACTCTGCTTGTGGAGAACTCGGATATGAAGAGTAGCGAATTGGTGAATGTTTTTGGAATAACACTGGGAGATTGTTGATTTGCCACGCTACGGATGGACTTTTGATGGGATATTAATGGCATGCCACACAACGGGTGGTCTTCTGAATGCTTTGCCCTACTACGGGGGATTTCAATACTTTGCCACTCTACGGGGATACATTGCTCAGCTACGGGAGACCTTTAGAAAACACGCCACACTACGGGGGCACATCGCTCAGCTACGGGAGACTTTAATGTTTTTGCCACACTACGGGGGCACATCGCTCAGCTACGGGAGACTTTGAAAATTCGCCACACTACGGGGCACATTGCTCAGCTACGGGAGACTTTGAAAATTCACCACACTACGGGGGCACATTGCTCAGCTACGGGAGACTTCCAGAAACTTTGCCACACTACGGGAGTTGCTGCTCGCTACGGGAGACTTATGTGTTTTGCCAAACTACGGGGGCTGCTGCTCGCTACGGGAGACTTTGGCTCACTACGGGAGACTTCTACTCACTACGGGAGACTTTGATTTCTTGCCACACTACGGGGGCTGCTGCTCGCTACGGGAGACTTTGGCTCACTACAGGAGACTTCTGCTCACTACGGGAGACTCCTGCTCATTACGGGAGACTTCTGTGTTTTGCCACACTACGGGGGCTGCTGCTCGCTACGGGAGACTTTGGCTCACTACGGGAGACTTCTGCTCACTACGGGAGACTTCAAGAATTCGCCACCCAGAGGATGGACTTTGGCCAGATTGCCACGCCGCGGGTGGACTTTGGAATTTGCCACCCAGAGGATGGACTTTGGCCAGATTGCCACGCTGCGGGTGGACTTTGGATAAATTGCCACGTTGCGGGTGGACTTTGAGAATTGCCACGCTGCGGGTGGACTTTGAGAATTGCCACGCAGCGGGTGGACCTGGGATAAATTGCCACGCTACGGGTGGACTTTGGATATCAACCTTGGATTTAACACACATGCTGAATTGTATGACATGATGCCCCATGACACTGGGGGATAGGCACAAAGGGAATTCCTGACGCGGAAATAACAAATCTTTGCTGACTCTGTGGGGGATACAGATGATTGTCGATATTTATGTTGGAGAAGAGTGTAACTAGTATGTCTTGACTTATTACCTTTGCCAAAAATAAATTGGACTTTAGATTTGAAGACCCTGCTAGGGGATGCCTCAACTGCTGGGGATTGAATCTCACCTCGCAGACTCCGCTGGGTGATCTGCAACTTTTCGACTTAGCTGGGAAAGACTTGTCAAGGCTCTGCTGAGAAGAACTCTCTTGTCTACCTGAATTTTCCAACCCTCTATGGGAAAGGGAACCGTTCAGCTAACTGCCAGGGATTTTTTGATTCTTGTAAGAAGTGCTTCACTACAGGAAGACGACTCTTGATAGAGATGATCCTTATTGCTTTGCTGGGGAAGAGAGGATTTGATTTGAGATCTGCTGGGAAATAAAATCAAGGAAACCTGCTGAAGAAAAATTTGACGACTTTACTGGGGATAACTTCCATGCGTCTGTTGGGGATAACGAAATTGAATCGCGTCCTGCTGAGGAGGAAAGATTTTAAGTAGTCTCGTGCTAGGGATCATTCGCTTTGATTCGGGCTTTACCTTAAGAGGATTTTACAAAAAACTTGATGTCATTAAACTCTTCAGGAGTATAATTGCCCTGGTATTCTGAACTTCCGATTATCTGTCTTCGGGAAAGAATGAATCCTCGTGCGATTGGGGTGGCTTGCCCCAGTATGAATCTTTGGTCAATTTCTTTGGGAGAGATCTGAATCTCGAGGTAATTGCCCCAGATTGACTGACTCTTGAGGACATTGCAATCAAGATGAGAGCACCAATGATACAAAGGGATCAACAAATATTTCCAAATCTAGGGTTAACCATTGAATAAACACAAAACAAGAGAAATAATTTTTTTAAATATTTTCTACCTTTCATTTCCAAGACAAGGTTGCTTGCATACAAACATTCTGATTTTTGGATCAGCTAAAAGGGCCAGGCCCAACAAGGAAATAAACTAAACTTAATAAACATAAAAGGGACTTTATATCAAATAAGCACATAATCACTTAATTTTGTGGCTCTCCTTATATTGCATTTGGGCCTGCTATTAGAGAGGCACCACATATTTACCCAAAACCTTAAGATGATAGGTGTATGAGTCCTCTCACTTATAAAGTTCTCAATCTCCATTTTTCAAAGTAATGTGAGACTCAGAACTCACACTTGTTTCTCAACACAACTTACACATGTTTCTCAACAAGGCATGCCTATTTGTCATCTCTAGTTTTATCACTTTTTAACTCGTTACAATGTTTAGATTAGATTTTGACTTTAAATTAGGGTTTTCGTCGTTACAACAGTTTTAGTTTATCGAACTAAATATTTGAGAGTTATTGGTATGTCACATACTATGTATAATCACCTCGATAAATTTTCACTCTAAACTTTATGATTGTACATAAATTAATATGATAATGTTTACGGGCTCTAAATAAAATATAAACCTTAATTATGTAAGTGTAGATATCAATGAAACAACCAACATAGTTATAGAATCTTGAACAAATATGTAAACACTTTTTAACATTAGTTAATACTTTTACATTATGTTTGGTTTAGGGGAAATCTAAGGGAGTGGAAAGAAACTGATGGCGAGGAAGGATATAATTTTTGTCGTTTGGAACAACCACAAAATGAAAAAGAAAGAAAGTTTTAAGCGGATCCCATTCAAAAATAATTTTTTGAAATCAAAAGATAAATTCATTGATTATCGGATTCGTCCAAAAATGAGTTTCTTACATTGGTCTTAATAGTACCATGGTTTGACCCATTAAACTTATAGAAGCGAACACTACTTTCCTTATTGATGGCTTTAATGGCTATATAATGGGACCTAATGTTTTTTTCTCTTTTTATGTAATGGACATGTCCACTAGTAAAACCCTTTAGGATTTTGGTTATATTAGAGAATATCTAACCTACATGAGTTATATCTTGAAAAGCGTTGTTGTTGTCTTTCTTATTAGTTTTTGTAACCCTAATTTGTCTTTTCTCTTCCTACGATATGGTGTTTTTCCCTTTTTATTTTTATCGACCTTTTGTAATGTTATATTTGTAAAAGGGTATCACCTAAGGTGATGACTTTAAACCACCTTAGATGAGATATCGATAGAATGTCGCCCAATAGGAGGTATTGCCCCGTCCCGTAGTCACCCATTGATTGAGTGGACGATGACCCTTTCTAAGAAAACCTTGGCCTCTATAAGCCTTTATAAATACACATCCCCTCAAAGGGAGAATGGACATACCCCAAGTGATACACATTCTCTACATCCTAAATAGCATAACACTCATTTCAGTCTTAACACGTGATTTCTTATAATCATACTAACCACCACTGATCATCAATAAAGCCTCTCACCTCACATTAGAAGATCTCCTAAATTATCTTAAAACACCATCTTATAGGGTTTCTTGTCGTCGCGGCCAAACCATAACTAACATACTATGTTATAAACCTATTAAGTTTTATGGATCCTTGTTCCCTTGTATGGGAAATGCACACTTTTACTTTTTTACTAGTTGAGTGGCACCAACCACGGGCCTCGAAAAAAATAATTTGGGCCACATTCCTACTATAACCCCCTTTATCTTCCCACTGAAGATGGTTGATAAAATCACAATCTATAACACCCATTTTTCTCTTACGGTTCAAAAGATTTTTAGCACCGAAACCGCCTAAATTGCACCACAAACACCCTTACATACTCCTCGTTTTATTGGTCCTAATCAGATTCATAAAAGAGTCGGCGAAGTTGCAGACCAAGTTGCATTGCCCCATCTATTTTGAATCTCCATAGAGTTTTTCAAGTTTCATAACTTCGTAAGTATATTTCTTGACTGTCACGTGTGATTCGATCAAATGATGTGAAAATAAGAGACAACTTAACTTATGAAACATCGTCCTTGCAAATTAAAAATCAGTAGGTAAAACCCTCAAGAGGAAAAGAGATTCCTTTGGTTAAGGTCATACGGGGCAGGACAAACGACGATAAGTAGAGATCCAAATGAAGGAATCTTATCCAAACATGTTTCAGGTAAATTTTCAAGAATGAAAATTAAATAAGTGGGAGAGAGTTGTAACATCCCAAAATTTTATTCGAATTTTATTTTATTAATAATTAAATTTATGCGTGTGTTATGATTTTTTTATCAGCGTTATTATTTTGTTATTATCAAGGAAAAATTATGGAAATTAACTAGAAATATTATAAATAAATAGTGCCAGTGGACGAGGGAGGGGGTGGAAAGGTAAAAATTAGCGGGGGAAGAAAACTAAATAAAATTAGAATTTTAAAGGGATTAATTTTAAAATTTTAATTATAAAATAAAAATGGAGAGTTAGAGAGAAAAAAAGTATGTATTCTTTTGGAAGAAAAAAGGAGGAAAAGTCATAACACTAAAGAAAAAATCTCTTCTTCTTCTTCCTCTTCTTCTCCAAAACTCCAAAATAGAGACTAATTCTTCAAGAGCAAAATAGTAGAGATTGTGGAATCGATTAATTCTATGATTGTTAAGAGTTTCATGAAGGATTATTGCTAACAAGGTATGAGGGGATTGCTTTTTGAATTGGTATTTTGGCATTTAGGGTAGAGGAGTTTCCCTTGAACCTTAAATTGTATGAGTTTCTATGTGAATTTTCCCCCACAAGATGATTATTCGTAAACCGTAGGTTATGAACCTCTCATCATCATCATCATCATCATCATCATCATCTAATTTTCCTATGATTGTGGCATGAGTGAATTTTGGGTTGAATGCTCGAATCTTACATGATTGATCCTATGAACTTTCATTCTTGCCATGAATATGTGTGAATTAGTGCCTTCATATGTTGTTTGAAGTGTTTTTATCTTTAGCATATGTTAGTGCTTGATTAGTATGTGTTTACCATGTGTTTAGTACATGTTAGTATGTGTTTACCATGTGTTTGATTTGAGAAAAACATGAAAACTAAGTGAAAATCAGAATTTTGGGCGATTTGATTCAAATTAGGGGGTCTATGATTCGATTCATAGGTTAAATAAGTGCAAGATTTCAGTTCTGGTTGATTTAATTCGAATCATGAGACATGTGATTCGAATCATAGGGTAAAACTAGGTGAAAAATTCAGTTCTGGTTGTCATCACCACTACAGAAAACATTTTTATACCTTAGACGTGAAATGAATAATACCTCGGCTAAAGAAGCGAGGTAACGAAGGACGACATGAAAACTAGTCACTTATCACTTTGGTGGAATTAAAATCGAGAGATAAAGTTATATGGACATGAGTTCGAGCCTCAACAACTGCACTTTTATTATTTTCAAAATTAGCTTATCTTACCTTTCAATTTACAAATAAAATCGAGGGGTAAGATTATTTCTTATTAAAATAAGAAAATCGTTATATGGTTTATCAAGAATATTGCATTGTTTACCTATAATATTACATTATTTACACAAAATATTAAAACAAAAATCAAATTTCCTATAGATCTAGATAAAAATCAATTTCCTTAGGTGAGTGAAGATCAAATGATGATGCAAATATATTTTTCAAGGCTTTGCATGCATTTGATTTTGAAGCAAAACAAAATAAGGATTAGATAAATACAATCAATATTCAAATATATGATTTTGTGCTCAAATAAATATTTAAGAAAACAAACCTTAAACCCAAGTAATTTTTTGCTCTTGTAATCCATCTTAGAGAACTTTCCCAAACATCTTTATATTTCATGCGTTTCATGTTCCATATATGTTAGATTTTCAATATCCAACATGCTTTTATAATGGATGTCCCTTAGGTTTCACATGGATCACTAATGGCAGATTATTGAGTATTGATAAACATTAAATGCACGACAAAGATTTGATTAAGGGCGTTGAATATAGTAAAAAAATGCTTAACTATCCCATCGTTCACGAAGAAAATCGAGGTGAATCAACTATTTTTTAATTTACATTGTTTACACATAATATTGAAAAAATCTTATAAAATCTGTTTCCCAATAATAATTTTTGTTTTCCAGGTCCTATGCAAGATGCTAGAGATTTTTTTACCAATGAACAATTTTATTTTATGCATTTGCAATCCATCACAGAGATCTGTAGTAGTAACTCATGATCAAATGAACAATGATGAATATTTTCTCTCTTTGGGGTGGTTACATATAAGTTAGTCTTAGAGTAAAAATATGTTAAACGAGTGTTTTTATAGTAAAATATAATTATTAACACATCGGTTTTATAAAACCGAGGTTTTTTTATCTTCTCCTTTTAACTATCACCTTGGTGATGACGAAAATCAAGGTGAATAATTTATTTTTTAGATTGCATTATTTACACAGAATATTAAAATAAATTGTTTACAATAAATCTATGCTCTTATTACTAAATATCTGCGCTTATATCCGGATTTTCTGCAGTTGCAATCTATCAACCGAGTACTTTTTAAAGGTTAAGCTCCATTCTTTAACTGAGGATTATTCAAAAAATACAACAACGACAACATCATTTGATTTCTATAGACTCATTTGATTTTGTATAATGGTTTTTTGTGTCAAATCAAAAGTTTTCTCCTTTAATAAGGCACAAAGAAGACACAAAACTATATCATGAAAATATTTGAAACAATTTAAAACAATTTTTACATTAGAAACTATGTCATGAATTAATTATTGTCGCAAAAAATAGAAAACTCAAAAGTTTCATTACCAGTTGAAGTAGAGTTGAAGTAGACTAACAAGATTAAGGGGAAATCTATAATATAAGAAAAGTTATTGCTATCAAATAACATACTTTCTGAGAATCCCACAACACAAAACTGCAAATAAATTACATGAAAAATGAACCTGTATCAGATGAGATGAAAGTTATGATGACTTCAAAAACTGATATCAAAGAACAAATAAAATTGGTAAATTAATGTACAAATCCTATCTGCTTTCAAGAAGTGAGAAGAAGAAATAGTATGAGTTTAGAAAGGTTGACAGAGGAAAATGGAAAGGGGAAAATAAGGTGAACAACATCACTTGATTGATCAGTTATAGAGACGAATGAGATGAAGATTGTTGAGAAGGTTTCTTTCACAAATTACCTAGTCGATCGAAAATCGAAAATAAAACTTCAAAAATCAGAACCCTAATTCCTATTCCCACAAATTCCAACATTTCATCCCAAAATCTTTTAATATTCTCCAACAAATATCATTGATGATACTTTCAAGACTTTTCCTACAAAAAAATAAGTTAGAAAATACAATAAAATATATACAATATATATACTTTCAAAATTTTGTCACTAACCTTCATATATCGATAAAAAATTTAGAGAAAAAAACACAAAATTTTAACCATTAAGTAGAGAAAGTCAGATAAAATACTAAAATGAAGAGAGAGGGTAAACAACACAAACCTTAAAATATGTGCTTAAAGAGAAAATAAATAGAAAACATAGTTTCTACCTTGTAGATCTTCAATTGATAAATCGTTTATGCATATAAAATAAAAAGAAAACATCAATGTATAAATATGATATATCATTCAGATCAGATATCCTAAAGAAACCAAAAACACATTACAAAACTAAAGAATCCAAAAACACCATTTTTTTCACTATACTACAACTAATAATAATCAGAGTTACATAGAAAGAAAAAGCGAAAGTAAACTCATTTGACCTGCGAAATCAAAGTTTGAAAAGATGAATGAGATAAAGATTATTGAGAAATTTAAAACTAAATTGGAGAGATGAAGTTGACAACTAAAACTTAGAAAGTGAGTTTAAAGTAGGTTGGAGAGAGAATATGAATGTGACAAGAGAGAAAGACTTGAAAAAAAATTAATATAAAAAAAAGAAGAGATGTAAGTGATGAAATGATTATCAACAGAATCAGAAAAATAGAATGATGCGAAAGAATTGAGATGAAAAAATATGAACTTGATTGAACATATATTTTGTTAATAAAATCAGATAAAACATTTGATTTAGAAAAGAAGAAAATTAGAATGAGACAAATAATTACAGTGAAATTACAAAAGAATAATAACCCATAAAACTTGATAAAAAAAAGCCCATAAAATGAACACAGGAAACAAAGGATAATAAACCAACAAAAAAACATTCAATTTTCTTATATAGGATAGATTTAACATAATGTCTTGAAAATATTATAATAAATTAATAATATTTTATATATGTGTCAATTGAGTTAAAAAATTACATAAATTAGTTATTATTTAACTATATAACAATATATATTTTTTGAATTTCTACCTTTTTTTAAGTGTTATTATTTAATTTTAATAATAACGTGTTATTATTTAATTGAAATTAAAACTAATAATTCCAATTTGGTCCATTTTTGAGCTTGATCAAAACGAAGTTCCAAGTTTGTACTACAGTGACATTGTAATTGTACTGCTAATCCCAATACGGAAAGAAAGTCCCACACTTTTAACTAACTAATAATAATTCACCACGTGGCTTAGAAATTTCAAATTCAAAGAAACCATTGATTTCTATTGGCGGTGACAAACAACACCATCACCCGCATGTAATTTTAAAGAACGTGATGAAAAGCCCAAAAAGGACAAGAATGCATCGTGTGCCTGAATGATAACCGAGACGTTCGTTTCTCTCTCTAGAAAAACACTCTCTTTCTCTCACTAAACCCCCGGAAAACCAAACCCTTCTTTCTCCTAGCTCGTCTTTCACTTCAACGCGAGATCTAATCGAACCTCTGGTACGTACTCTTTCTCACTCTTCTTTTGTTCTTTTCTATTCCATGTCTTTCAATCATTCAATTGTGTCGCTACTGCAAAATCTTCGCAGTATTTTTCTTTCTTTCATCTGGGTTTTTTATGTTTTACCGAATTCTCGAGTAAAAATATGTTTTTTTTATTGTGTTTATTGAATGCTTGATTGAATGTTTGAACTTTTGATTTTTGTTAGATATAAAGTTTTAGGGTATTATCATTCATGGAGGACCCAGAAAAGGGTTTGTCTACTTGTGGAACTTCAGAAACAACACTTTCCAATGATGAGATAGTTGGTGGTGAAACCCTAGATGGGGGTCAGGTTCAGTCTTGTAATGGGCAGGGTGGGGAGGATTTGAAGTCTGTTGAGGTAGGTGTCGGGCCCGAGGTTCGGCTTGAGGACTCTAGGGTTGTAGAAACATTAGATGAACCGAAAAACATGGGTAGTGGCTTACATTTGAAGAGTGATGAGGATCAAGGAGGGCTTGCTTGTGACAAAGTTGAAATTGAGGGAAAGTTGAGTTCAAACGGGGAACGGGCGATTGGGAATGATGAAGTTGGTGATAAATCCGATGATGTACAGGAAGTTGTCTGTGGAAATAAAGCTGAAATTGACAAGACCCTTTTGAACTCGGATGAAAAACAAAGTTCTATCATTAAAAAGTGCAAAACAAAGGAGCAAATAGTAGCTGAAAATGATGCGGGTAGTGTTTCTGATGCAGAACAATCTGATGCTTGTAAGGAGATGCAAGTAGATGTTGAAGATCAAGGAACAAAAACAAGTAAAACAATTAACCACATTGTAGATATTAAAGGTAACATATCCATCTCATTGGTGGCTATTTTTCAGGTTATGTAGTGGTTGAAATTGAAATTGTAGTCGTAATTGAGAATGTTTTTTAGTTTCCAGATAATGATAATGATGCTTCTAGTTTTCTGTTTGTGCAGGGGAGAAAAACATAGATGCTAATGCAATTGTTGAGAAAGACACTCAAATTACTGACAAAGGGAGTCATATGACATTGCGTGGTAGAAAGGAAAAAATTGACATTGAGTTAAATACGAGGCAAAACGTTGAAGAGAGAGAAAGCGTATCTGAACAGCTGAGTTCAAATGGAAAAACCGTAAAACATGCACTTGTGAAGCCTGGTAGTTCAGAACTAGTTCATCAGGCACGGTATTCGCTGCCAACAGAAAAACAAGAAGGTGAGTTTTATCTCTCTGATATGGTTTGGGGCAAAGTGAGAAGCCATCCGTGGTGGCCTGGACAGATATTTGATCCCTCAGATGCATCTGAGAGGGCAATGAAATATTATAAAAAAGATTGCTACTTCGTCGCATATTTTGGTGACAGAACATTTGCATGGAATGAAGCATCTCAGCTAAAGCATTTTAGGGCACATTTCTCCACAATTGAAAAGCAGAGGAGCAGTTCAGAATCATTCCAGAATGCTATAGGTTGTGCTTTGGATGAAGTCTCAAGACGAGTAGAATATGGGTTAGCATGTTCTTGCACACCTAAAGACACCTATGACCTGATTAAAAGCCAGGCCGTAGAGAACACCGGGATTCGACGAGAAATAAGCTTCAAACATGTGATAGATGAGTCTCTGAATGCTAACTCATTTTCACCTACGAAACTTATAGAATATGTGAAAACACTTTCTGAGTTGCCTACTGGTGGCTTTGATCGCTTGGAGCTTGTGACTGCTAAGGCTCAGCTGCTTGCTTTTAATCGTTTTAAGGGTTTCTCTTGCTTGGCAGAAATACAACATTGTGGAGTCGCTAACAAGGACAATTCATTTGTTGACGATGAACAAGATTTGTATGAAGTTAATGAGCATGCAACTCCAGTAGTTAATAAAGATGATCAAGCTGGTCCTGGAAATTTTAAAAATCCTAGCAGCACCCGTCAAAAGCGTAAATATAATTTCAAGGAGAAAAAGATGTCAGACCTAATGAACGAGACTCCAGATTCTCCCGACGATAATTGTCGGACTCCAGATAGTGTTGTTTCACCTGAACCTTACAAGAAAAGGCGATCTGTCGGTCCTAATGCCGATGACTCTGAAATGCAAGATGGGACCAAAGCCATTTCCGTTGGAAAAGGGTCAAATACCACAAAGTCTCCGTTTAACATTGGTGACTGTATTCGTAGGGCTGCTAGTCAACTCACTGCGTCATCTTCTGTATTGAAGTGTTCTAGTGACCAGTTCCCAAAGACAGACAGAAACATTGATGGTTTTCCCGAGAATGAAACCGTCGAGGATGAACAGATCACAAGTGAATATTCTTCTCTAAATGATTTGCTATCTTCACTTCAGTGGGTGGCACAAGAACCCCTTGCAGGATATACTTTTCTTAATGGCATAGTGAGCTTCTTCTCTGATTTCAGGAATTCTGTAACTGTGGCTGCTGATTGGAAAGAAATTTTACGTACGGATAAATTTGGTGGTTTTAAGAGGAAGAAACCACCCATAGCTGGAACTGGATCACCTGAGACATTTGAATTTGAAGACATGAGCGACACATATTGGACTGACAGGGTCATTGACAATGGCAATGAAGAGAAACCAGGTCAACAGCCATCACAGAAAAACCAGAAAAAAGACGAACAACCTGTCGCCGCCAAATCACCAAAGCCAGCTGCTGCTAAGTCACCAAAGCCAGCTCAAGTTCGTAGGCCCTATAACAAGAAAAAAGTTACCGACAGCAACCATGCCGAGACTACCGAAAAGCCTCCAGGTTATATAGATGAGAATGCTCCTGCTGAACTTGTTATGAACTTTGCCGAGTTTAATTCTGTTCCCTCCGAAGCAAACCTTAACAAAATGTTTAAGCGATTTGGACCACTAAAGGAATCTGAAACAGAAGTTGATAGAGTAAGCAGCCGGGCAAGAGTGGTCTTTAAAAAGTGCATGGATGCAGAGGTAGCTTTCAGTAGTGCTAAAAAGTTCAACATATTTGGATCAGTACTTGTAAATTACCAGCTCAATTACACTCCAAGTGCATTGTTCAAAGCTTCATCTGTTGAAGCAACTCAAGACCAGTTAATGCTTCTCGATCTCTCCAGTTTTGACGTTAATATGGTCTAAATTGTCTGGTATGTAATTTTTCTATGCTATTTCACAATGTTTTAATAATTGGTACATTTTGATTGGTGCATTTTATGCTATTTTGAATTTGAGATTGCGTAGGCTACTTTAAAACGAGCTTGTTTGTAAAGTAAGTAACAGTGTATCCACTACATTGATTTGAGGGTATATGCCCTTGTTTATTTTAAAGACAACCCCTCTTAAATATTCTTAAAAGAAAGCAGAAACTTTTTAAGAAACATGCCAGCTGCAAAGCAATATAAATCTAACATCCGGAAAGGCTGAAACTTTAAGGGTCTGTTTGGGTGTTGGTTTTTGGAGGGAAAGGCTTTGGAGGGTTGCATCTATGTTTTGATATATATTTAATATTTTAAAAAAGTTCAAAAAATAATATGCTTTTATATGCTAATGTATTATATTGTTTTTTAAACTTTTAAAAAATATCAAATGCACGTCAAAATATAGACCTTGCCCTCCAAAACCTTCCAAAAGCCAACTCCCAGAAGAAATAGTTTTAAGTAACTATCTTAGACTAATAAAAAAATTGGGAAGATAGCAAAAGTATCGTGTTTAGGTTTTTTTTTTAGTGATTTTTCAGCAACTATAAAAATGAAGATTTTACTCAGGATTGGAAAGGGGGAATGAAATTGTAACACGAAGAATAAGATTCTACAAAATTCATAAAACCCCTTTATATATACAAATTCATGAATGAGAGAAAGAAACCTTTAAATTTCACTTTTGTACGCTATAATCTCTGGAGCATCAACACCTCTGAAAAAGGTGTGTCCGTGTTAGTGTCGGTGTCTGAAACTGACACTGGCACCTGTGATTACGTTTAATTTATTCATTTTTTCTAATTATTACCGGTGTCAAGGTGTCAGTGTTGTATTTCTAGTATAAGTCTTTAATGTTAGTATTTGAGCTAGGGCCTAAATATGAAAAGAAATGATGAGGTTGGGCCTATTACTTATGATCCCATTCTAATACAATGAGTCGGCCCCTTGAATGGTTAGCCAGCCTCCCCTCTGGTTTTCTCCTAAAGCTAAGGTTTGTGCATAAAAACAGGGAGAAGTGGCTGTGAAAGAAGAACATGCTGCAATATGGAAAACATGGAGCGCGAAAATAGGGAAAATTACTGTTTCCACCAAGTTTATGATTTCAACCGAGTCAACATAATGATTTCGCAAGGGATCAGAGTCTGATAACATTGTAAAATCAGTGATTCTACGAGATAAACTAATCTTGTGACTGTAAAGAGTTGAAGCAATTGAAAAATATAGGAAAAAGCTTAGTTTCTTTTTGTTTGCACCATATGTCTTGTGTATGGTCTGGTACATTTTGTACATTTAGTTCAAAATTACATGTAATCCAACCACAACAAATAAAACAATAACTGATATTTGCGATTCTCATTTTAGGGCATGTTGACAATGAATTTGACAGAAGAAAATTTTACCAAGTGGCTGCTGAAGGTATAATCCAAAATGTTGATTCATCCGGTCAATAATTTTTCTGCAAAAGAGATATATAAGGTAGTAGGATTCCTTTGTTGCGATCCATTTTTTAGTTTTCTGTATAGCTTTATCAACTGACCCTCATTTGTAGTTGCCATCACTCTTCTTTCAGAATTGTTTTCATCTCTGTAGAGTCTGAGTAGTCTGAGTATTGGTTCTGTATCAATATCAATGCTGCATATATTAGTCATCAGTGATTTAAGTGCTCATTTGATTGAAATTTTTGGTCTCTTCAAGCTAGTCAATTTGAATAGACTAATGTGGTAGACAATTTTTTTCTTCAATGCATGAATGAATTAGAAAGTTTGTAAAATCAGGGTTCTCTGAAAGCTACAATCTGAGGAACTGATTTACTAGTGAAGTGTACTAGAGTTTTAGAAAACATGACAAAAATGTGTTTAATGTTCTAGACTGCATAATAGCTGTGTCTTTTCCAAAAGTTTACTTTGAAAGTGACGGTGAGAAAAGAAACTCAGAATTTAAGAGGAAATGACTATTTTTCTTGAATTGATGAATTTAAACGGATAGAATAGAAAGGGACTGGGTGCGGGTTCCGGTGAATTTTCAAAAATACCTCTGTTTTCAAAAATGACTCTTTGGTATCTAATAAGTTTCCAAAAATACCTCTGTTTTCGTAGTTACATTTTCGGAAACATTTTTTTTTAGAATTTTTTTGGAGATATATCTCTTTGGAAATGTTATAAACACGTATTTTATTAAAATCAACTGAAAAAAGATGTTTTTGAAGATGTATTTTCGGAAATATTTTTAAAAGTAAGATTGATGGGGAGAAATGTTTGTGGTGACATTGTGGATTGAACGATAGACCAAATCTATTGAAATTTGAAGGGTTCAATATCATATTGGATCAAACTAGATCTAACCCAACTAAAATCAAACTTATATGCCCCTAAAATATAGGGGACCTATAATTTTTCCCTATATTTTTAAAAATAAACGAGTTCTAGAATATATAGAGACTTAGAGTGAAGGTCCTAAAATTCATAAAAGACCAAAAGATTCCGACATTTTTGAAAATTGACTTTTCAAATAAAAAAACAAATTTGATTTTTCTTAAATAATATTTGTTATTTTCGAAGAAAAATGGATTTTTTTAAATAAAAAAAAACTGATTTTATTTTCGAGTTTTTTTTCTTCGAACAATCCAGTTTTTTGAAAAATCAAATAGTTTTTGAAAAATTGATATTTTTTTTGAAAAATCGATTTTTTTATTAAATCGAGTTTTTTTTCTTTTTAATAAAAATTGTATTTTTTTAATTCTAAAAATCAATTTTTTTTTTAAAATTCATGTTTTTTTTTGAAAAATCAAATAGTTTTCAGAAAATCGAGTGTCTTTTTATAAATTGAGTTTTTTTTTAGCTAAAATAGAATATTTTTCGAAAAATTAAGTTTTTTTTTTAAAAATTGATTTTTTTTGAATAATCGAGTTTTTTTTTTGAAAAATCATATTTTTTTTTGAAAAATCGAGTTTTTTTTCGTAGATCCGTTTTTTCCCCCGAAAAATCCAATTTTTTTCCTCGTAAAATTGAGTTTTTTTTCTTCGTAAAATCGAGTTTTTTTTCTTCGAAAAACCGAGTTTATTTAGAAAAATAGAGTATATTTTCGAAAATCAAATATTTTTCAAACATCGAGTTTTTTTTTCTTCCGAGAAATTGAGATTTTTTTCTTCGAAAAATCAAATATTTTTCTTAAAATCGAGTTTTTTTTTTCTTCCGAAAATCTTGCTATGTTTTATGTTTTGAGAAAAATCATTTTTTTTATATTAGAGAAAAATCAAATTTTTTATTTTTCGGAAAATGTCAATATTTGTATTTTCCAAAAAAATAGATTTTTTTATTTATTTTCGTAAGAAAGTAAATTATTTGGTTTATTAGATTTTGAGCCCCTTACTTAGGCCCTATAAAAAACAAAAATATGAGGGGGCATAAAAATAAGGGACCAATTTTTTTTTCATTTAGTAATGGGTCTAAAATAAATGGGCCAAGTAAAGGCTAAATCTTAAGGCCTTATCATATAGAGCTTTTTTGACACCTCTAGATCTAGATGTGATAAAAAGTTGAGCATATATTCTAGTATTTATTATTTGATTTTTTTTAGTTATAAAATATTTTCCTATGGTATACATTTCAAATTTGTTGGAATTATCTCAAAATCCGTGGGAATTCCGTAACTATAACGCAGTAGAAACGTTAAAAGAAAGAAGAAAATTAGAGAAGAAAATTAGGGTTCTTGAGAAAATTGGAAAAAATGAATGTTGTTGCCCACAAACTGTGGGACTTTCTTTCTGTTATTGCTACTCACTCTGCAACTGCAGAACTGTGAGTGAAATAATGTTGTGATATTTTACAATGAGGAAAACCCCCTATCTATAGAATTAGGTTTACTTGCATATCAAGACAAAGCCCAAAACTATAAAAGCCAAAAATATCTATTTTGAATTAAATCTAATCTAGATCAAATCAAATCTTTCCTTCTATCGAGCAACCTGCTTCGACACAAGGAATACAATTTAACACACCACCAAATTCATTGTGTCTAAGCTATCTACGTTCATCTTAGACCTTAGCTTCTTGAATACTTCGACTTGCACTCCTTTCGTCATGATATCTTCAATATGATTATCAGTTCTGCAGTGTTCCAAATTCATCTTTCTATCTGCTACCTGCTCTCGAAGATAATGAAACCTCGTTTCGATGTGCTTGCTTCGACCATGTGCTATCGAATTCTTCGCCAAATTGATAGCTGACATGTTGTCGATCTTCGTGGTAATCACTCCATGACTCTTTGCTGTAATCTCTTCGACCAAATTCACCATCCATGTTGCTTGACATGCACAAAGAGAAGCAACTATATACCCTGCTTCACATGATGATAATGCCACTACTGACTCCTTTCTCGAACTCTATGCAACTGGTGCACCACCTAACATAAACACATATTCAGCTGTGGATTTTCGATCCTCAGCATCACTACACCAACCGGAAACCGTGTATCCTACTAACTTGTATTCTTTTCCTTCATCAGCTGTTGGAAAAAATGCCATAGTCGAAAGTTCCTTTCAAATACCTTAGTATCCTCTTCGCCGCTGCTAGGTGTGATACCTTTGACTTCTGCATGAATCTACTAACCATATCAACATTGTAAGCTAATTCATGCCTTGTGTGACAAAGGTATCGAAGTGACCTAATAAGTCTTCTGTATTGGGTTGGGTCGACATCATCTTCTTCTGAATCCTTCGATAGTTGCAATTTGGGCTCAGCTGGAGTCGAAGTTGGGTTGCAATCTTGCATCTCAAATCTCTTGAGTATTTCTCCTACATATCTTCTTTGATTCATCATCAAACCTCTACCACTCTTGTAGAATTCGATGCCAAGGAAATATGAGAGATTTCCCAAGTCTGACATTTCAAACTCCTCACTTAGGTCATGTTTGAAATCTTCGATCTCCTTTTTGCAACTTCCTGTTATCAACAGGCCATCAACATAGAGACATAGTATACATAATTCTCCATTGCTTCTTCTTACATATACTTCATGCTCAGTTGTGCACTTCACAAATTCCTTCTCCATTGGAAAGTTATCTATCTTCTTATTCCAAGCTCTTGGAGCTTGCTTCACTCCATACAGGGCTTTTTGCAGCATGTACACATTTCTCTCTTCACCTTGTTTCACAAACCCAACTGGTTATGCAACATAAACTTCTTCGTCTAAGGGGCCATTTAGGAACGCACACTTCATATCCATCTGACACATCTTCCAGTTGTTCATGTATACTAGACCAACAACTAACCTGATTGTTTCGATCCTAGCAACAGGAGAAAATACTTCGTCGAAGTCGATTCCTTCCTTCTGAAGAAAACCTTTCGCCACAAGTCTCGCCTTGTGTCGAGTCACTTCCCCTCTAGGATCCAACTTCACCTTGTATACTCACTTCACATCAATTGCCTTCTTGTCTTGAGGCAATTCGAAAAGTGACCAAGTGTTATTGACTTCGATGGACTTTATCTCCTCATTCATTGCTTTCACCCACTTTGAATCTTGCAATGCCTCAACTGCATTGACAGGTTCAACATCTGAATAGAAAGCATAATGTACCAACTCACCTTCTTCATCGACCACATCATCTGATGTAATCACATATTCTTGCAACCTTGCAGGCATGTGTCTTGTTCTTTGAGGTCTGCTTGGGTCTGCTTCACCTCTAACATCTTCTCATCGAACATCTCTTTCGACTTCACCTGCTGGTTCTTCACATAAGATTTCAACTGAATCTTTCTTGACATTTTCAGTCCAATCCCATTCTTTAAGATCATCTATGATCACGTCCCTGTTGATCACAACCTGCTTGTTTACTGGGTCGAACAACCTGTAACCTCTAGTTGAATAATATCCTATCAGAATTATTTGACTAAACTTGTCATCAAGCTTCCTTCTCAACTGATCTGGCACATGCCTATGTGCTATAGATCCAAATACCTTCAGATGACTCAAGCCAGGCTTGACACCATACCAACACTCTTCTGGCATAACTCCTTCTAGCTTCTTCGTCGGATATCTGTTTAAAATATACGTTGCAGTCGACACAACTTCTCCCCATAGTTCTTTGGGTATATGTCTGCCATTCAACATACTTCTCAGCGTATTCATGATGGTTCGATTCTTCCTTTATGCAATTCCATTATGCTGTGGAGTATAGGGTGGCACCACCTCATGCACAACCCCTTATTTTACACACAATACATAGAAATCTTTCGACACATACTCTCTACCACCACCAGTCCTCAAAATCTCAAGCTTTCGACCACTTTGTCTTTCGACCATAGATTAAAACTTGGAAAATACATTGATCACTTCACTTTTCTTCTTGATCATGTAAGTCCACAATTTTCAACTAAAATCATCTATGAAAGTTACAAAGTATCTATTACCTCCATTCGAATCCACCTGGATAGGACCACATAAATAAGAGTATATGACTTCAAGAATTGCCTTCGACCTGCTTCCTGCATCCTTGTTGAAGCTATTCTTGTGTTGTTTCGACTGAACACATTCTTCACACACTTCAATTCGGATGTCGATTTCTGGCAATCTTGAAACCATATTTCTTCTCTTCAAATCTCTGATATCTTTGAAATTGAGATAACCAAGTCTACAGTGCCATAACCATTCATCTTTGCTAGCTTCACTTGCAAGGCATTTATCCTCCATCACATTTAGTTCAATCTTGAAGGTTCTATTCTGAGACATTAGAGCCTTCAAGATCAACCTACCACATGCGTCGACGACTCTCATCACCTTGTCTTCGACCGACACCTTGTAGTTCTTTTCGACCAACTGCCCTATATTGAGCAAATTGATCTTCATTTCTGGTATGTACAAAACTTTGGAAATTACTGAACTCTTTCCATCCTTCCTCTTAATCAGAACATCACCAATATCTTCAGTTGGTAGAGTATTGTCATTTGTGAATTCCACCGTGTTCTTCATTGATGGCTTCATGTTGACAAACCAATATTTCCTACAAGTCATGTATGATGAGCATCCTGAGTCCAAGTACCATTGATCTTGGAATCTCTCTTCATCTCTTGTTGTGACCATCAGCAACATCTCTTTTTCTTTATGCTTTGCCAGCTTAGCATCAAAATCTTGATTCTTTTGCTTTTCTGGACAACCAATAAAATAATGACCATACTTCTGATAATATAAACACTGAATAAGACTATTGTCTGGCTTTCGACCACCACATATTCTTCTACATGCAGCACCACCTCTTTGGTTTCCTTGGTTCTAGGGTTTTCTCTTATTCGATCAATTTGCTTCTTTCAGATTTTGACTAGTCTAATTATTATAGCCACCTCTGCCTTTGTTGTCGAACACCTTTCCTTTGCCTTTCCTATCTCTTGCTAATTGAGTCTGCAGAGCCACATCACTCTTCGACTTCCCTGCTTCTCTTTCATCCATTCTTTGTTCATGATATTCAAGCATCCCTTGAAGCTCTTCTTTAGTCACCTTCGACAAATATTTTGATTCTTCTATGGATACTACCACATGGTCGAACTTTGGAGCCAACGATCTCAAAATCTTTGAGACAACTGCTTTCATCGTCAACACTTCTCCATATGCTTTGATTTGATTCACAAGTTTTGTAACTCTTATGAAGAAATCTACTAAGCTTTCATTGTCTTCCATTTGAATAATTTCATAAGCCCTTTTGTGAGTTTGTAACCTCACCTGTTTCACCTTCTCTGCACCTTCAAACGATTTCTCAAGAATCTCCCATGCTTCTTTTGTAGACTCTACATCACTAACTTTTTCAAAGTTATTTGAATCAACACATTGATGGATTATAAAGAGAGCTTTATAATCTTTCTCCTTCAATTCTTCGTACGCAACCTTTTCCTCTTCCGTTACGTTCTCTGCAAGCTTGTTACTCCTTCCTTCACAAGATCCCATAAATCTTGATAACAAAAAACAACCTTTATCTACTTGCACCAATTCTCATAGTTATCTTTCTTGAGAATTGGAACACTCGTCGGAAAATGCCCATTCGGATGATTCATTGACATTGCAATCTTACCCTTGATTCTCTTTCCCTTGAATCTCTTTAACCGGAGCTCTAGATACCAGATGTTGGAATTATCCCAAAACCTATGAGAATTTTGTAGCTATCACGCAGTAGAAACGTTAAAATAAAGAAGAAGGAAAATAAAGAAGAAAATTAGGGTTCTTGAGAAAATTGGAAAAAATGAATGTTGTTGCCCATAAATCGTGTGACTTTCTTTCTCTTATTGCTACTCACTCTGTAACTGCAGAACTGTGAGTGAAATAATGTTGTGATATTTTACAATGAGGGAAACTCCCTATTTATAGAATTAGGTTTACTTGCATCTCAAGACAAAGCCCAAAACTATAAAAGCCAAAAATATCTATTTTGAATTAAATCTAATATAATCTAGATCAAATCAAATCCTTCCTTCTCTCGAGCAACCTGCTTCGACACAAGGAATTACAATTTAACGAAATTGAATCTGATAAAAAGTTGAAGATGTAAAGGAATGTGATAGAATGACTCCCACCATGATTTATTCTATTCCAACCATTGTTTGTTAGTTTAAATAATAAAGTTTTATTTAGGAAAATTTTGCTTTTTCATTCTCAAAGAAAATTATTATATATGTATAATTAACGAGTCGGAGAAATCAAAAGTTTAAGAAAATTATTGCTCTTTTAGAATTTTGAAAGAAGATCTAATTTTCATGGGCTCTTTTAATGTCACACATTAGTATGAAAATTTTCACTATTCTTTCTCAAATGATGTCTCAGTCTCCCTTCCAGTTCTCTAAACACAAAAGAGTTTTTTTCACAAGCCCTTCAAAATGCGTATGATATACTGGTTTTTAATTTTATTTTTATTTTTTCCAAGTTTTATCTTAAAAATAAACGTCTTTCGACTAAGATACATGAAAAGGATTACAGAGCATGACTTCTAACGTTGTATGAAAATTTACATGAGAGATTGTTCATTAGTAAAAGTAATGTTCCACTGAAAGGCATCATAATTACGTGACAAACTCATGAAATTACGAAGTCTAATCAATTATCGGGATTTACCTCATTTGGATAAGGTTATTTTGAATTTTCATTTACGTTTTTTTAGGTTGCGAGAACCTATGGCTATAGCGCTACCTTTTTGATCAGGGACTTTAAACCCCACTCTGTTTCATCAAGGCACTCATTTTTTCCCAAAGTCCTAGATATATTTATCTCGTTGGAACCTATCCATCAGAAGACCCCTTAACACGTGGCTTTCTACAATTCTCGATAGTTGATGAGGCGACATGTTATGAAGGCCTATGTAGTTAAATGGGTAAATCCCCAAGAAAAAGGAGTCGATCCCCAATAAATTCATGTTATCAAATGAAGGATCACTCCATAGAGAAAGCTAAGGGCGATGACCATCTTTAGTTAGAAAGGGTTCCCCCACCTTACATTCATTAGTGATTGTCATATGACCATTCTTCGGAACATCAGAAGAACAATCTCATTACTTTTAAATCTTAGGTGGGAGGGCATCATCCAAGTTGTGATCATTGACATGCCTTTTGTCCTCTTCAATCATTAGGCCATGTGGGTTGCTCTTAGGGTTGTCCGTCAGTTGACGTTTATCTTTCTTCCTAGCCAAACACTCCTTCCTTTCAGCAAGAGGAATTTTTGACATTTTATTTGTAACACACAAGAAAAATATAAAGTAGTGTAACAAATAAACAATATCAAAATAATGATCAACTTACCCAAATACTTGTATATCCCTCTATTGTCTTCCTGATCTAGAGTTATCATAACATGAGAGCTCATGACTTCGAAGTCATTCAATATTTGAACCACCTCTTACTCATTTAAGGTAAGGTAATCAAAGTCAAAGCATATGATGATTTTTGGATATCTTGTCCATGATAGTGGGAAACGAGGGGCGCCAATTTCCTCAAATGTGACCATTGAGGTACAATCTCACTCTCTGACCCTCACAAACTTGTCCTTCTAGTATTTATATGGTTTTAAGTGGGGCTTGAACAACTTCTTTTCCTGGTCAAGTGCATAAGGTCACCCAACCTCTTTTGGCGTTGATTTTGATACCATAAAAAAGAAGAATATCCGGACAGTAAGGAAGACTCCCAATCGCCAAGATGTAATTTCGAACACCCTAATCACACTTCGGACATTGGGTGTAGCATGAGAAGGAGAAACGTTCAGAGTCACTAGAAACCCATCTTCAAGTAAAGTAAATGGAATTAAAACCCCTAAATCAAGAATAAAAGGGAAGTGAAAATATAATTAGGGGATGAGCGAACCATATGGTGCACCTATATTGGCCATATCTTCCTCAGAGCACAGTTCAGAAATCATATTCCTGTCTAGTATTGGAAAATTTGATTTAATGCAGAAAAACAATGATATTCTCCTCATTAGAGTACATAAACGCGATTTTTTTGACGTTGAAATATTTAGCACCTATATCCTCTATTGATTCCTAATAAAAACTAAAGAAGCAAGAGAATCACTATCATAACTACAATGACTCTCATGCATCCCAAAGGTCTAAACTCACGACATCGGTGCTCACTCACTCCTTGAACATTCTAAAATCTTCACAATCAGCATTAAGAGAGAGAAGAATGAAAAATGATAGAATTATACCTGCAAATGTAGTCAAGAACTTGTAAAATGAGTGCGTTATACGATTGTAGAAATCTTAAGAAAATGGATGAAAGCTTGGAAGAGGAGAATGCGAAAAAGGTTAAATATTGGGAAGCTGAAATCCTTTTATAGGGAGGGGAAATCCAATCGTAGGAGTAATCCACAATTCCCATAGGGAATCCTAACAATTAAAAAGAAATAAAGATTCCCACATTAGAGACACATGTGAGGGATTAAGGTTAAATTGACTTCCCGAGGAAAATCCATCATTGATCGCATTTAACATAACACACACTTTTCACCTTAACTAATGTTTAGGAGATTCCCTTTAGTTAACGTTTGAGGATTCACCTTGTTAACACTTGGAGATATATCACATGCCATACTTGAGGGACTCACCTATTATTAACCTCATATGCCTATAGTGGATCCCTCAAGCTTGGGGCAAGTCCTTTGTTTGGTGTCTATTATTTTATTGGTTAGTAGTTATAAATTAATTTGTGAATAATATTATTTGGTAAATAATATTAATTAATATTAATTGGTAAATATTATATAAAGATTAACCAGGATGCTTTCAGATTCACACTCTTAGTTGTAAATATTCAAAAGTATCCTTCCAAAAGTATGAAAGTTCCCTTTGAGTGTGTTAAGTTTAACATTGATCTAGAAGAATATTTACTAATCAACTTTCTCTGATCACACAACTTCATAAAAAATAAAATTATGTTCCCTCAATTTTTTTTACCAATCAAATGAGATTACCAAACCTTTTTCTTGAACCCGTGATCCGAAACAATGATGTTGTTTTTGAAGGAGGTATGTATACCAGTATCACTACAAGAAAACATGATATTTGCTTCGTGATTTAGTGACGTGAAATTCATGTGGAAAATAATGGTGGTTGTGACGTGTGTATCACGTCGC